>OY997262.1:413951759-415257759 GCA_963921465.1 Triticum timopheevii
TGTGAAGCGGAGTACATGGCAGCCTCGGAGGCAGCTCATGAAGCAATCTGGATGAAGGAGTTCATCACCGACCTAGGAGTTATTCCTAATGCGTCGGGGCCGATCACTCTCTTCTGTGACAACACTGGAGCTATCGCCCTTGCCAAGGAGCCCAGGTTTCACATGAAGACCAGGCATATCAAGCGTCGCTTCAACTCCATTCGTGAAAATGTTCAAGATGGATACATAGATATTTGCAAAGTGCATACGGACCTGAATGTCGCAGATCCGTTGACTAAACCTCTTCCGCGATCAAAACATGATCAACACCAGAACTCTATGGGTGTTTGATTCATCACAATGTAACTAGATTATTGACTCTAGTGCAAGTGGGAGACTACTGGAAATATGTCGTAGAGGCAATAATAAAATGATTTTTATTATGTTTCCTTGTTCATGATAATTGTCTATTATTCATGCTATAATTGTATTAATCGGAAACCGTGATACATGTGTGAATACATAGACCACAACATGTCCCTAGTGAGTCTCTAGTTGACTAGCTCGTTGATCAACAGATGGTCATGGTTTTCTGACTATGGACATTGGATGTCATTGATAATGGGATCACATCATTAGGAGAATGATGTGATGGACAAGACCCAATCCTAAGCATAGCATGAGATTGTGTAACTCCCGAATACCGTAGGAGTGCTTTGGGTGTACCAAACGTTACAACGTAACTGGGTGACTATAAAGGTGCACTACAGGTATCTCCGGAAGTGTCTGTTGGTTTGGCACGAATCGAGACTGGAATTTGTCACTCTGTATGACGGGGAGGTATATCTGGGCCCACTCGGTAATGCATCATCATAATGAGCTCAATGTGACTAAGTGGTTAGTCACGGGATCATGCATTATGTAACGAGTAAAGTGACTTGCCGGTAAGGAGATTGAACGAGGTATTGGGATATGACGATCGAATCTCGGGCAAGTAATGTACCGATTGACAAAGGGAATTGTATACAGGATTACTTGAATCCTCAACATCGTGGTTCATCCGATGAGATCATCATGGAACATGTGGGAGCCAACATGGGTATCCAGATCCCGTTGTTGGTTATTGGCCGGAGAGCTGTCTCGGTCATGTCTACGTGATTCCCGAACCCGTAGGGTCTACACACTTAAGGTTCGATGATGCTAGGGTTATTAGGAAGACTTGTATGTGATTACCGAATGTTGTTTGGAGTCCCGGATGAGATCCCAGACGTCACGAGGAGTTCCAGAATGGTCCGGAGGTGAAGATTTATATATGGGAAGTTGTCATACAGTCACCGGAAAGGTTCGGGGGCATACCGGTATTATACCGGGGCCATCGGAAGGGTTCCGGGAGTCCACCGGGAGGGGCCACCTCTCCCGGAGGGCCTCGTGGGCCGTAGTGGGAAGGGAACCAGCCCTTGGAGGGTTGGTCACATCCCCCCCCTTGGGCCCATGAGCCTAGGGTTGGGGAGGAACCCTAAAGGGGGCACCCCCCTTGCTTGGGGGGCAAGTCCCACCCTCCTTGCCCCCCCCCCTCTAGATCTCATCTAGAGGGGGCCAGCCCCCTTCCCCCTCCTCCTATAAATAGAGGGGAGAGGGGAGGGCTGCAGTACCACGTTCAAGGCGCAGCCCCTCCCCTCCCCGACACCTCTCCTCCTCCGCAAAAGCTTGGCGAAGCCCTACTGGAGTAATGTCGCTTCATCAACACCACGCCATCGTGCTGCTGTTGGAGTCCCTCTTCCTCAACCTCTCCCTCCTCATTGCTGGATCAAGGTGCGGGAGACGTCACCGGGCTGCACGTGTGTTGAACACGGAGGTGCCGTTGTTCGGTGCTAAGATCGGAGTCCACCGCGATCTGAATCGCTTCGAGTACGACTCCCTCATCCGCGTTCTTGTAACGCTTCCGTCTCGCGGTCTTCAAGGGTATGAAGATGCACTCCTCTCTCTCTCGTTGATAGTTGCTCCATAGATTGATCTTGGTGATGCGTAGAAAAAATTTATTTTCTGCAACGATCTCCAACACTTGCCACCCGCAAGCACGCGCCACCACGGTCTTGGGACACATCCACACCGCCCCGCTGCGAACACCACCACGAGGCCAAGGAGACCGGAAAGAAGCGCCAAGCGACGATAGGAGCCACACCAAAGCCAAGCGGGAGGGAACCACCTCCCCCGCCCACGTGTGGGATGCCCGAGCCCCCGGCGACGTCGCGGTCGCTGTCCGGACGTGACAGCAGGGCACACAAGGCCACCCCTGGCCCGGCCAGGCCCGCAACGAGCCTGCAAAGCCCCGCCGGCCATGCTGCAGCAAGCCGGCACCTGCGACGCCCGCTCCAAGCCGCCAACGCCGCTCTCCGGCCTCCTGGAGGCCACCCCGCCGGCCCGCCCAAACCCAGATGGGGCCCGTAGGGCCCAGATCTGGGCCGAGCGGGCTGGTTCAAGCCGCACCACCCCGCCGCCAATGGCGACGCTGTCGCCTAGTCGTACACCCACGCCGCACTGGGATCTCCGCCGCCATGTCAGACCGCCGCCGCCGAAGAGCACCACCCGGCGCACACCGCCCCGCGCCTGGGAGCACCGAGAGGGGAAGGGCTGGAGGCCGCCGCCGCCAACGACCCAGGTGAGGGAGTCCTGGATAAGGGGGTATCCGGACAGCCAGACTATGTGCTTTGGCTGGACTGTTGGACTATCAAGATACAAGATTGAAGACTTCGTCCCGTGTCCGGATGGGACCCTCCTTGGCATGGAAGGCAAGCTTGGTGATCCGGATGTAGATCTCCTCCTCTGTAAACCGACCTTGTGTAACCCTAGCTCCCTCCGGTGTCTATATAAACCGGAGGGTTTAGTCCGTAGGACTCACGATCATTATCATCAACAATCATACCATAGGCTAGCTCCTAGGGTTTAGCTTCTCTGATCTCGTGGTAGATCAATTCTTGTAATACTCATATCATCAAGATCAATCAAGCAGGAAGTAGGGTATTACCTCCATCGAGAGGGCCCGAACCTGGGTAAACATCGTGTCCCCAGTCTCCTGTTACCATTAGCCTTAGGTTCGGGACCCCCTACCCGAGATCCGCTGGTTTTGACACCAACATTGGTGCTTTCATTGAGAGTTCCTCTGTGTCGTCGCTACAACGCTAGATGGCTCCTCCATACTTCGATCACACTGTCCTGAGCGAGACTTTTCCCCCCGGACAGATCTTCGTGTTCGGCGGCTTCGCACTGCGGGCCAATTCGCTTGGCCATCTGGAGCAGATCGATAGCTACGCCCCCGGCCATCAGGTCGGGTTTGGAAACCTGAACTACACCGCCGACATCCGCGGAGACTTGATCTTCGATGGATTCGGGCCGGTGTCAGGAGCGTCGATAAATCACGACGTGCACGACCTAGATCGGCAGTCGGACAGTATTCGGAACATCGCACCTACTACCGCTCCGGACTTCATTCCAGAGCGGGTCGTGCCTTCCAAGGACGGGAGGATGGACCCCGCCCCGGAGACCGCACACTCCTCGGCGTTGGAGCCGAACACAGACTCCTCTCCTAAGGGGATCTGTGTCTCCGGACCCCCGGACTCACCTCCGGCCGTATGTTCCGGGCCGCGCGCGTCCGTGCCCATTAAATCTAACTGGGCTCCAGTCATGGAGTTCACCGCCGCGGATATTTTTCAGCACTCACTCTTAGGAGACGTGCTAGATTCTTTACAGTCTCTCTCTCTCTCTGTCAGGAGACTCCTGGACGAACTATGTCCGGCTCGAGTGGGAAGCTGGCAACGAAGAAATTCGCTGCCCACCCACCACCCACGTAATAGCCACGATCGATGACTTGACCGACGTGCTCAACTTCGACTCCGAATACATCGACGGTATAGACGACGATGCAAGAGAAGTATAGGAACCACCGCCCACAGGGCGCTGGACTGCCACCTCCACATATGACATATACATGGTGGATACTCCCAAAGAAACCAATGGCGATGAGGCAACGAAAGATAACCCCTCGGGGAAGAAAGCAAAACACGGGCATCATCGGTGCCGCTCCAAGCCTCGCCACAACAATACCAGCACTGGGGAAGAAAAGCCAGATGGTGTCGAAGAGGAATACGATCCGGATCAACCCAACCTCGAGCAAGCTGAAAAGGAACACGGGCTGGCTAGCCCAGATGAACAGGCGACGGACGGATACTTGGAGGATGATAACTACACGCCTCCGTCCGAAGACGAGGTGAGCCTCGGTGACGATGAATTCGGCGTACCATAGGATCCCATAGAGCAGGAGCGCTTCAAGCGCAGGCTTATATCCACTGCACGAAGCCTGAAGAATAAGCAGCAGCAGCAGCTCCATGCTGACCAAGATCTGCTCACAGACAAACGGACTAAGGTCACGGGAGCCGAAGAATACGGACTCACGTGCCGAACAAAATACTACCCAAAGCGCAGATTACTACCTCAATTCGAGGAGGCGGCACTGAAAACCAAACGCAGGCCTACACCCTGCCGACAGCACACTGCGGCAAGGGGCTGCGCACAAGACCAGCGTTACATACCAAACAGCAAAATAGAAAGTACCCCGGACTTATCAGCAGACAGAAATAGAGTTTACAAACCTTGGTACAAAAAATATAAGAATACCAAGACAAAGAATGGCGCCCGGGGAACGGCGATAAACACAGGAGCCCGTAATCCTCAAACCGTTGAGAGGGAGAAGAGACTTCAACATCTTAATCCGGGCCCCTCCAGCTTGAACCGCATACTTGACCGATCATGTCAAATCCATAGTACCTTAGGAGCAGCAGCCAATCATACAAATAGAGAATGCTGGGTCTTTAAACAAATCGGCAGGCCGGCGCCAGAAGGAACATGAAGAGATGTCAGGGCAATCAAGCCCAGACTATCAGGTCCAGGGACCGACCACTCAAAGGATCAGCCCCCCCCCCCCCCCAACAACTCATTTTAGAGTGTCACACATAGGCGTAAGGGCCACCCAGGCCCCGCCACCCCGGAGATGGTCTCCGGATAGACAAAAATTTCATACCAACTTTCGGTCTTATACTCCCAGGCAGTAGCTGTTCAGCACCACTAGGGCACACTGCGACTCAATGCATTACCACCCAAGACCCACGTGATGTCGTTACAATTATGGTCAAGACCGAGCCTCGCCTCGGCGCCGAAGAATATTCGGCTACTTTATTCACTGAAGCAGCGAGTCACGGTTTCTTCAATGGAACCTAAATTCGACAGCCGAACTCCCAGACACAAACAAGGGATTCCGAACTACTTCAGGATACCCCAACCTAATCATAGCTCGTACAGACCCTCCAGCATAGGCTGGACGGATCACATTCACGGCTCAGTCAATGCTCACACATGCCTCTTAAGCACTATTTGCAGGTTCACCCTTGCGCACAACCGGACCAGTGGCTCGGAATCAGCTCGGACGCATACAGGGGCGATGCCCACCCCACCTGAACACAATCCGGATATTCCTCCGGACCCGCGCACAGCCAACCACCGCCCGGCCCCAACAGGTTCTGCCGTCATGCCTCTCTTTTATAACATGCACCGTACCCATACGCATAGACGTATTACTTAAATACAGCATGTGGAGTCATTCGACGCTTATCCGCTATTTTCCAACGACATTTTGTCATAACGGCATACGAACATCTTGTTATGCCTTCGAACGTCAGGGGCTTCCTCGCACCCGTACTACGGCGTCTAAAGTCCGAACACCTTCTCGGTCGTTCGGCACCCCGAACTTATAGCATTATATGCATCATCTCCGAATCATGTCTTGGGTCATTGGTTGGGTTTGTCCGGCTCCCATGTTTTGGTACCTTACGTTACCAAATATCGGCTAAGGTAGCGCTGGGAGAACTACTGCGATTGTGTCCCGGTTCTGCCGGACGAACACCCCAGTAGAGAAAGCCGAAAACCGACTGTCATGATAAGGCGAGAGCTGGTCAGCTGTTCGAGTGGTTGTCAAATCTTTAAGGATTTATTCCGCATAATGACATAATAAAATGCAGCGTGCGAAGGATCGGTCCACCGATCAGGCGCTATTAGAGCCCCCCATGCGGTCTGCCGAACACCAGGGGTTGCGCCGCCCATACTCGAAATCCTATGGCTAAGTGAGCGTAATAAAACCTTATAGTCCGATTACCTGGTTCGTTGTGCTGAACATCTCCTTCAGGGACCCAAGAATGGGATAAAGAGTGTCCAGGTGTATCCCGAACACCCCCGTAGTTCCTACGTGGGGGCAGAAGCCGACGACTGGCCAACTCTCAAGACTAACATATTAAACGGCCGCGCAGGAATAAAATTTACACATAACAGGCACCAATATATAAGTGACTCTGTTTTGCCTTACAAAGCATAGCACAATTGCTTTCACGGAAAAATAATGTCTTTCGTACATTCCTCGGCCATGAGGCGGGCGCCTTTCAGGACGCCATCATAATATAGTTCGGGCTTGCGGTGCTCCTTCCCCTCCGGAGGCCCCTCGGTCATCAGCTTCTCAGCATCAAGCTTCCCCCAGTGCACTTTTGCACGGGCAAATGCCATTTGTGCCCCTTCTATGCACACTGACCGCTTAATGACGTCCAGCCGAGGGCAGGCCCTCCCAATCCGCTTTACGAGCGCAAAGAAACTACTCGGTATGGGCTCGGCGGGCCAAAGCCGGATAACCAAATCCTTCATGGCTAGTTCGGCCGCCTGATGTAGTTCGATCAGCTGTTTGAGCTGGTCGACAAAAGGCACCGGATAATTCAGCGCCAAATACTGTGACCAGAAGAGCTTCTCCGCAGTATCCTTTTTCTCAGCTCGGCAGAATTGGGTAGCATCAGAAATGCTGCGCGGCAAATCCGCAAAGGCCCCTGAAAAAAAGTCAGGATTCAATGGGTTACCATGAATCTTCCCTGCGAAAGCATAAGGAACTTCACAAAACACAAAAAAAAAGAAGGGGGGCCCTTACCAGCCGCAATCTTCTGCGCCTCCTGAATATCTTTCAGCGCAGCCTAGGCTTCCTCCCGAGCCTCATTTGCGGTCTGGAGAGCTTGAGTGAGTTCGGATTCTTTCAACGATAGACTCTGCTCCAAGCTCTCGTTTCTCCCTACGGCCTCCTAAAGCTCTCGTTCAGCTTCCACGACCCTCGCCTCGTGTTTCTCCCATAGAGCCCGCTCCCCGGCAGCATTCTTTTCGGCCAAGGCAACAGCCTTCTTGAGCGCCTCAATTTCGGCATTCGCCCCTAGAGCATGCAATACATATACTTTCAGATAGTCACAACTACTTGCTTGTGGAAAAACTCACTAAAAGTTTTCCAAACATACCTTGTTTCTCCTCCAACCGCTTCTTCACTCAGCCGAGTTCTTCTTTGGCCTGCACCAGACTCTGCTTGAGTCCGGACACTTCCGCAGTATGAGAGGAGGCAGTTGATGTAGACATCTGATTCACAAAAATACATATATGTCATTAGCTAAGTCTCCTGCGGACGGGAAGTTGATCCCCTGTCCGGTTCCTGTCCTTGCCGAACAGTGTATTAGGGGCTACTATCTATATTATGACAGTCTTTTACACATACCTCCAAGCCTTTTATAAGCCCGATGCAGGATTCATTCAGTCCGCTCTCGACGGCCTGAATCTTTTCTATCACCACGCCCATAAGGGCGCGGTGCTCATCAATAATGGACGCACTCTCCAGTGCTGTCAATAGGCCGCCTGACGCCTTTGGTTGGATGGAGGTCGTAGGCGGAGTAGGATCGCCCCCCCCCCCCCCAGTCAAAAGGGGGTGCTTGCCTGATCTCGGAGCCGTCAGGGTCTCCGGGACCGTGTCCGGCTGCGGGCCGGGTCCACGATCACCACCGCCGTCGATATTCATGGGAACCGCTGCTCACGCGCGTCCGGCCTCCAAGGTGCGCCCCCCTGGCTCAGGTCCTTTTTTGATGACACCTCGGTGTCACGGCCAGGAATCGGGGAAGGGGCCCTAGCAGGGGTCTTGCTGTGCATAGCGTCGGAACTCAACGAGTCCTCTGATGAGTCCTGTTTGGCCGGAGACCTCGCCGGACTGTAAAAAGTACGGTGCGAATCAAAATACTGCATTCTAGTAATTCTGGATGCATGGATGTGTCCGGATTTCGTGCACTTACGATTTTACCAGGGGCTGGGCCCTGGGATCCCACTCCGGGCTGCAGTCGGTAGCCGTGGTGGACGCCTCGGGGATGGATGTTCTTCCCCTCTTAGGCGAATCTGCCTCTAAGGATGAGGAGGCTGCCCTTTTCTTCCTCCCGCTCGTAAGGGGCTCGGGCTCTTCTCCCTCCTCCTCCTCCTCCTCATCCTCTTCCTCCTCCTCATCCTCTCTGGAGGAGGAAGGGTCGCTGGAGTCTTCGGACTTCGTATCCGAAGCGCCCCGATGATAGAGACCGCTCCTGGTCTCCTTGGCCTTCTTGTTGGCCTCTTTCTTCGGCGCCTTGTAAGGCGCTGGGACTAGCATCTTCGTCAGAAGAGGTCCCGCCGGTTCTTCCGGCAGCAGGGCCCGACAATGAATCCGCTCCGCCACCTTCGTCCATTCCTAAAGCGATCATGGAAGGACACATTAAAAGAAATATCCCCTTCGGGACATATTAATGAAACATACGAATGACCAAGATGTGATGACGACTTACCGGACTGGTAGGGTTGGCAATCGGAACCCACGGTCCACTGCAGAGTCCAGACACGGTTTGCCGGACTTGAAAAGCACCTTCCAGATGTCCTTGTGCGAGGAGCCGAATAGCTCCCGTAGGGTTTGGTGCTCGGCTGGTTCTTACTCCCACGAATTAAAGCCTTTGTCCTAGCAAGGAAGGATCAGGCGGACCAGCATCACCCGGACCACGTCAACGAGCCTGATGGCCTCGTCCTCCATACCTTTGACGCGCGCCTGGACCACTGACAGTTCGTCGGACGACAACCAGTTTATGCCCTTCTTGGGCCAAGATGTGAGCCGCAAAGGGGCTACAGATCGAAACTCAGGAGCAGCGGCCCACTTTTTGCCGCGCGGCTCAGTGATATAGAACCACTGTTGCCGCCACTCCTTGACGGAGTCATTGAAAGTACCCGTCGGCCATGTGACCTTGGGCATCCTGCTCACCATGGCACCTCCGCACTCGGCGTTTTCGCCGCTCACCACTTTGGGCTTCACGTTGAAGATCTTGAGCCACAGCCCAAAGTGCGGCGAGATTCGGAGAAAGGCCTCACACACGATGATAAATGTCGAGATGTTGAGGAAGGAATTTGGGGATAGATCGTGAAAATCAATCCCGTAGTAATACATGATGCCGCGAACAAAAGGGTGCAGGGGAAACCCGAGCCCGCAGACGAAATGGGGGAGGAAAAAACCTCTCTCGTGGGGCTCCGGAGTGGGGATGATCTGTCCCGCCGTTGGAAGATGGTGGCCGATTTTCTTGGCCAGATATCCGGCCACCCGCAGCTTTTTGATATCCTTCTCCTGAACAGAGGAGGCCATCCACTTGCCTCCTGCTCCGGATCCAGACATTTTTGGAAGACCTTTTTTTGGGAAGGATGAATGCTTGGGCGCTAGGGCTCAGACGAAAGGAAAGGGGTGAGCATAAGTAGAAGAAGGCGTGGGTAGAAAGGAGGAGACTCTTTCCCTTTATAAAGGCGATAAAACTTTACGCCTCCCCGCTTGCCTAATGGAGCCTGCTCGTTCCCCACTTACCGTAATTGATGGTACGGCTAGGTTACCCACTCCCGTATTGAAGACGTGCCAAAGGAACCGCCTCACGATGTGTGCGGAAGCAGGTTGAAGAAAACAGTTCGAATAAAAACCGAACCGTGGCGTAATGTCACTTTTCGAAGAATTGTCAGCAGATTAGATTCGTGGGTTATTATTATTCTCTCTACGGTGGTATATGGAATGTTATCTTGCAGAGCCGGACACGGTCCTTGTGTTCGGAATTTATCTGGGAGTATTTGGAGATGGAACCCGCCTCGCAATGCTGAAGACAATCTACGCGCCAGACTCATCATTATTGAAGCCTGGTTCAGGGGCTACTGAGGGAGTCCTGGATAAGGGGGTATCCGGACAGCCGGACTATGTGCTTTGGCCAGACTGTTGGACTATGAAGATAGAAGATAGAAGACTTCGTCCCGTGTCCGGATGGGACTCTCCTTGGCGTGGAAGGCAAGCTTGGCGATCCGGATGTAGATCTCCTCCTCTGCAAACCGACCCTGTGTAACCCTAGCTCCCTCTGATGCCTATATAAACCGGAGGGTTTAGTCCGTAGGACTCACTATCATTATCATCAACAATCATACCATAGGCTAGCTTCTAGGGTTTCGCCTCTCTGATCTTGTGGTAGATCAACTCTTGTAATACTCATATCATCAAGATCAATCAAGCAGGAAGTAGGGTATTACCTCCATCGAGAGGGCCCGAACATGGGTAAACATCGTCTCCCCAGTCTCTTGTTACCATTAGTCTTAGACGCACAGTTCGGGGCCCCCTACCCGAGATCCGCGGTTTTGACACCGACACCAGGGGCCAGGCCCGGCCGCGGGTGCCGGCGACGGCGGCGGGGAGGGAGGGAAGGGGGGGCTCTAGAGGAGGGGGCGCTGGAGCACGGCCGGTCGCCAGGAGACGACGCGGTCACGCAAGAGGGGGGGGGGGGGGGGGCTCTTCCCAAAGGTTTCCAAGTGAACCACTTTTAAAGAGTTCAAACGCGAAGATAGTATAATTATCATCTATGCTGCTGAGAAAAAAAATCTGCGTTATCTGAATTATGTAAGTTGTCTTTTCTTTTTTGACTCGAATTTAAGTTGTCACTACCATCCCTCCGAAGTTCATGTGTCAATTGTTGCATCCTTCGTTCTCCATGCTGCTGCTCTCCAAATCTCTCAAGAACTTGGCAAATGCCACTTCAGAAGACCCGCCGTGGCCGATCGCGTCCGACGCCATGTTCCTCGCCGCCGCGAGCATCTCCCTGAGCTTCCTCCCTTCCTCCGTGTCCATCACCAGCCTCAGCTTGGCCTCAATCTCCTCCGCCTTCACCGTCCCCTTCTCGTAACCCTCCAACGGCACAGCGATCTTCATCTCCTCCACCATGAAAACCTTGTTCAGCGCCTGCTCGGCGTAGAGTGGCCAGCATACCATCGGCAGCCCGGACATGATCGCCTCCAGCGCCGAGTTCCACCCGCAGTGCGTCATGAAGGCGCCGACCGCCTCGTGCCGCAGCACTTCCGCCTGCGGCACCCAGTTCTTCACCACCATGCCCCTGCCTCTCGTCCTCTCCAAGAAGCCAGCCGGGAGCAACCGCCCGAGGTCCGGCTCGGGGAACTCCCTCTGTTCCTCCGGCGGGCTCCTCACCGCCCACAGGAACAGGTGCCCGGAGCTCTCTAGCCCGCGAGCAATCTCCTTCAGCTGCGCCGCCGAGAACGCGCCCTTGCTGCCGAAGCAGAGGAACACGACGCTCTTCTCCGGCTGCGCGTCGAGCCACGCGAGGCACTCGTGCCGCTTCTCGCCGCCTGCGCTCGCGTCGCCGCTGTTGACCAATGGCCCGATACAGTAGATCCTCGGCGTCGGCCGGTCGGGCACGCAGACGCCGTCGGCGAGCGCTTTCCGGGCCGTGGGCTCCAGCCAGTCGAAGCTGTTGACCAGCACGCCCCTCGACTCCGCGATGCGCTTGAACTGGTACAGCCGGACCTTGGTGAGGTCGCTCTCCTTGTCCTGCACCGTGACCAGCATGTCAACCGCGCGGATCGGCGGCATGCCGGGGCAGCGCACGAGCGCGTCGCCCATGTCCCTGAAGGACGGCAGGCCGGGGTAGAGGAACGGCAAGTTGAGAAAGACGGCGAGGTCGCTGGCGGCGGAGGCGAAGAAGAAGTAGGCGGGGAGGGCGAGGTCGGCGGCGACGTCGAGCGCGTCGACGCAGAACATGTCGAGCAGGAGCGCGTCGGCGGGGGCCGGCAGCGCGCGCAGGAAGGCCCGGAGCGCGGGGTTGGCGAGGCGGAGCGTGTCGTGGGCGCGCCTGACCGGGTGCGCGGCGGGGTCCGGGCTGGGAGGGACCGCGAGGAGGCGGAAGGCGATGGAAGGGTTGGCCGCGGCGAGGCGGGCCACCGCGGCGGCCGAGGCGGCGTCGCCGTCCGGCGGGTCGACGACGGCGACGACGGCGCTATGGCCGCGGCGGAGCAGGTGCTTGGCCAGCTCCACCATGGGGATGAGGTGGCCGACGCCCAGCGAGGGGTAGAGCACGAAGGTCTTCGCCGACGCTGCCATGGCCTGAGAGGCTGAGACCGGGGGCGGGTGGAAAGGAAAGGAAAGGAGACGGCACAGGCGCACTTCCGGTGCTGGCTCGTACTCCTTTTGTGGCGACGGAGTAGAATCGGAAGTCACAGGACTTGACTAAATTATCACCAGGTCAGGTCGTTGCCGTGTGCAATCAGCGATGACGACAGACTGCACCGGTCAGCACGCAGGACTGACGATACACTGGACTGAAAGAGACACGTTTTTTTTAACACAAACGAGAAAAGTTTTTCTTTTCGAGGTAGAAGAGTTTTTTATTCCATGTGATCAAAGTTACTGAGGGAGTAGCTGACACTGGCAGAAGCACAGGCCCTGTTTGGTCATAGGCACTGTTTCGTTCATGAGTCTAGGACTTTTTTAGTCCCAACTAAAAAGTCTCTATTTCCTAAAAAGTCCCTCCTTGTTTATTTTCATAAACTAAAAAGTCCCTAGTCCCTTTCTAGAGGTTATTAAATGACCATGTTGCCTCTAGTATATAGAAAAATAACAATTAAAACAACACCATGGAGTGACGGGCCAATGGGTGAATGGAGGGGCATTGTTGGAAAAGTCCCAAAAAGTCTCAAAAAAGACTCTCCTTGAGAGTCTTTCTTCATTTAGTCTCAAATGCCTAGTTTAGTCCCTAAAAAGTCCCTCCCGTTCGGTAAAAAAGTCTCTAAGAGGGAATTTTTCTAGTCCCTACATAAAAAAGTCCCTGGAAACAAACACCCCCATAAGGCCCTGTTTGTTTCATAAGTCCTAGGACTTTTTTAAGTCCCAACTTATAAGTCATAAGTCGCTGCTTGTTTGTTTACATCGACTTATAAGTCCCGAGTCCCTGCCTGTTTGTTTACAGGGACTTATAAGTTGATAACCATTTTTCATACAAACGAATTACAGAATAGTGACAACCGAAATAACACTTGTTCATACAAACGATTAACACTTGTTGATAAGAACCAAAATAAGAGAGAGTACATAACAACCGAGATAAAAGAAATTACATAAGCGAACAACACTTGTTCATATCATTGTTGTTTCAAGGACCACAACCCATCAGCGACCCAAGCTCTGAATTGATTCATAGCAGCACTGTCCGTCTCATTTGTTGAATCATTTGTTGTGGTCGTTGGCATAGACAATGGTACATAATTTTCATCTTCATCACACTTGTCGAATTCTATATCGGACAGTTGACTTTGTCTAATAAAATTGTGCAGTGCAATGCAAGCCACAATGATTTTGCTTTGTTTCTGTTGTGGATAACTAGGCAAGTGAAACAAAATCCTCCACTTGTTCTTCAAGACTCCAAAACACCTCTCGATGACATTTCTAAGTGAAGAATGGGTGAAATTGTAGTATTCCTTTTCTCCTCTAGGCATTGTGCCATCACGGTACTCCTGGAAATGATAGGTTAAACCCTTGTATGGTGCAAGATAACCCGGTCTATTTGGGTACCCTGAGTCCACAAGATAAAACTTATTAGGTGAAGGTTTTGGAAACTTGTCACCAAATCTGGATCGTGCATCATTGAAGACCCTCATGTCATGCACCGATCCTGGCCAACCAGCTAGGACAAATGCGAATCTCATATCAAAGTCACACACACACATCACATTCTGACTCTTCTCCTTATGTCTATTCCTATGCTGGGTAGCAGTGGCAACTGGTACCACAACTTGTATGTGTGTCCCATCTATTGCACCAATGCAATTATCCATAAATGCTGCATACTTTCTAGATCTTAATTTGGAATGCACAGTTCTGAATTGACGATCTACTGGCCTGATGATGTCTTTTGCAAGCTTGATCATACATTCCAAAACCTTATCAAACTTCCTTACAATTGTCTCCAATGACCTAACAAATTTGTTTTCTGCTTGTCTTACAGATTGAGGGGAACCTACTATCCAAAGAAACAGGCCTAGAGACTCAACTGATGACATTCTTTTAGTGGACTTCAAACCATAGGAATCAACTAGCACACTATGCAATTTTTCAAACACTGGTCTGTGCATTCTAAACATGTTGTAACAAGCAGTTTCGTTGCCTAGTGTTGTCATAACCCAATCATGCCCAGACTGTATTGGTACTCTTCTAGGTCCTTTGTTACCGTAAGAGTCCAAGTAGTACATACCAATCATGCAGGCCATCTGCATCATTCTTCTCTTCCTTTTTTGGTGCATGAACAACATCAGTGCTTCATCATCACTGCTGCTCCCATCATCACTGCTGATTCCATCAACACTGCTGTCATCATCCTGAAACATGCAAACATTAGTACAACTTCTTCATTACGCACCACCTCGTCAACTTGAAAACATTAGTACATGCAAATGAAACACACTAACACACATTCATCATTTAACAAGGTCACATAGCACAGGTCCATTACATAGCTATATTATTAAAAGGACAATCAAGATAACTACTACACTAGTACAACTTCTTCATCTGGCACCACCTCTTCAACCAAGTCAGTCTAGCGTCATCACTTGAAATGTTCTCAAATATGACTCTGTTTGCCTCATCTGCAAACAGTTGAGTTGCCATGAAGTACTCAACACTTGTTTCTTCTGCACCACATTGAACTGCCAACATTTGACAATGAGTAATGGATTCCTTAGTGTTGTTTGATTTCTTCTCCTTTGCCTTGTCCTTTGCTTCCTGCCTTTTGTTTGCATATTCAATGATCATGTCAGAAGTGTTCTCACTATTCATAGTATTGATGAGCCCTGTCATTAGTTTCACCATTGGGCTCTTGTGTTTCTTTCCTGGGCTTGAAGCTGACTGTTCCCCGCCGCCGCTTCCCCTCTTCTTGTTGGTGGTGCTCATTGGACTCTGCTCATTTCCATCATCGGCAACATCATATTCTTGTTCTTCATCTTCATCTAAGGGCACATAAGTTGATGATCCATCAACTGCCACACCTTGAAATAACTCTATTAGCATATCCAAATACTCAGGATTGCCACCCTTGAATTTTCTGACATCTGGTCTCTCCTACAACATTAGTTAGGTAATTAGGACAAGGCTAAATAATGTAACCAAGTGTGAGCAATTCAGATGTAATTTGCAGAATAATGTATGTACCTTAATTACTTTTTTCTACCACGCAGGTGATGCGGTTATAGCTCCATCTCCAGTTCGGCCACAACCAGTTTGCTGCCCCAACCACAACCAAGCAGTGTAGTAGCTCTTGAGTCTAGCTATGCAATTTTTGAATTGCTTGGTACTATGCAGGAGGCTAGCACACTGATAAAACTTTTTCTTCATGTTATTGTACGCTCTACTTGTCCAAACACCATTCAGACAGTGCCCATCCCTAGCTTCCTCACAGGCGATGTTACAAAATACAGTAATATGCGCGTCTGTCCAATCAGCCTTGGCAATGTTTTTCTAAACAAAAAATAACAAGCACACAATTCAAACAAAAGTAGAATCAAGCTGTTTCTAATTCTACACCAACATATACCATTATACACACAAGTAGCTAGCACAAAAAGAAGATGAATTTGCACCCTGAGACAAAAAAAGAGAACTATGTACTAGTGGAATATACCATTGTGCAGTGCAATATAGCAATCAAAAATATAGCAACAGCAGCATTGTATACCATTGTACAGTGCAATATACCAAGCAAAAATATACCTCTCCAACAACATTGTTGTCATCATCATCTTCAAAGCCTTCATTCACGTCGACATCTTCTGAAGACGTAGCAGTTGACGACACACGTTGCTTCCCCGCAGTTTTTCCTCTATTGCCGGCCGCTGAGGACCCATTGCCTCGACCTACGTGGCGTCCGGTGACCTGGGACGAGGTCCTCCCACGCCCTATGACGCCTCCCTCAACGGCAGCTGCGGCCGGGGCGACGAACGGACACAGGTTAGAGCCGCCTCGGCCTCCGATGTTCAGAGACCGGATGCGGCCTCCTCCGCCCTGGGGCACGGGCCTCCCACGACCAGGTCCAATCGGAGGAAGGCCATGACCGGCCGACTGGTCGAAGAGAAGTTGCTGGTACGAGCCCAACTCCGGGAAGACGTCGGCGTTGTTGTTGAGATCCAAGAAACCCATTCCCCTCCCAAGATTTCCACCGGCGGATGAGCCTTCAGGTGCCTGCTGAGACGAGGGGAATTGAGAGAAGAAGGGGATCTCGTCCTCCTCATCGGCCATGGAGGCGGCGATTGAGGGTGCCACCGGCGGCGGCGATTGGTGCGACGCAGGGAAAGAGCGAGGCGACAAGGAGGGGAACGAGCGGCATGCGGGGCGATGCGGTACGCGAGGCGACGAGTCTCAAGTCCCTACCTGTTTGGTTCCTGGGACTTATAAGTCCCTATAAGACCATATTACAACTATAAGTCCCTATAAGACTCTCCTTGAGAGCAGTGGCGGCGGCAGGTGTATGCCTGTGTATGCACGGGAATACCCAAGATTTGGACGGAAAAAAAGATACATATCAGCAGTCAGCCCAATGCAAAGGCAGCCCACGAAATCTCTGGTTCGCTCCAGTTCGCACCGACGCCTCCAGCCCTCCGCTCGACCACGCTGCACTTGACATCTCGACCCCTCCTCGCATCGTTCCCGCATGCAGCGCCGCCGCCCGTCGGAGGTAGATGCCAACTAGCGGCGGCGCCCCGCACCCCGCGCCGCGGCGCCCAGCCCCACGCCCGCCCCTCCTCTTTGGCTCGGAGGAAGCAGCAGCCGAGAAGGGACGGGCGACCCTGGCAGCGGCGCCCCGCCACCCGTGCCGGCGGTGCCCCCCCCCCCTCCCGTCTGCCCCTCCTGTTCGGCTTGGAGGGAGAAGCAGCAGCCGAGCAGGGACGGGCAACCGTGGCGGCGGCGCCCCGCCCCTCGCGGCACAGAAACAAAAGGTGCAACAACCTCTGTCCTCGCGGCAGTCGATGGAGGCAGTCGATCTATTTAACAGATACAAGTATCTAAATTTATGTTCCCCTTGTTTGGCCAAACGTAGAAGAAGATGAAGAGGAGTGGAATTGTTGGAAGAGCATATTTGCAATGTGGGAAAAAGCTTCAAAGGCAAGGAAAATAGATGAACTATCCACACCAAATCAGACCGTAGCTGCCTCTAGTACTTGTACTTCTCCTGTTAATTTGGAGAGCAATTTGCAATTGGTGTTATGGCAAGAACCGGAGAGTAGAGGAGAAACCTCAACGCCTCATGTAGAAGATGATCAATTTGTTGATGAAGATTATGAACCGATTCAAGCAGATCTGGAGGCACTCGAACATGATCCTGGAAAGCGGATTCCCATCTCAGTGTATGCTGTCAATGACCAAGATAGAGTAAGAAGGAGATATATTGAGATGGGGTCATGTCAACCAAAGAATCATGAGTTCAAGTTTACAAATAAAAGTGGGAACGATCATCGCTTTTGCCGTGCTTGGTTTAAAGAATTTCCATGGATTGAGTATAGTGTGGAAAAACATAGAGCTTTCTGTTTCGTTTGCTATTTGTTCAAGGATAAAACAAGATGTCCCGGTGGAGATGCTTTTGTGAATAAGGGATTTAATAACTAGAACATGAATTGAAGGTGAGGTTAGTAGTGCTCATGCTGAAGCTCAAGAGAAGTATGATAGGTTCACTACACCACAAACTTCAATTTGGGAGTCTATTGCTTCAAACACCTCAGAATACAAGGCTTTGTATAAACAACGTTTGACATGGACACTCAAGTGTGTGAGATTTCTGTTGCGCCAAGGCTTGGCATTTAGAGGACATGATGAAAGTGAATACTCACTAAATTAAGGAAATTTTCTTGAGCTTCTAAATTGGCTAGTAGGAAATTTTGAAGAGGTTGACAGGGTTGTTCTCAAGAATGCTCCATGGAACTGCAAGATGACTCACCATGATATACGATAAGAGGTGATAAAATGTTGTGCACAAGAGACTACTAACTTAGTCATTGAAGAACTTGGTGGTGGTCATTTTTCAATACTTGTAGATGAGTCTAGTGATGTGTATCAGAATGAACAATTGGCTGTTTGCTTGCGTTTTGTTGATAAGAAAGGAAGGGCGGTTGTAAGATCTCTTGGTCTTGCTCATGTTGAAGATACTACCTCTTTGACACGAAAAGCTGCAATTCAGAAAATGCTTATGGACTACAATCTGACCTTTTCGATGGTTCATGGGCAAGGATATGATGGAGCTAGTAACATGAGAGGTAATGTTAATGGCCCGAAAAAATTGATTATGGATGAGTCCCCTTCTGCCTACTATGTTCATTGTTTTGCCCATCAACTACAGTTAACTCTTGTTGTTGTTGCTAAGGAGAGTGGTGATTGTACTTGGTTCTTTCAGCAGCTTGCACACTTGTTAAATGCTCTTGGCATGTCTTGTAAAAAGATGAGAATGCTTCGGATAGCTCAGGCTGAAGAACTCATTGATGCATTGGAATTGGAAGAAGTAGAAACAGGGAGTGGGCTGAATCCGGAAATGGGTTTAGGAAGGCCATGTGATACACATTGGGTCTCTCACTTCAAAACTATGAACCATGTCATCTCTATGTATGGTGCACTACGACGAGTCATTCGCAAGATTGGAGACGAGTACCATGGTGCAGAGGCACAAGCGGCTCTATCCATAGAGACAATATTTTGATCATTTGAGTTTGTTTTCATGGCACACTTGATTCAAAAATATTTGGATACACAGATGAGTTGTGTAGAGCTTTGCAAAAGCAAGACTAAGATATTGTTCATGCTATTGAACTTGTTCGTGACACAAAGTATTACTTGGAGGCTTTGAGGACCGATGCTGGATGGGATGATTTTCTCACAAATGTCACATCTTTTTGTACAAAGCATAAGATCAAAGTTGTTGATATGGAGGGTCCTTACTTTCCCGTTGGCCGGCCTAGAAGGGGTTTATGTAATGGTGTGATCAATTACCACCACTTAAAGGTTGATATGTTTGTGGGTGTCATTGATAGGAAAATAAGTGAGTTGAATGGCAGATTTGATGAGGTAAACACAGAGCTACTTTCTTGCATAGCAGCATTCTGTCCACTTCATCTATTTGCTGCTTATGACCAAGAGAAGTTGGTTAGTCTTGCTACAAAGTTTTATGCTTCTGATTTTACAAGTGATGAACTGGCAAGACTTCCATGGCAACTAAACATGTATGTTACTAATGCGCGTAGAGATGAAAGGTTTCAAAACCTGAAAAATTTGTGTCAACTCTTTGTGCTTGTGGAGACAAACAAGCATGAACAATATCATATTGTTTACAAGCTTCTTAAGTTGGTATTGATTCTGCCAGTAGCTACTGCTAGTGTTGAAAGGGTATTCTCTTCAATGAGCCATGTGAAGAATAAGCTAAGGAGCAAAATGGGTGATGAATATTTGAACAATTATTTGGTTACATTTGTTGAGAGAGAACTTTTCAATCAAGTGAAGGATGAAGATGTCATCAATCTCTTCCAAAAAGGCGACCGCAAAGTTATATTGTAAGAAGGATATCATCACTTTATCAATCAAAAGGTACTTATGTATTCATGTCGTTGTGGTCTGGTACATTGAAATATTGCTATTGTCGTCATGCTAGTATTGTTTTGTTCATATATTGCTAGTGTTGTGTTATTTGGTTCAGATACTACATTTAGAGCAATTTTTTTGAATGAATACCCAGCCTTCATTTCCTGGAGCCGCCACTGCTTGAGAGTCTTATTTCATAAGTCTCAAATGCCCACTTTAAGTCCCTATAAGTCCCTCCTATTTGGTTTAGATGGGACTTATAGGGACTTTTTAAATCCCTAAACCAATAAGTCCCTGAAAACAAACACCCTCTCAGTGATACTCTACAAGGGAACAATTATGTAGCCAACAGTGTTACAATCTACTCTACCGACAACGCCCTACACTATCAATGTGGGCGGACTGGGATCCAGTGACAGTCACGCCGTAACTGGAGGGTAGCTCACCGTTGGATGCAGGGTGGGCGGGCCAGATCAAACACTGCAGCAGGAAACACTGTAGATGGGTACTGTAGGTTACTGTATATGCGGCATTGTAGACCGAACACTGTAGATCTTGTGCTGTTCACGCACATCTGTCCGTCGATTTTAGATCAGACGGTGTGAAGAGGGGGGCAAGTCACCGTACCGTTCAATGCTGGATCTCAGTGCCATGTGGGCATACGAATTATCCCAACAGGGCATCTCTGTCCGTTTATCTCTCTTTACTAGCTGGACGTGCTTTGTTACGTGGTTGTTGTCTTTGGAATTACATTAAAAACAATGGCTTAGTGTGTGAAGCAGATGATGAAGTGTGTTTTCTTTTTTATAATAATATGATAGTTGATGGTCTCCTTTTTGTATAATTATGTGTTATCTGTAAATTAACCTATGCGTATATATGCGGACAAGTTTCTTTGCAGTAGTGAACATATATATTATATTGGTGTTTCAATGTTGTCATTTATTATTTGTCGGGCAATGAGAGGGTTTTGACGGATTGATTTGAGAAAACATTGACCAGTCAAAATCATGAACCAAATACAAATTTAAACACCTCACTTGAACGAGGGAGCTCCTTCAGAAATTACACTAGTACAAATAGGGCCTATTGTCTCGGTTCATAAGGGACTGAGATCCAGTGCCTCGCCAGCGCCAAGTCACGGCGTGCCTCGCCCCCCTGTATCCATCGTCCAAATCAATCGGATGGCTAGCTCCATTTCACAGCCAAACGACACACACACGCAGGGAATAGACTGATAGAGAGACATCTTCACGAGCTCTGTTTGCGGGAGCGGGGGAAATTGCGCGGGACAGCTTCGCAGGCTCTCCCGCCGCCGCCGCCGCCATGGGTACCGGGCACCGCTCTCCCGTTGCCGCCGCCGCCGTGGGAAAGGGAGTGGACCGAGCTCCGGCAGCGGCCACCAAAGACAACGCCATCGGTAGCTTCCTCCGCCGCCACTCCAGGCTCCTCCACCTCACCACCTCCGACGGGCTCCGACCGCCCCATGCATCAACTCCCTCCGCTCCCCCCGACCCCTCCTAGAATCCCCTCCGTCTAGACGTTGTGCCCCCTCCGTCTGTGCTGCTGGTAGCCGCTGGCATGGTGGCAGATTTGGTCCTGTAGCAGTGGCCGTCAAGCTCCAGCCCGACTCCAGCAGGTAGCTTTCTTTGCAACAGCTGAATTTTGTGATGTGTTCTGTGCAAATGAGTGATGCACTGATGTGTACTTTCCTATTTGACAGAATTATTACTGATTGGGGTGATGTGCTGTGCAATTTGACAAGATTTGAGTGTTGTGCATTTGCAATTGTTGTGCAATGGGCGAAATTGACAAGGGAATACCTCAAGTTGGTATGAGGTTCAGAAATGCAGATGAAGCTTGGGTGTTTTGGGTTGCATATAGTGGCCGTGTTGGGTTTGATGTGAGGAAGAGAAACAAGCATGGAAGTAAGATGGATGGTCAAGTGACTTCATGCACATTTGTTTGCTCGAATGAGGGTATACGAAAGAAAGGGATAACAATGGATCATGAGCCAAAACGTGTTCGAGCTGAAACAAGGACAAATTGCAAAGCTCGCATGATTATATCATTGGACCGAGTGCAAAGAAATTACGAAGTCACATATATTGTGTTGGAACACAATCATTGCCTTCAATTGCCACAAACATGTCACTTGATGGCATCACAAAGGAAGATTTCCGAACTACAAGCTTTTGAAATAGAAGCTGTCGAGGATTCAGGAATAATGCCCCAAGCTGCACATGAGTTTACTTGTCGCAAAGTTGGTGGACCATTTAATCTGGGCTACACTTGTTGTGATCAAAAGAATTATTTGTGAACCAAGCGGCAAAGAGAGTTGGCTTACGGTCAGGCTGGTAGTATGTTGAAGTATTTTCATGACAAAATGATCGAGAACCCATCTTTCCAATATGCTTTGCAGCTGGATTGTGAGGAAGATATAGCCAACATATTTTGGGCTAATGCTAAAATGCTTCTTGACTATGCACACTTTGGTGATGTTGTCACATTTGATACAACTTTTGGCACAAACAAAGAATATAGGCCATTTGGTGTTTTTCTTGGGCTCAATCAGTTTAGAGAAACCACCATTTTTCGCGCGGCGTTGCTATTTGATGAAACATTTGAGTCATTTAAATGGCTTTTTGAGACTTTTCTAGCTGCACATAATGGGAGCCAACCTAGAACTATTTATACAGATCAAGATGCGGCCATGGGGAAAGCTATAGATAATGCCTTCATGGAATCATATCATGGATTGTGCACCTTTCATATAATACAGAATGCTGTTAAGAATTTATGTCCATTGAAGGGTGAAGAGAAAGATGAAGGAGGGAAAGAGAAAGATGGAGAGGACGGTGAACATGAAGATGAAGAAGAAGAGGAAGAGTCTCATATTATCACAGATTTTAGTGAATGCATGTATGGCTATGAGGACAAAGTAGAATTTCAAGAAGCATTTGACAATATGAGAAATAAAGTGCAAAAGCAAACTTGGTTAGATAGTATCTACAAGTTGAAAGAAAAGTGGGCTAAATGTTATATGAGAGATGTGTTCAGTTTGGGAGTGAGAAGTACACAACTTAGTGAGAGCTTCAACAATTCATTGAAAAACCATTTGAAATCAGATTTTCATATTGTTCGGTTCTTGATGCATTTTGAGAGGACAGTGGAGGTAAAAAGAACAAAGGAATTGTAATCTGAATTTGAACAAAGGAAGAAGTTGCCAAGAATCAATATGCACACACCTATGTTGGTGCTAGCAAGCAAAGAATACACTCCAATTATCATTGAATCTTTTCAAGGTGAATATGAGAGATCCATGGCTGCATGCACTAGAGTCTTGGATGGAAATAATAAATTTGGGGTTGCTATTGGGAGTTTGCATGGTGATTTACATTTTGAGGAGGAGCGCATAGTGATTGGTGATCCTTTGACCAAAACCACTTCATGTAGTTGTGGAATGTTCAATAGGACAGGAATATTGTGTGGACATGGTCTCAAAGTTCTTGACTTGATGAATGTAAAGACATTACCAACACATTATGTATTAAAGAGATGGACTAGAGAAGCACGCAATGGAAGCATACAAGATAGACAAGGAAGGAATGTGGTAGAGAATCCAAAGTTTGAAGCCGAACTTTGGTACAAGGGTGTGTCTCACAAGTTTCACACTATGGCACATAAAGTAGCCAACTCTCTAGAGTGTCGTTTGATATTAGAAAATGCACTTGATTGCATTGGTCCACAACTAGATGAGAAACTTGATGCAACTATGAATGCTATGAAAAAGCCATGCGATGACCAAGAAAATGTTGACCCAAATGTGCAACTAACTAGTGAGTTTCTTAGTGCCGCAAAGCTCAAGAAAAAAGAGGTTGCATCAAAAAATTGAGGAGAAAGAAAGGCTGGCTTGATAAGTTACTCAAGGGGAAGCGCAAGCCACCTAAAGTTGCCTCGTCGAAAAAAAGGGAGCAAAGGTATGTTTCAAACTATACATGATATATTGTTGCCACTCGTTGCTAAACTAAATACTGAAACTTTCATGGCAGCAACAAAAGAAAAATGATGGTGGACAGCCTCCAGTGAGAGTGGAGAAGGATGATGGTGGACAGCCTCAAGTGAGAGTGGAGAAGGATGATGGCGATAAAAGAGCAAATGTGGAGCTTCAAGAGAACAACATGGTTGTCAGTTACACGCAACTCTTGATGACTCCCCTTGGTGGTGTTTATGATGAAAATCTGCTCTAAAGCATACAAGCTTGTTAGATAGTATTTAGGACATTTTGACTAGTATTTTGGACAAAGATGACTATAGTATTTTGGATTTTGGGCTGACTATAGTCTTTCATGGCCTAAGTGTACAAGTAGACTGGCCTAATTTATCTATTTGAAGAATTATGTAAGAACAGATTTTGTTGGTGCCGAATTTGAGTTGCAAATGCTACAAAGTCTGTATATTGTTCAATTCATTTTGAGTTTACTTTTTAATTCATTGTATAATGTATGCCTCAGGTTCAACTCTTCTTTTTTCAGTTCCTTTTCCAGTACTGAAGTCTTTCTATCAAACACTTTTCTGCTGCAGGCTTGCTACACTGAATTTGTTCTCTGTCTGTAGTTAAATGGATTTGTTCTCCGAATCTGTCTGTAGTTGAATCCTACAAAGTCTGTATATTGTTCCCTGTCTGTAGTATCAAACAGTTCTATGTTTGTACCTACACTAAATCTGCTGCAGGTCGATTCCTCCCGTGGACGCCGCCGGAGTTCAACCTGGAGGACGAGTCCCCTAGAGGAGCAGCCGGAGCGCCTCTGTTGGGGAACGTAGCAGAAATTCAAAATTTTCCTATGAGTCACCAAGATCTATCTATGGAGAAACTAGCAACGAGAGAGAGGGGAGTGCATCTACATACCCTTGTAGATCGCTAAGCGGAAGCGTTCAAGAGAACGGGGTTGAAGGAGTCGTACTCATCGTGATCCAAATCACCGGAGATCCTAGTGCCGAACAGACGGCACCTCCGCGTTCAACACACGTACAGCCCGGTGACATCTCCCATGCCTTGATCCAGCAAGGAGAGAGGGAGAGGTTGGGGAAGACTCCATCCAGCAGCAACACGACGGCGTGGTGGTGGTGGAGGAGCGTGGCACTCTAGTAGGGCTTCGCCAAGCACCGCGGGAGAGGAGAAGGACTTGGGAGAGGGGGAGGGCTGCGCCAAAACTTGAGTGTGGCTGCCCTCCCACCCCCACATATATATAGGGGCAAGGGAGAGGGGGCCGGCCCCCTCAGATCCAATCTGAGGAGGGGGCGGCGGCCAGGGGGGTTGCCTTGCCCCCCAAGGCAAGGGGGCGCCCCCCTTTTAGGGTTTCCCCCAAACCCTAGGCGCCTTGGGCCTTGGTGGGGGGCGCACCAGCCCACCTGGGGCTGGTCCCCTCTCACACTTGGCCCATGCAGCCCTCTGGGGCCGGTGGCCCCACTTGGTGGACCCCCGGGACCCTCCCGGTGGTCCCGATACATTACCGATAACACCCGAAACTTTTCCGGTGACCAAAACAGGACTTCCCATATATAAATCTTTACCTCCGGACCACTCCTCGTGACGTCCGGGATCTCATGCGGGACTCCGAACAACATTTGGTAACCACGTATATCTATTCCCTATAACCCTAGCGTCATCGAACCTTAAGTGTGTAGACCCTACGGGTTCGGGAACCATGCAGACATGACCGAGACGTTCTCCGGTCAATAACCAACAGCGGGATCTGGATACCCATGTTGTCTCCCACATGTTCCACGATGATCTCATCGGATGAACCATGATGTCGAGGACTCAATCAATCCCGTATACAATTCCCTTTGTCTAGCAGTATTGTACTTGCCCGAGATTCGATCGTCGGTATGCCGATTCCTTGTTCAATCTCGTTACCGGCAAGTCTCTTTACTCGTTCCGTAACACATAATCCCGTGATCAACCCCTTGGTCACCTTGTGCATATTATGATGATGTCCTACCGAGTGGGCCCAGAGATACCTCTTAGTCAACCGGAGTGACAAATCCCAGTCTCGATTCGTGCCAACCCAACAGACACTTTCGGAGATACCCGTAGTGCACCTTTATAGCCACCCAGTTACGTTGTGACGTTTGGTACACCCAAAGCATTCCTACGGTATCCGGGAGTTGCACAATCTCATGGTCTAAGGAAATGATACTTGACATTAGAAAAGCTTTATCATACGAACTACACGATCTTTGTGCTAGGCTTAGGATTGGGTCTTGTCCATCACATCATTCTCCTAATGATGTGATCCCGTTATCAATGACATCCAATGTCCATGGTCAGGAAACTGTAACCATCTATTGATCAATGAGCCAGTCAACTAGAGGCTTACTAGGGACATGGTGTTGTCTATGTACCCACACATGTATCTGAGTTTCCTATCAATACAATTATAGCATGGATAATAAACGATTATCATGAACAAGGAAATATAATAATAATAACTAATTTATTATTGCCTCTAGGTCATATTTCCAACAGTCTCCCACTTGCACTAGAGTCAATATCTAGTTCACATCGCCATGTAATTAACACTGATAGGTCACATCGCCATGTGATCAACATCCAAAGAGTTCACTAGTGTCACTAAACTAGTTCACATCACCATGTGATTAAGACTCAATGAGTTTTGGGGTTTGATCATGTTTTGCTTGTGAGAGAGGTTTTAGTCGACGGCTCTGTAACATTCAGATCCGTATGTACTTCGCAATTCTCTATGTCATATTGTAAATGATTCTTCCATGCTCTACTTGGAGCTATTCCAAATGGTTGCTCCACTATATGTATCCGGTTTGCTACTCAGAGTCATTCGGATAGGTGTTAAAGCTTGCATCGACGTAACCCTTTACGTCGAACTCTTTATCACCTCCATAATCGAGAAACATGTCCTTTATTTACTCCAAGGACAATTTTGACCGCTGTCCAATGATCCCCATTCCTGGATCATTCTTGTACCCCTTGACTGACTCATGGCAAGGCACACTTCCGGTGCGGTACACAACATAGCATACTATAGAGCCTATGTCTGAAGCATAGGGGACGACCTTCGTCCTTTCTCTTTCTTCTGCCGTGGTCGAGCTTTAACTCTTAACTTCATACCTTACAACTCAGGCAAGAACTCCTTCTTGACTGATCCATCTTGCACACCTTCAAGATCATGTCAAGGTATGTGCTCATTTGAAAGTACCATTTAGCGGTCTTTGATCTATCCTCATAGATCTTGATGCTCAATGTTCAAGCAGCTTAATCCAAGTTTTCTATTGAAAAACACCTTTCAAACAACCCTATATGCTTTCTAGAAATTCTACATCATTTCTGATCAACAATATGTCAACAACATATACACATCAGAAATTCTATAGTGCTTCCACTCACTTCTTTGGAAATACAAGTTTCTCATAAACTTTGCATAAACCCAAAATCTTTGATCATCTCATCAAAGCGTATATTCCAACTCCGAGATGCTTACTCCAGTCCTTACAAGGATTGCTGGAGCTCTGCACACTTGTTAGCATCTTTCAGGATTGACAAAACCTTCTGGTTGTATCACATACAACCTTTCCTCAAGGATATCGTCGAGGAAACAATGTTTTGACATCCTATCTGCAAGATTTCATAAATCATGCAGTAATTGCTAATATAATTCCAACAGACTCTTACCATCGCTACGAGTGAGAAAGTCTCACCGTAGTCAACTCCTTGAACTTGTCGGAAAACATCTTAACGACAAGTTGAGCTTTCTTAATGGTGACACTTTACCATCATTATCCGTCTTCTTCTAAAATCCATCTGTACCCAATGGCCTTACGACCATCAAGTATTTCTTCCAAAGTCATGGATCCTCTCTCGAATTTTATGGCCTCGAGCCATTCGTCGGAATCCGGGCCCACCATCGCTTCTCCATAGCTCGTAGGTTCATTGTTGTCTAGCAACATGACCTCTAAGACAGGATTGCATACCACTCTGAAGTAGTACGCGTCCTTGTCGACCTACGAGGTCCAGTAGTGACTTGATCCAAAGCATCATGATCACTATCATCAGCTTCCACTTCAATTGGTGTAGGTGCCACATGAACAACTTCCTGTGCCCTGCTACACACTGGTTGAAGTGATGGTTCAATAACCTCATCAAGTCTCCACCATCCTCCCACTCAATTCTTTCGAGAGAAACTTTTCCTCGAGAAAGGACCTGTTTCTAGAAACAATTACTTTTGCTTCCGGATATGAGATAGGAGGTATACCCAACTGTTTTGGGTGTCCTATGAAGATGCATTTTTATCCGCTTTGGGTTCGAGCTCATCAACCTGAAACTTTTTCACATAAGCGTCGCAGCCCCAAACTTTTAAGAAACAACAACTTAGGTTTCTCCAAACCATAGTTCAAACGGTGTTGTCTCAACGGAATTACGTGGTGCCCTATGAAAGTGAGTGTGGTTGTCTCTAATGCCTAACCCATGAACGATAGTGGTAATTCGATAAGATACATCATGGTACGCACTATATCCAATAGGGTGCAAATATGATGTTCGGACACACCATCACATTATGGTCTTCCAGGCGGTATTAATTGTGAAACAATTTCCACAATGTCTTAATTGCGTGCCAAAGCTCATAACTCAGATACTCATCTCTATGATCATATCATAGACATTTTATCCTCTTGTCACAATGATCTTCAACTTCACTCTGAAATTACTTGAACCATTCAATAATTCAGACTTGTGTTTCATCAAGTAAATATACTCAGTATCTACTTAAATCATCCGTGAAGTAAGAACGTAATGATATTCACTGCATGCCTTAGCACTCATTGGACTGCACACATCAAAATGTGTTACTTCCAACAAGTTGCTATCTTGTTCCATTTTACTGAAAACTAGGCTTTTCAGTCATCTTGCCCATGTGGTATGATTTGGATTTCTCAAGCGATTCAAAATCAAGTGAGTCCAAACGATCCATCTGCATGGAGTTTCTTCATGCGTATACACCAATAGACATGGCTCGCATGTCTCAAACTTTTCAAAAACGAGTGAGTCCAAAGATCCATCAACATGGAGCTTCTTCATGCGTTTTTATACCAATATGACTTACATGGCAGTGCCACAAGTAAGTGGTCCTATCATTACTATCTTATATCTTTTGGCATGAAAATGTGTATCACTACGATCGAGATTCAATGAACCATTCATTTTAGGAGCAAGACCATTGAAGGTATTATTCAAATAAACAGAGTAACCATTATTCTCCTTAAATGAATAACCGTATTGCGATAGACATAATCCAATCATGTCTATGCTCAACGCAAATGTCAAATAACAATTATTTAGGTTTAACACCAATCTCGATGGTAGAGGGAGCATGTGATGCTTGATCACATCAACCTTGGAAACATTTCCAACACATATCGTCAGCTCACTTTTAGCTAGTCTCCGTTTACTCCGTAGCTTTTATTTCGAGTTACTAACACTTAGCAACCGAACTGGTATCTAATACCCTGGTGCTACTAGGAGGACTAGTAAAGTACACATTAACATAATGTATATCCAATATACTTCTATCGACCTTGCCAGCCTTCTCATCTACCAAGTATCTAGGGTAGTTCTGCTCCAATGGTTGTTCCCCTTATTACAGAAACACTTAGTCTCGGGTTTGGGTTCAACCTTGGGTTTCTTCACTAGAGCAGCAGCTGATTTGTCGTTTCATGAAGTATCCCTTCTTGCCCTTGCCCTTCTTGAAACTAGTGGTTTCACTAACCATCAACAATTGATGCTCCTTCTTGATTTCTACTTTCGCGGTGTCAAACATCGCGAATATCTCAAGGATCATCATATCTATCCCTGACATGTTATAGTTCATCACGAAGCTCTAGCAGCTTGGTGGCAATGACTTTGGAGAAACATCACTATCTTATCTGGAAGATCAACTCCCATGCGATTCAAGTGATTGTTGTACTCAGACCATCTGAGCACAAGCTCAACGATTGAGTTTTTCTCCCTTAGTTTGCAGGCTAAGAAAATCGTCGAAGGTCTTATACCTCTTGACGTGGGCACGAGCCTGAAATCCCAATTTCATCCCTCGAAACATCTCATATGTTCCGCGACGTTTCGAAATCGTCTTTCGTGCCTCAACTCTAAACCGTTTAACTGAACTATCACGTAGTTATCAAAACGTGTATGTCAAATGTTTGCAACATCCACAGATGACGTTCGAGGTTCAGCACACCGAGCGGTGCATTAAGGACATAAGCCTTCTACGAAGCAATGAGGACAATCCTCAGTTTATGGACCCAGTCCGCATAATTGCTACTATCAACTTTCAACTAAATTTTCTCTAGGAACATATCTAAACAGTAGAACTAAAGCGCGAGCTACGACATAATTTGCAAAAACCTTTTGACTATGTTCAGGATAATTAAGTTCATCTTATGAACTCCCACTCAGATAGACATCCCTCTAGTCATCTAAGTGATTACATGATCCGAGTCAACTAGGCCGTGTCCGATCATCACGTGAGATGGACTAGTCATCATCGGTGAACATCTTCATGTTGATCGTATCTACTATATGACTCATGCTCGACCTTTCGGTCTCTTGTGTTCCGAGGCCATGTCTGTACATGCTAGGCTTGTCAAGTCAACCTAACTGTTTCGCGTGTGTAAATCTGGCTTACACCCGTTGTATGTGAACGTTAGAATCTATCACACCCGATCATCACGTGGTGCTTCGAAACGACGAACTTTCGCAACGGTGCACAGTTAGGGGGAACACTTTCTTGAAATTTTAATGAGGGATCATCTTATTTACTACCGTCGTTCTAAGCAAATAAGATGCATAAACATGATAAACATCACATGCAATCAAAAAGTGACATTATATAGCCAATATCATTTTGCTCCTTTTGATCTCCATCTTCGGGGCTCCACGATCATCATCGTCACCGGCATGACACCATGATCTCCATCATTGTGTCTTCATGAAGTTGTCTCGCCAACTATTACTTCTACTACTATGGCTACCGGTTAGCAATAAAGTAAAGTAATTAATGGCATTGTTCAATGACACGCAGGTCATACAATAAATTAAGACAACTCCTATGGCTCCTGCCGGTTGTCATACTCATCGACATGCAAGTCGTGATTCCTATTACAAGAACATGATCAATCTCATACATCACATATCATTCATCACATTCTTTTTGGCCATATCACATCACATAGCATACCCTACAAAAACAAGTTAGACGTCCTCTAATTGTTGTTTGCATGTTTTACGTGGCTGCTATGGGTTTCTAATAAGAACGTTTCTTACCTACGCAAAAACCACAATGTGACATGTCAATTGCTATTTACCCTTCATAAGGACCCTTTTCATCGAATCAGATCCGACTAAAGTGGGAGAGACTAGCACCCGCTAGCCACCTTATGCAACAAGTGCATGTCAGTCGGTGGAACCTGTCTCACGTCAGTGTACGTGTAAGGTCGGTCCGGGCCGCTTCATCCCACAATGCCGCCGAAACAAGAGTGGACTAGTAACAGTAAGCATATTGAACAAAATCAACGCCCACAACTACTTTATGTTCTACTCATGCATAGAATATACGCAATAGACCTAGCTCATGATGCCACTGTTGGGGAACGTAGCAGAAATTCAAAATTTTCCTACGAGTCACCAAGATCTATCAATGGAGAAACTAGCAACGAGAGACAGGGGAGTGCATCTACATACCCTTATAGATCGCTAAGCGGAAGCGTTTAAGAGAACGGGGTTGAAGGAGTCGTACTCATCGTGATCCAAATCACCGGAGATCCTAGTGCCGGACGGACGGCACCTCCGCGTTCAACACACGTACAGCCCGGTGACGTATCCCATGCCTTGATCCAGCAAGGAGAGAGGGAGAGGTTGGGGAAGACTCCGTCCAGCAGCAGCACGACGGCGTGGTGGTGGTGGACGAGCGTGGCACTCCAGCAGGGCTTCGCCAAGCACCGCGGGAGAGGAGAAGGACTTGGGAGAGGGGGAGGGCTGCGCCAGAACTTGGGTGTGTCTGCCCTCCCACCCCCCACATATATATAGGGGCAAGGGAGAGGGCGGCCAGCCCCCTCAGATCCAATCTGAGGAGGGGGCGGCGGCCAGGGGGGTTGCCTTGCCCCCCCCCCCCCCCCCCCCAAGGCAAGGGGGCGCCCCCCTTTTAGGGTTTCCCCCAAACCCTAGGCGCCTTGGGCCTTGGTGGGGGGCCGCACCAGCCCACCTGGGGCTGGTCCCCTCCCACACTTGGCCCATGCAGCCCTCTGGGGCCGGTGGCCCCACTTGGTGGACCCCCGGGACCCTCCCGGTGGTCCCGGTACATTACCGATAACACCCGAAACTTTTCCGGTGACCAAAACAGGACTTCCCATATATAAATCTTTACCTCCGGATCATTCCGTAACTCCTCGTGACGTCCGGGATCTCATCCGGGACTCCGAACAACATTCGGTAACCACGTATATCTATTCCCTATAACCCTAGCATCATCGAACCTTAAGTGTGTAGACCCTACGGGTTCGGGAACCATGCAGACATGACCGAGACGTTCTCCATTCAATAACCAACAGCGGGATCTGGATACCCATGTTGTCTCCCATATGTTCCACGATGATCTCATCGGATGAACCACGATGTCGAGGACTCAATCAATCCCGTATACAATTCCCTTTGTCTAGCGGTATTGTACTTGCCCGAGATTCGATCGTCGGTTTGCCGATACCTTGTTCAATCTCGTTATTGGCAAGTCTCTTTACTCGTTCCATAACACATCATCCCGTGATCAACCCCTTGGTCACCTTGTGCACATTATGATGATGTCCTACCGAGTGGGCCCAGAGATACCTCTCCGTCAACTGGAGTGACAAACCCCAGTCCCGATTTGTGCCAACCCAACAGACACTTTAGGAGATACCCGTAGTGCGCCTTTATAGCCATCCAGTTACGTTGTGACGTTTGGTACACCCAAAGCATTCCTACGATATCCGGGAGTTGCACAATCTCATGGTCTAAGGAAATGATACTTGACATTAGAAAAGCTTTAGCATACAAACTACACGATCTTTGTGCTAGGATTAGGATTGGGTCTTGTCCATCACATCATTCTCCTAATGATGTGATCCCGTTATCAACGACATCCAATGTCCATGGTCAGGAAACCGTAACCATCTATTGATCAACGAGCTAGTCAACTAGAGGCTTACTAGGGACATGGTGTTGTCTATGTACCCACACATGTATCTGAGTTTCCTATCAATACAATTATAGCATGGATAATAAATGATTGTCATGAACAAGGAAATATAATAATAATAACTAATTTATTATTGCCTCTAGGGCATATTTCCAACAGCCTCATCCCCCTTTCCCGCAGCACTCTGAGGAGCTCCCTCCCTTTCCCGTTGAGGTGGTTGTTGGAGCTGAGGTGGGGCACCATCGCAGTGGAGACGAGGACCTCGTCGGAGCAGCGTGGGGCGGGGAGGTGAAGGCGTGGGGGTGGAGGGGATTGCCGGCATCATTATCCGGTGGCCGCCACCGGAGGTCCCATGGCTCCCTTCCCCACGGCGGCGACAGCGGCAGAGCTCTATGTCGAAGCCGAGTTCCCGCCCGCGAAGGCGGAGCTGATTTTGCCTCGTGCGTGAGGAGGACGGGGACGAGTCGACGACCAGGTTGTCTCTGTGTTGAATGATTCTGACCGTCAGATGCAGATGGAGTGTGGATTTGAAGCCTCAAGGCAATGCGTGCCTTGCCTGAGGCGAGGCACTGGATCTCAGTCCATTCATAAGGGCCTTTAGTCCCGGTTCTAGAACCGGGACTAAAGGTCGTTACTAAAGCATCCCCCTTTAGTCCCGTAACACTAACCGGTACTAAAGGAAATTTTATGATTTTTTTTTGAAACTTTTCTTTTTAAATTTTTTGATTTTTTTTTTCAAATTTCTGAATTATTTTAACCTCTAATCTCTAATCACCCTCATCACTGCTCAATTTAACCTCTAATCTCTAATCACCCCTCATCATTCCAAATCATCTAACTTCCCGGACGGTCACTCATCACTACTAGGGAAAAGGCTAGCAGCAGCGCGGGTTTTAGATGTATCAGTAGCGCGGGGATCGGCGCTACTAATAAGGCGCTACAGCTAACAGATAGCAGTAGCGCATGCTTACCAGCGCTACTGCTACACAAGTGTAGCAGCAGCGCTGTTAGCGGAAGCTCGCTACTGCTATTAGCTCTAGCGCGCTTTGCATTGATGCACTACCGCTATCGCGGCGCTGCTGCTAACTTTTATACACTCGCTACTGCTAATTTAAGTAGGTTTTTTTGTTTTTTTGGCATATTTGTTTTGTATTTGAACAGGCTTTATCGAAGAATCTTTAGCACATAGAAATGTCATCATGATACACATACAAATGCCTGCGAGACCACAAATGTAATCATAGCATGTACATACAAATAGTCTCATCATAATCATCATCCAACACAAAGTGATATCTTGTCATCATCTCGAAAATAGCGATACATGCAAGTCTCGAATACTTGCAACTACAACAACGTCATGCATCTAAACAAAGGTATACGCAAGAAGTTCTATCACTATGAGTGGGAGCGGAACTATGCAGTACATGAGGTGGCGGTTACGAGTCCTCTCTCGCGCTAGCATGAACCTCAAGTAACTAGCTTCTCCTTCTTGTCTGCTTTTGAAGCCTTTATGCCTGGCGCCCGTGAACCCATTCACTTGCGCCTGACACTCATGCCACTTGTTGTACACCCCCGGAACCTTCCCTTTGTACACGACATAGCAATTCCATCTCGCCATCAAGAAACTGGGTACCTATTAGAGATGCATGTTCATGAAGAGGAAATACAATCTTATATATGCAACAAAATATACTAGAGCAACACCTAAAAAGAAAGGGTTAGCAACTAGATGCAACATACAGTACGAAAATTAATTAACTAGAGGTACGCAGGTCATCGTACGCAAACTAACAAAGTAGCGTTACGCAAGTTCGGCAGGGACCATGGACATCACAAAGTTTCATCGCTACAAAAAGTATACAAGTTCAACCGACACATATCATCATCATCGGCATCATAAATCACTAGAAGTTCCATCCTTCCATATCATCGAGGATGAACCCTAGCTTCTTGAACGGCGTGAGGTCTAGACGTTGCATGCCTATGCGAGTTTGGACGTCAGCTTGCGATATAGGGCCGTGGTGGAACATCCCCTTCTCATCGACGACTTCTTTCATGATGATCGTCGCAATGTCGCTTTGGATGCGAAAGAAGTCATCTCTAAGTTTATAATTCGCTTCTCCATGAGATTCTAGCCACTTGTGGATACGATCATCATTTCTGGTGTTAATGCGAAGCTTTTGGTGATCCGTGTTGAACTGAATCATGAGATGGACGATGTAGAATCCATCCTTCTTGCTTGGTTTTGGGACATGGATGCAGGAGAAGTTAGTTTTATGCGCGAAACCCATCTTCTTGTTCCTTTGTTTCTTGATCTGCACGTGGCCACCTCTAAAGCTGAAGCCTTGGAGAGCATCATCCAGAATATTCATTATGTGGGTGTAGTCTTTTTTCTCGTAGTCTCTGGAAGGGTCAAAGTACACGGCGTGGGAGACTTGCGGGTAAAGAACGATAAGGACGGCGCGCCCGTTGCTGCGGGGAAAAGACACCTCAAATTATTCCCCATATGAGAGAGAAGGAATGATTGAAATGTACGAAAGGGTTGTCCGGAACTGACTTACTTTGGATGATAAGGCACGAGGACAATTTCCCGGTCCTTATTCTGTACCATGAAGTTTTGGAGGTACTCCCTAGCAGTTTCACGCTCAAAGTCGCCGAGACTCAAGAAAGACTCGTGCATGTAGTACGGATCCGCCACATAGATTTGTGAGACTTCTTCACTCTTCATGACGGAGCTCATATGTAGCGCAAAAAGGCGGACAATAGTAAAATCAAGCCGCCTTGTTAGAAACATCTCAAAGATATGGTCAAACCGCAGGAAGAACACCTCCACGGGCTGTGTGTCGATGTAGCACTTCCCCTCAGGCACACGAGCCGCGTATGTCGGATATCCTGGATCCTTTGAGGCTAGTAGGCTTTTCTCAATCGACAGCACATGGTCGTGCAGTCTCCTGAGATCCCCTGATAGTGCCTCCAGCGGTTTCGGCGGTAGCATCGGCTCGCCCGTGAGATGGAACATGACCGCACTTTTCACGGGTACACGCTCTTCAGAATGCATCGTCTGGCTGCTATGTGCTCTGGCTTGTTTGGAGGCAGTTACCTTCCCCGATCTCTTCCTCTCCTTTTTCTTGGGCACACCTTCCAGACCCTTCCTTAACCCCTGCCCCAGTGTTCCCGGGCTAAGTACTGTACGACCCTCGCGCCCGGCTAGTTGAGCCTGTGTTGAGGCGGCATCTTCAGGCGTGTCCTGTGAGGATTTCATGAAGAGAGACTTTTTTCAATCCATGGTACGACCCTGCCCGGGCATATCATCCATATCCTCATTAGCAAGCTGGTAGCCCGATTCGTCATATGGTTGACTCATCATATCTATGTCACAGTCATACGCGTTTGTATTGAGGAAATCCATATGGTCGACCTCTGTCTCATCATCCATTCTCTATTATACAGGAGAAATTACATCAGCCAGTACTATTGCACCCCCTTCATCATGTCGTCCGCCGCTCTCACCCGGCACTACAGGAGTTGGTAATTGCATAGGCGGGGTGGTGGTCTTCGCACATGCTTGTTGATGTGTGGTAGTTATTGGTGTGCTCTCGGCCGTCTCTAGACGAATAAGATTCTTCGGCCATAGCAGCACCCAATTCTTGCAGCTTCCAATCAGCGGCGGGGTCTCGTCGTCCGCTCCCACATGTTGTACTGGAGGAGGCAAATCCTCGTGCCCCGATTTCACACTGGTCAAGCTAACCCTAAAGTGCCCAGCGGGGATCGGCTGGTTGTGGAACGTGCATTGAGAGGGGTCCATTATCATCCCCTTTCCCAAGTCCACCTTCTGGCCTTTGATCAAGTAGAGTATGGTGCACAGGGTTTCTTTCGCCTGCAAACACATATGTCTGTGGCGTAAAACAACCGAAAGGCAACAAAAATGGAATATTATATATATATATATATATACATACATATATATATATATATATATATATATATATATATATGTTGGTGCAACATGTAATTACCGTGACGGCGTCGAGCTCAGCCAAAGACGAAGGCCCACCTAGCACGCCTGAGACTGAGGACGGGCTGCTATGAGCAGGAGCGACTGCGAGAGGAGGACGGGTTGCGTGAGAAAGTGATGGTGCGATGGTGTTGTTGTTCATGGAGTTGCTCCCGACGAAACTGGGCATCGGGAAATCATGTACCGTCTTGTCTGGATTTTCCTTCGCCCAGTTAATGATAACTGGAACCAAGTTAGTAGTGAAATCATTTATGTAGGCAGTTACAGCTGCATTGACTGCCTGCTGTAGCAACTCATATTTGTCCTCGGCTGCTTTTTTCGCGTCATCAGCTGCTTTTTTCTTGAACGCAAGCTTCACCTTCGCGTCGATGTCCGCCTGACTAAATTTCTTTTTCAGCTTCTTGGCCTCCGGGCCCTCGTTGTAAAACACCTTCCACGTGGCGCCATCTCCAGCACCGTGCACACGACCATATTGCGGCTGCTGATCCAAAGAGAGTCCCTTAAGTTCGTTCAAGGCTCGGTTGAGAGGGGTGTCCCACTTGGGCCTCATCGGAGAAGTAGGGCTTTCAGCTGCAAGCTGGTGTTGCTTCTCCAGTAGTCTAATCAATTTCCTCGTGATCTTGTCCGTGTAGAAAACCTTTTTCTCCTTGTCCCACTTGTAGCGGGCCCTGATGAAGTCATGCTCCAAGGGGTTGGTGAACTTCGCGAAGGGGTCTGGGAGACCCGTGGCTTCACGTTCCGCGTCCTCCTTATCCCATATGGGCCTTTTACCGAGGTAGCCATGGCTTCCGAGGCGATGCTTCCCCGTCTTCCTTTGCTGAAGGCTCTTGAATTTTGTAGCCTTAGCCTTGGCTACCTCGGTAGCGCAAGTGTCCTTGAACTTCTCGAACTCCTCTTCCGTAAGTGTCGGATTTTCCTCCAGAATCTTGGACAGGGGTTCATCAGCCTCAATAGCTCGTTTCACCCTCCCTTTCCAGGAGGCCAAATCATTGCTGAACATGCCCATGGCGTGATTGTTAATCTTTTTCATCTTCGGATCATCCCACGGTTGTTCTATGTTATCATCCCGGTCGGGGAACTTCAATCTCTTGTGCAACTTCGTTAGGAGCAACTGCGTCAAATGTTCTTTACTCCTTAAGTCATCGTCGTTAATGCTCGCGCATTCCCGTAGGATGCATCCTACTTGGTTCCCATAGCACTTGCGAGGTTCTTCCGGCTCTAACGGCTCAAACTTGCCAGGTGCCATCTTTGTGATCACAAGTCGTCCAATCCCTAGTTTGTTAGGTTTTCGTATCCTCTGCTTCTTATGCTTCCTCTTTTCGGTAGCGGCATCGGGGCCGGTACCTTCCCTGCCGGTACCTTCCCCGCCGGTACCTTCCCCACTGGTCTCGGTGCCGCCATCGGTGCCGGCGCTGTCGGTGTCGATGTCGGCGTCAATACCATCATCGAGGCCGACCTGCAAACCTTGCTTAGCAGTCAAATAGTCAATGTACTCTTGTTCACCCTCATAATCCATCTCGTCTGCATCTTGGTCAGAAGACCCAGTTTCTTCGTTGTTCGACATGTTTCCTATGATTAAGTGTCCTCATTTATTTCTAAAAGTATGAATAAATGAGAAATGACATAAAAAGAAATCTATGTGCCAGCACTCGATATGCCAACTATGTAGCACAAAATCATGCCTTTATTCACGGGAAATTTTGGCATGACCTTTGCTAAAAAATGGACATATCGAGCGCCTGAAATTCACCGGAACGGAAATGAATCAACATTCCGGCGTAACATAGGCCACTCGGATCATTTTCCAAACATGACATGTCCAAAACATGACATATGCACATATCACATGTCCAGTTCAAATTTGCACATATCACATGTCCAGTTCAAATTTTGAAACCTAGATAAATTCATAACTAAATAGATAACCTAATTAACATATTGCCCTAACTAAAACCTAAGTAAATTAACCGAAGAACCCTAGCAGAGAGAGAGGGGGGGTTACAGAGGGTGTAGGGGCGAGGAGGCAGGCCCGACGACGGCCGGGAGGGGAGAGGAGGGAGGCGAGGGCCGATGGGTCGGGGGCGAGCGCGCCGGGGTCGGGGGTGAGCGCCGGCGCCGGGGTCGGGGGCGAGGGCCGGGTCGGGGGCGAGCGCCGGGGTCAGGGTCGGGGGCGAGGGCCGGGTCGGGGGCGAGCGCCGGCGTCGGGGGCTAGCGCCGGCGCCGGAGTCGAGGGCGAGCGCCGGGGCCGGGTCGGGTGCGGTGGTGTGACGGGGGAGAGTGGGGATTTGGGGGGGAAAAGACGGGATGAAAGCGCGCTACTACTACATTCGTAGCAGTAGCGCGGTTCGGGCCACGGTGCTACTGCTAAATGGAGTTAGGTGAACACCGCCGGTCGATATTTGTAGCAGCGCGGTTTACACAGAGCGCGCTACTGCTAAAAACTTATCAGCAACGAGTTTCCCGCACACGCGCTACTACTAATTAGCAGCAGCGCTCCTTTTTGAGCCGCGCTGCTGCTAAGATTCTGTGTATAGGCTTTTCCCTAGTAGTGCATCTCACTACTCCAGCCTGAGCACGCTTAACTTCCGGGTTCTATTCTCCCTCGTTTCCAAGTCTGCACTTGCTGTTTTCATGACAATAGTAAGATGTCAATCCTATTAACCCTCAGGAATTTAGCTTGAGCATGAAGTCACACATTTCACTGTTTGAGTTTGAAATTATTGTTCTAAAAAACAATAATTATTTAGTAACACTAATATTTCTTGAATAAGTAGTTTGACCAGATTTGACCAAAATTCAAAAACACTGAAATAATTATTTAGTAACACTAATATTTCTTGAATAAGTAGTTTGACCATTATTTGACCATAATTTGACCACGGTTTGACTATAGTTTGACCAGATTTGACCAAATTTCAAAAAAACTGAAATAATTATTTAGTAACACTAATATTCTTGAATAATTATTTAGTAACACTAATACTTCTTGAATAAGTAGTTTGACCATAGTTTGACCAGATTTAACAAAAATAAAAAATAAAAAAACTGAAATTTGCGCATAACTTTTTTTCCTTTTAAAATTTGCAAACAGGCGTAGGCCATCAAAATCGGATGCGGATTTTCGTGCTGAATATTTTGATATATTATACGTTTTTTTTCTAACATAGTATGCAGAAGTTATAGCTGTTTTACATTTTTCCTATACTTTTTGCAAAACATGTCCAAATTTAAGTTTTTAAATTTTCCTAACTAGTAGATGTAGTAACATAACTATATCTCAAAGGATTTTAATTTTTGAAGTTTTTATCATTTTCTTTTGCTTTTTTACAAAACTGAAAAGGCGATCCACATGGGGGGTACAGTTTGAAAATGGGACCTTTAGTACATGTTCGTGCCACGAACAGATACTAATGCCTCAAACTCCATTAGTACCGGTTCGTGGCACCAACCGGGACTAAAGATCCCATTTGAACCGGGACTAATGCCTTTGCCGCATGAACCGGGACCAATGCTCACATTAGTCCCGGTTCATGACTGATCTGGGACTAATGGGCTAACCCGACCTGGACCAAAGCCCTGTTTTCTACTAGTGTTATTGACTAAGTAAAAAATAGGTACTCCCAAAATCATATTGGTGCTACAGTATTGCATATTTGCATTTATTTCTTGTCAGTTGATGAGAGTGCAAGACTGGTATTTTTTTGTAAGCTGGTTGCCGCCGATTAATTTTATAAAACCATTGACCAATCAAAATAAAGAAAAAAGGATTTTGAACAGCTCATTCCAATGAGAAAGCTCCTTGAAAAATGGTTGAACACCTCATTTCAATGAGAGAGCTCATTTCAATACGACCGATGGGCGAAACATATGTACAGTGGCATGCCCCCCGGTGGCAATCATGGAGATCGACCGCCCCCGAGGGGCGGCGCGGTGCGGAAGCAACGACGGCTAGGGTTTGGATCGGGGATAGGATTTGATGGAATTGATTATGTATTGCTTGAGTTTCTTGGGCATATATATATAGGACCACATGACCATCTTGGAATAGAAGACAAGTTAGAACAAATCCTAATATATCCTATGTTTTCTAAATAGTCATGATACTCAACAATAACGTATCAGCCGTAACCATTCAAAATGTGAGTAGTAAATTTTCAATCGGAGTCGCGAGCTCCCATTCAATTTGCGGGCATGGCGTTAGGTGGTTTGAGTGGAGTAGAGGAAAAGCCGCCACAACATACTCTTTTGAATGAGGGCCATTTGAGTAACTAGATGATGCCATGTTTGTTGCAGCAGGAACCATGTTAAATGAAATGCACAAAAACTTACTAATGTTTTTTAAAACTAATGAAAAGCAAATGTAAGCTTATAATAAATAACAAAAATAGGTGGAGTATATAAAAACAGAATATATATATATATATATATATATATATATATATATATATATATATATAGTTACAAGAATATCATTTCTAACAAAATTGTGAAGGGTGAATTATATTGGTAGGACCAACATGCATGAATTGACGATGCGGTACCACTACATGCATAGAGTAATGGGGAAAAAAATTACGACCTGCATGCATGACTTGCTTATGTGGTATAATTGCGTGGCGGAAACAAGAGGTAGTGGGTTGTTATCACAACGATGACCATTGACTTGGAGCGTTGATGGGTGGTATTCAAAAAAGGTTCATGAAATAAAAAAACACAACAATTAAAAAAATGTTTTACGAGTTTGAAAAAAGTCCATACAATTGGAAAATGGTCACCAATTTGAGAAAAAGGTTCATGAATCTGAAGAAAAAGGTTCATCAATTGATAAAAGTTTTTTGGATTTGAATAAATGTTCACGCATTTGGAAAAAGTTCAGAAATTAAAAAAAATTATCATAAATTTGAAAAGGTTGATGCATTTGGAAAAACTTCATGAATTTGAAAAGTGGTAAATTTGGAAACTTCACGAATTAAATAATGCTAACACATTTTTTCTAAATTTATGAATTTGGAAAAAGTTCACAAATTTAAAAACTTTCATTAGTTTAAAAACGTTCATTAATTTTAAAAAGGTTCATGAATGTTTTAAAGTTTGTTGGTTCAGAAAATTTTGCGTATTTCAAAAATTATCGGATTTCTCTTATTTGAAAAAGTTTCATAAACTTTAAAAAAATTAAAATTTTGAAAAGTTCCACATATTTGAAAACAATATTCATAAAAATAAATAAAAACAGAAAAAGGGATAAAATGAAAAATGAAAAACGAGAATGAAAATGAAAAATATTTTTAAAGGAAAAAAATTATGAATTAACAAAAAGTAAAACCAGAAAGATTGGTAAAAAATCCGTAGGAGAAAACCTAAAAAACAGGAAGCATCTTTTTTTTTTGGAGATGATGAACAGGAAGCATCTAGTAGCTTCCTAAAACCGAAACGGCGGAAGCTTATCTGGATCGGCCCAATACGGAAGGCGCCTGAGTGCCGCGTAGCGTTAACGAACGCACCAGCGCATCGAGCGCTAAATAGTACTCCCTCCGTTCGGAATTACTTGTCGTAGAAATGGATGTATCAAGAACAAAAAAATGTCTAGATACATCCATTTCTGTGACAAGTAATTCAGAACGGAGTGAGTATTTGGGGAGCAACTAATTAACGAGCGCTTCGTCGGGAGCCTCGCAACGATCAGCGCCACTTGGCGCGCTCACAACCATTCGCCACGTGTCGCGCTTTGGGTGCTCCCTCCGGATTTTATTTTTTTATTTTTACGCATGCGTTTTCGGCTTTTTAAAAGTTTTTTTTGTTTTTTTAACGTTTTGGTTTTTTACCGGTCTTCCCTAGCTTTTCGACCAATTTTTTTTTCGAAAAAAATATTTTTTTTGCGCAAAAAAGTAAAAAAAATTCATGAGAGGCACGGACGTGCCTCTTTCGGAAAGGAAAAAAAACACGTTTTTTGTTTTTTTTTCTTTCGCGAGAGGCACGGTTTTGCTTCCGCCAGAGGCACGGTTGTGCTTTTGCGAGAGGCACGGGCGTGCCTCTTTCGGAAAGGGAAAAAATGCGTTTTTCTTTTTTTTTCTTTCGCGAGAGGCACGGTTTTGCTTCCGCGAGAGGCACAGTTGTGCTTTCGCGAGAGGCACGGACGTGCCTCTTTCGGAAAAGGAAAAAAGCGCGTTTTCTGTTTTTTTTTCTTTCGCGAGAGGCATGGTTTTGCTTTCGACAGAGGCACGGTTGTGCTTTCGTCAGAGGCACGGGCGTGCCTTTTTCGGAAAGGAAAAAAAAACCCGTGTTTCCGGTTAGGTTTTTTCCTTCTTTTTTTTCATCCGGTTTTTTCGTGAAAAAAAAAGTTCGCCAAAACCTATCAACATGAGATCTAGTTTTGAAGATCTCGACGTGAGGAATCCAATGGCGAAAGCGGTTCGAGATTTGGACGCACGGTTTAAGAGATAAAACATTTTGAATAAACGGATCTACGAAAAAGAAAAAACTCCCAGGTTGCGACAAGTGACGCATCGCAACCTGAAAAAGTTGGAGTGATCTTCGCAAAGAGTATTCCTTAATTAGTGATTTCGGAGTATTTGCCATCTTTCTTCGCTGCGTATGGCGTGGTTCGCTGTTGGGCTCTCTGGCCACGGGGCCCCGCGTATATTTTGTACCCCGTGGACAATAATCATTGGATCGGACGGGCACCGTCGTTTCCTTTTTCAGGATCATAAATTCCATTGTCTCACAAAAAGAAGGCCTAATAAATTCCAAGAATCCTGTTTCCATCTCCTCCTCCCCGTCGCCGTCAAGCCACCAAAAAACCCCCCAAAAAATAAAACCCCCTAGCATGGGAGAGCCCCGGCCGCCGCGCGGCGCCATGGACGCCGCCCCCAGCGGCAAGGAAGTCTTTGAGGTCAGCCATTCGATCTCATGTGATTCGTATGTGTAATGTTGGGTTTACGGAAGCACGGACGCACGAATCCGTCACAGATGGCCATATCGATCGGTTCTCTTGATTGATTGACTGATTTCCCCTCAGCATAGCGCAGTTTGAAATCGAAAAAGCTTTGAGTGCTCGCGCGAGGTTAGGGTAGAAGAATATATGGATGCGAGATTTTTTTAGTCGAGTGCGGTGCACGGAGCAGCAATGGATCATCATCCAGTGTGATTGAACGACGCCCACTTAGGCCTTGTTCGGTTGCATCAGGTTTGAAGAGGGTTAAAGGGGATTGTGAGGGATTAATCCTCCCCAATCCCCTTCAAACCTCTCCAATCCCCTTGGAGAAGGGATTAACCGAACAAGCCCTTACATACTTACTCCCTCCAGTTCCTTTTACTCCTCGTTTTAGATTTTTGTCAAGTTAAAAATTTTAAAGTTTGACCAAATTTATATTAGAAAACATCACCATCTACAATACCAAATATATATACTACTCCCTCCGTCCGGAAATACTTGTCATCAAAATGAATAAGAGAGGATATATCTAGACGTATATTAGTTTTAGATACATCCCCCTTTATCTATTTTGATGACAAGTATTTTAGGACGGAGGGAGTATGAAACTACATTTCATAATGAAGCAAACAATTGATTTGGCATTATGAGTGTTGATATTTCTTTCCATAAATTTGGTCAAAGTAAAGATACTTTGACTTTGGACAAACCTTATATGCAGACTAAAAAGGACCGGAGGGAGTACATCTAAGTCCGTCGAGGTTATGACCTCCATATTGGTTAAAAGTGAAACTTCGAAATTTATTCACATGTTTGCTACAGTTCATCCTTGTTTAATTTACATTTATTTTAATTAGTTTTTTTTAGTCTTCCCGACTTATTATGAACTGGTAATATGCTTAATTTGCAAACATGCCAAGGTAAGTAGGTAATTAAATGCACGTGTTGTTTCTTGTCACAATTGTTATGTTGCTTTGTTTGTGATCTACGCCTAGATACAAGTTCCGTAGATCTCAATTTGTTACCATGGTTAGCATGCTAGGACATCCATGTCTCCCTGTGTACATATTTGTCTGTGGATCAGTGGTTAGGTAATGTATATCGTTGTTTTCAGAGATGGGTACAAATCAGCAAGCGTCACCGAAGAGCCAAGCCTGGTAACCCTAAACCATTCAGCAGGGATTTTGATATAGAAGCTTCTCAAAAGGCATTCTCTATGGCTCTTGATATGTCTGTGGGGAAGCCTAGATTATCGACATTGAGATCAGGTATTTATAAAAATTCTTATACATTGTCAGTAGATCGAGCTCTCTCATTTTGAATAATGCTTGTTTGCTGAACTATCAACAGCTCAAACATTATTGCTCTATAGCTTTGTTGCGTATCTCAAATGTAAATCCATTCTGGCGTCTTTGGAGTGCTTTGTTCTAGGCTTCTAGCCTTTTGGTGCTCATTTGAGTTTTCTCATGTAGGAGCTTCACAACAAAGAACTCATCACCTTGCTCCAGTATATCGTGCTACTGTGTCAAAAGCAAATTCTACAGATGCTCCTTCGTTGATACAAGCTGCAGCTACTGCTGCTGGTGGACGAATCATCACGCCACGCTTGGTCCCCATTTTTCCGAAAGGTGAACAATACACGAACTTTGTGCACATAAGATCTCGACGAACTGGACCTTCAGAAACATCTACGAGCTCCAAAGCATCCAGTATGACCAGTGAGCCTGGAACACGGCTTGGCAGTGCTCAACACCCAGAACTTCCAAACTGCAGTGCCCATGCACCATCTCCTCCGGTTCCAACTATACAGGCACCCATGCAAGTTAACATCGTGCCAAGAGCTGCAGTAGTTCATTGCCGGAAAAAATCTGCTAGCCCGCCTTTGTTGGAAACTGATCAAGCACCGAGCACCATACCGGTGTCTCGCCCGTGCGAGGATCTGGAGATGGACGACGAGTCTTCATTTTGCGTAGTCACGATGGAGGACTTTTTGACTGAAGATATGGAGCAGCTACATATCGTGGACCTCAATGCTGAGGAGATGATAGATCCCGAGGACGCTGACATGGTGGTCGTCGGTCGCCATGAAGTTGATGGACCCTCCGTCGACAACTGGACATGAGCTTTATATAGGGGGTTTTGGATTCGGCTTATAGAGGTTATTCGGTGGACGGTGCACTCTTGTAGGAAATTCTTCTACTTGGAGCACATTGTGATGCACCCAAAGAAATGGGGCAGCTGGATCGGATATAAATTTTTCTGACATATAATTACATATATTGCTTCTGTACCATATTTTTTTCTTAGATTTTTTCGTGGCTTCTCCAATATTTGGATTTCGAGGTACGGCGAGAACCAACCTCGCCTACACTAATACATGATACATCCAATTGATTTGTCAAGTTTAGCCATCAAGGTTGTTCCCACCGCCGGTTGGCCATTTTCCTAAGGTAAATGTTTCCAGCCGGAGCACCGGCGGAACGTTTCGGCCGGCCGCGTGACACGCTGGCTTTACACCGTGACACGCTGGCTTTACACCTCCACGCAAAACAGTCTTGCACGAGACGCGTGTTGTGGAGGGTCCATGTGAACCGCCTTTTCCCTGTATCTTATCTCTTCCCATCCCCTCGCTTCCCTGGCCACACAACGCTTTTTGCCTGTATCTTATCTCTTCCCATTTCCTCCATTCCCCTGGCTACACACCGTCGCAGCACTTGTTCTTCCACCTCCAACCTAGCGCATGCACCACCGATGGGTGTGGCCGATGCTGTAAGCAAGGCGGCCGCCGGCGGATTTGGGCGCGAAGGTGCGGTAGCCATTGGGGCGTCAGAGTTGCAACCACCTCGACGGAGATGCTACCACCGGTGGCGGTCGGTGCTACAACCCCCTGTCGGTGGAGCTGCATCCATCGGCGTCTGGCTATGGAGAGCTGCAACTGTTCACGCGGCGCAGCCCGGCAATGGCCGCCGCATGTCTTTGACCATGGCATGGCTTGAGTTTTTTTTGCTGGAACCATCTCTAAATTTTGCTACCAGTGTCTTCGGTTTTTGTTGGAACCAACCCAGATTCTGCTCCCATGTTTGTTTTTGCTGGAACTAGTGTCCTAATTTGTTACCACCGTCTTCGTATTTTGCTGTAACCAATCAAATTTTGCTGCCATGTTTTTTTGCTGGAATCATTTTTTGTACCAGTTTTGCTACAACGGTTTTGGGTTTTGCTACTGCCGGCACTTTTGTTTGTTACATCCTTTTTGATGAGGTTGCCGAGACCCCCTTGACTATGTGTTTAGCTACATCCGTTGTAGATTTTTTGCTACTACCAGAGAAGCCTCGAGCTGGACCTGATGTTGTTTTTGTTGCAACCGGCAATCACAAAAGCTAGAACCGTTGTAAGGAAAACTACAACCGGTGATCGATTTTGCTCCAATGGCGATGGGGTGGCGCCACCAACAAGCTATATTTGCTGGAACCAGCACAATTTTTTGCTACAACTGACGGACATTTTTGTTGCCACAAGCAAACCCGGAGGAGAGTACTTTTTTGCGAGCTCGTTGCCGGGATGCTGCGACCGGTAACCGGCGCTACCGGAGCTGCGGGCGTCCTACCGAAGCTGCCACTGCCAGTGAAGGAGCTGCGACCGCAGGCGAACGTTGCTGCATGCGTGGATCCAGCGAGAAAGAGACGAGACGACGACGGCGAGGCCGGTGACAGGCGGCGAGGGCAGCGACCACGGCCTGGGCGGCGAGCTGTTGCCGGCGTGGGCTGGGTACAACCACGACTTCCATGCGTGACTGGTGGCTGGATTTGAGACGCGGGGGAGAAAGACGACCTGCTGTCCGTGGGGAATCTAAGATGCGGGAGAAAGAAGACGACCTATCAAAGGATTAGACGGTTAAAATTAGTTTAATCGGACGGTGCATGGTCGACCGGCCCAAATTTGGGCCGGTGCGCCGGCGCCCATCACTGGCCTCAGTAGTTCTAAATCGATGATGTGTTATTCTATGATCATGAGTAGTTTCTCGTTTCGGTATATGGCACCTAAAAAGGTTAAGCAGAAACTTGACAATTTGCTGCGAATGCCACTCCATCCCTTTCGGCACGTCATTCCCTGGTTCGTCGCCCACCCACTATCTAGTTCAGTCTACTCGTTCCTTTGACGTGATCGACCCGATGTTTGTAAGAGATGACTTGGTAAAATGCATGGAAGGCATGGTTCCATTCATTTGAAACATAATTAGCAGCAAGCTAGACACGCAATTGCAAAAGTTTGCCAAGGACAATTATATTGATTATTCAGCAGTCTTTTTGCATCTTCTGTCTTCGGGTGATAGAACGGTAACTCGTCCACAGGTGGGTCATTCACTCTCCTTGCTGGATGGGCTTCCGGAGTCGCAAGCTCCTCCTCAGCTGGAGGCCTGACGCTGCGGTTGAGCGCATTGCGAGTAGCCATTGCAGCTCTTAGCAGCTTCAGAACCTGTAAGTCCAAGCAAACCATCGTTGAGAACATAGTACAAAACTGAAAAAGAAAGAAGAATGAGCTACTAGTTCTCTTGAGTTTTGAGTCTTGACTGCATACCTGGGTTTTGTCAAGAGTTAGCTCTTTCTCCACGAGCTCCCCGTTCGGAATCTTCGCCGAGCGTATGGCCTGGAGACTCTTGGCCAGGGAGAAATCGACGATGCGCAGGTCATCAGTCACCATGAAGTTGATGGACCCTAGGTTGACATAACTTGTATAACCAGTATCACGTCCCTGGTATGGGGATTTTGGATTCAGCTCGCTGAGATAATTCGGAGGAGAGTGATGCGACCTTGGATGTAATTCTTCTACTTGGAGCACGTTGTTGCTGCACCCAAAGAAAGGGGGCAGCTTTGGGGATAGAAGCAAGCTTTTGCATTCTTGTTTGACACAACCAGCTACATTCACACTATTGTAGATATTATGAAGACATCCGTCTGGTGACAACTCACCGTAAGTCTTCATTACAGACCCAATAGGAATGCAGAGGAGGCCAAACAGAAGATCAACAAGGTCTTGCTGAACTTCAGCATACAACACCGAGGAATCATCCTTTGCCTGAACGAGCCTTATCTTTATTGGTTTGAACTTGGGATAGCCACAATTGTTTGTGTTGTTAACAGTTTCTCAGGAAGCTGATAAAAACTCGCCCAATTCGGCGCAATAGCAACATCGAAATATAGGCCAGTCAAAGGTTGCTTAGACAGCAGCGCCCTCCTAAGCAAGCTAATTATCTGGAAGAAATGCAATGTAACCGTAATTAGTAGGGCCATTCCTTTTCCAATTTGCACTATAGAGTATAAAATAAATAAAACAAAAATCAAGCTAGAGAGACAGACCTTATTGGAATTGAGTTGGAGCACCTCCTCCTTGATATTCAGTGGTTCCTGCAGCCCAAGCTTGTCGATCAGAGAAAACATGAGAGTTGTTGAGGAAGGAGCAACTTGGAGATCATCCGTGACGATCAACTTGGAGCCACCTTTGGAGAAAACCCCATCTACAGCACTGCCTTCAGTAGCTTCAGGAGAACTATGCGGCCATCTCCTAATGTCTCTCATGATGCTGCCACACTTGCAACTAACATCACGGATTAGGCTGAAGTACCGTGCACCACAGAACGAGGTCGAATGATAAGGGCAGACATATATCGCCGTCTGATCGGCGTCGTCCACTTTGACCTTAAGCCGGTCACAGTGAACCGCCGCGGCATTGACGGGGCGAAGAAGCATTGTCCAGCAATCCCTGGTCTGGAAGTGCTCTTCCCCGAGGCTCTCCATGCTCCTGTACAGCTCGTCGAGGCACCCGATCTGGGACTGTTTGTCAAAGAGACGGACGACGGTGCCGAGCGGCAGAGTGAGGAAGCCGAAGAGGATGTCCACGAAGTCCTTGTCGGACTCCGCGAACAGCACCCTCTTCTTCTCCTTGTTGATGAACAGCTTGACGGCGACTGTTGGTCCGCCATTGCTGGACATGGTGTACACGGTGTCCAGGCACGCTCGTGGTCGTAACTGATGCGCAGCTTAACTCTAGGGATGCTTAGCAGTCCTTAAATGTCCACCGTGGCCTGTTGGAGTGGGCATGGTTTAATAATGGTTACTCTACGTGGGATTTGAAGGGTACTCCACCCTTTTCCCAACAGAAAATTGTTCCGCTTCTTTTTTCAAAATAAAAATAAAAAAATGTTCAGCTTCCGAAGCCATATGGCCGTTCTTATCCGAATTCCGCGGTGATGACTTGTGGTTTGCATGCTGGCACCCGAGCAGCATCTCCAATAGTTTTGCATTACTCCTCCATTCACAAATTATAGTTGGATATTTTAGAGTGGGTGAGTCTATACTAGCATCCTCTTGTTGAAGATGCTCGTGCATTACACGGAACATTAAGATGCATTTTTTTTATAGAACACTTGTTGTGATTGACACATGCGGGAGTAACCCCATGTGTAAAAACTAATGATTGGTGGTCGGACTGAGCGGAGGCATGGGGATGAACGACGCCGGCAGCGGCCACCATGTCAGATTGTTCCAGAGGCTTCCTTTTTTAATTGCTCAACAATGAAGTTGTGGGAGTTAAGGATGAACAAGGGAAGACCTTATCTGCAAATGTGGAGAGAAGTGCGGGTATCTTTTTTACAAAATTGGCATAGTTTGCTTTCTATCCGTCAGATGTAGATCGGACAGTCTATATTGCAAAATGGCAGGCACACCATCATCACCAACTCAGTTTTTTATAAGAGTAGAGATACATCTGATTCAAAAAAAAGTTAGAATATTATATTTGTGAACAGAGAGAGTACTTTCTACGCTCAATATATTCCCCTGGGAGCTTAAGTATCACATAATTGCTTCCCTCTTGGGGGCGTCGTCTTGAAGAACTTTGGATCCAGTTTGCGCGTCATGGGCTAGACGATCGCGACATTGCGGTTGGCAGGTGCCTGTCCGGCGATGTGGATGCTTTGCGCGGCTTCTTATGTGGCAATGATGGCGGCTTCGAGCGGAGTCGGGTTTGCAACTGTGTTCTGGTAGTCGGTCTCATCCGGCGTGTTCGAGGGGTCGTCGTGCCTCGCTTGTTTTCTAAAGTCGGAGCTGCCAAGGAGAAGCCTTGCGGTGACGATGGCGCGAGACGGGCGGTCGGTTCTAGCACTGGCTTGGCGCAGGCCGAGCGCTTTTTCTCCTACAATGCTCGTCGACTGAGTCAGAGCTACCTAGTTGTCGGCACGTGTGGTGGACTATTTGGCATTAGCTGACGCATGCCTCTGCGCTTGTCTGCGGTGCGGGCTACATCGGTGGTCGTCGATGGTGGAGTCGGAGTCGCCCTCGCGGAGGGGTGATGACGATGATTCTGGATTGCAACCTCGACGACGCTCTTCTCCTCGGTGGCGTGTGTGCGTTTTTGTGTGGGTTGCCAGGTCGCCCTGTGTGCCTTGTTTTTGCGGGCGTGTTGTGACGGTTTTCGTCAGGTTTTCTGTTAATTAACTAGGCAACTCTCATCGACCTTTTTTAATGAATCGGGCTCTAGGGGACCGCGTCTAAAAAAAATATCGCATAATATTGCTCTTCATTTTTACTTATTCTCCGTGAAGATATATGAAATCATGTCAAGCACACAACAACAAATGGCAAAAATATTAAAAACCCGAGATGCCCAAATAGAGCAACAACAACCTTGGACAACCTTTTTTTTTTGCGCCAAATTGAGGTGCTTGCCGCCGATTTCATTTGATATGGAAAGAAACCGATAAACAACATTCAACCCGTTTAAGTGTCCCAAATCAAACAGGTAGCAAGCACATGCGCCCTACCACGGCATATGTGCAGAACACACACCCTAGGGTCATCGCACATGACTCCCTGACAGTATGCAAGTAACATGCAAGCTACAGTAAACTATTCCGTTCGTTTTTAAATATAAGTCTTTTTAGATATTTCAAATGGACTACAACATACGGATGTAGACATATTTTTGAGTGTAGATTCACTCATTTTGCTTCGTATGAAGCCACTTGTTGGAATTTCTAAAAGACTTATATTTAAAAACGGAGGGAGTACTACATTCTCAAATATAGCTAAACTGCTCGGAAAGACCAATACAATGTAAGAACAAGGGAAACAAACACAAAAAAAAAAACCTGAAGCTTCTCTCCTACAGGGCCATCAGCGAAGCTATCCCACTCCAGTATGTATTGTCGCACACAAATTTTGGGTGGAAAAGGACATTTGGGTCTCCACACATCCTCTCATTTAAGAGCCAAACCGCATGAACTAGCCAGAGGACATATCCTGCAGGCCCACAGTCATGGCGCCAAATTATGAAATAAATCACAAGACTAATACTAGATGTATCAACATGTCATATAATTTTATTTTTATTTTTTTAATTTCTATCCCTCACTTCAACATTTTTTACACAAATTACCTCATTTAGTATATGTTCATCCAGATTACCATATTTAGCAAAAGGTTTGCCAGTTTTTACTCCTTTAAAAAAAATAGTGTTATGCCAGCTAGATCCTAGTCAGGTACGCATGGCATGCCACGTTGTGGTTTTCCTTTCGGCATCTTTTTTGTGTGCCCAAAATAGTTGAATGACCGAGCCGGACCAACCTAGATGTCAACAGCTAGCCCCATGCACCCACCCGCAAGTGGGTTAAGTTGCACGAGGTCTCACCCTCACTGAGGCATGAGCCACTAGTTATACTCACATGGGACACCTAGGTTAGATTTGGGTGGAGACGACGACGCTAGGATTGGTTTGACATGGTGTGGTAGCTCCGGTGCTTCGCTGGGGAGAAGCATGAATATCATGCGGATGATGATGAGGACAAAGTGACCAAAAAAGAAGAAGCCGAAGGTTGTGGCACTAATGATTGCCTCCTTCTACTCATGTAAAGGAGAATCATCGAGGAGTAGGTTCATCATGATGTGTTCAATTTCTTCCTCATAGCTTCATTGATTTTGCTACCTTCTCGAATTCATGTGGTATTTTCCTCAAATGGGTTGTGGGTAGCTTTCTTTAGAGAGAGAAGGTTGCGGATAGCCTCATCCGATAGATCTTTCCTCAATGGAGTTATGTCTCACCATCTTAGTATCATGTGTATCTATGGGTGAGAAGGCTCGATTCAGTTTCAGCTTGTTTGTCTACCACATTTAAACAAATATCATTTCTTTCTTATCCAAAGCTGTGTAAAATATGTTTTTTGTGAAAAGGCCTAAGACCATATATTAATTATCCCATACCCTTACGAACACACTGGTAAAGAAAAAGAAATTTATTAGATCCTTGGGGGTCTCGAAATCACCTTCCTCCTGCACCCCCGGCAACACACTGTGAGCATATTGACACAGTTGATTCCGGCAGATCTGGTAGGGTTTCCTGAGCTAGTAGTATAGATGCGATGGTAACAACTGACAACCGGGGTCCTCAGTCCGGCCCACCTAGCCGGGAGTCTACATGGTGATAGCCCCCATAGCCAGGACACCATCACATAGCTCGTTGACGCCTCCGAGCCTCGTCCTCGGAGGAGCAAAATTGTTTAAACTGTGAAGCTTGTAGAAGCAATAGCCTGGAAAAGTGGTCATGTAGACCAGAAAATGCCGGAGGCCGCAATCTGCGAAGCAAATCGCTGCCCGGAAGAAGAAAAACAACGAAAAGGGCCTGTAAAGATAACGAAGACCAGTGGATCCATCAGAGACCAAATGGGGATAGAGCGGGAAGGACATTATTCCAACACGTCGCCGCCTCAACATCCCAAACTAGAAACGTAGACTCCCTAAAAAAACCTGAACAAAGTCTCCTAAGCCGCTGCACACCAGATCAGGGTCTGAAATCAAGCACACCGCTGTCTAGGAGCATGGTCCGACCCCCTCTTCTCCAATGACCTTGTCGGGCCACATTGCCGTTGGAGGTCGCCCACCAAAACTCCTCCTCCCTAGCCTGCGTGCATTCTCGCACGGCGCCAGCTGCTCACATTCGTGTCGCTTTAGAGTGCGCCGCTCCACATTGAAGGCGGCTCTAGGCAACATGACATCTCTCTGCCTCCGCCATTGAAGCGGCGTGCCGGCCTAGGGCGCCAACCGCGATGCGTCTCCTGTGTCTATGCCTGTTCAGTGCCGGAGACGTGTGACTGGACGAGATGGGGCGGATATCTACCACGCTCATTCAATGTCGCTATATGTCCGTATGCAGCATTAAGCAGGCTCACAGGCCAAGAAACCCACTCTGGCATCGCGAATTGACGCAACCGAATGCCTCGCCTCACCGGAATTAGCTATTGAAAGGCGGCCACACCCGGCTAGCTGCACACCACAACACAAGCGTTTCCCCATCCTCCTCCCTTTTACTGCAGGCGGTGAAGCTCTATAGGAGAGACTTTCCATGGAGATGAAGCACGCAGTGGCCGCCCTAGCCGCCGCCTCGCAGAGCCGCCGTGACAGGCAGATCGAGTCCGGCTTGCTGGCCATCTCGCCCGAGGTCTCCGACAACGAGGAGGACGAGACCACGATGGAGACGGGCTTCGACGACACCGCCCTGGCTCCCGAGCCTCCTGTGCACGTCGGCTTCACCATGGAGCAAGTGCATGCGCACTACAACTCTGCCATGGCGGAGGTGCAGCCTGCGCCGCGCCTTTGTCGGCGTTCCAGCAGGCGCAGGAGGAATAGCGGTACAACTTATTCCTCCTGGAGCAGCACCAGCTGGCGGAGGGCCAGATCTACGGTAAGCACGCGAGTTAGGAGGTCGTGGCGGCCATGGCCGCGGAGAACCCAAACTTCGTCGTGGAGTAGCGTGCCATCTACGATGCCATCCGCGCTCAAGCCGCCTCTCGCCAGGAAGCGGCTGCCGCCGAGGCACAGCTCCAGGCGATCGTGAAGGAGAACAACGCCTGCTACGCCTCCTATGCGCTGTTGACGAACCATCAGGCGGCCCGATGGGACGACGATAGTGCCGGCGCCACCATTTCCATCGTGGACCTCATGTCCACCGACGACGGACAGGTCGTGGACTCCTTCGAGGATGAGTAGGCCACAAAAGGCGGCACACCCTAGCGTCTCATGTGGGCCGGTCCGTCTCTCGTGTTCTACTCTTCCTCGCCAAGACCGCACCTTCACTTCACGAGTCTTATCGCCGGTGATCATGGAGACGGCGAATGGAGGAAGACACGGGCTTGGACGTCGGGCGCCGCCACAGTAGGATAGGTTTAGGGCCGGGTTAGTTTTTTTTTGGTTCTAGATGTTTGAAATGTAATGGAAATTCACCGTGTTTGTATGAAATCCGTCATGTTTAGATGAAATCACGAATATCATCCGGTTTGTTCAAAAAGATTGTATGTGGGTAGCGTTGGATAACGTCCTCCCGTATTCGTGTTCGCGGACTGGTCTCACCTGTTCATGGACGGATGCGGGAGAAAATTTATAGATTGTTGTTAGCAAGCCCATCTTGAAATACATGTGGTAGGTAAGTCCATATCATTGCTCCATTATTTTTTCTTTTTTGCGGCGACCATGTCATTATTGCTCCGTCACTGAACTACGAGACGATATTAGGTGAACCCGTGAAAACCGGCATTGCCGTCACTAAGTCTATCCTTCCCGCGTCAACGGCAGCAGGTCCATGGCGAACACCGTGATCCTGTACCCCGGCCTCACCGTGAGCCACTTCGTCCCCATGGTGCACCTCGCCGGCGCCCTCCTCGACCACGGCTACGCCGTCTCCGTCGTGCTCATCGACCCCGCCTTCCGCGCCGTCGTAGCCCGCGCGGTCGCCTCCATGCCGTCCCTCCGATTCCACACGCTCCCGCCCTCCGAGGACGCGCCCACGCTGATCGCGCCGTTCATCCCCAGGTACCTCGACATCGTCGGCCGCCACAACGACCGCCTCCGCGACTTCCTCTGCTCCTTTACACGCGGCGTCCACGCCGTGGTCGTTGACTCTCTGTCCGTCGAGGCGCTCGGCGTCGCCAAGCGGCTCGGGATCCCTGGGTACGTCATGTTCACCTCCGGCGCGGCCGCGCTCGCCGCCTTCGTCCAGCTTCCTTCCGTCCTCGCGGAGGTGCGGACGAGGTTCCAGGAGCTAGGCGACGCCGACGCGCCGCTCGAGTTATTCGGCCTTCCGCCCATGCCTGCCTCCCACCTGCTCGGCGAATTGCTCGAGGACCCTGAGAGCGAGATCTACAAGGCGGCGGTGACCGCGCTGTACGGGATCCCGGAGGGCGATGGCATCCTGGTGAACACGTTCGAGTCGCTGGATGCTGGGGTGGTGGCGGCACTCGGCGACCCCCGGTGTCCTGCCGGGACGGATCATGCCACCGGTGTACTGCGTCGGGCCATTCGTTGGGGGCGTCGGAAGCGAGGCGAAAGACCGGCATGAGTGCCTCACGTGGCTAGACGGGCAGCCGGACAGCAGCGTCGTTTTCCTCTGCTTCGGCAGCTCGGGAAACCACTCGGCGGAGCAGCTCAAGGAGATCGCCGTCGGCCTGGAGAACTCCGGCCACCGGTTCCTGTGGGTCGTGGGAAACCCTTTCAGCGACGACCAGGACCTCGACGCTCTCTTGCCGAACGGGTTCCTAGACCGCACCAGAGGCCGCGGCCTGGTCGTCAAGCAGTGGGTGCCGCAGGCAGAGGTGCTCCACCACAGGGCCACCGGCGCGTTCGTGACGCACTGCGGATGGAACTCCGTGCTGGAGGGCGTGACGGCCGGCGTGCCGATGCTGTGCTGGCCGCTGTACGCGGAGCAGAAGATGAACATGCTGCGCATGGTGGGGGAGATGGGAGTCGCCGCGGAGATGGTCGGGTGGCAGCGGGGGCTGGTCGAGGCCGCCGAGGTGGAGGGCAAGGTGAGGCTGGTCATGGACTCCGAGGATGGCATGGAGCTCCGGGCGCGGGCGGCGGCACACAAGGAAGGCGCGGCCGCGGCCTGGAGCGACGGCGGCTCGTCGCGTGCGGCGATTGCCAGGTTCTTGGCCGACGTCGACAGCCGGCAGCCTCAGACTCGCGGTGATCGGTGGGAGTGAGCGTTTTGTGTGGTTGGAGATTCCTGTATATGTGTCTCAGAATGATGGTCTATTGGTCCGGATTGTTTTCATCGGGGTTTTCTTCTTAAAAATCCAACAACGATTAAGTTAGTTAATATTTTTCAAATGTTAGGAGGTGAGCTGCAAATTTCATTATGTCATGCAAAAATATGAAAGCACATCCATAAAAAAATGCCGGACGCGGTTGGAAATATCTATCTGTTAAGTGAATATTTTGTAAGAATTTGGAAATTTATAGTGCATGATTCCATCTGTGGTTCAAATATTAGAAATCATATTATTGAGCCAACGGTCCCTGGGATTTTTTTTTTATGGGAACGATCTATGGGGCATCCGTTCTGACGCCTGGATCTCAAAGAAGTGACACATCGCAATCCCTGTGGACATACCATCGTTCCCATGCACCCTGCCCAGGGAACGACACAAACATTCTCTCTGATACACCATCTCAAGCGAATGACTCGTGTGTAGGATGACACTCCCCTATAGTATAGCATGACAATTATTCGACGCATATATGACAACTTTTGTGCGTAGCCCTAGAGATGAGATTCATTCTCTCTCATACACCATCTCAAGCGAATGGCTCGTGTGTAGGATGACACTCCCCTATGATGTAGCATGACAATTATAGGAAGCATATATGACAACTTTTGTGTAGCATGTCAATTCTCCCTACAGCAACATGGCAATTTCTAAACATGTGGGCAACTTCCCCCTTTTCTTAGCCTGCCAGTTCTCTCTGCTACAGCATGTCAAATCTTTGAAATGCATGACAATATTCTCTGTCATAGTGTGATAATGTTTTTGCTATAGCATGGCTCAACATGGCAATCCTGAAACAATCCTTGGAGTGGGTTTTTGAGAGAACACTCTCAAGTCGCGCCGTTAGCTCGAATGAGCCTCGGGAACACCAGGGAGGGGCGTTTTCTTCCTATTAGATTCCCAAAATACTTATTATGAAAAATCAATCGATCATGATATTACCGCGTAACAAAGTTAATGTGCAACCATTGTTTAATATGCAATGGCTTTAAAAGGCATACTATTGGAATTAGTGTGTAACCATTGTTGAATCTGTATGGGTATGAATTTTTTTAACAAGAGACGGGTCACGAAGGACCCACACCAGCTTTATAGATATTGCATGGCAGTACAACTGACAAAGGACCCCAACTATAAGCCAAATTACAACTCAATTAAAAGCACTTTGTAGAAAAGACTCTCGACACGAGAAGAACAGTGCAATGTGATCCACATTGGTCGTCGATGCTCCAACACCAGGCTGAGTTCGACATCGCCAGGGACGAAACCATCGGGACACGGAGTTTCCATCGCTCCGCCGCCAACAAAAGCCGGGAACGAAACCATTTGATTTTGTATGATTGAATCCGACCATAGTCTTCCTGAAGATAGTTTTGCTCTTGATTCTCAATATTAATAATCCTCTATTGCAAGTAAATATATTGGGGTGCAAGTTCAATGCTATAGGATTCTTCTTTTAGGGATCAATGCTATGGGATTCAGATAGACATGGCGCCACAATCCTATGCTATTTTCTTTTGCACTTTCGAATCCTGCAAACTAAAAGTCCCAGACATATTTCCCTATACTTGCTATTTGAAATGCGCACTGCAATTTTTCGCTATAGTTTTTCAATACCACGGTAAAAAGTATACATCACTTATATAAATATCATATACAGTCTAATTGTTCCTATGTGTTCGATAGTCATGTTTTCGGCAGAGTTTTTTAGAAATCAACTCGGGACCCCATATAAACAAGAATAAACCTATAATAGCATATCAAAAGTCAAATGCCTAAACAAATACCGTTGAAAAAAGTATAATCACAGCTAATACTACTACACAAATGTCACTCCTGGACTTTCTCAAATAACATTATTCTTTGGTCAACATTAGCGGTAAACTTGGATTTAACATGAATGAATAATAACAAAGAGTTTCCTTCGTATATACCAATTCATTAGATCTTTATGGAAGAACCAACTAGGTGAGAGAGAATAATCCATACTATGTGTTCTTAATCATAAATGAGAAGAGCCCCTAAAAAAATCATAAATGACAGGACGAGAGATATACGAGGTATCAAGAAAAAATTCCACATGAAAGCATTGTGTTTTGATAGACATAGAAAAACACTATACAATTTATTATTATTTGAAACAAGAGTCAAACGAGCCACTATCTTTTTTCTTGGACTTCCCTTGATGGTTCGTTGGGTAAAACCCCGTGTCCTTTGCCGGACTCGGCGGCGGTGACATTGTGTGTCATTACCCTTTTGACATAGTCATTGGAGCATTTTGGTCCTATCGTGCCGTAGCATGTTGTTTCAGAAGCAGGTAATAGCATTGTAAGTCATAAAATTTGTACTAAATGTGATGGTTTAGTCCTACAACTTATAAAAGACAACTATTTGATCCTATAACTTGTCACAGGTGTGCACATTTAGTCCTCGGCCAATCATAAGCAGTCAAGTGGAGCCAGCTGGACTAAGCCAGTCAGCGCTGCACGTTTTTCAAATACCCCCCTGCCGTTTATCAATTTCTTCATAAAGTCAACATGCAAGCTTTTGTGAAGTGAACCAACCACTCCTTTGACTGATTTTAAAGTGTTGCGTAGTCTTTGGCGGGGCTTGGTTGGTAGGCCTGCTATGGTAGAATTGACTTGCCAATATGTGCACATCCACTTTTTTCTCGGGAATGTGCGCATCCACTCGTCGAAGGATTAGTTGAAAACGTGTTCGTGTGACCGTGTCAGGACAACGACAAGGCATCGATGTTGGCCAAGATCAATTCTTGACACGGACAGTACAAGTAAATAAACCACGGTTTACGATAAACACACACACACACACACACACACACACACACACACACACACACACACACACACACACTCGTGATGGGTGGAAGGAAAAGGATAATCTCATAGACACACGGGAGAAGACACATGCGCATGGTTCAAGGCAGGGATCCAGACGGCACTCAAGTGACAACTTGCTAGAGTGCCCTGCAGCTCATCAACATCCTGAATTTTTGCCTTAGAGAAAGAGGTGATCCGGTCTCGATCAAGCGGTGCACTGACTGAGATCGTCGTTTCAGTGATTCGGTCCTAGTTTATTCTCTCGACTTGAACACGAACAATGGACACGGCATGAAGAAGGCACACTCTCTGCATGAGAAAGGAGCAACCGATGGTGATCAGTGGACAGGTTAAGTACGGTCAAGGGTGAGTGCAATGCCCTGAAGATAGAGAGTAGTATGGCTTACACCATGGGACGATCTTCAAGCGCTGGTTGTCGCCCTTGCACCACTCCCAGAGCTCGACCTCGGTGCCGTCGTGGACGCCGCCGTGGTCCTTGTCGCCGTGGAGCGCGTGAAGTTGAGGTAGATGTTGTTCACCATGCGGATGCAGCGGAAGCCCTTGCCCACGCCCCCGCTCTCCGTCCACAGCAGCTACTCGTCCATGTACTCCGGATTGTAGCCCACAAGCTTCACCTACAGTCACCCAGGGCGTGTTTGACAGCCATAGTGACCGGGCATGGCTAGCTGAAGCCTGGCTCACATGAGACTGGTTGAGCAAATGCAGCCTCTAAATCAAGATTTGCAACCTGTTTGGTTGCCCGCATTTAGTTCTCACACATTAGGGGTTAGCTTAGCACACGGTGTATGGTTGTCCATTTGTGTACGCGCAAACATAATGCCCGCTGTTTGGTTGCATGCAATGCCTGTTGTCTGATAACCTCTTTGGTGTGGTGATGAGGTTACCAGCACACAGCAGCGCCAGAAAGAACACACACAACAGAACATAGTAGTACTAAGCAGTTATAAATATTGTGCCACACATAAACAGACAAGTTCAAATGCAAAGCAGTTCGATATTAAACTAAAGCAACTGGAGCATACGAGGGGTTGTCCTAGGCGATCACGGCGAAGGCGTCGTCGTGCTTTCCGCACCTGGTCATCACTTCAATGCCATCGTCATTGAAGACGATGACCTTCAGCATGTCGGGAGTCGGCAGCTTAAAGGTCACCATGAGGCCTATCTTGATCTGATGGACGGCGGCGAAGGTGGCCCAACCCTGATTGAGGGTGACACTGTCGTTCAACAGTCTGACAGTGACCCTCCAAAAGCAGTCGGTGTTCATCTTCAGCTTGAATTCCTGCGGCACGGATGGGAAGTGCCTCGTGAAGTCCAAGGGCATAGGTATGGCTCGAGCTGGGGGGGGGGGGCCATGATCACCTTGCAGAAGGTGGTTGGCCCCTCACCTCATGGTAGTGGTCGTAGTTCCGGTGCTTGCCGGTGGGGGGCACCTCTGGCATGTCGTTGTCCGTGGCCGGGCTCTGGACGGGTGTCACCTCTGAGGGCGGCACATCGTCCTTGCCCTTGTCCTGCTCCTTTGATGGCACCACCTCCTTTCCCTTGTTCTCTGTGTCGATCTACATTATGAAGAGGTTCAAAGGCTGGGTCAGCATCTGCATTATGAACCTTGCAACATCGCCATTAAAACCTATGCTCGTGTGCCCCTTTATTAACCCACCTTGACGGTCACCACTTACCCAGTCTCTCACTCTTCCTCCAACCTAACGCCATGAACTCCAACAACAAATCCAACCCCAACCCCAACGCCAACCCCTTTCCTTGGGGAATGGAGGGCTTTCTTCCTAGGGTGCTTGTTGGGTGACAACATCAAGTTTGACAACACCGTGGAAGTGTGCTCAAACTTCAGCAGCATGGAAGAGTTGCACAAAGAGTCAGACGCTATGGTGAAGAAGGAGACATCGGAGGACTTGAAGACAGTGATTCCTGACCCCGCGAAGGGTGCTATGTTAGTCGACATACTTCGCTGGGCCATGAATCAGGCTGAATCCGGCGACGCTGAATAGAGGGCAAAGTGGGCCAAGTACAGACAGTAGAGACGTCCTCATGACCATCATGTCGGTGTGCACTTCACCACAAATACCGTGCCTATTGAAGGGGAAGAAGAGGATGCAGTGGTGATGATTGTGAGGGTGACCGAGCCAGGAAACTGAAGCATGCCAATCGAGGTAGACTCCGGCGAGGAAGAAGAGACGGTGGCGCAGGAGAAGACCAAGACCAAGGCCACCCGCCGCTCCAATCGCCTCCAGGGTCCCCGAGGCTAAGATCTGTGCGTATTATGTAAGATGAACCATAATACTCATTCCTATTGTACTCAATCCGGATCTGAAACCTCATATGTACTGGTAGTCATGACGATGTTATGATCACTTCTATGGTGTTTACCCTGATTCCCCGTTCCCCTAACGCGGATCGAATCGAAACTCGAATCGAATGCGATGTAGTAGGCGACGAGGGGGAAAATAGCTTACCACCATTGCCGAAGTGCTGCTACGGATGCCGGTGAAGGTGGCCAGAGGTCGACTTGCTGTTCTTTGAACTGCTGCACGTCGCCACCGCTGCCGTCGGTGAGAGTGGAGAGAGGGGAGATGGGAGAGAGGTGAGGGAAGGTGAGGGTAATAACTGCCGGCGCTACGAGAAGCAACGTGGCTTCTCAAGGGTGGCTCCTCGCGTGTAGCCCCTGCCGCCCATGTGCCTTACTCGGGCCTGGGTCGCGAGAAACTGCTAATTCAAGCGTGCCTCGCGAGACAGGGCCAGAGGTGCTTTAAACTTGGTGCGATGCAGGCCCAATAGTGTATACTGACAATCAAACAACCTAATTCCTTGCGCGCAGACCTAGTTGGGCCTTATACTGGCAACCAAACATGCCCCAGATGTCAATCACAGTCCACATCATGTGATGCGAGCATGGAAATCGCAAATGTGATAGGTACGTGCATTGACCGGCTAGCACAGGTATTAACGTCATGGCTCACAAGATGGCAAGCACTATGTACTGTACTTTGTAGTACTATAATTCAGGTTGCATGGTGGCTTAGTTTTGCTGACAGGGTGGCTCTGCCCGAGGGAGTGCTTGATGGCTTCGCCGCTGATCTTGTTCTCCAAATAGGTTTCCGTCCCGTTATATAGATATAGCAATGATCCGATACATCTGAAAATCTACTTCTAGGGCAGATAGCACAAGCACGCCAAAAAAAATTAAAAAGTAATGACAACAGAGCCGAATCGACGAAAACCGCAGCCGCTACGCCCTTCGAAGATTTCCACCACACCCCTGGCACTTCGGACCACCGCATACCAAGCAACACCTTCAGGAAGGAACGCGGCGATGACCACGCTGCTGCCCGGACTGGTCCTAAGGTTTCCCCCGGTACGCGGAGCAGTGGCGGAGCTAGACAAGATCTTCAGGGGGGGCAAACACAAATTATGCATGTTTGGGGGGGCCAAAGGCTCTAATTTTTCTAATCTAAGCAGGCTCTTAAAAATTTTCTTCATAGCTTTTAGCAATGATGGGGGGGGGGGGGGGGCACGGCCCCTGCAGGGCTCCACATAGCTCCGCCACTGACGCGGAGGGCATGGATGAGGGGGATACCCGGTGCACTTCAGGAAGGAATGATGGTGCCCACGGGCGTCGCCGCATTGGTGCCGGCTAGGCCGGCAGGGATTTCTCCCGTCCGCCACACACCCACCACCCTGAGCGATCCATCATGATCCACCACACTTGCCGCCAACCACCATGCACCACCACAGTCTTGGAGTCACCACCGCCGTCTCACCATGGAGTCTGAAGTGGGACCAACGATTCCGAGAGGGAGCAGCCGAGAAGGAGGAGTAGCAGCATCAGCAGCCATGCTGGAGGGGACAACCTCCACAGCCATCGGCAGTCACCGACCGGGCACAACAAGAGGAGCAAACCAGACATAGGCGTCTGACCGAGCTCGACATGGCTCATGAAGCTCCCGTCACCGCACTGCAGTCGGCGTGCCGCCGACTCTGCAACCCCCTGCACAAGCCGCACCTCCGTCCGCCAGAGCCGTCGCAGGCGGATCAAAGCCAGACCCGCCCAGACCCAGATGGGGCCCCAAAGGGCCCAGATCTGGGTCGGGAGAGCGCCGCCACCGGCCACCGCGCTAGCCTACCGTCAAGTGACCGCGCCACCGCCTCCTCACCGCCCGGATTTGTGCCGCCCGAGGGACTGCGCCCTCAGCGAAACTGTCGTTACCCGAGGAGAACCGTCGTGCACCCGCGACGGGAAGACTCTACCGCAGCCGCCGAAAGCTTGAAGCTGGACCCCAGCCGCCGCCCACGTCGCCCGCAGCTCGCGCCGCCTGCCGGCCAGATCCGGCCGCCGCGAGGCACGCTCCATTGCCCGCGGCCATCCGCACATCGCCACGCACTCCAGGCAGCACACCACCAAGTCGTGGCGCCCCGCGCCTGCACATGATAGGGCGGCCCACGCCGCCCCATCACGCTGGAGGGAGATCGAGCCCCGCCGGGGCCGGCACCGGTTGGGCTTCGCCCGGACGCGCCCCCTGGCGGCGACGAGGAAGAAGGAAGGACGAGGGCAAGCTCGTGACGGGGGGACCTGGATGCCCTCCCCGTTCGCCTCACGGGTGGCGGCGCGGGAGGGTGGGGTTCGCGGAGCAAGGAGCCACCAGGAGCAGGCTACCAAGCGTGGTGGCGGATTGTGATGTGATCTTGTTCACCAAGGGGAACGCAGGGTAGCCCTCCTCGCCTAGTGCTTTTCTTTTGTCACGCTCGAGGTGTCCTACAGATTGAAATCTATAAATTTCAAGGGGGTATTTGCAAAACGTGAAACACTGACTGGCTCGGTCCCGCTAGCTCCACTTGGTTGCTCGTGATTGGATGACGACTAAATGTGCACATCTGAGACAGGTTCTAAGACCAAATAGTTGCCTCTTACAAGTTGTAGGACCAAACCATCACATTCAGGACAAGTTCTAGGACCTATAGTGTCATTACCTCTTTCAGAAGGCATGTATCAAGACATGAAGCCTCTTGGCTGGGAACTGGTGTTTGCGGTCTTGTTTGTCCCATCTAGTTTATAGAGATCCTTCTCGTCAGCTTTTCTGGTCCAAACTGATGAAGCCCGATACTTTCTTCCAGAAGACATGGGACCACTTTTGGTGAACTTCCTCGGATGCTTCTAGTTGTGGTTTCGACACTCCCGTGCTTTCTTAAAATAGGTTTTCGGCCTGCTTTATAAATAAAGCAACCATCAAGTCCATATAACAATTTCAAGTGCAAGCAAAGGAAAAATAAAGTTTGTTGGAGCAACAACATAAACAGACCCTAATAAGTACAAAAGAGAAGGAAAAAGGTCAACAGGTAGTCAATAGATTAGTGGCTATGTGAAGGAGCAGGGCGGTGACCATTGTTAAGGAAATTGTTAACTGGTAACAGCTCGGTTGGATCCCGAGTAGGGGATTAATAGACTAATTGGCAGGTTAATCAGCTGATTTTTTCAGTTTATCAGCTACTCGGTACACCGATGAGTAGGGATTAATCGACAAGTTAACTTGTTACGAATTCTTGAAGGTGTGCTGCCACATTCATTTCGTCCATCTTGTTGCCAAGCCGGTCTCAATCCCATTACCTAGAGTGCAGGAGTGAGAGCTGCGAAAAAAACAATAATTTGAATATAAAGTCATTTAGGACGTGTTTGGTAGGCAGCATACAGCCCAACCAGGCCCGAGCGGGATGAAAACGGGTCGTTTGGTTGCGCGCAAGCAGGCCTGTCTCACATCGGTGTGGAACTTAAAACACCCCAGAGTCTGGTCGCTCAGAATGCTCGAATCGGCCGTTTCTAGTGAGCCAGGCTGAGTCGGGTGCAAAAAGAAGACGCGACGTAGGGCGTGGTGGAGGGGGGATTCCTGATACATCTCCATTGTATCTACTTTTCCAAACACTTTTGCCCTTGTTTTAGACTCTAACTTGCATGATTTGAATGGAACTAACCCGGACTGACGATGTTTTCAGCAGAACTGCCATGGTGTTATTTTTGTGCAGAAATAAAAGTTCTCGGAATGACCTGAAAATCCACAGAGCAACTTTTTAGAATTAATAAAAAATACTGGCGAAAGAATTAGCACCAGGGGGCCACACCCTGTCCACGAGGGTGGGTGGTGCCCCCCTAGGGCGCGCCCCCTGCCTCATGGGCCCCCTGGAGCTCCACCGACCTCAACTCCAACCCCATATATTCACGTTCGGGGAGAAAAAATCATAGAGAAGGATTCATCGCGTTTTACGATACAGAGCCGTCGCCAAGCCCTAAACTCTCTCGGGAGGGCTGATCTAGAGTCCGTTCGGGGCTCCGGAGAGGGGAATCTGTCGCCGTCGTCATCATCAACCTTCCTCCATCACCAATTTCATGATGCTCACCGCCATGCGTGAGTAATTCCATCGTAGGCTTGCTGGACGGTGAAGGGGAGCCTTGGCGCAGTGGTAAAGCTGCTGCCTTGTGACCATGAGGTCATGGGTTCAAGTCCTGGAAACAGCCTCTTACAGAAATGTAGGGAAAGGCTGCGTACTATAGACCCAAAGTGGTCGGACCCTTCCCTGGACCCTGCGCAAGCGGGAGCTACATGCACCAGGTTGCCCTTTTTAGTTTTGTTAGGGTTTGATCCCTAGTATCCACTATGTTCTGAGATTGATGTTGCTATGACTTTGCTATGCTTAATGCTTGTCACTAGGGCCCGAGTGCCATGATTTCAGATCTGAACCTATTATGTTTTCATGAATATATGTGAGTTCTTGATCCTATCTTGAAAGTCTGTAGTCACCTATTATGTGTTATGATCCGTTAACCCCAAAGTGACAATAATCGGGATACTTACCGGTGATGACCGTAGTTTGAGGAGTTCATGTATTCACTAAGTGCTAATGCTTTGGTCCGGTACTCTATTAAAAGGAGGCCTTAATATCCCTTAGTTTCCAATAGGACCCCGCTGCCCCGGGAGGGTAGGACAAAAGATGTCATGCAAGTTCTTTTCCATAAGCACGTATGACTATATTCGGAATACATGCCTACATTACATTGATGAACTGGAGCTAGTTCTGTGTCACCCTATGTTATAACTATTACATGAGGAATCGCATCCGACACAATTATCCATCACTGATCCAATGCCTACGAGCTTTTCACATATTGCTCTTTGCTTAGTTACTTTACCGTTGCCACTGTTATAAGTACTACAAAACTGCTTCTGTTACTTTTGCCACTGTTACCGTTACTTCCATACTACTTTGCTACTAAATACTTTGCTGCAGATACTAAGTTATCCAGGTGTGGTTGAATTGACAACTCAACTGCTAATACTTGAGAATATTCTTTGGCTCCCCTTGTGTCGAATCAATAAATTTGGGTTGAATACTCTACCCTCGAAAACTGTGCGATCCCCTATACTTGTGGGTTATTAAGACTATTTTCTGGCGCCGTTGCCGGGGAGCATAGCTCTATTCTTTGAGTCACTTGGGATTTATATCTGCTGATCACTATGAGGAACTTGAAAGATGAAAGAACTAAGATTTTTCCCTCAACTATGAGGGGAGGTAAGGAACTACCATCTAGCTTTGCACTTGATTCTCCTTCTGTTTTGAGTAAGCTTGCGACACCTAAACCTGCTTCTGCTATTAATTCTGATATGTCGCATGTTATTGATGATGCCACTTCTGCTATGCATGATACTTATGATGAAACTACTTCTACGCTTGATACTACTGTTCCATTAGGTGAATTTCTTGATGAACAACTTGCTAGGGCTAGAGAGAATGAAATTCTTGAAACTGATATTATTGATGAAAGTGATGATGAAGGTTCTCCCCCTAAATATGAATTGCCTGTTGTTCCTGAGAGTTATGTTATGGATGAAGAAACTGCTAGAGATTTTCTTGCTTGCAATGATAGATATGATCTTAAGAAGTTATTAGCTAAGCTGAAACAAAAGTCTCTGAATGCTAGAATGAAATATGACCCTACTTTTGCTACTTCACCTATCTTTGTTACTGATAAGGATTATGATTTCTCTGTTGATCCTGAGATAATTACTTTGGTTGAATCTGATCCTTTTCATGGCTATGAATCTGAAACTGTTGTGGCACATCTTACTAAATTGAACGATATAGCCACCTTATTCACTAATGATGAGAAAACTCGCTACTATTATATCCTTAAGATATTTCCGTTCTCATTAAAGGGTGATGCTAAAACTTGGTTTAATTCTCTTGATCCTGGTTTAATTCTCGGTTACGGACAAGCTCGAAAGTAGGTCACACCATGGGTCAACATTTTAAATAAACCTTGCACACTAAAATAACATGGCACTGTTGAAAACATGATGGTTAAAGAACCATGTTGGTGTTGATGACCAAGTTGTTGGTCCATTTGTGATTCGAGAATGATCACTGTTTGGTTACGTATTTACGTGGTAACCCGTTGGTAAGCAAGTCCGTGGGACTTGAGGCAAGAGATTTTGATTCACTACATTCATAGCATGATATTGCATTGATGATTAAATTGGTTAATATCATGATATTGTTTGTCATTATGTTTATGCTTGTTGTGAGCTTGCAAGTACATTCAATGTACTGACCTGGCATGTCATGCCAGATTTCAGGAAAAGGTTCGTTGGAATGGAGTGCTGTTCGAGTCTAGATCGTGTTCACATCGGTGTCCCTGTGCTATGGAGTTCCGCTTCATCGTCGTTCCGCTGCGGCGTAGTTGTCATGATCGAGGCCCTCCTTATGTTCATTAAATAATGTACATATTGTTCAGCCGCACCGTGTGTGCCGCTTGGCCTCCTAACTTGTTGTAATATGAACTATGTTCTGCTAGTATCAATAAAGCGGTTGTATTCTGTACCAAGATGTTGTGTGTTGCTAGAAAACATGGTCTCTGGGCTAGCAATGCAAGGTAAACCGGTTGCTCTGAGATGGGGTGCCACATGAAGATACAAGATAGAAGACTTCTTGCCATGTCCGGATGGGACTCTCCTTTGCGTGGATGGCAAGCTTGGCGATTCGTATGTGTAGATTCCTTTCTCTGTAACCGACTTTGTATAACCCTAGTCCCCTCCGGTGTCTATATAAACCGGAGGTTTTAGTCCATAAGGCAGAATCATAATCATATACGCTAGACTTCTAGGGTTTTAGCCATTACAATCTCGTGGTAGATCAACTCTTGTAATACTCATATTCATCAAGATCAATCAAGCAGGAAGTAGGGTATTACCTCCATAGAGAGGGCCCGAACCTGGGTAAACATTGTGTCCCCCGCCTCCTGTTATCATTAGCCTTAGACGCGCAGTTCGGGACCTCCTACCCGAGATCCGCCGGTTTTGACACCGACATTGGTGCTTTCATTGAGGTTGGATTTGTAACCTCTCGAACAACTGACCGGCTCACGCCGCATCATGACAGTCAGTTTTCGGCTTTCTCTACTGAGGTGCTCATCCGGATGAACCAGGACACAATCGTAGTAGTTCTCCCTTTACTACCCTAGCCGATATAGCGGAACGTAAGGTAGCAAGCACAGGAGCCGGGCAACCCAACTATTGACCAAAGACATGATTCGGAGCTGATGCATATAGTGCTATAAGTTCGGAGTGCCAATGCATATGGAGCGTAATGCAGCCCCTAGCGAATTAAGGCGTACCAGAGTGTACAAATGCAATTAAAAATATCCAAAAAGGAAAAATTAAGCAATAGGCTAATGCCACAGAAATTGGGCCGCAAACCATTTTGCATTGTTGTTTGATTAATACGTCAACATGTATTTTGTATAAATAGTGCGATAAGCAAAAGGGCTATTTAACATGCCACGACCAAGGAGAGCTGCGTGCTTGTCCTTAAAGCAGGCATAACGATTATTTAAAGAAACCACCTGGAAATTCCCCCATACGTCAATGCTTCTTGCCGTCTTGGTGTATCCGTCCCTCTATAGGTTCGTCGATCAGGTCACCAGGAAGGACCTCGGAAAGAAAAGAGACCTGAAAAGAAAAAGAAAAAGTAAAAGTGTGCGGGTCCAGGAGAGGTTGAGCCGTACTATGGACCACGATCTAGCCGTGCCTCCGTCTAGGCCCATGGTATTTTAAGTGCGTAGTTATATACGTGCGGTACGAATGTCGTCGCTTGGTCCGGACCGGGACGAAGGCTGAATTGCTAATCAAGCTCTTGATGAGCTGGACTGTCCTGCTGCAGGGTAGTTCGGACTCGTTTGACAGTGTCCGGGAGCTTGGCCCCTGAATTAAGGTTCTGCCTAAAAGGCCGCTCTGTACTTCTGCTGTGAGGGCAGCGGTGTGCTCCTCGGTATGGAGGGAGCGAACACCTTTTTAGTTGGGTTGCCCGACGCCTGTGCTTGCTACCTTACGTTCCGCCATATTGGCTAGGGTAGGACAGGGAGAACTACTGCAATTGTGTCCTGGTTCATCCGGATGAGCACCTCAGTAGAGAAAGCCAAAAACTGATTGCCATGATGCTGCGTGAGCCGGTCAGCTGTTCGAGAGGTTACAAATTGTTAGCGATTTTTACCGCATTATGCGATGAATTAGTTTTTATCCGATAAGGTGTTTACAACATCCCAAGTTCGGATTTACGAATACTAGGGGCTACGCCTAAATTTTATTGTCAAACTTCTATGGATAAGTGAGGGTGATAAAGCCGTATAATCCAATTGCCTGGTTCGTTGCGCTAAATGATACGTCCATTTTGCATCATGCTTTTATGTCAATATTTATCGCATTATGGGCTATTATTTCACGTTATGTCACAATACTTATGGCTATTCTCTCTTATTTTACAAGGTTTACATGAAGAGGGAGAATGCCGGCAGCTGGAATTCTGGGCTGGAAAAGGAGCAAATATTGAAGGCCTATTCTGCGCAAGTCCAAAAGTCCTGAAACTCCACGGAACACCTTAAAATAAATAAAGAAAAATCGTCGCCAAAGATGAAGGCCAGGGGCCCACACCCTGCTCACGAGGGTGGGGGGCGCGCCCCCCTACCTCATGGGCCCCCTGCTAGCTCTCCGACGTCCATCTTCTCCCATATGAAGTCTTTCGATGAGAAAAAAATAGAAGAGAACCTTTCGGGACGAGACTCCGCCGCCACGAGGCGGAACCTTCGCGGAACCAATCTAGGGCTCCGGCAGAGCTGTTCTGCCGGGGACACTTCCCTCCGGGAGGGGGAAATCATCACCAACGCTCCTCTCACCGGGAGAGGGCAATCTCCATCAACATCTTCACCAGCACCATCTCATCTCCAAACCCTAGTTCATCTCTTGTGTCCAATTCTTGTCTTCAAGTCCGGGATTGGTGCTAGTAGGTTGCTAGTAGTGTTGATTACTCCTTGTAGTTGATGCTAGTTGGTTTATTTGGTGGAAGATCATATGTTCAGATCCTTTATGCACATTATTACCCCTCTGATTATGAACATGAACATGCTTTGTGAGTAGTTACGTTTGTTCCTGAGGACAAGGGAGAAGTCTTGCTATTAGTAGTCATGTGAATTTGGTATTCGTTCGATATTTTGATAAGATGTATGTTGTCTAACCTCTAGTGGTGTTATGTGAACGTCGACTACATAACACTTCACCATTATTTGGGCCTAGAGGAAGGCATTGGGAAGGAATAAGTAGATGATGGGTTGCTAGAGTGACAGAAGCTTAAACCCTAGTTTATGCGTTGCTTCGTAAGGGGCTGATTTGGATCCATATGTTTCATGCTATGGTTAGGTTTACCTTAATACTTTTGTTGTAGTTGCGGATGCTTGCAATAGACGTTAATCGTAAGTGGGATGCTTGTCCAAGTAAGGGCAGTACCCAAGCACCGGTCCACCCACATATCAAATTATCAAAGTACCGAACGCGAATCATATGAGCATGATGAAAACTAGCTTGACGATATTCCCATGTGTCCTCGAGAGCGCTTTTCCTATTATAGGAGTTTGTCCAGGCTTGTCCTTTGCTACAAAAAGGATTGGTCCACCTTACTGCACTTTATTTACTTTTGTTACTTGTTACTCGTTACAATTTATCCTATCACAAAACTATCTATTACCACTTATTTCAGTACTTGTAGAGAATACCTTGCTGAAAACCGCTTATCATTTCCTTCTGCTCCTCGTTTGGTTCGACACTCTTACTTATCAAAAGGACTACGATATATCCCCTATACTTGTGGGTCATCAAGACTCTTTTCTAGCGCCGTTGCCGGGGAGTGAAGCGCCTTTTGTAGGTGGAATTTGGTAAGGAAAAATTTATTTAGTGTGCTGAAATTTTTTGTCACTTGTTACTATGGAAAGTAATTGTTTGAGGGGCTTGTTCGGGGTATCTTCACCCCGTCCGGTTGAGCCAAGAGTTGCTCCTCAACCTACTGAACCTACTGAATCTATTGAAAATTAAACGGCTTTTCAGATTCCTTCGGGTATGATGGAAAAACTGCTAGCTAACACTTTCGCAGGAGATGGAACAAAGCATCCTGACGAACATCTACGCTTTGTGGATGATATTTGTTGACTATTTAAGCTTGCAGGTATACCCGATGATGTTGTTAAGAGGAAGGCTTTCCCTTTATCTTTGGAGGGAGACGCATTTACATGGTATAGGCTATGTGATGATACGAGATCATGGAAATATAAAAGATTGAAATTGGAATTTCATCAAAAGTATTACCCTATGCATCTTGTTCATCGTGATCGCAATTATATATATATAATTTTTGGCCTCGCGAAGGAGAAAGCATCGCTCAAGCTTGGGGAGGCTTAAATCAATGTTATATTCATGCCCCAATCATGAGCTCTCAAAATTGACAATTCTCCAGAATTTTTATGCTCGGCTTTCTGATAATAATCGCACCATGCTCGATACTTCTTGTGCTGGCTCTTTTATGATGAAGTCTATTGAATTTGGATGGAATTTATTGGATAGAATTAAACGCAACTCTGAAGATTGGGACCTCGACGAAGGTAAGGAGTCAGGTATGACACCTAAGTTTGATTGTGTTAAATCTCTTATGGATACCGATATTTTCCGTATGTTTAGCACTAAATATGGACTTGACTCTGAGATAGTAGCTTCTTTCTGTGAATCTTTTGCTACTTATGTTGATCTTCCAAAGGAGAAGTGGTTTAAATATCATCCTCCCATAGAAGTAAAAGTAGCTACACCTATTAAAGTTGAAGAAAAGATTGTCACTTATAATGATCCTATTGTTCCTACTTCTTATGTTGAGAAACCCCCTTTCCTTGTTAGAATGAAGGATCATGCTAAAGCTTCAACTGTTGTTCGTAAAAGCAATACTAGGACTTATACACCTCCTGAGCAAGTCAAAGTAGAACCCAATATTGCTATTGTTAAAGATCTCTTGTCTGATAATATTGATGGGCATGTTATTCAATTCACTGGTGAAACTGCTAGAATTGCTAAACCCTGTGATAGAGATAAACATAGACCTGTGGTAGGCGTGCCTGTTATTTCTGTTAAAATAGGAGATCATTGTTATCATGGCTTATGTGATATGGGTGCTAGCGCTAGTGTTATACCAATTAGCTTATACAAAGAAATTATGCATGAGATTGCAGCTGCTGAGTTAGAAGAAATTGATGTTACAATTAAACTTGCCAATAGAGATACTATATCTCCAATGGGAATTGTTAGAGATGTTGAAGTCTTGTGTGGGAAAACCAAATATCCCGCTGATTTTCTTGTTCTTGGTTCTCCACAAGACAGCTTTTGTCCCATTATATTTGGTAGACCCTTCTTGCGTACTGTTAATGCTATGATACATTGTGAAAAGAATGTTGTTACTGTTGGCTTGGATGATATGGTTCATGAGTTTAATTTCTCTAAATTTAGTAAACAACATCGTGAGGAAGAATTGCCTAGTAAGGATGAAATTATTGGTCTTGCTTCTATTGCTGTACCTCCTAGTGATCCTTTAGAACACTATTTGCTAGACCATGAAAATTATATGTTCATGAATGAAAGAAGGGAAATAGATGAAGTATTCTTTAAACAAGAACCTATTCTGCAACACAATTTGCCTATTGAAATCCTAGGGGATCCTCCTCCCCCCAAGGGTGATCCCGTGTTTGAGCTTAAACCGTTGCCTGGTAATCTTAAATATGCTTATCTTGATGAAAAGAAAATATATCCTGTTATTATTAGTGCTAACCTTTCAGAGCATGAAGAAGAAAGATTATTGAAAACTCTGAAGAAGCACCGTGTTGCTATTGGATATACTCTGGATGATCTTAAGGGCATCAGTCCCACTCTATGCCAACATAAAATAAATTTGGAAGCTGATGCCAAACCAGTTCGTGATCCTCAACAACGTTTGAATCCTAAAATGAAAGAAGTGGTAAGGAAGGAAATACTCAAGCTTCTGGAGGCAGGTATAATTTATCCCGTTGCTGATAGTCAGTGGGTAAGTCCTGTCCATTGTGTCCCTAAGAAGGGAGGTATTACTGTTGTCCCTAATGATAAAGACGAATTGATTCTGCAAAGAATTATCACAGGTTATAGGATGGTAATTGATTTCCGCAAATTAAATAAGTCTACTAAGAAAGATCATTACCCCTTACCTTTTATTGACCAAATGCTAGAAAGATTATGCAAACATACACATTATTGCTTTCTAGATGGTTATTCTGGTTTTTCTCAAATACCTGTGTCGGCTAAAGATCAATCAAAGACTACTTTTACATGCCCTTTTGGTACTTTTGTTTACAGATGTATGCCTTTTGGTTTATGTAATGCACCTGCTACCTTTCAAAGATGCATGATGGCTATATTCTCTGACTTTTGCGAGAAAATTTGTGAGGTTTTCATGGGTGACTTTTCCGTCTATGGTTCCTCTTTTGATGATTGCTTGAGCAATCTTGCTCGAGTTTTGGAGAGATGTGAAGAAACTAATCTTGTCTTGAATTGGGAAAAGTGCCACTTTATGGTGAATGAAGGTATTGTCTTGGGGCACAAAGTTTCTGAAAGAGGTATTGAAGTTGATAAAGCCAAGGTTGATGCTATTGAAAAGATGCCATGTCCCAAGGACATCAAAAGTATAAGAAGTTTCCTTGGTCACGCCGGATTTTATAGGAGGTTCATCAAGGACTTCTCAAAAATCTCTCGGCCTCTGACTAATTTATTACAAAAAGATGTACCATTTGTCTTTGATGATGATTGTGTAGAAGCATTTGAAATACTTAAGAAAGCATTAGACTCTGCACCTGTTGTTCAGCCACCTGATTGGAATTTACCTTTTGAAATTATGTGTGATGCTAGTGATTATGTTGTAGGTGCTGTTCTAGGGCAAAGAGTTGATAAGAAATTGAATGTTATCCATTATGCTAGTAAGACTCTAGACAATGCTCAAAGAAATTATGCTACTACCGAAAAGGAACTTTTAGCGGTTGTATTTGCTTGTGATAAATTCAGACCCTATATTGTTGATTCTAGAGTAACTATTCACACAGATCATGCTGCTATTAAATATCTTATGGAAAATAAAGATGCAAAACCTAGACTCATTAGATGGGTTCTCTTGCTTCAAGAATTTGATTTACATATTGTTGATAGAAAAGGAGCTGAGAACCCCGTTGCAGACAACTTGTCTAGGCTAGAGAATGTTCTTGATGACCCACTACCTATTGATGATAGCTTTCCTGATGAGCAATTAAATGTCATAAGTACTTCTCGTAGCACTCCATGGTATGCTGATTATGCTAATTATATTGTTGCTAAATTTATACCACCTAGCTTCACATACCAACAAAAGAAAAAGTTTTTCTATGACTTGCGACATTACTTTTGGGATGACCCACATCTTTATAAAGAAGGAGTAGATGGTGTTATTAGACGTTGTGTACCTGAGCATGAACAGGAACAGATCCTACGCAAGTGTCACTCCGAGGCTTATGGAGGACACCACGCTGGAGATAGAACTGCACATAAGGTATTGCAATCCGGCTTTTATTGGCCTACTCTCTTCAAGGATGCCCGTAAGTTTGTTTTATCCTGCGATGAATGTCAAAGAATTGGTAATATCAGTAGACGTCAAGAAATGCCTATGAATTATTCACTTGTTATTGAGCCATTTGATGTTTGGGGCTTTGATTATATGGGACCTTTTCCTGCCTCTAATGGTTACACTCATATTTTAGTTGCTGTTGATTACGTTACTAAGTGGGTAGAAGCTATTCCAACTAGTAGTGTTGATCATAACACTTCTATTAAAATGCTTAAGGAAGTTATTTTTCCGAGGTTTGGAGTCCCTAGATACTTAATGACGTATGGCGGTTCACACTTTATTCATGGTGCTTTCCATAAGATGCTTGCTAAATACGACGTTAATCATAGAATTGCATCTCCATATCACCCGTAGTCTAGTGGTCAGGTAGAATTGAGCAATAGAGAGCTCAAATTAATTTTGCAAAAGACTGTCAATAGGTCTAGAAAGAATTGGTCCAAGAAATTGAATGATGCATTATGGGCCTATAGAACTGCGTACAAAAATCCTATGGGTATTGTTGGGGAACGTAGTAATTTCAAAATTTTCCTACGCACACGCAAGATCATGGTGATGTATAGCAATGAGAGGGGGAGTGTATCTTGTTGACCGTCAACACTTGATGCTCCTTCTTGATTTCTACCTCCGCAGCCTTTAGCATTGCGAAGAGCTCGGGAATCGTCTTATCCATCCCTTGCATATTATAGTTCATCACGAAGCTCTTGTAGCTTGGTGGAAGTGATTGGAGAATTCTGTCAATGACGCTATCATCCGGAAGAGTAACTCCCAGTTGAATCAAGTGATTACAATACCCAGACATCTTGAGTATGTGCTCACTGACAGAACTATTCTCCTCCATCTTGCAGCTATAGAACTTATTGGGGACTTCATATCTCTCAATCCGGGCATTCTTCTGGAATATTAACTTCAACTCCTGGAACATAGCATATGCTCCATGACGTTCAAAACGTTGTTGAAGTCCCGGTTCTAAACCAAAGTATGACATGTTGGTAAGCAGTATGACTTATATCGCCCACAACTCACTTGTGTTCTACTCGTGCATATAACATCAAACCATAAAACCTGGCTCGGATGCCACTGTTGGGGAACGTAGTAATTTCAAAATTTTCCTACGCACACGCAAGATCATGGTGATATATAGCAATGAGAGGGGGAGTGTATCTTCATACCCTTGAAGATCGCTAAGCGGAAGCGTTTATCAACGCGGTTGATGTAGTCGTACGTCTTCACGATCCGACCGATCCAAGTACCGAACGCACGACACCTCCGAGTTCTGCACACGTTCAGCTCGATGACGTCCTCGCCTTCTCGATCCAGCAAGACAGGCGAAGTAGTAGATGAGTTCCGGCAGCACGACGGCGTGGTGACGGTGTTGGTGAAGAACAATCTCCGCAGGGCTTCGCCTAAGCACTACGGAAACTATGATGGAGGATAAACTAGAGGGGACGGGGTTGCCGGCACACGGCTTGGTGTTTCTTGATGTGTCTTTGGTGCTAGCCCTGCCCCTCTATTTATATGTTGAGACCCGCGGTCGAAACTTGGAGCAAAAGCCTCCTCAAAGTCAGTTTTGCCCGAAAGGCAAGAGTCCTACACGGACTCCAGGGCTAGACGCCAGGGTTCCCGGCGTCTACCCCCTAGACGCCAGGGTTCCTGGCGTCTAGCCTCTAGTCTCTGCAAAACTTCCTTTTGCACTTTCCAAAAGCCTCGTGGGCTTTCCCCTTTGGCCCAAATAACGTGTTCTCGTACCCAAACATTTCGGGAAACATCCGAAACCCCTTCCGGTGAATTCCGGAACCCTTCCGGAGATCAAACACTATTATCCCATATACCAAACTTTATCTCCGGACCATTCCGGAGTTCCTCGTCATGTCCATGATCTCATCCGGGACTCCGAACAACATTCGGTTACCAACATGCATAACTCATATAATACTATATCGTCAACGAAACGTTAAGCGTGCGGACCCTACGGGTTCAAGAACTATGTAGACATGACCGAGACACATTTCCGGTCAATAACCAATAGCGGGACCTGGATGCCCATATTGGCTCCCACATATTCTACGAAGATCTTTATCGGTCAAACCGCATAACAACATACGTTGTTCCCTTTGTCATCGGTATGTTACTTACCCGAGATTCGATCGTCGGTATCCAATACCTAGTTCAATCTCGTTACCGGCAAGTCTCTTTACTCGTTCCGTAATTTATCATCTCGCAACTAACTCATTAGTTGTAATGCTTGCAAGGCTTAAGTGATGTGCATTACCGAGAGGGCCCAGAGATACCTCTCCGACATTCGGAGTGACAAATCCTAATCTCGAAATACGCCAACCCAACAAGTACCTTTGGAGACACCTGTAGAGCACCTTTATAATCACCCAGTTATGTTGTGACGTTTGGTAGCACACAAAGTGTTCCTCCGGTAAACGGGAGTTGCATAATCTCATAGTCATAGGAACATGTATAAGTCATGAAGAAAGCAATAGCAACATACTAAACGATCGGGTGCTAAGCTAACGGAATGGGTCATGTCAATCAGATCATTCAACTAATGATGTGATCTCGTTAATCAAATAACAACTCTGTGTTTATGGTTAGGAAACATAACCATCTTTGATTAACAAGCTAGTCAAGTAGAGGCATACTAGTCACACTCTGTTTGTCTATATATATTCACACATGTATTATGTTTCCGGTTAATACAATTCTAGCATGAATAATAAACGTTTATCATGATATAAGGAAATAAATAATAACTTTATTATTGCCTCTAGGGCATATTTCCTTCAGTCTCCCACTTGCACTAGAGTCAATAATCTAGATTACACAGTAATGATTCTAACACCCATGGAGTCTTGGTGTTGATCATGTTTTGCTCGTGGAAGAGGCTTAGTCAACGGGTCTGCAACATTCAGATCCGTATGTATCTTGCAAATCTCTATGTCTCCCACCTGGACTAGATCCCGGATGGAATTGAAGCGTCTCTTGATGTGCTTGGTTCTCTTATGAAATCTGGATTCCTTCGCTAAGGCAATCGCTCCAGTATTGTCACAAAAGATTTTCATTGGACCCGATGCACTAGGTATGACACCTAGATCGGATATGAACTCCTTCATCCAGACTCCTTCATTGGCTGCTTCCGAAGCAGCTGTGTATTCCGCTTCACACGTAGATCCCGCCATGACGCTTTGCTTTGAACTGCACCAACTGACAGCTCCACCGTTTAATGTAAACACGTATCCGGTTTGCGATTTAGAATCGTCCGGATCAGTGTCAAAGCTTGCATCAACGTAACCATTTACGATGAGCTCTTTGTCACCTCCATATACGAGAAACATATCCTTAGTCCTTTTCAGGTACTTCAGGATGTTCTTGACCGCTGTCCAGTGATCCACTCCTGGATTACTCTGGTACCTCCCTGCTAAACTTATAGCAAGGCACACATCAGGTCTGGTACACAGCATTGCATACATGATAGAGCCTATGGCTGAAGCATAGGGAACATCTTTCATTTTCACTCTATCTTCTGCAGTGGTCGGGCTTTGAGTCTTACTCAACTTCACACCTTGCAATACATGCAAGAACCCTTTCTTTGCTTGATCCATTTTGAACTTCTTCAAAACTTTGTCAAGGTATGTGCTTTGTGAAAGTCCAATTAAGCGTTTTGATCTATCTATATAGATCTTAATGCCCAATATGTAAGCAGCTTCACCGAGGTCTTTCATTGAAAAACTTTTATTCAAGTATCCCTTTATGCTATCCAAAAATTCTATATCATTTCCAATCGATAATAATGTCATCCACATATAATATTAGAAATGCTACAGAGCTCCCACTCACTTTCTTGTAAATACAGGCTTCTCCAAAAGTCTGTATAAACCCAAATGCTTTGATCACACTATCAAAGCGTTTATTCCAACTCCGAGAGGCTTGCACCAGTCCATAAATGGATCGCTGGAGCTTGCACACTTTGTTAGCTCCCTTTGGATCGATAAAACCTTCTGGTTGCATCATATACAACTCTTCCTCCAGAAATCCATTCAGGAATGCAGTTTTTACATCCATTTGCCAAATTTCATAATCATAAAATGCGGCAATTGCTAACATGATTCGGACAGACTTAAGCATCGCTACGGGTGAGAAGGTCTCATCGTAGTCAATCCCTTGAACTTGTCGAAAACCTTTTGCAACAAGTCAAGCTTTGTAGACAGTAACATTACCGTCAGCGTCAGTCTTCTTCTTGAAAATCCATTTATTCTCAATTGCTTGCCGACCATCGGGCAAGTCAACCAAAGTCCATACTTTGTTCTCATACATGGATCCCATCTCAGATTTCATGGCTTCAAGCCATTTTGCGGAATCTGGGCTCACCATCGCTTCTTCATAGTTCATAGGTTCATCATGATCTAGTAACATGACTTCCAAAATAGGATTACCTTACCACTCTGGTGCGGATCTTACTCTGTTTGACCTACGAGGTTCTGTATTAACTTGATCTGAAGTTCTATGATCATCATCATCAACTTCCTCACTAGTTGGTTTTGACGTCACAGAAACCGGTTCCTGTGATGTACTATTTTCCAACAAGGGAGTAGGTATAGTTACCTCATCAAGTTCTACTTTCCTCCCACTCACTTCTTTCGAGAGAAACTCCTTCTCTAGAAAGGATCCATTCTTAGCAGCGAATGTCTTGCCTTCGGATCTGTGATAGAAGGTGTACCCAACTATCTCCTTTGGGTATCCTATGAAGACACATTTCTCCGATTTGGGTTCGAGCTTATCAGGTTGAAGCTTTTTCACATAAGCATCGCAGCCCCAAACTTTAAGAAACGACAACTTTGATTTCTTGCCAAACCATAGTTCATAAGGTGTCGTCTCAACGGATTTTGATGGTGCCCTATTTAATGTGAATGTGGCCGTCTCTAAAGCATAACCCCAAAACGATAGCGATAAATCAGTAAGAGACATCATAGATCGCACCATATCAAGTAAAGTACGATTACGACGTTCGGACACACCATTACGTTGTGGTGTTCCGGGTGGCGTGAGTTGCGAAACTATTCCGCATTGTTTCAAGTGTAGACCAAACTCATAACTCAAATATTCTCCTCCACGATCAGATCGTAGAAACTTTATTTTCTTGTTACGATGATTTTCAACTTCACTCTGAAATTCTTTGAACTTTTCAAATGTTTCAGATTTATGTTTCATTAAGTAGATATACCCATATCTGCTTAAATCATCTGTGAAGGTGAGAAAATAACGATATCTGCCACGAGCCTCAACATTCATCGGACCACATACATCTGTATGTATGATTTCCAACAAATCTGTTGCTCTCTCCATAGTACCGGAGAACGGCGTTTTGGTCATCTTGCCCATGAGGCACGGTTCGCAAGTACCAAGTGATTCATAATCAAGTGGTTCCAAAAGTCCATCTGTATGGAGTTTCTTCATGCGTTTTACACCGATATGACCTAAACGGCAGTGCCACAAATAAGTTGCACTATCATTATCAACTCTGCATCTTTTGGCTTCAACACTATGAATATGTGTATCACTACTATCGAGATTCATCAAAAATAGACCACTCTTCAAGGGTGCATGACCATTATTCTCTGATTTAAATGAATAACCGTCTCGCATCAAACAAGATCCAGATATAATGTTCATGCTTAACGCTGGCACCAAATAACAATTATTTAAGTCTAATACTAATCCCGAAGGTAGATGTAGAGGTAGCGTGCCGACCGCGATCACATCAACTTTGGAACCATTTCCCACGCGCATCGTCACCTCGTCCTTTGCTAGTGTTCGCTTAATCCGTAGTCCCTGTTTCGAGTTGCAAATATTAGCAACAGAACCAGTATCAAATACCCAGGTGCTACTAGGAGCTCTAGTAAGGTACACATCAATAACATGTATATCACATATACCTTTGTTCACCTTGCCATCCTTCTTATCCGCCAAATACTTGGGGCAGTTCCGCTTCCAGTGTCCAGTCTGCTTGCAGTAGAAGCACTCAGTTTCAGGCTTAGGTCCAGACTTAGGTTTCTTCTCTTGAGCAGCACTTGTTTGCTGTTCTTCTTGAAGTTCCCCTTCTTCTTCCCTTTGCCCTTTTTCTTGAAACTAGTGGTCTTGTTGACCATCAACACTTGATGCTCCTTCTTGATTTCTACCTCCGCAGCCTTTAGCATTGCGAAGAGCTCGAGAATCGTCTTATCCATCCCTTGCATATTATAGTTCATCAAGAAGCTCTTGTAGCTTGGTGGAAGTGATTGGAGAATTCTGTCAATGATGCTATCATCCGGAAGAGTAACTCCTAGTTGAATCAAGTGATTACAATACCCAGACATCTTGAGTATGTGCTCACTGACAGAACTATTCTCCTCCATCTGGCAGCTATAGAACTTATTGGAGACTTCATATCTCTCAATCCGGGCATTCTTCCGGAATATTAACTTCAACTCCTGGAACATCTCATATGCTCCATGACATTCAAAACGTCGTTGAAGTCCCGGTTCTAAACCAAAGTATGACATGCTGGTAAGCAGTATGACTTATATCGCCCACAACTCACTTGTGTTCTACTCGTGCATATAACATCAAACCATAAAACCTGGCTCGGATGCCACTGTTGGGGAACGTAGTAATTTCAAAATTTTCCTACGCACACGCAAGATCATGGTGATGTATAGCGACAAGAGGGGGAGTGTATCTTCATACCCTTGAAGATCGCTAAGCGGAAGCGTTTATCAACGCGGTTGATGTAGTCGTACGTCTTCACGATCCGACCGATCCAAGTACCGAACGCACGGCACCTCCGAGTTCTGCACACGTTCAGCTCGATGACGTCCTCGCCTTCTCGATCCAGCAAGACGGGCGAAGTAGTAGATGAGTTCCGGCAGCACGACGGCGTGGTGACGGTGTTGGTGAAGAACAATCTCCGCAGGGCTTCGCCTAAGCACTACAGAAACTATGACGGAGGATAAACTAGAGGGGACGGGGTTGCCGGCACACGGCTTGGTGTTTCTTGATGTGTCTTTGGTGCTAGCTCTGCCCCTCTATTTATATGTTGAGCCCTAGGGTCGAAACTTGGAGCAAAAGCCTCCTCAAAGTCGGTTTTGCCCGAAAGGCAAGAGTCCTACACGGACTCCAGGGCTAGACGCCAGGGTTCCCGGCGTCTACCCCCTAGACGCCAGGGTTCCTGGCGTCTAGCCTCTAGTCTCCGCAAAACTTCCTTTTGCACTTTCCAAAAGCCTCGTGGGCTTTCCCCTTTGGCCCAAATAACGTGTTCTCGTACCCAAACATTTCGGGAAACATCCAGAACCCCTTCCGGTGAATTCCGGAACCCTTCCGGAGATCAAACACTATTATCCCATATACCAAACTTTATCTCCGGACCATTCCGGAGTTCCTCATCATGTCCATGATCTCATCCGGGACTCCGAACAACATTCGGTTACCAACATGCATAACTCATATAATACTATATCGTCAACGAAACGTTAAGCGTGCGGACCCTACGGGTTCAAGAACTATGTAGACATGACCGAGACACGTTTCCGGTCAATAACCAATAGCGGGACCTGGATGCCCATATTGGCTACCACATATTCTACGAAGATCTTTATCGGTCAAACCGCATAACAACATACGTTGTTCCTTTTGTCATCGGTATGTTACTTACCCGAAATTTGATCGTCGGTATCCAATACCTAGTTCAATCTCGTTACCAGCAAGTCTCTTTACTCGTTCCGTAATACATCATCTCGCAACTAACTCATTAGTTGTAATGCTTGCAAGGCTTAAGTGATGTGCATTACCGAGAGGGCCCAGAGATACCTCTCCGACATTCGGAGTGACAAATCCTAATCTCGAAATACGCCAACCCAACAAGTACCTTTGGAGACACCTGTAGAGCACCTTTATAATCACCCAGTTACGTTGTGACGTTTGGTAGCACACAAAGTGTTCCTCCGGTAAACGGGAGTTGCATAATCTCATAGTCATAGGAACATGTATAAGTCATGAAGAAAGCAATAGCAACATACTAAACGATCGGGTGCTAAGCTAACGGAATGGGTCATGTCAATCAGATCATTGAACTAATGATGTGATCTCGTTAATCAAATAACAACTCTTTGTTTATGTTAGGAAACATAACCATCTTTGATTAACAAGCTAGTCAAGTAGAGGCATACTAGTGACACTCTGTTTGTCTCTATATATTCTCACATGTATTATGTTTCCGGTTAATACAATTCTAGCATGAATAATAAACATTTATCATGATATAAGGAAATAAATAATAACTTTATCATTGCCTCTAGGGCATATTTCCTTCAGGTATGTCTTCGTATAAAATGGTTTATGGGAAAGCATGTCACTTACCTCTCGAACTAGAACATAAGGCTTGTTGGGCTATTAAAGAGCTCAACTATGACTTCAAACTTGCCGGTGAGAAGAGGTTATTTGATATTAGCTCACTTGATGAATGGAGAACCCAAGCTTATGAAAATGCCAAGTTGTTTAAAGAAAAAGTTAAAAGGTGGCATGACAAAAGGATACAAAAGCGTGAGTTTAATGTAGGTGATTATGTATTGCTATACAACTCTCGTTTAAGATTTTTTGCAGGAAAACTTCTCTCCAAATGGGAAGGTCCTTACGTTATCGAGGAGGTCTATCGTTCCGGTGCCATAAAAATCAACAACTTCGCAGGCACAAATCCGAAGGTGGTAAACGGTCAAAGGATCAAACACTACATTTCAGGTAATCCCATAAATGTTGAAACTAATATTATTGAAACCGTAACCCCGGAGGAATACATAAGGGACACTTTCCAAAACGTTCCAGACTCCGAAAAGGAATAGGTATGTGGTACGGTAAGTAAACTGACTCCAAAACAATTTTAAAGGCAATATTTCTCCGTTTTGGAATATTTAGAAAAATAGAAAAATAAGTAGCAGTCCGGGGAGGACACGAGGCCTCCACGAGGGTGGAGGGCGCGCCCTACTCCCCCTGGGCGCGCCCCCCTACCTCGTGAGCACCTCGTGTGCCCTCCGGACTCCGTTTCCTTGCACGATACGTATTTTTGTCGGTAAAAATTCAGTATATATACTCCTGAAGGTTTTGACTCACGTATCACGCAAATCCCCCCTGTTCTTGTTTCTAGCTGTTTTTCTGACAGGTCTAGAGCACCATGACTTCTCCCTCCTCCAAGAACGAAGACAAGGATGCTTGGCTATTGAAGATAGAGTTGAAAAGAGAGGAACCAGAAGAAATCAAGAAGGATGAAAGGATCAAGAAGGCCACGGAGGTTCAAGCTCCGGTGGTGAAAGAAGAAGACATCCCTCAACCTTTACCTAACCTTTTCGCTCCAACAGAGCTTGAAGCCTTCAAGATGATTGAGTTAGCCCGCATGCAGAACAAGTATCTCACACAGGAGAATATTTTGTTGAAGGATCATATTGTTGGGCTCAAGGGCATTATCCGCAAGTTGGAGGAGCTTTTACGCTCAATGTGCGATTATCCACCGTCATCATCACCACCTCCATCACCTCCAAGGATATAATCACATGGGTATGGGCACTCCCCTTGGCAACTGCCAAGCTTGGGGGAGGTGCCCTGGTATCGTATCACCATCACCACTCCTATCTTTACCGTTTTTCTTAGTTCGATCCTATTAGTAGTATCTTGATTTAGTAGAATAAAGTCATGGCATGATCTAGTTTTGAGTTTTGCTTTATGATCCTTCTTTGTAATCGAGTCCGTGAGCTATATAATAAAGATTAGTGTTGAGTCAAGGGCTTGAGTATTTTGCCATGATCTTGGGTGATTAGAAGAAAAAGAATAAAAAGAATCAAAGAGTTCGTATTGATCTTAGTGAAAGTAATGACTTCACATAACAAAAGTATGATGATTAAAAGTTGTTGGGAGTTGGCAAATATAGCTTTGGTCATCGTTGCAATTAATAGGAAGTAATAAGGAAAGAGAGGTTTCACATATAGATATATTATCATTGACATCTTTTATGATTGGGAGCACTCATTAAAATATGACATGCTAAAGAGTTGAGGTTGGACAAGGAAGACAACATAATGAGTTATGTTTTCTTACATCTGAGATAAAGTATGTTGTCATGGTTCCTCTACCGTGTTGAGCTTGCCTTTCCCCCTCATGCTAGCCAAATTCTCAACACTAAGTAGAAATACTACTTGTGCTTCCAAATACCCTTAAACCAGTTTTGCCATGAGAGTCCACCATATCTACCTATGGATTGAGTAAGATCCTTCAAGTAAGTTGTCATCGGTGCAAGCAATAAAAATTGCTCTCTAAATATGCATGACTTATTAGTGCGGAGAAAATAAACTTTGTACGAACTTGTTGTGGACGCAATAAAAGCGACGGACTGCATAATAAAGGTCCACATGCAAGGGGAAATATAAAGTGACGTTCTTTTGCATTAAGATTTTGTGCATCAACCCTAAACGCGCATGACAACCTCTGCTTCCCTCTGCGAAGGGCCTATCTTTTATTATTATCCTCTACCTTATGCAAGAGTCACGGTGATCTTCACCTTCCCTTTTTCATTTTATCCTTTGGCAAGCTCAGCATGTTGGAAAGAATATGATATATATATCTAATTGGATGTGGGGGAGTGTGAATTATTATTGTTGACATTACCCTTGAGGTAAAAAGTTGTGGGGCAAAACTATAAGCCCCTATCTTTCTCTGTGTCCGATTAAAACTCCGTAACCACAAGTATTGCGTGAGTGTTAGCAGTTATGAAGGACTAAGTGATAGTTGAGTATGTGGACTTGCTTTTAAGCTCTGACATAGACTCTTTCCGATGTTATGATAAATTGCAATTGCTTCATTGACTGAGATTATAATTGTTGGTGCCCAATAAGGTTTCTGATTCATATTTTGGCTTTGTGAAAAGATCATCACTTGAACATGAGTAATCATATGAAAAAATTTATATATGTTGCTGTTATGAAATAATCATGATACCTTCATGTCCGTATTTTCTTTTTATCGACGCCTCTACCTCTAAACATGAGGACATATTTATTGTTATCGGCTTTTCGCTTGAGGACAAGCGAGGTCTAAGCTTGGGGGAGTTGATACGTCCATTTTGCATCATGCTTTTATGTCAATATTTATCGCATTATGGGCTATTATTTCACGTTATGTCACAATACTTATGGCTACTCTCTCTTATTTTACAAGGTTTACATGAAGAGGGAGAATGCCGGCAGCTGAATTTTGGGCTGGAAAAGGAGCAAATATTGAAGGCCTATTCTGCGCAACTCCAAAAGTCCTGAAACTCCACGGAACACCTTAAAATAAATAAAGAAAAATCGTCGCCAAAGATGAAGGCCAGTGGGCCCACACCCTGCTCACGAGGGTGGGGGCGCCCCCCCTGGGCGCGCCCCCTACCTCGTGGGCCCCCTGGTGGCTCTCCGACGTCCATCTTCTCCCATATGAAGTCTTTCGATGAGAAAAAAATAGAAGAGAACCTTTCGGGACGAGACTCCGCCGCCATGAGGCGGAACCTTGGCGGAACCAATCTAGGGCTCCGGCAGAGCTGTTCTGTCGGGGACACTTCCCTTCGGGAGGGGGAAATCATCACCATCGTCATCACCAACGCTCCTCTCATCGGGAGAGGGCAATCTCCATCAAAATCTTCACCAGCACCATCTCATCTCCAAACCCTAGTTCATCTCATGTATCCAATTCTTGTCTTCAAGTCCGGGATTGGTGCTAGTAGGTTGCTAGTAGTGTTGATTACTCCTTGTAGTTGATGCTAGTTGGTTTATTTGGTGGAAGATCATATGTTCAGATCCTTTATGCACATTATTACCCCTCTGATTATGAACATGAACATGCTTTGTGAGTAGTTACGTTTGTTCCTAAGGACAAGGGAGAAGTCTTGCTATTAGTAGTCATGTGAATTTGGTATTCGTTCGATATTTTGATAAGATGTATGTTGTCTAACCTCTAGTGGTGTTATGTGAACATCGACTACATAACACTTCACCATTATTTGGGCCTAGAGGAAGGCATTGGGAAGTAATAAGTAGATGATGGGTTGCTAGAGTGACAGAAGCTTAAACCCTAGTTTATGCGTTGCTTCGTAAGGTGCTGATTTGGATCCATATGTTTCATGCTATGGTTAGATTTACCTTAATACTTTTGTTGTAGTTGCGGATGCTTGCAATAGAGGTTAATCATAAGTGGGATGCTTGTCCAAGTAAGGGCAGTACCCAAGCACCGGTCCACCCACATATCAAATTATGAAAGTACCGAACGCGAATCATATGAGCGTGATGAAAACTAGCTTGACAATATTCCCATGTGTCCTCGGGAGCGCTTTTCCTATTATAAGAGTTTGTCCAGGCTTGTCCTTTGCTACAAAAAGGATTGGGCCACCTTGCTGCACTTTATTTACTTTTGTTACTTGTTACTCGTTACAATTTATCCTATCACAAAACTATCTGTTACCACTTATTTCAATACTTGCAGAGAATACCTTGCTGAAAACCGCTTATCATTTCCTTCTGCTCCTTTTTGGGTTCGACACTCTTACTTATCGAAAGGACTACGATAGATCCCCTATACTTGTGGGTCATCACTAAACACCTCCTTTAAGGACCAAATTTTGGAGTAAAGAGTGTTTAGATATATCCCGAATACCCCCGTACTATTTACGTGGGGGCGGAAGCCGAAGACTGGCCAACTCTCAGATTTAACAATTAGGCCGCACAGGAGGTAAAATTTTAAATAACAAGCATTATATTACATAACGATCTTGTTTCATAATACAGGACAAGATAACATGAATGTATTCATTCAAAGATAACATCCTTAGCACATTGCTCCGCCATACGACGAGATCCATCCAGGACACTGTCAAAGTACACCTCAGGCGTGCGGTGCTCCTTGCCCGCGGGCGGTCCCTCGGTCACAAGCTTCGCGCGTCCATCTTCACCCAATGCATCTTGACTCCAGCGAAGGCCATTCGCGCCTTCGATGCAGACAGACCACTTGATGGCATCCAGCCGAGGGCAGGCATTGACCAGCCTCTTCATGAGCCCAAAGTAGCTGCTGGGGATGGCTTCGGCAGGCCATAGCTGGATTATTAAATCCTTCATGGCTAGTTCGGCCGCCTTGTGCACTTTGACAAGCTATTTTAGCTGATCGCTGAAGGGCACCGGATGTTCTGGCGCAAGGTATTGCGACCAAAATAGCTTCTCCGTGGAGCTCCTCTCTTCGGCTCAGAAGAATTCCGCAGCGTCTGAAACACTGCGCAGCAGATCCACAAATGCCCCAGGAGAACTCCAAATCTGGGTCAGTAAGAGGAACCTTGTCTTCACATATTTGCTCTGCATAATAAAGGCCTTACCCGCCACGATTTTCCTGGCCTCCTGGATTTCCTGGAGGGCGCCTTGGGCTTCAACCCGGGCATCGTGTGCGTTTTGGCAGGCCTTGTCTAGTTCGGACTCTTGATCCGCAAGTTTGTGCTCCAAGTACTCAGATTTTCTCACGGCGTCCTGGAGCTCTTGCTGGACCTCACTGACCCTGGCCTCGTGCTTTTCACGGGCGGCCTTTTCCTTGGCCGCTTTCTCCTCGGCCTCGGCCAGCGCCTTCTTGAGGGTCTCCACTTCGGTCGCCGCCCCTAACAAATAAAATGGCACTTCGGTCAGCACAAATAATTCATCCTTCCTGAATATATACAAGGTTATTGCATACCTTGACTGTCCTCCAGCTGCTTCTTCACGCGGCCGAGCTCTTCCTCGGTCCGCTCCAGACTCTGCTTCAGTCCAGAGACTTCAGCAGTGTGAGAGGTCGCAGCCAGCAGCGACACCTTCTTATTCACATAGACATTTCAGGTTAATCTCCTGCAAAATTTATTTGATCCTCTATTCGGCTTGTCTTTTCGAACATCGGACAGTGTCTCAGGGGCTATTGTCTATACTGCGACATTATTTTTACATAATCACATTGCTTACCTCAAAGCCTGTTAGAAAGCTTGTGCAGGCTTCGGTCAGTCCGCTTTTCGTGGACTGGATCCTCTCAATCACCGTGCCCATAAGGCTATGGTGTTCCTCAACAATGGAAGCACCTCGCAGCGCTTCCAGCAAAGTATCCGGCGCCTCTGGGTGGACAGAGGTCATCGGCGCAATAGGCACGCCCCCTTCTTTCGAAAAGGGTTGCTTGCCTGATTCCGGAGCCATATGGGTCTCCGGAATTATATTCGGCTATGGGCCAAATTGGATATGACCCCCATCGACAGTATCCATGGGGGTTTGCTCCCCCATGTGTCCGGCAGCCGAGGTTTCAATCTCCGGCACCTCCCGGACGGCCTCCTGCGTCTCTCCCTCGCCTGGGATCCTTCGGGACGATGCCTCGGCGTCATCCATGTGCTTGGGAGAGGAGGCCGCTGGAAGGGTCCGGCTATCCATCGCGTCCGGGTCCAGCGAATCCTCCGAAGATAAGGACCGCTCGAGGTTGGACCGAGCCGGACTGCAAATACATGATTCAACACATCAAAACAATGAAGTAGAAGGGCAGATATATGAATGTGTCCAGGTACTCACGATTTGGCCAGGGGATTGTCCCTGGGCTACCACTCCAAGCTGCTGTCGGTGGCCGCGGTGGAGCTGTCCGGAAGGGAAGCTTTCCCCTTCTTGGATGCCTCGACCTCCAGACGCGTGGAGGTCGTCCTCTTCTTTCTCCTCCCTGTAGGGGGGAATGGCTTTCTTCTTCTTCCTCCTCCTCCTCCTCGTCGTCCTCAACGGCGGAGGAGTGAGCCTCGGCTTCTTCGCACGTCACGTCTGAAGTGCCCTTGCGACGGAGACCACCTCTGGTCCCCTTGGCCTTCTTCTTCGGCGCTTGATAGGGCACCGGAACCAGCATCTTTGTTAGAAGCTGGATTTCTGGGTCTTCGGGCAGCGGAGCCGGACACTGAATCCGCTCCGCCTTCTTTGTCTAGGGCTGAGAGAATTAGTAGGGAGGCTTAGGCATCTTCCTCGAGTATGCAAGTAAAGGACATACCTTGAAAACATGAAAAAACTTACCGGACTAGCAGGATGGGCCAAGTCGTGCCCGCGGTCCTCAGTCGTAGCTGGCCGCATCTCGTTAGCTTTGAAGAGCACCTTCCAGATGTCTTCGTGCATAGTGCCGAAGAGCTCCAGCAGGGTCTGGTGCTTGGTCAGATCGAACTCCCATAGATGGCAAGTCCGGCGCTGGCACGGAAGGATCTGGCGAATAAGCATCACCTGGATCACATTAACGATCTTGATGTTCTTGTTTATCATGTTCTGTACGCGCGTCTGAAGCACTGTTAGCTCATCCGACGAAGACCAGTCCAGGCCGTTCTCTTGCCAGGAGGTGAGCCGCATCGGGACTCCGGACCGGAATGCGGGAGCCGCGGCCAAGTTGGTGCCGCACAGCTCTGTGACGTAGAACCACTTCGACTGCCACCCTTTGACAGTCCCCACGAGGGAGCCTTCGGGCCATGTGACATTGGGTATCTTGCTCACCATGGCGCCTCCGCACTCTGCTTGTTGACCACTCACCACCTTCGGCTTCACATTGAAGGTCTTTAGCCATAGTCTGAAGTGAGGTGGGATGCGGAGGAAGGCCTCACACACGACAATAAATGCCGAGATGTTGAGGATGGAGTTGGGGGCCAGATCGTGGAAGTCCAGCCCGTAGTAGAACATGAGTCTGCAGACGAACGGGTGGAGAGGCAATCCCAGCCCGCGAATGAAGTGGGAGATGAACACCACCCTCTCATGGGGTTCGGGGGTGGGTACGATCTGTCCCTCGGCCGAAAGCCGATGGACGATCTCCTTGGCCAAGTACTCGGCCTCCCGGAGCTTCGTAATGTCCTTCTCCTTGATGGAGGAGGCCATCCACTTGCCCTGTGCTCCGGATCCGGACATGGCTGGAGTGCTTTCTGGGGGCGGAGAAGATGAGAACTTGGGCGCTGGAGCTCGAGAATGGGATGGGTAGAGAGAGAGAGAAGGCGTGGGTGAAAAAGGGTGAATCCTTATCCCTTTATAAAGGCAGTGAATATCATGCGCCTCCCACTCGCCTTAAAACTCGCCTATTTCCCAAGGGTCGTGCAGATGGCACGGTTGGGTTACCCATGCCCGTATTGATGATAATTCCGCAATAAGGGGACACGATCTCTGCTTTGACAAGACGTGCCAATGAAACCGCACCTCAAAATATGGAGCGGCAGGTTAAAAAATAGTTCGAATAATGGCCAAGCGGTGACATAATGTCACGCTACAAAAAGTTGTCAGCGGATTGGACTCGTGAAATATTATACTCTCTATGGTTGTGTGTGGTATTTGCTTTGCAGAGTCGGACACGTTTTCCGTGTCTGAAGACTATTGTGGAGTATTCGAAGAAGGAACCCGCCTTGCAATGCCGAAGACAATCTGCGCGCCAAACTCATCGTCGTTGAAGCCTAGTTCAGGGGCTACTGAGGGAGTCCTGGATTAAGGGGTCCTCGGACGGCTGGACTATTAACATGGGTCGGGCTGTTGGGCTATGAAGATACAAGATAGAAGACTTCTTCCCGTGTCCGTATGGGACTCTCCTTGCGTGGATGGCAAGCTTGGCGATTCGGATGTGTAAATTCCATTCTCTGTAACCGACTTTGTATAACCCTAGTCCCCTCCGGTGTCTATATAAACCGGAGGGTTTAGTCCATAGGGCAGAATCATAATCATATAGGCTAGACTTCTAGGGTTTTAGCCATTACGATCCCGTGGTAGATCAACTCTTGTAATACTCATATTCATCAAGATCAATCAAGCAGGAAGTAGGGTATTACCTCCATAGAGAGGGCCTGAACCTAGGTAAACATTGTGTCCCCCGCCTCCTGTTACCATTAGCCTTCGACCCGCAGTTTGGGACCCCCTACCCGAGATCCGCCGGTTTTGACACCGACATCTTCCACCCTTCAGGAAAACCAAGTACCATCTGAATGAGTTCTCTGGTAGGAACTATTGTAGGACTCCTCAGGTACTATTCAATCTCGGAAACTCCATCCTTAGAGTAACGGTTAAGAGGGAATTTGGAGCTGTGAAGAATAGATTTAAGATTCTAGATCGAAAGTCATTCCACCCTTACGTACTCAGGTCAAGCTTGTTCTTGCATGTTGCATTATTCACAACTAGATCCTGGAATGGGGAGTTGACGAACTTGTGTCGGAGGAGGAAGATGTGACTCCTGATGAGGTGATCATCTCTGGCCATGGTGTGGAGGCGTTTAACTACGAAGCGTGGAAGAACAAAAGGTTGGAGTGGACTCAGACAATATGGGATAACAGAGGTCAGACAAGGATCTGAAGCAGTAGAGGAGGAGGAGGAGGAGGACGAGGAGGAGGAGGAGGAAGAAGAAGAAGAAGAATAAGAAGAAGAAGAAGAAGAAGAAGAAGAAGATGATGATGATGATGATGATGATGATGAACTTCCACCTAGTTAGCATTGTTGAACTTTTCCCTATGCAGCCATGTTGGCTCTTAATAACTTGTACTTTTATTTGCTAGCAGCTAGAATAAATTGCCATTTGTTTCCTAGTTAGGACAAGACAATGTCGAGTGTGTGTGGTAAGGTCACCACTTGTGAGAAGTGGTGACTACATCTTTAGTCGTTTGCAACCAAACAATGTGTTGTCTGTTTAATAACAGCGACGCAGGCAACCAAACAGTGTGCTAATTAATTGCTCCCCATGCACAAAGCCAAATGCAGACAACCAAACTACATACAAATGTTGATTTTTAGCCTGAATTAGCTTAAACAGACCCAATCATAACAAGTATGCAAAATACATTTAAACAGATATGTGAACCAAACACACCCTTGGGCTACCGTAAGAATACCCGCTCGATCACCAACTAACTTGTAACGCGTCACTCGTCAGGTCATCATCATGAACACTAACCAAAAGATACTCCCGTCCTTTTATTGAAATCAACTTGACCTTTTATTGTACTCGTGAGAAAAATCCACAAAAAGAAAATCTCCCTTTGACTTCTTTTCACCTATAATAGCAAATAAATTTGTCTTTTTTGCCGTGAAGTCAACTTTGTTTTTTTCGTGAAAATTTATATACTAATGCAAAAGTAAGTCAAGTTTTTTGTCTAAATAGCTTTCACCTATTTTGACTTTTATTATAAAATAAAAAAAATTCCCCTATAGAATACATATACAACCAGGAACCAAAGTGCATTTCCGGCTCAATCACCAACTAACTTGTAACGCGTTACTCGTGAGGTCATCATCGTGAAGACTAACCAAAAGATACTACTGTCCTTTTCGGTTCGCAAGCTAACTAATTAGGAAGTAAACTTTTGTTTTCTGAGGGGAACAATCAGGAAGTAAACTAGGAGTATAAAGTTCGAAAATACATAGATGAACATGGGTGCGCGCGCATCCATATGAATAGTAAATTCATAAAAAAAATACTAGAAAAAATTAAAAAAAAATCTGAAATATCGCAATATGAAACTTAGTCGATCATTGTACTTATGTGTGAAGTTTCATGATGTATTGACATCCATGGTATTCTTAGTGAAGAAAATACAAATGCGACCATACTATTCATTAAACAGTGTTTTTAATATAGCTTCAATTTTGTCATTTTTGCCCAGATTACCACGGATGTGATTTCTTCGTGAAACTTCATATGCGAGTATACCGGTTGACTATGTATATTATAAAAATAAATTCAGATTTTTTTTGATTCTTTCTAGTGTTTTTTTTGAATTTACTATTCATAAAGGATGGGCGCGCACCCATGTTCACCAAATCCGCCTCCTATAAAGTTTGACTTAACTATTAGTGAAAAAGAATCTGAAAAAGATATTGGCGAGAAGAACGACATGAGGGAGTGAAGTTCATCTCGCTTGGCACTATGGATTGTCTAGATCAGTGTATCGTGCACTTGAGATAATTGCATCTGTAGTCCTTGTAGTCGCTGGCGACGTCCAACTTGATACTGGAACTTACGTATTGCTTCAATACGATCCCGATACAAGAAAATACGTGCTTAATACGCTTCCTGAGGTGGCTCTACACGTTGCATACCTATCTCGTATTTCCATAGCTGACGGGACCATTTGTCTGTGGGCCGAGAAATAAAAAGAAAACACACGCAGGGCCCATTTGTCTTTGGGGCGAGAAATTAAAAAAAAGCACGCAGGGCCCATTTGTCTTTGGGGCGAGAAATAAAAAGAAAAAACATGCGGAGAAATAAAAGGAGAAGAGCAAACCGTCGAAATCACTAGTTAAGGAGTATTTGTTGCAAAGATCATTCTAATTCCCCAGGTTGCGACAAATGGTGCGCTTCATGTGCGTCATTTGTTCCAACCTGGGAGTTTTTCCTTTTTTCATAGATTCGTTTATTCAAAACATTTTATCTCTTAAACCGTGCGTCCAAATCTCGAACCGCTTTCGCCGTTGGATTCCTCGCATCGAGATCTTCAAAACTAGATCCCATGTTGATAGGTTTTGACGAACTTTTTTTTCACGAAAAAATCGGACGAAAAAACCAGCCGAAAAAACCGAACCGGAAGCACGGGTTTTTCCCTTTCCGAAAGAGGCACGCCCGTGCCTCTGACGAAATCACAACTGTGCCTCTCGCGGAAGCAAAACCATAACTCTCGCGAAAGAAAAAAAAAACAAAAAACACTTTTTTTTCATTTCCGAGGAGGCACGGCCGTGACACTCGCGAAAGCATAGCCGTGCCTCTCGCGGAAGCAAAATCGTGCCTCTCGTGAAGAAAAAAAACAGAAAACGCGTCTTTTTTTCCGTTTTCAAGAGGTGGTCGTTCCTCTCGCGAAAGCACAACCGTGCCTCTCGCGGAAGCAAAACCGTGCCTCTCGCGAAAGGAAAAAAACAAAAAATGTGTTTTTTTTCGTTTCCAAGAGGCACGGCCGTGCCTCTTGCGGAAACAAAACTGTGACTCTCGCGAAAGGAAAAAAAGAAAAAGCTAGGGAAGACCGATGGAAAACCAAAACATCGAAAAAACCCGGAAAAAACACCATTTAAAAAACCAAAAACGCGTGCCAAAAAAAAAAATCGGAGGGAGCGTCGAGAACGCGACACATGACGAATCGCTGAGAGTGCGCCAAATGGCGCTGATTGTTGCGAGGCTTCCAAAGGAGCGCTCGTTAATTAGTTGCTCTCGCAAACCGTGGGGGTTCGAACCCGGCAAACTCGGCACCAGCGCTGGGCAATCCAACCACCAGGCCAGGTCCACGTTGCTTTTTGTTATGGGGATGCATCGTCTATTATCTGGATGTATAGTTGTCTTTTAAAAATATCGTGAATTTATAAAATGTTCATGTGATTTTAAAATAAAATTTTACCGATTCAAAAAAAATGTTTGTCATTCAAAAATAAAAGTTTGTGTATGGGAAATATGTCGATGAATTTTTTGAAATATTCATAACAATGTTTGGGAATTTTTAATAAATGTTGACTGATTCAAATAAATATTCATGAATTCAAAAAAAATCGTCACAAACAAAGAATGTTTCTGAATTTCAAAAGTTGTTCCCCAATTACAAATCATTATAGGGAATTTTATCGAACCATGCAAACTTTTCTTTTACATTGTATAAACAGTTGAAATTTTCACATACATTATTTGTAAACTATGTAAACTTTTTTTTGCATTGTATAAACATTTTGGAAAATTTCACATACAATATTTGGAAATATGTGAGTATTTCCTTAAATTTCATGTTTATTTTTAGAATGGGAATACACATTTTCTGAACCTTGTTGGAACTTAAGAAAGCTATGCAAACTATCTACAGTGTATTCTGCCAGTAAACCGCGTGCTATCCACCAGACCAAGCGTGTGTGTGTGTTATATGTGTGGAGATGCACTTTCTTATATATGTAGTCTTTTCAATAAGAAATCTATTTAGGTTTTTTAGTGACAATAAATCTACTTATTTTCTTTAGAAAAGAAATCTATTTAGGTATACAAAGTCTTTTCTTTTGGGCTGGACGGGCCTGTATTTTTTGTTTTAAAGCTACGGCCCAGCTGTCTCTGTGTGTTCTGGATTTTTGTCCGTGTTCAGTTTTCTAGCGGTCTCCTACTTCGCGCGAGCGACCTGGTGTGTACCGCCCTAAACTAACTACGTACAATTATTTGAAATTGCGAATATTTTTTTATTCATGAACAGTTTTTCAAATCAGTAAAGACTTTTACAAATTGGGGTGAACATTTTTCGAAAAATGTACACCAAAATTTTGAAGATGCGAACATTTTCTAAATTCCTGTTTTTTTTTACAAATTCGTGATTTTCTTTAATTCAAGAACATTTTATGGAATTGCGTACATGTTTTTTTAGAACTTGTCAACATTTTTTTTGCATAGCCGAACATTTCTTGAAAGTGGGAAAAAAATGTTTGTCACGAACATTTTTTGCATTCATGAATAGGTATTGAATCTGTGAACATTTAAAAAAATCTTTTTTTAATTCCCAAACATTGTTTTGAATATTTTAGAAAAATTAAGGGAAATTTTTTCTAGACACGAACTGTTATTTTTTAATCATGAACATTCTTTCAATCGATGAACTTTTTTAAATAAACTATTGAACATTTTATAGATTTATGAGTTTTTTAAAGAACATATTAATATAACGGAGGATGCATCCCTATATTTCGGCCGCACGGACTTTGCTTAGCACATACAATATTTGGAAATATGTGAGTATTTCCTTAAATTTCACGTTTATTTTTAGAATGGGAATACACATTTTCTGAACCTTGTTGGAACTTAAGAAAGCTATGCAAACTATCTACAGTGTATTCTGCCGGTAAACCGCGTGCTATCCACCAGACCAAGCGTGTGTGTGTTATATGTGTGGAGATGCACTTTCTTATATATGTAGTCTTTTCAATAAGAAATCTATTTAGGTTTTTTAGTGACAATAAATCTACTTATTTTCTTTAGAAAAGAAATCTATTTAGGTATACAAAGTCTTTTCTTTTGGGCTGGACGGGCCTGTATTTTTTTGTTTTAAAGCTACGGCCCAGCTGTCTCTGTGTGTTCTGGATTTTTGTCCGTGTTCAGTTTTCTAGCGGTCTCCTACTTCGCGCGAGCGACCTGGTGTGTACTGCCCTAAACTAACTACGTACAATTATTTGAAATTGCGAATATTTTTTTATTCATGAACAGTTTTTCAAATCAGTAAACACTTTTACAAATTGGGGTGAACATTTTTCGAAAAATGTTCACCAAAATTGAAGATGCGAACATTTTCTAAATTCCTGTTTTTTTACAAATTCGTGATTTTCTTGAATTCAAGAAAATTTTATGGAATTGCGTACATGTTTTTTTAGAACTCGTCAACATTTTTTTGCATAGCCGAACATTTCTTGAAAGTGGGAAAAAAATGTTTGTCACGAACATTTTTTGAATTCATGAATAGGTATTGAATCTGTGAACATTTAAAAAAAATCTTTTTTTAATTCCCAAACATTGTTTTGAATATTTTAAAAAAATTCAGGGAAATTTTTTCAAGACACGAACTGTTATTTTTTAATCATGAACATTCTTTGAATCGATGAACTTTTTTAAATAAACTATTGAACATTTTATAGATTTATGATTTTTTTAAAGAACGTATTAATATAACGGAGGATGCATCCCTATATTTCGGCCGCACGGACTTTGCTTAGCGCAGCGATGGGGGAGGTCCTATTTGGCGCTGTAGGCGCTCGAACCTGGAAATGGCGCCTACAGCGCGCCCTCTGTGGGCTTTTTAAGCGCGGCCCAGGAAGATATATGCTCGTGAAAAAATAACGCCTAAAATTAGCGCCACAGGGAATTGATCTCATGCCATACAACCCTGCCACTGCTTAGCTTAACCACTAGACCACCAGAATGCTAGTGAACAAAGGCAACGCGAACTGTATTAGGACTAATGCAACCACGTTATTTATTACTCAACCATTTACTATACCACTTGGACTTTTGAGTTATTTGCAAACAATTTAGAAACTGTCTATTTTCTTTAATGAAAAACAGTTCATCAAATTTCAAAAAAAGTTCATCGGGTTTGAAAAAAGGTTCATCGATTTTGAAGAAAAAATCAGTGAATTTGAAAAAAGTTCATTGATTTTGAAAAAAAATCATCGGATTTGAAAAAAGTTCACTGATTTTGAAGAAAAGTTCATCAAATTTTGAAAAAAGTTCATCAGATTTGAAAAAAGTATCATTTTTTTAAAAAAAGTTCATCAATTTTAAAAACAGTTCATCAAATTCAAAAAAAGTTCATCGAATTTGAAAACAAGTTCGCAAATCTGAAAAAAGTTCATCGATTTGAAAAAAAAGTTCATCAAACTCGGAAGAAGAAAAAGGAAAAAACAGAAGAAGAAAAAGTAAAATAGGAAAACAGTAAAAGTAAAAGAAAGTAAAAGTTCATTCTAAACAAAGTAGGTGTGTTGGCGTGCTGGTTGCACCCGTGCTACTACGTGCGCGCGAGGTCCCTGGTTTGAATCATATCTAACTCGGGTCTTTTTTGCTTCTGAAAATATAGAAGAAAAAAGCTATTGGGCCGGCCCATCGCACGAGCGCTTCAGGCGCCGGTTCGCAAGCGGGCGCATATTCGTCAAATAGGAAATCCCCAGCGATGGTGCCGAGCATGCGGGTTCGAATATCCACACCGCTCATTTCCTTTTTATTTCTCGGCCCACAGAGAAATGGCCCGTCAATTATACAAATACAAGATACGAATGCGAACGTGTAGAGTCAGGATTGCTGTTTTAACCTTAAGGACCGTATTAAGCACGTATTTCCATGTACCAGGACCGTATTGAAACAATACGTGAGTTCTAGGACCAAGTTGAACGTCGCCAGACTATAGATACAATTATCTCCGTGTACTTAGCTGTTTGGACGTGCGAACCGAAAAATAATTGCATTCAGCACTATCGTGTGTAGTACAGACTGATAGACCAATGCCAACCTACAAGCGACCAACGCCAACCTACAAGCGACCATCCCATGTCACGGCTCAATCAGGAAAGATGAAGGCTTCCTAACAGAGCTTCACAAGTCCATCCTCTCCCCGCGCCAAAGATAGTCCAACTCCAACGAAGATGGAGAAGACGGTGGTTCTGTACCCCGGCCTCGCCGTGAGCCACTTCGTCCCCATGCTGCGGCTCGCCGGCTCCCTCCTCGAGCACGGCTACGCCGTCTCCGTCGCGCTGATCGTCGACCCCGCCGTCATGGGGGACACAGCGTTCGCGGCAGCCGTCGGCCGCGCCGCCGCCGCCATGCCGTCCGTCCGCTTCCACACTTTCCCGCCTGTGGAGGACCCGCCCAGGCTAGCCCCCGGCCCGCAGTTCCTCGCCAGCTACCTCCGCCTCCTGCTCCGCTACAACGACCGCCTGCACGAGTTCCTCTGCTCCTCCACGCGCGTCCACGCCGTGGTCGTCGACTCGCTGTCAGTGTCAGCTGATGCGCTGGAGGTCACCAAGAGGCTCGGCATCCCCGGCTACGTCATGTTCACCTCCGGCGCCGCCGCCCTCGCCGCCTTCGCCCAGCTTCCTTATGTCCTCGGGGAGGGCGGCCGGAAAAGCTTCAGGGAGCTGGGCGACGCCCCTGTCGAGTTCCTTGGCCTTCCGCCGGTTCCGGCGTCGCACCTGTTCGCCGAGGTGCTCGAGGACCCGGAGAGCGACACGTACAAGACGACGATGGCCGGGCTGTCCCGGATCCCGGACACCGATGGCATCCTGGTGAACACGGTCGAGTCGTTGGAGGCTCGTGCGGTGGCCGCTCTGAGGGACCCTCGGTGCCTCCCCGCCGGCCGGGTCATGCCCCCGGTGTACTGCATCGGGCTGGGGCCATACCTCAGCGGCATCGAGAGCGAGGCGGACGAGCGGCACGAGTGTCTCGCCTGGCTAGACGCGCAGCCGGACCGCAGCGTGGTGTTCCTCTGCTTCGGGAGCACGGGCGCAGCGAACCACTCGGCGGAGCAGCTCAAGGAGATCGCCACCGGCCTGGAGAAGTCCGGCCACCGTTTCCTGTGGGTTGTGCGAGCGCCCCACGGCGGCGACCCGGACCTCGACGCGCTCCTCCCGGACGGGTTCCTGGAGCGCACCGGCGGCCACGGCCTCGTCGTCAAGCGGTGGGCGCCGCAGGCCGAGGTGCTCCGCCACGGGGCCACCGGCGCGTTCGTGACGCACTGCGGGTGGAACTCGGTGCTGGAGGGCGTGGCGGCGGGCGTGCCGATGCTGTGCTGGCCGCTCCACACGGAGCAGAAGATGAACAAGCTGCTGATGGTGGGGGAGATGGGGCTCGCGGCGGAGATGGTCGGGTGGCAGCGGGGGCTGGTGGAGGCCGCCGAGGTGGAGCGCAAGGTGAGGCTGGTCATGGAGTCCGAGGAGGGCAGGGAGCTCAGGGCGCGCGCGGCGCAGCACCAGGAGGCCGCGGCCGCGGCCTGGAGCGACGGCGGGTCGTCGCGCGCGGCGCTGGCTTTGTTCTTGTCGGACGTGGACCGCCGGTGGCAGGCTCGGGCTCGCGGCGGGGAAGCTGCGTGAGCTTGGCCTACGGCACGTGAAGTAAGTCGGCAGGCGTGGTCAGCAATGTCACCAGACAAGTTTGACAGCGGCCATTTCCGGAATAAAAGAAATGTTTGACAGCGGACAATACGCTCGTAGGGTTTGCCAATTGGGAATGCTGGCTCCATCACTAACACCACCGGGCCACTGCGAATAAGGAAAGGTAGGAAAACAATAGTACATTGGACCACTATGAAGAAAAGGTGAGGAAAAAATATATGTTGCTCGTCCATACTTGTTGCGTCGCACCGTTGGATCCGCGCAATTGGGAGAAGCGAGAGAAATAAAAAGAATCGAGGTGTCAAGCCCGTCGCGCTGAGAGATGAGCTGCCACGCGTTCACTAATTGAATTGGAGTCCTGGCTTCGTCATTGGCACCTCCGGACCACTGCGGAGAAGAGAAGGCAGGAAAACAACTGATCCGAAACCAAAAAAGCGTGAGAAGCAAAGCACCATATGCAAAACAAAAACAATTAACAAAACTCGTATGAACACCTAGATTTAACTAGACATGGTTGAATTGACTACACAAGGCTGAAGTCCTGGCACAGCCATTATCTTTAGGCAGAAGTGTTTTCTTCTACGAGCTCCTCAAACTCCGGCCACCGGCCTAGTTCAAACCCACGAGCTTCGGTTACATGTTTATACCCACCTTTGACGTCTATAGGGAGCACCCGGAGCTCGATCCCGTCACCGCCGACCGTCGTCTCCACCACCACCGCAACGCCCTCGCTCCGTCGCATCTCCCCATCTTCTTCCCCGACGCCGAGGACCGCCGAAGCCGTCGCCACCTCGACGCCCGATGTTGCGCCGTCGTCACCGCCGCTGTAAGCCGCCGATCTCACCTCCACCTTTGGATCCTCAATCAACGGCCCAAACTAAAAGTAGTAGGGGTAGTTTTTATAAACATCCCGACCACACGCAAGCATCTCCGTTGGCAACTTTGTGCATGAATCTTGGAACAAACCGGTCGATTTTCTGCGCCACGTAGGACGAGGCGCGTGTGCGGTGTGCGAGTCAGTTCGCCCACACGTTGGTTGCCATCCTGTGGTCGGCGGTTGCCACTCGGAGGTGTGCGGTGGAACTGCCATGCGCCCGCACGCCACGCTCCGACCGAGGTTGACGTCAAACACGTCGCACACCTCTCCCCCCCTCTCCCTCACGGTTCCATTTACTCACCCGCACCGCAGTTACTGGCACAACCCACTCGCACTTCAAACCACAGGAGGAGAAGGCGAGGGGAGAAGGCGACGGCGGAGGCGGAACAATCGACGGTGTTCGCGGCCGTCGGTGGTGCTCGCCGGAACGGAGCGGCTTCGCCGGAGCGCCTGCGGGTTGAAGGTAATGCTCGCTACAACTCGCAATCCCTTCCTGCATTTCCCCCCCTTCCCTCCCTGTTCGATTCTTGGATCGATTTCGTAGAGATTCAGGCGATTCGGCAATGCGTCGGCGTTCCTGCCGGCGCCGAAGTTGTCTGCTAGCCGTTTTTGGTGGAACTGGGCAGTTTCGTCGCCGCCGCCGCCGCGGCATCGTTGGTGTGGTTATGCCTGTTCGGAGGCACGCACTAGTCTTGTGTATGGATAGGGGAGGTGTCTCCCGGTTTGTTTGATGCGCATTGGTTCGAATTTGTGTTTGCAGTCAGTTCGTGGGAGAACTCTGGGGGTGAATTTGAAGTTGCGGTAGTTGCCATTGAACCCTAGATCTAGTTAGTTTGGTTTTGAAACTGTAGTATGAGGCGAACTTGGTAGTTTGATTAACTATCATGATTGTGTGGCAACTAACTCCCTGAACAAATGTGATAGTTGTCACAAACGTGTTTTCCCTTGCAGCAACAAATTACTGAAATGACTGTGATAGTTGCCACATATAAGTTTTCGCATGGGGCAACTATTTTTATTGAATGACTGTGATAGTTGCCACACACATGCTCTTCCATGTGGCAACTAAATTTGCTGAATTACTGTGATAGTAGCCACAAACATGCTTTTTCATTGTGGCATATAATTTTTCTGAATGATTTGTGGTAGTTATCACACTGTGATAGTTGCCACAATCGGTAGTCAATGCAGTTTCAGCAACCAATTGCACTGGACGGCAACTAATGTGCACATCAAGTGTGTCTGTTGCCACTTGGGTAGTATATTCATGTGGCAAATAGAATGTGAACACACTGTCTGTTGCCATACTGCAGATATGACAGTGTGGCAAATTGGCTGCATAATATGTCAACTAAATTTGCGTATTAATTGTGTCAGATGCCATACATATGTTTTGCATGTGGCAAGTTTTTGGCTGACCACATCATGTCTGTTGCCATGTTACAGTCAGTACAATGTGGCAAATTCATTGTACTGCGGACGCAATTTTTTTGTTTGCCACAATGACTTTGTGATATCTGAACACAGTGTGGCAATTTTCAGGTTATTGATTAGATCTGGTTTCATTGCTTTTTTGTAGTATGTGTTGCATTTCAGCACGGCAATTTCACCCTAGCACATTTCTGCCGCTGAACAGGTGGCATTTGATTGGTGTATTTTTTAGGACAGTGTGTGAGCTGCCACAACTTAGTTTCTGTGATGTGGAGGATTTTCTGACTTTCTATCGTACTATCTTGGGTTAACATGGCAACTTCAACATTTTTGTTTTCGAGTGCATTTACCATTTGTACATTTTTTTACTTGATAGTGCAACCAACGTGCTTACTTACCACGTTTATGTTTTCGACAATCATAGGAGGGGTGTGTATGTGTTCATGTTATATTTTTGCATTCACTAGTTGACATTTTCTGTTAGGTGGCAACTACTTACCTCTTGCATTTACATTTCCACCATGACAATTTGGTCTGTTCCTATCTCAGCAGAATGGCTCGTGGCGATCATCAAAATGATGATGATGATTTCATGGATCCACCACAGCGTAATTGGGCAACGGACGGAGAAAAGAGGGTGATGAGGTAACTGTCCACACACCCGCTCCCCATCCTCCTGATTTATGTTACTGGTTGGCACCTCGATCTTTGCAGTCGTCTGTCATGAACTAAAATTTCATGACATTGCAAAACATGGCAACAACTGATCACTTATTGTCTGTTTTTTGCAGAAGAAGAAACATATTCGCAACAAAGCCTCCCAAGAACGTCTGACTGCGTTGACTGACAAATTCACCGACGATCAGAAGGGAGCTGCTGCTGAGATGGGTATGCAGGCTCTGATGGATGTCCGGTGCACGAACCTTGTCAACCCTGTATGCGACTGGCTTGGTGAGATCTACCACCCCGCCTCCAGGGAATTCGTGATTCCGGGACGTGGAAGACTACCGTTGAACGAGGAATCCGTGTTCTGCACTTTGGGTGTGCCTCATGGACATATCAAAGTCCCGTACGAGGTCAATAATGAGATCAAGGAAGCACTGTTCCCCCGTGTGTTTCCTGGATTGGAATCCATGCCGAACACGTCTGCACTGGCAGATTCGCTGCAGGCCATGACGACGCATGGAGATGTTTTCAAGATGAAGCTACTCATGTACCTCATCTCAGCTGTTTTCGCGCCGACCATTTCTCTTCGCCCAAGCAACAAATGCTTCCCCATCCTGGTGAATGATCCATCTTTACTACTTTATTTTCCTTCAATCTTTTGGCTCCGATGTCATGTGTAAAGCTAGTGACTGCCAGTGTTTTCGATGTTTTTTCCGTTTGATTTCTGATGCGGCAAACCTTTTGCCCTGAAATTTTATGTGGTGCAGGCGGATCTGAAAAATGTGAAGAACATGAACTGGTGTAAGTTTATTGCCGACTTCCTCCATGATGCATTCTCAAGCAAGATGTACCAAAAGGGTTGTCGACTGCATTTAATGGTATTTTTTTTACCAGTTCTTTCTGTGAACACTGTTTTTTAACACACTTTTATTCATGCATGGCAACCTGATCATAACAAGATGGCAACTGCCATAATGACAATAAGGCAACTGTCATAATGACAATATGGCAACTGCCATCATATTAGTATGGCAACTGTTATCACACTATGATGGCAACTGCCATCTTAGCAATATGGCAATTGCCATCACACTATGATGGCAACTAGCACATACAGAAGGCAACTTCTTCTTTTTATTCCATTCTTTTCATGCACATCAACTTGATTTTGATGGGAACATAGATTATCCTGTTTTTTAACTACAAAGTACCCATGATGGCAACTGACATTTCTTTCTTTGTAAAATTGTTTTAAATCAGCTCATGTATGTCGACTGTCTTGATCTGTCCATCGTGGATTTCACTGGGGTAGGAGGCCCGCCGCCTACGCACAAGTTTGCTATTTCTGCATGGACTATCAACGCTGTCAAGGTTGTGCTTGCCGCAGCCAGGGTAACTGATACCAAATATGGAAAACTGCAGGTTAGTTTTGGTTTCTCTCTCCACACGGCATGCTTACAAATTTGACATGAGGCAACCGTCCGTGGTTTACAAGGGATGACTACCTTTTGTTATCCATGGCTGTCTGCGTATTGTATCCATGTTTCGCTCCACATGGGAACTTTTTCATTCGTGCTGAAACTTACCTTCTATCTCTTACATCCTTGCTATTTCTTTTGTTTTTTTCTAGCTGATGGCCAAGCATGCTATAGACTACAGCGTGTTTGGGGAGCCTCAAAACTTTGGAAAGTGGATGGACGTGCACTCAGCTCCGTCTTGCCCTACTGAGGTAATCAAAATATCTACATCTATGGTTTGCCGTGGATTACTTGTTGATGTCGCGCAAGTGACTACAATACGGGTGGTTGTTGATGCTTCTTGTTTTCGTGCACAGGCGAGGGCACCTGTTGAGCATCTAATTGGGCAGTTTGCATCTGGAATGACCGGCTTGCTCGGGAAGTTGGTTGAGGGGTGGACGTCCCTCAGTGGCTCTGACAGCGACGCGGTTGCGAGGCAGTTCACTTCATTTGTCCCAGAATGTACACATCGGCCAACCGGTTGCCGTGGCCGGTATGACTACAACAGTTCCCAAGAGCCCGGTGACACACAAGATGATCTAGATGGAGACGCTGGCCTCAGCAAGGATGACGACGATGACATGGATAATGTGCAACAGGACACCGATGATGATGAACATGTTGAAGTTCGCACAGGTGGTAACAAGGGCAAGGATGCAACAGATGTCCCCCCATCGGAGAAAGTCAAAGAACATACGGCTACGAGAGGCGAGGGGGTGTTGCCATCAAGGAGGAGGAGGGCTCCAGAGGATGTTGGGCAGGGTTCTCCTGGCAAGAGGTCTAGGACCGATCCCGTAGCTGCCAGGAGGAGGTTCGACTTTTAATTTTAGTTTTTTGTTGTGTCTATTTTCTTGGAACAGTCTCATCCATTTCTTGCACTTGTTTTTTGTCAAGCGCGGCAATGAGTTTGTTGTCTGAAAATTGCCACCTTTTTTCCCTCCATCTGTTACATGCAGTGAGCCGACCGCTGGTGGACGAGCAGTTACGAAGAAACAGGCGTCAACGCCAACCCGTGTTTCTGCTTGCTTGAACAAAGGTGCCCCCATTGCCGGTGACACCCCTTCCACCAGGTCTTCTCCTTGTACGACGACGACCAACACCGGGGATCCTGTCGTGTTGCCAGACCTGAGGAAGCCAGTCAAGAAGTAGGTTTCTCCATGTGCTTTCATTGACATGGTGCTATTTTTTCTTGATTTTCCAATGCAACTGTCCAGCTTGTCACATGTTCTTCTGTTATCGTCCCCCACACGGCAACTGCTGTTTTTCCAAATGATTTCTTCCTTCATTTTTAAGTGTATGGCAACTCCTATTGGTTTTTACATGGCAACTGGCATCTAGGCCAAATGGCAACTCTTACTGTACCTAATGGCAACTGCCATCTTTACCGTTGGCTTTGTGAGCTCATCCCACACCTAGGTTTGAAATTGCATTCATGACAGATCAGACATTTCTATCATTCTTCAAGTTGGCTAACATGGCAACTGTTGCTGGATGGCAACTGCTAATTATGACACATGGCAACTCACGTTCCCCTTACATGGCAACTATCAGCTTTTCCACTTGTTTTTCATTCTTTTAAGATTTCTACCACTGCAAACATATTTTTGTTCATTTTTTCATACCTTTTTCATGTGCTTTTTTTTGCAGGGTGAAGAAGACTACTATGCGCGGGGCCAAGCATATCAGTAAGGACCCGCTCGAACGCCTACATTCAAAGTTGTCAACAGGGGGCAACTCAGATGTACATGAGGCACCAGGCGACAATATTGTTGCTGCACCGTTGACCGCTCCCACCAACTCTGATGCAAGTGGCCGACCATATCCACCGGCTGCAGATGTCCAGGCTAGAACAACAGGCATCCGTACATCAAGGAGTGACGAGTCGGTATCTACCAGGACAGCTGAAATATTGCCAACTCTTCTGGCAATGAAGGATGCTGCTGCGAGCCATGCCACCCCATCAGCAAGCGTTGAAGTGGACGCTCCCGAGACGAACCTAAGCAAGGAAGATTCCCGCTCATCTGACACTGATTCCAAGCGCGTGCGTGGTGGCACTCTCATGTCCACGACAGAAGCGGCTGAGGCGGCAGTTCACAAGGATATGCCATCTACAGGTGAGAGTCCTGGCACAACAGCTCCATCTCCTGTCGGTGCAGATACTGCTAAGGCGACCGTTTCGCGTGCTGGTCTTCCACCTAGGCATCGTAGCCCCCGCAAGCAACCAACAGACATACCCAACGCACCGGCTGTAGCTAGGAGCAGGAGAGACGAGTGTGGTTATGTTCCTGCGTCCACACTGTTCCCGCCACCTGCCAAAAGCAATGTGATGGAGAAACCGCAAGACCGGAGCACAAATGATGCAGGTGTCAAGCCGGGCACGAGTGACGCAGGTGAACGCCCGGAGCAGACTGCGCCTTTACCCACAGTGGAAATCCCCAGCATAAATCTGCGCACTTCCAGGCTCCCAGTCAATGTTGGTGTCCCCTACAGCCCAAACAAGAAGATTGTCATTAAAGCTGCGGCTGATACCGTTGACAACACGCCCCGCCCTGCAAATAAGCCTGATCATTCTGTAGCGGCCGATTCAGATATGTTTGTCGATCTTTCACCCTTGGATTCTGCCCCGCAAGTCGTTCGTGGTCCGGCCAGTAGGAATGAGAGGCACCCAATGGCCTTTACCCCATCGAGCTTCAGCCTTGGCATTAGTCAAGATCAACCGGTGGTGCAAGATCCTTTGCCAGTTGCCTTTGCTTTCCCAGGAGGCATGCCCGCAATGATGGCGCAGCCAATGGTCGAGGGCAGGAAGGCTGTCAAGTTCGCAGAGTCGATTGTGCAAGGTACACTTGTCATGTCCTTATGATTTTCTTGTATACATCTTTGTAGTTTGACTTTTGTCCCAATCATATTTTTTGGGTGTTCTCACTTGTGATGGCAACTGACATGTGATGGCAACTGGATTTGATGCATCATGTCACCTACATTTTTTTGCTGCCATGCTGCATTTGACATTTGGGCAACGACGTGGCAACTGAAGTTGATTCAACATGGCAACTGTATTTGCTGTCACATGGCAAATACAGTGCATTACACATGGCAACTGGATTTGCCACACCATGTCACCTGCATTTTTTGTTACCATGATGCATTTTTTCGTACGGCAATCACATGGCAAGTGGAGTTGACACAACATGGCAACTGTAGTTGCTGTGACATGGCAACTATAGTCCAACTAGATGGTAACTACAGCGCAACTACATGGCAACTGTAGTTGCTATGACATGGCCATTGTAGTTGGACCACACATGGCAACTACCCCACTTTTTCTACCTACATCTCACATCATGCACCCTATCTCCTCACAATCCATCTGTTTTTTGATTTTCTAGGTATCCTAACACACTTTTTATTTTTTTAATCATTGCAGGCACCCCTGGGGAGATTTCACCGTCACTTAACGAAGCTTACCACAAGATCGAGGAGGCAGCATTGCAGAGGAGGACCTCACGAGGGCAAGGGCAATCAAGTTCCAACGTGCCTGCAGATACGACATCTGAGGATACCATCAGGAGTGCCACCCCTGGTTCTGTGAGGCAGCAGAGGGTAGTTCACCCACCTCCCACGGAAGACTACGAGCCCGAATTCAGGGCCACTAAGGAACAGACCCAGCTGTACGATATCATCAAGCGGTTTGGAAATGCGAGGGCCAGCAGCAAGCACATGAAGGAGCTGAAAGCGTAAATGACCACAGCCCATAATCTCTCATTTTCCTTTTTTCCTTTTTTACCATTCATCTTCTTCGTACTTTCTATACACGATCCGCTTACGTTTTAGTTCTTTCATATATTTTTTACTTAGTAGGCATGATTCTTCCATGTTATATCGTTTTCATACAGCTCATGTTTGGGCAGAACCAAAGTCATTCAATGCGGAGCGACGTACGTTGACCTGGGTGATCTTGCCGAGTCTGTGAGGCCAAACGGTAAAATTTCGACGAATGTAGTTGCATGCGGGATCGACTACATCAACAATCACATCGATGTGTGTGCCGACAAGATAATCATGCATTACAGTGTGACCTGCAAAATATGGGATGGTGACTTCCACCACAAAATCCTGAGGAAGAATTTTGCTCAACACGGTGAATTCAAGCTCACACTGAAGAAATATGTGAGTACTCCTTCCCTGTCTGCACTGTTTTTTCACATGGTGTGGTTTTTTGCCATCATCTGCACTTGTGTTTATGTGGCAGATGTTTTCATGTGGCAACAGCTGCCGTGCACATTGACATCTTGATTTTTGCATCCCGTGCAAACTATGTGGCAACTTGATAGTAAAATACACGGCACATTTTGTTCATACATGGACGGAAACTTTCTTTCAACTACCCCCACCCATAACCAAACATTCTACGTGATTCTAATTTTTCTGTCCCTCTGCTGTTCTTTATGTGAAGTCTGCTTCTCATTTATTCACTTTTAGATGCAGGTCATGTTCCCCATGTTCCAGGATCTTGCACCACATGACACATACGACAAGTGTGGTCACCACTATGCGGTCTGTCTTGACCTGAAGAACCAACATTTTGAGGTGCTTGATTCAATCCGTTCGGAAGCTGATTCAGACCTTACTACGCATGCTGAATTCTTCATCAACAACCTCAAAGAGACATGGAACCGTCACTACGAACATTCAAAGGTCCAGATCAGGCATTTCTCGACTGAGTATGTGGCGACTGTGAAGCAAGGGAACACGTAATTTCTTAACCCCCTCCTTCATGTGCCATTTACATCAATGCAACCCCTATTTTTTGTTGTCACATCTGAATTGAAGTCTATCTTTGCTACGTCTGTCCTTTTTGCGTGTTCACCTGAATCTTTTTCTCGTGCAGGACGGACTATGGCTTTCACGCGCTGGAATACTTTGCAAAGTGGGAAGGCAGAATTGTCCCCGCTATCACAGCTGCAACGGTTGTTGAGCTCCGGAAAATCCACACATGGAACTGGTTGACGAATGAAGATTTCAACAAGCGGTCCGGAGCACGCGAGTTCGTGGAGGAAGCTGTCAAGAAAATCAACAAGAAGTACAAGTGATCACATGGTGTTACACACCGGACGCATACCTTACATTCTGTTGTTGAGGAATGTAAGGTACTATCTCTTTGTTCTCGTCGAAAACTATGTTTGTGTGCTATGTTACGACTGCAACCCCGTGTAGCCTACTATGTAGTGGTGGTGTGTGAGCGACATTTGAATAGTTTCTGTAATATATGTGTGGACGTGAACCTATTTTAGGCGTTACTGCACATATGTTTTTATGTTTATCATTATTACAATGGTTTCATCATTTATAGCACCCGTTTGCTGTTTCGAATGCATCTACGATGTTTTAAAAAAGATGGCAAATGTAGTTCAACAGACATGGGTAGTGAAAGTCATCGTCGTTTTTCATTTTGCTTGTTTTGTTTCTTCTTTTTCATCGCTAACTGCACCGGCTAGCATGGGTAGGTTGATCATGTAGCCACATCCTTTGCTGCGGTTTATGCACGTTACGCTTTTTCCAACTTGTTTCCCATACATTGCCCACAACACACTATGTTTCTCTAAACAACATCGTATTGTCATGGAAATATATGGCATGCAGAGTCATTTAAAATACCATGGCATATTTTCAGTACAGCTAACATGGCAGATACAGTACAAACAACATGGTAGATCCAGCATAATTAACATGGCAGATACAGTACAACTAACATGGCAGATCCAGTACAACTAAAATGGCAGATCCAGTACAACTAGCATGGCATATTTAGTATAAAATAGCATGGCATATTTTTAGTATAAAATAGCATGACAGACTAACTACACATAACATGGCAGATTAACTACACATAACATGGCAGATTAAGTACCCATAACATGGCAACTGCATTTATCCACTCAATGAATTTTCCTTCCACTTCTGATGCCCCTCAAGAGTCATGCTCCCAATTTAAAAAAAATCTCATCATCTAGGGTACAAAACAAAATGTCCACAAGGACCATGTCACATCACCCTAATTTTTGCTCATGGATTGCCCGCCCCTTTCTTCGTTTTCTTGTGTTTTGCTTGAATCTCCAATCCTGACTTGTACCTTATCTCTCTTGAACGACCCTTTGTGATGGAACGGGGTGGGTTCCTGACCTGGGTTTGTGTGCTTGCTGTTCCAGATCCTATCTCTGAGTTTTCAGATGATGGCCCCGTCGATGAAGGCACACTTGATGTGCGGGGGAACCGGTGTAAGGCTTCCTCAGCTTTCCTCTTCTTGATCTCATCAAGCTCTCTTTTCAGTGCCTTCCTGTGTTTTTCTGCGACTCTCGCAGTCTCATCACTCTTGCACGCTTCATCAATTAGCTCAGCATAGTTCTTTGTCAGCACAACGTGCCTCACGGCTTCCATGGTTGACTCAGGTCTCTCGTCATGCACAGCCAGAACCGCGTGTGTTGTCTGCGGCGCCAACGCGTCGTCAGCGTCCCAAGTCCATCGCCGCCTTATGAAATGGCGGGGCATCCGTGTCACAGTATTCATGTCCATTACTTTTAGTATGTGACAACACACAATGCCGTTCCGTTCGAACTTGCAGCATTGGCAGTAGTACTCGCCTTCGCCTATCGAGGCTTTCACGAAGTAGTTCCTTCCTTTGTCCGGGTCTTCAGGTTCTGAATCCGACATGCCCAAAATAGAACACACCTTGAACGTATGTTTGTCCACCTGGAAAGCCGTGAACATGCTGGCACGCTTTATTTCTTCCTGGAATCTGCAAGTTTTGTGTGTTTTCTGTTAAACTATCGTGCGATCTTTTTTTGTAGCACCTTATGCTGTCATGGAAATAGAAATAGATTTTTGTTTGAACATGGCAAACATAGTATACTGAACATGGCAAACATAGTACACTGAACATGGCAACTGCAGTAAACTAGACAAGGCAACTGCATTGCATTTTCAACTGACCATTGTCATTTGCACACCAATATTCCTCACTGGAAGTCCTTTGCATAAAACATGGCAACTGAATTTTTATTGAACATGGCATCTACAACTGAGTAAACATGGCAATTGCATTTTTCAACAAACATGGAAGTTTGCTTTTTTAATAAACATGGCAACTGCATTTCATCAAATGTGTCTAGAATATAACGTTTTTCAATTGACATTGGCATTTGCATACCAACATGCCCCAATGGCAGTACAGTGCATTAAACATGGCAACTGCACTTTATTGAACATGACAAACAAATTTTTCATTGAACATGGCAACTGCAATTGAGTAAGCATGTCAAATAGTATTTCCTTAAACATGCCAAAACAGAATTTTCATTGAACATGGCAACTGCAGCTGAGTAAGCATGGCAAACAGTATTTCATTAAACATGGCAACTGCATATCATGGCAACTGCATTGCATTCTATAAGGCACCTACTGCCTTAGTGCTTTTTGTGCAAATAAGATTGTAACACAACTGACTTACTTGTTAAAGATCTTGTTTGTGTATATCTTGCTCATTTGTCTCTCCATCGGTAAATACGTTAGCAATTTCGGCTGCTTTAGCACGGTGGTAGCTTCTTGCTGTAGCTCAGATCCCAGAATATTTTGTTGCAAAGCTGTGTACTGCTTGGCAAACTGTAGCAATGAGTTGCCAGGGCTCACTACCGCTTCAAAACAACATTGAACCCCTCGCTGCGCTGCGTAGTCTGCAGAAAGGGGAAGAAGCACTGCATGAAGTAGGCCGGCACCCAGTACATTCGCTTCTCCCATAGGCTAGCAAGCGTCTCGTTGTCTTGGACTTGATGTGTTTCAACCATGGCCATCCAGCTCCTTTCAAACTCCTCGACCGTCAAGCTGTGGTCCACGCACAGCTCGAATGCCTTGTGCAGCTCTGGACGGTCAGCAAAGAACGGTCTTAGCGTCTCCTCAGCCTTCTTTATAATGTGCCACCTGCAGTGCCTGTGCACTGCCAACGGAAAGACCTCCTCTATGCCTGCACGCATGCTGAAATCCTGGTCTGTTATTATGTTCATCGGAGCAAGTCCATCGATGCACTCCAAGAAGGTCTTGAATAGCCAAACGTACCCATCCGTGTCTTCGTTCCGAACGAGCCCGCAGCCGAACTGCAATGACTGATTGTGGTTATTTATTCCTATGAACGGAGCGCATGGCATCTTGTACATATTGGTGAGGTACGTCGCGTCGAATGAAATGCAATCTCAGAAATGTTTGTAGGCTTTCCTTGCAGCACCATCCATCCAATACATGTTCCTGACATGGTTCTCATCGTCCAACCTTATCCTGTAGAAGAAACCTGGATCTTCCTTCGCTTTCTCATCGAAGTAGGCCATTGTAGCCTCTATGTCAGCCAGCCTGCTCTCTCTACGGTACTTGGCCTGTAGGTCTGTGACGTCAGCTGGTATGTAGGGCATGCTACTCAGTTTCCCCTTTTTACTGTGGATGAGTGATAGTATCTGGACCATTCTTGATGGACCGACGTTACAATCATGTAGCAGCTTTACGAATTGCCTTTCGACTGGGGTGAATCCTCTGTGGGCGGTCAGAAATTTGACCAGGTCGAACTTCTTTATGAGTTTGTGGTTGTGCTCGTCAAAATATTCAGTGACCACATACTGTGTTCCATCTACGTTTAGCTTACATCGGACAGGGCATCCCGTCTTGAGAATGATCCCTCTCTTTCGTTCCGAAACGACAGGCGCAACACCTTTCCCCTTCTTGTTCCTCCGTGCCTTGTGGCACCTCATCTCACCTATGCTGTACTCGTTAGTTTTCTTAATTTTCCTATGGTACTCGGTGTTGACCGCAAATCCATGGAACTTTGCATATGTCTGGTAGTATTCCTTTGCTTCTTCGAACGATTCAAATCTCTGCCCAATGTACGGTGGCTGAGGTACCACGATCTCTGATTGCCCACCATCTTCATCCCCTTGTGCCTCGTCGTCAGTTTCATCATTCACTTCAGTATCGGCGGCAGTTCCATCTACTTGAGTGTTGGCAGTGATTGTGTTCAAAGGGGTGCTTGTCGGCATTGCTGGAATGATTGCCATTCCCGACTCTGACTCGAAATTGCCTGCGGCATGATTGTCTGCTGGCTGGTGGAACGCGTCTTCCGTGCGCTCAGAGCTCCCCGCAGTAGATGTCCTCGCGCCGCTGTTCACTGTAGTTGTAGGCCCTGTAATAAAAAAACAGGTACGAGAGTAAGATTTTTGTTTGAATAACATGTGTATCGCAAGGATCACACCATCTACGAGTGATTTGGCATGACATCATTTCAAACAGCAAGCCGTGAGTCTGCGCGTGGACATGTATGGCAGCTGTAGCTGTCCAGTCATGGCAGCTACTGTTCAACAAATATGGCAACTATTGTTTTGCCTACAAATAACTACAAATAACAAATGTAGTGCTGTTTTTGTGGTTCAATTTTTTTTCCTTACCTTGTTGTGCTGCATTTGACCATCTTGTGTGGTCTGTGACACCAAAATGACGTGCTCCACCTGCAATTTGTGAAGCTTGCCACGAGACATTTGCCGGGTTACCACCAGCGTAATAACCTGTAAGCATAGTAGTGGTTGGTCAATTCATGGCAAATGCAGTTTGTGCTAGCATGGCAACTGCAGTTGCCCCTGATATGGCAACTGCAGTTTTACTGGCATGGCAACTGTAGTTGCATCGGCATGGCAACCGCAGTTGTTCCTTCATGGCAACTGCAGTTGCCATGGCATGGCAAATGTAGTTGCACTGGCATGGCAACTGCAGGTGTCCAGGGATGGCAACAACAGTTGTCCAGGGATGTCAAGTGTAGTTTTTAATTCATGGCAACTGTAGATGTCCAGTCATGGCAATTGTAGTTGTCAACTATGCTCCTTCTACTAATTGAGCATCCGCAACTTCACTTTTTTATGGACTCACCTGTGTATGACGTCGATGGCAGGTACATGGGTGCTGCCTGATGCCACGCGCTGCATGAAGGCTCTGCAATTTCACCCGTGATAACTCGTGAGTCCTTTTGCCAGTTTTTTTGCATGTTCATTTTTCATGTCCACAGAAGTATGTGCTCTTTTTCTCGTTTTGCATTACCTTGATTAGCCATACAAGCTAGTTGAAGTTGGCTGCCCGTACATTTGTCAGTGTTAGTGCCTTGTGACTGAACTTGCCACGGGGGCCCCCTAAGAGTGTTTTGGTCATAAGAACCTGCGAAAAAATGATAGTGTACGACATAAGTAGAATGTCATCTTCATCGTTGCGAAGATGGCAACTGTTCTCTTCTTTTGTTATCACGCATCATACCTACGCCTGCATACTGTTCTAGTAGTAGCAGCAACGGCCCTGCAAAGATGAGCTGACTGTACTCTGTTGCATCCCAAGGGGGCATTTCTGGCCTTTGAGAACACCAAGCATCAGCGCCATCTTCGTGATTCATTCTTCCCATGTCTCGCTTCTTTCCAATGTGTTCTCAATCACTGCATGAACAAGAAGGCATCAACAATCCACAAGAATTGTATTCTTCTGCTGCTTGCACATAGAAGATATGGATGGCAAGCGACGGGTCGAAATAGGTGGCAGCTACTGACAATGAAAGATGGCAACTGTCGTTATACACAAGTGGCAATTAATTTTTTTCACCCCCCTTCATTCCAAAATTTGTCCTTCCTGTCCTTCTTTAGGGATTCCTACTCATCCATTTTTATACCCAACTACTTGCGTCAATTAAACTAGGAACTTAAGTTAATCTCAAACGTAGTACATGGCAGATCTGGTGTACTCTGCCTGGCAATTGCGAAATATACACTGAACCATGCAGTGTTCTACCCCTATAGCATGGACCCATTACAAGATCGGGAGATTTTCAGCCTTAAGGATGAGAAGGATGAGATCGGGAGATTTTCACCTGGTTTTAGATGATCGTCTCTGGAGGCCTGGGTTGGAGTGTGGGGCTGGGGGTGGGGAGGGTTGGGGTGTGGTTTTGCGGTGGGAGTGCCCTACGGATCTGCTCTGGTTGCCATGGCAACCAGAAAAGGCCGGCGACGGAGGTCGGGGTTCGAGAGGTGGGGGACGATGGCGGCAGACAAGAGAGGGGATGGATCGGAGGCCGGGAACTGCTGGGTCGTGCGGGCAGCGGGTCGGCTGGCCCGGACGGGGCAGTGCGGGCGGGGTTGCCACACAACTGACATGCGGGCCGTGCTTTTGTGCGTGCGGACGTGGTCGTGCGGGCCGGTTCCCGTTCATGCCACACGAGGCGTGCGGGCGGGTTCCCGTCGATGCCACACGTGTGGCAGTTATTCGGACCCTTATTTTTTGGTTAAGTCAAACCGGTTCGCCTGGTCGGATTTCTTCTACTGAAAGCGCGCACACATTTTAGTTAAGTATCGGCTGAGTGCCGAATAGCTTCGGATCGCACACCCCCTAGCCCAGTGACAGCCCACCACGTAGCACTTGCCCGATCTTTTTTTTAGTTTATTTTCGTTCATGTTTTAAAAACATAATAGTTTCAAACTTAGAAAATTAATATCTATTAGGATTTCTAGTATTTAATTTTATTCTTTTTGCATTAGATTTAAATTTTATAAAGTCTCTGTAGATATCAAGTTTGACCATGTTTGAAACTTTGAATTTGAATTTGCATGAATTTTGTTCAAACCACTAGATTGGCTATAACTTGAGCTAGGAATAATATTTTTCACTGATTCTTGTTGCTACTATTTTGTTATGACCTTGTATATCAGTAGAAATTATTTTCTGAATTTTACGATTAATTAAAATTAGTTTTTAACAAAAACATTATTGTTTTAGGGTTTTATAGCTGTTGTGTTGTTTCTTTTAATTTTAACTATTTTAAATTATTTTCTTTTGTTCTTTTTGACATGTTCGGATTGGTTTCCGCTAATTTACTAGTAGCAATTTTAATTATAGTACGAAAAAAAATTAGTAGTTTATTTCCTTTTGTTTTGCTAAGAAACTTGTTTTCATCATTATAGGAGTTTCATAAAAGTTTTAAAGTGATTCTTTTTGCATAAAATTTCTATGTGCCTTTCTTTCAGTTGTTTACTAAAAGCTTTGCTTTTGTTATGTTAAAAATTTACTAGTGGCAGAAAGCTTAGTAGTAGCTTGTTTTACTTGTAGTTAAGCCTTGCATTGAAATTTATGACTTCCCTTGGTTTTATTGTGGGTTTTCTTTGTGTGTTTTAATGATTGTGTTGTAATTAGTTTTACTTTCTGTCGTAGTGTTATTTGTATGATGGTATGCTTATTTATATTTTGTTTGTTTTGATAGAGTACCCGGAGTGCGAGGCTTGTTACGAGTCCTTAGAGTTCGAAGATCGTCAGCAAGGCAAGTCTTTGATCATGAATTTTATTACCTATGTTTTATTGCATTAGTTGATATTCTCCCCACCATGCATGCAAGTAGGTGAATTTAAGTTATATTCTTGAGTAGTGTCATGTGGTAGGATGAACTCAAAACCCCCAATGTTACCAATGTACGGTATGTTGTAGTTATTTTGCTATGCTTCGTAGACAGGGTTGGTTGAGTGATTTACATGGGAGATGTGAGAGTCAAGATGATGACAACCCCAATACTTCAAGATGCTCAAGATGAACTTCAATTCACAACTGGGTGGAGGACGGATGGACATGCACCCTGGAGTACCCAATGGTTGACCCAGGGATGCATGGACAAGCGCCATGACATCTTGCGGAAAGTTTCACCCAGCCACGAAGAGACGGATCGATATACCTTGACCGGAAGCTTACCTGTGCAGCCAAGCCACTATGGGCTCTGGCTTGGTCGACCATGATGTGACTCTGGATGGACGGTGCCAGCAGATGTAGAAGAACGGTAGGAAATGGATTGGCACCGGCAGTGGCCCAGAGGAGCCCTACTGAAGACCCTGTTTTGTTCGTCCCGTCTTCAAACACCATGCAGTGCAAGAACATAAAGGAGGGAACGATTCTTACGGGTAAAGTGCACAACACTCTGCAGAGTTAAAACCTAATCGGTTAGCCGTCTCCCCGGTTACGGACAATTTGAGCCTCTGGAATTGGATTTATTCGAAACTCTCAACACCAAACATAATTAATTAATTTTTGGGTTATTAATGATTTCGGGTATGAGACACTGGTTGGCGGAACCATCGCAATAACAACAAATATTTCGTAGTAATTGTAAGCAAGTCCTTTTTGTTATAGGAAAAAATTGGCTTTTTCGCAAGAACTTAAAATTAGAGTCCCACAACCAAATTGCATATAGTAATAGCACTTCTATTATTATTTCTCTCTCTGTGGGCATAATCAAAATGCTGACCATATTGCAGAGGATTATTCCGACCAGGAGTGAGGCTACGATCTATGCTCAGTGATTGCCCTTGGAGTCAGATGAACTCGCTTATCGTCTACGCTTCCGCAGTAGCTTTTCTCATGAGTTAGCCTTCGGCCAAATTTATTCTATTGTAATAAAGACTCGGTATGAGATTCGATGTTATAAATCAGGTGTGATTGAACTTTGATATTTCATCAATATACTATGTGTGCCAGCATGATCTTGTGATGATATTTCATCAACATTTTCGCGTAGGGTCGCTACACTCTCCCTTCCTACGCCGAGCGGGAGGACGGTGATGTCGGGGTGTAGGGCGGCGCTAGGAGATGGGAAGGCGATGGCGGCAATGGCGAGGGGGCGAGTGGTTTCTGGGGTGTGCATACCGTTTCGGGGTCATGTCCGTGGACTCTCCCTCAAGGACCTTCCATGGTCTTTGATGCCATGGAAGTTTTTCAAAAAGTGCAAGTGTATCAGTTACTTTAACTAGGCTTAAACAAAGGCAGGGGGAATGGTCAAGGTGTTGATCAGATTTTAATAAAGCTTAGGCGGAAATATGTGCCTAAAATTATTGCAAGTCCCTCGGCCATTGCAATTTCTATTTCAAACAACAAGATATAAAGAATCTGAACGCAAAAGGTATGCATTTGTGATATGTATATGTTGTTCCTGGTACTGCAACGGACATCATCGTGCATGCCATCTCCTCTATCCGTGCCCTTCTTCGAGCACCGGGGGAAACCCTTGGTCCGGTTATTCTCATGTATGCGTCTATACTATGTGTTGTATCTTCTTAACTCATTATGCTTTTCTTCTGTCAATGAAATGATACGCAAGCTTTACGTATTCGCGAAAAAAATCGCTACGATCTATTTCTTATGCTACTTCCCCGGATATGTCATTTGAATGTGTAGATTCAGAAGGGATCATCGAGTACTCTTGTGGCTCTGCGGATCATGTCGGCAAGGTGACGAGTACTGGGACTACATTTGGTGGAACTCTTGGCTACATTTTGGCGTAGCTAATTTATTGCGATTGCGTTGGTGCTTGGGTAGTTACATTGTGTGGTCTGGGTGTTCTCATATTGGCGAAGTTTCCGTACGTAGCAACGGAACCAATATCTTTCTTTTTTTCTAACGGTTTGGAACCCATATCTCAATCGCAATACAAGATTTGAAAGAGTTCCCAACGGCCAACGCAGATAGTGTCATCTGGCCGTATATTACGAGACGGTTTTTTCTTTTGAATTTGTATATTACGAGACGGGTTGTTGCTCTCCCGTGGCAACCGCAGGTACACCGCGGCGTGCACGTCCACAGACCGCACCACGCGTGCCCAGCGCCCGGCCATGGGGGACACGGTGGTTCTCAACCCCGGGCTCGGTGTGGGCCACCTGGTGCCCATGGTGGAGCTGGCCAGGCTCTTCCTGCGCGGCGGCCTCGCCGTCACCGTCATCGTCAACGTCCCGCCGGGCAAGGCCACCGACACCTCGGCCGCCGTCGCGCGCGCCGCGGCCGCCAACCCGTCCGTCCGCTTCCACGTGCTGTCCACGCCGCCGGACGTCGACGCCGACGGCACGGTGGCCACGGACGCCGCCGAGGCGCCCAACCCCTTCGTCCTCCTGCGCCGCATGAACGCGCCGCTCCGCGACTACCTCCGCTCGGTGCTGCCCTCGGTGCGCGCCCTCTTCCTCGACATGTTCTGCTTCTGCGCGGACGCCGTCGACGTCGCCGCCGAGCTCGGCGTGCCGGCCTACGTCTTCTACACCGGCAGCGCCAGCAGCCTCGCCGTCAACCTCTACCTCCCGCGCATGCAGGCCCAGATCGGCGACGCCAGCCTCGGCGAGATCGGCGACGCGCCGCTCTCCTTCCCCGGGAACCGCCCCTTCAAGCCCACCGACCTCCCCGGGCTCGCGCTCGACCGCCACAACGAGGTGTACAAGAGCTTCCTGCACGCGTTCGAGCGGATTCCGGAGTCCCAGGGCATCGTCATCAACACGTTCGAGTGGCTCGAGGACAGGGCGCTGCGCGTGCTCAGGGACGGCGCCTGCGTCCCCGGCCGCGCCACGCCGCCGGTGTACTGCGTCGGGCCAATGGTCTCGACCGCCGGCGGCGGCGGCGGCGAAGAGAAGAAGCACGAGTGCCTGGCGTGGCTGGACGCGCAGCCGGAGAAGAGCGTCGTGTTCCTCTGCTTCGGGAGCATGGGAACCTTCCCCAAGACGCAGCTGGAGGAGATCGCCGTCGGGCTGGAGCGGTCCGGGCAGAGGTTCCTGTGGGTGGTGCAGAGCCCGCGCAGCGCGGACGGCGGGCCGGACCTGCTCGCGGACGCTCTCGCCGAGCCGGACCTCGCGGCGCTGCTGCCTGAGGGGTTCCAGGAGCGGACCGGCGGCCGCGGCCTGGTCGTCAAGTCGTGGGCGCCGCAGGCGGACGTGCTGCGCCACCGCGCGACGGGCGCCTTCGTGACGCACTGCGGGTGGAACTCGACGCTGGAGGCGATCGTGGCGGGCCAGCCGCTCATCTGCTGGCCGCTGTACGCGGAGCAGAGGCAGAACAAGGTGTTCGTGGTGGAGGAGATGGGCGCCGGCGTGGAGATGGCCGGGTACGACGGGGAGGCGGTGGCGGCGGCGGAGGTGGAGGCCAAGGTGCGGTGGGTGATGGAGTCCAAGGGCGGGGAGGCGCTGCGGGAGCGAGCCATGGCGGCCAAGGAGAAGGCACTCGAGGCGCTGGACGAAGGTGGAGCATCCCGGACGGCGTTTGCTGAGTTTCTTAGAGATCTTTAGAGCCTGTTATAGAAATTAGATTAGATTATCGTCGTGTTACAATTTTTGTGGATGAATTCTGACGGCAAGGTGAACGCCGTCGAACCGCGGAGGAAGAACTTGGCCCCTTCTCAATTATGATCATATTCCACACATCAACAGCAACACATACACACAGAAGTCCAAACAAAAACGAGCAATGGTCACAACATCACACAACCCCATGAAAAAGAATGCATGTTATCCTATCGTGGCACAACAAACAACACAAACTCGCATCAATGTAGTCCGTTCATGTCCTCAATCCGGACCCAATCACTACCAACCTAAACTTTTTACATACAAAAAGAGAAGAAAAGAATCAAACTGTACTGTACTCCCCCTGCCTGTTTTCCATCTGTGTATAATTACAAAGTGAGAACAAACAAACTTGTGGCCTGCAACTCAGCTACAAGCAAATATACACAGTTACTTAGCCTTGTGCCTGTGGTGGCCTTCCCTATTGTCCTACATCACATCACCCAGCATGTAGTCAAAACCATAAACCATATTCAGGAGATCAGCATCTTTGTGTCGACTCCGCATCCGCATATAGGAGATTTTACAGAGGGGCTGCCCTGGCCGGCGCGACCGTAATATATACTTCTGAATCCATGATTGATGTGTAATGTATGTACTACCAGCTGATCCCCAGCTTCCTTTCTCGAGTATCTCGAGCAATGCAGTGTCCATCGCGTAACCGGCGACCGGTGCACCGAGAAAGCACTAGATGATTCTTCCCCCTGCTCTCCAAAGTCCAGCGCGCCACAAGCAAAGACGACATACATACAACACACCTGTGCTATTTTCCTATTGTGAGGTTTACCTGTTTCAGAAATGCTCCTTGTGGAATTCGAATTTTGTCGTACATTTGCCATTGAACTCATGGCAAAGGTTGCTTAGTTCCTGCGCCAGAACTGGAGCTCCGCAATAGAACACTCCTGCAAGCAAACAGTAGCAGTTACCTTCTTTGCAATGATCAGATTATATAAGTTCCTACCCAAATTACTTGGACGGACAGAACTGTGCTATTTATGTTGCTATATTGCATCTTGCCTGAAGTACTAAAACGTGGTGATGGGTACTATTTCGCAGCTAAAAGCATGAAAAGGCAAGCTTTAATTAGTATCTTACCTATCTTGGCATAAGGATGTTTGGAGGCTACCTTAGACAGCACCCTCTTAAAATTTGGTCTTGCAAAATGTGTCCGCACCTGCGAAATAAGTATATAGTAAATAGCGAGCACATAAAATTAACTCGACAGGCATGCTAACATGTTTCTTTTCCACATCTGACCCTAATAATATAGCAAAATTCAAACATTAATACTGCTAATACTAAGACTGGCATGAGGCCAATTGGTATGTCATAACTTGTGACTTACTCGAGTTCCAGACACTACATCAACGCCGTTCTTGGCATGGTTGAGAGCTTGCAGCATTGTGATGAGTGCTGACCGGGCATCTCCTTCCTCATAAACACTTGTGAGATAGTTGTGCATCTCAATGATATTCTAGTATTGAAGAAAGACAGCTGTAAGAACTAAATTGCGAGAAAACACAGTGTGTCACTTGAAAAAGGCTTAGCTGATAGTTACCCTTTGATCTAGTTCAGCAATCTCATTCATGATTCCTTTAAACCAATCAAAAGAGCCTTGTTCGCGTGTCACCCAATAAAAGTAAGCATTTGTTGTCTTAAAAACCCTCTTTGGTTTTGACGTAATCCTCATAAGGGTGTCAAGGTCAACAGATGCCTTACTGGGTCCGATTGGTGGGTAAAGATCAGTTGAGGCTTCCTGCAAATATAGGTTGATGAGTTAATTAATTAGTCTAGTTTTTCATAGTTTTGGTAAAATGTAGCACAAATAGATGGACAAATAAATCACTGAATATTATAGTTCTTCCTGCGGTTAGGGTATAAGGAAGACGCCAATTGGAAACATGATATAGATTGCAGTATAGTCTATCAAGAATCAATAGTAGTTCTAATTGTAGTAGAGTACACGGAAAATTCGCTTACATCCTCTTCCTCCATTTTGATGATGTTGTTAATCAGATCTTTCAATATGCTGATGAAAGGAGTTGCACCAATTCCTAACCCAACAAGTAGTAAAACATCATACTTGCTATAGTCTTGCGCAGGAGAACCATACGGTCCATCAATCAAAAGTTTTGGGAAACTGCATTTTGAAAATAATATCAAGATCCCGATTGGACAAACATATTATTGCCTCTGAATAAGAAGGATAGCCATACGTTTTTTTGGTGTTCTCATCTGCTCTAAGGAGGCCACTTTTCCCATTCATAGGTGGCTCACAAGCTGCGGAGAATACACGCTTGAGCTCTCGCGTCCAGTCACCAAGTTGTCGGACATGGATACTGAGAAAATCATCCCCGGGTGCTGAAGTTATCGAGAAGGGATGCCTGAAAAGGGTAAGAGTATTTGAGATTGAATGAAGTGCAATGCATACCTATTCTACAAATAAACTGTACATAAACATACTAGATAGTGTAAAAGCGATTTTTTTTGTTCCAACTGTAGTTTATTTACAATTAAGAGGCATGTACCATTCAAATGGTGAAACAGCTGGACATTGAACAAACATATACTGCCCGCTCTTGTAACGGAATGTCGGTGGCTTAGACATTTGCAATGTCAAAACATTACCAGGATATATGGCCACCTGCAAAGCAAGTGTATGTGTCAGCGTACCAGACATGGAAATAGAACTCAATTTTCAAATTTTATGTGGGTTGACCTTCAATATCCGGACAGAGTAACTGCCAGACCTGAAGAACCTCAGAGTCCTCTCCCCTACATATAACCCAACAGGGACTGCAAGATACATCCATGTCTGCAAAAGAGATTAGGTGCTTACAAAATTATTCAGGTAAAGAGAGTAAAGGAGAAGAAAAGATGTAAACTAACCGTTCTTTTGTACCAATCCAGGATAAGGTATAGACGCTCTCCATGAATAACAAGTGATATGTATACAATGATGAACAGATGATGAGAGTACCAGAAGGCATTGAAGCCAGTTAGCTTGTCAAATGGCTTGGGAAGCTTCACCAGGCTACGACGGAACCACCTGGTTGCTAGAGTAAAAGCAATGAGCATGCAGACAACCATAATAACTCCGGTTACACCCTCCACTCCTCTGACTAACGCCAAATATGTTGGCTTGGTCTCCCCGAAGTACTTGCGCAGTGGAGCATACGTCTCATCTGAGGAATCTATAAGCCGTGGAAAATCACATGCAAGATGGTTTCCTGCATGAAGGATAACACCAACCACAATTGCCGCCGCAATAGTCTGCCATGGCAACACAAAATGTTCATTGTTAGCTGTAACCATTATATCATTATGTGTCAAATTAGCCTAGAGTGCGAATGGTAAGTTGATACAAGACACATTAGGCACAACTAATGATCACATTACACGCCTGGATTATTTCTGTTTATTAAATTATTTTCATTTTGTGCGTTCAAATGAAAATGAGCTGGACCACAGCTTGTCCTTGCATTAGTTAGCTGATGAAAAGAGCTTGGGATGAGCCGGCTTTACAGCCCAACTATTACTGTCAGCTGACAGCTGCATTCTAATCATGGCCATCCGACTTCTGTATGGTACCAGGTTTCAGCTTCTCTCATCCTCTTAATTTAGGTGGGTACAGAGCTTATATACTAGTCCTTCTGTTCCAAAATAAGTGTCATGGTATTGCTTCAATTTTGAACTAAAACCATGACAATTATTTTGGAACGGAGGGAGTATATGTGAGTATTGACCAAAGGTTGTTTCTTTAACACTCATATAAAAGCATGCCTTCAGGATCTGAACTTGCATGACTAGCTTGTGTAAGTCAAATACTGCTGATGGAAAAGAATGACTATCCCATAGCTTGATTTAAAAACAAAACATAAGATAACAGGAGGCAATAAAAAGATTTTAAACAGCAACCAAGCAAAATATGATTGTTGTTTCAAGTTCATAACCCATTTTCTAAACTGCACCAATTATCGGGACGTCAGAGAAACCTTTCAGACAGAAAGTATGGGGGGGTCGTCTATTAACCAAGCTCTATCATGTCCCCTCCATAGTGTTGGGCACATGTGATGTCAGACCCACATGTAGGAACCATCAACCATGCGAAGGACCGTGTATTTAACCAAATTTTGTTGTATCACATGTATTCAGATCAACCACTGCGATCTACAGAAACTAGGTACGGATAATGAAAGTGTGGAGAGATATCTTTTCCAACACATACAAAAATATATCCTGGGTCTGTTCAGAACACAGGAATTCTGCAGGAAATTTATTGGACAGTTGGACATGGATTAATTTCGCATAAATCAACAAACAATAACAAAAGCAATGAGGGTCTAATATCTAACCTTATGGAAGTTGATGTTGTCATCAAATGGTAATGCCCGTGCAGCTCTTGTATTACGCAGCCAAGTAATGGTGTTGCGGCATACAGGTAGGAGGATGAGTGCCATGTTCAGCTTAAGGGTCTCAGCAGCCCCCTTTGCAATTGTTACACAGTAGCCCATCACACTAAATACGTACCGGTTGCGGTACTGGATAAATTTCCAAATGAACAATCCAGCCATTATCCCAATCCACAGTGCAAGTACCCAGAGGCGTTTCCAATTGTCCTCCAGATAATAGCTTAATTTGCTGCTCATTTTTCGGATCGGGCTCTTGTGCCTTAGGCCAGCAAGGTTCTGGCTCAGTGCCTGGCTTGTGTAGCTCAAGGCCTGGCTATAGTTCACGTATGTATCCTTCTGCAGTAGCAACGTCTCCAACTGCCAAAGCTGCAACAACAATCACAAACAGTGTTTTTAATGTGTCCCAACATTACGTAGAATATGGCCTCAAGAAACACTGGCACATTTTTCTACAATATTTGCTGGTAATAAGTCCCATCAATTTGGCCTATCCATAAACCAAACAATTATATAAATTATAAACATTTAAAGTGATAACCAAATGATCTTATGATATATCACTTCAATGTGTGAACATTTCAATTTTAAAAGCACAGAACACACTTTTATCCAACTACCATAATATTATCAGGTAATTAACCGTAGTGAAGTTCACAATGAAAGGCCATTGTGTTGTCTAACTAAAACAGCATATAACCCAATCAACAGTCGGGAAAAATCCGTAGTTATACTGATCAGGAAATACACGGCAGGTTAACGGTGCACATCAGTCTGAGAACAGAAAGTCAAATAGCCCACCAAACTGTAGAAGGCCCCGCAAGATTATGATTGCATCTGGTGGCACACATGGCTCCCATATGAGTGCACCATACCTGCTAAATCTTGGGGAACATGCATGCAATAACTCCATCCTAAGAAAGAGGGGCATCGTATTGAATATCCACCTGTACAAGTGCTACACTTCGACAGTCTCCCAAACAAACACAGCCTAGCAGAGACGCATACACATAAGAAATTTAAATGGAACTAAAGCAGTGCATATTGGGTATAGCACAGAAGTGAGGCTGCTGCAGTATTTGATGTGGGTATAATTACTTTGTCCACTAGATAAGACAAATAAGACTTGGCGCCTAATGAAAGGTCAAAAGTAAGTGTAACCCTGGCGATATCAGAGCAACAATTCTACAACAAGTAATACTGGGCACTGAGCCTTGTATTTGATTAGGGTAATGTGCTGTCGTTGTCTCACAAATGCAACATCAGGCGGGACGGTGGATATAATTTGACTATGGGTGACACAGACTCCTGCAAGCAACAGTCTCTATTGTTTATAGGATTAAAAAGATTTCAGTGTGGATGGCAAAGATAAATTACATCTTTCTTGCTAGAATTCAGCAACATACAGTCAGATGTGCAATGTGGAAAATCTCATTTGAAGAAGGCAAATTATGAGAAGATTCAGACTGAACTACACTTGATATTCTGCTATACAGGTGCTCACCAGCTTGAAGCACAAGTGGTCGTCAAGGGAAGCATGATCAGGGTTCTTTGTTAATATTCTATTTTGGTTGTGTCAATTTTCAGCATAAACGTGTCAATCACCACAACACTTTTACTGCATCTACTACGTTGATGTTGCTTAAAGAGGAAGCCCCTTCTTCAGCGAACCAACATATATGACTTCAAGTACAGTTATTAATGATGTCTCTTTTCTGAAGACCTAAGGGCTCCAGGCCCGTGGTTTCCAGTTTCCTCTATTACGAATAACTGCAATTTTGCATATGTTTGGAATGTAGCTAGAGCTCCAGAAAGTGAACCGACAGCAAAGCATTGACCATTGAAAGACACACGACGGGAACTTGTATCCCAGACTGGCCAACAAGTAAGATGGTTACTGGTTCACCTTTGGTTATGTTAAAATAGACATGTGGAGGAGGACAGAAGTAGAAATAAAGATAGAATGATATCTAGGATATTTGCTGGAGGACAGCAATGGCAAATGACTGACAGGAATAAAAATATACAGAACATTGTTTTTCAGTAGTAGCAACAAACAGTGTTGCTGTCTGGAGAAGCAAAATTTGAAGGAAACCAGAGGATAGTGACGGGAAGCCAGAAGGAATCTATAGTTTTATACCTCAATGTAGCCGAGGCCTTCGGGGTCTAGCTCCTCCATGATCAACGCGGCGTATTCCTCTGCTTGCTCCTTAAGCCTCGCCAGCTTATTGGCGGACGCACTTAGCATGATGATCTGGAAACACAAAGCAAAATTGCCACCTTTAATCATCATCAGGATTCAGGCACCATCCTTTTCACAGCTTGGAAAAAGCACGATAAACAACCTGGCTAGGCCCTTTACACAATGTCACAATCACAACAACGGAAACAATAGATTAGGTTAAATCTCTAATTAAAAAGTCCTCCCTGTTGAACGGATTATAATAGCTAGCTAGGCAGCCTGACGGGAACGCCCCCCACCAACTACTGTTGCGTTCGATCTGGTCTACTCTTCACGAATCACGACTGACTTCCATCGCCATCCGTAGTAAATTTACGTAACCTCTTCCTCCCGTGTTTTTAGAACCAAAAAAAGCTCATGTAGAAAGAGATTGGCGCGTGGGTGCCGGCCAGGGATGATGCTTTGATTGCTTTTCCCGCCAGTCTCGCTGGGGGTGGGGGGCCTTGATTAGTCGGCAACATTTCCCAATCCACACATACGGTTCTTATGCGTGAATCCTGGAGCGCAAGCTTGCAGACAACCAGCAGACAAGGACATGGCGAGAATGGGCGGCCCAATCATCGAAATATACTGGTCCGAATATTCTACGACTACCAAAATGGAAGAATTTGTACTGTCGCAGCAGCAGAAATGCCAAGCGCGACCGGGGTAAAAAGGAAAGGAAATACGGAGTACGTATGAAGAACAGCAGCGGTAGTAGTAGTAGTAGTACCTCTTTCACCTCCGCCTCCGTGATGTGGCCGTCGGCGTCCTTGTCCACCCTGTGATTAGATTGAACCGTACCGCGTTAACGGAGCGAAAAATGGTGCGGACTCAGAGCGCGCGGAATGATTTGGCAGGAGGTTGGTTGGGGATTGGAGGGGGTTGGGTTGTTACATGTCGAAGAAGATCTGGAGGCGCGAGTCAAAGCTGTTGTCGGTGATCTGCGACCAGATCTCGCGCAGCTCCTCCCTGTTGATGTGGTCCGACTGCATCTGCCGCCGCCGGCACAGCGTGTCGAAGAGCTCCATGGCGAACTCCTTGGACTCCGTCATCCCTGCAAACCAAATGCGGCTCCCCAGGGGTTAATAATGGGGGAGAAAAGAGATTGTTGGGTGGAGGGAGATTGGAGGTAGCTAAAAATGCTCACCTATGCATTGCGGGAAGTCGGCGCGGGAGAGGCGGCCGTCGAGGGCGAGGCGGTCGAAGTTGCGCTGGACCTCGATCCAGGCGTTGTTGCTGGCCTTGGAGTTGCCGCTGATGAAGCGGAGGCCCTTGATGGCGCGCTGCGCGGTGGACTTGGTGCGGTCGAGCTGCGCGCGCTGGCGGCGCTCGGCGCGGGCGGCGAGGGCGGACTCGATGCCCGACGGCGGGTGCGCGGCCGGGGGCTCGGCGAGGGCGGCGCGGCTCTGGGTGCGCGTGAAGCGCTTGGTGAGGTCCTGCGAGATTTGCTTGGCGCGGGACACCCCGGCCTTGAGCTCCTGCGAGAACTGCAGCAGCCGGTGCGACGAGGTCCGCCGGATCGCCGGCGACCGCGACCGCGACGGCCCCGCGCCCGCCCCGGGCGGCGGCGTCGGCTCCGCGCTCCACCCCATCACCGACGGCGAGGCCCCCGACGACGAGGCGGCGCCGGAAGCAGCCGCGGCGGCGGCCGGCTCGACGCTGCGCAGCACAATGGTGTCGTCCTCCTGCAGGTCGAGCGTGACCTCGACGAGCTCCTCGCCGTCGTCGGAGCTGCGGTCGGAGCCGCGCGGCGAGGAGCCGGTGCTGAGCGAGCGCGGCGTGGTGGCGCCCGAGCCGCCCCACCGCGGCCGGCCCGGGGCCCCCCCGCCGCCGCCGCCGCCGGCGACCCCCCGCATGACGGCTCCTTCCTTCCCTTCGGCAATCCGTCCGCCCGACACGGCCGCGCTGCGACCCACCAAACTGGGTTGACGATTTCGGGGAAGAGGGTGGGAGGGTCGGAGCGAGAGGAGATGGGTGATATAGCTCACGCAACAGTCCAACGAAGGCGACCTAATGCTACGCGCTGTAGGAGTACTTACTGGCTGGCTCGCTCGCTCGCTTAGCTAAGCGTAGCCTAAAGCTTCGTGCTCACCAGCCAGGCTTTGTCGTGCGACTCCCTGCGCGCGCGTGTGGATGGGGGGCTGTGGCGAGTCCGGGCCGGAGAAAAAGAGCGGGCAGGCATGAATATCCCGGCCGTAAAAGATTGGTTAACGACAAAGCCATGCTAGCCGCGCCGATCTCCAGGAAATACGAGCGCACGACCCGACTCCCGGTGCTGCTGACCAGCGCGCGGCGCAGCGGTAAGTCGTAGTAGCAGCTGGGGTTTCACTTTCACACCGTGGTAGTAAAGCTGGTCAAGGCGGAGACCCGGCGGGCGGCGGTGCGACGTGGCCGCGTGAACCGCTCGTGGCCATGCATTGCGTGCTCCGGCGTTGTCCGCGCGCGCGCCGTCACGTCCCGGCGCGCGTCGCGTATCGTCGAGCGGCACCTCGCGACGCGCCGCGCCGTGCCGTGCCGTGCGACCGCGACGCTTTCGCTTCGTTTTCGTTGCGTGCCCCGGCGGCGACTTGCGAGCGAGCGAGCTGGTTGCCGGTCGGTCAGTGAGTATGAGTGGGCGGGGAGCGCGCGCACCTACGAGTCGAGGACGGTGGCGCATCGCATGCGCTGCCTGCCAGGATAGATAGAGAGATAGAGAGAGCGCCATGATGAGGCGGAACATGGGGGCGAGCTGAGCAGCGCCTTTGGTGGCCACGATTGTCGCCGCGGTCTCCAGCACCGGATCATTGGCTTTGCTTGCCTCCGCCAAAACATTCCTGGCCCCCAGCGAGGTCTCTCTCTCCCTCTGTGCGTGCACTACGTACGTACGTGGTGACGGCACCATGGCTTCCTGCGGAAACAAAAGCCGCAGCTGACGACCACCACGGGTGGCCGGTGAAGTGGTGAGTGAGTGATCCATGGAAAACCATGCACAACTATGAACGCAGTTGCAACAATGCGGCCGGGCTTCGCATAATTGTACTTAGAGCCTGTTTTGGTGGGATAACGAGGTAGTATAATGTCAGTTATATATCGGAGAGTAGGAATTCTTTTACTCCTTATCCCCTTCGTCGCTCTGGTGAGGAATTGTGACGTAGGTGTTTTTGTTTCAATTACTCTCCTTTTTCACTTAAATTTTTTTTAGGATCACGAGAGTATTGTCGAATCGGTCCAATATCATTGTGACGGGAACTCTGTTCTTGGTGCCTCCTGACATTTTGGGGTTGTGGCAGTGTCCCCGGGAGCTGAGCTCCAAGGTGTTTTCGTCAGAGTGCTTATCGTTTCAGTTCCGGAATACCAGATGACGCCGACATCGAAAACACTTCTATACTCTTTGTGGTGAGAGTAGTTTGGCGCCACCCTGTACTGGGGAGAGCGATCAGATGTACTACCACAGCTAGTATATCGGATGTTTCTCGAAGGTCTGAGGTACACGATTTTTAAGGTTTTCTTGGTTATGTGTTGACAGATGGATACAGTTGGAGTGTAGGATTTGTTAGTTTTGTGAGATATTTGTGCCTCCCTGGTATCCCCAACACCAGATTGCATAACCAGACAGTTTCGGGAGTTCTTAGGTGGGAATTCAAGTAGTTGCCTAGGATATTCTTCCAACAAATGCATGAGGGGTTATGTATTTGTTTCCGGCTTATTCTGCAAGCCAAATCTTTGTTTTGTTTTGAGTTGTGGTATTCGAGTTGCTTCAAAGACAAATGTGGATTCCATACCTTTTCCTAAGCGGTGTTCTCATATTTCTATGGGAGTGCTGATCCTTCTTGATCATCGAGATTGTCATGTCAATCCTTTTTAACCGGTGCACTTCTCTTCAAGTTATTCCATACGAGCGCCGTTGAGAAACCTGAGGATTGTCCGTTTCATCTGTCCCAAGTTGCCTTTGTTTTCCCACAATCCCACCCTTTTCTTCAAGGACTCAGATTTCTTAATCAAGTATCCATTTTATTCGTGAAAAGTCTCTTCATTCTTTGTCGTCAATGTTCTTATCCGGTGATTCTCATGAAGATGAAAAGGAATCTTCAAGTTTATCATTCTTCATTCTCATATTCTTTTCCTGTGGATGCAAGCTTTCGGTGCTTACATCCCTTTCCTCCTTTCAAATGTTTTCTCATGTTGGTGCACCTCTTATCATTCACCTCTCGCTATTCATTTGTTCTGGAGTGCTGAAGATATCTTAGAAGATGGATACAACTACTATCTTTGTTTGTTAGTTGTCTCGATGCTATCGCCATGTCGCGCTACCTACCACTTGTTTATCAAGCCTCCCAAATTGCCATGATAATCCTCTAACCTTTTTCACCCTTCCAGCAAACCGTTGTTTGGCTATGTTACTGCTACGTCTTGAGCTTGCGTTGGTTTTCCTTGAAGAGGAAAGGGTGATGCAGCAATAGTAGTGTAAGTATTTCCCTCGGTTTTTGAGAACCAAGGTATCAATCCAGTAGGAGGCTCCTCAAAAGTCCCACGCACCTACACAAACAAACAAAGAACTCGCAACCAACGCAATAAAGGGGTTGTCAATCCCTTCACGGCCACTTGCAAAAGTGAGATCTGATAGAGATAATATGATAAGATAAATATATTTTTGGTATTTTATAATATAGATGCAAATAAAAGTAGATTGAAAGCTTATATGATAAAAGATAGACCCGGGGGCCATAGGTTTCACTAGTGGCTTCTCTCAAGATAGCATAAGTATTACGGTGGGTGAACAAATTACTGTCGAGCAATTGATAGAAAAGCGAATAATTATGAGATTATCTAGACATGATCATGTATATAGGCATCACGTCCGCGACAAGTAGACCGACTCCTGCCTGCATCTACTACTATTACTCCACACATCGACCGACTCCTACCTGCATCTAGAGTATTAAGTTCATAAAGAACGGAGTAACGCATTAAGAAAGATGACATGATGTAGAGGGATAAACTCAAGTAATATGATATAAACCCCATCTTTTCATCCTCGATGGCAACAATACAATACGTGCCTTGCTGCCCCTGCTGTCACTGGGAAAGGACACCGCAAGATTGAACCCAAAGCTAAGCACTTCTCCCATGGCAAGAAAGATCAATCTAGTAGGCCAAACCAAACTGATAATTCAAAGAGACTTGCAAAGATAACTCAATCATACATAAAAGAATTTAGAGGAGATTCAAATATTTCTCATAGATAAACTTGATCATAAACCCATAATTCATCGGGTCTCGACAAACACACCGCAAAAAAAGTTTACATCGAATAGATCTCCACAAGAGAGGGGGAGAACATTGTATTGAGAGCCAAAAAGAGAGAAGAAGTCATCTAGCTAATAACTATGGACCCGAAGGTCTGTGGTAAACTACTCGCAACTCATCGGAGGGGCTACAGTGTTGATGTAGAAGCCCTCCATGGTCGATTCCCCCTCCGGCGGAGCGCCAGCGAAGGCTCCAAGATGGGATCTCGCGGATACAAAAGGTTACGGTGGTGGAAATTATGTTTCGTTGGCTCCCTGGATGTTTTCGGGTACGTAGGTATATATAGGAGGAAGAAGTACGTCGGTGGCCGCCTGTGGGGCTCAGGAGATAGGGGCGCGCCCAGAGGGGGTGGGCGCGCCCTCCTGTCTCCTGGCCGCCTCGCAAGCTTCTTGACTTGAACTCCAAGTTCTCCGGATCACGTTTGTTTCAAAAATCACGCTCCCGAAGGTTTCATTCCGTTTGGACTCCGTTTGATATTCCTTTTCTTCGAAATACTGAAATAGGCAAAAAAAACAACAATACGAGTTGGGCCTCCGGTTAGTAGGTTAGTCCCAAAAATGATATAAATGTGTAAAATAAAGCCCATAAACATCCAAAAGGGATAATATAATAGCATGGAACAATCAAAAATTATAGATACATTGGAGACGTATCAAGCATCCCCAAGCTTAATTCCTGCTCATCCTCGAGTAGGTAAATGATAAAAACAGAATTTTTGATGTGGAATTCTACCTAGCATAATTCTCAATGTAATTTTTCTTCATTGTGGCATGAATGTTCAGATCCAAATGATTCAAGATAAAAGCTTATAAAACATAAAAATAATAATGCTTCAAAGCATACTAACAAATAATCATGTCCTATCAAAATAACATAGCCAAAGAAAGCTTATCCCTACAAAATCATATAGTTAGGCCATGCTTCATTTTCATTACACAGAATACTCCCATCATGCACAACCCCGGTTTCAGCCAAGCATTTGCTTCATACTTTTTAACGCGCTTCAGCTTTTTCAACTCTTACGCAATACATGAGCGCAAGCCATGGACATAGCACTATGGTGGTAAATGGTGGTGGTTGTGAGGATAAAAAGAGGGAGAAGATAGTCTCACATCAACTAGGTGTATCAATGGGCTATGGAGATGCCCATCAATAGATATCAATGTGAGTGAGTAGGGATTGCCATGCAACAGATGCACTAGAGCTATAAATATATGAAAGCTCAACAAAAGAAACTAAGTGGGTTTGCATCCAACTTGCTTGCTCACGAAGACCTATGGCATTTTGAGGAAGCCCATTATCGGTGTCAAAACCGGCGGATCTCGGGTAGGGGGTCCTGAACTGTGCATCTAGGCGGATGGTAACAGGAGACAAGGGACACGATGTTTTTACCCAGGTTCGGGCCCTCTCGATGGAGGTAAAACCCTACTCCTGCTTGATTGATATTGATGATATGGGTAGTACAAGAGTGGATCTACCACGAGATCAAGGAGGCTAACCCTAGAAGCTAGCCTATGGTATGATTGTTGTAATGGTTGTGTTGTCCTACGGACTAAAACCCTCCGGTTTATATAGACACCGGGGAGGGCTAGGGTTACACAGAGTCGGTTACAATGGTAGGAGATCTACATATCCGTATCGCCAAGCTTGCCTTCCACGCCAAGGAAAGTCCCATCCGGACACGGGACGGAGTCTTCAATCTTGTATCTTCATAGTCTTGGAGTCCGGCTGACGATGATAGTCCGGCTGTCCGGACACCCCCTAGTCCAGGACTCCCTCAGTAGCCCCTGAACCAGGCTTCAATGACGATGAGTCCGGCGCGCATATTGTTCGGCATTGCAAGGCGGGTTCCTCCTCCGAATAATTCATAGAAGATTGTGAACACCAGGATAGTGTCCGGCTCTGCAAAATAATTTCCACATTCCACCGTAGAGAGAATAATATGTACACAAGTTCAATCTGCTGACGTATTTTGGGGCATGACGTCACACCACCACCAAGCCTTTACTTGAATCATTTTTTATTATACCACCTCAGCGCGTTTAGCGAAGCGGTTTCCTTGGCACGTCTTGTCGAAGCAGAGATCGTGTTCCCCTTATTCCGGGATTCCCATCAATACGGACGTGGGTAACCCAACCGCGCCATTGATGGTGGCGCTTGGGAGATAAGCGAGTTTTACCAGGCCGGTGGGGACGCATAGTCTTCGTCCGCCCATATATAAGGGGATAAGGATCCACCTTTTTACCTACGCCTTCTTCCTCCTTTGCTTATCCATCTCCGTGCACTCGAGCTCCAGCGCCCAAGTCCGCACATCTTGCCTCGACCTTCTCCGACCATGTCTGGAGCGGGAGGCAAATGGTTGGCCTCCTCCGTTACGGAGGAGCACATCGCAAAGCTGCGCGGCGCCGGATACCTTTCCGGCGACATCGCGCACCGGCTGCCCGACGAGGGGCAGCTCATCCCCACCCCCAGGCCCCATGAGAGGGCTGTATTCCTTCCCCACTTCCTCCGCGGACTGGGCTTTCCACTGCATCCCTTCGTCCGGGGGCTCATGTTCTACTACGGCCTGGACTTCCACGACCTGGCGCCAAACTTCATCCTCAACATCTTGGTGTTTATCGTCGTGTGCGAGGCCTTTCTCTGCATCTTGGCCCACTTCGGCTTGTGGCTCAAGACCTTCAATGTCAAGCCGAAGGTAGTGAAGGGCGTCCAAGCGGAGTGCGGAGGCGCCATGGTGGGCAAGATGCCCAACGTCCTCTGGCTCGAGGGGGCCTTTGTGGAGTCCATCAAGGGATGGCAATCGGGGTGGTTCTACATCACCGAGCCGCGCGACCCTAAATGGGCAGCGGCCCCCGAGTTCAGATCTGGTATCCCTATGCAGCTCACCTCCTGGAAAGAGAAGGGCTTGCTATGGGGTAGTTCGGAGGAGCTGACAGGACTCCAGTCCTGTCTCCAGACCCTGGTGAACAAGAAGCTTAGGCTTGTCAATGTGATCCAGGTCATGCTCATCCACCGGATTCTCCCTTGCCAACAACGGGCCTTCAATTTGTGGGAGTTCGATCCGGCACAGCACCGGACCCTAAGCGGGCTCTTCGACACGATGTACGAAGCTGCCTGGAGGGTGCTAGTCAAGGGCGGAAAAGCCCCCGCGTCCGCGACTGAAGATCGCGGATTCAGCACCAAGCGCCCGGCCGGCGAGGTAAGCTTTGTTATCCTCTATGGGACAGTTATTTTCTTTCATAGTTTAATTCTATGTGGGATCTAAAACTCCCAATGCCTTTGACAGGACTGGCAGAGGACATCCGGACAGGTAGACTGTCCGGCTCCCCTTCCCTAAGACCCAGCGGACGCCCGTTTAACGGGGCTGCTAGTCTCGGCACTTTATGTGGTGCCGGAGAAGAAGGCCAAGAAGAAGGCCACGGGAACGCGAAGAAGTTCCCGGCGCCAGGTGATATCGGACTCATCGTCCGATGGCTCCGAGGCGGACTCCTTCCCCGAAGATGAGGAGGAGAAAGAGGACTCTCTCCCAGAGGAGGGAGAGAGGAAGAGGAAGGCTTCCCCAACGGGGGAGGCCGAAGGGTCCAAGAGGGGAAGGACCCATCCCCCGGACAGCTCCGCCAACACCAATGTTGGCGACGAAGAGTGGCCCTCAAGGGCCAGGCCTCCGTCAAGATCGTAAGTATCCGGATTCCTGAATGATTCATAATTTATCTTTTGTGTCACATAGTGTCCTTCTAATGCCGCACACTGCCTGTAGTCCGGCCGATGATGATCTTCCTGCTTCATCGAGCGGGTCCTTGGCTCCGTCGGACGTGGATTCCATTCCGACCGCCTCCACCCCTCGCGGTGCTGACGACACCGAGGTGGGATCCCAGGAGGGGACCCATCAGGAGGAGGCTCCGGAGGTGCCGCAAGGCAACCTCCCAGACTTTGCGCCGGACTGTATGCCGGAACCCGCAGTGGTTCCGGAGTCCGGCAGGCGGCCCCTTCGTAAGAAGGGCAAGACCGTGACGCCGGCAGCCTCCGTCCAACCGGAGGTGCCGGACAACTTGTTGGAGGCGCTCAACGGCGCTTCCATCAAGGAAGAACACCGCACTATTATGAGTGCGGTGATTCAGAAGGTTCAGCTCGCCAAGAGCGGGCTGACCGAAGCCTGCAGTAGCCTTCTAACAGGCTTTGAGGTAAGAAGTTTAAAATATGTAATATAATACCGCATAGACAGTAGCCCCTGATGCTTGGTTCGGTGTTCGGAAAGAAAAACCGGACTGAGGATCTAAAAAAGATATACGCAGGAGTGCTGAAAATTGTGTTAATATGGGTTTACAGGCTGCGCTGCTGACCTCTGCCGCACTGACTGTGGAGGTCGATGCTTTGAAGCAGGACCTCGAGCGGTCCGAGCAAGAGCTCGACCTTGCCAAGAAGCAACTCGAGGACAAAGAAGGTGAGTAACACCACTTTAAAATTTGTACCTTACAGAAAAGGATTTTGGTTGCAATAGAAATAACAAGGATAACGTGGGTACTGCAGGGGCCACGAACGAGGTGGAGACCCTGAAGGAGGCCGTGTCCGCGGCCGAACGCAATGCGGCTGCGGAACGAGCGGAGCGAGAGAAGCAGGAGGCGCGGGTGGCGGAGGTGCGGCAAGAGCTCCAGGCTCTCATGGAAAAGCATGAGGGTTTGGAGCGCGACTCGAAGACTCGAGAGTCCGAGCTTGCCTCGGCTCTTAAAAGTGCCAAAGCCACTAAGGCCGAGGCCCGTAAGGCCCTCCAGGAGGTTGAGGATGTGAAGAAAATAGCGGCGGGTAAGGCATTTTTCATGCAAAGCAAGCATGTTAATGTAAATTACCTGTTACTTACCCAAATTCGGAGCTCTCCAGGGGCATTTGCAGATCTGCCTCGCAGTGTGTCTGATGCCGCCGCATTCTACCGCGGTGAGGAGGGGAGCTCAACGGAGAAGGTCTTCTAGTCTCAGTACGCTGAGGCCGGACATCCGGTGCCCCCTAGCGACCAGCTGAAGCAGCTGGTCGAGCTCCACAAGGTAGCCGAGCAGGCCATGAAGGGCCTCATAGTCCGGATGTGGCCTGGAGAGGCCATGCCTGGGAGCTACTTCGGCCTCGTGCAGCGGCTGATGGATGCGTGCCCCTGGGTGGAGGTCATCAAGCGCTCCACCTGTATTGAAGGTGCCCGTCAGGCCCTTGCCCGTGCAAAGGTGCACTGGGGCAGGCTGGATGCTGAGAGGCTTCTGACGGACGCGCCGCCGGCGGGCAAGGAGTATCGTATGCCCGAAATGTACTATAAGACTATCCTGAAGGGTGCCCGCGAGATTGCGGATGAGTGCCCCAGAGATGTAATTATTGAGTAAACTCGCAATGTGTTATCCTGTGCGCTGAAAACTTTGTTCATATGCGCTAAGCAACGCTTATTGATTTAAAATATTACCTTCTGTGCGGCCATTTACTAAATCTGAGAGATGGCAAGTTGTCGGCTTCAGCCCCCATGCCACAAGTGCTAGGGTGTTCGGGATAAACTTGAGCACTCTTGTTCCCATTTTTGGGTCAATCTAGGGAGGCACTCAACACAACGAACAAGGCAACCGGACTTATAATGCTTGAACACTCTCACTTAGCCATAGAATTCTATAATTTTAAATTTCGGCGAAGCCCCTAGTATTCGGAAGACCGAGTTCGGGGCGCTATCCACGCCTGGGCCGGACACAGCCGGTTCCTCGCTCGAAGCGGCATAAGTCTTTAGGGACTCGAAAAGACCTCTAGAACAGCGACCAGTCTCTCGCCTTATCATGACAGTCAGTTTTAGCTTTCTCCACTGAGGCGCTCGCCCAGCTCAACCGGAGCGCAATCGCAGTGGTTCTCCCAGTGCTACCTTAGCCGACAGAACGGAACATAAGGTACCAAAACATGGGAGCCGGGCAAACCCAACTATTGACCCAAGACATGATTCGGAGCCGATGCATATAATGCTATAAGTTCGGGGTGCCGCACTTGTGAAAGTGTTCGGACTTATCACACCATAATGCGGGAAACATAAGCCCCTGGTGTATTCGCCCGTACCAAAATTGTACGGGTGCAAGATGTCAAGAATAAACGTATATGTAAAAAGGAAATGCAATTATAAACAAAAAGTGATGCATTGTTTATTCAAGAGATTCTGCCATGAGTGCAGAACGATACAAATAGTGCGGTAAGCAAGGGCTGGACTATTAGAAGTGTCTCCCTCCAGGGGTAGGCTGCAGAATGGTGTATTTAACAAATTTAATGCTCGTAATGGAGACCACCTGAGTGTTCGTCGTAGCCTGTGTCCCTCCCTGGCTGTTGCATCATGAGTTCGGCAGATCTACTGCCGGACAGGGCCTCTGGTGAACGGAGTCCTGTGAATAAAAAAAGAATAAAAAAGAGTGACACACTTGGGAGCCCCTGATGTGGTTAAGCCGCACTCTCGGCCTGTCGTGGTCGTGCCCCTCCCCCTATGCCCATGGTATCTCCAGAGCGTAATGATGTACGCGAAGAGCTGGTCTTGCAATCATGCAAGGGCTGGGGTTGGGGCCGCATTGCTACGCGTTCTCGGAACGTGCCAGGTGGTCTTGATTGATGTTACTCCGGGTGCGTTTGGCTATGTCCGGTCGTTTAACGGCCGGACTCGAAAATTGCCTTAAAAGGCTGCTTTGTACTTCTGCCGCGAGAGCCGCTGTGTGTTCCTCCGTTCGGAGGAAGCGTTCAGTATTTCCGTTGACCGTGATTACTCCACGAGGGCCTGGCATCTTGAGCTTAAGGTATGCATAATGCGGCACCGCGTTGAACTTTGCAAACGCGGTTCGTCCGAGCAGGGCGTGATAGCCATTGCGGAATGGGACTATGTCGAAGATTAACTCCTCGCTTCGGAAATTATCCGGGGATCCGAAGACCACTTCCAGTGTGACTGAGCCTGTACAATTGGCCTCAACACCTGGTATGACGCCTTTAAAGGTCGTCTTTGTAGGTTTAATCCTTGAGGGGTCTATGCCCATCTTGCGCACTGTATCCTAATAAAGCAGGTTCAGGCTGCTGCCGCCGTCCATCAGGACTCTAGTGAGGTGAAATCCATCGACGATTGGGTCTAAGACCAATGCGGCGAATCCACCATGGCGGATACTGGTCGGGTGGTCTCTTCAATCGAAAGTGATCGGGCAAGAGGACCATGGATTGAACTTCGGGGCGACTGGCTCCATCGCGTATACGTCCCTAAGTGCATGCTTCCGCTCCCTCTTGGGTATATGGGTTGCGTATATCATGTTTACCGTCCGCACTTGTGAGGGAAAACCTTTCTGTCCTCTGCTGTTCGGCGGCCGAGTCTCTTCCTCGTCGTCGCTGTGCAGCCCCTTGTCATTGTTTTCGGCAATTAACTTGCCTGCCTGCTTGAATACCCAACAATCTCTGTTGGTGTGATTAGCTGGCTTTTCGGGGGTGCCATGTATCTGGCAAGAGCGGTCGAGTATTCGGTCCAAATTGGACGGACCCGGAGTAGTTCTTTTGAATGGATTCTTCCGCTGACCGGGTTTAGAGCCTCCGAATCCGGCGTTGACTGTCGTATCCTCATTGTTGTCGCCGTTAACGCGGCATTTGTTTTTGTTTCAACGCGACCTGCTGTTGTGGTCCTTAGTATCCGGACTGCCAGCATTTTTGCTGAGGTTGTTGCTACGAGCTTGCCAGCTGTCCTCTCCCGCACAGAAGCGGGTCATGAGTGATGTGAGGGCTACCATGGATTTTGGCTTTTCCTGTCCTAGGTGCCGGGCCAGCCACTCGTCGCGGATGTTATGTTTGAAGGCTGCGAGGGCCTCTGCATCCGGACAGTCGACGATTTGATTTTTCTTTGTTAAGAACCGTGTCCAGAACTGTCTGGCCGATTCATCTGGCTGCTGAATTATGTGGCTTAGGTCATCGGCGTCTGGTGGTCGCACATATGTGCCCTGGAAGTTGTCGAGGAATGCGGCTTCCAGGTCCTCCCAACACCCAATTGACTCTGCGGGCAAGCTGTTAAGCCAATGTCGAGCTGGTCCTTTAAGCTTGCGTGGGAGATACTTGATGGCGTGGAGATCGTCGCCGCGGGCCATGTGGATGTGAAGGAGATAATCTTCGATCCAAACCACGGGGTCTGTTGTGCCATCGTAGGATTCAATGTTCACAGGTTTAAACCCTTCAGGGATTTGATGATCCATTACTTCGTCAGTGAAGCATAGTGGGTGTGCGGCGCCTCTGTATTGAGCAATATCACGACGTAGCTCAAGAGAGCGTTGTCTGCTGTGTTCGGCCTGGCCGGAGTTGTTGTATCCGGTGCGACGGTAGTCGTCGTGGGTCGTGGGGCGCCCACGTGATCCGTAAATAGATCTGGATTGTCTTGCCTTGTCCTCCAATATATCCCGCAAGTCTGGCGCATTCCCTCGTGGCTTCGTACTTTTCGAGCGATGTCGGGGTACGGTCTTGATGGAGGGCCTAGATGCCTCTCTGTCGCGACCACGGGGTGGTCGGTCTGCCGTATTGTGCGCTGGTGATGAAGGTATGTATGCTTCATCCTCTAGTCGGGGGAGCAACTTGCGTTTTGGGTAGCTCTTGGAGGGGCATTCGAGTTCATACTCTTCGGCCGCGAGGACCTCGGTCCATCTGTCGGCCAACAGGTCTTGATCAGCTTGAAGCTGTTGCTGCTTTTTCTTTAGGCTATTTGCCGTGGCGATAAGCCTGCGTTTAAAACGCTCTTGTTTGACGGGATCCTCTGGCACGACGAATTCGTCGTCGTTGAGGCTTGCCTCGTCTCCGGAGGGAGGCATGTAGTTGTCATCCTCCTTGTCTGCCGCTCTCTCTCGAGGGCTGGCCTCCCCGTCCTCCTGTGCTGAATCTTGCTGGAGGGGGTTGTCTTCGGCACTCTCTGGAGCGTTATTATCTCCGGTGCCGGAATCTCCATTCTTACTGTGGCGGGATTTAGAGCGGCGCCGCTGACGTTGGTGCTTGGGCTGTTTCTTAGAAGAATCTGCCTCCGCTGCTTCTTCGCTTTCCCCATCCTTTGGGGTGTCCATCATGTATATGTCGTATGACGAGGTGGTCTTCCAGTGTCCTGTAGGCGCTAGTTCTTGATTGTCTCCGGCATCGTCGTCCATACCGTCGATGTCTTCGGAGTCATAGTCTAGCATGTTGGTTAGATCGTCGACAGTGGCTACAAAGTGGGTGGTGGGTGGGCTTTGAATCTCTTCGTCGTCCGCATCCCCACCATCCTGACCGCAGTCCAGCCAGGGCTCTCCTGATAACGAGAGATGCTTTAGCGAATTTAGGATGTCGCCAAAGGGTGAGTGCTGAAAGATGTCCGCGGCGGTGAACTCCATGATCGGCACCCAATCGGATTCGATTGGCAGGGGCGCAGGAGGTTCGGAGTCCGGCAAGGAGTCTGGCGCCTTGGAGTCATGAGCTTCATAAGGGACAAGGTCAGTATCCGGCTCTATCGCCGTAGAAGTCGCAGCCCCCAAGGCGGTGTCCAGCCACCTGTCCTCGATCTGCGTGGTCTGCTCCGAACTATGGGTTAGAGCGGACTCGTGTGCAGCCTCCAGGGCACTGTCCGGCGGCAAAGCTAAATCATGCCCATCGTGACAGCGTGGCACGCTCGGCTGTGGCTTGAATCCGTCGAAGATCAAGTCTCCACGGATGTCGGCCGTGAAGTTTAGGCTTCCAAACCTGACCTGATGGCCAGGGGCGTAGCTTTCGATCTGCTCCAGATGGCCAAGTGAATTGGCCCGCAGTGCAAAGTCGCCAAACACGAAGATCTGTCCGGGGAGGAAAGTCTCACCCTGGACGGCGTTGTTGTTGATTGAAGAAGCCATCAAGCCTATCGGTGACGACACAGAGGAACTCTCAATGAAAGCACCAATGTCGGTGTCAAAACCGGTGGATCTCGGGTAGGGGGTCCCGAACTGTGCGTCTAGGCGGATGGTAACAGGAGACAAGAGACACGATGTTTTTACCCAGGTTCGGGCCCTCTCGATGGAGGTAAAACCCTACTCCTGCTTGATTGATATTGATGATATGGGTAGTACAAGAGTGGATCTACCACGAGATCAAGGAGGCTAACCCTAGAAGCTAGCCTATGGTATGATTGTTGTAATGATTGTGTTGTCCTACGGACTAAAACCCTCCGGTTTATATAGACACTGGGGAGGGCTAGGGTTACACAGAGTCGGTTACAATGGTAGGAGATCTACATATCCGTATCGCCAAGCTTGCCTTCCACGCCAAGGAAAGTCCCATCCGGACACGGGACGGAGTCTTCAATCTTGTATCTTCATAGTCTTGGAGTCCGCCTGACGATGATAGTCCGGCTGTCCGGACACCCCCTAGTCCAGGACTCCCTCACCCATCATTGGAATATACAAGCCAAGTTCTATAATGAAAAATTCCCACTTAGTATATGAAAGTGACAACATAGGAGACTCTCTATCATGAAGATCATGGTGCTACTTTGAAGCACAGGTGTGGAAAAAGAGATAGTAGCATTGTCCCTTCTCTCTTTTTCTCTCATTTTATTTTTTTTCTTTTTTTCTTTTTTTTTCTTTGGCCTTTCTTTTTTTCCTTTGGCCTTTCTCTTTTTTTCTTTAAAGTCCGAAGTCTCTTCCCGACTTGTGGGGGAATCATAGTCTTCATCATCCTTTCCTCACTGAGACAATGCTTTAATAATGAAGATCATCACACTTTTATTGATTTACAACTCAAAGCTAGAACAAGATATGACTCTATATGAATGCCTCCGGCGATGTACCGGGATATGCAATGAATCAAGAATGACATGTATGAAAATTATGAAGGTGGCTTTGCCACAAATACGATGTCAACTACATGATCATGCAAAGAGCAATATGACAATGATGAAACGTGTCATAATAAACGGAATGGTGGAAAGTTGCATGGCAATATATCTCGGAATGGCTATGGAAATGCCATAATAGGTAGGTATGGTGGCTGTTTTAAGGAAGGTAAATAATGGGTGCATGATACCGGCGAAAGTTGCGCGGTATAATAGAGGCTAGTAAAGTGGAAGGATGAGTGTGCGTATATCCATGGACTCACATTAGTCATAAAGAACTCATATACTTATTGCAAAAGTCTACTTGCCCTCGAAGCAAAGTACTACTACGCATGCTCCTAGGGGAAGGGTTGGTAGGAGTTAACCATCGTGCGATCCCGACCTCCACTCATAAGGAAGGCAATTAAAAGAGCACCTCATGCAAAAAAATTGTCACACAACTTTTACCATACGTGCATGCTACGGGACTTGCCAACTTCAACACAAGTATTTCTCAATTTCATAATTACCCACTAGCATGACCCTAACATTACTACCTTTATATCTCAAAATAATTATCAAGCATCAAATTGATGATAGCATCCAATTCACTTCCTATGATAGTTTTATTATACCCAACTTGGATGCTCATCATTCTAGGACCAAATTTGTAACCAAAGCAAATACCATGCTGTTCTAAAAGACTCTCAAAATAATATAAATGAAGCATGAGAGACTAGAAATTTCTTCAAAATTAAGCAACCGCCGTGCTCTAAAAGATATAAGTGAAGCACTAGAGCAAAAACTATCAAGCTCAAAAGATATAAGTGAAGCACATAGAGTATTCTAGCAAATTCTAATCAAGTGGGCTTCTCCCAAAAGGTGTGTACAGCAAGGATGATTGTGGTAAACTAAAAAGACCAGACTAATATAATACACGACACTCCAAGAAAAACACATATCATGTGGCGAATAAAAATATAGCTCCAAGTAAAGTTACCAATGAACGAAGACGAAAGAGGGGATGCCTTCCCGGGGCATCCCCAAGCTTAGGCTTTTGGCTATTATTTAATATCTTGGGGTGCCAAGGGCATCCCCAAGCTTAGACTCTTGCCACTCCTTATTCCGTAGTCCATCAAAGCTTTACCCAAAACTTGAAAACTTCACAACACAAAACTCAACAGGAAATCTTATAAGCTCCGTTAGTGAAAGAAAACAAAACCACCACATAAGGTACTGTAATGAACTCATTATTTATTTATTTTGGTGTTAAACCTACTGTATTCCAAATTCTCTATGGCTTATAAACTAATTTACTAGCCATAAATGCATCAAAATAAGCAAACAACACACGAAAGGCAGAATCTGTCAAAAACAGAACAGTATGTAGCAATCTGTAACTAATGCAAACTTATGGAACTCTAAAAATCCTACCAAAATAGGAAGTCCTGGAAAATTTGTCTATTGATCAGCAAGAAAAAGAATCAACGCAAAAGCACGTTTCTGTGATTTAACAAAACTAATTTCCTGTGCGCAAAGTTTCTGTTTTTCAGCAGAATCAAATTAACTATCATCATAGGTTATCCTATAGGTTCTACTTGGCACAAACATTAATTAAAAGATAAAAACATGTGTAAACAGAGGGTAGATGCAAAATTTATTACTAAACAGGAACAAAAACAAAAAACACAAATAAAATTGGGTTGCCTCCCAACTAGTGCTATCGTTTAACGCCCCTAGCTAGGCATAAAAGCGAAGATAGATCTAAGTAGTGCCATCTTTGGCACTCAATTCATAAGTAGCTCGCATGATAGATTCATAATGTAATTTGACTTTCTTTCTTGGAAAGTGTTCCATGCCTTTCTTTAATGGAAATTGTAATCTAATATTCCCTTCCTTCATATTAATAATCGCACCAATCGTTCTAAGGAAAGGTCTACCAAGAATAATAGGGCAAGAAAGATTGCAATCTATATCAAGAACGATAAAATCTATGGGCACCAAATTTCTATTTGCAACAATGAGAACATCATTGATCCTTCCCATTGGCTTTTTAATGGTGGAATCCGCAAGGTGCAAATTTAAAGAGCAATCATCAAGATCATGGAAACCTAGAATACCACATAAAGTTTTCGGAATCGTGGAAACACTTGCACCCAAATCACACAAAGCAAAACACTCATGATCTTTAATTCTAATCTTTATAGTAGGTTCCCACTCATCATTAAGTTTTCTAGGTATAGAAACTTCCAAATTAAGTTTTTCATCATAAGATTGTATCAAGGCATCAAAGATATGTTTGGTAAAAGTTTTATTTTGACTATAAGCATGAGGAGAATTAACAACGGACTGCAACAAGGAAATACAACTTTCTAAAGAACAATTATCATAATCAAATTCCTTAAAATCCGAGATAGTGGGTTCAATACTATTTAAAGTCATGACCTCTCCAATCCCACTTTTACCAAATTTAGCATCAAGATCTAGAAACTCCGAATTATTGGGATGCCTTCTAACTAAAGTTGACTCATCTCCAGTCCCATTATTAGCAAGATTCATATTGCAAAACAAAGATATAATAGGAGACACATCAATAACTTTAAGATCTTCATCATTATTTTCATTTAACTTTTCTGGTTTGGCAGCCATCTTATTGACTAAGGTCACTACAAAAAAAACACTTCCGTGATGATACGTGTTTGTCGCAGTAGGTCGCGGCTTTTGTCATGCATGTACATCCATGGCAAATTTATGACAGAATCAAGATAGTCATACCTGTGCTATCATAGAAGTGTTCCATGACATTACCAAAATTATCATCACGGAAGTGTCCACTTCCATGACGATAAATCGCGCGTCACAGAAGTGCTTTCGTCAAGGGTGACCGACACGTGGCATCCACCGTAACGGAACACCGTTAAGCTATCGGGGCGGGTTTTGGATCCGAAAACCCGTTAACAGCCCCGACCAATGGGGATTTTCCATGTGTAAAATCATCATTGGCTGGAGGAAACACGTGTCGGCTCATCGTTGGGACAGATGTCATCCACTCATTGGACGGAAGGCGCCTATGATATGTCGATATGTGGCACGGCCCAACAAAGGCCCATTCCTGTGAAAAGGCCGGCCCGTTTGACTTGGTCAAAAGGTGGCGGGCCGGCCCATGGAAAGCCTGTTAATGGCCTGTTCGCATATAGCCCATTTACAGCCCGCTAACCCAAGGCCTGTTATGCCCTATCCGAATTAGGCCCAATAGCGTCATCTGGGCCATCCAATATGATTCCAGCCCGTTTTCACTTCTGGCGCATGTATGGCCCATGAAATCTTTCGGCCCATATGAGGCCCTATGTAACTCTTGGCCTATTAACGGCCCGCGGTGAAACTGACCCGTAATGAACAGTGTATCACTTTACACCCATTAACGACCCATGGTGAAACTGGCCTGTATTGAACAGTGTATCACTTTATACGCATTAACGGCCCGTTATTCCGTTGGGCCGTTTTCAGCCCATGTTATCTTTCGGCCTTCTCAGAGCCCATTTATTCTTGGGCTCATTTCCAGCATTTGTTTACTTACGGTCCGTTACTGTCATTTTCTGCTTGTGGGCCAAATTCAGCCCGTGGTTACAGTCGTCCCATTTGTGGTCCGTTAATACGTTGGGCCGTTTTCATAGCGTCATCAAATACGGCATATTAACGATGGCCCGTTATGGTCGGCCCATGAACGGCCATAATGCGGTCTGTTTGGCCCATGTTTGGCCAATCGATCATACGGCCCGTATATGGCACATTGATGATACGGCCCGCAGAAGGCCCATTGTTTCTACGGCCCGTAGGAGGCCCATTGTTTCTACGGCCAGTAGGAGGCCCAGTGTCACTATAGTAAATATTAGCCCATGGTTATTGTGGCCTAGTTTTAAAAAATAGGTTATTGCAGCCACTAGCAAACCGCGGAAAAAGAACTGCAATGACTACAAGCAAACAAATAAACAAGACAACAAGGAAATAAATAAGCAAGCAACTAACGCTAGGCTATCACGGCTATTACACATATTACATCCACTGGGCATCAAAGTTCGCCACCAGTGCAAATATAGGGAACAAAGCAGCATATCATATACACTGGTTGTCAAAGTTGGCGACCAGCGCAAATAAACGCCGCAGCAAAATAAATCCAGAACTGAAATCACTTTAGAAGATCTCAAGAAACAATATCCTGGGTACCCATAATGCTGGCAAGATGCTTAGCAAGCTTATTAACTTTCTCTTGTTTGGCGCTTAAATCCTCTAGCGCTTGCTGTTGCACCAGAAATATGCATCTGAATTCTGCAGGGACTTCCTCAGTCCTTCAACTTCCTGTCGCAGCACATCTGATCGATGTCTTTCAACTTGAAGTTGAGACTCAAGAAGATGAACTGATTCAGGCAGCGAGTTCGAAGAGCTTGTGCCAGTAGTAGTGGCCAGTAACTCGAACACTACATCAATACAGGACCTGTGGGTTCCCTCACTATCGTCAAGATAGTTTTTATCAGCTTTTCTTGGAGACCAACAGGGATGTCTCACTATCTTGAACCTTATCTACATTACTTCCTTTACCATTGGATAATGCGGTACTGTTCTCCAATATTTTGTCCGCATTCTAAAAGAGAAACAAGCAGACACATCACATGTTTACCATGTTGTATATGAAACTCATTTTGGTAAATGAGTTCAGTAGTAAAGTGGACAGGATAACAACATGAAACGAACATATATCTATGTACCATGGTCACTTTATGGTCTATATCATTCTAGTTTTTGTTGCCAAATCAAGATAGAGACACAGTTCAAATAATATTTGTTCAAGACAAAGCAGAATAGACATAATATAAGTGTGGGTAACTATAGAGCAATAACAACACTTGTAATGTGCATGACATGTGTTTATTCAATTGAAACTGAAATCAACATAGAGCAGGTTACAACAGCAAACCAGTTAAAGAAACAGGTTTAAAACATACCTGTTGCGCCATTGGAGTTTCAATTCCATCCTTAAAATTTGAAGATAGTTGGTATGAGTAAATACAGTAATGCAAGAGCAAAGGAGTATGAACCATAGCTACAGAACCTGACCTGAGAACAAATCTTCTTCTCCTTTAAGCGTTGAGTTGGTATTCGGAGTGGTGGTCCTCGTGCTTTGGGCACTGCAGTTCCCTTACTAACTGCTCGTGTTTGGGTGCTCTGTGATGGAGACGGTGATGTGTCAACTGGAACTGGGTTACTATCTGCCGGGGTTGGGGTTAGAAGGGGTGTAGCTGGTTCTCTGTCCAACTGGGTAGCGGTATAATCTGCGAGAGTCTGGGTTATGTGTGGTGGATCTGGTCCTTGGGCAAGTACAACTGTGGTTCTATCTGCATCAACTGGTAGCACTATCTTTTCTGAAGACCGTGTTGTTACTCCCTTAGATACTGCCATCACGCTCTCCAATTCAAATGGCTGATAAACAAGAAAAGTAATTGAAAGTATAGACTTTGTATGATAGACAGGTGCAATGGATAGTGGGGAATAAAAGAGGGCATGAAATAATTCATATTTATGTTGTCTAACCAAACAGGATAGCAGGACACAATTTCACATATATGATGGCTAACTAAACAGGATAGCATGACACGATTTCACATTATGATGGCTAACTAAAAAAGATGGAAAGACATAGTTCAAAATATGAGACTATGTAAACAGGATGACATGACATAACTATATAATGTGTTTATTAAATAGGTTGGCATGCCATAATTCACATACATTCACGGATAGAATGCGATAATTCAAAATATGATGACTGTAAAGACTAAACAGGATGAGATGATATAACTATATGATGTCTTTATTAAATGGGTTGCCATGCCATAATTTAGATAGATGATGTGTATGTACTATGTAAACATGATGGCATGATATAATTCAAATATATGATTTATATAGTAAGCAAGTAAGCAGATGGCAATCCATATATGATGTAAAAACTAAGCAATGCAAGACAACATGCATGACATGGGTAATATAACCCTGCCAAGTTTGAGCATAGACCTAAGGGGGGAAATAGGACTGGTCATCAGTCTCTGAATCCTCCTCCGAGGAGCTCTCTGTAACCAGCAAGATGTCTGCTTCAGCAGGTAGCATTGTCTGCTCTGAATACCTTGTTTTCACTCCAGATACTTCCATCACCGCTTAAAATGGCTGATGCACAGGAAGAGTAGTTGAATATACAAACGTTGTCAACAAATGGAACACGTAATACAAAAAATGATAGCATGATATAATTCACATACATGATGATTGGCTAAACAACATGGCATTGCATAATTCACATATATAATGCCTTTGCAACAAGATAGCATTGTATAATTCACATATATAATGTCTTGCAACAAGATGGCAATGCATAATTCACATATATGATAATTAGACACTGAACAGGTGGCATTCACATAAAGCATGTCTAAACTAATCAAATGACATAGCAATGCGAGACACCATACGCACGCTATGAGCAACATAACCCTGCCAAGTTAGAGCATACACCTCGGGGGGGGGGGGGGATGGGACTGGTCATATGTCTCTGAATCCTCCTCTGAGGAGCTATCCGTAACCAGCGAGATATGCGCTTCGTCAGATAGCATAGTCTACTCTGAAGACCTTATTTTCACTCCAGAATTTGCCATCACCGTGTCGAATGGCTGATGCACACGAAGAGCAGTTGAATGTACTAACATTGTTGACAAATGTAATATGTAACGAAAAAAAGGATGGCCTGATATAATTTACATATAAGATGACTGGCTAAGCAGGATGGCATTGCAAAATTCACATATATGATGCCTGGCTAAACAAGATGGCGTTGCATAATTCACATAAACGATGAATAAACTAAACAGATGGCATTCGAATAAAGGATGTCTAAACTAAACAGATGACATATTTGATGTATAAAGTAAGCAATGCAAGACACCATATGCATGATATAACCAACATCAGCATGCCAAGTTAGAGCAAAGACCTCAGGGGGTAAATAGGAGTTGTCTTCCCTTTCTGAATCCCCCTCGGAACAGATATATTCCTCTTGATTACAATCCGAAATGCGTGGAGGGGGGGCTGCCTTTGCGCCTACCATGGAGCGACGTCTGCATGAAATTTTATTGCCACGCAAGACTCGTATCTTTTGCTCTACATGTTCAGTTCCATTGTTTACAATAACTGTCATGCATAGGAATAAAACATAGTGAAATTATGTAAGGAGTGCATGCAGAAATCCAGAGTGATGGTAGCAACCTCTGGATAGACCCAAAACCAATAATAGCAGGCAGATAATGGCTTCAGTTAAAAAATACAGATAATGGCTTCTTCACTATTTGTTTCCCACCCAACATGAAACTCATAGTAGACACCGGAGATTAACTAGATAGTAGATAGATACTATTGATAGCGGCCCCGATATGTACCCCACAACCATTTAAAAACTCAAGTTTGACCATTAGTTTGGAGCTGACTCAGAGTCTAATTGGTGAACATGACGATAAAGTAACATGTAATATTAAGCGATGCATAACGTAAGCAGACACGAAAGAGTGCGACCTCTCTTGCGGACCCATGTAGTCCTCGAGGTCATCTGCTCGGTTGATGATGGTAATGCAGTTTTCATGGCTGCCAGCGGCGGGGAAGAAGATTTGAGGCAGCGAAAGACAGTCTGGAGGCCAGATCCCTGCTGTGCTGGACCCTTCTGTTGTTGGAGCAGCTGAGCTGGGATGGACGACGACGCAGCAGGAGCGGGACAAACCACGCAAGGTTTTCTTTGACAACTATCTGTAAGAGAAGTAATTCTGTAAAGGCTCGTTTGAATTGGAGGATTCCAACAATGCAGGGATAGGAAATAGACAGGAATAGGATAGGAATGCACGTGCAAAACAGAGAATTTAAAAACACAGGATTTCTGCCAATCTGGGTGTTTGATTCACAAAATTGGAAGATCACAGGATGTAAATAAGCATGGTGAGATTAAGTCAAACCACAAGAAAATGTACGGTTATAATGCTATTACGCTACTATCTCTTAGTCTTGTGCTTCATGAATAGGAATTTGAAAAGGAGGAAAAGTGAAAATTAAAATTCCTACGTTTTTTCTTTCAAGGAGACACTAAAGGAACAAATCCGTGTGCTCAGTGGATAATATATATCACGTGTAGAGTAAAAAAGAGATGCAACAAGTGTACAACCTCTTTGGCGAAGCCATGTCGATCTCGGTGTGATTGGGTTGGCCGGTGAGGATGCTCCGGCTGACTTTGCTGTCGGAGGAGGGGAAGAAGATCTTAGGCGTCTGGAGATGGAGTCCGAGGTACTGCTCCGCTGTGATGGAGGGTTTAGTTGTTGGAGCAGCTCCGGTGAGTTGTACGACGCCGAGGCTGAAGCAGGACAAGAGAGACAATGAACAACGTTAACCTGAGTAGAATTCTAATAGCATCTCCAATACATGACGTAAAATACATAACCACAAAGTGCTAGATGTAAAATACATCAGCGCTCATCTCTGAACTTAACTGTCGAAATTGAACTTAACTGTCGAAACTGAACTTAACTATCGAAACTGAATTTTGCTGTCAAAACTGAACGTACTAGCATGGTGAGGCTACACATTGGTCGACTGACTTTTTCATCTCTGGTCAATCGTTTTGCAGCCGTTGGATACGAAATCAAGGGCCCGTGGTTCATCTTCAACCTCCACCCCCCTGAGCCGCCAGCCACCACCGGCCAAACAGCAGCCCCCCGCCGCCCCGCCGCCCCGAAAACACTCCCCACCATTGGTCCGCCACTGCCCCGACCATCCCTCTAGGCCCCCCCCCGTGCCGAATTTTTTCTCCGGCGATCCCCACGCCACCGCCCCGCCACCGCCCCGCCACCGCCGGTGACCACTGCCCCCATCCTGAACCCTAAGATAGATAGTGGGGTACCTCTCCGGCGAGCCCCCCTCCCCGCTGCGGCTAGTTCTTCCTTCACCCCGGCGAGCCCACCCCTTGAAAATCGACTGACCCAAAAGTCGATTCAGTCGACTGAAGTGTAGCCAAATCGGAGCAGCATCGCAAGCAAGAGCAAGAGCGAGAGCAGACCAGGCAGGGGACCGAGAGCAAGAGTAGAGCAGCAGCGCGAGCGAGAGCTAAAGCAGCAGCAGCTCCTACTGATGTGGATGTCGCCGCCGAGGGAGCGACGCCGTGGAGGAAGTGGCCGGCGACGCCGCCGTGGATGGAGCCACGCCGTGTCGGCTCGGGACCGAGCATCGGCAGCACCGTGAGATCGAATCAAGAAGAAAATGCGGCGATTAGTGTACAACCTCTCTGGTGGCGCCGATTAGGCCGCAGCTTCATCCGAGGAAATGGTGATGATGATGCTCTTCCGGTGGTGCAGGTGAAGACGGTGGTGTGGGAATGGAGGTGGTGCGAAAGACGAGGGGAACGTCGGGGCAGCTCCTTGGAGGTGGAGGACGGGGTGGCTGAACCGGCGGGACGATGAGATTGACGACGGATCCTCATCCGGTACGGTGGATGAGGGACGTCGAGGTGTTGCTGTGGACGACGTCGTTGGGAAGAGGCTCCGGCTGGGTGGCGGATGGAGTAGGGTGTGAGGTTTCGTCGCGGGTTTTCGCGGCCTCGGTGTACGAATGGGTGGGCGGATGGGATGGAAGTGGGGAACCATGGCTTAGAGACGCGCTTGTCCGAAATGTGGGGTAAGTTACAAAAGTACCCCCCACCGTTTGAGGCGGTTCTTTCAGTTCAGGGGTATCACGGGCATTTTGCGTGTCGGGATTTCACAGGAGGTGGGAGTTTTCGCACGCGTTGTAATTTCAGAATAGCAAGGCGCGGGTTGAGATGGAGGGAGTTGTCGGAGCACAATGAGACAAAGATATATCTTAAATATTTCGGGGCGCGGGTTGAAATTTCGGGACAAGCCTAACGTTTACTGTACCAAATCAATGCGCACTACAAATGTCATTCAAAACTTTGAATTCATATTATGTTCAATTAAAATATTTTGCTATGTGTGTAATGCATGCAACCTACTACTCAAATGAACGTTTTAGTGCATTCCGAACGTATATACTACCGCTTCAATATGAACTAAATTTGAATAAGATCTACAGTAATGATTGTTGTGAAGTCAAAGCATTTGAATTCATTTCTCTATTTTAATAAGATCTACAATCATCATTGTTGTCAAGTTAAACCATCGTTTGTGTATTATCTTCACAACACACCACATGATTAGTCTCGAGTTACATATGAACTGTGTGTACTATATGAACTCTAACTAGATTTTTTGAATCCACTTTATTTTGATTTCAAATCACATTACATTTCTAGCTCTAGCTAGATCTTCATAATCTAAACCATGTCTCATATGTATAATGTGTTTATCACATTATGTATGGTGCCCCGTCCCCTACGCCTACAAGTATTTAGATGTGAGTTGCAAACACCACACATTACCACAAATTTAAATAAAATGTGAGAATGTTCGATATATAGTATTGTTTAGATTGCTCGATATTTAGTTGTAAGCTGCAAACGCCACACATTATCACAAATTCAAATAAAATGTGAGATTGTTTGATGTATAGTATGGTTTAGATTGTTCGGCATTTAGCTGTGAGTTGCAAACGCCATGCATTATCACATTATGGTATAACATGTGCACAGCACGTGTATCACCGCTATATTCATGCATGCAATGTTTAAAACACTATGATCTCCTATTCAAATATATGAATCCGCTTTCATATCAAATTATGATCTTTGTTAGTCTCTTACATCCACACAATCCTCTAACCTTTGTAGCTATCACTAACTTTCTCTCGTGCATGCACACGCCCTCCTCGCCCTCCCCCTCCCTCGGCATTCTATCCACCGGGCACATTCATTTTTTAGGTTGTTCTCCTAGAGTCTCCACAACTCCTTTCCGACACACACCGATCGATAAACCTCTCCAGCGATGCCTGCCTACAACATACACGCACACCTTCAATCTCCTCCTTTATGTGTCCTTGCCTCGTGTCTCTCATACGGTCAGACACACGTGTAAACTCTCGCCCCTCTTTTCATCGATCTCACAACGGCACACTCCTCCCCCTATCTAGCTAGTAGTTGGGCATCTCGCACCACCTCCTAGCTCCATTCTCTCTGTCTATCCGTCTCGCTGGGCCTTATTTGCCTCTAACAAATGGACGTACACCGATCGATCTCCCGCTATACATATAGCTAGCTAGGTCCTCATAACTCGTTTTTACCCACACGTCGATCCATCTACCTCATTAGTTGTGTCTCTTCCTTCCTCCGACAAACAACAATTGATCTATCGATCTAGTTAGGTTTGCTTACCAAACACATGGTTCCCCTTCATCATCCATGGATGCGTCCCGATAGATCTATCACGCACAGGCACACACAGAAACACATCCCCACTCTTATTGATAACATTGCAGTTCCACCCTCAGTTTGTCTAGTAGGCCTCTCCCAACATCTCCGAGAAGCAACTCCATCACCCATCCAGCACTCTAACCCTCTCCCTCCCTCTCCCTCCCTCTCTCTCCTCTCTCTCTCTGTCCCATCATATTTCCCGTCCTTCAGTTATGTATGGATGTCGACCGATCTCCCTCAAGACATAGCTGGGTCTCTCCTTCTCAACACATATACGAGTCGTTATACCTCTATAGTTAGGCCTCTGCCTACCCCTCCCCCCACCCCTCCCCCCCCACACACCGATACATCGAGTGCTCTAGTCATGTCTCCCTGCCACACACAGACTTGACATGTGCCCTCTAACGTTCCGGTAGGCCAGTCGCGCTATATCTTTGACTTGCACACACACACAATTTCGATGGCTCTCTTCATCGATCTCGCACCCACCCACTTGATCCTCTCTTCGACTCTATCGATAGCTATGACCCCTCCCTCTCTTCTCGTGGATTGCCCGACCCTCTATGTATGATGTGGATAGGCCTCCATTTCACACACATTGCATGCAAAATTTTGTTTGAGATGTCATCGACACATATTCCCACAAATAATTCACGAAATCAACCCCCACCCCACCCCCACCCCCACCCCAAAACAAAAAACACTCACGAACGCGGTTTGTATCTCTCACACACACCCACATAGGTGGGGGACGTGCACGAAGAGAAGAGGTGCATGCACAGTGCACGTACTCCCGTCTCTTTCCCAACCACACCCGCGCGGGTGCACGGTGGAGCTCATTTCTGTACGAAAAAGGCAGCCCGCGTGGTAATTTGGCACGTGTACTGGTTTTCCACTTGGTGGAGGGAGGATCATCTACCACGGGTGAACAAACAAATTGCGACTTGACACGTTATGTTAAATTAAAAAAAGAGGCAAACCATGTGGGGCCTACCTTAGAGGCAAGGCTCTATACACTGGAGTACTTTTGATGTGTCCCGTCAACTCCAGAACGAGGAGAAGCTTGCTTAGTACGCCATCTCCCCCGCCCACGGGCGCGGTGGCTCGCAAGATGAGGTGAAGCTTGCTCCGCCTTACGCCCGCTCCCTCGCCCATGCGCGCGGTAGCTCGCAGGACGAGGAGAAAATTTTACTACTCCCTCCGTTTACTCCTCGTCCCTACTACCTTGGTTATAGAGATTATATCATATTGTTTGGAATATATATGTCCTTTAGTAGATTTCAATATGAACAACTAGTACATACTCCAAACACTGATGTATATAGACGTATTTTAGAGTGTAGATTCACTCATTTTGCTCCGTATGTACTACCTCTGTCCGGGTTTATTGGTCCCCATTGTATTTCGTGCCAAATTTTGACCATAGATTAAACTAAGAAAATGTTAACGCATGTCACCAAACATTATATTTTTGAAAACTATGTTCAAATACGAATCCAATGAGATAATTTTTCTTGACATGCATTAACGTTTTGTTAGTTAAATCTTTAGTCAAAATTTGACACAAACTATAAAAGGGACCTATAAACCAGGACGGAGGTAGTAGCACTCTCCCTCGCCCCTTGACCCTCGCCCACGTGGTGGACGTGCAGCAATTCATTCGGTCTCATATAGCCAGAACGATATATACTGCACTACCATTATTGCTCGACTTCCCGAAGAGGCGAAGAGCCAATCGCAAGGTTAATATTTTGGAGATGCCAAGCGCAAGGTTATAGGAGAACGAGTAGTAGGTGGTGCCTCATTTATAAATAAAGTTCTTTTCTTCAATGGCATGTACGCAATATGATAGGTTCATATGGAGAGAAAAGGAAACCCCTCCACTATATACATAGTTAGGACGGGCCAGCCTACACGGTTGCTTGATGGGGTTGCTCTCTTCACACTCTCTCGCACAAACGACTGTGGCCACATCTCTAACATCCCGGCGGATCACGTCCGCTTGGGGAAGGGGTGGATGCTTAGTGTAGATGCGGTGGCCGTCGCCAACGGTGAAAACCCACTGTCGGCACGTCCCGATCAGGGGTCCCCGCCGTTCTCTCTCACAAAGCCGGTGAGGTTGCCTTCATCCCTTGCTCACTGCCGTGACGTGGGCAGTTGCCGCCTCCCGCCGCCCTCCTCAAGGTTGAGCTACGTCCCTCAGGTACAACTTCCTTTACAGCCAGCTTGCACCACTGCTCCACCTGCCCACATCACTCCCTGTGGATATTTCTCTACTTCTTTGCCCCGCACATACCTGATACCTCTACTGGCTTCTACGTACTGTATTTGTGATGAGTTTATGTCTCATCAACTAGTCCTAGTAATCTTATTCTAATCACGCTTCTTCAATTTCTTTGCCACAGGGATGCTCATCTCGATTTTGGTGAAACTGCACAAAATGATCCGATGGTCAAAAGGTTGCAAACTTCATTTATTAGGAAGCTCGAACGTTGCCAGCAAATTGAAGCCTGGTCAGGGTTCACGGTTCAAGGGCTAGGGACTGCATGGATCGTTTTTTTCTTTAGCTGCCTCTGTTCCAAAATAAGTGTCAACTTTAGTAGTAGTACAACTTTGTACTAAAGTTTGCACAAAGTTGAGACACTTATTTTGGAATGGAGGGAGTACATATTTTCTATGATCTGTCAATCATTGAGATGCAATAGCATGCATGTTAGTCTCCTTTGTATTTGATGAAATGTTGCAACGGGCAACCTTGGACGCAAGATACATGTAACAGGAGCTGGAAGCTTCATAGCATTGTACAAATTTATCTCGCCGATAAATTACAGTATGTAGTACTATACTAGTACTTCCTCCATTCCTAAATATAAGTCTTTGTAGATATTTCACCATGAACCACATGCGAATGTATATAGATGCATTTTAAGTGTAGATTCATTCATTTTGTTCCGTATGTAGTTCACCTAGTGGAATCTCTACAAAGACTTATCTACTAGTAATAGCTAGCCCCCACTACTAGGAATTCTCTATCCTCTCCTTGAGCCACATCATCAAAATTGATGTAGCTTTTAGATGAAGTAAATCAGTCCATAATAGCCGTCTGATCTAGACGTTGAGAGGCTCTGCACTAAGCCACATGCAAGCATGCAGAAATACCGTGGCTCATGCATGTGAGTGGGTTTTAAATCACATCAACATGTCTGCATGCAAGCATGCACCGGTAGCATGCATGTAAGTGAGCTTTTAAGTCCCATTAACATGTCAAAAAGAAAAATATAATCCATTATGCAGTAGGAGTTGGCTGATCTTTTTTCCTTACGTGGGATGATCTAAATGATGATGGGAGTTTATTTAGTTTGGCTACCACATTTGTCATGCGGTTAAAGAGTTTTTTTAGTTCTATGAAATCGATAATTTTGCATAGAGAGATATACCGCTATTCCGTGGCAACGCGCGGGGACTCATCTAGTAATATTTAGGAACGGAGGGAGTACTATGTAAAGAGTTAGGTGTCGCACGGTGATAGTGTGAGGTGGGCCATGTAATCACTGAGCCTGCATGTTTTCACTGCTCTTGCACTCCTCCGCTGTAAGAATGGAGAAAATTGTAATCTAGTAGTAGTAGTACCTCCTTTCACCGAAAGCGTGGGATATCCAGCAGTCCTACCACCTCAGTAATAAAGACCAATGAGCCGTCAAATCAGATAGACACAGTAGTAAGTTGGACGGACGAAGCAACCATCACTCTTGCGCCAGTGAGAGGTCGCGTCCGCTCTGCCCGGGCATGAATGCGGCACCGATTCTTTGGAGCGGCGCTGACCGTTTTGGGCGGGAAGCGCGCGCGGGTGATGGAGGGGCTTTGGGTGGGCCAGGCTGGTCAGGAGCAGGCGTGTCAGCTGTCCACATGTCCCTACCGGACACGCCCGGAAACGAGAGGATGCACCGACTCTCGCGGCTAAAATCGTACACTACACACCATCTCTCTATAGGAGTAGGTCGATCTGTCGCACTCTCTAACACACACATGTTGTTAAACACACACACGCACATGCACGCACCTTGGTCCCGTTGCACCTTCTAACGTGACTTATTACACCTAGACGGAGGGAGTAGTAAGTATACGAGATACGGTGGCACACTGACTTAAGTCGAATACAAGTGCCCAAAATTTGTGTGCATGTTATAATAAAGATTCACTTAAAATAGTACGTGAGCAAACAGAGGGATCAATTGGACAGTGTTCCTGAGTAGTAGCGAGATGTGTGAGGTAAGATACACCGCTGGCGCTTTTAATTTTTCTTATTAATTTGTTTGTTTCACCCTCTGACTGGTGGGACCCAACGTACTATGTGGAGAGAGGTAAGGTGACTAAGGCTGCATTATTTCTGCACCACTATGGATAGTCTTACCACCAAAGCCACATGACACGATTATGATTGAAATCCCAATGACTCCCACACACAAAAAAAAAACACAACATGCTTGTCACACGAATGCAGGAATGTATAAAAGGTTATTTTCCTCTCGTTGAACATAACGGGAGGGTTGTGTAGCTGGTTAGCCTGTTTGCTCATCAAACTTGAGGTCTCGGGTTCGATAACTACACTTGAGCATAATTTTTTCCAGGAGGATTCTTTGACTGGTCAAAATGTTTTCTAGGGTTTGCACGCTTCACACTCTCTCTCCAGTATATATATACACGCTGGAGCCTCAACGCTTGTAGTTTCTCTCTTCACACTCTCTCGCCCTCTCCCGCTGGAGCCTCAGCGCTTGTAGTTGCTCTCTTCACACTTTCTCTCCCTCTCCAGATCTAAACAAGACTTCGTTGGCCTCTCTCTCCCCTCACTGCTGCTCAAAGAGCCGGCAGGATCCGTCCGCCGGGAAGGGAAGGAGGCTTAACGCTGTTGCCGTCGGCGAGGGAGGGAATCCACTACCGGCGCAGCTGTTCACTTTCCACCCAGCGGCGGTGCGGGAGGGCCTCCGACCCCTTCTTCTTCGCCGCCGTCCCATCTCCCACCGAACCACGCCCCAAGAACCTTAAGGTATATTTTACTTACTCCACATGCATTGCTCTAGCTGCATGTATATCATAAATCTAGGACATGGTTCAAAGAGGAAAGGAGTGGGGGAAAGTAGTGGAAAAAGTTGTATATAGCATGAATCTAGGATGTGGTTCAAAGAGGAAATGAAGGGGGAAAGTTGTATAGCATGAATCTAGGACATGGTTCAAAGAGGAAAGGAATGGGGGAAAGTAGTGGGGAAAGTTGTATCACATAAATCTAGGATGTGGTTCAAAGAGGAAAGGAAGGGGCGAAAGTACTAGTTAAAAAAGGAAAGGAAGGGACAAGGCTGTAGAGTTTGAGCAGGACTAGATTTGCTGCGCTCACATAGGGAAAGGTGTCTAAAGATAACAAAACTGGGACCAACACAAATATGCTCCTTGGTTGTTTGTTCTTTGTTGCAACAGACTGTGCATGACCACCGTACATTGGTAGATGCACATGATGCTGGTGTGTCCACTGTCCCGTGCAACTCATTAGCTGTTGTTAATCTAAGGCCCTGTTTGGTTAAAAACTCCCTAGTCCCTACCTGCTTGGTTCCAGGGACTAAACATGGACTAGAGGTTATTAAATGACATGCTAAAATACCATGTTACCCCTAGTAATGAACTAATAGAAACAAGGTGCGATGCATGGCAGGGGTAACTGTTGGAAAAAATCCCAAAAAGACTCCCTCGGGGTCTTCTTTCTTTAGTCCCAAATGCCCACTTTTAGTCCCTAAAAGTCCCTCCTGTTTGGTTTAGATGGGACTGACACGGAGTTTTTTTAGTCCCTACACCAAAATGTCCCTGTAAACAAACACCCTCTAGTCATGCCGCTAGAAAATTGATGCAATACCACAGTTAAAAGCAAATTACATGTTTAACGAATTTTATTGTTAATATAATCTCTATGTTAATATTAATCAATGCCACTATTTGAGAAATGCTACCGTCTTGCTTTCTTTCCCATTTAGATAAGGTAGAGGCTTCCTTTTGTTGGCTTCTGTGTCATCCACCATTATTGACCACTAATTGTTTCCTTTGCACCTCTGTGTAAACAGGGTTATCTACTTCACCTCGTTGCCATTGTGACCTTTTGTTGCCCTGCACAAAACACTTTTGTTTTAAGAGTGTTTTGTGCAGTTCAACCAAAATGTCACACCGACAATGTTGTTTGATTGCTTGATCTTAGTGGAATTGCACAAGAGGAGATCTTACTTCCTATCCGTTAAGGCGAATTTGGTTCAGATCTTCTTCTTGTGAGTTGTTTGAATTTCGCATCATGAGAGGTCAGTACTAGCCTTCTTTCACATGATTCTGCAGTGTGCTTTCATATGTTGTGCTACTTGTACGATAATGTTGCTTGATTTTAGTGAACTACACAAATGGAGACAAGACTTCCAATCTGTATGTGCACCGTAATATCCCATTGAGGTAAGATAAGGATATTTCACAACTGCTGGCCTGTATTTTGCCACTTTCATCAGAAAATTAAGTTTAGTACTATACTTGTGCTCCCTAATTGACATGCCAAATCTTACATTGAAGGTGAAGCTTGTCTGTTATTGAACCAAGTGATGAAGGGGAAGAACAAGCGGAAGAAAAACAAAAATCAACTCCCGGTGCTGTAATGAAGCACTGGAACTGTGATGACACAAGTAATGATATAGTTTTGCATCTTAATTTATTGCTATGGCTGGAACGAGCAATTGTTTTGCCACTGATTTGATGCCATACGTAATTATCTCTACTTGTGGAAACAGGGATCTTCTTTGAAGATACCATATGTTTTTGTGGAACTGCACAAGAAGATGTTGGAAACATTAAACTAATCGAGGAGTATATAGTAAGCATGGCCACCCCCGTAGATAGCAACAGATGGTTCCGGAGAAGTGCTTCATCTGTATGCTCTACACAATTAGCCTCCTAACAAAGGTTGGTACTCGCCCACTGATTTCATCCATATGATTAAGCTTTGTCATATCTATTGGTGTTGTGCGACTGTTTAGATACTGTCATGAAAAAGTGGTATTGTCCTTGAGAAGTGCTTCATCTTTGTTGTTTTAAATATTTTCTTTCCTTTTTTTCGAGCAAATAGAGATGCTAGCATTTAGTAGCCCTCTTGTCTTTGCACAACAGGATCATCTTCCTCTGAATAAGAATATGGAGTACGTGAAGTGACTAGTTCTGATTATGCCAGGATGAAGAAGCCCTATCTATCTTCTCATCAGAAGGAGCTGTTGAAGGATGGTTACATTACTCCCCACAAGACCAAACTAACTTCACTCAGAAGGACTGACAAATCTCCATTCTTTTGCTGTGATGCCCGAGTACAATGTTGTTCTAGGATTCTTTCTGGTGAGTTCCATTTTTCTAAAAGTGTGCTCTACATGGACCATGTATGTGCATGTTGAAACTGTCAATTCATAGTACAGTTTGCTTTATACTAATCACTTTTTTGTATTTGTGCAAACAGGGGTGCTCAGCTTGATTTCAATGGGAACTGCACAAAACGTTCATGAATACATCGAATCTTTCATTTCCACCACAAGAAAGGAGGTGCCCATAAGTTCAAGGCGTTGCAACATATAAGGGCGAAATCATACAAGCTACGCGCGAATTTGGTTGATTTTGGTGGAACTGCACAAAAAGAACAGCTGGTTTATTTAGCACGAGGTGCCATGTCAATGTCCGAACTGATGGCAAACCCTTCCCATTCCACAATCATAGGCATTTGATATTTTGGAATGGGACAACCTTGTCAAATTTTGCTCATTGATTTTAGCAAGATATGCGTTTGATATTTTTGAATGGGACGCCCTTTGCTGTCAGTAGCGTCGATCAATTTTTTTTCTTTATTATTTAGTTGTGCATTAAATATTGCCTCTGACATGTGAGTCGCTGAGATGCATAATCATCGATTGTTTTGAATGTTCTCTATGAATTGCCAGGCCTGTGTGTTTGATTGCAATGTACAGAAACGCTAAAAAGCTGCTCAAACTCTTTGTACTCCTTTTGTTCCTTTTTTACTTTGCACATTGTGAAAGTGCATACTTTTTTGTATAAGATTGGTCAAATTAGAGATACTTTGACTGCAGACAAAACTTGTATGCAGACTAGAAAGGACCGGAGGGAGTACATGTGAAACTGCTGCAAACAAGGTGATCACCCTGGGAATAATGCTAGTACATATTGTTTTGCATGTTCATCCAATGCTAGTGATACATGAATTCGAGCTAATCGAAATAAATTCATTCATACATGGTTGGATTTCATATAAACATGCCGGATTTCATTACATTTCATACATTCCTCAACTAAAAAGGGGTGCGCTGGAGGTATAATTAATTAACCGAAGCTACCCACCTGTGTCCCGCTGAGCCGAATAGAAGCTTCAGTGACTTAACTGCAGGTGCAGTTGCGTAACTGACATGTGGCCTGTTGGGCCCATGTGTTAGTCAGCCAACTGCACCAGAAGTTAAGTAGAAGCAGCGTTCTTCTCCAGCGTAGCTCTCCGACTCCACGTCGCTGCCAAGAAGCTAACCGACCGTCAATGGTCAACCCGCCTAGCTTGGCTTCAACCGGAGGGTAGCAGCGATGGCCTTACTTGGACCCGAGCAGCGGCGACCTACCGTGTTCTACTCTTCCTTGTTTTCTGTGTGGCGCGGCCTCATTGACAGCGGGACGGGGCCTCGGCGGAGCCGACGATGTCCTCTGTCTCGTTGCCGACGGGCGGCGCCTCAGCGGAGCGGTGGAAATCCTCCCCCACGTTGTCGGCAGGGTGGGGCCTCGGCTGAGCCGGCGATGTCCTCTGCCTTGTTGTTGGCGGGGCGAGGCCTTGGCGGAGCCGGTGATGTCCTCTGCCTCGTTGTTGGTGCCGCGGGGCCTCGGCGGAGCCGGCGGTGTCCTCTGCCTCGTTGTTGGCGCCACGGGGCCTCAGTAGAGCAGGGCCTCGTTGACGCCAGCGGAGCGAGGACTCGTCGGAGCCAACATTGTCCTCTGCCTCGTCCTCGGTCTCGCCAAACAACGCCTCGCCCGCTTCATCTCCCTCTTTGCTAGCCTCTTTGTAGGCGGCCGCAGCCTCCGCCACCCGCATGCGGTACCGCCAGCGCTCGAGGCGGGCCTTGCGGGCGGAGCGGTATGAGTCGAGCAGCGCCTCCTGCTCCACCCGCTCCGCGGCGATCTGCTCCTCCGCCTGCAGGTGCTCCTGGAGGAGATGGTGGTTGTAGGCGGTGTCGGCCTGCGCCTCCCGGAACTGCTCCTCATGCATCTGCCTTACCCTGTCCATATACTGGGCACGGGCCTCGCCGATGGTCATGGTGCAATGCACCGGCGAGGATGGCGTGGAGGAGGGGGTTGGCGCCGGATCGTCGATTGCCATGTTCTCCATTGGGACGCCGTCGCCCTTCGGCTGCCTGCCGGCCAGCCGGTCGGCAGCACTGGCTGCCTTCTCCTTGTGGTCCGTCGTCCGCCCATCCCGAAGAGCGCAACAGTTTATATAGCAATGGTGAGCGGGCGGAGGGACGGACGTGTGGTGCCAGAGTAGCCGCCTCGGCTACCGCGTATCATTAATGTGTGCGGCAGATGGACGGACAGATGACACTTGTGTCGTTTGAAGGCGGAGCAATCGCCTGCACCGGGAAGGGGGGGGTGCTGACTGTTTCGGGCGGAAAGCGCGCACGGGCGAGGAGATGACTTTACTTGGAGAGGATGACAATGGGGACCCACCAGGTCCATAGCCTCACGTACGCAAGTGCATCCTTATTATATATATATAACTATAATTTATTTTGCTTCCTCCTGGTTTCCTGACATCACGCTCCCACACCATTGTACTCCCTCCTTTCCGGTTTATAGGGCTTATCTCAGAATTTTAGTTTTTCCATTTTATAAGGCTCAATTTGGTTGTTTTCCATCACATGTTCAAATTCCAAGGTGCATTAAATCATTGCATACAAGTATTAAGAGAAAATTGACCAATGCATGTACTTTATGTATGAATGCATTGCAATTAATGCATTGATAAACATAATGTTTTGAGGATAACAAGAGCATTAATTAGGTGCTTTTACAAAACTACAAAAAATATTCCACCACTCGCCATCTACCTTGATTGGTGAGATTTTTTAATTGAGCATTATAAACCGGAAAGGAGGGATTAGTCAATAAACGAGAGAATTGCACAAGAAGCGGCCGACAGCTGGGACCAAGCAGCTCGAACAGTATTTGTGTTTTTGAGGTGTGAGCACTGCAGAGTTTTTTGATGTTCACCCCAGATATTAATTTTTCTCCTCTAAACAACAACGAAAACATCGCTGCTGGTATTAACTGCGCGGGCTGTGGCCCGTCTAGCCCATGCCAGATATCCAACCCAGATATTAATTTTTTTCAAGCTGAAAATGGCTAGCCCAGCTATACTTTTTTTTAGGAATACCCAGGCAAGGTCAAGTTGTTATTCTCTGCCCCGCTGGGCTGCAAATCTTTCCTAGGAGGGATGCATTAGGCTTAACAAGAAAATAGGCTTTAAGAAATAATAAATGGGATGTAATTATAAAAACTGGATAGTAACTATAAAAAAATGCACCAAACAGTGATTACTTTATAAAATATTATTTTTGGATATTGAAAATTTTAATTTCATTAATTGTTGCGAGCGCAATGTTTCGTTGGATTTTTACGTAATATAGATTTATATCAAAATGTGGGAAATTTTATTGAATTCTGTTTTGAACAGTTAGTTGAAATGGGCTGTACTTTTAACAAACTGTAAATGGGCTGTAGTAAATTCCATTAGAATTCAAAAATGGGCTACACATTCTTACAAATCTCAAATGGGCTATAAGTTCTCTGCCACACACTTCTGGCCTTACTAAGTTGACGCGTCCCCTAAAAAAACAGAGTTGACGCATATGCAAGGCTTTGTCAACTTATAGTCAACACATGGTTCTAGCAGCAGTGGCCGTTGAATGTCCATCTAACGGATGCCGTGCTTCTTCTTCAATCTCGGATATTCTAGCTTCACCCGTCCAAAAAATGATTCCTCCCCCTGACATCTGGGGCGCACCATTTCGGAAGCTGACCTGTGGGCCTACTAAGTTGACGTACCAAGGGCTTTGTTAACTTAGTCAATATAAACAATTCTAACTGCAGTGACCGTACGATGTCCATCCAACGGCCGTCGTGCTTCTTCAACCTCTGGTCTTCTTGCTCCAGCCGCCCAAAGTAGCGCCGGTCGTGCCGCCTGCTCCTGCCTCCCGTGGCCGGCTGTGCTGCCGCGGAGGCCTCACCTCCCCCTACTACTCCTACCGCTGGCCAGGCCATCCCTCCACTCACCCACTGAAGGAAATATGCCCTAGAGGCAATAATAAAGTTATTATTTATTTCCTTATTTCATGATAAATGTTTATTATTCATGCTAGAATTGTATTAACCGGAAACATAATACATGTGTGAATACATAGATAAACATAGTGTCACTAGTATGCCTCTACTTGACTAGCTTGTTGATCAAAGATAGTTGTGTTTCCTAACCATAGACATGAGTTGTCATTTGATTAACGGGATCACATCATTAGGAGAATGATGTGATTGACTTGACCCATTCCGTTAGCTTAGCACTTGATCGTTTAGTATGTTGCTATTGCTATCTTCATAACTTATACATGTTCCTATGACAATGAGATTATGCAACTCCCGTTTACCGGAGGAACACTTTGTGTGCTACCAAACGTCACAACGTAACTAGGTGATTATAAAGGAGCTCTACAGGTGTACCCAAAGGTACATGTTGAGTTGGCATATTTCGAGATTAGGATTTGTCACTCCGATTGTTGGAGAGGTATCTCTGGGCCCTCTTGGTAATGCACATCACTATAAGCCTTGCAAACAATGTGACTAATGAGTTAGTTGCGGGATGATGCATTACATAACGAGTAAAGAGACTTGCTGGTAACGAGATTGAACTAGGTATTGGGATACCGACGATCGAATCTGGGGCAAGTAACATACCGATGACAAAGGGAACAATGTATGTTGTTATGCGGTTTGACCGATAAAGATCTTCGTAGAATATGTAGGAGCCAATATGAGCATCCAGGTTCCACTATTGGTTATTGACCGGAAACGTGTCTCGGTCATGTCTACATAGTTCTCGAACCCGTAGGGTCCGCACGCTTAAGGTTTCGATGGCAGTTATATTATGAGTTTATGAGTTTTGATGTATCAAAGGAGTTCGGAGTCCCGGATGAGATCGGGGACATGACGAGGAGTCTCGAAATGGTCGAGATGTAAAGATCGATATATTGGATGACTATATTCGGACATCGGAAAGGTTCCGAGTGATTCGGGTATTTTTCGGAGTACCGGGGAGTTACGGGAATACGGGGAAGAGTATTGGTCCTTAATGGGCCTTAGTGGGAAGGAGCCAGGAGGTGGCGCGCGCCCCTCCCAAGCCCAGTCCGAATTGGATAAAGGGTTTGGGGCGCGGCCCCCTCTCCCTTCCTTCTCCACTCCCTTCCTTTCCCCCCTTCTCCTAGTTGGACTAGGAAAGAAGGAGTCCTACTCCCGGTGGAAGTAGGACTCCCCTTGGCGCGCCCTCCTTGGCCGGCCAACCCCTCCCCCTTGGCTCCTTTATATACGGGGGCAGGGGGGCACCCCATGACACATAAGTTGATCTTCGTGATCATTCCTTAGCCTTGTGGGGTGCCCCCCTCCATCATATTCCACCTCGGTCATATCGTTGCGGTGCTTAGGCGAAGCCCTGCGTCGGTAGAACATCATCATCGTCACCACGCCGTCGTGCTGATGGAACTCATCCCCGACACCCTGCTAGATCGAAGTCCGGGGATCGTCATCGAGCTGAACGTGTGCTAAACTCGGAGGTGTCGTACGTTCGGTACTTGGATCGGTTGGATCGTGAAGATGTACGACTACATCAACCGCGTTGTCATAACGCTTCCGCTTTCGGTCTACGAGGGTATGTGGACAAACTCTCCCCTCTCGTTGCTATGCATCACCATGATCTTGCGTGTGCGTAGGAAAATTTTGAAATTACTACATTCCCCAACAGTGGCATCCGAGCCAGGTTTTATGCGTAGATGTTATATGCACGAGTACAACACAAGTGAGTTGTGGGCGATGCAAGTCATACTGCTTACCAGCATGTCATACTTTGGTTCGGCGGTATTGTTGGATGAAGCGGCCCGAACCAACATTACGCGAGACTGGTTTTACCGCCGTGCTTTGCACACAGGTGACTAGCGGGTGTCAGTTTCTCCAACTTTAGTTGAACCGAGTGTGGCTACGCCCGGTCCTTGAGAAGGTTAAAACATCACTAACTTGACGAACTATCGTTGTGGTTTTGATGCGTAGGTAAGAACGATTCTTGCTCAGCCTGTACCAGCCACGTAAAACTTGCAACAACAAAGTATAGGACGTCTAACTTGTTTTTGCAGGGCATGTTGTGATGTGATATGGTCAAGACGTGATAAGATATAAGTTGTTTTATGAGATGATCATGTTTTGTTGAAGTTATCGGCAACTGGCAATAGCCTTATGGATGTCTCTTTATTGCATAAGATGCAAGCGCCAAATAATTGCTTTACTTTATCGCTATGCAATAGCAATAGTTGCAAGAGCAATAGTTGGTGAGATGACCATGTGACGACACATTGATATAGATCAAGATGATGGAGATCATGGTGCCGTGTCGGTGACGATTGAGATCATGACAGTACATTGGAGATGGAGATCAAAGGCGCAAGATGATCATGGCCATATCATGTCACATATTTTGATTGCATATGATGTTTATCTTTTATACATCTTTTTTGCTTAGTTTGACGGTAGCATTTTAAGATGATCTCTCACTAATTATCAAGAAGTGTTCTCCCTGAGTATGCACCGTTGCGAAAGTTCTTCGTGCTGAGACACCACGTGATGATCGGGTGTGATAGGCTCTACGTTCAAATACAACGGGTGCAAAACAGTTGCACATGCAGAATACTCAGGTTAAACTTGATGAGCCTAGCATATACAGATATGGCCTCGGAACACGGAGACGGAAAGGTCGAGCGTGAATCATATAGTAGATATGATCAACATAGTGATGTTCACCATTGAAAACTACTCCATCTCACGTGATGATCGGACATGGTTTAGTTGATTTGGATCACGTGATCACTTAGATGACTAGAGAGATGTCTGTCTAAGTGGGAGTTCTTAAGTAATATGATTAATTGAACTTAAATTTATCATGAATTGATTCCTGGTAGTATGTTGCAAATTATGTTGTAGATCAGTAGCTCACGTTGTTGCTTTCATATGTTTATTTTGATATGTTCCTAGAGAAAACTGTGTTGAAAGATGTTAGTAGCAATGATGCGGATTGGATCCGTGATCTGAGGTTTATCCTCATTGCTGCACAGAAGAATTATATCCTTAATGCACCGCTAGGTGACAGACCTATTGCAGGAGCAGATGCAGACGTTATGAATGTTTGTCTAGCTCAATATGATGACTACTTGATAGTTTAGTGCACCATGCTTAACGGCTTAGAATCGGGACTTCAAAGACGTTTTGAACGTCATGGACCATATGAGATGTTCCAGGAGTTGAAGTTAATATTTCCACCAAATACCCGAGTTGAGAGATATGAAGTCTCCAACAAGTTCTATAGCTAAAAGATGGAGGAGAATCACTCAACTAGTGAGCATGTGCTCAGATTGTCTTGGTACTTCAATCGCTTGAATCAAGTGGGAGTTAATCTTCCAGATAAGATAGTGATTGACAGAATTCTCTAGTCACCATCACTAAGTTACTAGAACTTCGTGATGAACTATAGTATGCAAGGGACGACGAAAATGATTCCCGAGCTCTTCGTGATGTTGAAATCGACGAAGGTAGAAATCAAGAAAGAGCATCAAGTGTTGATGATTGACAAGATCACTAGTTTCAAGAAAAGGGCAAAGGAAAATAAAGGGAACTTCAAGTAGAATGGCAAGAAAGTTGTCACTCCCGCGAAGAAGCCCAAAGCTAGACCAAAGCCTGAAACAAAGTGCTTCTACTGCAAAGGAAATGGTCACTGGAAGCGGAAATGCCCTGAATATTTGGTGGATAAGAAGGATGGCAAGGTGAATAAGGGTATATTTGATATACAGGTTATTGATGTGTGCCTTACTAGTATTTATAGTAGCCCCTGGGTATTTGATACTTGTTTGGTTGCTAAGATTAGTAACTCGAAATAGGAGTTACAGAATAGACAGAGACTAGTTGAAGGGGAAGTGACGATGAATGTTGGAAGTAGTTCTAAGATTGATATGATCATCATCACACACTCCCTATACTTTCGGGATTAGTGTTAAACCTAAATAAATGTTATTTGGCGTCTGCGTTGAGCATGAATATGATCTGATCATGTTTATTGCAATACGGTTATTCATTTAAAGTCAGAGAATAATTGTTGTTCTGTTTACATGAATAAAACCTTCAATGGTCATACACCCAATAAAATAGTTTGTTGGATCTCGATCGTAGTGATACACATATTCATAATATTGATGCCAAAAGATGCAAAGTTAATAACGATAGTGCAACATATTTGTGGCACTGCCGTTTAGGTCATATCGGTGTAAAGCGCATGAAGAAACTACATAAAAGATGGATTTTCGGAATCACTTGGTTATGAATCATTTGATGCTTGCGAACCGTGCCTTTTGGGCAAGATGACTAAAACTCCATTCTCCGGAACAATGGAACGAGCTACTAACTTGTTGGAAATAATACATATCGATGTATGCGATCCAATGAGTGTTGATGCTCGTGGCAAGTATCGTTATTTTTTGAACTTCACAAGATGATTTGAGCAGATATGAGTATATCTACTTGATGAAACATAATTCTGAAATAGTTGAAAGGTTCAAAGAATTTCAGAGTGAAGTGGAAAAATCATCGTAACAAGAAAATAAAGTTTCTGCGATCTGGTCGCGGAGATGAATATTTGAGTTACGAGTTTGGTCTTCAATTAAAACAATGTGGAATAGTTTCACGGCTCACGCCACCTGGAACAACACAACGTTATGGTGTGTCCGAATGTCGTAACCACACTTTATTGGATATGGTGCGATCTATGATGTCTCTTACTGATTTACCACTAATGTTTTGGGGTTATGCATTAGAGACAACTGCATTCACGTTAAAAGGGCACCATCTAAATCCGTTGAGACGACACCGTATGAACTATGGTTTAGCAATAAACCTAAGCTGTCGTTTCTTAAAGTTTGGAGTTGCGATGCTTATATGAAAAAGGTTTTCAACCTGATAAGCTCGAACCTAAATCGGAGAAGTGCGTCTTCATAGAATACCCAAAGGAAACTGTTGGGTACACCTTCTATCACAGATCTAAAGGCAAAACATTCGTTGCTAAGAATGGATCCTTTCTAGAGAAGGAGTTTCTCTCGAAAGAAGTGAGTGGGAGGAAAGTAGAACTTTATGAGGTAACTGTACCTGCTTCCTTATTGGAAAGTAGTTCATCACAAGAACCAGTTCCTGTGACAACTACACCAATCAGTGAGGAAGTTAATGGTATTGATCATGAAACTTCAGATCAAGTTATTACAAAAACTCGTAGGTCTTCCAAAGTACAGTCCGCACCAGAGTGGTACAGTAATCCTGTTTTGGAAGTCATGTTACTAGACCATGATGAACCTACGAACTATGAGAAAGCGATGATGAGCCCAGATTCCGCGAAATGGCTTGAGGCCATGAAATCTGAGATGGGATCCATGTATGAGAACAAAGTGTGGACTTTGGTAGAGTTGTCCGATGATCGGCAAGCCATATTGTATAAATGGATCTTCAAGAGGAAGACAAATGCTGATAGTAGTGTTACTATCTACAAAGCTCGACTTGTCGCAAAAGGGTTTTCGACAAGTTTAAGGTGTTGACTACAATGAGATTTTCTCAACTGTAGCGATGCTTAAGTCTGTACGAATCATGTTAGCAATTGCCACATTTTATGAAATTTGGCAAATGGATGTCAAAACTACATTCCTTAATGGATTTATTAAAGAAGAGTTGTATATGATACAACCATAAGGTTTTGTCAATCCTAAAGGTGCTAACAAAATGTGCAAGCTCCACTGATCCATCTATGGACTGGTGCAAGCATCTCAGAGTTGGAATATACGCTTTGATAAGTTGATCAAAGCATATAGTTTTATACAGACTTGCGATGAAGCCTGTATTTACAATAAAGTGAGTGAGAGCACTACCACCTACCGCCTTTCTGATAAATATATGTGAGTAACATATTGTTGATCAGAAATGATGTAGAATTCTTCTGGAAAGCATAAAGGAGTGTTTGAAAGGAGTTCTTTAAAAGAAAGACCTCAGTAAAGCTACTTACATATTGAGCATCAAAATCTATTGAGATAGATTAAGACGCTTGGTAATTTTTTCAATAAGTACATACCTTGTCAAGATTTTGAAGTAGTTCAAAGTGGAACAGTCAAAGAAAGACTTCTTGCCTGTGTTGCAAAGGTGTGAAATTGAGTAAGACTCAAATCCCGACCATGGCAGAAAATAGAAAAGAGAATGAAAGTCATTCCCTATGCCTCAGTCATAGGTTCTATAAAGTATGCTATGCTATGTACCAAACCTATTGTATACCTTGCTCTGAATTTGGCAAGGGAGTACAATAGTGATCTAGGAGTAGATCACTGGACATTGGTCAAGAATATTCTTAGTGAGGACTAAGGATATATTTCTCGATTATGGAGGTGATAAAAGAGCCCATCGTTAAGAGTTACATCGGCGCAAGCTTTCACACCGATCCAGATGACTCTAAGTCTCAATCTGGATACATATTAAAAGTGGGAGAAATTAACTAGAGTAGCTTCGTGCAGAGCATTGTAGACATAGAATATTTGCAAAATACATACGGCTCTGAATGTGACAGACCCGTTGACTAAAATTCTCTCACAAACAAAACATGATCATACCTTAGTACTCTTTGGGTGTTAATCACATAGCGATGTGAACTAGATTATTGACTCTAGTAAACTCTTTGGGTGTTGATCACATGACGATGTGAACTATGGGTATTAATCACATACAGATGTGAATGTTGGTGTTAAAATCACATGGCGATGTGAACTAGATTATTGACTCTAGTGCAAGTGGGAGACTGAAGGAAATATGCCCTAGAGGCAATAATAAAGTTATTATTTATTTCCTTATTTCATGATAAATGTTTATTATTCATGCTAGAATTGTATTAACCGGAAACATAATACATGTGTGAATACATAGACAAACATAGTGTCACTAGTATGCCTCTACTTAACTAGCTTGTTGATCAAAGATGGTTGTGTTTCCTAACCATAGACATGAGTTGTCATTTGATTAACGGGATCACATCATTAGGAGAATGATGTGATTGACTTGACCCATTCCGTTAGCTTAGCACTTGATCGTTTAGTATGTTGCTATTACTTTCTTCATAACTTATACATGTTCCTATGACTATGAGATTATGCAACTCCCGTTTACCGGAGGAACACTTTGTGTGCTACCAAACGTCACAACGTAACTGGGTGATTATAAAGGAGCTCTACAGGTGTATCCAAAGGTACATGTTGAGTTGGCGTATTTCGAGATTAGGATTTGTCACTCCGATTGTCGGAGAGGTATCTCTGGGCCCTCTCGGTAATGCACATCACTATAAGCCTTGCAAGCAATGTGACTAATGAGTTAGTTGCGGGATGATGCATTACATAACGAGTAAAGAGACTTGCCGGTAATGAGATTGAACTAGGTATTGGGATACCGACGATCGAATCTCGGGCAAGTAACATACCGATGACAAAGGGAACAACGTATGTTGTTATGCGGTTTGACCGATAAAGATCTTCGTAGAATATGTAGGAGCCAATATGAGCATCCAGGTTCCGCTATTGGTTATTGACCGGAAACGTGTCTCGGTCATGTCTACATAGTTCTCAAACCCGTAGGGTCCGCACGCTTAAGGTTTTGATGACAGTTATATTATGAATTTATGAGTTTTGATGTACCGAAGGAGTTCGGAGTCCCGGATGAGATCGGGGACATGACGAGGAGTCTCGAAATGGTCGAGACGTAAATATCGATATATTGGACGACTATATTCGGACATCGGAAAGGTTCCGAGTGATTCGGGTATTTTTCGGAGTACCGGGGAGTTACGGGAATACGGGGAAGAGTATTGGGCCTTAATGGGCCTTAGTGGGAAGGAGCCAGGAGGTGGCGCACGCCCCTCCCAAGCCCAGTCCGAATTGGACAAAGGGTTTGGGGCGCGGCCCCCTCTCCCTTCCTTCTCCACTCCCTTCCTTTCCCCCCTTCTCCTAGTTGGACTAGGAAAGAAGGAGTCCTACTCCCGGTGGGAGTAGGACTCCCCTTGGCGCGCCCTCCTTGGCCGGCCAACCCCTCCCCCTTGGCTCCTTTATATACGGGGGCAGGGGCACCCCATGACACACAAGTTGATCTTCTTGATCGTTCCTTAGCCGTGTGCGGTGCCCTCCTCCACCATATTCCACCTCGATCATATCCTTGCGGTGCTTAGGCGAAGCCCTGCGTCGGTAGAACATCATCATCGTCACCACGCCGTCGTGCTGACGGAACTCATCCCCGACACCCTGCTAGATCGGAGTCCGGGGATCGTCATCGAGCTGAACATGTGCTGAACTCGGAGGTGCCGTACGTTCGGTACTTGGATCGGTCGGATCGTGAAGACGTATGACTACATCAACCGTGTTGTCATAACGCTTCCGCTTTCGGTCTACGAGGGTACATGGACAAACTCTCCCCTCTTGTTGCTATGCATCACCATGATCTTGCGTGTGCGTAGGAAAATTTTGAAATTACTACGTTCCCCAACACCCACACCCCCTGTTATTCTGCGGCGACGGCAGCGCAGCCGAACCAGTGAACCCTCGTACTCCTCTCCGCGTGTGCATCCACTGCCGCGTCTTCTCCGGCTTCGCGTCGTCCCCTTCCTAGGCCTCGCCGTCGTCCACCGCCGTGGTGCTATCGGCGTGGCATGGTCAACGTGGTCAAGGAACGACTTCCATCGGACGTGGACTGTACGTGGAGAGGCTGACAGCTGGGTCCATGGCAGCCGCAAGGAAGTGCCTCCTTATTACGTGCAAAATAATTATTCCTCCACCTGACAGCGGGCACCCACCGGACGGGCCACCGTATTTCGTGAAAAAAATGATTCGCCCCCTGACTGCTGGGACCCATGAGCTACATCTTCGCACGCAAGAAAGTGCGTCCGGGAAAAAATGATTCGCCCCCCTGAGTGCTGGGACCCACCAGCTACATCTTCGCACGCAAGGAAGTGCGTCCGAAAAAAACGATTCGCCCCCGACTGCTGGGACCCACCAGCTACACCTTCGCACGCAAGGAAGTGCGTCCGGAAAAAAAAAACGATTCGCCCCCTGACTGTTGGGACCCGGCAGCTACACCTTCGCACGCAAGGAAGTGCGTCCGGGCAAAAAAAACCAAAACGATTCAGCCCCCTGACTGCTGGGACCCACCAGCTACATCTTCGCAGGCAAGGAAGTGCCTGACAGTCGGGACCCACCTGGTCGAAGCGTACATAGCGTTGTCATCCTGGTCGCGAACGTGTATGTATATACTGGTCGATGTAGAGGCGCGCACGTGTCGTAGTAGAGGCGTGCACGTAGCATGTACACGTACATACAACGGCCAGGGTGCAAGAAAGAAAATATGGCCACGTATGTGTACATACAGGCGGGGTCTCGAACGCCTACTCGCGCATACGTACGGCGAGGGCTCGTGTTCATGGGGAGGCAACGGAATGCTTCGTGTTCATGGGGAGGCAATGGAATGCGTCGTGTTCATCGGGAGGCAACGGAACGCGTGGGAGCCAACCGGCTGGGTCGGAATGGAATGCGTGGTCGTGTTCATCGGGAGGGCTTGGATGGAACAGGCGATCGAAACGAGGCCTGATGTATCGCAAAATGGAGGAAACGGACCTCCTACGGTTGAAACGGGGGTCCTGTTGATCAGGAGGGGTGTGGTGTACCGTAAAACGGAGGAAACGGACCTCCGACGGTCGAAACGGGGGTCCTGTTGATCGGGAGGGGTGTGGCGTGATACGTCTCCAACGTATCTATAATTTTTGATTGCTCCATGCTACTTTATCTATTGGTTTGGACTATAATGGGCTTTATTTTCCACTTTTATATTATTATTGGGACTAACCTATTAACCGGAGGCCCAGCCCAAAATTGATGTTTTTTTTTGCCTTTTTCAGTATTTCGAAGAAACAGAATATCAAACGGAGTCCAAACGGAATGAAACCTTCGAGAATGTGATCTTCTCACCGAACGTGATCCAGGAGACTTGGACCCTACTCCAAGAAGCGCCAGAGGCGGTGGCGCGCCCCCTACCTCGTGGGCCCCCTGACGCTCCACCGACGTACTCCTTCCTCCTATATATACCTACGTACCCCCAATAGACCAGAGACGGAGCCAAAAACCTAATTCCACCGCCGCAACCTTCTGTATCCACGAGATCCCATCTTGTGGCCTGTTCCGTAGCTCTGCCGGAGGGGGCATCCACCATGGAGGGCTTCTACATCAACACCATAGCCCCTCCGATGAAGTGTGAGTTGTTTACTTCAGACCTTCGGGTCCATAGCTAGTAGCTAGATGGCTTCTTCTCTCTTTTTGGATCTCAATACAATGTTCCCCCCCTCTCTCGTGGAGATCTATTCGATGTAATCTTCTTTTTGCGGTGTGTTTGTTGAGACCGATGAATTGTGGGTTTATGATCCAGCTTATCTATGAATAATATTTGAATCTTCTCTGAATTCTTTTATGTATGATTGAGTTATCTTTGCAAGTCTCTTCGAATTATCTGTTTGGTTTGGCCAACTAGATTGGTAGTTCTTGCAATGGGAGAAGTGCATGGCTTTGGGTTCAATCTTGCGGTGTCCTTACTCAGTGACAAAGAGTTGCAAGGCACGTATTGTATTGTTGCCATCGAGGATAACAAGATGGGGTATTTATCATATTGCATGAATTTATTCCTCTACATCATGTCATCTTGCTTAAGGCGTTACTCTGTTTTTAACTTAATACTCTAGATGCATGCTGGATAGTGGTCGATGAGTGGAGTAATAGTAGTAGATGCAGAATCGTTTTGGTCTACTTGTCTCGGACGTGATGCCTATATACATGATCATACCTAGATAACCTCATAACTATGCTCAATTCTGTCAATTGCTCAACAGTAATTTGTTCACCCACCGTAGAATACTTATGCTCTTGAGAGAAGCCACTAGTGAAACCTATGGCCCCTGGGTCTATTCTCATCATATTAATCTCCATCACTTTATTTACTTGCTTTGCCTTTACTTTCTACTTTGCATCTTTATACCAAAAATACCAAAAATATTATCTCTATCAGATCTCACTCTCGTAAGTGACCGTGAAGGGATTGACAACCCCTAATCGCAGTTGGTTGCGAGTAGCTATCGTTTTGTGCAGGTACGAGGGACTTGCGCGTGACCTCCTACTGGATTGATACCTTGGTTCTCAAAAACTGAGGGAAATACTTACGCTACTGTGCTGCATCATCCTCTCCTCTTCGGGGAAAACCAACGCAAGCTCGAGACGTAGCAAGAAGGATTTCTGGCGCCATTGCCGAGGAGGCTTACGCAAAAGTCAACATACCAAGTACCCATCACAATCCCTATCTCTCGCATTACATTATTTTCCATTCGCCTCTCGTTTTCCTCTCCCCCACTTCACCCTTGCCGTTTGATTCGCCCTCTCTTTCCCAATCTCCTCCTCTCTTTTGCTTGCCCTTTCGTTTCTGGTTTGGTTGGATTAGATTCTTATTTATTCCTAAACAAAGAAGCCAATATCTATGGATCCTGATCCACTTGCCAATCTTTTTAAGAGATCCAATTATGATGAACCAATTCCTAGTGATTTGGATGCACTAGATTATCTTTATAAGGTTTTGCCTAAAATCCGTGAAGTGACTCACGATAGATCTTTGAATAAAAAGCATGATTGCAATGATTTTATTATAAATTCTTTTGATGTCAATTGTGCTAATAATATGCAAAACCCTAAGCTTGGGGATGCTAGTTTTGCTATGTCCTCTACTTGTTGCAATGATCATGATTGGGGTGATTCTTCTTATGATCTTGAAAATTTATTTAAGCCCCATGATGAATATGAGATTGATAATATTGTTTGCAATAATATTGAAAGTGGGTTTGGAAGAGTGTCAACTTTAGATCCCACATATTTGGATAACATTCAATCTTATGAAATTTTTGATAGAAGTGGGCTTGGAGAAATCATGACTTTAGTGAATGATAATCCCACTATTTTGGAAGAGTGTCAACTTTGCATACATGTGGATCATGTTAAGAATATGTTATGTGATAGCTATTTTGTTGAATTTTCTTATGATCCTACATGTAATTATTATGAGAGAGGAAAATATAGTTGTAGAAGTTTTCATGTTACTAAATTACCTCTCTTCATGTTGAGATTGCTATCGTCACCTTCTTCGTCCTTGCATATGCTAGTTTTTGCTTGCCTTGCAAATTTGTTTTCCTATAATATGCCTATGCATAGGAAGTATGTTAGACTTAGATGTGTTTGTCACATGCTATATGATGCTCTATTTGTGCTTCAATTCTTGTCTTTCATGTCAGCATCATCGAAATCTCAATGCCTAGCTAAAAGGCTTTAAAGAAAAGCGCTTGTTGGGAGACAATCCAATATTTATCATTTATGCCTAGTAATAAATAATCCATCTAACTTCTGTTTGGATGTGGTTTTATGTTTTAACTAGTGTTTGTGCCAAGTAGGACCTATAGGATAACCTATGATGATAGTTGATTTGATTCTGCGCGTTATGATAAATCACAGGAACGTGCTTTTGCGTTGATTCTTTTTGCTTCTGATCAATAAACAAATTGTCCAGGACTTCCTATGTTGGTAGAATTTTTAGAGTTCCAGAAGTTTGCGTTAGTTACAGATTACTACAGACTGTTCTGTTTTTGACAGATTCTGTTTTTCGTGTGTTGTTTGCTTATTTTGATGAATCTATGGCTAGTAAAATAGTTTATGATCCATAGAGAAGTTGGAATACAGTAGGTTTAACACCAATATAAATAAAGAATGAGTTCATTACAGTACCTTGAAGTAGTCTTTTGTTTTCTTTCTCTAACGGAGCTCACGAGATTTCTGTTGAGTTTTGTGTTGTGAAGTTTTCAAGTTTTGGGTGAATTCTTTTGATGGATTATGGAACAAGGAGTGGCAAGAGCATAAGCTTGGGTATGACCATGGCACCCCCAAGATAATCCAAGGACACCAAAAAGTCAAAGCTTGGGGATGCCCCGGAAGGCATCCCCTCTTTCGTCCACTTCCATCGGTAATTTACTTGGAGCTATATTTTTATTCACCAACATGATATGTGTTTTGCTTGGAGCGTTTTGTATTATTTGTGTCTCTGCTTGTTAGTTTACCACAATCATCCTTGCTGTACATACCTTTTGAGAGAGCCATACATGAATTGAAATTTGTTAGAATACTCTATGTGCTTCACTTATATCTTTTGAGCTTGATAGTTTTGCTCATAGTGCTTCACTTATATCCTTTTGAGCGTGATAATTTTTGCTCTAGTGCTTCACTTAGATTTTTTTGAGCATGGTGATGGATTTGTTTTAAAGAAACTTGATCTCTCATGCTTCACTTAGATTATTTTGAGAGTCGTTAATAGCATGGTAATTTGCTTAATGTTAATATACTTGGTATTCAAGATATGTGAAACTTTCTTTTGAGTGCGTTGAATACTAAGATAAGTTTGATGCTTGATAATTGTTTTGAGATATGGAGGTGATAATATCAAAGTCGTGCTAGTTGGGTGATTATGAATTTGAGAAATACTTGTGTTGAAGTTTGCAAGTCCCGTAGCATGCACGTATGGTTAAAGTTGTGTAACAAATTTGAAACATGAAGTGTACCTGGCTTGTGCATCCTTATGAGTGGCGGTCGGGGACGAGCGATGGTCTTTTCCTACCAATCTATCCCCCTAGGAGCATGCGCGTAGTACTTGATTTTTGATGACTTCTAAATTTTTGCAATAAGTATATGAGTTCTTTTGACTAATGTTGAGTCCATGGATTATACGCACTCTCACCTTTCCGCCTTTGCTAGCCTCTTCGGTACCGTGCATTGCCCTTTCTCACCTTGAGAGTTGGTGCAAACTTCGCCAGTGCATCCAAACCCTGTGATACGATACGCTCTATCACACATAAACCTCCTATTATCTTCCTCAAAACAGCCACCATACCTACCTATCATGGCATTTCCATAGCCATTCCGAGATATATTGCCATGCAACTTCCACCATCATCATCGTGACATGCATTACTTTTGTCATATTGCCATTGCATGATCTTGTAGTTGACATCGTATTTGTGGCAAGGCCACCATGCATTATTTTTCATACATGTCACTCTTGATTCATTACACCATCCCGGTACACCGCCGGAGGCATTTATATAGAGTCATATCTTGTTCTAGTATCGAGTTGTAATCCTTATGTTGTAATCAATAGAAGTGTGATGATCATCATTATTAGAGCATTGCCCCAAAAAAAGAGGAAGGCCAAAAAAAAGAAAGGCCCAAAAAATAATATAAAAAGGGCAATGCTACTATCTCTTTTTCCACACTTGTGCTTCAAAGTAGCACCTTGTTCTTCATGTAGTGAGTCTCATATATTGTGCTTCAAAGTAGCACCTTGTTTTTCATATAGTGAGTCTCATAAGTTGTCTTGTTCATACTGGTGGGAATTTTTCATTATAGAACTTGGCTTGTATATTCCTACGATGGGCTTCCTCAAAATGCCCTAGGTCTTCATGAGCAAGCAAGTTGGGTGCACACCCACTAGTTTTCTTTTGTTGAGCATTCATAGCTCTAGTGCATCCGTTGCATGGCAATCCCTACTCCTTGCATTAACATCAATCGATGGGTATCTCCATAGCTCATTGATTAGCCTCGTTGATGTGAGACTTTCTCCTTTTCTGTCTTCTCCACACAATCCCCCTCATCATATTCTATTCCACCCATAGAGCTATATCCATGGCTCACGCTCATGTATTGCGTGAAGGTTGAAAAAGTTTGAGATTATTTAAGTATGAAACAATTGCTTGGCTTGTCATCGGGGGTATAGAAGTTGGGAACATCTTTGTGTGACGAAAATGAAGCATAGCCTAACTATATGATTTTGTAGGGATGAACTTTCTTTTGCCATGCTATTTTGAGAAGACATGATTGCTTTGATTAGTATGATTGAAGTATTATTATTTCTATGTCAATATGAACTTTTGTCTTGAATCTTTCGGATCTGAATATTCATACCATGATTAAGAAGATTTACATTGAAATTATGCCAAAGTATCACTCCGCATCAAAAATTCTCTTTTTATCATTTACCTACTCGAGGACGAGCAGGAATTAAGCTTGGGGATGCCTGATACGTCTCCAACGTATCTATAATTTTTGATTGCTCCATGCTACTTTATCTATTGTTTTGGACTATAATGGGCTTTATTTTCCACTTTTATATTATTTTTGGGACTAACCTATTAACCGGAGGCCCAGCCCAGAATTGCTGTTTTTTTGCCTTTTTCAGTATTTCGAAGAAACATAATATCAAACGGAGTCTAAACGGAATGAAACCTTCGGGATCGTGATCTTCTCACCGAACGTGATCCAGGAGACTTGGACCCTACTCCAAGAAGCGCCAGAGGTGGTCACAAGGGTGGAGGGCGCCCCCCTGGGCACGCCCCCCTACCTCGTGCCCCCCCTGACGCTCCACCGATGTACACCTTCCTCCTATATACACCTACATACCCCCAATAGACCAGAGATGGAGCCAAAAACCTAATTACACCGCCGCAACCTTCTGTATCCACGAGACCCCATCTTGGGGCCTGTTCCGGAGCTCCGCCGGAGGGGGCATCCACCATGGAGGGCTTCTACATCAACACCATAGCCCCTCCGATGAAGTGTGAGTAGTTTACTTTAGACCTTCAGGTCCATAGCTAGTAGCTAGATGGCTTCTTCTCTCTTTTTGGATCTCAATACAATGTTCTCCCCCTCTCTCGTGGATATCTATTCGATGTAATCTTCTTTTTGCGGTGTGTTTGTTGAGACCGATGAATTGTGGGTTTATGATCCAGCTTATCTATGAATAATATTTGAATCTTCTCTGAATTCTTTTATGTATGATTGAGTTATCTTTGCAAGTCTCTTCGAATTATCCGTTTGGTTTGGCCAACTAGGTTGGTAGTTCTTGCAATGGGAGAAGTGCATGGCTTTGGGTTCAATCTTGCGGTGTCCTTACTCAGTGACAGAAAGAGTTGCAAGGCACGTATTGTATTGTTGCCATCGAGGATAACAAGATGGGGTATTTATCATATTGCATGAATTTATTCCTCTACATCATGTCATCTTGCTTAAGGCGTTACTCTGTTTTTAACTTAATACTCTTGATGCATGCTGGATAGCGGTCGATGAGTGGAGTAATAGTAGTAGATGCAGAATCGTTTCGGTCTACTTGTCTCGGACGTGATGCCTATATACATGATCATACCTAGATAACCTCATAACTATGCTCAATTCTGTCAATTGCTCAACAGTAATTTGTTCACCCACCGTAGAATACTTATGCTCTTGAGAGAAGCCACTAGTGAAACCTATGGCCCCCGGGTCTATTCTCATCATATTAATCTCCATCACTTTATTTACTTGCTTTGCCTTTACTTTCTACTTTGCATCTTTATACCAAAAATACCAAAAATATTATCTCTATCAGATCTCACTCTCGTAAGTGACCGTGAAGGGATTGACAACCCCTAATCGCGTTGGTTGCGAGTGGCTATCGTTTTGTGCAGGTACGAGGGACTTGCGCGTGACCTCCTACTGGATTGATACCTTGGTTCTCAAAAACTGAGGGAAATACTTACGCTACTATGCTGCATCATCCTCTCCTCTTCAGGGAAAACCAACGCAAGCTCGAGACGTAGCATGGCGTACCGCAAAACGGACGAAACGGACCTCCTACGGTTGAAACGGTGGTCCTGTTGATCGGGAGGGGTGTGGCGTACCGCAAAACGGACGAAACGGACTTGTGTTGGAGCGCTACGGTCGAAACGGGGGTCCTGTTCATCGGGAGGGGTGTGGCGTACCACAAAACGGGACTCCACGGGATATTGTTCATCTCCACCGTCGACCTCCTCCAGCCTCCATGGGCTACCGTCGACCTCCTTCAGCCTCCACGGGCTCCTGTTCATCCAGCCTCCACCGCGCGCTACTCCACCGGCTACTGTTCAACCACCCCTCCACCGTCTACTGTTCATCCAGCCCTCCAGAACACGGGGTCCTATCCAACCACCCCTCCACGGGCACCCCTCCACCATCTACTGTTCATCCAGCCCTCCACACCACGGGGTCCTGTTCATCCAGAGGCAACGCCACTGCTCACTGTTGATCCAACCCCCCTGCAATGCTCACTGTTCATCCAATCGATCGGCTTCAGTTAGCAGTAGTAGCGAAGGAATCGCTCGATCGGGTTCAGTTAACATCCATCGATCGATCGCTCGGGTTCGGTAACGCGTAGCCTGCAGTGCAATCGCTCGGGTTCAGTTAGAGCCCAACGCCTCGCTCGGGTTCAGTTAGAGCCAACGCCTCGCACACTCGCGCATACGTGTACGAGAGAAACGCGCATCGCTCGGCCCCCGACCTCCCACCGTAACCGGCAACTCCCTGAAATTTTCCTCCCCCTCGCTTCTACCATGGTTTTTTCCATCATGGACGGCCCAAAGAATATCATGCAGCTGCGTCTCCGGCTCGCCCAGAATGAAAAGCCCATTTGCTGTCATGATTTTTTGTCATAGAAGTAGGAGCCCACCACATCTATGATGATACCGGGTTTTGTCACAATTATCGTCATAGAAGTGTCATATGTATGACAGAAAAAAAAATTCGCTCGGCCCAAAATGTCACGGATGTGTCTTTTTTTTGTAGTGGGTAGTTTCCTTATCAGAAATTTTGGCTATAGCATTTTCAAGCCAAGTATATTGAGAGTTCACACCATAAAATTCCTTAGACATATCATCAAGCTCTTTGTTCATAAACCCCAAAAAACCTTTTTGTTCCTTAAGCTCTTTTCTGAAAAAATTATTATGCTCAAATTGCAAATTCATAAAGCTTCTAATATTTGGTTCAATCTCTTCCAACCTTCTAAAAAGGTGGTCGGTACTCTTAGGCAAATCCATAAGGACAAACAGGCACACAAGCAAACAGAAAATGCAAGCGAAAGAGAGAGAGAGATTGGGAAAGAGAGGGCAAATAAAATGGCAAGGGTGAAGTGGGGGAGAGGAAAACGAGAAGCAAATGGCGAATAATGTAAATGCGAGGGAGATGAGTTTGTGATGGGTACTTGGTATGTCTTGACTTGAGCGAAGACCTCCCCGGCAACGGCGCCAGAAATCCTTCTTGCTACGTCTTGAGCTTGCGTTGGTTTTCCTTGAAGAGGAAATGGTGATGCAGCAATAGTAGCGTAAGTATTTCCCTCAGTTTTTGAGAACCAAGGTATCAATCCAGTAGGAGGCTCCTCAAAAGTCCTACGCACCTACACAAACAAACAAAGAACTCGCAACCAACGCAATAAAGGGGTTGTCAATCCCTTCACGGCCACTTGCGAAAGTGAGATCTGATAGAGATAATATGATAAGATAAATATATTTTTGGTATTTTATAATATAGATGCAAAAAGTAAAGATGCAATAAAAGTAGATTGAAAGCTTACATGATAAAAGATAGACTCGGGGGCCATAGGTTTCACTAGTGGCTTCTCTCAAGATAGCATAAGTATTATGGTGGGTGAACAAATTACTGTCAAGCAATTGATAGAAAAGCGAACAATTATGAGATTATCTAGGCATGATCATGTATATAGGCATCACGTCCGCGACAAGTAGACCGACTCCTGCCTGCATCTACTACTATTACCCCACACATCGACCGACTCCTACCTGCATCTAGAGTATTAAGTTCACAAAGAACAGAGTAACGCATTAAGAAAGATGACATGATGTAGAGGGATAAACTTAATTAATATGATATAAACCCCATCATTTTATCCTCGATGGCAACAATACAATACGTGCCTTGCTGCCCCTGCTGTCACTGGGAAAGGACACCGCAAGATTGAACCCAAAGCTAAGCACTTCTCCCATGGAAAGATAGATCAATCTAGTAGGCAAAACCAAACTGATAATTTGAAGAGACTTGCAAAGTTAACTCAATCATACATAAAAGAATTTAGAGAAGATTCAAATATTTCTCATAGATAAACTTGATCATAAACCCATAATTCATCGGATCTCGACAAACACACCGCAAAAAGAGTTTACATCGAATAGATCTCCACAAGAGAGGGGGAGAACATTGTGTTGAGATCCAAAAAGAGAGAAGAAGCCATCTAGCTAATAACTATGGACCCGAAGGTCTATGGTAAACTACTCGCAACTCATCGGAGGGGCTATGGTGTTGATGTAGAAGCCCTCTGTGGTCGATTCCCCCTCCGGCGGAGCGCCGGCGAAGGCTCCAAGATGGGATCTCACAGATACAGAAGGTTACGGTGGTGGAAATTGTGTTTCATTGGCTCCCTGGATGTTTTCAGGGTACGTAGGTATATATAGGAGGAAGAAGTACGTCAGTGGCCGCCTATGGGGCCCAGGAGATAGGGCGCGCCCTCCTGTCTCCTGGCCGCCTCGCAAGCTTCTTGACTTGCACTCCAAGTTCTCCGGATCACGTTCGTTCCAAAAATAACGCTCCCGAAGGTTTCATTCCGTTTGGACTCCGTTTGATATTCCTTTTCTTCGAAATACCGAAATAGGCAAAAAAAACAGCAATACGGGCTGGGCCTCCGGTTAGTAGGTTAGTCCCAAAAGTGATATAAATGTGTAAAATAAAGCCCATAAACATCCAAAAGGGGTAATATAGTAGCATGGGACAATAAAAAATTATAGATACGTTGGAGACGTATCAGTTACCACGTTGCTCAGCCCCTCTTATAGCATTGCTAGTTGCAGGTGCAGTGCAGGTTGTTCCATGTTGGGACATGGATATCATGGGATATCACAATATCTCTTATTTAACTAATGCATCTATATACTTGGTAAATGGTGGAAGGCTCGGCCTTTTGCTTGGTGTTTTGTTCCACTCTTACCGCCCTAGTTTCCGTCATACCGGTGTTATGTTCCTTGATTTTGTGTTCCTAACATGGGCGGGGTTTATGGGCCCCCCTTCACAGTTCGCTTTTAATAAAACTCTTCCAGCAAGGCCCAACATTGGTTTTTCCTAATAACAACAAAAACTTGCATAAGGATCGGCTAACACCCGAGGATAATTAATCAACAACCCGGGCCAGTGCTCCTCATGAGTGTTGGTCCAAAACCGGGTAGACTGCAGGGCCACCACGGGGAAACTCAAGGATTGGTTTTACTCGTAGGATGTCCCATCTGATCATGGCCTGAGATGAGATACGCGCGGCTCCTATTGGGGCGTCGGCACGTCGGGAGGTCTTGCTCCACTTGTTTTACCATTGTCGAAATGTCTTGTGAACCGGGATTCCGAGCTTGATCGGTTGTTCCGGGATGGAGGGTTTTCCTCCGTTGATCGTGAGAGTTTGCGATGGACTAAGTTGGGACACCCCAGGATTGACCTTTCGAAAGCCGTGCCCGCGGTTATGTGGCAGATGGAAAATTTTAATATCCGGTTGTAGACAACTTGACACCAGATCCGAATTACAATACACCAACCGCGTGTGTAACCATGACCGTCTCTTTCCGAGAGAGTTCGGGAAGAGAACACGGTGGGGTTATGTTTGACTCATAAGTAGTACAGGATCACTTATTGATCATTACTAGTTTGCGACCGTTATGCGTAGCTACTCTTCTTATTCTTGTACTCGTGAGTTAGCCACCATAAATGCTCATCACTATAAGCCTTGCAAGCAATATGACTAATGAGTTAGTTGCGGGATGAAGTATTACAGAACGAGTAAAGAGACTTGCCGGTAACGAGATTGAACTAGGTATGATGATACCAACGATCGAATCTCGGGCAAGTAACATACCGATGACAAAGGGAATAATGTATGTTGTTGTGCGGTTTGACCGATAAAGATCTTCATAGAATATGTAGGAGCCAATATGAGCATCCAGGTTCCGCTATTGGTTATTGACCGGCGATGTGTCTCGATCATGTCTACATAGTTCTCGAACCCGTAGGGTCTGCACGCTTAACGTTCGATGATGATTTGTATTATGAGTTATGTGATTTGATGACCGAAGTTTGTTCAGAGTCCCGGATGAGATCACAGACATGACGAGGAGTCTCGAAATGGTCGATACATAAAGATTAATATATTGGAAGGCTATGTTCAGACACCGAAAAGGTTTTGGAAGAGTTCAGACACTTTTCGGAGTACCGGGAGGTTACCGGAACCCCCGGGAGAGTATTGGGCCTTCATGGGCCTTAGTGGGAAGAGGAGGCCGGCGGCTAGGAGGTGGCGCGCGCGCGCGCCTAGCCAAACCGAATTGGACAAGGGGAGGGGGCGTGCCCCCCCCTTTCCTTCTCCCTCTCTCTTTCCCTTCCCCCTTCTCCTACTCCGAAAAGGAAGGGGGACTCCTACTAGGACTGGGAGTCCTAGTAGGATTCCCCCTTTGGCGCGTCCCTCTAGGCCGGCCACCTCCTCCCTCCCTCCTTTATATACGGGGGCAGGGGGCACCCCAAAGCACAACAGACAATCTCTTAGCCGTGTGCGGTGTCCCCCTCCATAGTTTAAACACCTCGGTCATATCGTCGTAGTGCTTAGGCGAAGCCCTGCGCCGGCAACATCATCATCATCGTCGCCATGCCGTCGTGCTGACGGAACTCTCCCTCGTCCTCAACTAGATCAAGAGCTCGAGGGATGTCATCGTGTTGAACGTGTGCTGAACACGGAGGTGCCATACGTTCGGTACTTGGATCAGTTGGATCGTGAAGACATTCGACTACATCAACCGCGTTACTAAACGCTTTCACATTCGGTCTACGAGGGTACGTGGACAAACTCTCCCATCTCGTTGCTATGCTTCTCCTAGATAGATCTTGCGTGATCGTAGGAATTTTTTTGAATTACTACGTTCCCCAACAAAACAATATGTAGGAAAACCGTATGCATTGGATCGGTGATTCGTTGGATGATATTCATCATGAGACAGTCATAACCTAGGGCGATACGGCACTAGCTCTAGCTCATATGTATAATGTAGGCATGCATTCGTAAATAGTCATACGTTATTATGGAAAGAACTTGCATGACATCCTTTGTCCTACCCTCCCGTGGCAGCGGGGTCCTATTGGAAACTAAGGGATATTAAGGTCTCCTTTTAATAGAGAACCAGAACAAAGCATTAGCACACGGTGAATACAGGAACTCCTCAAACTACGGCCATCACCGGTAGTGGTCCCGACTATTGTCACTCCGGGGTTGCCGGATCATAACAGTAGTTGGTGACTATAACTTGCAAGATTGGATCTAGAACATGGATATAATGGTGATACATAAATGGTTCACATCTAAAATCATGACACCCAGGCCCAAAGTGACAAGCATTAAGCATGGCAAAGTCATAGCAACATCAATCTTAGAACATAATGGATACTAGGGATCAGGCCCTAACAAAACCTCGATTACATGATGAATCTCATCCAACTCCTCACCGACCAGCGAGCCTACGAAGAAATCAGTCACTCCCGATGGGGAGCATCATGAAATTGGCGATGGAGAATTGTTGGTGATCATGAAGATCGAAGATCCCCCTCTTCGGAGCCCCAAACGGACTCCAGATCTAGCCTCAAGATGAAGAACAGGAGACGGCGGCGGCTCCATCTCGTGAAACGTGATAATTCTTTCTCCCTGATTTTTTTCTGGAAAAATAGGATTTTATAGCGTCGGTTTCAGTGTCGCGGGGCCACCAGGTGGGGACAACCCACATGGGCGCGCCTGGAATTGGTGGTGCGCCTTGGTGGGTTGTGCCCACCCAGGTGCCCCCCTCCGGCGGTTCTTGGCTCCAGAAATTCTCTTTTATTGTATAAAAAATCCTCGCAAAGTTGCGTTCCATTCCGAGAACTTTTATTTCTACACAAAAACAACACCATGGTAGTTCTGCTGAAAACTACATCAATCCGGATTAGTTTCATTCAAATCATGCAAATTAGAGTCCAAAACAAGAGGAAAAGCGTTAGGAAAAATAGATACGACGGAGATGTATCAGCGCCGGAGTAGGTTCCTCGCCACACACGCTAGTTTAATGGAGGTATGCGGGCGGATGGATGTCGTTAAATGCAAAGAGAAAGCATGAGCGACAGGCATGCAGCGGGCGACGCTCTCGGCAGGCGAGCCATTTCAATGTCGACTCTAGTGAGATGTCGTGTCTGCTCTTGGTCAGAATGAACGCGGAGCTAACGCTCCGACGAAAGCATGCGGACGAGGGAGAGGGGTTTTGGGTGGGCCAGATTCACTTGCGTGGCAGCAGTCCGGACTCCTACAAAGCCCCCCCCCCCCCCCCCGGCGGTTTGCGGAGAAAATGACGTCTGGGCCGACTCACGGACGGATACAGGACCGCATTGGATACCATAACACGTCCAGACTGTGCGGTTGCGGGCGGTTTGGGAGTTGGCGTTGAAGATGCCCGGGCTAGTTCCAAGCTTGATAGACATTATTTGATTTGGTTGACGAGGACAAACGGAACAAAGTGGTTCCACCGGAGAGAATATTCATATGATGTCGTTGCTACTTGCTAGTGTAAGGTTGTGCTCAACTGTTGATGTCATATCTTTTGCCATGATTATGAATAGAAACTTGGGTGATGTCATATCTTTTGCCATGATTATGAATGGAAAATACGAATTGTGGGTGATGAAAGTACAAATAAAATATTGAACATTACTCGTATAAATGTTGCTGATAATGTGTTTCTTTTGCGGGGAAATGCTGAAAGTACAACTCAATGTTGTTGAAAAAGCAAATGAGTTGTTGGAGGTACGAGCAACTTTACCATGAAGCCATATTGGTCCAATCGCCATACAAACTGTCAATGTGATGATTTTGATCCAAAATGACACTCTAACAGAGTGATCATATGCCTTCGAGTCGGCATAGTTTATGGAGGTCGCTCCAAAACAGAGTTCATAGACTCCATATTTGGAGGCTATGGAGGTCATTTGGAGCTCGCTCAAATTCAACAGTCAGCGCGGGAATCAAGTTTCAGCTTCTTTCTCATCACGCCACGTGCAAGATTTGAAGCAGTCCGGCCTTTCACGCACCACTAGGGGACGAGCATGACAGTGCCATAACCTTGAGGTATATATATATATATATATATATATATATATATATATATATATATATATATATATATATATATATATGGAGGACAGAAGAAGCCTAACGACAATAGGGCGCCCGTGGTGACGACGCCATGGTATCCCGGGGAATAAAAGAGTAACTCCAATGCAAACCACCAAATCTCTTACAAATGTCCGAACCTGCAGGTCTCGACAGTTTTAGCCATTCAACACGGAGCATAAAAAATGTCCGGACATGTCCGAACATCGGGATTCTCCCAAATCGGAATCAAACGGGGGGTGTCTCTAGGAGTTTGACACCCTCGGCCAACCCAAATCTGAGGCAGAGCCCGCGCATCTAGACACTCCTCAATATTTCTACGCGAAATCCCGCCCTCTCGGCCGATTGCAGCCGCCCCCACCTGACCCTCCTCTGCCCGTGCCTCCGTCTTCCACTGCCGCGATGGATCCTCCAAAGCCCTTGGAGAGGTTCATGGTCCCTTCAAACCCGGATCCTCCTGTGTGATTGGTCGTGGCCGTGGGACGGCAAGGCCGAATGAAGGTGAGGGAGAAGAAAAAGGCAGAGGCAGAGGCGGAGAGAGTCCTGCAAAGAAGGTGACGGTGTCACCCGAGCAATAGTCGTCTCATCCTGTCCCATGACGTCCGTTCCTCCGATATTGAACATGTGCGGAGTTCGGGACGTGGCACGGGTGGCGGGGTTGGTTTCTTGGACGCCACACTGATTCAATGCCGCCTCCAGTGATGGGTCACATCCGCTCTAATCGGCATGAATGTGCTGCTCTGGACCGGCATAAATGCAGTGCAAAAAGCAGAGGATCATTCACGTGAGAGAGTACGTGCGCGCCGGCGATGTTTTTAGGTGAGACCAGGGTGTCGGACGCGTATGTGGCGGCTGTCCGAACACCCGCAAAGCTCCCCTGGTTTGCGAGATTTTGGACAATCGAACGCGTCCGCGAACAGATGTGTATCGCGTTGGGTGGTAAAATGCATGCGAACAGCTTGACCCGACGTCTACGGGTAATTTGAGGGCCGATGTTGGAGGGCGTGAACACTGAACCACTTGAAACGAGTGGTTAGAAAAACAATCAACAACGTACAAGAACACTGAAACAACACAGGAGCAAAGAGAAACCATGCATGTTTTTCTTTTTCTTTTGAGGGAACCATGGATGTGTTTTTTGTTTCCTCTGTCCACGGCTCTTGCTGTCCATTTGTGCGGGAAAATAGATGGCGATTGGATTAAAACAAATGAGACTTTTCCTACTGTTTTTTCCTTTCAAAAACAAATAAATACATGATCACAAGAGCCAGAAGAGCCTAATCACATGCGTACTTCTTCTGGCTCTTGATCCTTCTGCCCGTGCGGAGTGACTGCGACGGAAAAAGAGAAAAAGCGAGGAGATTTGTGTGCTAAGACACGGGAAATCTGAGTTGTTAGCACCTTGTGATCTGCCGATTCGACGAGGAAATGTTCAACCAGCTCCCCATGATTAGGCTTTGCCAGCTCACGAATCATATACGTGCGTCAAATAAAGATCGTGTTCGTACGCCACTAGCATCTCTCAAGATTCTCCAGAAAAATAAACATGGCGGTTGGGCTTTGACATTTTCACAAGCACGGTCAATGCATCGAGCCATCGCCATGTCAAATCCTCCCTGCTTTATCAAAGCTAGGAGGACAAATTGTAGCTAGCTAACGGAGACGCACGTTGGCGGATTGCCATTTCAAATCCTCTTCGCGTCTCTTTGTAACAAGGTTCTACCCCCTCCGCCCTATAATATAAGACGTTTTCTGCAAGCTTGACGGAGGGAGTAGTTAACTGGCTCTTGCAAGTGAAAAGATAATAAAACCAGGGCGAATGTTTTCGGAGGGGCACTGATCTAAACAATCGGAGTACGTAGTACTCCCTCCATTCTGAAATATAGTGCGTTCGCGCTTTTCGAGATCCAACTTTAATCATAAATTTCACTGGAATATCTTTTGCTCCCGTCGCAGTTGGTCTCGTTGATTAAATTTGTGATCAAAGTTGAAGCACGGGAAATAAGGAAACATCATATTTTGAAACGGAGGGAGTATCAAACTGCATCGATGCCATGTAGAATAGCAGGAGATGATGTACGGGGGGCATAACATAAAGTAGAGTTTCTAGTTGACCTGGGTATCACTAGCTAGCAAGTATTGTAGCACGCATGTTCCATGTCTGACTTTGCAACCGGGAGACCTTGGATGAAGTCATGTGCGTGCATCACCGTGAGACGGGAAGTTGCCCACCGATTCCTGGATCCCACCACTCCTTCATCACCCAACAGCACGCACATTCCATCACTCATGACATATTTGTTCATTGTAGGGTAGTGCTCGTTATATCTTCAGACGAGACGAGGAGGCCTGAACCTGCACAAACTAGCAAACACCTCATGCATATTTCCTCTGCAGTCCACCTTCGCCGCATCAGTTTAGGTCCTACATATAGTGCAGTTGCCTCCAAAACAAATAAGGAGTACGTGAAAATGTACGTTTTCTTGTTGGAAAGGAGGTTAAACCCCCGGCCTCTTCATCAAACAATGCATGCAGCTATTTTTTTTTAATTATTCCACAAAGGTCTGACAAGAACATACATCAAATCACCCGAAGCCACCACTCACACCTATAAATTCGATAATGAGGGGTGCTCTCGCTCCCCATATCTAAAACCGGTGTCGTCGCCGATCCATCCACATAACGTATCGGGACTATCTGCCGGTGCAGCAGACCTAAAGCGCACACCACATGCACACGTTTTAGAAGCCGCCATCTTCATTGGACCACTGACCCATCTTCAGGAGAGAGATCCGCATCATCCTTGCTAGTCCGGACATCCGTTGGCGCCATCACGGCGCCCAACGGTGCCACCGTCCTGCTCTCGTCCGTCCAGACGAGAAGACTCTGAAAGATCTGTCGTGCGTAGCATCTGCCAACCAGGCATGACCCAGCGCAGCACCTGTCGGCCAGGCATGACTTGACAGCTCCACCAAAACTCCATGCAAGACGGAGCCGCTCCACCTCCTGACACTGTCTTCCAGCTCTGCTCCACAAACGATGCTCCCAGGAGAGAAATGACACCGCAATACCGCCATCGTCTGATCTGAAAGACCAGATCCTTGGGTTTCCCCCGAAGCAGTGCCCATCACCAGCAAACGTCAAGGACTCACACAGTGCCCACCACCACTCATCCCTTAGGGGCAGCGCCTCAGGAAGGTCACGGCGTCAAGGACGCCGCCCACCGGAGTTAGGGTTTTCACCCGAGAGGCAGGGAGGGGGCAAATGAAGGAGTAGACATAGACTTACGTCTCCAAGAAGAAAAGCGGCGCCCTTGAGCGTCGTCGTCGGCGCGGCTGGCTGGGGTTGACCAAGGGGTTTCTCCCAATCTAGATCTCCTCCACCAGCTTCATCCGTAGCCAGGGTCCCGGCAACCACGCCAGCACCGCCAGAAACCCACAGGAGAGAAGCCCACCGATCAGGGCTGGATGACAGCAGCCAGATCTGGCGCCGCCGGCCGCCATAGCAGTCATGCTAGACCATGGTCCACCGAAGATCTGTCGGCCGTCCGACCGGACCACCGGCACCACGCCAGTCCCGCCTCTCGCCGGCACGGAGGGGCCTCACTGAAAGGTTCGCCGCCCCAGATCCAATCTCTCTCCAACGCTAGGCGGAGCAGCAAGGGCCCCGCCGCCAGCAGTCCCCGGCTGTGCCACAGGGTTGCCCGGCGCCAGCCTCATGCAGCAGTGAGGGAGGGAGGGAGAGGAGGAGGGTACGCCGGCGGCGGGAGGGTGGTCGCCCCTGAGTTGCCCGAGCGGGGGCGACGCGGGGGTCACGCGTGGGATTCATTGAATAGTGCTACTGTATTGTAGGTGGAAATGTACGTAGAATGCAGCTAAAGTTAGCAGTAGTTTCGGTGGATTATGATAACGCCGCCCGGAAGACAATCTTTTGTCCGTATTACGGTTTGGCAACCAACCTTTAACATGTTTCTACACCTACCTTTTCATTGCAGATTAGTGTGCATATATATTATACAAAAGCCGAGCCTAACAAGTTTGTTGACGCTGAACATTTTGAGTCGCTGCCACTAAGCTCCACTGCCTTGTTCAACGCGCATCAACCAAATCTAGAAGCACACCCAAGTCCGTCATCAGGTGCCCCTTCCAAAGACGCTTCTCATCAGCAACAACCTGAGACGTCCGTCCGTCCGTCCGTCCGAGGGTCCATCTCAGGCAGCCGAGGTTACGTACGCATGCTTTATACGTACGATACAGTATGCTACACTGCACCGGCCTACCGGCTAGGCGTGTGATCTCATCTGAGCACCCAACGGCCGGCCTAGCTAAATTTCTTTGCATGTAGCAGCGCACTGCATCCCGTGTGACAACGATGAAGCAACAGATCGGCCATGCTGGGGAGAAAACGATGTCACGCGCCGTGTCCGGAGAAGATCGCTTTCGATCTTGCCATCCATCTATCTAATCTACCTAACGGCGGTGTGAACTGGAGAGAAACCTAACCAGTGAGAGAGAGAGAGAGCTTCCTCCCAGGTGATGGAGGAAGCAACGGCAACCGAAGATGACGCCCTCTGCCAACTGCTGAAAGATGTTAGTGCTTCGAGTTTAGGGTTGGTAGAAGATCATGCGCGATTAGCTATGCATTGTTCAATTAAATTAGATTGGAACAAGAGACCATGCACAATCTGACAGATCGAAAGGATGAACTCATTGTGTGTATTAGCTGATTCATCGAATTCATATTGTCCGACTACAGTTTCTTTTATTAGTTAGAAAACGATTTTTATCTTCTTTTAATAATGATTAATGTGAACCACATCTAGCATGGAGAGAAGAACCCAATCTTCTGGCCTCGCCTTCCTATGTTTACACGGCATGATTGTCTGAATTTTATGCAGGTCTTGAGGTGTTGCTTAGTGATGTTGTGTTCCAGCAAACAATATACTCACTTGCCCGTCTTGATCAATCAGCAGTAGAGCTATTCCATTCACCCGTCAGCAAAAAAGAAGCACGAGCATGCTTCAGAGCTAAATTTGATTTCTATCTGCAATATTCATGTCGTTCATTGAGTGTGTTCGAAAGAGTGTTGTTTTTGTGATGATGCGGACGTGTGCTTGAATCTGTACCTGTTTCCATGAATACCAATTAGACGAACACTTTTTGTGCACCCGTTGCTGTGAGCACCAATCAGATGATCACCTTTTGTGCGCTTGTTGCCGTGAATACCAATTACATGATCACATTTTTGTGGTACATGGCCATGAAATGTTCAGAGTTGCTGCACGGCGAAGCGCGCCCTACCTTCTAGTTTGTTCCATATTCCAGCAAACAAGGGCACAAACAAATTAAGGGCCTCTTTGATTCGCAAGATTTTGAAAACATAGGAACAGGGAAAGTATAGGATTGCAGTGTCATGCCCACTTGAATCCCCATAGGATTAGCAAGGAGTGTTTGATTTCACATGAAGTAAAGGAATTGTAAAAAGAGGTTGGAGTGGATGTTAGCTTTCCTATGAAATGTAGTATAAAAGATTTCAAAGGAAAATTCCTATGAGATTTAATCCTATGAATCAAAGGACAAACATAGGAAAAATTTCAAAGGATTTCAATCCTTGAAAAATCCTATCGGGCCTCTTTGATTCGTAGGATTTAAAAAACGTAGGAATAGAAAAAGTATAGGGTTGGAGTGGCATGCCCACTTGAATCCTATAGAATTAGCAATGAGTGTTTGATGGCACGAAAAAACCAGAGAAATTGTAAAAAAAAGTTGGAGTGGGTGTTAGATTTCCTATGAAATATAATACAAAAGATTCTATAGAAAAAAATCCCGTGGGATTCAATCCTATGAATCAAAGGACCAACATAGGATCCTACAAAATTCCTTTGAATCAAAGGAGCCCTGAATTCCTTTGAACCAAAGGAGCCCTAAGCGTTTGCTGATTTCATACAACTGAATGAAAATTTCAAAAGTCTGGCCGTGCAGATGCCATCGAGATTTATGCAGACGGAGAGCAGCAGCGCCTCGTCGGTACTGTCAACGACATTAGCAACTAGTCGTATTTCTCCACACTCAAGAAGACAAGCACGCTCTGAAAAATAAAACCAAACCTCCATAAAATCCATACACAAGAACAGCATCAAGTGTCGATCACTGATCTTATCGGCGATGAATGATCTGCACATGAATTGAATTTCCGAAGCAGCCAGAGGCAATCCTACTGGATCTATGGCGATAGAGGAATGTTCATCGCGTACAAGGGCAGATCACAAGCTCTCACAACTCACAGTGATTTGTGGGTCAGGAATTCACCTCATCTGCTCTGTCTAGTCGCGGCCGCCGCGGAGAGCGGAGGCGCTCGAGCCACTGCTCGTCGGGGACGGCGCCGGCCCACGGCGGCGGCGCGCCGGGGAACGCCACGCCGCGCATCGCGTCCACGATCCGGGCCGCGGCGCCCGCGGGCAGCTGGGCGCGCCGCCGGCGCTCCTCGTCCAAGGAGGCCGCGGCCTCCGTCGCGCCCGTGCCTTCCTCCTCGTCGCCTTCTTCTTCGTCGTCGTCGGAGGCGAGATCCAGCTCGGAGACGCCGTTGTCGACCGCGTCGAGGCGGCGGTGAGATGCGAGAACGGGGTCGGGGTCGGGGTCGCTGTCAGTGTCCGAGGCGGCGCCGGAGATGGGGAGGTAGTCGGCGTCTCCCTCGGCCTCGGAGTCTGAGGAGGCGGCGGAGGGGTGGTCCGGCAGGCCGGTGGAGGCGGCGGCGGGGAGGTGGCCGTTCCCGGAGATGGACATTGTGGGGAGGAGAAAACAGAAAACAATTCCAGAGGGTGCGCCACTCGCTTGGGGAAGTATACGGGTGGGTGGGCACCCGAAGCCCGGATATGGTGATGCCTTTGGGCTTGTTTGGGCCGAATTCGCAGCGCCAGCCTCCACATATTTTTTTTTTCTAGAAGATACTCGACATATTTGGTGATCCCCTTCGCCCGCGCTCCCGAAAAACAGAGGCGAAGAGCGCGGGAAGAGACGGGCAGCGGCGGCGGGAAGCAGGCCTCGACGGCGGCGCAGGTCAGCCTCCCCCTCCTCCTCCTCCTCTCATGTATCCGCCCGTCCCCCGCCTTTGTCCATCTCTGCTGCGTCACGCGTGGCCCCATCTGTTCCTCGGGACGGCGGCCCCCATCTCGGATGCGGCTCGGCCACCACGGCCAGAAGCCCATGCCGGCCGCTGCCTCGTGCCACTCATGGCGACCGCCGCGTAGCCCCCTCACCCACCACGGCCGGGACACCATGGCGGGCGCTGTCAAGCTCCCCTTGCGTCCGTGGTCGGCACCCCATCACGGCGGCTGCTATTGTTCAAGAACAAGTGCTGTTGTTTTTGTGTATGTGTTGCTGTTGTTGTGTTCTTGATATATAACCATTCACAAATATATTCACATGTTGCATAGATATTAGTTTTAAACATTACAAGTGAGCGATCCAGTTTGGACAATGACCATCCAAACATTATTCAGAACTGACTCAGTGTGAATTCCAAGTGTCGATTCTTGAACATCCAAACAACATAATTCAGGTTCATTTTCAATATATATGCACGGGAGATTTGGTATTTGGACCAATTCAATTCCATGGCCCTCGATATCATCCAAACGGGGCATCAGAGTATTACCCCATATATGAGACCAAGTTTGGTGAGTGAATTGGACTTTCTCTCATCAGCAGAATGCAAATTGTTCATGCAGGGCTGAGCATAAGCAACACTGATCTGCCCCACTTGGTGAAATGCCTTGTTACTACGACGTCGATGACATCCTCATGGAGGAGGAGGTAACCATGCTCGTGTTACCCTCTGCTTCATTTATGCTTGTACAGATGACATGAATACTCTACTGTTATTGCAGCTTATTTCGGTTGTTTTTCAAGTAACTGCAAATGGCGTTGGTATGCTAGATCCTGGCGCCGAGAGAAACAGTGTAAGCATCTGTCCAATGGCATTTCTGCATTTATGTTTAACTGCTAGTTTAAACCTGCTGACGGGCAACTGCTGCCAATTCTTTCTCTGATCTGTTTGTTCTTGAACAAATTATATACTTCGCAAATATGCTGACTAGTTAGATGATGTTTACCTGAGAGGCTGAGATAGATGCATCGTGCATTCTTGCTCATTTTAGTTTGCAAAACCGATATGGAACGCTAGGTGCTTTCTTATTTCCCTGTGTGCCATGTTTCTCACTAACTGGGAGTTAGATGCTTTGTTTTTGAGAACCTTTTCTTGCTACAATGGCAAATGAAATGGCGTATTTTATCTGGTTCCAACAAAATGAGAAATGATCTTATTCTTTATGTTCAGGTTGAAAAGGGTGCTAAGGTAGACCTTCCATTTTGGCTTGCTCATGGGATGCTTTCTCTGGAACAAGCGGTGTCAATAAATGTACCTCCTTGCTTCACCCAGAAGTAGGTCTTTGTATTCTGTATTGCATCTTTAGAAATTCTTAAGAGGGACATCAGAATATACTGTATGCAGTAGTATGTAGTTATCGTTCTCACTTCAACATATTTACACGTACTTTGCTTGCAGAACTCGGAAGGAGATCCAAGCTGATGCAGCATGTGTTGATTTGAGGGTTCGGTGCCCTTACTTTTATGAGCTAGGATGCAAGATTGTTCCTCTGTAAGTTCTGAACGGCCTCAGTTACACACACTATTTTATTTCCTTTTTCTTCCATCTCATTACCTTTCTCTGTGCAATCTTAAATTTGTAAATTCTCATTAAGATGCTTCTATATCATCTTTGGTAGAAATACATTACCCACTCCATTGCTTTGCAGAACTTTGATGAGCCTTAGACATGTTATAATCTCAGTTACAATAACCGGGCAATTGTGTAGGCATACAGCACTACAGTATATTATCCTTTCTGCATGTATCCTGTTTTGTAAAACTTGGAATGCTTCCATCTCCATGAGCATGATAGTTTCAGTCATCAGTCATATATTAAGTTAAAATAGGAGGAACTTCTGTAAGTTCAAGTAGCTGTAATTTTGGGGAGAAGATGCAGTTGATACTATGAATTGTGTATAGGCAAGTTGATTTCTTGCGAACAAAAATGCAATCATATGGTTTTCTTTTCTGAGGGCCCAGACTAAAACATGCTTTTAACCACACTCGCACTGTATCTCCTATCTCAGTTTAGCCAAACTATGTTCAAACAGGTGTTCTACTCGCATTTTAGCAAGCTCCTCTCTGTCCACTCCAACAAATGATTTAATAAGTCATAAGGAGACCTGCCTTCTTGCTTTAGTTTTTTATAGTGTCAGTTTTGATTCTAACAAGATTCAAATGAACCCCACCTTCTTAAAATTCCATTGATTGCTGTTGTTGGTCCTCTTCTTTCATTTTAAGAAGGTATTATATAGTCGCCTTGAAATGATCAAATATATTCCCTGCTGATTCTACCATTGTTGCCGAGACCAAACTATCATTCTAGGAAATTTAATCATACACCTGACAAATGGCCTCTGATGCTACCAGGTCAATTTGTGCTTGTAAAACGTGTTGATTCTGTGTTGACATATGGTGATATGGTGATATGAACAGATTACACCATAACTAAGTCTTCCTGAATAAATAAGTTATGATTATTTGAGGTCTGTCCCTTTTCAAACGCATACTGTGGACTCTGCACTTTGATGAGGACAAGAGCTGGCTGCAATCATCGTAATCTGAACAATTCAGACATAGATCTCAATGGTCTTTTGCCTTTAATTTTAGTGCCCACTAGAACAGAAATAAGGAAATGTTTATTAGCCACCTGTAGCACATGTTGTGAGCAACTGTGTGAACTTGTAGAGGTACCACTTGACAATGAATTGGTTATACTCTTGAGTGATCCTAATTGGAATTTGAGTTTCTTATGATGGTTCATGTGATTTGGTTGAAGAGGTGTAACTATTCTCAGATTAGATATGATCTATGTCAATTACAGTGCCAATGTGTCATTCCCTGGCATGCATTATGTGACACATTCGTTTGTGGTTGATACATTCTTTTGTGGTCGGTTTAGAGGTCTGAATATCCTTGGCCCAACCCATCTGGTTACTGTTCACAATCAGTTCGAAGACCCCTGCAGTTACTGTTGTAGTCACAATATTGTCAGTTCTGTGAAATATTGTTATGCGTTTGCCTTTGTAGTTTGTATACTGAAGTTAGGGATCCATGAAGTTGTTATGTAGTGATGTCTGGGCACCTTATATATTACTCCCTCCGTTTCTAATACATTTCACTGTAGCATTTTTGCTCCTTAATGCATATCATTTTACTATTTTGAGGCAACTTTAGACCATTTCCCCCTTTTGTATATTTTCAAAGCCATTTATTAGTATGGACTAGATTGTGTGATTAGCACAAAACTCTGGTGTAATAGAGGGGGAATTTGATCTTTAACCGCACTTTTGCTGGTACTATGATAGTTCGTTCTTACATCGTAATGGATTATTTCCCCACCTTTCTTTCGCATTGCATCTTTTGCCCTCTAGCAGCCTGCACCCACACTCAGCAGTGAATTAGGAGTAGGACCGAGAACATTTCTGCGTATCAGATTCCAGAATTCAGCCCTCTAGCAGCCTGCACCCACAGTCAGCAGTGAACTAGGAGTAGAACTGGAGAACGTTTCTGCATATCAGATTTCAGATTTCAGAACAGACCACGTCCGACATGGACTAGGAGTAGGAATTCAGAATTCAGGACACGGTTCCATCGATATTTAATGCTGTTAGCCTGATAAGTCGAGTCGAAGATGTCCGGCTGAGAACCAAGTGTTGACTTGTAAACTAGTCGAGTCTCTTAATCATTGGGATGAGATATAGTGCATGTGTACAGGATTGGATCCAGTAATGAGGAGGACGGGGCGTCGACCCGTTGGCTGGGCAGCTGAGGTTGCTGCCAGCCCACCTGAGTTCAAGTCCCGGCTTGGACGCGTGGTGTCTAGACGCTTAACCAGAATACTGGCACACATAGTTGATGTATTGGAACATTTCAGATAACTGAATGGCTAATAAAAATTGAGGCTGAATCACGACTGCTGCTCAATTTTTTATTTGAGTTACTATAATGGTCAGACTAAATTATATCCCTCACTGATTTATTATGTTTGCATCGACAGGGTGGGTGACAAGAGCATCGGCCAGTTCTTGCGCTACGCGTTCACCAGTAGGTACAAGGAGGTACTAAGCAAGGCACACAGCTCTTCGACGATGACAGTGCCCAAGTTCGCAACACGCCTGACAAAAGAAGAGGCTCAAGGTACAGACACATCTCCTCTGCACTTACTCATTCCCCCATTTGTTCTCCCCTACCATATAGACTACTCTAACTCGGGTTAAACTTTTTTCTTGCCGTGTGAAGTGTTTGAATCTGCTAGGGAATCGATGTCCGCCTTCAGGAAGTGGCGCGTCGGGGGTGCGAGGCTGCAGAAAGCGTCTATTCTTGGAAGGAAGAGGAAGACAAAGCTGCCCGACGGGCCTTCGACGCCCTGAACCGTCTTGACCGTGAAGTGGAGTACTCTGGCAGGAGAGCCGTGTGCACTAATTGATCCGGTGCTGTAACTGTAAGGAACGAAAAAGGCAATTCCCCGTGATCAGACATCCATGTATTTCAATCTGGTGCACCTGATGTGTCTGTCGTCGAACACTCTGACGGCAACTCTTGCTTTTAGATGCGTCTTGACTGCAATTCTCGAGGAGGTTTTTCTTGCTACCAATCAATGCAAAACATTATAGATGCTTGTTTTTGGATGCACTCATATCTCTTTCAATAACCGGTTGTGCCTTCTCTGCAAATGAACTTTCTGCGTAGAGAAGCAAGAGGATAGGAAAAGCAAAAGCATGAATAATTCATTTGAAAAACCCTCGTTTGGGTGCAATGCCATTTTTTCAGGTGGTGAAATGGTCAGCTTCATTGTCTGTTTGGTATACTTGTGTGCTTGTAAATTGAAACTGGAAAACAGTCCTTTTTTTAGCACGATGCTGCTACAATCGGAAGGAAGGAAGCACGATGCTGCTACAATCGGGAGTACTTGGTAATTTAGACTTGTAATGTTCTACTGTATGTAGTACTCCCAGTGTGATATAACCAATAGAATTATCCTGCTCCGTGGTAGCGCCAGCGTGTCTGCGTTGTTTACTCGTATCAATGGATCAGTTACAGTCTTACAGACCTACAGTACAGGTGCAGCCAAATAAATTGCTGGATCCATACTTGCGATCCTGTATCACCGTATTTATCACGAAAATAAACAGCACGCCCAGGTTAAGAAATCTTGAAATCTCAAAGATTGCCTTATCAGATCGAATATATTGCCATTTATGATCGATGATTTTTCGCCAGAAAGAAACCATCTTCTTCTTCTACAGACAGAAGAAGCACATCTGTCCCCTAAGCTTAACAATGCCCATAATAATAGAGCCTAATCAAATAATCCTCCCTAAGATCCTAACCAACGACAGGAATTCAGAACCCAGCGACGAGCAGCGCTCCGAGGAGAGCGCCGAGGACCACGGAGCCGCTGCCGGACGCCGTCCTCCAGGCGGCGCCCGTGGCCGGCGCGGGCGCGGGCGCGTGGGCGGGCGCCTCCACGAGCCCCGCCGAGGACGAGGGGGAGTGGGCGGGGGCCGGCGCGGCAGTCGGGGCCCGGCGGCCGTGCTTCTCCGACATGACGAGGACGATGACGCGCTCGCCCTTCTGGCAGTTCCCGGGGGCGCCGCTGATGAAGTGGCGGAAGCGCTGCCCCCCGGGCGGCAGCGGCACGACCGCGCCGCTGGCCTTGTAGGTGGCGATGGGGCTGGCCGTGTTGCACCGGTCGTAGTCGGCCCGCGTCACCTCCAGCACCGAGTCCGTCGCCGCGTCGAACTTGAACACTGCGTGAGCGCGGGGGGATCCAAAGAAATCAATCGTAAGAAATCAAGAAACAGATCGAGGAGAGGATGGACAAGGATCTGCGGCGGAGTGGTTTGTTACCGAGGTTGTCGCCGACGTGGAAGCGGGCCTTCCCGGCCCAGTCGTTGAGCGCGTCGGGCTGCGCCGGGGGCGGCACCCTCCACGCGCCGTCCTTGCCGCCGCCCACGACGTGGTCCCTGGCGTCGGAGCCGGCCGCGAGGGCGAGGGCCACGAGGGAGCAGAGGAGGAGCGCCCTGGACGCCATCGGAGGAGGCCGGGATGGATCGACGGGTTGAGGCGGCGAGGAGAGGGGAGCTGGGGCAGGTGTTTGCTGGTGGCTGGTGCTGGGTGTGGTGGGGAGGATGGGTGCGGCGGAGGGGCGGGGCTTAAGTAGGCGGCGGGCGGTCAAAGTAGACGTTGGATTCGAACGTTCGGGAGAGCCGCGGCGGGCGGGCGGCGGCAGCTGGCGAAGCGATCTTCTGTTTTGGAGTGTACCGTTGCCCTCCCCTCGCCCCGAGGAGTCGACGGGAAGCAATCAAGCAACGGATGGACACATGGGCCGGGACGCGTCGTGGGGCCCACGGGCATTCAGAGCCCAAACGCTGGCTTCCGGTAAGAGTAAAATGCATTGGCGGTTACTGAACTTGTGTCGATAGCTCACTTTGGTCATTGTATTTAGGAATACGGTCAATACGATCACTATATACGTCTTTAGGTGATTATACGGTCACTAGCTCATAGTATAGCAATGTATTTTGTTTAGTTGACCGGTCAAACGGCCTAAGTGGCACCTCATCTGGTATATGTCTAGTTGGGATTTGAACTAGGGACATGTTTTTGTAAACCCGTGCGCGCTAGCCAATTAAGTGCAGATTTGCTAATGTTAACACATGAAGCAAACCCTTTTTACACTATGACTCGTACAGATGACGCACACAGGCGCAGCACGTATACACGGACTCACGCGCACACACACACACAGCACGCTTGCATGCACGAAGGCACATACTCACACACACGTCGGTCTCCTATGATATGCATGCCATGCACGTCACCTTTTGGTGTCCTGCTCATGGCGGCGAGCCCGTCACCTTCCCGGCGGTGCCCGGCAGCCTCTGCCGACGCCAAGGGCACGTTTACCTGTGTCAATGCCAACATCACACTTGAGCGTGCTCGTACTCCTCATTTGTGTTCATCAGGTTGAGAACGTCCGGTTCGGCCGCCAACAAGTTGTCATGATTATGGACCTGGTGGCGTACGTCTCACCCACCGAACATTACTACCAAGCAACGATGCTATACCTACAGAATTGACTTAGAACTTGTGTGGTAGTTTTTGGTTGGATCGAAAATTGGGAATTCAAAAGCAGGTTTCACAGTTGAATTAAAGGGGAGAAGAGAATGGTCAGTGGGAGGGATCCGTAAGTACTAAGTAGCCCGTAAGTCTAGTATTTTTTTATCGCCAAGCGGCGGCGCCAAACTGCTCAACATTAGCCATGGCTCCGCACACGGCTCGACGGCGTGGCTCGGCACCATGGTCACTTATATCACACATCACGATCTCCTATATCAATGGCGCCATATATAGCCTAGATAAGGAGGGTACTAAGGGTAGCTATTGTTAGACTGTATATGGATACGTAGACTTGTGTATACGTGTTGTACTTGTACTTGTACCCTTTGGTACTTTTATATAATGAGATAGCCGCACCCCCAAGGGGGTCGAGCAGTTGCCCCAATATTCTAGTCTTACATGGTATCAGACTAGGGTTTCCGTCTTCCGCTGCACCCCTTGCGCCGCCGCCACCGATCGCTGCCGCCGCCGCCTAGCCCGATGGCCTCTGCGCTCTCCGCTGCCGCCTCGGCTTCCTCTCCTGCTGGCGCGCTCGTCGCTCCCTCATCGCCCTTCGTCGTGTCCCCCCCCCGCTCGCCACGGCCTGGCGGCAGCCGCCGCCGCCTGCTGACAGCCAACTGCAGAGCGGGCAGGGCGGGCAGGGCGGACAGGAGCAAGGCGGGCCGAACCCGCCCCAGCCGCCGATCGCCCCTGGTGGCGCCTCGACCTTCGCCTTCGCGCCGCCGCCCTCTCGCGGCGCTGCACCGTCCGCCTACGGGGCGGCTCCCCAACCCTACGGGGCCCCTCCGCCCTACTACAGCGCTACGCCGACATACGCTCCGTGGTACGGCGCCGCGCCACCGATGCCTTCTACCTGGCCGCCGCCTCCGTCGTCACAGATGGCGCCGTCACCCTATGGCGCGGCCTACGGCGCTGCGCCCGTCGTGTCTTCGATCGCCACGCTTGGTCCGGTCGATGCTCCTTCCGGTCTTGGTTACGAGGCGTCCTTGGCCCTCGCTCCCCATGACGTGCCGAACATGGGTCCCCATGCGGGTTATGCTCCGGCGCCATCGCCGTTCTACTTCTCGCATCTTCTTCCGGTGAAGCTTACACCGGACAACTACCTGTCCTGGCGGGCGCAGGTGCTACCTCTCCTACGGAGTCGCTACTTGGAGGGCTATGTTGATGGCTCTATCCCGTGTCCGCCGCCGTATCACCCGGCTCATCATGTATGGGTGGCCCAAGACCAGGCGATACTTTCGGCCATCCAGTCCTCGCTGAGCCCGAGTGTGTCGTCGCTTGTCATCTTCGCCGCGACATCCCGCGAGGCTTGGTCTGCACTTCACAGCAGTTTTGCCTCCCAGTCTCAGGCGCGTGCTCATTCTATCCGCACCGAGTTAGGGGAGACCAAGCTTGGAGGCCTCACCATCACGGAGTACTTCAACAAGATGTCCGGACTTGCAGACACGCTGGCCTCTATTGGTCAGCCCCTTGGAGATGAGGACTTCACCACCCATGTGCTCAATGGCCTCGATGATGACTATGACAATCTCATTGAGAACGTCCATGGGCGCGAGGCGCCTCTCCCGCCGCGGGAACTGTATGCGCGGCTCCTTGGCCGCGAACAGCGCATCAAGGCGCGTCGATCTACTCCGAGTTTTGCCTCTGCTAACGCCGCAACCCGTGGCAAATCGCAGAAGCCGTCGCTCCCTGCCAAGCCGGTGGGCACATCTCAGCCCCCGCGGGGCGCCGCGCCGTCCATCACAGGAGGTTCACGGCCGGTGGCTTGCTGCCCCAGTTGTGGTGCTCAGCAGGCGTGCCAGCTGTGTGGGATTGAGCGCCATGTAGCCTCTCGCTGTCATCGCCGCTACAAGCAAGATTTCCTTGGCCTCGGCAACAATGTCAAGGGGAATGAAAAACAGGCGGCCGCTGCAGTGGTGGGTCATGAGCACGGGCGTACCCCATCCTACTCGATTGATCCCTCCTGGTACATGGACACGGGAGCTACCAACCACCTCACCAACGACATGAGCAAGCTCTCGGTCCAGGAGCCATATCGCGGTCATGATCAGGTGCACACCGCCAACGGAGCAGGTATGCGCATCTCCCATGTTGGTCAGGCATCCCTTCTTGCACACAATTCACGAAAACTGCATTTGTCTAACATCCTTCGTATTCCCACTGCTTCTCGTAGTTTGTTGTCTGTTCCACAACTTACTCGTGACAATAATGTCCTTGCTGAATTTCACCCTTTTCGTTTCTTTATCAAGGATCGGGACACGAGGGCCGTTCTGCTTAGCGGTCATCTTCGCCGTGGCTTGTATGCACTTGATGCGCCAACCGCACCTCCCATGCAGTTTTCCCCTCAGGCGTTCAGTGGTGTTCGTGTCTCGCCTACACATTGGCACGCACGACTTGGTCATCCTGCCGCTCCCATAGTTCGTCATGTGTAGCATCGTCATGAGCTACCAGTTGTGTCAAATAAAACTGCTGAAACTATTTGTGATGCCTGTCAGCAGGGCAAGAGTCACCAACTTCCGTTTTCAGAGTCTAGTCGTGTTGTGAAACATCCTCTTGAGCTCATTTTTTCTGATGTATGGGGTCATGCCCAAACGTCTGTTAGTGGCCATAATTATTATGTCAGTTTCATTGATGCTTACAGTCGGTTTACCTGGCTTTATCTTATTAAGAAAAAATCTGATGTGTTTGATGTGTTTATCCAATTCCAAGCACATGTTGAGCGTCTCCTTCGCCAGAAAATTATTCATGTCCAAAGCGACTGGGGGGGGGGGTGAATACCACAACCTCAACTCGTTCTTTAACAAGCTTGGGATTACACACCGTGTGTCTTGCCCCCATACGCATCAGCAGAATGGGACTGCCGAACGTAAGCATCGTCACCTTGTAGAAACTGGCATCACTTTGTTAGCTCATGCCTCCATGCCTTTTAGGTTCTGGAGTGATGCTTTCTCCACTGCCTGTTTTTTGATCAATAGGCTTCCTTCACGACTACTGAACATGAAAACCCCACTTGAACTCTTGCTCAATGAAATCCCAGACTACACCTTTCTCAAAGTCTTCGGGTGTGCCTGTTGGCCTCACTTGCGTCCATATAATAAACATAAGCTAGAGTTTCGGTCGAAAAAGTGCGTTTTTCTTGGGTATAGTTCCCTTCACAAAGGGTACAAATGCCTACATGTTCCCACCAATCGCGTTTACATTTCTCGTGACGTTGTTTTTGATGAGAATGTGTTTCCCTTTCGTGCACTTTCGAATACCTCTATCACTCTTATGCCAGACGCTTCTTCTATCACACCTGTGCCTGATCAATTTGTGGATGTTGCATATGCTCCTGTGTTGCTTCCTAACCATGCTGCAGGTATTGGCCGTGGTGCACGTCTCGAGCTCCTTGAAGAACAAGCACCGGCGCGTCCTGAGGACGATCGCGTGCATGGGCCATGCATACGGGGCGGTGCACCGCAACCCGCCAGAGCTGAGCCCGCGGCTGCCTCAAGGGCATCGCCCGAACCCGCTCCGCGAGCGGCACCCTCGCCCGCCTCGTGGGCGTCGCCCGGGCTGGCCTCGCCGGAGGTTGCTCCTGGGCCAGCCGCGCCAGGCTCGCCTGGGCCGGCTTCGGCTCACGATGGGCCGGCCACCCCTGGCTCGCCTGCTTCTTCGGCACTTAGCGGCTCCGGCGTGGGCCTGGGTGATGTGGCCGTGTCGGGCGCCACACCGCCCGCCTCTCCGACGCCCAGTGGCTCCGGCGTGAGCCCTGGCGACTCGGGATCGCTTCCTTCGTCGCCTGCGTCATGCCCTGCGCCGAAACCACAACCTGTTGCTCCTCGACATCGCACGCGCAGTCAGACCGGTGTCTTTCAGCCTAAGATCCGGACCGATGGGACTGTTGCGTGGCTCGCCGCGTGCATGGCTCAGGCTGCTGCGGATCCCACTGCTGAGCCTCGCCACTTTCAGGCTGCATTAGGCATTCCCCACTGGCGTGCTGCGATGGAACAGGAGTTTCAAGCATTGCTGAAGAATGACACCTGGCAGCTTGTTCCTCCAGTATCTGGGGTCAATATCATTGACTCTAAGTGGGTGTTTAAAGTTAAACGGCATGCTGATGGCTCCATTGAGCGCTACAAGGCAAGGTTAGTGGCTAAGGGCTTCAAACAGAGGTATGGTCTTGACTATGAAGACATGTTCAGTCCAGTTATCAAGCCTACTACCATTCGTCTGCTACTATCCCTTGCTGTTACTCGAGGATGGTTTCTCCGTCAGCTTGATGTGCAGAACGCTTTTTTGCATGGAGTTCTGGAGGAGGAGGTTTATATGCGTCAGCCACCAGGGTTTGTGGATCCTGCACGTCCTAATCATCTCTGTCGTCTTTTTAAGGCGCTCTATGGTCTGAAGCAGGCTCCCCGTGCCTGGCATGCACGTCTTGGTTCGGTTTTGCGGTCACTTGGGTTCATTCCTTCTACTGCTGACACATCACTGTTCCTTCTTCAACGCCCTGAGGTTACGATGTATTTACTGGTCTATGTTGATGACATTATTCTCATCAGTTCCTCAGATGCTGCGGCAGATCGTCTTGTGGCTGCATTGAGTGGTGATTTTGCTGTTAAGGATCTCGGTGCCCTGCACTTCTTTCTCGGTCTGGAGGTGTCACGGTCTTCTGCTGGAGTCACTCTTACTCAGAAGAAGTACGCTCTGGATTTGCTAAGTCGTGCTGGTATGCTGCAGTGTAAACCTGTCGCTACTCCTATGTCTGCCATTGATCGGTTGTCTGCCTTTGATGGAGATCCTCTCTCCTCTGATGATGCCACTGAGTACCGCAGTCTTGTTGGAGGCCTGCAGTATCTTACTATCACCAGACCGGATGTCTCTTATGCAGTCAATCGTGTCTGTCAGTTTCTTCATGCGCCCACGACATCCCATTGGTCAGCCGTGAAACGCATTCTGCGATACATATGTCTCACTGCATCTCATGGTTTGCTTCTCCAGCGTGCGCCGTCTTATGAGATCTCAGCCTTCTCTGATGCTGACTGGGCTGGTAGTCCCGATGACCGGCGATTCACGGGGGGGTATGCAGTGTTTCTTGGTCCCAACTTGATTGCCTGGAATGCTCGCAAGCAGGCTATGGTGTCTCGCAGCAGCACAGAAGCCGAGTACAAAACAGTTGCTGATGCGACAGCTGAGATTATTTGGGTTCAGTCCTTGCTGAGGGAGTTGCGAGTTCCTTCAGTTCACTCTCCAGTACTTTGGTGTGATAACATTGGTGCTACATACTTATCATCTAACCCAGTGTTTCATGCTCGAACAAAACATATTGAGGTTGACTATCACTTTGTTCGAGAGCGTGTTGCACAGAAGCTGCTGAGCATCAAGTTCATATCATCAAAGGATCAACTTGCTGACATCTTCACGAAGCCTCTTCCACAACCACAGTTTGTAGGCTGCAGGCGCAATCTTAACTTAGTTTGTACTTCAGGCCACAGTTAAGATTGAGGGAGGGTGTTAGACTGTATATGGATACGTAGACTTGTGTATACGTGTTGTACTTGTACTTGTACCCTTTGGTACTTTTATATAATGAGATAGCCGCACCCCCAAAGGGGTCGAGCAGTTGCCCCAATATTCTAGTCTTACAGCTATGTCTCGCGAGAGATAGATGATTGTAGCTGCATACTGTAAACGATTGACAGAACTCGGCTCATTATATGGATTCTCATGGTGTGCTACACATACACGTACACGGGTAACCGACTACACAATTTATCTTCCACGGTTTAAAGCTAAACAGCAGATATATACGGATTAAACCATGAACATATTAGGTGAGAGGTTAGGATACACATGCATGTGTTTGTTCAATCGATCTATTGTTCGTACTTATGTCCAAGGGGCAACAAGAGCGGCTGCATGCGTGCGTCGCTGCCGAGAGGCCTGGCCGTTCGTGCATGCCATGTACGTTCGTCAAGACTCACCGTTCGTCTTTTCCAAAAAAAAAAAAGGCTCACCGTTCGTGCGCGTATGCTAGTGTGCGTCCTGTGCATTTTTCGTCAGGCTAGCGCGTGTTGGTGATGAAAGCGAAACGTTCTTTGGTTCGAATCACCCCTTCTGTCGTGCATAATTTTATGATTTCTTTCTTTCTCCAATTGACATGTGGGACCGGCATAATGAGAAAGACAGCATGAGCTGAGGAGGTGCCACTTAGGCCGTTTGACCGGTCAACTAAACAAAATACATTGCTATACTATGAGCTAGTGACCGTATAATCACCTAAAGATGTATATAGTGACCGTATTGACCGTATTCTTAAGTATAATGACTAAAGTGAACTATCGACACAAGTTCAATTACCCGCGGTGCATTTTACTCTTCTGGAAATGACCACGGCTGGCTCGTCAAGTGCCGAGTGACTGTGAGCCATCCATGTAACACCATTGAATTGCCTTAAAATAAAATAAAATGTAACACCATTGAATCTTCTAAAAAAATAATAATAAAAAAACTAAAAAATAAAATGCAACACCATTGAAACCATTGAAAGTCTAAGGATTCAAGTTCAAACAAAAATGGTCACTACTAGGCGCTGGTCGACCGGCCCAAACTTAACCATCTCTCTCCCTCGACCCGCTCGGTAAAAATCCCCAACGACGCTTGCATCTCTCGCCTCCCCTGCTGCAACGCACGAGTAGCTCGCCGTCAGCCATCGATGTAGTACGGAAGGCCGAAGTCCCCAATCGGCCATGGATGATGCATCCACCCCCGCCGGTTGTAGTCCCGCTCGTCGCCGTCCCCCAGCGCGGGTGCTCGCCGCTGGTTGCAGCAAGGGCGTCGGTTGCACCTCTCGCATGCTCATGCTTGCAGCCTCGCCGGCGTCGAGTCGGTTGCAACACCGGCATACATGGTTGTAACATTGTCGAAACGGTGGCAGGCGTGGATGTAGCTTTTGTAGTGTACGGTTGTAGCATTCGCCGATGATGGCGTCCCCGGTGCAGCTCTTGCGTGAAGGGCTGCAGCTCTGTGCGAATGTAGTTTCTACGGGGTACGGTTGCAACAAACCGACGGTGATCGGATCGCCGACTGAAGCTTCGGTGGCAGCAAAATCCGTTGCCGGATGCAACATCTTCCACCGCGGTTCCAACATACTCCCTCCGTTCGGAATTACTTGTCGCAGAAATGGATGTATCTAGATGTATTTTAGTTCTAGATACATTCATTTTCGCGACAAGTAATTCCGAACGGAGGGAGTATATTGTAGTTGGTTCCAACATCTGCATCCCCGTTGGGTCCAGGAAACAAAAACCATTGCCGGAAGCAGCGACAGAGCGACCGTGGTTGCAGCACGCTGGTCGCCGTCATCAACACCGATAGCCTACCCGCGCGCAACAACCGCGTCGTCGTTTAGCAGGGGAGATTGGAGTTGAGCTGACATGTGGAGAGAAGAGAGGTAGAAAACAAGGTCGGGCAGGAGCTCCATGGTTGTCGTTGAGAGCATAGGGGAAAGATGAGCTACGGGAGGACCAAGGATGGGAGGAGGAAGACGAGCTGCAAAGGGAACAAATAAGGATCGAAGGAGCCGGGCGGTGCATGGACCCACACGAAACGTGCGGTCAGGGAGCGCCAAAGCTGTTTCTTATCCAACCGCGCGTGTGTAGCTGGCTGGCCGGTGGGAAATGTTTCCCCAAAAAGATAGTCCGAGGATTTTCTCATGCCCTTTTCCATGAAGGATAGTCTGAGATTTTTTATTTTCTATTTTTGTTCCTGGTAGCCATTTTTATTTCTTTCGGTGCTGACAAGCGGGGATCCACACGCGACAGTTGTGTAGGGTCGATGCATACATATGAGAATGCACACCACGTGGGTAGAGGTAATGGCCACAGAAGGAAAAGGCATCGTAGTTGCACGAGTTCGTCCTGAAAATATTACGTTATTTTCGACTTCGACCCTCGAACCGCCCGCAAACGTCCGGACCGCGCGGTCCGGATCTTTTGCCATCCAACACGGTCCTCCATCAGTCTATTCGGCTATCCGGATGCACCTTTTTCCGCAAATCGGGGGGGGGGGGGGGGGTGTGGGTGTCCAAACCGCTGCCACGCTCGCTTTTGACTGCCCTGCCCACCAAAAACCCCTCTGCCGCACCCGCGCGCTTTCCCTCCCGATGCTAGTCAGCGCCGCTATAGAGCGCCAACGCCACATTCATGCTAGCCCAGAGTGGACGCAACCTCTCACTGGAGCCGACATGAAGTGGCATGCAAGCCGAGAGCGCCGCCTGCATCGCTTCCCCGTGCACGCGATGTCTCTGTGCATTCAAACGACACCAGTCCGTCCGCCTCCCTCCAATAAATGTACGCGGTTGCGGAGGAACCTACTCAGACGCTACCCGTCTGTCTGTCTGGCACTCACCATTAAGGACCTCGCCGCCTGGCCTGCCCTCCACCCACTACTTAAACCCCACCGGCCGCCTAGCAGCACAACCGCATCCATCCACCCTCCTCTACTCTCTATCTCCTCTCCGCACCACACCCGCCATGGCCTCCTCGAGCTCTAAAGCCTTGTGGGATGGCGCCAGATGAAGGAGATAGTTGCCATTGCGGCTAGCTGCTAGGGTGCCAGATGACCGAGCTCACAAGAGATCGGTGCTGCAAACGCACCAATGGTGGAGGTGGCCAACGAGCAGGCGCCATCGTCCGCGCTGGCCAATGCCGGCATCACCATGGGCGAGGCCCGTGCTCACTACATGGACATGGTACTAAAGGAGCGGTATGCCGCGTCCCGGCAGGCGTAGGCCGACCAGGCCTAGATTATTTAGATTTTGAGCTATTGGTATTGATACTTTGTCTCCTAATACACCATACCAAGGCTGAGTAGTTCACGAGTAATGTTGACAGGATTTTTTTAATGCAGAGACCTTTGGAAATTGGAATGATGAATTATGTATAGTCAATGTTATTGTTACCTACCAACATTTAGTTGGTTGCTGAATTGATCTCATCGTTAATATAACATAATCTTTGGATAATTGTTAGTAGTAAATACATGCTGATGGTTGTTCATAGTGAACAAGTACATCTGATTGATCAAAGATGATCACTGTCTTACTATGTATTCCTACTAAGTTATCTGTAAGACAAACATGAGCATATGTCTTTTCTCCGACCGATCTTTTCTTGGGCACTTGGTAATTTTTTGGTGGATCCTTTTCAGTACAATGCATATCATGTATATTTTTAAACTTCAAATCCTGAATTGATGCCTAAATAGTATTATGATTTTTCTTTGTAGGTTGAGACGTTCAATACTAGATGATTACTTGTATCCTTGTCCTTGGAGAATATATGCTGATGCTTGGTACTTGGAGGAGAATGGAAAAAGTTCTACGTATGTTTAGAATTTATATCATGTAAAATGTTTCATCTTCTAAGAAAGTGATTGAGTCCTAATTGATGGTACTTCCATTGCAATGTAAAGATTGTACAATTGAATCAATATATCATTTTCATTTCTACTCCAATTTTACTAAAGTTGTCTACTACAAGTTCGAAAAAAAGTTGTACCATGTACAACTATTCTAACTATACCTACTATTATAAATAATTATATATCAATGTTATTATGTTATGCAAACACCAACGGATAGAAGCCTTGGATGAATCCATTGTTGCCTTGCAACGCATTATTCTTCAGATTACCAATGGATCTATCTACATTGTTGTAGGCTCTTGCAACGCTACCAACAAAACGGACAATAGTCCGCTGGTGTTGACCTTAGCAACACTTATATGGACAAACGACAACACATCGATGCGTTGCTGCTGGGGGAGGGGGGGGGGGGGGGGTTCTTGTTGTAGTATCCCTCTACCTCGTAAATTTCCTCCTCTTCCTCATCTTCTTCTTCATCATCATCATCTCCAGCCATTTGCTCCTCAGGGGTGTTGGGAGCTTCATACTCGGTTTACCACCAATCCGAGTTTGGCTGAAAGGACATAAGCCGACATTATTGTGAGGAAGCATGATAAAGGAAAAGCATACAGAGATGAGACTCAAGTAGCAAGATGTATACCTCTGGGGCTGGGCTACTGACGCAGAAAGGTGCAAGACCAACAAGTGCAATTTTTGTGAGGGACTCGCCTAATAGCTTCTTGATTACCTGGTTTAGCTTGGCCGGCTCCATGACTTCGCGCGAATAGCACATGTTGTCATCCACCCCTGAGTACTCACAAAGAGGGCGGTCACACACACTAAAGGGTTGAACGTGCCCATCGATCCAGCACCGGGTCAAATTAGTGGCTTTAAGCCCATGAGCTATCAAAGCTTTCTTCTTCTGATAAATGGGCACCAGTGCTTTCCGTTCTTCTTTTGGCTGGTGCATTTCCCCTCTTGGCCCATAAGGCCCATATCTTTTGCCGGGGGTGCCCGGAACCCCTTCCGGTGACCCGATAAGTACCCGGTGCTTCCCGAAACACTTCCGGTGTCCGAATACCATCATCCTATATATCAATCTTTACCTCTCGACCATCGACCACTTAGAGACTCCTCGTCATGTCCGTGATCTCATCCAGGACTTCGAACAACATTCGGTCACCAAATCACATAACTCATATAATACTATATCGTTATTGAATGTTAAGCGTGCGGACCCTACGGGTTCGAGAACTATGTAGACATGATCGAGACACCTCTCCGGTCAATAACCAATAGTGGAACCTGGATGCTCATATTGGCTCCTACATACTCTATGAAGATCTTTATTGGTCGAACCGTTATGACAACATACGTTATTCCCTTTGTCTATCGTATGTTACTTGCCCGAGATTCGATCGTCGGTATCTTCATACCTAGTTCAATCTCGTTATTGGTGATACATTGCTACCTCTTGAGCTTGCATTGGTTTTTCCCTTGAAGACGAAATGGTGATGCAACAAAGTAACGTAAGTATTTCCCTCAGTTTTGAGAACCAAGGTATCAATCCAGTAGGAGACGACACACAAGTCACCTAGTACATGCACAAACAATCAAGAACCTTGCAACAAACGCGACAAAGGGGTTGTCAATCCCTTCACGGTCACTCGCAAAAGTGAGATCTGATAGAGATAGTAAAGTAAATATTTTTGGTATTTTTGTTGTATAGATTGGAAAGTAAAGATTGCAAAATAGTAAACGAGACGCGATGTAAATAAAAGAGATATAATATGATAGAAAAGAGACCCGGGGGCCATAGGTTTCACTAGTGGCTTCTTTCAAGATAGCATGTATTACGGTGGGTGAACAAATTACTGCCGAGCAATTGATAGAAAAGCGCATAATTTTGAAGACATCTAAGGCAATGATCATGAACATAGGCATCACGTCCGTGTCAAGTAGACCGAAACTATTCTGCATCTACTACTATTACTCCACACATCGACCGCTATCCAGCATGCATCTGGAGTATTAAGTTCATAAGAACGGAGTAACGCATTAAGCAAGATGACATGATGTAGAGGGATAAACTCAAGCAATATGATATAAACTCCATATTTTTATCCTCGATGGCAACAATACAATACGTGCCTTGCTGCCCCGCAAGATTGAACCCAAAGCTAAGCACTTCTCCCATGGCAAGAAAGATCAATCTAGTAGGCCAAACTAAACTGATAATTCGAAGAGACTTGCAAAGATATCAACTCATGCATATAAGAATTCAGAGAAGAACCAAATAATATTCATAGATAATCAAGTTCATAAATCCACAATTCATCGGATCTCGGCAAACAAACCGCAAAATAGTATTACATCGAATAGATCTCCAAGAACATCGAGGAGAACTTTGTATTGAGAATCAAAGAGAGAGAAGAAGCCATCTAGCTAATAACTATGGACCCGAAGGTCAGTGGTAAACTACTCACGCTTCATCGGAGAGGCAATGGTGTTGATGTAGATCGCCGGAAAAGGCCCCAAGATGGGATCTCATGGGTACAGAAGGTTTCGGCGGTGGAAAGTGGTTTCGTGGCTCCCCCTAATGTTTCTAGGGTATAAGAGTATATATAGGCGAAAGAAGTACGTCGGTGGAGCTACGAGGGGCCCATGAGGTTGGGGGGTGCGCCTACCCCCCTGGGCGTGTGCCCTCCTGCCTCGTTGCCTCCTCGTAGAGTCCCAGGCTTCAACTCCAAGTCTTCCGGATTGCTTTTGGTCCAAGAAAGATCCTCGCAAAGGTTTCATTCTGTTTGGATTCCGTTTGATATTCCTTTTCTGCAAAACTCTAAAATAGGCAAAAAAACAGAAACTGGCACTGGGCCTCCAATTAATAAGTTTGTCCCAAAAATAATATAAAAGAGCATATCAAAGCCCATTAAACATCCAAAACAGATAATATAATAGCATGGAACAATAAAAAATTATAGATACATTGGAGACGTATCATACATCTCCAATGTATCTATAATTTTTGATTGTTCCATGCTGTTATATTATCATTCTTGGATGCTTTACAATCATTTTATATCATTTTTTGGTACTAACCTATTGACACAGTGCCCAGTGCCAGTTGCTGTTTCTGCATGTTTTATACATCTCAGGAAATCAATATCAAACGGAGTCCAAACGTAGCGAAACTTTTTGTGGATTTTTTTGGACCAGAAGACATCCATTGGGCCAAAGAAGTACCGAAGAGGGAGCCTGAGGTGAGCACAAGACACCAGGGTGCGCTTGGAGGCCCAGGCGCGCCCTGGTAGGTTGTGCTCACCTCGGTGGCCTCCTGCACTACCTCTTTGCTCTATAACTACCCCTATATTCCAGAAACCCTAGGGGAGTCGATGAAAATCAATTCCAGCCGCCACAAGTTCCAGAAACACCAGATCCAATCTAGACACCATCACGGAGGGGTTCATCATGTCCATTTGTGCCTCTCCGATGATGCGTGAGTAGTTCATTGTAGACCTACGGGTCCGTAGTTAGTAGCTAGATGGCTTTCTCTCTCTCGTTTGGTTCTCAATACAATGGTCTCTTGGAGATCCATATGATGTAACTCTTTTTTGTAGTGTGTTTGTTGGGATCCAATGAACTTTGTGTTTATGATCAGATCTAAGTTTTTATCCATGAAAGTTATTTGAGTCTTATTTGGTCTCTTATATGCATGATTGCTTATAGCCTCGTATTTATTCTCCGATATTTGGGTTTTGTTTGGCCAACTTGATATATTTATCTTGAAATGGGAAGAGGTGCTTTGTGATGGGTTCGATCGTAAGATGCTTGATCCCAGTGACAGAAGGGGAACCGACATGTATGTATCGTTGCTATTAAGGATAACAAGATGTGGTCTATTTCTACATAAATAGATCTTGTCTACATCATGTCATCGTTCTTATTGCATTACTCCGTTTTCCATGAACTTAATACACTAGATGCATGCTAGATAGTGGTCGATGTGTGGAGTAATAGTAGTAGATGCAGGCAGGAGTCTAGTCTACTAATCTTGGACGTGATGCCTATATAATGATCATTGCCTGGATATCGTCATGAGTATTTGAAGTTCTATCAATTGCCCAGCAGTAATTGTTTACCCACCGTACACTATTTTTCTCGAGAGAAGCCACTAGTGAAATCTACGGCCCCGGGTCTCTTCTTTAATATATTTGCCTTCTCGATCTATTTTCATTTGCTTTTATTTTTAGATACAAAAATACTTTGCTGCACTTTATTTTATTTGCAATCTACTTATCCAATCTATTACATCTTTCTCCCGTCCACTCGCCAATTTCTGGCGCCGTTACCCGAAAGGGATTGACAACCCCTTTAACACGTCGGGTTGCAAGTATTTGTTCTTTGTGTGGAGGTACCATTTACGTAGTGTTGCTTGGTTCTCCTACTGGTTCGATAACCTTTGTCTCATCGCTGAGAGAAATACCTACCATTATTGTGCTGCATCATCCCTTCCTCTTTGGGGAAATACCGATGTAGTTCAAGCAGACATCAAAAGGAATTTCTGGCGCCGTTGCCGGGGAGGATCAAGTCAAGATAGTCTCCCGACAACTCGTCAATTTCTGGTGTCGTTGCCGGGGAGACATTATCAACATCAACTAGGTTCCTAATCACAAATCTCATCTCCTTGCAATTTACATTATTTGCCATTTGCCTCTCGTTTTCCTCTCCCCCACTTCACAAAAATTTGCCGTTTTATTCGCACTCTTTCTCGTCCACCGTTTTCTCATTAGATCTATCTTTTTGCTTGCAATCATGAGTGATTTTGGTATGGCGGAAACAAATGATGGACTAATTCCTAAAATGGAGCGTAAGGGTAATCTGGATGCTAAAACTTTTGTCTTGGGGCAGGGGAATTTTATGGGAAAAGAACATATCCAAGAATTTTTCAACTGTGTTGGAAATTTAAGTCTTGATGATGCTCCTATACTTAAAAAGACTAAATCATATGCGGAAGCTATTTCGGCACTAGTTCTGAAACTTGAAAATAAGTTCATTCATACTCATCCTACCTTGCAAAGATTGTTTTATGAGTTACCCATTATAAAGAATCCCAAGGCTAAAAAGTTGGCTACTCTCGTTCTTATGAATGAATTCGATTATATAATACGGGAAGCTAGGGAGATCTTTGATTTTTTTGGTATGAATCGTGAAAACCCCATGATAGATGAAATTCTTTATGATAGTGATTATGCTTTAAGACATTTGCTTGGGGATAACCAAATTTTTTATGAGAATCTTAAAAAGCAAGTCCCTGTTTTAGATATGAACCTACAAGTTTTCAATGATGTTAATCAACATTATTCTTGGATTGTTGCCGGAAATCAAAGGGGATATGATGATAAGCAACTCGATAGTGCTAAAGTTTCCATGGAAAATATGTTTTACGTTGTTTTTGCAAAACCTCCTGAGAAAAATACCTCTAAGGGAAACAAGGACAAAGATGACAAAACTTAGATCCTTCGCATTATGCCTAGCTAGGGGCATAAAATGATAACGCTTGTTGGGAGGCAACCCAACTTGTATTTTTTTGGTTTTTCTTGCTGTTTTCAATAAAATACCCAATTATGACTCTTATTAGATGTGTATTTTTGGTTTAAATTAGTGTTTGTGCCAAGCAAAGCCTTTGGGATGATTTGGGTGTGAGTTGATTTGATCTTGCTGAAAACTAGAAACTTTTGCGCTCACGAAAATAATTCCCGTTTTTAACAGAAGAGTGATTTTGAGTTGATTCTTTTTGCATAAGATTAATATACAAATTTCCCACGTGTTCCTAATTGTTCAGAATTTTTGGAGTTAGATAAGTATACGAAGTTCCCTGATTACTACAGACTGTTCCGTTTTTGATAGATTCTGTTTTCTTTGCGTTGTGTGCTTGTTTTGATGATTATATGGTTTTCTTTGAAGAGTTTTTGCCATAGAAAAGTTGTAATATAGTAGATACAATGCAAAAATAAAATATGAATGGGTTTGCAATAGTACTTATAGTAGTGATTTGCTTTCTTATACTAACGGATCTCACGAAGGTTTTGTTGAGTTTTGTGTGATTGAAGTTTTCAAGTTTTGGTTGAGATCGCGATGGATGAAGGAATAAGGATTAGCAAAAGGCAAAGCTTGGGGATGCCCAAGGTACCCCAAGATAATATTTAAGAAGTATCAAGTAACTAAGCTTGGGGATGCCCCGAGTGGCATCCCCTCTTTCTTCTAACGACCATCGGTATTTTACTTGGAGCTATATTTTTATTCACCACATATTATGAGTTTTGCTTGGAGCGTATTGTATGATATGAGTCTTTGCTTGTTTTACTTTTTATTTTAAGTCTTGAATCCTTTCTGGACACACCTTTTTGAGAGAGCCAAAAATTATGCTATGCTTGCACCTATGCTTCACTTCAATTTTTAGAGCCATGGAATTGCTCGAGTGCTTCACTTATATCTTTTTGAGCATGGTGTGCTTTATTATTTTTTTAAAAGAAATGCTCTCATGCTTCACTTAGATTTATTTGGGAGTTACTAAATTTTTAAGAAATTCTCTCTTGCTTCACTTAGATTATTTTATGAGAAAGAAATATTATGCTCATGTTCTTCACTTATATTTGTTTGAGCTTATTAAAAGCAACATATGAAATTAGTCCCAAAGTGATAGATATCCAAGGAGGATATAATAAAAACTTTTATGAAGATTATTGGACAAAATAAACTTGGCTCTGTGTAATGGTTTTGAGATATGATGATATGATATGTGAGTCATGTTGATGAGTAATTATGCTTTAGTAAGAATATTAGCATTAAGGTTTGTGATTCCCTATGCAAGCACGAAAGTCAATAGTTATGCAATGAAAATTACATCCTACTTGTGGTGCATTATCGGTGTTAGTTATGCTTAATGCTTGCTTATGAGATTTTTCGTTTCTTGGTTGGACGCTTCTCAATCTTTTTGCTAGCCTTCATTTGCACTAAGTATGATCACTACTTGTGCATCCAAAACCCTTTAAACCAGTTTTGCCATATGAGTCCACTATACCTACCTATATGCGGATTTTTTTGGACCGGAAGACATCCAGTGGGCCAAAGAAGTATCGAAGAGGGAGCCCGAGGTGAGAGCAAAACACCAGGGCGCGCCTGGAGGCCCAGGCTTTCCCTGGTGGGTTGTGCCCACCTCGGTGGCCTCCCGCACCGCATCTTTGTTGTATAAATACCCCAATATTCCAGAAACCCTAGGGGGGTCGACAAAAATCAATTCCAGCCACCGCAAGTTCCAGAAACACTAGATCCAATCTAGACACCATCATAGAGGGGTTCATCATGTCCATTGGTGCCTCTCCCTCTGATGCGTGAGTAGTTCATTGTAGACCTACGGGTCCATAGTTGGTAGCTAGATGGCTTTCTCTCCCTCGTTTGGTTCTCAATACAATGGTCTCTTGGAGATCCATATGATGTAACTCTTTTGTAGTGTGTTTATTAGGATCCGATGAACTTTGAGTTTATGATCAGATCTATGTTTTTATCCATGAAAGTTAATTGAGTCTTCTTTGATCTCTTATATGCATGATTGCTTATAGCCTCGTATTTCTTCTCCGATATTTGGGTTTTGTTTGACCAACTTGATCTATTTATTTTGCAATGGGAAGAGGTGCTTTGTGATGGGTTCGATCTTACGGTGCTTGATCCCAGTGACAGAAGGGGAACCGACACGTATGTTTTGTTGGTATTAAGGACAACAAGATGGGATCTATTTCTAAATAAATAGATCTTGTCTACATCATCTCATCGTTCTCATTGCATTACTTCATTTTCCATGAACTTAATATAGTAGATGCATGCTGGATAGCGGTCGATGTGCAAAGTAATAGTAGTAGATGCAGGCAGGAGTCGGTCTACTAATCTTGGATGTGATGCCTATATAATGATCATTGCCTGGATATCGTCATGAGTATTTGAAGTTCTATCAATTTCCCAACAGTAATTTGTTTACCCATCGTATGCTGTTTTTCTCGAGAGAAGCCACTAGTGAAATCTACGGCCCCCGGGTCTCTTCTTTAATATATTTGCCTTTGATGGATCCACTAGTCTTCGTTATCTTTACAGACATGGCATATTTCCTTCAGCTAGATGGCTTCTTCTCTCTCTCTTTGATTCTCAATACCATGTTCTCTTCGATGTTCTTGGAGATCTATTCGATGTAATACTCTTTTGCGGTGTGTTTGCCGAGATCCCATGAATTGTGGATTTATGATCAGATTATCTATGAATATTATTTGAGTCTTCTCTGAATTTTTATATGCATGATTTGATATCTTTTCAAGTCTCTTCGAATTATTGGTTTAGTTTGACCTACTAGATTGGTTTTTCTTGCAATGGGAGAAGCGCTTAGCTTTGGGTTCAATCTTGCGGTGTCCTTTCCCAGTGACAGTAGGGGCAGCAAGGCACGTATTGTATTGTTGCCATCGAGGATAAAAAGATGAGGTTTTCATCATATTGCTTGAGTTAATTCCTCCACATCATGTCATCTTACTTAATGCGTTACTCTGTTCATTATGAACTCAATACTCTAGATGCAGGCAAGAGTCGGTCGATGTGTGGAGTAATAGTAGTAGATACAAAATCGTTTCGGTCTACTTGACACGGACATGATGCCTATATTCATGATCATTGCCTTAGATATCGTCATAATTATGCACTCTTCTATCAATTGCTCGGCAGTAATTTGTTCACCCACCGTAATATTTTCTATCTTGAGAGAAGCCACTAGTGAAACCTATGGTCCTCGGGTCTCTTTTCCATCATATAAGTTCTCTTTTCCATCATATTAGTTTCCGGTCTACTATTTTGCAATATTTTACTTTCCGACCTATAAACCAAAAATACCAAAAATATTTACTTTACCGTTTATCTATCTCTATCAGATCTCACTTTTGCAAGTAACCGTGAAGGTATTGACAACCCCTCGCGTTGGGTGCAAGTTTGTTGATTGTTTGTGCAGGTATTCAGTGACTTGTGCATTACTCCTACTGGATTGATACCTTGGTTCTCAAACTGAGGGAAATAATTACTCTACTTTGCTGCATCACCCTTTCCTCTTCAAGGGAAAAAACAACGCAAGCTCAACAGGTAGCAGGAAGAATTTCTAGCGCTGTTGCCGGGGAGATCTACGCCAAGTCAAGCCATACCAAGTACCCATCATAAACTCTCATCTCTTGCATTACATTATTCGCCATTCGCTTCTCGTTTTACTCTCCCCCACCTCTAAAATGATTTTCAAAAGGATTCGCCTTTTCTTCGCTCTTCTTCCGTTCAATCTTTTGTTCGCTTGTGTTACCATGTGCCTTCTTTTTGCTTGCATCTTCGCTTGCTAAAAGTTTATGGATCTGCATCCACTTGCTAATCATTTAAGAGATCCAATTATGATGAACCAATTGCTAGTGACCTGAGTGCACTAGATTATCTTTATGAGGTTTTGCTTGAAATTCATGAACCTGAAAATTGTAATGAAGTGCTTTATGAAGTGATTAATGATAGATCTTTGAATGAAAAGCATGATTGCAATGATGTTATTATAAGTTATATTAATGTCAATTGTGTTAATGATATGCAACACCCTAAGCTTGGGGATGCTAGTTTTGCTATGTCTACTATTTGTTGCAATGATCATGATTGGGGTGATTCTTCGTATGATCTTGAAAATTTATTTAAGCCCCATGATGAATATGATATTGATAACAATGTCTAAAATAATATTGAAAGTGGGTTGAGAAGAGTGTCAATTTTAGATCCCACATATTTGGAGAATGTTCAATCTTATGAAATTTTTGTTAGAAGTGGGTTTGGAGAGGTCATGACTTTAGTTAATGTTAATCCCACTATTTTGGAAGAGTGTCAACTTCGCATGCACGTGGATCGTGTTGAGAATATGTTATGTGATAGCTATATTGTTGAATTTGCTTATGATACAACATGTAATTATTATGAGAGAGGAAAATATGGTTGTGGAAATTTCCATGTTAGTAAATTATCTCTCTTGTTGAGATTGCTATCGTCTCTCTCTTCTTCCTTGCATATGCTAGTTTTTACTTGCCTTAATAATTTGTTTGCTTATAAAGTTCCTATGCATAGGAAGCATGTTTGACTTAGATGTGTTTGTCACATGTTTTATGATGCTCTCTTTGCGCTTCAATTCTTGTCGTTCATGTGAGCATCATTGAAATTATCAATACCTAGCTAAGGGCGTTAAACGATAGCGCTTGTTGGGAGGCAACCCAATTTTATTTTTGTTCTTTACCTTTTGTTCCTGTTTAGTAATAAATAATTCATCTAGCCTCTGGTTATATGTGGTTTTATGTTTTAATTAGTGTTTGAGCCAAGTTAAACCTTTAGGATAGCTTAAGGTGATAGTTGTGTTGATCCTGCTGAAAATCAGAAACTTTTGCGCCCAGGAAAATAATTTTCAAAATTCACAGAAACGTGCTTTTGCTATGATTCTTTTTGCTATGGATTGGTACACAAATTGTCGTGGAATAGTCACGTCAGATGTCCTCGTGAAAGGACTTAGTTGTGGAGCCATCACAACTAGGAAGCTTGAAGGGGTTAAATTGGGACAAGAGACACGAGAGGGTTTATACTAGTTCGGCCCCTTACGGTGAAGGTAAGGCCTACGTCTAGTTGGGTTGGAATTGATGTTTCGATGACCGGGGAGCGAGATACGCTATGCCCGGCTCTCGATGAGTTGTTTCTATCCCTAAGCCGCCAGCAGGTCATCCCCTTATATACACGGGTTGACACCCTATGGCTTATAGAGTCCCGGCCGGCTTATAAACAGAGTCCGGCTCGGTGACCAGTTAAATCTACCTTACGTTACAAGTCATGCCATCATGGCGGTTTACTACAACGGGCTTAAGCCGCCCGTGGGCCTTAAGCTCTTTATTGAACTGCCATCTTCATGCTTGATCTTGGGCTTCCTCTGATGAGTCCTCTTTGCGTAACCCGGCCCCTCCTGGGCGGCTTACACAAATAGTCATATCCCCAACATTAGGCCCTAGATTGATTTGAACCTGTTCATGTCAGTCTGAAAATATTTTTAAAGAATGAAATCTTCAGTCTTCTGACTATACAGAGGGTTTTTGTTAACCCGCCATGACATCATCTTCTGGATCCGTCTTAACTCGGCGTGACATCATTCTTCCTTTAACTCATTTTTTATTCCCTCGAATCCTTCAATGGATCTCTTCTTTATTGATTGCTCCAAAAATCGAGGCGTCGGGGCCGCTGGATAATAATTCTTATCTCCTCGTTTCCCGTGCCATCTCAGTTATCTTCTCCCTATAAATAGCCGCAACTTAGGTCTTTTCCTTTTTACCCTTTCAGTCGTCTTCTTCCTCTCCTCTCTGCCGCTCAAGCTCCGCCGCCGTCGCCATTGACCCCCTTGTCTTCATCGACTCAGGCCGCTGCATCGACCTGATCTGACCAAAGATCGACGGCGAACCTTCACAGCTCGTCCTCATCCGTAAGTTCCTCTCTCCCCCTTTCTTAGATCTACCTTGAAGCTCAGCCGAGTTCATCGGTGTTCATCACTGCCCGATACAAACCCTTGCTAGCTTGCACTTCCACAACCTGTTTAGATCGTAAAAACTGCGCAGAACTGCTACGGTAGTTGTTTGTGTTGATCTTGCATAGAAACAGATCTCATTTCTCTTATTTGGAAACCTCCTTTGAATGCATGAACTTCTCCGCCCTGTTTTTAGGTCTAGAAAATTTCTCCTTTAGAGCGATAGTTTGATTCATAATAATAGCTGTCATCTGTGAAACTTGTTTCTATCACCCGGAAAGCTTCTTCTGGGAAACTTACTTTTATCACCACTATCTAGGTGTCCGATTTAAATAAGTGACACTGAACTGTGAGCCTTACCTTCCTCTTATGATCTTTAAAAATGCTTGAATGACTGTTGATCCTGATAGCGGCTTAAACTTTACTGCACAATCACCCTTATATCATTAGGCCCCTTTCTTAAGCCGCCACTGTGAACAATTTAAATATCTCTCCGGTTTAAAGTTGAGCCGGAGCTTTCTTTCTTTGTCGTAGGCCACTGCTGTTATGGCTCCTAAGGCGGCCAAGGCCCCTGTGACTTGCAATTGGGTTCCATCCACAGTAACCAAAAGCAAACTTGCAGAGTTTGTAAAGTTTGGCCATTTACCAAAGAAGGAAACCATGTCTTATCGTGCCCCTCACCCGTCTGAGGAGATACCTCAACCCAAGGATGGGGAGGTAGTAGTTTTCACAGATCATATGAATCGGGGATTTGCCCCTCTCGGCTCAAAATTCTTCAGGGACGTTTTGGATTTCTTTGACCTGAAGCCTCAAGACATTGGACCCAATTCCGTGTTAAATTTGTGCAATTTCCAAGTCTTCTGCGAGGTATACCTTGGAGAGGAACCAAGTCTGCTGCTATTCAGAGAACTTTTTTACTTGAACCGGCAGAATGAACGCGCCAACGGGCCTAGTCTTGAGCTTGGCGGCATCTCAATCCAGTGGCGGAGAGACTGCCTTTTTCCTTATGCTGAGCTGCCGAGTCACCCAAAAGACTGGAACCAGACGTGGTTCTACTGTCAAGACACCTCTCCGGCTAATGAGAAGCCTCTGCCCGGCTTTTGTGCCCTGCGTCTTGAGTCCAACCATCATTTGGCGGACAAGTTAACTGCTGTTGAGCGCCTGCCTCTTAACCCCACCATCCGGAAGATCAAAGCCCTTTTAGGCAACGAGTTAAGTGGCATCGATTTGGTCTGGGTCTGGATCACCTGGCTGATACTACCATTAAGCCGCTGCTCCGGCTTAATGTGTACTTACATAGGCGAAAAGGAAGACCCAATGCGTCATAGCCCTGAGGACTTACCAGATGATGTGGTAGATGCTACAGTCCAATCGCTATTGAAGGAGGGCACTGTAACCAGCAACACCTTCGGTTTACTTCCCTTCTGCAAGAAGAACCCGGCCCCTGCGGTAAGTTACTAATCTTCACCAATACTCTTAATATGTTACCTTCTGGTACTCATGATTCCTTATCTTTTTCCACAGGCCGATGATAATTTCTGGAAGGTCAAATATGACCATGAGGTTGCCAAACAGGCCAGGGCGGCCAAGAAGACTAAAAGAAAAGCCGCCTGGACGGGCACCTCTAAGAAGAAGAAACCCAGCGCCTCTGATATGCTTAAATTGGACGACTCTTCTTCGGATGAGGAAGAGGTAATCTTTTTTGATTTTCTTTAATCCCTTTGCCATTACTTTACTGACATTTGATCCTTTCAGGAGGATACTGGGAATAGTCAAGCAGCTGGCGAAGAGGTAACTATAATTTCCTCCGACTCAGAGCCCTTGCCAACACAAAGAATCCGAAGGGTGACCCGGAAAGTAAGGTTTTCACACCCTCTCGCTTACCAAGGTCCTCAATTTCTTTTGAAGCAACAACAGCTTGAAAATCAGCGGCAGACTCGGGCCAACCAGGACGTAGAGCTTTCCTCCGGCTTACCCGACGTAACCAGGAAGCGGCGGACCGAGGTTATCTCCGACTTACGTTTTGTTTTACCCTTGATGGGTTTGATTCGCCAACCTCTCAATTCATCTGACTCCAACTATCAGGATACCTCCCCTTCTTCTGATGAGTCAATGCAATCAAACATGCCGGATTTCAAAACAGCTCCCGGGTAATATAACCTTTCTTACTTTAAGTTTATCCATACTTATACTTTGATATTATCCTTCCACTTTAATTGACAGCTTGCAAGTAAAGCCCAGCAAGAGGGCAAAGAAGAATAAACCATCCCAAGACCCGGTGGTTACTGAACCGGTGCTTGACTCATCCGTTCCTGACAACTCCACTCCTCAGCCACTGCCTGAACCGGCTTCTGATATTCCGGTGCCAACTTCTGACCCGCCTGCAGAAGACGTTATTCACAACTCGGATGACCCGGAAACTCCTAGCCCGGCCAAGACGACTGACCCGGAGGTTGAAATTGTGAAGAGCCAGTATGTTGAACCGGGCCGGCCTACTACCCTTGCCCAATGTACTGCCAAGGAGGAGTTTGCCCAGCGCCGGAAGTCCAAACAAGACATCACTGATTACTCTCACCTAAGTATCGATGATATAGTCTCGGGCTATCTGAACCAAGTACACAGTAGTCGTGACCTGGAAATTGACATGGTGAAGCAAATACAGCATAAATCTGAGGTAAAATTTAAGCTTTTACTCTGAATCTTACTTATTATACTAGCCCCCAAGTCTATTGCTTATGAATGAATATGCTGTAGACTTAATAATCTGCTTGCTATTAGTTTTGTCCAGTTTAAATTGAATATGTTTAACCCGGAGATAACATGAAACTTTGAATTTGGGTTACACATTAGCCCCCAAGTGTCAAGTACCTTTACTTGTAAAGTGCTTGAGACTTAATATGTGTGACTTGGTAAAATAGATTAAAAATTCTTAAAACATACATTAGCCCCCAAGTGCCAAATATCTTTACTTGTAAAATGCTTGGGACTTGAATGTTATCTTACCAAGATTCTTACCATAACCTGATGTCAATGCAGGCCACCATAAGTCAATTTGAGGCGGAGATTGCCGATCTGAAGAGCCAATTGAAAACCCAAGAGCTCGAAGCTCAGAAAGCCAATTCCAAGTTTGAATTCAGTGTCTCTGAACAAGAGAAGCTGAAGAAAAAAATTGAATCAGAAAAGAAGACTTGGGTTGATGAGAGGGCTTCACTGGTGACTCGGGCTGAAACAGCAGAGGCATCTCTTGCCGAGGCAACAAACGAGTTGTCCGACTAAAATGGCAGATATCCCAAATGGTCTCAGCCATCTTCGGTAAGTTGCCCGTAAATATTGAAAATCTTCAAGAGTTATCGTAATAGTTACCTCCGGCTTTACTGTTATACCTGTGAATATGCAGGCCCCAGGAGTACCAATCTGAAGGAAAATATGCTGGTCAAGCTTAAGGCAGTGTATACCTTAGTGGAGCAGCTGTACTCCAGGTCACAGCGTGCGTTGGCCGCTGTACTCCGGGTCACAGCGTGCGTTGGCCGCTGTGGCCTTATCAAATACCTCTCCTCGGCTCCTGCAAGACGTGTTGAGGCATCTTTCGGTGCTACCTCAACGCATTCAAGACTTAAGGCGGGCATCTGCGAGAGCCGGAGCCGTGGCTGCATTGAGTCGGGCAAGAGCATGGGTGCCAGAACTTTACCTTGCTGATCTCTCTCTTGGATATCCAAGCCTTAAGGAGGACGACACTGCTTTTGGCGAACAAGATTTCACTGCCTGCGTTAAAGTCGTACGCCCCCTGGCGACTCTCATTGGGGAGGATACTGATCTCACTAAGTATTCGCCGGGTTATGATAGCGAGAACCGGAGAATCCCAAACGCCCCATATGACCAAGTCAGCCTGATCCCTCCAACGCGTAAGCATACCTTTGCCCCTGAAGTGGACCCGGCCATTTTAATAGATGATGAAGCTGAATTTGAAGGTTTAAGCGGCATTGACTGGGCCTCGTCCACCTTCCAGGATAAAACAACCGAAGGAGAGGCGGGGAAGGATAACCCGGAATCATCAAGCCAGCCGGAGGAATGAGCCGCCAGCCGGGTTATAACTTTGCAAAAAACAATGCTTCACTTGTTTAGACTCGGGGAGTCTTGTAATAGGATAGAGAAAACTCCTTAATGCCTGCCATGCCTTATGATACTTATTGCTTTTGTTAAGCCGTCATCACTAAATTCCTCTTACTTATGTTAATCATGTGTTTCCTTGATATTTTACCTTGCTTCGTTTTATCCTGCACATAAAACAGGCAAGGTTTCCTGGACGGTTCATTGCGCCAGTGGGTTATAGAATATTGATAACCCGGACATGATCAAAAAACCACATGTATAAGCCGGTTCATGATTAGTTAAAACATAATCATAACAGCATACCTGCGACTCTTTTGATAACCTCTCCGGCTTATATAAGTTTTTACCTGGCACTTTTAGAACCTGAGGTAATCAATATAAAACCGGAAGGATCAAAAACCATCTCCTCAAGAAGGTTTCAATGAGAGTTAAAGTAATCATACTTATAAGCAATGTTCACAGGCTCCTGATTCGATTACGATCAGATAACCGTTCCAAAGGGGTTAAGCTAAGATTCGGATACGATCATATAGCCCCCAGTGGCTTTGGCGATGCCGATCAGGTGGGTATCGACAGCTATGTTCTCTTTGGTTCGAATACGACCTATGTTTGAACAGGAAGCCCCAAAGTGAACATAAGAGTTGTTTAATGACGCTGATTCGAATACGATCCACGTCAGACCCAAAGGGGTTAAGCTATGATTCAAATATGATCAGGAAGCCTCCAAATGGGTTTGGCAGTATGCTGATCAAGTGGGTATCAACAACTATGTTCTCTTTGGTTCGAATACGACCTATGTTTGAACAGGAAGCCCCCAAGTGACCATGGCTAGATTCAGATATGATCATAAGCCGGACCAAAGGGAAAGCCAGATTCAGATATAATCCGTCCCCTATTGGCAGTGTCCATCACCTGATAAAGAAGACATAAAACATTCTTTATGGGAAAAAAGGACAGAGGTCCTGCTTTATTGCTTTATATAATATGTACATCGTAAAAAGGTATCTTGAAAACTGGTAACTTAGGTATAGTAAGGCCGGAGATGAGCTATGTTCCACGGCCGGCGGGTCTCCTCCTCCGATTTAAGTGAGTCCTTGTGCTCTCGAATATCGATGAGATAATATGACCCGTTGTGCAGATTCTTGCTGACCACAAAGGGCCCTTCCCAAGGCGGGGATAGCTTGTGCATATCAGACTGATCCTGGATGAGCCGGAGCACCAAGTCACCTTCCTGAAAGGTTCTGCTCTTAACCCGGCGGCTGTGATAGCGGCGCAGGTCTTGCTGGTAAATCGCTGAGCAGGCTATTGCCAAGTCTCGCTCCTCATCCAATAAGTCAAGCGCATCCTGACGAGCCTTTTCGTTATCCTCCTCAATGTAAGCCGCCACACGGGGGAAATCGTGCCGGATGTCACTTGGCAGGACCGCCTCTGCTCCATAAACCATGAAGAAAGGTGTGTATCCCGTAGATCTGTTAGGTGTGGTGTTGATGCTCCATAACAAGGAGGGTAACTCCTCCACCCAACAACCCGGAGTCCGCTGTAAAGGGACCAAGAGCCGGGGTTTGATACTTTTCAGGATCTCTTGATTAGCTCTCTCTGCTTGACCATTGGATTGAGGATGAGCAACGACCGAAATATCAAGCCGGATATGTTCTCTTTGACAGAACTCTTCCATGGCTCCCTTAGAGAGATTAGTGCCATTATCAGTTATGATGCTATGTGGAAAATGTGACGCCCGGGTAATTAAGCTACAGTAATCCCCACTAATGATGCCACGTCTCCTCGGTTACTCTGGATAAACTCGCGTTAGTTCGGAACCTAGTTCGAATTTCAAATTCAAAATCGAGCAAATAATAAAAGTTTTCAAAAATTAAAATAAAATTGTGCGGTGGTTGACGAATATTACAAAGGTAATTATAGTGCCACAGACATATTTTTATAAAATGGCTAAATGGATTAAATGATTTAAACAGAAAAGAAATAATAAAAGAAAATACAAAAGGAAAGAAAAACAGAAAATCAAAAAGAAAAAAAAGAGAACACCCCCCCACTGGGCTTCGGCCCAGCAGGCCACCGGGCCGCCTGGCAAACCCACCCCCTCTCTCCTTATTCCCCCCGGGTGAGACCCCGAAACCCTAGCCACCCCCCACTCGCATCCACTCTCCCCCCTCCCTCCCGATTGGATCGGGAGGATAACGGCGCCGCGCCCCGGCCTGCCCCCGTCCTCCTCGCCGTGGAATGACGCCGCCGCCCGGAGCTCCTACCCCGCCGGCCTGCTCCCCGTCGCCCGCTCGTCCCCGACGGCCTCCCCAACCTCCCCCGAGCTCACTCCCGAGACCCTACGCGCCCCTCCCCGTGAGCTCCTCTCCTCCCTTTCCCCTCTGTCGCCGGCGACGTCCGCACCCAGTCGCCGCGCCCGACGGCGTGCGCCGCGCGCCCCTCGCGCGTCCAGGCCACGCGCCCGACGCCTCGACCTCCTCTACCGCGCGCACACGCGCTCACCGCGTTCGGGCCGCGACCTGGCCGCGCGCCGTCGCCCCGTCCCGACGCGTCTCGCCTGGTCAACCGCCCGCACGGGCGCCCCTCCTCCCTGCTCGCCCCCCTCCATGCCGACTGCGCCATGGCCTCGCGCGCCCCGGCCGTCCTCCCTCGCCGTGGCCCGCGTCCCGCTTCGTCTCCCCTCGCCTTGGCCTCGCCTCTCCACGCCGGCCTGCGCGTGGCTTTGGTCGCCGACGCCCGCGGCCGGCCACCACCGCTACCTGCCGGCCTCACCCGCCTGTGCCCCGCCTCCTCTGCACACGGCGCCCAGCCCCGTGGCGCCCCTGTTTCCCCCGCTCCGCCCTGTGCGCCGTCGCCGCCACCGGCGAGCCTGTGCCCCGGCTCGCCGTGCCCCCCCTTCCCCGTTGCCCGCGGACGGGCGCCCGCTGCGCCAGTTCGGGCGGGTGCCCAGCGCCCGCTAACACCGAAACCACTCTGGCCACTAGTGCCAATGACATGGGGGCCCCACGGCCCTAGAACGTTTTATTAAAAAAGGAATTAAAATTAATAATAATAAAAATAATTAATTAATTAATTAATTAAGGAATTAATCATAATTAGATTAATCAAATTAACTAATTAGTCTAATTAAACTGTGATTAGTTTAGCTAAAACCTGATTAGCCTAAACAGGGTATGACAGGTGGGTCCCACTAGACCCACACGTCAGTTTGACCAGTCAACACCTCTGTTGACTGCTGACGTCATGCTGACGTCATGATGATGTCAGCAAACACTGTTTTGGATAATGTTGAATTAAATAAATTAAATAAATTCTAAAAATGATTTAAAAACTTTAGAAAATCATATCTTTTAATCCGTAACTCGGATTAAAATATTTTCAACATGAAAGTTGCTCAGAACGACGAGACGATTCCGGATACGCAACCCGTTCGTCCGCCACACCCCCCTGACCTATCGAACTCGCAACTTTCCCCCTCCGGCTCCTCTACCCGAAAACGCAAAACACCGGGGATACTTTCCCGGATGTTTCCCCCTTCACCGGTATCACCTCATACCGCGTTAGGGCACCTCTAACGCCGTTACTTGTCATGTCATGCATCACTATGCATCTGCTTGCTTAAATATTTATTGTTTCTCCCCCTCTTCTCTCGATAGACACCGAGACCGACGCTGCTGCTACCCAGTACGACTACGGAGTTGACGACCCCTCTCTCTTGCCAGATCAACCAGGCAAGCCCCCCCCCTTGATCACCAGATATCGCCTATTCTGTTCTATACTGCTTGCATTAGAGTAGTGTAGCATGTTACTGCTTTCCGTTATACCTATCCTGATGCATAGCCTGTCCTTGTTACTACTGTTGTTACCTTTACCTGCTATCCTACTGCTTAGTATAGGATGCTAGTGTTCCATCAGTGGCCCTACACTCTTGTCCGTCTGCCATGCTATACTATTGGGCCGTGATCACTTCGGGAGGTGATCACGGGCATATACGATATACTTTACACAGTTACATTACCTGTGATACTGTTCGGAGATGGGGGCTGAAAGGACAGGTGGCTCCATCCCAGTAGAGGTGGGCCTGGGTTCCCGACGGCCCCCGACTGTTACTTTGTGGCGGAGCGACAGGGCAGGTTGAGACCACCTAGGAGACAGGTGGGCCTGGCCCTCGTCGGCGTTCGCAGATACTTAACACGCTTAACGAGATCTTGGTATTTGATCTGAGTCGGCTACGAGCCTATACGCACTAACCATCTACGCGGGAGTAGTTATGGGTATCCCGACGTCGTGGTATCAGCCGAAGCACTTCGTGATGCCAGCGACTGAGTGGCGCGCGCCGGATTGGAACGTAAGCCTGCTCTTGTATTAAGGGGGCTAGTTCTGCTTTGGGCCGCGTACGCAACGTGCAGGTGTGCTATGGGCGATGGGCCCAGACCCCTGTGCGCTTAGGTTTAGACCGGCGTGCTGGCCTCTCTGTTGAGCCTAGGTGGGGCTGCGACGTGTTGATCTTCCGCGGCCGGGCATGACCCAGGAAAGTGTGTCCGGCCAAATGGGATCGAGCGTGTTGGGTTATGTGGTGCACCCCTGCAGGGAAGTTAATCTATTCGAATAGCCGTGATCTTCGGTAACAGGATGACTTGGAGTTGTACCTTGACCTTATGACAACTAGAACCGGATACTTAATAAAACACACCCTTCCAAGTGACAGATACAACCCGGTGATCGCTCTCTAACAGGGCGACGAGGAGAGGATCGCCGGGTAGGATTATGCTATGCGATGCTACTGGAGATGCTACTTGGAGATGCTACTTGGAGATGCTACTTGGCGATGCTACTTGGAGGACTTCAGTCTACTCTCTTCTACATGCTGCAAGACGGAGGCTGCCAAAAGCGTAGTCTTCGACAGGATTAGTTATCCCCCTCTTATTCTGGCATTCTGCAGTTCAGTCCACTGATATGGCCTCCTTACACATATACCCATGCATATGTAGTGTAGTTCCTTGCTTGCGAGTACTTTGGATGAGTACTCACGGTTGCTTTCTCCCCCCTTTTTCCCCCTTTCCTTTCTTTCTGGTTGTCGCAACCAGATGCTGGAGTCCAGGAGCCAGACGACATCGTCGATGACGACTACTACACTGGAGGTGCCTACTACTACGTGCAGCCTGCTGACGACGACCAGGAGTAGTTTAGGAGGATCCCAGGCAGGAGGCCTGCGCCTATTTCGATCTGTATCCCAGTTTGTGCTAGCCTTCTTAAGGCAAACTTGTTTAACTTATGTCTGTACTCAGATATTGTTGCTTCCGCTGACTCGTCTATGATCGAGCACTTGTATTCGAGCCCTCGAGGCCCCTGGCTTGTATTATGATGCTTGTATGACTTATTTATGTTTTTAGAGTTGTGTTGTGATATCTTCCCGTGAGTCCCTGATCTTGATCGTACACGTTTGCATGCATGATTAGTGTACGATTGAATCGGGGGCGTCACAAGTTGGTATCAGAGCCGACTGCCTGTAGGAATCCCCCTTCCACACTCCTTGGCCGAAGTCGAGTCTAGACATTGAAAACTGTTTTACTAACATGGCTGTGCGGCCCATGGGCCCACGTCGCCATTGGGTGGTATTAGGATCCTTTACTCCTTGTCTATACTTTGGGACTCTTATCTCTCTTCTATTCGGGTTAAATGAATTTTGCTAAACCTAACATTAGGATCTCGTTATCACTTTCACCCGGAGAGCCCCTTATTACTGATGATCGTCTGCTGCAGATGAAGACCCTGAAGATACTCTCCGCTGTGAACCCGAGGACTTGTGTTCATCGCGTTTGCAATTCCCCTTCCACCGTCAACCCTTATGGATAACTACTTTCAGTTGTTATTCTTACAATCATCCCCAGTTGGTCTTGTTATTACAGGATACCCCGAAATACTCGTCGTTGTTTCGATAATCCTTTGAGCTTACTGCCTTGATGTTCTTTGTCACCTGAATACCCCTATGGATAATGCTCGCGCTTATCAAGTATCTGCTCATCCCCCAGTTGTTCATGTGTTTCTCAATGGTCTTCGAAATACTATTCGATCCTCCAAAAATCCTTAGTAGCTTATTGCTCTGCAATACTTGTCTGCTTGCATTATGGATGCTTTCCATATGTCTGGCAATATTCGTTAGTATCCTTAGACACCGTCATTTTGATCCTATTGATTCAACATGAGTGCGAATGCACGCAATCATCAGTTGATCCTTTTAAATTATCTTTCTGGCGCAGACCTCAATTTTAACATGAGCTGGTTCTCGACCAATCAGATTGCCATCGATTGTACCCCTAAGCATACACAACTTATCCATCCTTAATCAGAGTGTTTGCTTCTGATCCCTTGATTGGAAATCATAAATCCTTTGCATTTGAGCCTTGAATTAGTCAGTTGTTTCTAAAGTCTGATCTCCTTGCATTGTTTCTCCCTCTGGTTGAGTATCGATGCTCACACCAGATCCCTTGAGGACCACCAGATCATTTGTTGGATTTTATCCGACAGCGTCCTTCATATTCAATAAGTCTGTGAGCCTTTCCTCGGATATATAAAGCCTTTGGTAATTTGTATCCTCTGTTTTCTCAACCATGCTCTGTTCTCGAGCTGGTGGTATTTACTATTGAAGCTTGTGGTATATGTTTCCACGATACCCTAACGGGTTGAACCTATGCATTCCTTAATATGTGTGAACTCGAAAGTTTTCACGAGTCATACTCTTCTGGTATTTTGCTAGATAAAATTTCAACACTACAACTTCTTCGGAAGTGAGAGGTGAATGGAAGGTTATACATTGAAGAAGTGGGAGACGACCTTGAACTTTGTGTTCATGCCCATGGACATGATGTAGATCCTATCATGGAAGCTTCTTGTAATAATAACTATTTCCTTGTTATAATATCATTTGGAATCTATGAATTGATCCTTTGCAATCATGGATCCGACCATATTTTCTACTTGATCCCATTCCTCGGACAAGTTAAACCACTTGTCCTATACAGATCAATGCACCCATCCAACCTCTATTTTGATCTACCATTCGAGTACTAACCCCCTAGTATCTCGAGGATATCAACCAATTGCACTACATCTTATGCATTTCTGATGAAGTAGTGCCTTTCCCCGTCATAGTCACTCCACGGGTTCTGGGTTGTCGTCAACTGAGAACACCGATTAGTGAATCTGATCGCCCCTGTGATTCAGTACGCCTAGTACATTGTGGATGAGAAGTTTAATACCCCATCACGTCATTCCTAGCCTGATCGGCTATATCATTTTGCGCTAAATTTTAACTATGCTACCTGGTCCTTTCTTCCTGGAGCGCAATTTTCGACGATGAGCTAAGCTTACATCGATTTTCCTCGTCATATCATTTCACCTTGAACAACAAGCTTGATTTCAAGTTTGTGTCATACCCTTGGTTCCAATAACCTTTCGCTTCACCATTCATTTGACTTGATGTCATCGCCGATCGATTACATCTTGGAATCTCTCGACAAAGTGTGTCGTGATCATCATCAATCTTATGAGCTCTTCCAGGATATCAAATGAGTTTATGATGAGAAATACCATCCTTGCCCTTGATGATCTGCGTTATCATCGACCTTTATTGCCTTCCCACGAACACAAGCTTGTTCGTGTTTGGTGTTATACCTTGAGTTCCTTGCTATCCAGCAGTTGTTCTTCTTTACCTTGGAGTATTACCAAGAATGTTCTGAGATTTGTTCCACCTCTTGAGAATTCTTGACATAGAAATACTTCTCACCATCACCATTCTTTCTTGGTCCCCGTGTTAATTCCAACAAGTGAACGGTGTTGTTTGGATTCTTTCCTTCTAGCAACCCTATTGCTTTGAAGTGAATGGGCGATAGTTCATTCTAAGTCTTTCGATAATTGAATCACCATTCTAACATTGGCCCTGCAATCCAACCCATATTTCGGGTGCACCGTTCAACCAATGTTTAATTATGTATGTTTCCTCGAGCATATCCCATTATATCATTTAATCTAACAAATGTCATCTTCTTGCTCACATTATTATGGAAATCCATCCGTTTGGAATTCTCGATGAATTGGCGCTGAGCCCGTCAGCCATCTCCTCATCCTCTCCTTGGGTTAATGATGAACTCTTGTTAACGGAAATCACTTCATAGTTCATTTCCCGAGGATCTTACAGTGTCATCCCGTCAATTTGTGTTGCACCTTTCTTCTCAGGCATCCTGAGCCTGAGGTATCCTGACACCAATCATACCTGAATCTCCGTCAGATATGATGGTTGGGACAACTTCCCAAGAGTTATGATGTTGATCCTTTGATGACCCGGTAACATGATGTCATGCCTAGCACCCCCCCTCGGCTGGAGGACCTATCATTATAGATTCCTTTTCAGCAAGGTTATCCGTTCATCCATGAGGAAATTGTAAGACTTATTCTACTAGTTATTCCTGATGGATCCTTCGTGTTTCCAAAGTCTGATCTTCACCTGAAGACCATGTCAATGCTATCTCGAAGCATGTCAATGGTACTCCGATTTTCAACAGGAACATTTGAAGCACGATGCTAAATTTTATTTATCATTTATCCTAACATCGTTGTATGGGTAATATCATGAGATTCCTCCCCCCTTACCTAAAGAGTTTTCTACATTATTTCCTGCCACGGATATCATGCTCTGCTTGTCCTTGGGAAGGATATATCCCTGAAATATGTGTTTAAACACATTTTCCTTTCCATTGTTCTGTTTAATATGATAATCATATTTTACTTTCCATTGGTTGTTTGAACCTTTCTTGTGATCTATATGATCTAAGCAGCAATATTCTACTGCTTATGTAAACTCCTCGGTGTGCAATTCTGTCAGTAAGACCCTGTTACTATTGTTGATGACATTCCGGTAGCCAACGATGGACGAGAACCTTGCCTATTGGTCCGCCTCGTTCAATGAGCAGGAAAGTGGTTCTCTTCGTCCCTCGCCCTTGGTACCAACGTTGATGCCGGCATAACTGACTTGGTACTCTCTGACATGCCTTGCTATCATGACCGTGAAAGATGTCATTGCTCCTATTAAAAAAAACCACATGGTGGGCCCATAACCCACAGGTCCCAGGATCGAAACCTGACTATCCTGTACACCCCCTATTCCCAAAGTTATTCCTCGCGCGTGGACTCGTATGTAATCCACGGGCCACTGTCCTAGTGGTCTATTCTGGTATCAGACGCAATACTTACTCTCGCTACTCTGAACCCCTTTCTCACTCTGGTTCAGGCTTCGAGCAACTATCTATCCGCTTGGAGCCTATTATGGTACCTTCGTACCTTACTCTTGAGGTATTTCATATGTTCAACTCGAGAGATAATCCTATACTAATTCATGGGTTAACCCCAGATTGTTTCCCTCAAAAGCATTATGTCGTAGTGAGCTGCCCCTTATCTTTTCGTAAGTAAGATGGAGTTCCCGAAGAAATGATGACAAGTTTTCATGATGCATCAGAATAAAGGATTGAAGACATCAACGAAAGAAATTAACTTCTTCGAGGAGATCCGTTAGAATATCGTAACCAGAACTTTCCCCTTACTCCCCTCTTAAATCTCGGGACAAGATTTCTTGTAGTGGAGGAGAATTGTGACGCCCGGGTAATTAAGCTACAGTAATCCCCACTAATGATGCCACGTCTCCTCGGTTACTGTGGATAAACTCGCGTTAGTTCGGAACCTAGTTCGAATTTCAAATTCAAAATCGAGCAAATAATAAAAGTTTTCAAAAATTAAAATAAAATTGTGCGGTGGTTGACGAATATTACAAAGGTAATTATAGTGCAACAGACATATTTTTATAAAATGGCTAAATGGATTAAATGATTTAAACAGAAAAGAAATAATAAAAGAAAATACAAAAGGAAAGAAAAACAGAAAATCAAAAAGAAAAAAAAGAGAACACCCCCCCACTGGGCTTCGGCCCAGCAGGCCACCGGGCCGCCTGGCAAACCCACCCCCTCTCTCCTTATTCCCCCCGGGTGAGACCCCGAAACCCTAGCCACCCCCCACTCGCATCCACTCTCCCCCCTCCCTCCCGATTGGATCGGGAGGATAACGACGCCGCGCCCCGGCCTGCCCCCGTCCTCCTCGCCGTGGAACGACGCCGCCGCCCGGAGCTCCTACCCCGCCGGCCTGCTCCCCATCGCCCGCTCGTCCCCGACGGCCTCCCCAACCTCCCCCGAGCTCGCTCCCGAGACCCTACGCGTCCCTCCCCGTGAGCTCCTCTCCTCCCTTTCCCCTCTGTCGCCGGCGACGTCCGCACCCAGTCGCCGCGCCCGACGGCGTGCGCCGCGCTCCCCTCGCGCGTCCAGGCCACGCGCCCGACGCCTCGACCTCCTCTACCGCGCGCACGCGCGCTCACCGCGTTCGGGCCGCGCCCTGGCCGCGCGCCGTCGCCCCGTCCCGACGCGTCTCGCCTGGTCAACCGCCCGCACGGGCGCCCCTCCTCCCTGCTCGCCCCCCCTCCGTGCCGACTGCGCCATGGCCTCGCGCGCCCCGGCCGTCCTCCCTCGCCGTGGCCCGCGTCCCGCTTCGTCTCCCCTCGCCTTGGCCTCGCCTCTCCACGCCGGCCTGCGCGTGGCTTTGGTCGCCGACGCCCGCGGCCGGCCACCACCGCTACCTGTCGGCCTCACCCGCCTGTGCCCCGCCTCCTCTGCACACGGCGCCCGGCCCCGTGGCGCCCCTGTTTCCCCCGCTCCGCCCTGTGCGCCGTCGCCGCCGCCGGCGAGCCTGTGCCCCGGCTCGCCGTGCCCCCCCTTCCCCGTTGTCCGCGGACGGGCGCCCGCTGCGCCAGTTCAGGCGGGTGCCCAGCGCCCGCTAACACCGAAACCACTCTGGCCACTAGTGCCAATGACATGGGGGCCCCACGGCCCCAGAAGGTTTTATTAAAAAAAGGAATTAAAATTAATAATAATAAAAATAATTAATTAATTAATTAAGGAATTAATTAAGTTAATTAATCATAATTAGATTAATCAAATTAACTAATTAGTCTAATTAAACTGTGATTAGTTTAGCTAAAACCTGATTAGCCTAAACAGGGTATGACAGGTGGGTCCCACTAGACCCACACGTCAGTTTGACCAGTCAACACCTCTGTTGACTGCTGATGTCATGATGATGTCAGCAAACACTGTTTTGGATAATGTTGAATTAAATAAATTAAATAAATTCTAAAAATGATTTAAAAACTTTAGAAAATCATATCTTTTAATCCGTAACTCGGATTAAAATATTTTCAACATGAAAGTTGCTCAGAACGACGAGACGATTCCGGATACGCAACCCGTTCGTCCGCCACACCCCCCTAACCTATCGAACTCGCAACTTTCCCCCTCCGGCTCCTCTACCCGAAAACGCAAAACACCGGGGATACTTTCCCGGATGTTTCCCCCTTCACCGGTATCACCTCATACCGTGTTAGGGCACCTCTAACGCCGTTACTTGTCATGTCATGCATCACTATGCATCTGCTTGCTTAAATATTTATTGTTTCTCCCCCCTCTTCTCTCGATAGACACCGAGACCGACGCTGCTGCTACCCAGTACGACTACGGAGTTGACGACCCCTCTCTCTTGCCAGATCAACCAGGCAAGCCCCCCCCCCCTTGATCACCAGATATCGCCTATTCTGTTATATACTGCTTGCATTAGAGTAGTGTAGCATGTTACTGCTTTCCGTTATACCTATCCTGATGCATAGCCTGTCCTTCTTACTACTGTTGTTACCTTTACCTGCTATCCTACTGCTTAGTATAGGATGCTAGTGTTCCATCAGTGGCCCTACACTCTTGTCCGTCTGCCATGCTATACTATTGGGCCGTGATCACTTCGGGAGGTGATCACGGGCATATACGATATACTTTACACAGTTACATTACCTGTGATACTGTTCGGAGATGGGGGCTGAAAGGACAGGTGGCTCCATCCCGGTAGAGGTGGGCCTGGGTTCCCGACGGCCCCCGACTGTTACTTTGTGGCGGAGCGACAGGGCAGGTTGAGACCACCTAGGAGACAGGTGGGCCTGGCCCTCGTCGGCGTTCGCGGATACTTAACACGCTTAACGAGATCTTGGTATTTGATCTGAGTCGTCTACGAGCCTATACGCACTAACCATCTACGCGGGAGTAGTTATGGGTATCCCGACGTCGTGGTATCAGCCGAAGCACTTCGTGACGCCAGCGACTGAGTGGCGCGCGCCGGATTGGAACGTAAGCCTGCTCTTGTATTAAGGGGGCTAGTTCTGCTTTCGGCCGCGTACGCAACGTGCAGGTGTGCTATGGGCGATGGGCCCAGACCCCTGTGCGCTTAGGTTTAGACCGGCGTGCTGGCCTCTCTGTTGAGCCTAGGTGGGGCTGCGACATGTTGATCTTCCGCGGCCGGGCATGACCCAGGAAAGTGTGTCCGGCCAAATGGGATCGAGCGTGTTGGGTTATGTGGTGCACCCCTGCAGGGAAGTTAATCTATTCGAATAGCCATGATCTTCGGTAACAGGACGACTTGGAGTTGTACCTTGACCTTATGACAACTAGAACCGGATACTTAATAAAACACACCCTTCCAAGTGACAGATACAACCCGGTGATCGCTCTCTAACAGGGCGACGAGGAGAGGATCGCCGGGTAGGATTATGCTATGCGATGCTACTGGAGATGCTACTTGGAGATGCTACTTGGAGGACTTCAGTCTACTCTCTTCTACATGCTGCAAGACGGAGGCTGCCAGAAGCGTAATCTTCGACAGGATTAGTTATCCCCCTCTTATTCTGGCATTCTGCAGTTCAGTCCACTGATATGGCCTCCTTACACATATACCCATGCATATGTAGTGTAGTTCCTTGCTTGCGAGTACTTTGGATGAGTACTCACGGTTGCTTTCTCCCCCCTTTTTCCCCCTTTCCTTTCTTTCTGGTTGTCGCAACCAGATGCTGGAGTCCAGGAGCCAGACGACATCGTCGATGACGACTACTACACTGGAGGTGCCTACTACTACGTGCAGCCTGCTGACGACGACCAGGAGTAGTTTAGGAGGATCCCAGGCAGGAGGCCTGCGCCTCTTTCGATCTGTATCCCAGTTTGTGCTAGCCTTCTTAAGGCAAACTTGTTTAACTTATGTCTGTACTCAGATATTGTTGCTTCCGCTGACTCGTCTATGATCGAGCACTTGTATTCGAGCCCTCGAGGCCCCTGGCTTGTATTATGATGCTTGTATGACTTATTTATGTTTTTAGAGTTGTGTTGTGATATCTTCTCGTGAGTCCCTGATCTTGATCGTACACGTTTGCGTGCATGATTAGTGTACGACTGAATCGGGGGCGTCACAGAAAACCAAAACGAAAGATCACCTTTTTGATGAACTGAACCGCCCTGGCTGCGTCACACTTACTGACCGGCTCTGCCTCAACCCACTTGGTAAACTTGTCCACTGCCACCAGTAGATGTGTCTTTTTGTCCTTAGACCTTTTGAAAGGTCCGACCATGTCAAGCCCCTAGACTGCAAACGGCCAAGTGATTGGGATCATCCTTAATTCTTGAGCCGGCACATGAGCTCGTCGTGAGAACTTTTGACACCCATCACATTTACTGACCAGGTCCTCCGCATCAGCATGAGCCGTCAACCAATAGAAACCATGACGAAAAGCCTTGGATACGAGGGATTTTGACCCAACATGATGTCCACAATCTCCTTCATGGATCTCACGGAGTATTTCTTGGCCTTCTATAGGTGATACGCAGCGTTGAAACGCCCCCGTGACGCTAAGGTGATGTAACTCGCCGTTAACAATCGTCATGGATTTGGAGCGCCTGATGATTTGTCTCGCCAATGTCTCATCCTCCGGCAATTCACCCCGGGTCATATAAGCCAAGTAAGGCACCGTCCAATCCGGGATAACATGAAGAGCCGCCACCAGCTATGCCTCCGGGTCTGGCACTGCTAATTCTTCCTCGGTAAGCACCTTGACAGAAGGGTTATGTAACACATCGAGAAAGGTATTGGGTGGCACCGGCTTATGTTGGGATCCCAACCGGCTTAAAGCATCAGCCGCCTCATTCTTCCTTCGATCGATGTGCTCCACTTGATAACCCGTGAAGTGACCAGCCACAACATCTACCTCACGACGATAAGCCGCCATGAGGGGGTCCTTGGAATCCCACTTGCCTGACACTTGTTGAGCCACCAGATCTGAGTCGCCCAAGCATCATACCCGGCTTAAGTTCATCTCCTTAGCCATCCGAAGACCATGGAGTAATGCCTCATATTCAGCTGCATTGTTAGTACATGGAAACATAAGCCGGAGTACATAACGAAATTTGTCACCTTGAGGGGAAGTCAACACCACTCTAGCCCCCGAGCCTTCTAGCTGCCTGGACCCGTCAAAGTGAATAGTCCAGTATGTGTTATCCGGCTTCTCCTCAGGGGCCTGTAACTCTGTCCAATCATTGATGAAGTCCACCAAGGCCTGAGACTTAATAGCAGTACGTGGCATGTACTTCAAATCGTGAGGCCCAAGCTCAATGGCCCACTTGGTGACTCGTCCTGTGGCCTCCCTGTTCTGAATGATGTCTCCCAAAGGGGCAGAACTTACCACAGTTATAGGGTGGCTTTGAAAGTACTGCTTCAACTTCCGGTTTGCCATGAACACCCCGTAAACAAGCTTCTGCCAATGCGGGTACCTTTGCTTGGATTCAATGAGCACCTCACTGATGTAGTAAACCGGCCGTTGAACCGGATGCTCCTTACCGGCTTCCTTACGCTCCACCACAATGGCAACACTGACGGCTCGTGAATTGGCAGCCACATATAACAGCAAATGCTCTTTGTCAATCGAAGCCGCGAGAACCGGCGGCTCAGACAGTTGTCTCTTTAAGTCCTCAAAAGCAGCATCAGCGGCCTCACTCCAGACAAAAGTGTCAGTTTTCTTCATCATCTGATACAATGGGAGGGCTTTCTCACCGAGCCGACTTATGAATCGACTTAAGGCGGCAACGCGACCCGCCAGTCGCTGAACATCATTGATGCACGCCGGTTTTGCCAGGGAGGTAATCGCCTTAATCTTCTCCGGGTTAGCTTCGATGCCTCTGTTGGACACCAGAAAACCCAAGAGCTTGCACGCAGGAACGCCAAATACACACTTGGCCGGGTTAAGCATCATCTTGTAATCCCGGAGATTATTAAAGGTCTCCTTTAAGTCAGATATCAAGGTCTCCTTTTTTCTGGACTTCACCACAATGTCATCCACATAGGCATGGACATTACACCCAATTTGGTCGTGCAAACAGTTCTTTACACACCGCTGGTAAGTCGCCTGGGCACTCTTGAGCCCAAATGGCATAGATACATAGCAGAAGGCTCCAAACGGAGTGATGAAAGCCGTCTTCTCCTGGTCCTTAACTGCCATCTTAATCTGATGATAACCGGAGTAAGCATCCAAAAAACTTAAACGCTCACAACCCTCCGTAGCATCAATGATTTGATCAATACGGGGAAGAGCAAAAGGGTCAGCCGGACAAGCCTTGTTTAAGTCCGTGTAGTCCACACACATCCGCCAGGTGCCGTTCTTCTTGAGGACAAGCACCGGGTTAGCCAACCACTCCAGGTGAAAAACTTCAATGATAAACCCGGCTGCTAAGAGCCGGGCGACTTCTTCCCCAATAGCTTTTCGTCGCTCTTTGTTAAAACGCCGAAGAAACTGCCTGACCGACTTATTCTTTGGATCAATGTTGAGAGTGTGCTCAGCGAGTTCCCTCGGTACACCCGGCATGTCAGAAGGTTTCCATTCAAAGATGTCCCGGTTCTCACGGATGAACTTGATGAGCGCGCTTTCCTATTTGGGATCCAAGTTACTGCTGATGCTGAACTGTTTAGAAGAATCACCCGGGGTAAAATCAACAAGCTTTGTCTCAGCTGCCGACTTAAACTTCAACGCCGAGTCATGCTCTGTAGTTGGCTTCTTCAGGGACGTCATATCCGCCGGGTCAACATTATCTTGATAAAATTTGAGCTGTTCTGCTGCGCAGGCCGACTCAGCATAAGCCGCGTCACCTTCTTCACACTCCAGTGCTATTTTGCGGCTGCCATGTACAGTGATGGTACCCTTGTGACCCGGCATCTTGAGCTGCAAATAAACATAACACGGCCGTGCCATGAACTTAGCGTAAGCCGGCCGCCCAAACAGAGCGTGATATGGGCTCCTGATTTTGACCACCTCAAATGTTAACTTCTCAGCCCTGGAATCATGTTCGTCCCCGAAGGCCACCTCCAGCTCAATCTTGCCGACTGGATAAGCCGACTTACCTAGGACCACTCCATGGAAAACAGTGTTGGATGTTGTCAAATTCTTCTCAGTCAACCCCATGCGCTGAAAGGTCTCGTAGTAGAGGATATTGATGCTGCTGCCGCCGTCCATGAGTACCTTAGTGAATTTATATCCACCAACCTAGGGTGCCACCACCAGGGCTAACTGACCCGGATTATCGACCCGTGGAGGGTGATCTTCTCTGCTCCACACAATGGGCTGCTCTGACTACCTCAGATAACGAGGAATTGCCGGCTCAACGGAATTCACAGCCCTCTTATGAAACTTCTGGTCACGTTTGCACAAGCTAGTGGTAAACACGTGATACTGTCCACCACTCAACTGCTTCGGATGGCTTTGATAACCCGACTGTTGCTGCTGCTGTCCACTTTGACCAGACTGCTACTGATTGTTACCACCTGAATGTCCCTGAAAACCAAAATTTGAGCCGCCACCTGGGCCATGAAAGCCGCCGGCCCTTGAACTGCAGCCAGATCCATGACCGCCATCAAAGGTGTTGGAATTTTTAAACGCCTTCATGATCGCGCAATCCTTCCATAGATGTGTGGCAGGCCGCTCCCTGGTGCCATGTCTCGGGCAGGGCTCATTGAGTAGTTGCTCTAGAGATGGGCCTGACCCGCCGGATCGAGGCGGTTTACCCTTATGTCTCGGATTGTTACCCCGTACGTTGGCATTGGCCACAAACTCCGGGTTACCATCCGCCTTACACTTATTGCCACCTTGATTCCCCGGGTTATGCTACTGACCCTTTCCATTGCCATTCTTTTTTCCCTTCCCTGTCTTCTCATCGTCAGATGCGGGATCCTTGGTACTATCAGAATCGGCGTATTTGACTAAAGCCGCCATCAGCGTACCCATATCTGTGAGGTCACGTTTAAGGCGCCCCAGTTTCTGCCTCAGCGGCTCAAAGCGGTAATTTTTCTCCAGCATAAGAACTGCAGAGCTGGCATCCATCTTATCGGAGGAGTGAATTATCTCCTTGACCCGGCGTACCCAATGGGTGGTGGATTCACCTTCCTCTTGCTTGCAATCCGTCAAGTCCACAATCGACATAGATTGCTTACAGGTGTCCTTAAAGTTCTAGATGAATCGGGCCTTTAACTCGCCCCATGAACCAATGGAATTGGGTGGCAAGCCTTTCAGCCACGACCGGGCTGTTCCATCTAACATCATGGTGAAATACTTAGCCATCGCTGCATCACTAACTTCCAATAGCTCCATGGCCATCTCATAACTCTCAATCCAGGCTCCGGGCTGTAAGTCGGCCGTATAATTTGGCACGTTTCGAGGTCCCTTGAAGTCTTTGGGCAACCGCACATTCCGCAAAGCCGGAATCAGACAAGGGACACCATCGGTTCTAGTGGCTACTCCCGCCTCAATGGAAGTTGTTGGATACTCTGGAAAGTCTTGAGCCACCGCCTGAGCCGCCTGCTCGTTCTCCTGACGTATTCGATCCTGCACTGGATTATAGCCCCCGGGCTGGTTACGGCGTTGAGCATTGCTTGACAGAGCTTCCGACTCCATGTGTCTGCTGTAACTTGGGCTCCAGTTCTGGCGAGGTGGTGCTACCCAGGGCGGGGGAGTTGAATGAATCCTGTCCCGACTGTAAGAATAGGTCTCCTACTGAGCCAGGGCTGTCTGGAGGAGCTCTTTGACCCTCCGGGTTTCTACTGCCGCCGGGTCATCACCTTCCATAGGAAGAGCCGCTAAACGCGCTGCAACTGCGATCAAGTTCTCCATGGGGTTGGAAAAGTGACCCGGTGGAATCGGCACATAACGCGGTGGTGGCATGCTTACGTGAGGCGGCACCGTATCCCGAGGCTGAGCCGGTCCTCCTGTTCCGGTTGTCATAAACTGATCGGCCTCCGGTGGGTACTAGGGCCGGCACCGGGTGTAGCAAAAAGAACCCGGGGGTCGTAATTCGGAGGTAGACGGGACTGCGTTTTCTGATGTCTCCTCCTCATTACCTCATTGGATGCGTTTAGGCTCATCGTGAGCTAGTAAGCTTCTAACTGCAAGTGCTGTGCCCGGGCGTTGAGAGCTGCCCGCTCTGCAGCTAGTCTGGTATCCTCAGCTACCAAGGCCTCCTTGGCCTGAGCTATCTCCTCACGCACCTGTGCTACTGCTGCGTCATGCTCATCTTTGTCTGCAGGAATAACCGTGGCGGTTAACAGGGCCGTAAGCTTGTCCATGAGATCCATCAGCACCTGAGCCGGTGGGCGCACGGGGCCGCCTGCCTCGGCTGCTCCTGATCCGGACGTGATCGCTGTGGCTGCTGTGGAGTTTGAACCGGGCTGAGTTCCAACCATGAAGACTCCTGCCCATCTTGGTGGGTCATCGGGGTCCGGAATACTGATGCCATCGGAACAGCCCCCGAGCGCGCCGTCTTGTACCTGATACAACGAATCTGTTGAGCCGGCGGACGAGTCATCGTCTGAAAGGACGGCCATCTCACCCTTATCTCCAGATCCTTCAGAAACTTCTTCTCCGTGGACGCAGCCCACGAAGGCACGCCTCACGACCGGCTGAGTCCGGGTCTACCTCGCACGCTGAGCCGTCTCGACAAGGTCGGTGTAGTTGTCCGGCTCAGGGCCCGGCTCACCGATCCGGCCGATGAAGACGTGGATTCCACCGAAGGGGACCTGGTATCCGTACTCAATTGAGCCGGCGTCGAGGCCCCAGCCTTCGTCGTCAATGTAGATCTTGCCGTGACGACTCTTGGTCATCCGGCCCACTACATATCCCTTGAGCCCTTCGAAGCTTCCCTTCAAGAACTCAAATCCACCATGCGCTAGCCCCACGGTGGGCGCCAACTATCGTGGAATAGTCACGTCAGATGTCCTCGTGAAAGGACTTAGTTATGGAGCCATCGCAACTAGGAAGCTTGAAGGGGTTAAATCGGGACAAGAGACACGAGAGGGTTTATACTAGTTCGGCCCCTTACGGTGAAGGTAAGGCCTACGTCTAGTTGGGTTGGAATTGATGTTTCGATGACCGGGGAGCGAGATACGCTATGCCCGGCTCTCGATGAGTTGTTTCTTGCCCTAAGCCGCCAGCAGGTCATCCCCTTATATACATGGGTTGACACCCTGTGGCTTACAGAGTCCCGGCCGGCTTATAAACAGAGTCCGGCTCGGTGACCAGTTAAATCTACCTTAAGTTACAAGTCATGCCATCATGGCAGTTTACTACAACGGGCTTAAGCCGCCCGTGGGCCTTAAGCTCTTTATTGAACCGCCATCTTCATGCTTGATCTTGGGCTTTCTCTAATGAGTCCTCTTTGCGTAACCCGGCCCCTCCTGGGCGGCTTACACAAATAGTCATATCCCCAACACAAATTGTTCAGGTTTTCATAATGTTTCAGAATTTTTGGAGTTACAGAAGTATTCAAGAGTTACAGAATGCTACAGACTGTTGTGTTTTTGACAGATTATGTTTTTTGCGTATTGTTTGCTTATTTCAATGAATCTATGGGTAGTATCGGGGGGTATGAACCATGGAAAAGTTGGAATACAGTAGATATTACACCAATATAAATAAAGAATGAGTTTGCAACAGTACTTTGAAGTGGTGGTTTATTTTCTTGTACTAACGGAGCTCTTGAGATTTTCTGTTGAGTTTTGTGTTGTGAAGTTTTCAAGTTTTGGGTAAGGATTTGATGGACTATGGAATAAGGAGTGGCAAGAGCCTAAGCTTGGGGATTCCCAAGGCACCCAAGGTAATATTCAAGGACAAACAAAAGCCTAAGCTTGGGGATGCCCCGGAAGGCATCCTCTCTTTCGTCTTCCTCTATCGGTAACTTTACTTGAGGCTATATTTTTATTCACCACATGATATGTGTTTTGCTTGGAGCGTCTTGTATGACTTGAGTCTTTGCTTTTTAGTTTACCACAATCATCCTTGCTGTAGACACCTTTTGGAGAGACACGCATGAATCGTGATTTATTAGAATACTCTATGTGCTTCACTTATATCTTTTGAGGTAGGCAATATTGCTCTAGTGCTTCACTTATATATTTTTAGAGCACGGCGGTGGCTTTATTTTATAGAAATTTATGAACTCTCATGCTTCACTTATATTATTTTGAGAGTCTTTTAGAACATCATGGTAATTTTCTTTGGTTATAAATTTAGTCCTAATATGATAGGCATCCGAGAGGGATATAATAAAAACTTTCATATAAAATGCATTGAATACTACGAGAAGTTTGATTCTTTATGATTGTTTTGAGATATGAAGAAGGTGATATTAGAGTCATGCTAGTGGAGTAATTGTGAATTTGAGAAATACTTGTGTTAAGGTTTGTGAGTCCCGTAGCATGCACGTATGGTGAACCATTGTGTAACGAAGTTGGAGCATGAAGTATTTATTGATTATCTTCACAATGAGTGGCGGTCGGGGACGAGCGATGGTCTTCTCCTACCAATCTATCCCCCTAGGAGCATGCGCGTAGTAATTTGTTCAATGACTAATAGATTTTTGCAATAAGTATGTGAGTTCTTTTTGACTAATGTTGAGTCCATGGATTATACGCACTCTCACCCTTCCACCATTTCTAGCCTCTCTTGTGCCGCACAACTTTCGACGGTACCATACACCCACCATATACCTTCCTCAAAACAGCCACCACACCTACCTATTATGGCATTTCCATAGCCATTCCAAGATATATTCTGAAGCAACTTTCCACTGTTTCGTTTATTATGACACGCTTCATCATTGTCATATTGCTTTGCATGATCATGTAGTTGACATCGTATTTGTGACAAAGCCACTGTTCATAATTCTTTCATACATGTCACTCTTGATTTATTGCATATCCCGGTACACCGCAAGAGGCATTCACATAGTGTCATATTTTGTTCTAAGCATTGAGTTGTAATTTTTCGAGTTGTAAGTAAATAGAAGTGTGATGATCATCATTAGAGCATTATTCCATGTGAGGAAATAAAAAAAAGGAGAAAAAAAAGAGTCCAAAGAAGCCAAGAAAGAAAGAAAAGGAAAATAAATAAAAAAAGAAAAAAGAAAAATAAAAAAATGAGAGGAAAAGAGAGAAGGGGCAATGTTACTATCCTTTTTCCACACTTGTGCTTCAAAGTAGCACCATGATCTTCATGATAGAGAGTCTCTTGTTTTGTCACTTTCATATACTAGTGGGCATTTTTCATTATAGAACTTGGCTTGTATATTCCAACGATGGGCTTCCTCAAATACCCTAGGTCTGCATGAGCAAGCAAGTTGGATGCACACCCACTTAGTTTCTTTTTGAGCTTTCATACACTTGTAGCTCTAGTGAATCTGTTGCATGGCGATCCCTACTCACTCACATTGATATCTATTGATGGGCATCTCCATAGCCCGTTGATATGCCTAGTTGATGTGAGACTATATCCCTCTTTTTGTCTTCTCCGCAACCACCATATTCTCTTCCACCATAGTGCTATGTCCATGGCTCATGCTCATGTATTGCGTGAAAGTTGAAAAGTTTTGAGAACATCAAAGTATGAAACAATTGCTTGGCTTGACATCGGGGTTGTGCATGATTTGAGTATTTTGTGTGATGAATATGGAGCATAGCCAGACTATATGATTTTGTAGGGATAAGCTTTCTTTGGCCATGTTATTTTGAGAAGACATAATTGCCTTGTTATTATGCTTGAAGTATTATTGTTTTTATGTCAATATTAAACTTTTGTTTTGAATCTTTCGGATATGAACATCCATGCCACAATAAAGATAATTACATGGATAAATATGTTAGGTAGCATTCCACATAAAAAATTCTGTTTTTATCATTTACCTACTCGAGGACAAGCAGGAATTAAGCTTGGGGATGCTTGACATGTCTCCAACGTATCTATAATTTTTGATTGTTCCATGCTATTATATTATCTGTTTTGGATGTTTAATATGCATTTATATGCTATTTTATATTATTTTTGGGACTAACCTACTAACCGAGAGCCCAGTGATAGTTTCTGTTTTTTGCCTGTTTTAGAGTTTCACAAAAAAGGAATACCAAATGGAATGAAACTTTTGCGATGATATTTCTTGGACCAGAAGCAAACCAGGAGACTTGGAGATGAAGTTGGAGACTCAACAAGGCAACCACAAGGGTGGAGGGTGCACCCAAGGGGGTAGGGTGCGCCCCTACCTCATGGGCCCCTCGGAGCTCTCTTGACCTAGTTCCTTCGCCTATATATATATACTCTTATACCCCAAAAACATCAGGGGGAGCCACAAAAATACTTTTCCACCGCTGCAACCTTCTGTACTCGTGAGATCCCATCTAGGGGCCTTTTCCGTCGTCCTGCCGGATGAGGATTTGATCATGAAGGGCTTCTACATCAACACCATTACCCTTCCGGTGAAGCATGAGTAGTTTACCACAGACCTACGGGTCCATAGCTAGTAGCTAGTTGATGTCTGCTAGAACTACGTCGGTATTTCCCCAAAGAGGAAGGGATGATGCAGTATAGCGACGGTAGGTATTTCCCTCAGTGACGATACCAAGGTTATTGAACCAGTAGGAGAACCTCCTCACACCACGTCGACAACACTTGCACACAAATAACAAATACTCGCAACCCGACGTGTTAAAGGGGTTGTCAATCCCTTTCGGGTACAGCGCCTGAAGATAGGCAAATAACGTGAGGTAAAAGTGGTAGATAGGATAAATAGATCGCGGAACAAATAAATTGCAGCAAGGTATTTGTATTTTGGTTTAATAGATCTGAAAATAAATGCAAAGGAAAATAGATCGCAAAGGCAAATATGATGAAAACAGACCCGGGGCCGTAGGTTTCACTAGTGGCTTGTCTCGAGAAAAATAGCAAACGGTGGGGAAACAATTACTTTTGGGCAATTGATAGAACTTCGAATAATCATGATGATATCCAGGCAATGATCATTATATAGGCATCACGTCCAAGATTAGTAGACCGACTCCTGCCTGCATCTACTACTATTACTCCACACATCAACCGCCGACCAGCATGCATCTAGTGCATTAAGTACATGGAGAAACGAAGTAATGCAATAAGAACGATGGCATGATGTAGACAAGATCTATTTATGTAGAAATAGACCCCATCTTGTTATCCTTAATGGCAACAATACATACGTGTCGTTTCCCCTTCTGTCACTGGGATCAAGCACCGTAAGATCGAACCCATCACAAAGCACCTCTTCCCATTGCAAGATAAATAGATGAAGTTGGCCAAACAAAACCCAAATATCGGAGAAGAAATATGAGGCTAAAAGCAATCATGCATATAGGAGATCACAGAAGACTCAAATAACTTTCATGGATAAAAACATAGATCTGATCATAAACTCAAAGTTCATCAGATCCCAACAAACACATCGCAAAAGGCTTACATCATATGGATCTCCAAGAGACCATTGTATTGATAATCAATAGAGAGAGAGAGGAAGCCATCTAGCTACTAACTACGGACCCGTAGGTCTACAAAGAACTACTCACGCATCATCGGAGAGGCACCAATGGAAGTGGGGAACCCCTCCGTGATGGTGTCTGGATTGGATCTGGTGGTTCTGGACTCTGCGGCGGCTGGAATTGATTTTCGTCGACTTCCCTAGGGTTTCTGGAATATTGGGGTATTTATAGAGCAGAGAGGCGGTTCAGGGGCACCCGAGGTGGGCACAACCCACCTGGGCACGCTTGGGACTCCAGGCACGCCCTGGTGGGTGCTGCCCTCCTCGAGGCACCCCCCCAGGTGAAGCCCTGGCCCACTGGATGTCTTCTGGCCCAAAAAAATCCTTAAAAAGTTTTGTTGCATTTGGACTCTGTTTGATATTTATTTCCTGCGATGTAAAAACATGCAGAAAACAACAACTGGCACTGGCCACTATGTCAATAGGTTAGTACCAAAAATGATATAAAATGACTATAAAATGATTGTAAAACATCCAAGAATGATAATATAACAACATGGAACAATAAAAAATTATAGATACGTTGGAGATGTATCAGCATCCCAAGCTTAATTCCTGCTCGTCCTCAAGTAGGTAAATGATAAAAATATAATTTTTGATGTGTAATGTTGCCTAACATGTTCATCACATTCTTTTCTTTATACCATGGATATATGGACTTTTATACGATTCAAAGAAATAGTCTAGTTTTGACATGAAGATTTTGATACTCAAGCATACCAACAAGCAACCATGTCTTTCAAAATATCAACACTAAAGCAAGTTATCCCTAGCCCATCATGCTCAGTCATTGATCCATTCATGAAACACACTCAAATATTAGATACACCCAATGCTCAAATATGATCATAGTGCCCCTAAGTTTGTGCTTTATAAGAGAAGATGGAGACTCAAGTTCAAAATAAAAAATTGTATAAGTAAAAGAAAGGCCCTTCACGGAGGGAAGTAGTGATTTGTAGAGGTGCCAGAGCTCAAAGCTTAAATTGAGAGATAAAATTATTTTTGAGAGGCATAATTTTCCTACCAACGAAAACAACTTGGAGCATCCCAACACTTTCCATGCTAGATACATCATAGGCGGTTCACAAACAGAAAATAAAGTTTATTCCTTTTTCCACCATAACTTTCACTTTCCATGGCTAGCCGTATCCACGGGTGCCCTCCATACCAACACTTTCCAAGGAATTTATTATTTGACAACATAAAGTAAATTCATTTTTCATTTCGGGATTGGGAAACCCTAATACCTTTGCCTTACTCTCGTGCAATGACAAGTGAATAAACACTCATCGTGAGAATAACACATCTAGCATGGAAAATATTGGCTACCCTTTATCGCCTCGCGAGTAGTAGAGCACACAAAAGAGAAATTTATTTTGAATATTAGAGATGGCACATGCAAATTTGCTTAGAACAACATGGAAATACCGCATATAGGTAGGTATAGTGGACTCATGTGGCAAAACTGGTTTAAAGGGTTTTGGATGCACAAGTAGTGATCATATACTTAGTGCAAAATGAAGGCTAGCAAAAAGATTGAGAAGCGATTGACCAACCAAAAAGCGAAAAATCTCGTACCCAAGCAATAAGCGTAAGTAACACCGAATAATGCATCATAAGTAGGATATAAATTTCATTGCATAACTATTGACTTTCGTGCTTGCATAGGGAATCACAAACCTTAACATCAATATTCTTAATAAAGCATAATTACTCATCAACATGACTCACATATCATATCGTCATATCTCAAAACCACTAATAAGCTTCAAGTTTATTTTGTCCAATGATCTTCATGAATTTTTTTATTATATGCTCCTTGGATATCTATCACTTTGGGACTATTTTCATATGTTGCTTTTGATAGGCTCAAACAAATATAAGTGAAGATCATGAGCATAAAATTTTTATTTCTCTCAAAATAATCTAAGTGAAGAAAGAGAGAATTTCTTAAAATTTTACTAACTCCCAAATAAATCTAAGTGGAGCATGAGAGCATTTCTTCAAAATTAACAAAGCACACCGTGCTCAAAAAGATATAAGTGAAGTACTAGAGCAAGTCCATGGCTCTAAAAATTTAAGTGAAGCATAGGAGCAAGCATAGCATAATTTTTTGGCTCTCTCGAAAGGGTGTGTCCAGCAAGGATTCAACACTTAAAACACAAAGCAAAACAAGCAAAGACTCATATCATACAAGACGCTCCAAGCAAAACTCATATCATGTGACGAATAAAAATATAGTTTCAAGTAAAATACCGATGGTTGTTAGAAGAAAGAGGGGATGCCACTCAGGGGCATCCCCAAGCTTAGTTGCTCGCTACTTCTTTGAATATTACCTTGGGGTGCCTCGGGCATCCCCGAGCTTAGCCTATTGCTTATCCTTATTCCTTCATCCATCGTAGGATAACCCAAAACTTGAAAACTTCAATCACACAAAACTCAAACAAAACCTTCGTGAGATCAGTTAGTATAAGAAACCAAACCACTACTATAAGTACTATATTCCAACTTTTCTATGGCAAAAACCATCAACGAAAACCATAGAATCATCAAAATAAGCACACAACGCAAAGAAAACAGAATCTGTCAACAACAGAATAATCTATAGCAAACTGAATATTTCGAATACTTTCGTAACTCAAAAAATAATAGGTGGACATGAGGCATTTGTCTATTAATCCTCTTTAAAAAGAATCAACTTAAAAGCACTCTTCTGTAAAAAATGACAACGAATCTCGTGAGTGCAAAAGTCTGATTTTCAGCAAGATCAAATAAACTTTCACCCAAGTCTTCCCAAAGGTCTTGGTTGGCACAAACACTAACTAAAACACAAAAAACACAATAATAATAGTATCACAATTGTGCTAACACTCAAGAACAGAAAGCAAAAAGAAAAAATTTATTTTATTCGTTGGGTTGCCTCTCAACAAGCTCTTCCTTTATAGCCATTAAGATAGGCATGAGATTTCAATGATGCTCACATGAAAAACAAGAATTGAAGCACAAAGAGAGCATCATAAAATATGTGACAAATACATTTAAGTCTAACATACTTCCTATGAATAGGCATTTCGTAGGCAACCAAATTATCAATACAAGAAACATCTAGCATATGCAAGGAAGAAGAAAGAGACAATAGCAATCTCAACATGACGAGAGATAAATTAGTAGCATGAAAATTTCTACAACCATATTTTCCTCTCTCATAATAATTACATGTAGGATCATACTCAAATTCAACAATATAGCTATCACATAACATATTCTCTATATGACCCACATGCATGAAAAGTTGACACTCTTCCAAAATAGTGGGATTATCATCAAATAAAGTCATGACCTCTCCAAACCTACTTTTATCAAAAAATTCATAAGATTGATAATTCTCCAAAGTAGTGGGATCATTATTAACTAAATTTGACACTCTTCCAAACCCACCTTCAATATTATCGCAAACATATTCATCACGAGGCTTAAATAAATTTTCAAGATCGTAAGAAGAGTCACCCCAATCATGACCATTGCAATAAGTAGAGGACATATCAAAATTAGCATCCCCAAGCTTGGGGTTTTGCATATTACAAGAATAATTGAAATTAATAGAATTTATAATAAAATCATTGCAATCATGTTTTTTATTCAAGGAGCTATCATGAATCACTTCATGAATTTCTTTGTTTAACACTTCATCACAATTTTCAGATTTATGAATTTCAAGCAAAACTTCATAGAGATAATCAAGTGCACTCAAATCACTAGCAACTGGTTCAACATAATTAGATCTCTTAAAAAGATTAGCTAGTGGATGAGGATCCACATCAATAGATTTTTAGCAAGCGAAGATGCAAGCAAATAGAAGACACATGGTCACACAAGCAAATAAGAGACCTCACGAGAAAAAGGCGAACGAAAAAAGAGGCGAATAAAATGACAAATTCTTGTGAAGTGGGGGAGAGGAAAACGAGAGGCAAATGGTAAATAATGTAAATTGCGAGGAGACGTGATTTGTGATTAGGAACATGGTTGATGTTGAAGATCCTCCCCGGCAACGGCGCCATAAATTTCTTTTGATGTCTGCTAGAACTACGTCGGTATTTCCCCAAAGAGGAAGGGATGATGCAGTATAGCGGCAGTAGGTGTTTCCCTCTATGATGAGACCAAAGTTGTCGAACCAGTAGGAGAACCTCCTCACACCACATAAACAACACCTACACACAAATAACAAATACTCGCAACCCTACGTGTTAAAGGGGTTGCCAATCCCTTTCGGGTACGGTGCCTCAAGATAGGCAAATAACGTGAGGTAAAATTGGTAGATAGGATAAATAGATCGCAGAACAAATAAATTGCAGCAAGGTATTTTTGTACTTTTGGTTTAATAGATCTGAAAATAAATGCAAGAGAAAATATATCGCAAAGGCGAATATGATGAAAAGATACCCGGGGCTGTAGGTTTCATTAGTGGCTTCTCTCGAGAAAAATAGCAAACGGTGGGAAAACAATTACTGTTGGGAAATTGATAGAACTTCAAATAATCATGATGATATCCAAGAAATGATCATTTTATAGGCATCACGTCCAAGATTAGTAGACCAACTCCTGCCTGCATCTACTACTATTACTCCACACATCAACTGCTATCCAGCATTCATCTAGTGTATTAAGTTCATGAGAAAACGGAGTAATGCAATAAGAACGATGACATGATGTAGACGAGATCCATTTATCTATTGGGGCATATATAGATCTCATCTTGTTATCCTTAGTAGCAACGATACATACGTGTCGGTTCCCCTTCTGTCACTGGGATCAAGCACCGTAAGATCGAACCCACTACGAACCACCTCCTCCCATTGCAAGATAAATAGATCAAGTTGGCCAAAAAAAACCTAAATATCGGAGAAGAAATATGAGGCTATAAGCAATCATGCATATAAGAGATCAAAGAAGACTGAAATAACTTTCATGGATAAAAACATAGATCTGATCATAAACTCAAAGTTCATCGGATCCCAACAAACACACCGCCAAAACTTATATCATATGGATCTCCAAGAGACCATTGTATTGATAATCGAGAGGGAGAGAGAGAGAGAGAGAGAGAGAGAGAGAGAGAGGAAGCCATCTAGCTACTAACTACGGACCCATAGGTCTACAAAGAACTACTCACGCATCATAGGAGAGGCACCAATGGAAGTGGTGAACCCCTCCATGACGGTGTCTAGATTGGATCTGGTGATTCTGGACTCTGTGGTGGCTGGACCAATATTTCGTCGCCTCCCCTAGGGTTTCTGGAATATTGTCGTATTTATAGAGCAAAGAGTCGGTTTGGGGGGCACACGAGGTGGGCAGCACCCACCTGGGCGCGCATGGGCCTCTTGGCACACCCTGGTGGGTGTTGCTCCCCTCGAGCAGCCCCTCAGGTGCTTCCTTTGCCCACAGGCTTTCTTTTGGACCAAAAAATCCTCCAGGAGTTTCATTGCATTTGGACTCCGTTTGATATTGATTTCCTGCGCTGTAAAAAACATATAGAAAACAGCAACTGGCGCTAGGCACTATGTCAATAGGTTAGTACCAAAAAAGATATAAAATGACTATAAAATGATTGTAAAACATCAAAGAATGATAATATAACATCATGGAACAATAAAAAATTATAGATACATTGGAGACGTATCAGGTATGATTCGTAGTCCTTTCGATAAGTAAGAGTGTCGAACCCAACGAGGAGCAGAAGGAAATGACAAGTGGTTTTCAACAAGGTAATTTCTGCAAGCACTGAAATTTTCAGTAACGAGTAGTTTGATAGTAAGATAATTTGTAACGAGCAAGTAATGGTAATGGTAAATAAAGTGCATTAAGGTAGCCCAATCCTTTTGTAGCAAAGGACAGGCCAAAACGGTCTCTTATAATAATCAAAGCGTTCTTGAGGGCACACATGAATTTCATCTAGCCAGTTTCATCATGTTGGTTTGATTCACATTCACTACTTTGATAATTTGATATATGAGTGGACCAGTGCTTGGGTGCTGTTCTTACTTGAACAAACATCCCACTTATGATTAACCCCTTCGCAAGCATCCGCAACTACGAGAAAAGTATTAAGATAAAATCTAACCTCAAACTGGATAAGGGCCATCACCTCTTTGGCTAAACCGGCATGTGTCAATGATGTTTAACGTTTGGCGGGTCGCGTTGCTGCCTTAAGCCAGTTCATAAGCCGGTTATGTGAGAAGGCCATACCGCTATATCAGATGATGAAGAAAACAGATGACTTTGTCTGGAGTGATGCTGCTAACGCTGCCTTTGAAGATTTGAAGAGACAGCTAGCTGAGCCACCGGTCCTTGCGGCTCCCATTGATAAAGAGCCATTGTTGTTATACGTGGATGCTAACACACATGCTGTCAGTGTGGCCATTGTGGTGTTGCGCAAGGAGGCTGGAAAGGAATATCCGGTTCAACGGCCGGTTTACTACATCAGTGAGGTGCTTATTGAGTCCAAGCAGAGATATCCGCATTGGCAGAAGCTTGTTTATGGGGTGTTCATGGCCAGCCGGAAGCTTAAGCAATATTTTCTAGGTCACCCCATCACTATGGTCAGTTCTGCTCCTTTAGGAGATATCATTCAAAATAGAGAAGCCACAGGACGAGTCACCAAGTGAGCCATTGAGCTTGGGCCTCATGGTTTAAAGTATGTGCCACACACTGCTATCAAGTCTCAAGCACTAGTGGATTTCATCAACGATTGGACAGAGCTGTAGACGCTGAAGAGAATCCGGACAACACATTTTGCACTATTCACTTTGATGGGTCCAGGAAATTGGAGGGCTCGGGGGCTGGAGTTGTTTTAGCTTCCCCTCGAGGTGACAAATTTTGTTATGTGGTCAGGTTGATGTTTCCTTGTACTAACAATGCAGCTGAGTATGAGGCCTTGCTCCATGGACTTCGGATGGCTAAGGAGATGATCTTAAGCCGGGTGAGGTGCTTTGTCGACTCAGATTTGGTGGCTCAACAAGTCTCAGGCAAGTGGGATTCCAAGGATCCCCTCATGGCGGCTTGTCGCCGCGAAGTTGATGCTATTGCTGGACACTTCTAGGGTTATCAAGTGGAACACATTGATCGCAGAAAGAATGAGGCAGCTGATGCTTTAAGCTGGCTAGGATCTCAGTGTAAGTCGGTGCCACCTAACACTTTCTTGGATATTCTGCATAACCCTTTTGTTAAGTTACCTACAGAGGAAGATTTGGCTGTTCCTGACCCGGAAGCGCAATTGGTGGCGGCTCTTCACGTCATCCCAGATTGGATAGTGCCATATTTGGCTTACATGACCCGGGCCGAGTTGCCTGAGGATGAAACCTTGGCTAGGCAGATAACCCGGTGGTCTAAGTCAATGACAATTACCAATGGCGAGTTGCATCATCGCAGTTGAAAGGACCACGATGTCGCCTAGAGGGGGGGGGGGGTGAATAGGCGTTTTAAAATCTTATACGGATTTGGCTATATCCTAATGCGGAAATAAACTAAGAGGATACTTTTCAAGCACAAATCCTAAATCTACCAGGCTAACTAAGTGCACCAACTACTTAGGATAAACAAGATGAGAACAACGAGGATATGAGTAAGCACAAGTAAGTTACACAAACTTACTCAATGTATATCACAAGATATATAAATGAATAATGCACACAACCACAAGTAAGCAATGCGGGCTTACACAAATTGTATCACAATATATGGAATTGAATGATACAATGAAACTCAAGTAAGCACTACAAGCTTACACAAGTTATGTCACAAGATATGGAAATGAATGTTACAAGCTAGCAATTCACACTAAGCACACGATAGAAAAATAGTAGCAACTATGAATTGCGGACTATAAAGTGTTGGCCTAGATAATCTCTACGATATGGTAACCAACACAATATAATGAGGACAACAAGATATAGTGAATGCAAGGTCAAGAGACCAAAGTAAACCACAAGTAGTGGCTAGGGTTAGAATTAACCGAAGACACGGAGACGAGGATGTATCCCGATGTTCACTTCCTTGGAGGGAAGCTAGTCACCGTTAGAGAGACGGATGTTACCACGAAGGCACACCAACGCCACGAAGGCTCACCCTATTCTCCTTGAGATATCACCACGAAGGCGATTCTCAACCGCTAGTGGTAGACCTTGAGGCGGCCTCCAAACCTTCACAAACTTTCCGGGGGACAAATCACAAGTTGATTGCTCACCGGAGCACTCCTACCGCCTAGGAGTCTCCAACCTCCAAGAGTAACAAGATCAAGGGGGAAATGCTCAAGACTTGCTCAAATCACGAATTGCTTTGGTCACAAGAGGGAGAGGGAGAGGATCTATCTTTTGATTGGAACAACTCTCAAGAACACTCACTAATCTCTCCGGGATCTAAGATTTGGTGTAGGAGAAGTGAGAGGGAGCCACTTGTGTTCTTGGGGAGATTTGGGATGAAGTGCTCAACCCTCCCCTGGAGTGAGAGAGGGATATTTATACCCCCAAAGAAAATAGAGCCGTTTCCCGCAGTTGTTGACCTGCCCGGATGATCTGGACGCATACCCGGATGATCCGGGCAATGCCCGGATGATCCGGGAAGGTCAATATACAATGTGGTGAAGTAGATACCCGGATGTCCGGGGACATAGCTGGATGATCCGGGCAATTCCCGGATGATCCGGGTGGGTAGCCGGATGATCCGGCTAGCGGAATAAGCTACTGTGATGAATTTTACGAATAACCCGGATGATCCGGGCAGGAACCCGGATGATATGGGAGAGGACCCGGATGATCCGGCCAAACCAAACTGCTGCAACCTAGAAACTGAAAGAGGCACAACTTTTACATCCGGACTCCGATTTTGATGATCTTGGGCTCGTTTTGAAGCTATGAAAAAAACCCAGGTTCTCACATAGAGAACCACCCAAGATGAACCATAATGGAGGATGCAAAATATGCAAAGGTTTTATCATGTATTTGGGTAACCTATTTGGCTTTGGATTTTCTTTGGTATATAGGATATGAGTGGAATTGTGTAGAGAAGATGTTGACTTGAGCAAATCTATCACGAACCCCTTTGATCCCCTCTTAATAGTGTGGGATCGCTATAACTCAAGAATCATAAAAGTTCTACACTACATAGCTATCAAGAATCCATTCTTGAGTGTATGTGTTCCTTCGGTGTTCATCACTCCACAACACTAACGTCGAAGGAACTAATACCTTTGACTCGAGCCTTTCACTTGAGCATGAAGTTGAAGTTTCTTCTTGGATCAAGTTGAATGGCAAGATATTGGTGAAGTCTTCAAGTAGCTCCCCTATACACAATGTGGGAAGCTTTGCTTTGTATTTATCTTCATGTGTCCATCATGTGATCATCCACAAGCTTCAAGCATGTAATCCTTCGGGATAGTTATCTTGAACTTGCCCTTGTCAACCATGATCATCAACACTTGATGTCATCCTCTCATAGACACTTGAAATCTCTCTCTCGATGCGAGCCCATGAGAATCTCCTCTCAAAAACATAGGCAACACATAGTATGGGTTAGTACACAAAGCGCAATTGACAAATTCGTACCATACCACAAGATCTCACGTGGCACATGATTTGCGCTTGTGTGTTGACCATCTTTGAATTCAGTCTTTGATCTTCATCTTGGTCAACCTTAATCTTTGCTCCATGATTAATCTTGACGCACAACTACATGTATATGGCATTCATTCCAAATCTATTCAATATCCTTCTTGCATCACCCATGGAACAAACCTTCCTATATAACTTGATGCCATTGTTTCTTCATAGGAATTGTCATTCATTACCAAGTCTCAATGCATATATAGATGTTGATGGATTTCATCCACCAATTCATCCAATATTCTTCATGCATTGCAAATGGAACTTTCCTTCAAATGTATATCTCAGTGCAAACATTAGTCCATTAGGATTGTCATTTAATTACCAAAACCACACATGGGGACTACATGTACTTTCAATCTCCCCCATTTTGGTAATTGATGACAATCTCAACAAGAGGGTTTATATAATGAATTTTTAAACAAGCATGAAATTTATCCAAGGATAAATTGTATACTTGGGATGGTTGTAGTATCATCAATACACTACACAAGCATTTGATGATAGTACACCCATAGTATATAGAGGAAACTACCCCATAATATATGAAGTTGTGAATGAACTTTGAATGTCATTGCATATATTGGTTGACATAAACTAGGAGAAGATTTCTCTATATACAAGACTCATCCATGCAATAAGAATATATAACAAGGGTAGATATGCATGAGTGACAACAAGAACTAGAAAAGATATTTATCTTAAACCCTCTAAACTTCTCCCCCATTGGCAACAAATGCCAAAATGGAAGACAAAACATCTAGCAGACCAATATAGTATGAGTTCCTCCTTGATGTGTGCATATAACAAAATGTGAGTGAAAACAAATGCACATATTCAATGATGAACAATTAAAGGAGCTCGAAATCTATAGAATGCAATTAGATACGAAGATATGAACTTTTTCATGTATAAAAATTTCTAAGTCGCCTGTAATAATCATGATATGTATCCACAAAGAAACTCGTATACACAAAAAGAAAGGTTGCAATTGATAAGAACATGATATCCACAAGTGAATCCACTATTATACAACTTGAGCCTAGTCATAATAGCAAGGCACATGGCACAAAGCACATGGCACAAATTGATCTCATTTTCATAACACAAAGTGAAGCAAGCAATCAAAAGATCCGATGAGCCAAAATGATAAATGAATACTACGATTTGGGAAGAGGAGTGTTCTAAGGAAAATAGAGAAGCTCCCCATGATTTGTGCACTATTTAGAATTTTTGTATTTGGATACAAGTGCACAAAATAGGATCATCACTCCCCCAAAATCAATAGGAACACAAAACAATTGCAAGCAAGCATAGATAAGAAAAGAAGCCTAGCATTTGCAACAAACATATGGTTGAGCAACATATAAATGAGGCAACCTAAGAATAGGCACAACCAAAATGATATGCGTGAGTCACGTCAAAGCACTTGAGAAGACTAGTATAAGGATGAGAATTAAGCATCAACATAGTCTTGAGTAAATGAGATACAAGGTGCACGACATGTCCTTCCCACACACACGAAATTAAGAAGGTCACACACACATCAAGCAAATGGGTTCACAAGCTCACTAGTAGAAAATTAAAAATCAAAGCTTGTGACAACCCATGATGAAGATAGGAAATAATAGGCTTGTCAAGACAAGCACGAGGACAACAATCTTCACCAAACATGATTGCACTAAGATGCAAAGAGGTAAGACACACACTCATACAACAAATGCTTCCACGGAGCCACCAAAGATATAAGAAGAGAATGAAACGGTGGACATGAAAGAATAGGGATATCAACTAGGGATGTAACTAGGCTCACGTGTATAAGATTCTAGGTAGATGACAATCATGATGATATACATCCACAAAGAAGGATGTACACATGAAATAGTTACAAAAGGAAAGAATAAGATATCCAAATGGGAGACATAAAATATACCAATGAGATCTTTGCTTGAAAGTATAGCACATGGCTTAATGTAATCTTATCGTATATTAATGAACTGCAAACACACAACCATCAAAGACATCACAACTAGCAACAAGAGATCATTGTTGTGATTCTTTGAGAAAGGAAACAAGTATGACAAGAACGAGTCAAGAAATTCATGCCATGATGCAACCTACACAAGGTTGAATGCAAGAAGTGTATGCATGAAGTAGATACTTGTTACCAAGATAGCATTGGAATGATGTAGTAGGTAATGGTTCGAGCTTGGCTCTAATTTCCTCATAGTGCCACCACTTTCATGAATAAGCCAAGCACCCAATGATTCTCAAATATACCTAAAAAAATTTAAGTAAAATATGGTCCCCAAACTTATTGGGTCCAAAGTAGTTAGCATAACTACAAAACATAGGGTAAAATCACTTAAATATGTGCATATCGATATGAATTTGAATATCATGCACATCTTAGCTATTAATAATTTGATGGATTTACCATATATATATTGGATCAAATAAAGCAAACAAGGCATGCGAATTTACATATAGTAAATACACATGCACAAGCCTCCCAAAATCCAGGGAGATACAAATTGGACAAATGAACACATAACCGTTAATACTTCCAATAACATCACTAGTCATTCATGTTGTCCAAAATGACTCAAAGTGACAAATCAACATATGATAGCACACAAAGTTCAACATATGAACCAAGGAAAAAACAATGAGCATATAAGATATGCATTGCAGACATACTCATGGGAATATCTCACTCAAGTAGATATAGGACACTATAAACAATGAGATAACAAACTACCATAACTCCATACAAACTAATAAGATGAACTCGAACAAAATGGTGTTTCAATTTGACATTGGTGTAGAAACCAAATAAGTACATGATCATCTATACTAACACAAGCATAACATGAGAGTTTAGAAATAAACACAATGCTTGGATAGCATATTATTAACATTCCAATTAGATAGATCATCATGCAAAGCAACAATTGGAATGGATCTATTCAAATGATTTTCCAAATACGATTTTTAAGATAACCATGGGCAAAACCGCAGAATAACATACTCAAACAAAGCATTGCATGCCACAGAGATATAAGATAATCTCAAATATAAATACTAAGTGGCAAACTGGCAAACCTCTATTGTTAAAGTTCACACGAGAAGTGATATGAACAAAGTATATCACTCCCCCATAATGTGATAATCCATGTATTATCCATAAGAGGCAAATGAAACCCAACTAAGGATAATTAATGGATGAGGATTTGAGTTTCAAATGAACTTTACATACCACATAGTAACTAGATAATATTGCACTAACAATACTAGGTGGTATCCTACATATATACATATTTAAGGTTTGTGATATGCGTAAATCATAGCACTCCCCCATAATATGATGATCCATTAATATCTCGAAAACACCAATGAAGATTCAACTAATGAAGCAATAAAGGCTCGAAACCACACACACAACTATATGATGTGCATAGCAACTTACGCATGCTAGATAACACGAATCAAGTATATTAGGAAGCAGAAGATATACAAGCACATACTAGTTACAAAACTTAAACACGCAAGGGACTTAGTAACTTTCAATGTACACAATGCAAGTACAAGTTACCGCAAAGAGGAGCATTGGATTGATAGATATGATGATAATCCACTTGACTTGGCATTAACCATAACATATGGTGAAAATAGTTTTTCTTCATGAAGTAGCCAAGTCTCCAATGCCCTCCACACACCTATTGATCAAGTTTGAGCTTGATGGTCCCCAACCAAGTTGGGTCCTAAGAAGCTAGTAACAATAGGCTTGGCAACCCAAATGGTCTTGTCCACTTTGAAACCACTTTGGGCACCCACAAATTTGCCAAACACATTGCCAACAATATCCTTCCTTAGTGAATAATGATTATTGACTATAGGAGGCTTAGATATGTTACCATTGGGGCATGATGAAGCTATGTGTCCCTTTTGACGACAATCATAGCAACATTTCCTCCCTTTTATCTTCTTTAATTTCTCAACTTGGGGAGCAATAACATGTTTCATCATGGATAGTGGCTGCTCTTCAACTTGAGATTGAGCTTGACGCCGCTTCCCATGTAGCTTCTCATTATAAGCCCTTTTCTTCAATGGGCAAGATCTCACATGATGTCCAATCTTTTTGCATTTGAAGCAAGTAATGTTGGCCGAATTCTTGTAATTCCCTTGTCCCTTCTTCTTGTTCTTGGACTTCTTCTTGTTGGAGTGAAAATTATGTCCAACATCACACTTTTCCAAGTCTTTCTTCAAACTAGTGACTTGGGCCTTGAGCTCATTAATTTCCTCTACATGGTTAGTTTCAACACTAGAAACAAGAGGACTAGTGGAAGTAGAAACTTCATGGTTAGAGCAGCAAGACAAGGTGACCAATTCATCATGAGTGGATATAATATGAGAGGTGGATGAATTGCAAGGATTAGCACATGGCAATAAAGCATTTAGAGTAGATGTGCTAATGTTCACATGAGACTTACAAGATTTTACCTCAGAGACCATAGCCTCGTGAGCTAACTTTATCTTACTATGAGAGCTTAAAAGATTCTCATGAGTGCCCGAGAGCTTTGCATGACTTTCTTCCAATTTCCCGTAATTTCTTGTTAGCGAAGCAAGTTGAGCACATAGCTCAACATTCTCCTTCAAAATTGATGCTTCACATGAAATCGAGTTAGTAGCACAAACATCATTATTAATATGAGAGGAGCAAGTAGCACTTAGTGACTTCTCACGAGTTGATTGAAGCTCCTCATGAGACTTAGAGATTTTTATGAGCTCTCCCTTGACACTATTGCATTCAAGGAGAAGGAGCTCAAAATCGTCTTTAAGCTTACAATGAGTAACTTTAATCTCTTCTTTTGAGGACCTCAAGTCACTAAGCGTTTCATGAGCCTTAGCAAGTTCATGTTCAAGCTGTTCACTTTTAGCTTGCTCATTGAGAAATAAATCATTACGTTTTTCAAAGCAAGCAAGAACATCTTGGAACCTTTCATAAGTGTTACTTTTAGCTCTATGAAGAGTTTTCCCAATCTCATAGAGATTTTGAGTCAAGTCATCATCCTCATCCTCATTACAACTATCATCATTATCACTAAGAGAAGATGATACCTCGTTATTACCTCTTGCCATGAGGCAGATGTGAACAAAGGGGGTTGATGATGATTCTTTTGAAGACAAGGGTTCTTCATCAATAAAGCATGCCTCATCTTTCTTGGTTTCCTCTACATGGTTAGTCATAGAACAACTAGAGGAAACCAAGGCATTTCTATCATGGCAACATGGGAGATCAAGCATATCATCACAAATGAGCTTAACACCATCATCACAAGATATTTCTTCACTCACCATGTCATTACCTTGTGGCATGCCACATGTTGGTGAAGTGTAAGATATTGAAGTGTGCAAGTAATCGGAGGTGGAAGTAATAGAGAGCTCTTCATGATTTAAAAATGTGGAGAACTCCTCCATCAACTCCCCAAATAGAATATTATCTTCATCAAGATTGGACCCACCATATATATCTTCAAGTTTGGTCCAAGTCTCATGAGCCGACTTGCAAGTCGTGACTACCTTAAACACTTCAAAGGTTAAAGCTTGATGAATGACAAGAGAAGTATCACAATCAAGATGCATATCCTCAATAGATGGAGAATGTCCATCCTTAGCAATAGAAATTCCTATAAGAACAATTCGCAAAGCATTTGGACCCATGGCCCGAAAGTGACAAAGCATGCGAATTCTCCATAGGTGATAATTTGTGCCATCCAAATCAAAAGTGTTTTTGTGCACTAGTTCACTAGTCGACATCGTTACTCTCTAGGCGGTGAAGCCTAATAAGGAGAGACCGGGCTCTGATACCAATTGAAAGGACCACGATGTCGCCTAGAGGGGGGGGGGTGAATAGGCGTTTTAAAATCTTATATGGATTTGGCTATATCCTAATGCAGAAATAAACTAAGAGGATACTTTTCAAGCACAAATCCTAAATATACCAGGCTAACTAAGTGCACCAACAACTTAGGATAAACAAGATGAGAACAACGAGTATATGAGTAAGCACAAGTTACACAAACTTACTCAATGTATATCACAAGATATATAAAGGAATAATACACACAACCACAAGTAAGCAATACGGGCTTACACAAATTGTATCACAATATATGGAATTGAATGATACAATGAAACTCAAGTAAGCACTACAAGCTTATACAAGTTATGTCACAAGATATGGAAATGAATGTTACAAGCTAGCAATACACTAAGCACACGATAGAAAAAGGGATAATTTGATTTATGCCCCTAGTTGTGTCCCACTCGTCTGTTTTACCCCTAATTCCCAAAAGTCACTGGTTCTGTCCAAGTCACTTTGCTCCTCTTATGCTTTTGCCCTTTGAGCGTTTGACCTTCAGTTTGAAAACTTCATAACTAATTGATACTAAATCAGAAAAATGCAAAGAAGATACCAAAATGTTCAGAAAAACATCACCTATATGTCAGTGTCATTTGCATTCATGAAAAAAGTGTTGGAAAGTGCACGTCCGGGTTTTAGCTCTTTTGATACCACCATGAATAGTAAACTCTAAAAAATTAAAAAAATTCAAAAAAATATGGTGGCAAAGAACAACAAAAGTTCTAAGTGCTCGCCAAGTTTCATTAGGGAACGACATTCGTGGAAGTCGTGGCAAAAAATAATCTATTTTGGAGTGCTAATTGTTTTTTTGCCGCGACACCCACGAATGTAATTGACTCATGAAACTTGGCAGGCACTTAAAACATTTGTCATTCTTTGCCACCAAATTTTTTTGAATTTCTTTGAACTTTTTTAGAGTTTACTATTCATGGTGGTAGCATAAGGGCTAAAACACGGATGGGCACTTTCCAACAGTTTTTTCATGAATGCAAATGACACTGACATATAGGGGATGTTTTTCTGAACATTTTGGTATCTTATTTGCATTTTTCTGATTTAGTATGAATTAGTTATGAAGTTTTCAAACTGGCGGTCAAACGGTCAAAGGGCAAAAGCATAAGAGGAGCAAAGTAATTTGGACAGAACTGGTGACTTTTGGGAATTAGGGGTAAAATAGACGAGTGGGACACAACTAGGGGCATAAATCTAATTATCCCAGAGAAAAATAGTAGCAAGTATGAATTGCGGACTATAAAGTGTTGGCCTAGATAATCTCTATGATATGGTAACCAACACAATATAATGAGGACAACAAGATATAGTGAATGCAAGGTCAAGAGACCAAAGTAAACCACAAGTAGTGGCTAGGGTTAGAATTAACCGAAGACACGGAGACGAGGATGTATCCCGATGTTCACTTCCTTGGAGGGAAGCTAGTCACCGTTAGAGAGGTGGATGTTACCACGAAGGCACACCAACGCCACGAAGGCTCACCCTATTCTCCTTGAGATATCACCACGAAGGCGATTCTCAACCACTAGTGGTAGACCTTGAGGCGGCCTCCAAACCTTCACAAACTTTCCGGGGGACAAATCACAAGTTGATTCCTCACCGGAGCACTCCTACTGCCTAGGAGTCTCCAACCTCCAAGAGTAACAAGATCAAGGGGGAAATGCTCAAGACTTGCTCAAATCACGAATTGCTTTGGTCACAAGAGGGAGAGGGAGAGGATCTATCTTTTGATTGGAACAACTCTCAAGAACACTCACTAATCTCTCCGGGATCTAAGATTTGGTGTAGGAGAAGTGAGAGGGAGCCACTTGTGTTCTTGGGACGATTTGGGATGAAGTGCTCAACCCTCCCCCGGAGTGAGAGAGGGATATTTATACCCCCAAAGAAAATAGAGCCGTTTCCCGCAGTTGTTGACCTGCCCGGATGATCTGGACGCATACCCGGATGATCCGGGCAATGCCCGGATGATCCGGGAAGGTCAATATACAATGTGGTGAAGTAGATACCCGGATGTCCGGGGACATAGCCGGATGATCCGGGCAATTCCCGGATGATCCGGGTGGGTAGCCGGATGATCCGGCTAGCGGAATAAGCTACTGTGATGAATTTTATGAATAACCCGGATGATCCGGGCAGGAACTCGGATGATCCGGGCAAAGCCCGGATGATATGGGAGAGGACCCGGATGATCCGGCCAAACCAAACTGCTGCAACCTAGAAACTGAAAGAGGCACACCTTTTACATCCGGACTCCGATTTTGATGATCTTGGGCTCGTTTTGAAGCTATGAAAAAAACCCAGGTTCTCACATAGAGAACCACCCAAGATGAACCATAATGGAGGATGCAAAATATGCAAAGGTTTTATCATGTATTTGGGTAACCTATTTGGCTTTGGATTTTCTTTGGTATATAGGATATGAGTGGAATTGTGTAGAGAAGATGTTGACTTGAGCAAATCTATCACGAACCCCTTTGATCCCCTCTTAATAGTGCGGGATCGCTATAACTCAAGAATCATAAAAGGTCTACACTACATAGCTATCAAGAATCCATTCTTGAGTGTATGTGTTCCTTCGGTGTTCATCACTCCACAACACTAACATCGAAGGAACTAATACCTTTGACTCGAGCCTTTCACTTGAGCTTGAAGTTGAAGTTTCTTCTTGGATCAAGTTGAATGGCAAGACATTGGTGAAGTCTTCAAGTAGCTCGCCCATACACAATGTGGGAAGCTTTGATTTGTATTTATCTTCATGTGTCCATCATGTGATCATCCACAAGCTTCAAGCATGTAATCCTTCGGGATAGTTATCTTGAACTTGCCCTTGTCAACCATGATCATCAACACTTGATGTCATCCTCTCATAGACACTTGAAATCTCTCTCTCAATGCGAGCCCATGAGAATCTCCTCTCAAAAACATAAGCAACACATAGTATGGGTTCGTACACAAAGCATAATTGACAAATTCTTACCATACCACAAGATCTCACGTGGCACATGATTTGCGCTTATGTGTTGACCATCTTTGAATTCAATCTTTGATCTTCATCTTGGTCAACCTTAATCTTTGCTCCATGATTAATCTTGACGCACAACTACATGTATATGGCATTCATTCCGAATCCATTCAATATCCTTCTTGCATCACCCATGGAACAAACCTTCCTATATAACTTGATGTCATTGTTTCTTCATAGGAATTGTCATTCATTACCAAGTCTCAATGCATATATAGATGTTGATGGATTTCATCTACCAATTCATCCAATATTCTTCATGCATTGCAAATGGAACTTTCCTTCAAATGTATATCTCAGTGCAAACATTAGTCCATTAGGATTGTCATTTAATTACCAAAACCACACATGGGGACTACATGTACTTTCAGCAGTGTCACTGGGGTGTTTCAATGTTGTATTTCTCCTGAGTAAGGTCAAGAAATTCTTCATGAGATTCATGAAGGAGATTGTGGCCATCATGCCAGCTCAAAGTCCCTTGTGGCCAAAGCTTTTCGTCATGGATTTTATTGGTTGACGGCTCACGCTGATGCGGAGGATTGATACGTCTCCAACGTATCTATAATTTTTGATTGCTCCATGCTACTTTATCTACTGTTTTGGACGATATTGGGCTTTATTTTCCACTTTTATATTATTTTTGGGACTAACCTATTAACCGGAGGCCCAGCCCAGAATTGCTGTTTTTTTGCCTATTTCAGTATTTCGAGGAAACATAATATCAAACGGAGTCCAAACGGAATGAGACCTTCAGGAACGTGATCTTCTGACCGAACGTGATCCAGGAGACTTGGACCCTACTCCAAGAAGCTTTCGAGGAGGTCACGAGGGTGGAGGGCGTGCGCCCTGCCTCGTGGGCCCCTTGGAGCTCCACCGACGTACTCCTTCCTTCTATATATACCTACGTATCCCCGTATGATCAGAAGAGGAGCCAAAAAACCTAATTCCACCGCCGCAACCTTCTGTATCCACGAGATCCCATCTTGGGGCCTGTTCCGGAGCTCCACCGGAGGGGGCATCCACCATGGAGGGCTTCTACATCAACACCATAGCCCCTCCGATGAAGTCTGAGTAGTTTACTTCAGACCTTCGGGTCCATAGCTAGTAGCTAGATGGCTTCTTCTCTCTTTTTGGATCTCAATACAATGTTCTCCCCCTCTCTCATGGAGATCTATTCGATGTAATCTTCTTTTTGCGGTGTGTTTGTTGAGACCGATGAATTGTGGGTTTATGATCCAGCTTATCTATGAATAATATTTGAATCTTCTCTGAATTATTTTATGTATGATTGATTTATCTTTGCAAGTCTCTTCGAATTATCCGTTTGGTTTGGCCAACTAGATTGGTAGTTCTTGCAATGGGAGAAGTGCATGGCTTTGGGTTCAATCTTGTGGTGTCCTTACTCAATGACAGAAAGAGTTGCAAGGCACGTATTGTATTGTTTCCATCGAGGATAACAAGATGGGGTATTTATCATATTGCATGAATTTATTCCTCTACATCATGTCATCTTGCTTAAGGCGTTACTCTGTTTTTTAACTTAATAGTCTAGATGCATGCTGGATAGCGGTCGATGAGTGGAGTAATAGTAGTAGATGCAGAATCGTTTCGATCTACTTGTCACGGGCGTGATGCCTATATACATGATCATACCTAGATAACCTCATAACTATGCTCAATTCTATCAATTGCTCAACAGTAATTTGTTCACCCACCATAGAATACTTATGCTCTTGAGAGAAGCCACTAGTGAAACCTATGGCCCCCGGGTCTATTCTCATCATATCAATCTCCATCACTTTTATTTACTTGCTTTGCCTTTTACTTTTTACTTTGCATCTTTATACCAAAAATACCAAAAATATTATCTCTATCAGATCTCACTCTCGTAAGTGACCGTGAAGGGATTGACAACCCCTAAGCGTTGGTTGTGAGTTGCTATCGTGTTGTGCAGGTACGAGTGACTTGCGCATGACCTCCTACTGGATTGATACCTTGGTTCTCAAAAACTGAGGGAAATACTTACGCTACTGTGCTGCATCACCCCCTCCTCTTCGGCGAAAACCAACGCAAGCTCGAGAAGTAGCAAGAAGGATTTCTGGCACCGTTGCCGGGGAGGCTTACGCAAAAGTCAACATACCAACTACCCATCACAATCCCTATCTCTCGCATTACATTATTTGCCATTTGCCTCTCGTTTTCCTCTCCCCCACTTCACCCTTGCCGTTTTATTCGCCCTCTCTTTCCCAATCTCCTCCTCTCTTTTGCTTGCCCTTTCGTTTCTCGTTTGGTTGGATTAGATGCTTATTTATTCCTAAAAAAGAAGCCAACATCTATGGATCCTGATCCGCTTGCCAATCTTTTTAAGAGATCCAATTATGATGAACCAATTCCTAGTGATTTGGATGCACTAGATTATCTTTATAAGCTTTTGCCTATAATCCGTGAAGTGACTCACGATAGATCTTTGAATAAAAAGCATGATTGCAATGATTTTACTATAAATTCTTTTGACGTTAATTGTGCTAATAATATGCAAAACCCTAAGCTTGGGGATGCTAGTTTTGCTATGTCCTCTACTTGTTGCAATGATCATGATTGGGGTGATTCTTCTTATGATCTTGAAAATTTATTTAAGCCCCATGATGAATATGAGATTGATAATATTGTTTGCAATAATATTGAAAGTGGGTTTGGAAGAGTGTCAACTTTAGATCCCACATATTTGGATAACATTCAATCTTATGAAATTTTTGATAAAAGTGGGCTTGGAGAAATCATGACTTTAGTTAATGATAATCCCACTATTTTGGAAGAGTGTCAACTTTGCATACATGTGGATCATGTTAAGAATATGTTATGTGATAGCTATTTTGTTGAATTTGCTTATGATCCTACATGTAATTATTATGAGAAAGGAAAATATGGTTGTAGAAGTTTTCATGTTACTAAATTACCTCTCTTCATGTTGAGATTGCTATCGTCACCTTCTTCTTCCTTGCATATGCTAGTTTTTGCTTGCCTTGCAAATTTGTTTGCCTATAATATGCCTATGCATAGGAAGTATGTTAGACTTAGATGTGTTTGTCACATGCTATATGATGCTCTATTTGTGCTTCAATTCTTGTCTTTCATGTGAGCATCATCGAAATCTCAATGCCTAGCTAAAAAGGCTTTAAAGAAAAGCGCTTGTTGGGAGAAAATCCAATATTTATCCTTTCTGCCTAGTAATAAATAATCCATCTACCTTCTGTTTTGATGTGGTTTTATGTTTTAATTAGTGTTTGTGCCAAGTAGGACCTATAGGATAACCTACGATGATAGTTGATTTGATTCTGCTGAAAAACAGAAACCTTAGCACTCACGAGATTTGCTGCCATTTTTTACTGGAGAGTGCTTTTGCGTTGATTCTTTTTGCTGCTGATCAATAAACAAATTATACAGGACTTCATATTTTGGTAAAATTTTTAGAGTTCCAGAAGTTTGCGTTAGTTACAGATTACTACAGACTGTTCTGTTTTTGACAGATTCTGTTTTTCGTGTGTTGTTTGCTTATTTTGATAAATCTATGGCTAGTAAATTAGTTTATAAACCATAAGGAAGTTGGAATACAGTAGGTTTAATACCAATATAAATAAAGAATGAGTTCATTACAGTACCTTGAAGTAGTCTTTTGTTTTCTTTCTCTAACGGAGTTCACGAGATTTCTGTTGAGTTTTGTGTTGTGAAGTTTTCAAGTTTTGGGTGAATTCTTTTGATGGATTATGGAACAAGGAGTGGCAAGAGCCTAAGCTTGGGGATGCCCATGGCACCCCCAAGATAATCCAAGGACACCAAAAAGTCAAAGCTTGGGGATGCCCCGGAAGGCATCCCCTCTTTCGCCCACTTCCATCAGTAATTTACTTGGAGCTATATTTTTATTCACCAACATGATATGTGTTTTGCTTTGAGCGTCTTGTATTATTTGCGTCTTTGCTTGTTAGTATAGCACAATAATCCTTGCTGTACACACCTTTTGAGAGAGCCATACATGATTTGGAATTTGTTAGAATACTCTATGTGCTTCACTTATATCTTTTGAGCTTGATAGTTTTGCTCATTGTGCTTCACTTATATCTTTTTGAGCATTATAATTTTGCTCTAGTGCTTCACTTAAATCTTTTAGAGCACGGTGGTGGATTTGTTTTAAAGAAACTTGATCTCTCATGCTTCACTTAGATTATTTTGAGAGTCGCTAATAGCATGGTAATTTGCTTAATGTTAATATACCTGGTGTTCAAGATATGTGAAACATTCTTCTTGAGTGAATTAAATTAAGTTTGATGCTTGATAATTGTTTTGAGATATGGAGGTGATAATATCAAAGTCGTGCTAATTGAATAGTTGTGAATTTGAGAAATACTTGTGTTGAAGTTAGCAAGTCCCGTAGCATGCACGTATGGTTAAAGTTGTGTAACAAATTTGAAACATGAAGTGTACCTTGCTTGTGCATCCTTATGAGTGGCGGTCGGGGACGAGCGATGGTCTTTTCCTACCAATCTATCCCCCTAGGAGCATGCGCGTAGTACTTGATTTTTGATGACTTCTAAATTTTTGCAATAAGTATATGAGTTCTTTTGACTAATGTTGAGTCCATGGATTATACGCACTTTTACCTTTCCGCCATTGCTAGCCTCTTTGGTACCGTGCATTGCCTTTCTCACATTGAGAGTTGGTGCAAACTTCGCCGGTGCATCCAAACCCCGTGATATGATACGCTCTTTCACACATAAACCTCCTTATATCTTCCTCAAAACAGCCACCATACCTACCTATTATGGCATTTCCATAGCCATTCCGAGATATATTGCCATGCAACTTTCCACCGTTCCGTTCATCATGACATACTTTACTTTTGTCATATTGCCATTGCATGATCATGTAGTTGACATCGTATTTGTGGCAAAGCCACCATGCATTATTTTTCATACATGTCACTTTTGATTCATTGCACCATCCCGGTGTTGGAAATATGCCCTAGAGGCAATAATAAAAGTATTATTATATTTCCTTGTTCATGATAATTGTCTTTATTCATGCTATAACTGTATTATCCAGAAATCGTAATACACGTGTGAATACATAGACTATAATATGTCCCTAGTGAGCCTCTAATTGACTAGCTCGTTGATCAACAGATAGTCATGGTTTCCTGGCTATGGACATTGGATGTCGTTGATAATGGGATCACATCATTAGGAGAATGATGTGATGGACAAGACCCAATCCTAAGCATAGCACAAGATCGTGTAGTTCGTTTGCTAGAGCTTTTTTCCAATGTCAAGTATCTTTTCCTTAGACCATGAGATCGTGTAACTCCGGGATACCGTAGGAGTGCTTTGGGTGTACCAAACGTCGCAACGTAACTGGGTGACTATAAAGGTGCACTACAGGTTCTCTGAAAGTGTCTGTTGGGTTGACACGGATCGAGACTGGGATTTGTCACTCCGTATGACGGAGAGGTATCTCTGGGCCCACTCGGTAATGCATCATCATAATGAGCTCAAAGTGACCAAGTGTTTGGTCATGGGATCATGCATTACGGTACGAGTAAAGTGACTTGCCGGTAACGAGACTGAACAAGGTATTGGGATACCGATGATCGAGTCTCGGGCAAGTAACGTACCGATTGACAAAGGGAATTGCATATGGGGTTGTTCGAATCCTCGACATCGTGGTTCATCTGATGAGATCATCGAGGAGCATGTGGGAGCCAACATGGGTATCCAGATCCCGCTGTTGGTTATTGCCCGAGAGTCATCTCGGTCATGTCTACGTGTCTCCCGAACCCGTAGGGTCTACACACTTAAGGTTCGGTGACGCTAGGGTTGTATGAATATGAGTATGCAGCATACCGAATGTTGTTCGGAGTCCCGGATGAGACCCCGGATGTCACGAGGAGTTTCGGAATGGTCCGGAGGTAAAGAATTATATATAGGAAGTGGTATTTCGGCCATTGGGAAAGTTTCGGGGTCACCCAGTAATGTACCGGGACCACCGGAAGGGTCCCGGGGGTCCACCGGGTGGGGCCACCCATCCCGGAGGGCCCCATGGGCTGAAGTGGGAAGGGAACCAGCCCATAGTGGGCTGGTGCGCCCCCCTAGGCCCACCCCCTGCGCCTAGGGTTGAAACCCTAGGGTGGGGGGGCGCACCACATGCCTTGGGGGGCACTCCACCCCCCCTGGCCGCCGCCCCCTTGGGAGATTGGATCTCCCAGGGCCGTCGCCCCTCCTGGGGGCCTATATAAAGGAGGGCAGGGGGAAGGGCAGCCGCACCCTGTGCATTGGCGCCTCCCTCCCCCTGCTACACCTCGTCCTCCTCCCGCAGCAGCTTGGCAAAGCCCTGCCGGAGTTCTGCTGCATCCACCACCACGCCGTCGTGCTGCTGGATCATCATCAACCTCTCCTTCCCCCTTGCTGGATCAAGAAGGAGGAGACATCTCCCGTCCCGTACGTGTGTTAAACGCGGAGGTGCTGTCCGTTCGGCACTTGGTCATCGGTGATTCGAATCACGGCGAGTACGACTCCATCATCACCCTTCCCTTGAACGCTTCCGCACGCGATCTACAAGTGGTATGTAGATGCAAACTCACTCCCTTGACTCATTTCTTAGATGAACTCATAGATGGATCTTGGTGAAACCGTAGGAAAACTTTTAATTTTCTGCAACGTTCCCCAACAGTGGCATCATGAGCTAGGTCGATGCGTAGTTCTCTATTGCACGAGTAGAACACAATTTTGTTTTGGGCGTGGATCTTGTCAACTTGCTTGCCACTACTAGTCTTTTCTTGCTTCAGCGGTATTGTGGGATGAAGCGGCCCGGACCAACCTTACACGTACGCTTACGTGAGACCGGTTCCACCGACAGACATGCACTAGTTGCATAAGGTGGCTGGCGGGTGTCTGTCTCTCCCACTTTATTTGGAGCGGATTTGATGAAAAGGGTCCTTATGAAGGGTAAATAGAAGTTGACAAAATCACGTTGTGGTTATTCGTAGGTAAGAAAACGTTCTTGCTCGAACCCAATTGCAGCCACGTAAAAGATGCAACAACAATTAGAGGACGTCTAACTTGTTTTTGCAATAATTGTCATGTGATGTGATATGGCCAGAAGTTGTGATGAATGATGAATGATATTTGTGATGTATGAGATCATGTTCTTGTAATAGGAATCACGACTTGCATGTCGATGAGTATGACAACCGGTAGGAGCCATAGGAGTTGTCTTTATTTTTGTATGACCTGCGTGTCATTGAAGAACGCCATGTAAATTACTTTACTTTATTGCTAAACGCGTTAGCCATAGAAGTAGAAGTAGTCGTTGGCGTGACAACTTCATGAAGACACAATGATGGAGATCATGGTGTCATGCCGGTGACAAGATGATCACGGAGCCCCGAAGATGGAGATCAATGGAGCTATATGATATTGGCCATATCATGTCACTACTATATAATTGCATGTGATGTTTATTATGTTTATGCATCTTGTTTACTTAGAACAACGGTAGTAAATAAGATGATCCCTTACAACAATTTCAAGAAGTGTTCTCCCCTAACTGTGCACCGTTGCTAAAGTTCGTCGTTTCGAAGCACCACGTGATGATCGGGTGTGATAGATCCTTACGTTCACATACAACGGGTGTAAGACAGTTTTACACATGCAAAACACTTAGGGTTAACTTGACGAGCCTAGCATGTACAGACATGGCCTCGGAACACGGAGACCAAAAGGTCAAACACGAGTCGTATAGAAGATACGATCAACATGAAGATGTTCACCGACGATGACTAGTCCGTCTCACGTGATGATCGGACACGGCCTAGTCGACTCGGATCGTGTAACACTTAGATGGCTAGAGGGATGTCTAATCTGAGTAGGAGTTCATTGAAATAATTTGATTAGATGAACTTAATTATCATGAACTTAGTCTAAAACCTTTGCAAATATGTCTTGTAGATCAAATGGCCAACGCTCATGTCAACATGAACTTCAACGCGTTCCTCGAGAAAACCAAGCTAAAAGATGATGGCAGCAACTATACGGACTGGGTCCGGAACCTGATGATCATCCTCATAGCTGCCAGGAAACAATATGTCCTAGAAGGACCGCTAGGTGACGCTCCCGTCCCAAAGAACCAAGACGTTATGAACGCTTGGCAGTCTCGCGCTGATGATTACTCCCTCGTTCAGTGCGGCATGCTTTTTTTTCAGCTTAGAACCGGGGCTCCAAAAGCGTTTTGAGCAACACGGAGCATATGCGATGTTCGAGGAGCTGAAACTAGTTTTCCAAGCTCATGCCCGGGTCAAGAGATATGAAGTCTCCGACAAGTTCTATAGTTGTAAGATGGAGGAAAATGGTTCTGTCAGTGAGCACATACTCAAAATGTCTGGGTTGCACAACCGCTTGACCCAGCTGAACATTAACCTCCCTGATGAGGCGGTCATTGACAGAATCCTCTAGTCGCTCCCACCAAGCTACAAGAGCTTTGTGATGAACTACAATATGCAGGGGATGGTGAAGACCATTCCTGAAGTATTTTCGATGCTGAAGTCAGCAGAGGTTGAAATCAAGAAAGAACATCAAGTGTTGATGGTCAATAAGACCACTAAGTTCAAGAAGGGCAAGGGCAAGAGGAACTTCAAGAAGGACGGCAAGGATGTTGCCGCGCCCGGTAAGCCAGTTACCGGGAAGAAGTCAAAGAATGGACCCAAGCCTGAGACTGAGTGCTTTTATTGCAAGGGGAAGGGTCACTGGAAGCGGAACTGCCCCAAATACTTAGCGGGTAAGAAGGCCGGCAACACTAAAGGTATATTTGATATACATGTAATTGATGTGTACCTTACCAGTACTCGTAGTAACTCCTGGGTATTTGATACCGGTGCCATTGCTCATATTTGTAACTCATAGCAGGAGCTGCGGAATAAACGGAGACTGGCGAAGGACGAGGTGACGATGCGCGTCGGGAATGGTTCCAGGGTCGATGTGATCGCCGTCGGCACGCTACCTCTACATTTACCTACGGGATTAGTTATAAACCTTAATAATTATTATTTGGTGCCAAGTTTGAGCATGAACATTGTATCTGGATCTCGTTTGATACGAGATGGCTACTCATTTAAATCCGAGAATAATGGTTGTTCTATTTATATGAGAGATATGTTTTATGGTCATGCCCCGATGGTCAATGGTTTATTCTTAATGAATCTCGAGCGTAGTATTACACATATTCATAGTGTGAATACCAAAAGATGTAAAGTTGATAACAATAGTCCCACATACTTGTGGCACTGCTGCCTTGGTCACATTGGTGTCAAGCGCATGAAGAAGCTCCATGCTGATGGACTTTTAGAGTCTCTTGATTATGAATCATTTGACACATGCGAACCACGCCTCATGGGCAAAATGACCAAGACTCCGTTCTCCGGAACAATGGAGCGAGCAACCAACTTGTTGGAAATCATACATACCAATGTGTGCGGTCCAATGAGCGTTGAGGCTCGCGGAGGATATCGTTATGTTCTCACTCTCACTGATGACTTGAGTAGATATGGGTATGTCTACTTAATGAAACACAAGTCTGAGACCTTTGAAAAGTTCAAGGAATTTCAGAATGAGGTAGAGAATCAACGTGACTGAAAGATAAAGTTCCTACGATCAGATCGTGGAGGAGAATATTTAAGTCACGAATTTGGTACACACTTAAGGAAATGTGGAATCGTTTCACAACTCACGCCGCCTGGAACACCTCAGCGTAACGGTGTGTCCGAATGTCGTAATCGCACTCTATTGGATATGGTGCGGTCTATGATGTCTCTTACCAATTTACCGCTATCATTTTGGGGATACGCTCTAGAGACAGCTACATTCACTTTAAATAGGGCACCGTCTAAATCCGTTGAGACGACACCGTATGAATTATGGTTTGGGAAGAAACCTAAGCTGTCGTTTCCAAAAGTTTGGGGATGCGATGCTTATGTCAAGAAACTTCAACCTGAAAAGCTCGAACCCAAGTCGGAAAAATGCGTCTTCATAGGATACCCTAAGGAAACCATATGGTATACCTTCTACTTAAGATCCGAGGGAAAGATCTTTGTTGCCAAGAACGGATGCTTTCTGGAAAAAAGAGTTTCTCTCAAAAGAAGTAAGTGGGAGGAAAGTAGAACTTGATGAAGTACTACCTCTCGAACAGGAAAGTAGTGCAGCTCAGGAAAATATTCCTGTGATGCCTACACCAACTGAAGAAGAAAATAATGATGATGATCAAGGTACTTCGGATCAAGTTGCTACTGAACTTCGTAGGTCCACAAGGACACGTTCCGCACCAGAGTGGTACGGCAACCCTGTCCTAGAAATCATGTTGTTAGACAACGGTGAACCTTCGAACTATGAAGAAGCGATGGCGGGCCCAGATTCCAACAAATGGCTTGAAGCCATGAAATCCAAGATATAATCCAGGTATGAAAACAAAGTATGGACTTTGACAGACTTGCCCGATGATCGGCGAGCGATTGAAAACAAATGGATCTTTAAGAAGAAGACGGACACGGATGGTAATGTTACCATCTATAAAGCTCGACTTGTCGCTAAGGGTTATCGACAAGTTCAAGGGGTTGACTACGATGAGACATTCTCTCCCGTAGCGAAGCTGAAGTCCGTCCGAATCATGTTAGCAATTGCCGCATACTATGATTATGAGATATGGCAGATGGACGTCAAAACGGCATTCCTTAACGGACATCTTAAGGAAGAACTGTATATGATGCAGCCGGAAGGTTTTGTCGATCCTAATAATGCTAACAAAGTATGCAAGCTCCAGTGATCCATTTATGGGCTGGTGCAAGCATCTCGGAGTTGGAACATTCGCTTTGATGAGATGATCAAAGCGTTTGGGTTTATGCAGACTTATGGAGAAGCCTGCGTTTACAAGAAAGTGAGTGGGAGCTCTGTAGCATTTCTCATATTATATGTAGATGACATACTCTTGATGGGAAATGATATAGAACTTTTGGATAGCATTAAGGCCTACTTGAATAAGTGTTTTTCATTGAAGGACCTTGGAGAAGCTGCTTACATATTAGGCATCAAGATCTATAGGGATAGATCGAGACGCCTCATAGGTCTTTCACAAAGCACATACCTTGATAAGATTTTGAAGAAGTTCAAAATGGATCAGTCCAAGAAAGGGTTCTTGCCTGTGTTGCAAGGTGTGAGATTGAGCTCGGCTCAATCCCCGACCACGGCAAAAGATAAAGAAGAGATGAGTGTCATCCCCTATGCTTCAGCCATAGGATCTATTATGTATGCCATGCTGTGTACCAAACCTGATGTAAACCTTGCCGTAAGTTTGGTAGGAAGGTACCAAAGTAATCCCGGCAAGGAACACTGGACAGCGGTCAAGAATATCCTGAAGTACCTGAAAATGACAAAGGACATGTTTCTCGTTTATGGAGGTGACGAAGAGCTCGTCGTAAAGGGTTACATCAATGCTAGCTTCGACACAGATCTGGATGACTCTAAGTCACAAACCGGATACGTGTATATGTCGAATGGTGGAGCAGTGAGCTGGTACAGCTGCAAGCAGAGCGTCCTGGTGGGATCTACATGTGAAGCGGAGTACATGGCAGCCTCGGAGGCAGCGCATGAAGCAATTTGGGTGAAGGAGTTCATCACCGACCTAGGAGTCACACCCAATGCGTCGGGGCCGATCAAACTCTTCTGTGACAACACTGGAGCTATTGCCCTTGCCAAGGAGCCCAGGTTTCACAAGAAGACAAGACACATCAAGCGTCGTTTCAACTCCATCCGTGAAAATGTTCAAGATGGAGACATAGATATTTGCAAAGTACATACGGATCTGAATGTCGCAGATCCGTTGACTAAACCTCTCTTGCGAGCAAAACATGATCAACAACAGAACTCTATGGGTGTTCGATACATCACAATGTAACTAGATTATTGGCTCTAGTGCAAGTGGGAGACTGTTGGAAATATGCCCTAGAGGCAATAATAAAAGTATTATTATATTTCCTTGTTCATGATAATTGTCTTTATTCATGCTATAACTGTATTATCCAGAAACCGTAATACACGTGTGAATACATAGACTATAATATGTCCCTAGTGAGCCTCTAGTTGACTAGCTCGTTGATCAACAGATAGTCATGGTTTCCTGGCTATGGACATTGGATGTCGTTGATAACGGGATCACATCATTAGGGGAATGATGTGATGGACAAGACCCAATCCTAAGCATAGCACAAGATCGTGTAGTTCGTTTGCTAGAGCTTTTTTCCAATGTCAAGTATCTTTTCCTTAGACCATGAGATCGTGTAACTCCCGGATACCGTAGGAGTGCTTTGGGTGTACCAAACGTCGCAACGTAACTAGGTGACTATAAAGGTGCACTACAGGTATCTCTGAAAGTGTCTGTTGGGTTGACACTGATCAAGACTGGGATTTGTCACTCCGTATGACAGAGAGGTATCTCTGGGCCCACTCGGTAATGCATCATCATAATGAGCTCAAAGTGACCAAGTGTTTGGTCACGGGATCATGCATTACGGTACGAGTAAAGTGACTTGCCGGTAACGAGACTGAACAAGGTATTGGGATACCGACGATCGAGTCTCGGGCAAGTAACATACCGATTGACAAAGGGAATTGCATACGGGGTTGTTCGAATCCTCGACATCGTGGTTCATCTGATGAGATCATGGAGGAGCATGTGGGAGCCAACATGGGTATCCAGATCCCGCTGTTGGTTATTGCCCGAGAGTCGTCTCGGTCATGTCTACGTGTCTCCCGAACCCGGAGGGTCTACACACTTAAGGTTTGGTGACGCTAGGGTTGTATGAATATGAGTATGCAGCATACCGAATGTTGTTCGGAGTCCCGGATGAGATCCCAGACGTCACGAGGAGTTTTGGAATGGTCCGGAGGTAAATAATTATATATAGGAAGTGGTATTTCGGCCATCGGGAAAGTTTCGGGGTCACCCGGTAATGTACCGGGACCACCGGAAGGGTCCCGGGGGTCCATCGGGTGGGGCCACCCATCCCGGAGGGCCCCATGGGCTGAAGTGGGAAGGGAACCAGCCCATAGTGGGCTGGTGCACCCCCCTAGGCCCACCCCCTGCACCTAGGGTTGAAACCGGGGACGCACCACATGCCTTGGGGGGCACTCCACCCCCCTGGCCGCCGCCCCCTTGGGAGATTGGATCTCCCAGGGCCGGCGCCCCCCCTGGGGGCCTATATAAAGGAGGGCAGGGGGAAGGGCAGCCGCACCCTGTGCATTGGCGCCTCCCTCCCCCTGCTACACCTCGTCCTCCTCCCGCAGCAGCTTGGCGAAGCCCTGCCGGAGTTCTGCTGCATCCACCACCACGCCGTCGTGCTGCTGGATCATCATCAACCTCTCCTTCCCCCTTGCTGGATCAAGAAGGAGGAGACATCTCCCGTCCCGTACGTGTGTTGAACGCGGAGGTGCTGTCCGTTCGGCACTTGGTCATCGGTGATTCGAATCACGGCTAGTACGACTCCATCATCACCCTTCCCTTGAACGCTTCCGCACGCGATCTACAAGTGGTATGTAGATGCAAACTCACTCCCTTGACTCGTTGCTTAGATGAACTCATAGATGGATCTTGGTGAAACCGTAGGAAATTTTTTAATTTTCTGCAATGTTCCCCAACACCCGGTACACCGCCGGAGGCATTCATATAGAGTCATATCTTTGTTCTAGATATCGAGTTGTAATATCGAGTTGTAAGAAAAATAAAAGTCTGATGATCATCATTATTAGAGCATTGCCCTAGTGAGGAAAAGGATGATGGAGACCATGATTCCCCCACAAGTCGGGATGAGACTCCGGACGAAATAAAAAAAGGAGAGAAAGGCCAATAAAAAAAGAGAAGGCCCAAATAAAAATGAGAGAAAAAGAGAGAAGGGGCAAATATACTATCCTTTTACCACACTTGTGCTTCAAAGTAGCACCTTGTTCTTCATGTAATGAGTCTCATACACTTGTGCTTCAAAGTAGAACCATGTTTTTCATATAGTGAGTCTCATAAATTGTCTTGTTTATACTAGTGGGAATTTTTCATTATAGAACTTGGCTTGTTTATTCCAATGATGGGCTTCCTCAAAATGCCCTAGGTCTCCATGAGCAAGCGAGTTGGATGCACACCCACTAGTTTTCTTTTGTTGATCATTCATAGCTCTAGTGCATCTGTTGCATGGCAATCCCTACTCCTCATGTTGACATCAATTGATGGGCATCTCCATAGCCCGTTGATTATCCACGTCAGTATGAGACTTTCTACTTTTTTGTCTTCTCCACACAATCCCCATCATCATATTCTATTCCACCCATAGTGCTATATCCATGGCTCGCGCTCATGTATTGCGTGAAGGTTGAAAGAGTTTGAGATTATTTGAGTATGAAACAATTGCTTGGCTTGTCATCAGGGGTATAGAAGTTGGGAACATCTTTGTGTGAAGAAAATGAAGCATAGCCTAACTATATGATTTTGTAGGGATGAACTTTCTTTGGCTATGTTATTTTGAGATGACATAACTGTTTGATTAGTATGCTTGAAGTATTATTATTTTCATGTCAATATGAACTTTTATCTTGAATCTTTCGGATCTGAACATTCATGCCATGATTAAGAAGATTTACATTGAAATTATGCCTAAGTATCACTCCGCATCAACAATTCTTCTTTTTATCATTTACCTACTCGAGGACGAGTAGGAATTAAGCTTGGGGATGCCTGATACGTCTCCAACGTATCTATAATTTTTGATTGCTCCATGCTACTTTATCTACTGTTTTGGCCTATATTGGGCTTTATTTTCCACTTTTATATTATTTTTGGGACTAACCTATTAACCGGAGGCCCAGCCCAGAATTGCTGTTTTTTGCCTATTTCAGTATTTGGAGGAAACAGAATATCAAACGGAGTCCAAACGGAATGAAACCTTCGGGAACGTGACCTTCTCACCGAACGTGATCCAGGAGACTTGGACCCTACTCCAAGAAGCTTCCGGGGAGGTCACGAGGGTGGAGGGCACGCCCCCTGGGCGCGCCCCCCTGCCTCGTGGGCCCCTCAAAGCTCCACCGACATACTCCTTCCTCCTATATATACTTACGTATCCCCGTATGATCAGAAGAGGAGCCAAAAAAACCTAATTCCACCGCCGCAACCTTCTGTATCCACGAGATCCCATCTTGGGGCCTGTTCCGGAGCTCCGCCGGAGGGGGCATCCACCACGGAGGGCTTCTACATGAACACCATAGCCCCTCCGATGAAGTGTGAGTAGTATACTTTAGACCTTCGGGTCCATAGCTAGTAGCTAGATGGCTTCTTCTCTCTTTTTGGATCTCAATACAATGTTCTCCCCTCTCTCGTGGAGATCTATTCGATGTAATCTTCTTTTTGCGGTGTGTTTGTTGAGACCGATGAATTGTGGGTTTATGATCCAGCTTATCTATGAATAATATTTGAATCTTCTCTGAATTCATTTATGTATGATTGAGTTATCTTTGCAAGTCTCTTCGAATTATCCGTTTGGTTTGGCCAACTAGATTGGTAGTTCTTGCAATGGGAGAAGTGCATGGCTTTGGGTTCAATCTTGTGGTGTCCTTACTCAGTGACAGAAAGAGTTGCAAGGCACGATTGCCATCGAGGATAACAAGATGGGGTATTTATCATATTGCATGAATTTATTCCTCTACATCATGTCATCTTGCTTAAGGCGTTACTCTGTTTTTAACTTAATACTCTAGATGCATGCTGGATAGCGGTCGATGAGTGGAGTAATAGTAGTAGATGCAGAATCGTTTCGATCGACTTTTCATGGACGTGATGCCTATATACATGATCATACCTAGATAACCTCATAACTATGCTCAATTCTATCAATTGCTCAACAGTAATTTGTTCACCCACCGTAGAATACTTATGCTCTTGAGAGAAGCCACTAGTGAAACCTATGGCCCCCGGGTCTATTCTCATCATATCAATCTCCATCACTTTTATTTACTTGCTTTGCCGTTTACTTTTTACTTTGCATCTTTATACCAAAAATACCAAAAATATTATCTCTATCAGATCTCACTCTCGTAAGTGACCGTGAAGGGATTGACAACCCCTAAGCGTTGGTTGCGAGTTGCTATCGTGTTGTGCAGGTACGAGGGACTTGCGCGTGACCTCCACTGGATTGATACCTTGGTTCTCAAAAACTGAGGGAAATACTTACGCTACTGTGCTGCATCACCCCCTCCTCTTCGGGGAAAACCAACGCAAGCTCGAGACGTAGCAAGGATCTGGTCAGTAAATGTGACGGTTGTTAGAAATTCTCAAGACGAGTTCATGTGCCGGCTCAAGAGTTGAGGATGATACAAATTACTTGGCCCTTTGCAGTCTGGGGACTGGACATGGTCGGGCCTTTCAAAAGGTCCAAAGATAAAAAGACCCACCTTTTGGGGGCGGTTGACAAATTCGCAAAGTGGGTCGAGGCAGAGCCAGTTAGTAAGTGTGATGCAGCCACTGCGGTTCAATTCATGAAAAAGGTGATCTTTCGCTTTGGCTTTCCACACAACATTATAACTGATAATTGTACTAATCTGTCCAAGGGTGCCATGGAGGAGTTTTATCAACGTGAGCATAGTTGGCTTGATGTTTCATTAGTAGCTCACCCCCAATCCAATGGTTAAGCTAAAAGAGCCAATCAGGAAATCTTGAAAGGCATCAAGCCCCGGCTTATGGTTCCTTTGCAACAGACGCCAGGTTGTTGGGTGGAGGAGTTACCCTCTATGATATGGAGCATCAATACTACCCCTAACAGGTCAACGGGTTATACACCTTTCTTCATGGTTTACAGAGCCAAGGCGGTTCTCCCTAGTGACATCCGTGATGACTCGCCCTGCGTGGCGGCTTACGTTGAGGCTGACAATGAACAACCGCGTCAGGATGCACTCGATCTATTAGATGAAAAGCGTGACTTGGCAGCAGCTCGCTCGGTGATTTACCAGCAGGACCTGCATCGTTATCACAACCACTGGGTTAGGTCCAGAACCTTTCAAGAAGGTGCTTTGGTGCTCCGGCTCATCCAGGATCAAACTAATGCACACAAGTTATCCCCACCTTGGGAAGGGCCCTTTGTGGTCAGCAAGAACTTGAACAATGGGTCATACTACCTTATCGATGTTCGAGAGCACAAAGACTCACGTAAGTCGGAGGAGGAGACCTGTCGGCCGTGGAATATTGCTCATCTTCTGCCTTACTACACTTGAGCTACCGGCTCTCATGATGTACATATTTTTGACGATGTATATATTATGATAAGTAATAAAGCAGGACCTCTGTCCTTTTCATCCTCAATGATCATATGTCTTCATCATCATAATTCCAACGACCAATTGGGGGCTGACCGTATTCGAATCCAGCTTAACCCTTTTGATACGGCTCATGATCGTATTTGAATCTAGCCGTTAAACCTCATGATCACTAGGGGGCTTCCTGTTCAAACATAGGTCGTATTCGAACCAAAGAGAACATAGTTGTCGATACCCTCTTGATTGGCGCAATGCCAAACCCATCAGGGGGCTTCTTGATCGTATTCGAATCATAGCTTAACCCCTTTTGGGTCCGACTTTGATCGTATTTGAATCGGAGTCGTTAAAAAACTCTCAAGGTCATTTGGAGGCTTCTTGTTGAAACGTAGGTCGTATTCGAACAAAAGAGAACATAGTTGTCGGTACCCTCTTGATCGGCACAACGCCAAAACCACTAGGGGGCATCATGATCATATTCAAATCCTAGCTTAACCCCTTTTGGTCCGGTTTACTGATCGTATTCGAATTAGAAGCTTCATTTTTTCTTTCTGTTTGGCTTAAGTTTTTTAAAACAATCTTTGGTTTTGTCTTGAGACTTTTTTGTTCAGCTCTAAGGCATATATATGTGGTTTTTATTTAACCCGGCTTGGCTTTGGATGATAAGTCGCCAACATATGATAACCATCAAGCATTTGGAAGTGTTGGCTTCTAAAGATTGGGTTATCACCCTTACTGTTTAGGTCACATAAACTGGCAGCGCAAGTTCAATCTCACAAGTATGATATTATAGTTGTGTTTCAAAGTTATGATTCATAACAGACTTATCTGTGACTCCTTTTTCCATACTAATGGTTATACATAAGACATTATGACCCGCCCTGTGGTAAGCCGCCAGGGGTTCTTGTGATCTATTTCTGTGTGCAGGACAGTCTAAGGACTTTTTCATGCATAAGGAAAACAGATGATAAGTATAATAAGGGCGAATATAAGATGGCGGCTTAACAGTGTTGAGCACCAAAAACGTGCACGATGGCACGACAGAGCAAAGTTATTTCTACACTATTACATGACTCCCCGAGTCCAAGTGATTAAATTGTTTTTCAAAGGGCTACAAATATGAGCCGCCCGCCGGATCAATTCTCTTGTTGACCTGAAGCTTCCGGATCAATCCTTTCCGCTCCTTCGTCCTATTCCCTATCCTGGAAGGTTGATGATGACCAGTCAATGCCATTCAAAGCTTCAAATTCAGCTTTATCATCAATTAGCCCGGCCAGGTCAACTTCAGGGGCGAAGGTATGCTTACCGATTCGGGGGATCAGTCTTGTCATTTTATAACGCGGCGTCGGCATCCTCTGATTTCCCGCGTCACAACCCGGATGGTACTTGGTGAGGTCCGCTTCATCAGCAATCAGGGTGTCCACAGGGCGTATTTCCTTCACACAAGCAGCAAAGTCCTCCTGTTCAAATGAAGTACCATCCTCTTTAAGGCTTGGATACCCAATGGTGATGTCGGCCGGGTCTAATTCCGGTAGCCAAGCTTTGGCCCGGCTTAAGGTAGCCACGGCTCCGGCTCTCGCAGACGGTCGCCTTAATTCATTGAATTGCTGGGGCAGCACAAAAAGCTTCTTTAGCACATCCACTAGGACTGTGGGGACTTCGTTTGACAGGGCAACTGTGGCTAAGGCACGCTGAGACCCAGTGTACAGTTGTTCCACAAGCGTGTAAACCGCCTTCAGCTTTACCAGCATGTCCTGATTGAGGTTTGTGCGTCTGGGGCCTACATAAGCAATATCCGGTGAGTTAATGACAACTCATATGATCATCGAAAAGATTCAATACTTGACACTTGTAGGGCGGCTTACCAAAGATTGCCGAGACCATCTGAGATATATGGCGTTTTTAGCCGGACAAATCAGTGGTCACCTCTACAAGAGTCGCCTCTGTTTTTCAGCTCGTTGAGTTAAGGCTATTTTTTCTTCAGTCCAGGCCTTTTTCTCAACCTCAAACCCGGACTTCAGTTTCTCTTGTTCAAATACACTAAATTCAAATTTGGAATTTGCCCTTTGGGTTTCAGTCTCATGTGACTCCAGGCGGTTCTTCAATTTAGGAAGCTCTGATTGAAGTTGAGTAGTGGTGGCCTGTACAAATACCGGGTCAAAGTCATGAATACTAGCATACAATATTAAGTCCCAAGCCTTTTGCAAGCAACAACACTTGGCACTTGGGGGCTAATGTCTACCGAAAGTTCTATCTAAGTGGCGGTTCATGAGAGTAAGTCCCAAGCACTTTGCGAGCAAGAGTACTTGGCACTTGGGGACTATGGATTAAGCCGGATTTTTTACAAGTTTTACCAAAGGATATTACTGATGCTCATAAGTTTGTTCCAAGTCTACAGCATATTCATCATAAGCAATAGACTTGGGGGTTGACATAGCAAGGATAATTCAATGAAGGGAAAAGTTTATACCTCAAATTTGTGGTGCATTTGCTTCACCATATCAACTTCAAGATCACGGCTGTTGTGCACTTGGCTAAGTTAGCCAGAGAAAACTTCCCCAATACTCATATGAGTATAATCAGCAACATCAAATCTGACCTTACGGCATTCCAGGTGCTCCTCCTAGGCAGAACACTTGGCTAGCACAGTAGGTCTCCCCGGCTCAGTGTAGCCGATGTTGGTAATTTCAACATCAACATCTTGTGGGTCGGCTGTCTTGGCCGGGCTAGAGACTTCAGGGTTTACAGATCTGTCGGCAGCTGGATCGGCAGGCGGGTCAGCAGTTGATGTTGGCGTATCATGAGCCGGTTCAAGCGGCGGCTCAGGAACAGAGGCCTCAGGCGCGACCATCTGGAGTTCCGGCTCGTTGACGGTTGGCTCTTCGGCCGGTTTATTCCTCTTCTCCCTCTTGCTGGGCTTTGCTTTTCCGCTGCATAAGATCAAAGAGGTCAATACAAGTATAAAGAATTGAAATTATACAGGATAAGTAAATCATCATTACCCTGGAGAGGCCTTAAAAGCCGGCATGTTAGACTGGATTGAGTCGCCGGCATGAAGTTTCCTGATAATTTGAATCAGAAGAGTTGAGTGGTTGACGAGTGAGACCCGCCAAAGGATAAAAAGGATTTAAGTTGGAGGTGACCTCGTTCCGGCGCTTCCTTGGTGTGTTTGGTAAACCGGAGGAGAGTTTCGCATCCTTGCTGATCCGGGTCTGCCTCCGGCTCTCATGAATCTGTCGCTTCTAAAGAAATTGAGGATCCTGATAAGCTAAGGGATGTGAAAATCTTACTTTCCGGGTTACTCTTCGGATTTTCTGTCTTGGCAAAGGCTCGGAGTCGGAGGAAATAATAGTTACCTCTTCGGCCACTCCGCGACTCGTTCCCGTGTCACCCTGATGATAATCAGTGTCAATAAGGTGGTTAAAAAAGGAGCCAAGAGAGTCAAGAGCTACCTCCGACTCAGAGGAATCTTCTAGTCAAAGCAAGTCAGAGGCACTAGCCTTCTTTCCTTTCTTCTTGGCGGCGGCTTTCCTGGCAGCTCTCTTGGCCTTCCGGGCTCTCTTTGCAGCCTCATGATCATATTTTTTCTTCCAAAATTGGTCATTAGCCTGTGAAAATCAGCAAATGTTTGAGTAAAGACAAAACATCAAGATGAAGGTAAATTTACTCAGTCTGGCGGCTTACCGCTGGAGCCGGGTTAGCTTTGCAGAAGGGGCTTAAGCCCACATTGCCACAATCTGCTAGGCTTTCATTCAAGAGCGACTTTGTCATATCATCAATGATGTCGTCGGGTAAATCGTCGGGGCTGTGCCGCAGAGGGTCATTCTTCTCACCCGTGTAGGTGCACAGCAAACTGGAGTGGCGGCTCAACGGAATGATCCGCCAGGCAACCCAAACCCGGACCAAGTCAATACCATTTAAACCGTTCCCCAAAAGAGCCTTGACTTTAGCCATGGTGGGGGCGATTTTCTAGCAATCAGCAGGTGACAATTTGTCTGGAAGAGGATGATTAGACTCGAGGCGTAGGGCGCGAAAGCCGGGCAGAGCATTTTCATCAGCTGGAGAGGTATCTTTGCAGTAGAACCATGTCTGGTTCCAGTCTTTGGGGTGACTTGGCGGATTCGCATAAGGGAAAATGGCGCCTCGCCATCATTGGATTGAGACCCCGCCGAGCTCCAAACTAGGTCCGTTGGCACATTCATCCTGGCGGTTCAAGTAAAACAATTCTCTGAAGAGTAGCAAGCTGGGATCTTCTTCAAGATACACCTCACAGAACACTTGAAAGTTGCAAATATTAGATACGGAGTTGGGTCCGATGTCTTGAGGACGGAGGTTGAAGAAGTGCAAAACATCTCTGAAGAATTTTGAGCCGGGTGACGAAAAGCCCCGGTTCATGTGATCAGTGAAAATGATGACTTCCCCTTCTTTGGGCTGAGGTTTTTCTTCTGTTGGATTAGGAGCACGGGACGACATGACTTCCTTCTTTGGCAGATAGCCGGTTTTCACAAAGTCATCAAGGGTACTATCAGTGATGATGGATTTGACCCAGTTGCATGAAGTGCTTGTTTTGGGTGGCATTGTGAAGAAGGAAGCCTAACAAAGAGTAAAAATTGCTGGTTCAAATTTGAGCCGGAGGAAAAGTATTACAACACGTGTTCAGAATAGCGGCTTATGAAGGGGCCTAATGGTATATGGCTAATTTGGTCAGGTTATTTAAGCCGCCATGAGTAGTCAAGTTATCTAAACCGCCATGAGTGATTGATGTTATCTATTGAGCATTGCAATTTTAAGCCGGTGATTAGAGCCGCCATGGCTAGGTGGATCTAACAAAATGCAGTTTTTGGCTAAGTGTTACACAAACAAGTTTCACAGGTTGCAGCTATTATTTTGGATCAACGGGTGGTCAGGAAAAGAAATTAATCTAGACCTAAAAAACCAGTACAGATGAGTTCGTAAGCTATAATGAGATCTCTTTCCAGAGAAAGGGGATCCGCTGGTATTAAAAGTGGAGGCAAAACAACCACCGCATAAGTTCTATATATTGCTTTTAGATCAAAAGAGGCTACGGTGGAGGAACTATGGAGAAACCATGAAGAACACGATGAACAGCCGGGAACCCTAATGCGATCTAACGCGCGGAAGAAGAAGCACTAACAGGTGCAGATTCAACTGCGGCGGGGCATCGGCGTACTCTAGTCCAACTCAGGTTGATGCAGCGGCCGAGGTTGAGGAGGACGAGGTGCTCTGTGACGGCGGCGGAGCTTGAGCGGCAGAAGGGTTGCAAGAGGAAGAAGACGCTGGAAAGGGGAGAATGAGGAAAGGCTGGTCGTGGCTATTTATAAGGGAAAGACTGATAAGTGGGCGCGAAAAATGAGGAGGCCAAAAATATGGTTATCCAGCTACCAGGATGCCTCGATTCTCGGGATGGTCATTAAGATAAGGATCCATTGAGATATGTTGGATAAAGTGTGAAATTATGGCAGATGACATCATGGCAGGTTATTGTAAATCTAGAAGATGACGTCATGGCGGGTTATAAATTCTCGCGCAATGAAGAGCAGTAGATTTTTATAAGTGTTTAATATTGACATGAACTAGTTCAAATCAATCTGGGGCCTAATGTTGGGGATATAACTATTACGTATGACCCGCCCAGGAGGGGCCGGGTTATACCTATGGCGATTCAGATATGAAAGTCCAAGACGATACTTGAAGATGATGGTTTGCTACCTCTTGAGCACTGCGTTGGATTTCCCCGAAGAGGAGAGGATGATGCAGCAAAGTAGCGTAAGTATTTCCCTCAGTTTTTGAGAACCAAGGTATCAATCCAGTAGGAGACCACACACAGGTCCCTCGTGCCTACACAAAACGATAGCTACTCGCAACCAACGCGATTAGGGGTTGTCAATCCCTTCACGGTCACTTACGAGAGTGAGATCTGATAGAGATGATAAATAATATTTTTGGTATTTTTGATAGATAGATGCAAAGTAAAAAGTAAAAGGCAAAGTAAAAACAAAGCAAGTAAATAAAGCGATAGAGATTGATATGATGAGAATAGACCCGGGGGCCATAGGTTTCACTAGTGGCTTCTCTCAAGAGCATAGATATTCTACGGTGGGTAAACAAATTACTGTTGAGCAATTGACAGAATTGAGCATAGTTATGAGCATATCTAGGCAATGATCATCTATATAGGCATCACGTCCAAGACAAGTAGATCTAAACGATTCTACATCTACTACTATTACTCCACTCATCGACCGCTATCCAGCATGCATCTAGAGTATTAAGTTAAAAATAGAGTAACGCCTTAAGCAAGATGACATGATGTAGAGGGATAAATTCATGCAATGTGATAAAAAAACCCATCTTGTTATCCCCGATGGCAACAATACAATACGTGCCTTGCAACCCTTTTTGTCACTGGGTAAGGACAATGCAAGATTGAACCCAAAGCTAAGCACTTCTCCCATTGCAAGAACTACCAATCTAGTTGGCAAAACCAAAAAGGATAATTCAAAGAGACTTGCAAAGATAACTCAATCATACATAAAATATTTCAGAGAAGAATCAAATATTTTCCATAAATAATACTTGATCATAAACCCACAATTCATCAGTCTCAACAAACACACTGCAAAAAGAAGATTACATCGAATAGATCTCCACGAGAGAGGGGGAGAACATTGTATTGAGATCCAAAAAGAGAGAAGAAGCCATCTAGCTACTAGCTATGGACCCGAAGGTCTGAAGTAAACTACTCACACTTCATCGGAGGGGCTATGGTGTTGATGTAGAAGCCCTCCATGGTGGATGCCCCCTCCGGAGGAGCTCCGGAACAGGCTCCAAGATGGTATCTCGTGGATACAGAAGGTTGCGGTGGTGGAATTAGGTTTTTGGCTCCTGTTCTGATCGTTTGGGGATACGTAGGTATATATAGGAGGAAGGGGTACGTCGGTGGAGCAGTAGGGGGCCAACGAGGTAGGGGGGCATGCCCTCCACCCTCGTGACCGCCTCTGGCACTTCTTGGAGTAGGGTCCAAGTCTCCTGGATCACACTCGGTGAGAAAATCACGTTCCCGAAGGTTTTATTCTGTTTGGACTCTGTTTGATATTCCGTTTCTTCGAAACACTAAAATAGGCAAAAAAAAACAGCAATTCTGGGCTGGGCCTCCGGTTAATAGGTTAGTTCCAAAAATAATATAAAATTGGAAAATAAAGCCCAATATAGTCCAAAACAGTAGATAAAGTAGCATGGAGCAATCAAAAATTATAGATACATTGGAGACGTATTAGGCATCCCCAGCTTAATTCCTGCTCGTCCTCGAGTAGGTAAATGATAAAAAGAATTTTGATGCGGAGTGATACTTTGGCATAATTTCAATGTAAAACTTCTTAATTGTGATATGAATATTCAGACCCGAAAGATTCAAGACAAAAGTTCATATTGACACAAAAATAATAATACTTCAAGCATACTAATCAAAGCAATCATGTCTTCTCAAAATAACATGGCAAAAGAAAGTTCATCCCAACAAAATCATATAGTTAGGCTATGCTTCATTTTCGTCACACAAAGATGTTCCCAACTTCTATACCCCCGATGACAAGCCAAGCAATTGTTTCATACTTAAATAATCTCAAACTTTTTGAACCTTCACGCAATACATGAGTGTGAGCCATGGATATAGCACTATGGGTGGAATAGAATATGATGATGGGGATTTGTTGGAAATATGCCCTAGAGGCAATAATAAAATCATTATTATTATATTTCCTTGTTCATGATAATTGTCTTTATTCATGCTATAATTGTGTTATCCGAAAATCGTAATACATTTGTGAATAAAAGACACCAACATGTCCCTAGTAAGCCTCTAGTTGACTAGCTCGTTGATCAACAGATAGTCATGGTTTCCTGGCTATGGACATTGGATGTCATTGATAACGAGATCACATCATTAGGAGAATGATGTGATGGACAAGACCCAATCCTAAACATAGCACAAGATCGTATAGTTCGTTTGCTAGAGTTTTCCAATGTCAAAGTATCTTTTCCTTAGACCATGAGATCGTGTAACTCCCAGATACCGTAGGAGTGCTTTGGGTGTGACAAACGTCACAAAATAACTGGGTGACTATAAAGGTATACTACGGGTATCTCCGAAAGTGTCTGTTGGGTTGACATGGATCAAGACTGGGATTTGTCACTCCGTGTGACGGAGAGGTATCACTGGGCCCACTCGGTAATGCATCATCATAATGAGCTCAAAGTGACCAAGTGTTTGGTCACGGGATCATGCATTACGGTACGAGTAAAGTGACTTGCCGGTAACGAGATTGAATGAGGTATTGGGATACCGACGATCGAATCTCGGGCAAGTACCATATCGATTGATAAAGGGAATTGTATACGGGGTTGCTTGAATCCTCGACATCGTGGTTCATCCGATGAGATCATCATGGAGCATGTGGGAGCCAACATGGGTATCCAGATCCCGCTGTTGGTTATTGATTGGAGAGCGATCTCGGTCATGTCTACATGTCTCCCGAACCCGTAGGGTCTACACACTTAAGGTTCGGTGACGCTAGGGTTGTAGGGATATGTATATGCAGTAACCCGAATGTTGTTCGGAGTCCCGGATGAGATCCCGGACGTCAAGAGGAGTTCCGGAATGGTCCGGAGGTAAAGATTTATATATGGGAAGTCCTGTTTCGGGCATCGGGACAAGTTTCGGGGTTATCGGTATTGTACCGGGACCACCGGAAGGGTCCCGGGGGTCCACCAGGTGGGGCCACCTGTCCCGGGGGGCCACATGGGCTGTAGGGGGTGCGCCTTGTCCTACATGGGCCAAGGGCACCAGCCCCAAGGGGCCCATGCGCCTAGGGTTAAGAGGGAGGAAGAGTCCTAGGAGGGGAAGGCACCTCCTAGGTGCCTTGGGGGGGGGGGGGGGAGGGAAACCCCCCTTGGCCGCCGCCCCCCCTAGGAAATTGGATCTCCTAGGGCCGGCCACCCCCCTTGGCCCTCCTATATATAGTGGGGGAAAGGAGGGACTTCATACCTTGGCCTTTGGTTGCCTCCTTCTCCCTCTCCAACACCTCCTCCTCCTCCATAGCGCTTAGCGAAGCCCTGCCGGAGTACTGCAGCTCCATCAACACCACGCCGTCGTGCTGCTGCTGGTGCCATCTCCCTCAACCTCTCCTCTCCCCTTGCTGGATCAAGAAGGAGGAGACGTGGCTGTTTCGTACGTGTGTTGAACGCGGAGGTGCCGTCCGTTCGGTGCTAGGATCTCCGGTGATTTGGATCACGTCGTGTTCGACTACATCATCCCCGTTCTTTGAATGCTTCCGCTCGCGATCTACAAGGTACGTAGATGCATCCGATGACTCGTTGCTAGATGAACTCCTAGATGGATCTTGGTGAAACGAGTAGGAAAATTTTTGTTTTCTGCAACGTTCCCCAACAGTGGCATCATGAGCCAGGTTTATGCGTAGTTCTTCTTGCGCGAGTAGAACGCAATTCGTTGTGGGCGTAGATTTGTCAACTTTCTTGCCGCTACTAGTCTTTTCTTGCTTCAGCGGTATTGTGGGATGAAGTGGCCCGGACCAACCTTACACGTACGCTTACGTGAGACCGGTTCCACCGACTAACATGCACTAGTTGCATAAGGTGGCTGGCGGGTGTCTGTCTCTCCCACTTTAGTTGGAGCGGATTCGATGAACAGGGTCCTTATGAAGGGTAAATAGAAGTTGACAAATCACGTTGTGGCTTTAACATAGGTAAGAAGACGTTCTTGCTAGAACCATAATTCAGCCACGTAAAACTTGCAACAACAATTAGAGAACGTCTAACTTGTTTTTGCAGCAAGTGGTTTGTGATATGATATGGCCAAAGTTATGATGAATGATGAATGATCTATATGTGATGTATGAGATGTTCATGCTATTGTAATAGGAATCACGACTTGCATGTCGATGAGTATGACAACCGGCAGGAGCCATAGGAGTTGTCTTTATTATTTTATATGACCTGCGTGTCATTGAGAAACGCCATGTAAATTACTTTACTTTATTGCTAAACGCGTTAGCCATAGTAGTAGAAGTAATAGTTGGCGAGCAACTTCATGGAGACACGATGATGGAGATCATGATGATGGAGATCATGGTGTCAAGCCGGTGACAAGATGATCATGGAGCCCCAAGATGGAGATCAAAGGAGCTATGTGATATTGGCCATATCATGTCACGTTTATTATTTGATTGCATGTGATGTTTATCATGTTTTGCATCTTGTTTACTTAGAACGACGGTAGTAAATAAGATGATCCCTCATACTAATTTCAAGAAGTGTTCCCCCTAACTATGCACCGTTGTGACAGTTCGTTGTTTCAAAACACCACATGATGATCGGGTGTTTTATTCAGACGTTCACATACAACGGGTGTAAGACAGATTTACACATGCAAACACTTAGGTTGACTTGACGAGCCTAGCATGTACAAACACAGAAGACCGAAAGGTCGAGCATGAGTCGTATAGAAGATACGATCAACATGAAGATGTTCACCGATGTTGACTAGTCCGTCTCACGTGATGATCGGACACGGCCTAGTTAACTCGGATCATGTAATACTTAGATGACTAGAGGGATGTCTAATCTAAGTGGGAGTTCATTAATTATTTGATTAGATGAACTTAATTATCATGAACTTAGTCTAAAATCTTTACAATATGTCTTGTAGATCAAATGGCCAACGTAGTCCTCAACTTCAACGCGTTCCTAGAGAAAACTTAGCTGAAAGACGATGGCAGCAACTATACGGACTGGGTCCGGAACCTGAGGATCATCCTCATAGCTGCCAAGAAAGATTATGTCCTACAAGCACCGCTTGGTGACGCACCCGTTCTCCCTGTAGAACAAGATGTTATGAACACTTGGCAGGCACGTACCGATGACTACTCCCTCGTTCAGTGCGGCATGCTTTACAGTTTAGAGCCGGGGCTCCAAAAGCATTTTGAGAGAAACGGAGCATATGAGATGTTCGAAGAGCTGAAAATGGTTTTCCAAGCTCATGCCCGGGTCGAGAGATATCAAGTCTCCGACAAGTTCTTCGGCTGTAAGATGGAGGAAAACAATTCTGTCAGTGAGCACATGCTCACTATGTCTGGGTTGCATAACCGCTTGACTCAGCTGGGAGTTAATCTCCCGGATGATGCGGTCATTGACGGAATCCTCCAGTCGCTTCCACCAAGCTACAAGAGCTTTGTGATGAACTTCAATATGCAGGGGATGGAAAAGACCATTCCTGAAGTATTTGCTATGCTGAAATCAGCAGAGGTAGAAGTCAAGAAGGAACATCAAGTGTTGATGGTCAATAAAACCACTAAGTTCAAGAAGGGCAAGGGTAAACAGAACTTCAAGAAGGACGGCAAGGGAGTTGCCGCGCCCGGCAAGCAAGCTGCCGGGAAGAAGCCAAAGAATGGACCCAAGCCCGAGACTGAGTGCTTTTATTGCAAGGGAAGCGGTCACTGGAAGCGGAACTGCCCTAAATACTTAGCAGACAAGAAGGCCGGCAAAACAAAAGGTATATGTGATATACATGTAATTGATGTGTACCTTACTAGTGTCCATAGTAGCTCCTGGGTATTTGATACCGGTGCAGTTGCTCACATTTGTAACTCAAAACAGGGGCTGCGGAATAAGCGGAAACTGGCAAAGGACGAGGTGACGATGCGCGTCGGGAATGGTTCCAAGGTCAATGTGATCGCCGTCGGCACGCTACCTCTATGTTTACCTTCGGGATTAGTTTTAAACCTTAATAATTGTTATTTAGTGCCAGCTTTGAGCATGAACATTGTATCGGGATCTCGTTTAATTCGAGATGGCTACTCATTTAAATCCGAGAATAATGGTTGTTCTATTTATATGAGAGATATGTTTTATGGTCATGCTCCTATGGTGAATGGTTTATTCTTAATGAATCTCGAACGTGATACTACACATGTTCATAATGTGAGTACCAAAAGATGTAAAGTTGATAATGATAGTCCCACATACTTGTGGCACTGCCGCCTTGGTCACATAGGTGTCAAACGCATGAAGAAGCTCCATGCAGATGGACTTTTAGAGTCTCTTGATTACGAATCATTTGACACGTGCGAACCATGCCTCATGGGTAAGATGACCAAGACTCCGTTCTCAGGAACAATGGAGCGAGCAACCAACTTATTGGAAATCATACATACTGATGTGTGCGGTCCAATGAGTGTTGAGGCTCGCGGTGGCTATCGTTATGTTCTCACCCTCACTGATGATTTGAGTAGATATGGGTATATCTACCTAATGAAACACAAGTCTGAAACCTTTGAAAAGTTCAAGGAATTTCAGAGTGAGGTTGAAAATCAATGTGATAGGAAAATCAAGTTTCTACGATCAGATCGTGGAGGAGAATACTTGAGTCATGAATTTGGTACACACTTAAGAAAATGTGCAATAGTTTCACAACTCACGCCGCCTAGAACACCTCAGCGTAATGGTGTGTCCGAACGTCGTAATCGCACTCTATTAGATATGGTGCGATCTATGATGCCTCTTACCGATTTACCGCTATCTTTTTGGGTCTATGCTTTAGAGACTGCTGCATTCACTTTAAATAGGGCTCCGTCGAAATCCGTTGAGACGACACCGTATGAATTATGGTTTGGGAAGAAACCTAAGCTGTCGTTTCTAAAAGTTTGGGGATGCGATGCTTATGTCAAGAAACTTCAACCTGAAAAGCTCGAACCCAAGTCGGAAAAATGCGTCTTCATAGGATACCCAAAAGAAACTATTGGGTACACCTTCTACCTCAGATCCGAAGGCAAGATCTTTGTTGCCAAGAATGGGTCCTTTCTAGAGAAAGAGTTTCTCTCGAAAGAAGTAAGTGGGAGGAAAGTAGAACTTGATGAAGTGTTACCTCTTGAACCGGAAAATGGCACAACTCAAGAAAATGTTCCTGAGGTGCTTGCACCTACTAGAGAGGAAGTTATTGATGATGATCAAGATACTTCTGATCAAGCTCCTACTGAAATTCGAAGGTCCACAAGGACACGTTCCGCACCAGAGTGGTACGGCAACCCTGTCTTGGAAATCATGTTGTTAGACAACGGTGAACCTTCGAACTATGAAGAAGCGATGGTGGGCCCGGATTCCGACAAATGGCTAGAAGCCATGAAATCTGAGATAGGATCCATGTATGAAAACGAAGTATGGACTTTGACTGACTTGCCCGTTGAGCGGCGAGCCATAGAAAATAAATGGATCTTCAAGAGGAAGACACACGCGGATGGTAATGTGACCATCTATAAAGCTCGGCTTGTCGCTAAGGGTTATCGACAAGTTCAAGGGGTTGACTACGATGAGACTTTCTCACCGGTAGCGAAGCTGAAGTCCGTCCGAATCATGTTAGCAGTTGCCGCATTCTACGATTATGAAATATGGCAAATGGACGTCAAAACGGCATTCCTTAATGGTTTCCTTAAGGAAGAATTGTATATGATGCAGCCGGAAGGTTTTGTCGATCCTAAGAATGCTGACAAGGTGTGCAAGCTCCAACGCTCGATTTATGGGCTGGTGCAAGCATCTCGGAGTTGGAACATTCGCTTTGATGAGATGATCAAAGCGTTTGGGTTTACGCAGACTTATGGAGAAGCCTGCGTTTACAAGAAAGTGAGTGGGAGCTCTGTAGCATTTCTCATACTATATGTAGATGACATACTTTTGATGGGAAATGATATAGAACTCTTGGACAGCATCAAGGCCTATTTGAATAAGAGTTTTTCAATGAAGAACCTTGGAGAAGCTGCTTATATATTGGGCATCAAGATCTATAGAGATAGATCAAGACGCCTCATAGGTCTTTCACAAAGCACATACCTTGATAAGATATTGAAGAAGTTCAATATGGATCAATCTAAGAAGGGGTTCTTGCCTGTGTTACAAGGTGTGAAATTGAGCTCAGCTCAATGTCCGACCACGGCAGAAGATATAGAAGAGATGAGTGTCATCCCCTATGCCTCAGCCATAGGTTCTATTATGTATGCCATGCTGTGTACCAGACCTGATGTAAACCTTGCCGTAAGTTTGGTAGGAAGGTACCAAAGTAATCCCGGCAAGGAACACTGGACAGCGGTCAAGAATATCATGAAGTACCTGAAAAGGACAAAGGAAATGTTTCTCGTTTATGGAGGTGACGAAGAGCTCGTCGTAAAGGGTTACGTCGACGCTAGCTTCGACACAGATCTGGATGACTCTAAGTCACAAACCGGATACGTGTATATTTTGAATGGTGGGGCAGTAAGCTGGTGCAGTTGCAAGCAGAGCGTCGTGGCGGGATCTACATGTGAAGCGGAGTACATAGCAGCCTCGGAGGCAGCACATGAAGCAATATCGGTGAAGGAGTTCATCACCGACCTAGGAGTCATACCCAATGCGTCGGGGCCAATCAAACTCTTATGTGACAACACTGGAGCTATTGCACTTGCCAAGGAGCCCAGGTTTCACAAGAAGACAAGGCACATCAAGCGTCGCTTCAACTCCATTCGTGAAAATGTTCAAGATGGAGACATAGAGATTTGTAAAGTACATACGGACCTGAGTGTAGCGGATCCGTTGACTAAACCTCTCCCTAGAGCAAAACATGATCAACACCAGAATTCCATGGGTGTTCGATTCATCACAGTGTAACTAGATTATTGACTCTAGTGCAAGTGGGAGACTGTTGGAAATATGCCCTAGAGGCAATAATAAAATCATTATTATTATATTTCCTTGTTCATGATAATTGTCTTTATTCATGCTATAATTGTGCTATCCGGAAATTGTAATACATGTGTGAATAAAAGACACCAACATGTCCCTAGTAAGCCTCTAGTTGACTAGCTCGTTGATCAATAGATAGTCATGGTTTCCTGGCTATGGACATTGGATGTCATTGATAACGAGATCACATCATTAGGAGAATGATGTAATGGACAAGACCCAATCCTAAACATAGCACAAGATCGTATAGTTCGTTTGCTAGAGTTTTCCAATGTCAAAGTATATTTTCCTTAGACCATGAGATCGTGTAACTCCCGGATACCATAGGAGTGCTTTGGGTGTGCCAAACGTCACAACGTAACTGGGTGACTATAAAGGTATACTACGGGTATCTCCGAAAGTGTCTGTTGGGTTGACATGGATCAAGACTGGGATTTGTCACTCCGTGTGACGGAGAGGTATCACTGGGCCCACTCGGTAATGCATCATCATAATGAGCTCAAAGTGACCAAGTGTTTGGTCACGGGATCATGCATTACGGTACGAGTAAAGTGACTTGCCGGTAACGAGATTGAACGAGGTATTGGGATACCGACGATCGAATCTTGGGCAAGTAACATATCGATTGACGAAGGGAATTGTATACGGGGTTGCTTGAATCCTCGACATCGTGGTTCATCCGATGAGATCATCGTGGAGCATGTGGGAGCCAACATGGGTATCCAGATCCCGCTGTTGGTTATTGACTGGAGAGCGATCTCGGTCATGTCTACATGTCTCCCGAACCCGTAGGGTCTACACACTTAAGGTTCGGTGACACTAGGGTTGTAGGGATATGTATATGCAGTAACCCGAATGTTGTTCGGAGTCCCGGATGAGATCCCGGACGTCACGAGGAGTTCCGGAATGGTCCGGAGGTAAAGATTTATAAATGGGAAGTCCTGTTTCGGGCATCGGGTCAAGTTTCGGGGTTATCGGTATTGTACCGGGACCACCGGAAGGGTCCCGGGGGTCCATCGGGTGGGGCCACCTATCCCGGGGGGCCACATGGGCTGTAGGGGGTGCGCCTTGGCCTACATGGGCCAAGGGCACCAGCCCCAAGGGGCCCATGCGCCTAGGGTTAAGAGGGAGGAAGAGTCCTAGGAGGGGAAGGCACCTCCTAGGTGCCTTGGGGGGGAGGGAAACCCCCCTTGGCCGCCGCCCCCCTAGGAAATTGGATCTCCTAGGGCCGGCCACCCCCCTTGGCCCTCCTATATATAGTGGGGGAAAGGAGGGACTTCATACCTTGGCATTTGGTTGCCTCCTTCTCCCTCTCCAACACCTCCTCCTCCTCCATAGCGCTTAGCGAAGCCCTGCCGGAGTACTGCAGCTCCATCAACACCACGCCATCGTGCTGCTGCTGGTGCCATCTCCCTCAACCTCTCCTCTCCCCTTGCTGGATCAAGAAGGAGGAGACGTGGCTGTTCCGTACGTGTGTTGAACGCGGAGGTGCCGTCCGTTCGGTGCTAGGATCTCCGGTGATTTGGATCACGTCGTGTTCGACTACATCATCCCCGTTCTTTGAATGCTTCCGCTCGTGATCTACAAGGTACATAGATGCATCCGATGACTCGTTGCTAGATGAACTCCTAGATGGATCTTGGTGAAACGAGTAGGAAAATTTTTGTTTTCTGCAACGTTCCCCAACAGGATTGTGCGGAGAAGACAAAAAAAGGAGAAAGTCTCATATTGACGAGGCTAATCAACGGGCTATGGAGATGCCCATTAATTGATGCCAACATGTGGAGTAGCGATTGCCATGCAACGGATGCACTAGAGCTATGAATGCTCAACAAAAGAAAACTAGTGGGTGTGCATCCAACTTGCTTGCTCATGAAGACCTAGGGCATTTGAGGAAGCCCATCGTAGGAATATACAAGCCAAGTTCTATAATGAAAGATTCCCACTAGTATAAAAGACAACTTATGGGACTCACTACGTGAAGGAACAAGGTGCTACTTTGAAGCACAATATATGAGACTCACTACATGAAGAACAAGGTGCTACTTTGAAGCACAATATATGAGACTCATTACATGAAGAACAAGGTGCTACTTTGAAGCACAAGTGTGGAAAAAGAGATAGTAGCATTGCCCTTTTTTTGGGCCTTTCTTTTTTTTATTTTGGCCTTTCTCTTTTTTTTTGTTTGGGCAATGCTCTAATAATGATGATCATCACACTTCTATTGATTACAGCATAAGGATTACAACTCGAAACTTAGAACAAGATATGACTCTATATGAATGCCTCCGACGGTGTACCGGGATGGTGCAATGAATCAAGAGTGAAATGAATGAAAAATAGTGCATGGTGGCATTGCCACAAATATGATGTCAACTACATGATCATGCAATGGCAATATGAAAAAAGTAATGTATGTCATGATGATGATGGTGGAAGTTGCATGGCAATCTCGGAATGCCTATGGAAATGCCATAATAGGTAGGTATGGTGGCTATTTTGAGGAAGATATAAGGAGGTTTATGTGTGATATAGCGTATCGTATCACGGGGTTTGGATGCACCGGCGAAGTTTGCGCCAACTCTCAAGGTGAGAAAGGGCAATGCACGGTACCGAAGAGGCTAGCAAAGGCGGAGAGGTGAGAGTGCGTATAATCCATGGGCTCAACATTAGTCAAAAGAACTCATATACTTATTGCAAAAATTTAGAAGTCATTAAAAATAAAGTATTACGCGCATGCTCCTAGGGGGATAGATTGGTAGGAAAAGACCATCGCTCGTCCCCGACCGCCACTCATAAGGATGCACAAGCCAGGTACACTTCATGCTTCAAATTTGTTACACAACTTTAACCATACGTGCATGCTACGGGACTTGCAAACTTCAACACAAGTATTTCTCAAATTCATAATCACCCAACTAGCACGACTTTGATATTATCACCTCCATATCTCAAAACAATTATCAAGCATCAAACTTATCTTAGTATTCAATTCACTCAAAAGAAAGTTTCACATATCTTGAATACCAAGTATATTAACATTAAGCAAATTACCATGCTATTAACGACTCTCAAAATAATTTAAGTGAAGCATGAGATATCAATAGTTTCTTTAAAACAAATCCACCACCATGCTCTAAAAGATATAAGTGAAGCACTAGAGCAAAAATTATCACGCTAAAAAGATATAAGTGAAGTACTATGAGCAAAAACTATCAAGCTCAAAAGATATAAGTGATGCACATAGAGTATTCTAACAAATTCCAATTCATGTATGGATCTCTCAAAAGGTGTGTACATCAAGGATGATTGTGGTAGACTAACAAGCAAAGACACAAATAATACAAGACGCTCCAAGGAAAACACATATCATGTGGTGAATAAAAATATAGCTCCATGTAAATTACCGATGGAAGTGGACGAAAGAGGGGATGCCTTCCGGGGCATCCCCAAGCTTTGACTTTTTCGTGTCCTTGTATTATCTTGGGGGTGCCATGGGCATCCCCAAGCTTAGGCTCTTGCCACTCCTTGTTCCATAATCCATCAAAAGAATTCACCCAAAACTTGAAAACTTCACAACACAAAACTCAACAGAAATCTCGTGAGCTCCGTTAGAGAAAGAAAACAAAGAACTACTTCAAGGTACTGTAATGAACTCATTCTTTATTTATGTTGGTGTTAAACCTACTTTATTCCAACTTCTCTATGGATTATAAACTATTTTACTAGCCATAGATTCATCAAAATAAGCAAACAACACACGTAAAACAGAATCTGTCAAAAACAGAACAGTCTGTAGCAATCTGTAACTAACGCAAACTTCTGGAACTCTAAAAATTCTACCAAAATAGGAAGTCCTGGAAAATTTGTTTGTTGAACAGCAGCATAAATAATCAACGCAAAAGCATGTTTTGTGATTTAAAAAAAATTTATTTGTGCGCGCAAAGTTTTTGTTTTTCAGCAGAATCAAATCAACTATCATCGTAGGTTATCCTATAGGTTCTACTTGGCACAAACACTAATTAAAAGCTAAAACCACATCCAAACAGAGGCTAGATGGATTATTTATTCCTAAACAGAAGCAAAAACAAAAAACACAAAATAAAATTGGGTTGCCTCCCAACAATCACTATCGTTTAACGCCCCTAGCTAGGCATAAAAGCAAGGATAGATCTAGGTATTGCCATCTTTGGTAGGCAATCCATAAGTGGCTCTCATGATAGATTCATATGGTAATTTTATTTTATTTCTAGGGAAGTGTTCCATGCCCTTCTTTAAGGGAAATTGGAATCGAATATTCCCTTCCTTCATATTAATAATTGCACCAATCGTTCTAAGGAAAGGTCTACCAAGAATAATAGGACATGAAGGATTGCAATCTATATCAAGAACGATAAAATCTATGGGCACATAATTCCTATTTGCAACAATAAGAACATCATTAATTCTTCCCATAGGTTTTTTAATAGTGGAATGCGCAAGATGCAAGTTTAGAGAGCAATCATCAAAATCACGGAAATCTAGCAAATCACACAAAGCTTTGGGAATAGTAGAGACACTAGCACCCAAATCACACAAAGCATGAAACTCATAATCTTTAATTTTAATTTTAATAGTAGGTTCCCACTCATCATAGAGTTTTCTAGGGATAGAAACTTTCAACTCAAGTTTTTCTTCATAAGATTGCATCAAGGCATCAACAATGTGTTCGGTAAAGGCCTTATTTTGACTATAAGCATGAGGAGAATCTAGCACGGATTGTAACAAGGAAATACAACCAATCAAATAGCAATTTTCATAATTAAATTCCTTGAGATCCAAAATAGTGGGTTTAGCAACATCTCGGTTTTTATTTATTTCAATCCCACTTTCATCAATTTCATCATCAAGATCTAGAAACTCCGAATTCTTAGAATGCCTTCTAGGTAAAGGAAGATCATATTCAGTTTCATCAAGATTCATATTGCAAAACAAAGATTTAATGGGGGACACATCAATAACTTTTAGATCTTCATCTTGATTTTCATAGGAATTGGAAGAACACGCTTTAATAAAGGCATCTTTGGAAGCACGCATCCTAGCGGTTCTTCCTTTGCACTCATCAATGGAAAATCTCATGGCTTTGAGAGACTCATTGATATCATGCTTAGGAGGAATAGATCTAAGATTTAAAGAATCAATTTCAAGAGAAATTCTATCAACGTTCCTAGCCAAATCATCAACTTTAAGCAATTTCTCTTCAAGCAAAGCATTAAAATTCTTTTATGAATTCATAAACTCTTTAACACTACTCTCAAATTCAGAGGGCGTCTTATTAAAATTTCCATAAGAGTTGTTGTAGGAATTTCCATAATTATTAGAAGGATTACTAGGATAAGGCCTAGGATTAAAATTCCCTCTATACGCGTTGTTTCCAAAACTATTCCTACCAACAAAATTCACATCCATAGATTCATTATTATTCTCAAGCAAAATAGATAAAGGCATATCATTGGGATCAAGAGGAGTATTTTTAGGAGCAAACATCTTCATAAGTTCATCCATCTTTTCACTCAAAACATTGATTTCTTCTATAGCATGCACTTTTTTACTAGAAGATCTTTCGGTGTGCCATTGAGAATAATTAGCCATAAAATTATCAAGCAATTTTGTAGCATCTCCTAACGTGATTTCCATAAAGGTGCCTCCCGCGGCCAAATCTATGAGATTTCTAGAAGCAAAGTTCAAACCGGCATAAATTTTTTGTATGATCATCCATAAATTCAAACCATGAGTAGGGCAATTGCGAAGCATCAATTTCATTCTTTCCCAAGATTGGGCAACATGATCATGATCAAGTTGTTTAAAATTCATAATATCGTTCCTAAGAGTGATGATCTTAGCGGGAGGAAAATACTTAGAGATAAAAGCATCTTTGCACTTGTTCCAAGAATCAGTACTATTTTTAAGCAAAGACAAAAGCCAAACTTTAGCACGATCTCTAAGTGAAAACGGAAATAACTTCAATTTGACACTATTGTTATCCATATCTTTCTTCTTTTGCATATCACACAAATCAACAAAATTGTTTAGATGAGTAGCAGCATCTTCACTAGGAAGGCCGGCAAATTGATCTTTCATAACAAGATTCAGCAAAGCGGTATTGATTTCACAAGACTCAACATCATTAAGAGGAGCAATCGGAGTACTAAGGATATCATTATTATTGGTATTCGAGAAGTCACACAATTTGGTATTATCTTGCGCCATGGCAACAAGTAATCCAACACACAAGCAAACAGAAAGGCAACGGGAAAAAGGCAAACGGGAAAGAGAGGAGGAGATTGGGAAAGAGAGGCCGAATAAAACGACAAGGGTGAAGTGGGGGAGAGGAAAACGAGAGGCAAATGGCAAATAATGTAATGCGAGAGATAGGGAATGCGATGGGTACTTGGTATTGTCACTACTAGGGAAAACGCTATACACAGAGGTATAGCAGTAGCGTTGGTCAAAACTGGGCGCTAGTGCTACTTAGTTGTAGCGCTTGTTGCAAAACCACGCTACAACCATTGTTTTAGCAGTAGCGCGTCTTCACAGAAAAGCGCTACTACTAAAATTCCCTCACTAGGGCCGGTAGGCTAGGAATAGTAGTAGCGGTTCTCCCAGAAGCACGCTACTGCTAAAAACATTGTAGCAGTGCATTTTTCTGTAGAGCGCTACTGCTATGTAAAAGAAAATAAATAGAAAAATAAGTAGAAAAGTACATGAAAATGAAAGAAATAGAAAAAGGAGGAATGAAAAAAAGAAAATGTAAAGAAAACAAAGGAAAAAGAAAAAGAAAACAGAAAGGGATAGCTATAGCGCGTTTCCCTGGAACACGCTATAGCTATCTTAGCTATAGCTCGTTTCGGCAAAACACACAATTGCTAGTTTGACTCAAATCCCGGCAGCCCGGACTCAAAATTTCGCTAAGTCCTCCCCTCCTCTCTACTTCCCCTGTCCCCCAACTGCTCCATCGCTGCCGTTGTCCTGCCGCCTTCGACCACACCGCCACCGCCCGAGGCCGCCTTCGACCACACCGCCGCCACCCGCCGCCTTCGACCACATCGCTGCTACCCGACGCCGCCCCCTCGACCTCATAGCCGCCGCCCGAGGCCGTCGTCGACCTCACTGTCGCCTCCCTCGAGCTCACCGCCGCCGCTCTCGACCTCACCGCCGCTGCCCGAGCTAGAGCCTGCCCTCGCCGCCGACCGTAAGGCTCTACCTCTCCTGTCCCCTACCCTCCTCTCTCTCTCTGCTAGGGCAATTATATATATGTTGATACTGTGTTGATGTTCATATGAACCCTAGGTGTTCATATGAACCCTAGATTTTTTAGGGCAGTAGGCATTTTATAGCATTTAGGAAAAATGATTAGCAATTTTTTTAGGAATTTAGCTAGGGCAATTTTTATGAAAATTCCTAAACAGTAATTCCATTTAGCTTTAAACTAATAGAGGGTATATAAATAATAGTAGCATTTAGATTTAAATTAACAGAGGGTATAAAAAAATACTTAGCTATAAAAAAATATTTTGACTACGGACCTGAGTTTGTTCCAAATTTCATTCAAATGAAATTTGAATTATTTGGACTATGGACCTGAATATTTTTGAAGAAATTGGGTGTAGGTACTAAGGTCTTGCTGCGGAAATTTTGGTGAGGTCAGAAGGGTTGGAGAAAATGTAGTTCCTAGACTTTTAGCTTTAGACAAAAAACAAAAGTATTTAGCTATAAATAAAAAACAGTAGCTATGGCATTTAGCTATAAACAGAAAACAAAATTGTTTTTCTTTTCAAAAACTTGGTCAAACTAATTGTTGCTATGTAAACAAAAAACAAGATTGTTTTTATATGATATATGTCATTGATGTTCATTTGCATATTCCATTATTGTTGATTATATCTTTTCATTGAAGTGGCCATGTTATATTCAAATTCCTCAATAGTGTTTGCTCATGTTATATCTTTTCATTGAAGTTGTTCGATTGTGCCCAAGTGGCTTTGTTGTTTCCAAGGAATGATGCTGAGTGGCCTATGTTTTGCCGGAATGTTGATTCATTTCTGTTCCGGCAAATTTCAGGTTCTCGATTTGTCCACTTTTTAGCAAAGGTCATGCCGAAATTTTCCGTGAATTTTGGCATGACTTGTGCTACAAACTAGGACATATCAAGTGCCCGGGATTTGCCGCACCAGGAAGGAGTCAACATTCCTGCAAAACAATAGACCTTTTTTATGTCATTATTCATTTTACTAGGTCTAGAATTAATTGACTAGATTTAATCATAGGAAACATGGCTAGCAACGATGAAGGACAGGGTTCTGGTGATTGCGACGACGTCTACCGGGTGGCAGACGAATTTTTTAGCCTTACCAACGATCAATCGATGTTGTTGCTGGGCCCACCAGTGGCATCGGGGACTGAGACCGACACGTAGACCGGTGCTGAGACTAAGACCGGCACTGAGATTCAGACCGGCATCGAGACCGGCGCTGAGACCGGTGCTACCTCAGGAGTGGAGCCGGTGTAGAACCGAAAGCAAAGAGGCAACAGGTTCCTAACAAACTCAGGACTACTAGACTGGTGGTCACGGAGGTGGACGACGGCAATTTTGAGCCAAAGGCGCCTGAGGAAGTGCGCGCGTGCTACGGCAATCAAATAGGTTGCATCGTACGGACAACCGCCACCATCAACGATGAGAAACTACAGAAGATAGAAAATATGAGGAGCTCCCTCCTAAAGAAGTTTCACCAGATATTCTTGTTCCCGGGCCGGAATGAGAAGGATTATGAAGATCCAAACAAGGACCCGACAATGAAGAAGATAAACAAACACGCCATGACCAAGTTTAGCGACGCGTTGGCGCCTGGAAAAATCGAGTGAAAGCAAAGATCAACGACAAGGAACCCTACTCCGACATTGTAAAGGATAATCCGACAATCACGGAAGAGCAGTTTCAAATATTCAAGGAGGCTTGCGAGGCCGAAGCTGCCAAAAAAAAGTCTAAGTACATGAAGGGGCTTCAAAAGAGGAACATTGGGAGCCACCACCTCGGAAGCCGTGGTTACGGCGGAAAGAGGTCCAAATGGGCCAAGGAGGACGCGGAAGCCGCGAGTCTGGGCATCCCAGACCCCTTGGCGGATTTCACCGCCCCGCAGGAGCGTGACGTCCCGAGGGACCGGCACCGTTGGGACCCAGTGAAGAAGGTTTACGAGACAACACCGGTCATTACGGAGTTCATGAGGCTGCTGGTAATTTTAGTTTTTGATCAATTCGACTACACACGTTAGTCATATTTGTAAACGATCCTTGTGCCTTTTGCAGAGAGAGCAGCACCAAATTGCGGCGGAAAGAGACTCGCCGTCTGAGGCATTGACGAAGCCCAAGTGGGACACTCCATTCAACCGGGCGTTAAACATATTGAAACGACAACCGGTCGATACTCGACCGTCGTATGGACGCGTGCACGGTGTCGGAGACGGCGCCACGTGGAAGAAGTACTACCGTGAGACCACGGAGGAGAGAAAGGAAAGACGGAGGTTAACTGAAGAATTCATCGACAAGAAGGTTGAGATTGCGGTTGAGAAGAAATCGTCTCAAACAGTCGCAACAGCGGTAGCTGCCGCAAAACAGGTGATTGCAGATTTGTCTACTTCCTTGGTGACGGGCGTTTTCACTTGGACAAGGCAAAATCCAGAAAAAAATGCAGAGGACTTTCCCCTTGCTGACTTCTTGGGAGGACCTGCTCCCGCACCTGCTCCCGCACCGGCTCCCGCACGGACTCCCGCACCGGACGTGCTCGGTGGTGCCTCGTCTTTGGCTGAGCTTGACGCCCTCACGGTATCTGTCACGCCGGCCCCCTTCAATATAAATGTATAATCTCCCGTTTTCGTTGCCTTTCAGATGTCTCACGTCGCAGACTTTTCTTTGCAGGCCAACAAAACCCCGTGCACCATATTGTACACCATCGACGAACAGAAGGTGGACGTGGGGAAGGCGACGATAATGGAGCCGAAGGAACCATTATTCCACAGCCGGCCGATCCCCCCGAACGTCTTCAAGGTTTCCGTGGCCAGTGTCAAACTGATCCCCCCGACGTTTGTCCGCCTTTATGCCTTGCACATGAACTACATCATTGTGGTTGAGCAGATACGTCATATCCGTGTCGCTGACCCGTACTACATGCACGAGGGTTTCTTGGGAGTCAGCGCAGAGCAGCGTGAATACGCGAGGGATTACATCGTCAGTTTCATGCTCGCCAATAAGGACAAGGAGGCGATTCTCGTGCCTTATCATCCCGTGTAAGTCATCCGCGCTGCTATCCTTCCTTCGATTTCAATAATTCATTTGCACGGTGGAGGATAATTAATTTGAGGTGTACTTATTTTGTGCAGCAGCGGGCGCGCCGTCCTCATCATCCTCTACCCCCGATTCTCCCACGCTCTTTACTTGCACTTGTCGAAGAACATTCACAAAAAGGATTACACCCACATCAAAGATGTTCTCGACAATGCTATGTTTTACTACCAAGCAAGGGGTGGAGAGGTTAGGGACAAGAAGAGAAGGGGCGGCAGGGCCGCCTTCAGCCATAAGACCGACTTCTGCTGCATCCAGCAACCGAACGATTCTCTTAATGATGGATTCTATGTCCTACACCACATGCTGGAGTACATACGGGATCACCAGAACCTTCACATGTCACCTAGATCTGGCGATGCCCATATTCTGCAATGGGCAAAGGACATAGGAGATATCGAGGATCATCGACTTCGAGCTGAGTTCTATAACATCCAGCGCGAACTTGCCCAAATCATCATGAAGGAGGTCATCGGAAAAACAGGGATGTTCTACAGAGAAGGACAAATGTCGCGGGAAGACGTCTGAACATGGATAGCCTCTCAGCGTCTCGACATGAAGCCTTTCACTAAGCTCGAGGACTATCTCCCTGACATGGATGGATGGCACGACATGGTGGAGTGATTGTCGATATATGACAATGTGTCCGTTTAGTCCATACTTTCTGTATGACAAAACTTTGAGTTATGCACGGTGAAACTTTATTTGTGATGTAATTAAACCGTCCTCCTCCTCAACTAGCGAAAATCACTCTAGTTAGGGCATTTTGGGTATGGTGAACTTTGTTATTTATGCTTATGATATGTTGTTTCTATTTTTGCCAAGTCTGTCTCTTTCTGTTGCTCAACTATATATGTTGCATATCATCGACTCATGTGACGTTGCAGGTGCATAGATCATAGATGGCGAAGAAGTGCTACGCCAGGAGTATATATACGACAAGTGGCCTGAGTGTCAGGCCCAGGTGTACCGGTTTCCGGTTTCCGAGCGACAGGCAGTAGTTAGTTTAGGTTCACGCTAATGCGAGAGAGGGATACGAACTCATGTACTCAAAGTGATAGCTCATCTCGCGTATATCATTGTTTAGATGGATGACGATGTATTTGCAAGTAATCGAGACTTGTATCGCTATTTTCGAGATTGATGACGAGAGACCACTTTGTGTTGGATGATGATTATGATGATCACATGATTTGATGAGACTAATTGTATGTATATGCTATGATTACATTTGTATGTGTATGATATGCTAAAGATTATTGTATAAAGCCTATTCAAATACAAAACAAATATGCAGGAAAAAAAACTAATAAAACTAGTAGTAGCGAGGGGGGGGGGGAATTTAGCAGTAGCGCCGCCTTACCAGTAGCGCTTCCCTGTAAACAGCGCTGCAGATAATATCAGTAGCGCCCTTTTCTAAAGAGCGCTACAGCTATTCATGTATAGCAGTAGCATGGGACAACAAGCGTACTGCTATACATTAGCTGTAGCACCTTATTAGTAGCGCCGGTTCCCGCGCTACTGAGAGGCCCAAAACCCGCGCTGTTGCTAGGCTTTTCCCTAGTAGTGTGTTGACTTGCTTGCGTGAGCTTCCCCGGCAACGACGCCAGAAATTCTTCTTGCTACCTCTTGAGCACTGCGTTGGATTTCCCCGAAGAGGAGAGGATGATGCAACAAAGTAGCATAAGTATTTCCCTCAGTTTTTGAGAACCAAGGTATCAATCTAGTAGGAGACCACGCACAAGTCCCTCGTGCCTACACAAAACGATAGCTACTCGCAACCAACGCGATTAGGGGTTGTCAATCCCTTCACGGTCACTTATGAGAGTGAGATCTGATAGAGATGATAAATAATATTTTTGGTATTTTTGATAGATAGATGCAAAGTAAAAAGTAAAAGGCAAAGTAAAATCAAAGCAAGTAAATAAAGCGATAGAGATTGATATGACGTGAATAGACCCGGGGGCCATAGGTTTCACTAGTGGCTTCTCTCAAGAGCATAGATATTCTACAGTGGGTGAACAAATTACTGTTAAGCAATTGACAGAATTGAGCATAGTTATGAGCATATCTAGGCAATCATCATGTATATAGGCATCACGTCCGAGACAAGTAGATCGAAACGATTCTGCATCTACTACTATTACTCCACTCATCGACCGCTATCCAGCATGCATATAGAGTATTAAGTTAAAAACAGAGTAACGCCTTAAGCAAGATGACATGATGCAGAGGGATAAATTCATGCAATATGATAAAAACCCCATCTTGTTATCCTCGATGGCAACAATACAATACGTGCCTTGCAACCCTTTCTGTCACTGGGTAAGGACACCGCAAGATTGAAACCAAAGCTAAGCACTTCTCCCATTGCAAGAACTACCAATCTAGTTGGCCAAACCAAAAAGGATAATTCGAAGAGACTTGCAAAGATAACTCAATCATACATAAAAGAATTCAGAGAAGAATCAAATATTTTCCATAGATAATACTTGATCATAAACCCACAATTCATCAGTCTCAACAAACACACCGCAAAAAGAAGATTACATCGAATAGATCTCCACGAGAGAGGGGGAGAACATTGTATTGAGATCCAAAAAGAGAGAAGAAGCCATCTAGCTACTAGTTATGGACCCGAAGGTCTGAAGTAAACTACTCACACTTCATCGGAGGGGCTATGATGTTGATGTAGAAGCCCTCCGTGGTGGATGCCCCCTCCGGCAGAGCTCCAGAACAGGCCCCAAGATGGGATCTTGTGGATACAGAAGGTTGCGGCGGTGGAATTAGGTTTTTGGCTCCTGTTCTGATTGTTTGGGGATACGTAGGTATATATAGGAGGAAGGAGTACGTCGGTGGAGCAGCAGGGGGCCCATGAGGTAGGGGGGCGCGCCTAGGGGGGCGCCCTCCACCCTCGTGACCGCCTCTGGCACTTCTTGGAGTAGGGTCCAAATCTCCTGGATCACGTTCGGTGAGAAAATCACGTTCCCGAAGGTTTTATTCCGTTTGGGCTCCGTTTGATATTCTGTTTCTTCGAAACACTGAAATAGGCAAAAAACAGCAATTCTGGGCTGGGCCTCCGGTTAATAGGTTAGTCCCAAAAATAATATAAAAGTGGAAAATTAAGCCCAATATAGTCCAAAACAGTAGATAAAGTAGCATGGAGCAATCAAAAATTATAGATACGTTGGAGACGTATCACGGTTCAGTTAAGGGCCTAGAGCCCAAAGGTGACTCAAAGACCATAGAGATAAACCGCCATATGTATGTAACTTGTATTGTAAGGCCGGAATAGAGAGAGACTGAGCCTGACATTGTTTATGAGCTGGTCAAGACTTTGTGAGCCGCTGGGCATCGACCTCTGTATATAAAGGGATGACCCGGTGGCGGTTTAGGACAAGTAAGATCAGATCGAGAGCTAGGTCAAGCGGATTCGCTCCCTAGTAATCGAGGCATAAGCAATGATGGGGAACGTAGAAGAAATTCAAAATTTTCTACACATCACCAAGATCAATCTATGGAGATTCTAGCAACAAGAGAGGGAGAGGATGAGCATCTTCATCCCCTTGAAGATCGCGATGCGGAAGCGTTGCAAGAACGCGGTCGGTGGAGTCGTTCACTAAGCGATTCAGATCGCGGCCGAATTCGATCTTAGCACCGAACAATGGTGCCTCTGCGTTCAACACACGTACAGCCCGGGGACGTCTCCTCTTTCTTGATCCAGCAAGGGGAGAGGAGAAGTTGAGGGAGAGCTCCGGCAGCACGACGGCGTGGTGGTGGAGCTTGCAGTTCTCCGGCAGAGCTTCGCCAAGCACTACGGAGGAGGAGGTGTTGGGGAGGGAGAGGGCTGCGCCACGGGAAGGGTGAAGCTCCCATGCGCCTCCCCACTATATATAGGGGTGGAGGAGGCTGGTTTCTTGCCCTCCAAGTCCATTGGGGCATTGGCAAAGGTGGGAGGAAAGAAATCCCATCATTTCCTTCCCCACCGATTGTTATCCCCCTTTTTTAGGGATCCTTCTAAGGGGGGATCTTGGTGCGCCTTGATCAGGGGTGTGGGGCCTTGCCCCCACTACCCATGTTCATGTGGGTCCCCCATGCAGGTGGGCCCCACTTCGGAACCATCTAGAACCTTCCCGGTACAATACCTAAAAATCCCGAACATTTTCCGGTGGCCAAAATAGGACTTCCCATATATAAATCTTAACCACCGGACCATTTCGGAACTCCTCGTGATGTCTGTAATCTCATCCGGGACTCCGAACAACATTCGGTAACTGCACACTAATTCCCATAACAACTCTAGCGTCACCGAACCTTAAGTGTGTAGACACTACGGGTTCGGGAATCATGCAAACATGACCGAGACAGTTCTCTGGCCAATAACCAACAGCGGGATCTGGATTCCCATGTTGGCTCCCACATGTTCCACGATGATCTCATCGGATGAACCACGATGTCAAGGATCAAGCAATCCCGTATACAATTCCCTTTGTCAATCGGTATGTTACTTGCCCGAGATTCGATCGTCGGTATCCCAATACCTCGTTCAATCTCGTTACCGGCAAGTCACTTTACTTGTTCCGTAAGGCATGATCCCGTGATTAACTACTTAGTCAAATTGAGCTCATTATGATGATGCATTACTGAGTGGGCCCAGAGATACCTCCCCGTCACACGGAGTGACAAATCCCAGTCTCGATTCGTGCCAACCCAACAGACACTTTCGGAGATACCCGTAGTGCACATTTATAGCCACCCAGTTATGTTGTGACGTTTGGCACACCCAAAGCATTCCTACGGTATCCGGGAGTTGCACAATCTCATGGTCTAAGGAAATGATACTTGACATTAGAAAAGCTTTTAGCAAATGAACTACACGATCTTGTGCTATGCTTAGGATTGGGTCTTGTCCATCACATCATTCTCCTAATGATGTGATCCCGTTATCAATGACATCCAATGTCCATGGTCAGGAAACCATAACCATCTATTGATCAACGAGCTAGTCAACTAGAGGCTCACTAGGGACATGTTGTGGTCTATGTATTCACACATGTATTACGGTTTCCAGTCAATACAATTAGAGCATGAACAATAGACAATTATCATGAACAAGGAAATACAATAATAACCATTTTATTATTGCCTCTAGGGCATATTTCCAACAGTCTCCCACTTGCACTAGAGTCAATAATCTAGTTCACATCACTATGTGAATGTAACGAGTCCAACACCCATTGGGTTTGATCATATCTCGCTTGTGAGAGAGGTTATTAGTCAATAGGTCTGAATCTTTCAGATCCATGTGTGCTTTACAAATTTCTATGTCATCTCCTAGATGCAGCTACCATGCTCTATTTGGAGCTGTTCCAAATAACTACTCTACTATACGAATCTGGTTCACTACTCAGAGTCATCCGGATTGGTGTCAAAGTTTGCATCAGCGTAACCCTTTACGACGAACTCCTTTACCATCTCCATAATCGAGAAAATTCCTTAGTCCACTAGTTACCAAGGATAACCTTGACCGCTGTGCTGTGATCCATTCCTGGATCACACTTGTACCCCTTGAATGACTCATGGCAAGGCACACTTCAGGTGCGGTACACAGCATAGCATATTGTGGAGCCTACGTCTAAAGCGTAGGGAACGACCTTCGTTCTTTTTCTCTCTTTTGCCGTGGTCAGGTCTTGAGTCTTACTCAATACTCACACCTTACAACACAGCCAAGAACTCCTTCTTCGCCAATCTATTTTGAACTTCTTCAAAATCTTGTCACGGCATGTATTCATTTGAAAGTATTATTGAGCGTTTTTGATCTATCCTTATAGATCTTGATGCTCAATGTTCAAGTAGCTTAATCCAGGTTTTCCATTGAAAAACACCTTTTCAAATACCCTATATGCTTTCTAGAAATTCTATATCATTTCTGATCAACAATACGTCAACAACATATACTCATTAGAAATTCTATAGTGCTCCCACTCACTTATTTGGAAATACAAGTTTCTCATAAACTTTGTATAAATCCAAAATCTTTGATCATCTCATCAAAGCGTATATTCCAACTCCGAGATGCTTACTCCAGTCCTGAGAAGGATTGCTGGAGCTTTGCATACTTGTTAGCATCTTTTAGGATTGTCAAAACCTTCTGGTTGTATCAGATACAACCTTTCCTCAGGAAAATCATCGAGGAAATTATATTTTGACATCCTATCTGCAAGATTTTATAAATAATGCAGTAGCTGCTAATATAATTCTAACAGACTCTTAGCATCGCTACGAGTGAGAAAGTATCATCGTAGTCAACTCCTTGAACTTGTCAAAAAACATCTCAGCGACAAGTCGAGGTTTGTTAATGGTGACACTTACCATCATTGTCTATCTTCCCTTTTAAAATCCATCTGTACCCAACAGCCTTATGACCATCAAGTAGTTCTTCCAAAGTCTACACTTTGTTTTATACATGGATCTTCTCTTGGATTTTATGGCCTCGAGCCATTTGTCGGAATCCGGGCCCACCATCGCTTCTCCATAGCTCGTAGGTTCATTGTTGTCTAGCAACATGACCTCCAAGACAGGATTACCGTACCACTCTGAAGCAGTACGCGTCCTTGTCATCCTACGAGGTTCGGCAGTGACTTGATCTGAGGCTTCATGATCACTATCATCAGCTTCCACTTCAATTGGTGTAGGTGCCACAGGAACAACTTCCTGTGCCCTGCTACACATTAGTTGTAGTGACGGTTCAATAACCATATCAAGTCTCCACCATCCTCCCACTCAATTCTTTCAAGAGAAACTTTTCCTCAAGAAAGGACCCGATTCTAGAAACAATCCCTTTTGCTTCTGGGTCTGAGATAGGAGGTATACCCAACTATTTTTGGTGTCCTATGAAGATGCATTTATCCGCTTTGGGTTCGAGCTTACCAGCCTGAAACTTTTTCACATAAGCGTCGCAGTCCCAAACTTTTAAGAAACGACAACTTAGGTTTCTCCAAACCATAGTTCATACGGTGTCGTCTCAACGGAATTGCGTGGTACCCTATTTAAAGTGAATGCGGTTGTCTCTAATGCCTAACCTATAAACGATAGTGGTAATTCGATAAGAGACATCATGGTATGCACCATATGTAATAGGGTGCAGTTATGATGTTCGGACACACCATCACACTATGGTGTTCCAGGCGGTATTAGTTGTGAAACAATTTCCACAATGTCTTAATTATGTGCTGTCTTAATTATGTGCCAAACTTGTAACTCAGATATTCATCTCTATGATCATATCATAGACATTTTATCCTCTTGTTACGACGATCTTCAACTTCACTCTGAAATTACTAGAACCTTTCAATAATTCAGATTTGTGTGTCATCAAGTCAATATACTCAGAATCTACTCAAATCATCTGTGAAGTAAGAGCAAAACGATATTCACTGCGTGCCTCAGCACACATTGGATTGCACGCATCAAATGCATTACTTCCAACAAGTTGCTCTCTTGTTTCATCTTACAGAAAAACGAGGCCTTTCAGTCATCTTGCCCATGTGGTATGATTTGCATGTCTCACGTGATTCAAAATCAAGTGATTCCAAACGATCCATCTGTATGGTGTTTCTTCATGCATATATACCAATAGACATGGTTCGCATGTCTCAATCCTTTCAAAAACGAGTGAGATCAAAGATCCATCAACATGGAGCTTCTTCATGCGTTTTATACCAATATGACTCAAATGGCAGTGCCACAAGTAGGTGGTACTATCATTACTATCTTATATCTTTTGGCATGAACATGTGTACCACTACGATTGAGATTCAATAAACCATTTATTTTAGGTGCAAGACCATTGAAGGTATTATTCAAATAAGCAGAGTAACCATTATTCTCCTTAAATGAATAACCGTATTGCGATAAACATAATCCAATCATGTCTATGCTCAACGCAAACACCAAATAACAATTATTTAGGTTTAACACCAACTCTACGGTAGAGGGAGCATGCGATGCTTGATTACATCAACCTTGGAAATACTTCCAACTCATATCGTCATCTCACCTTCAGCTAGTCTCCGTTTATTGCGTAGCTTTTATTTCCAGTTACTAACACTTAGCAACCGAACCGGTATTTAAATACCCTGGTGCTACTAGGAGTACTAGTAAAGTACACATCATAATGTATATCCAATATACTTTTGTCGACCTTGCCAGTCTTCTCATTTACCAAGTATCTAGGGTAGTTCCGCTTCGGTGACCGTTCCCCTTATTTCAGAAGCACTTAGTCTCGGGTTTGGGTTCAACCTTGGGTTTCTTCACTAGAGCAGCAACTGATTTGCCGTTTCATGAATTATCCCTTCTTACCCTTGCCCTTCTTGAAACTAGTGGTTTTACTAACCTTCAACAATTGATGCTCCTAGTCGATTTCTACTTTCGCGGTGTCAAACATCGCGAATTGCTCAAGGATCATCATGTCTATCCCTGATATGTTATAGTTCATCACAAAGCTCTAATAGCTTGGTGGCAGTGACTATGGAGAACCATCACTATCTCATCTGGAAGATCAACTCCCACTCGATTCAAGTGATTGTTGTACTTAGACAACCTGAGCACATGCTCAATGATTGAGCTTTTTGTTGGAAATATGCCCTAGAGGCAATAATAAATTAGTTATTATTATATTTCCTTGTTCATGATAATCGTTTATTATCCATGCTATAATTGTATTGACAGGAAACTCAGATACATGTGTGGGTACATAGACAACACCATGTCCCTAGTAAGCATCTAGTTGACTAGCTCGTTGATCAATAGATGGTTACAGTTTCCTGACCATGGACATTGGATGTCGTTGATAACGGGATCACATCATTAGGAGAATGATGTGATGGACAAGACCCAATCCTAGGCCTAGCACAAAGATCGTGTAGTTCGTATGCTAAAGCTTTTCTAATGTCAAGTATCATTTCCTTAGACCATGAGATTGTGCAACTCCCGGATACCGTAGGAATTCTTTGGGTGTACCAAACGTCACAACGTAACTGGGTGGCTATAAAGGTGCACTACAGGTATCTCCAAAAGTGTCTGTTGGGTTGGCACGAATCGAGACTGGGATTTGTCACTCCGTGTAAACGGAGAGCTATCTCTGGGCCCACTCGGTAGGACATCATCATAATGTGCACAATGTGACCAAGGGGTTGATCACGGGATGATGTGTTACGGAACGAGTAAAGAGACTTGCCGGTAACGAGATTGAACAAGGTATCGGCATACCGACGATCGAATCTCGGGCAAGTACAATACCGCTAGACAAAGGGAATTGTATACGGGATCGATTGAGTCCTTGACATCGTGGTTCATCCGATGAGATCATCGTGGAACATGTGGGAGACAACATGGGTATCCAGATCCCGCTGTTGGTTATTGGCCGGAGAACGTCTCGGTCATGTCTGCATGGTTCCCGAACCCGTAGGGTCTACACACTTAAGGTTCGATGACGCTAGGGTTATAAAGGAAGTTTGTATGTGGTTACCGAATGTTGTTCGGAGTCCCGGATGAGATCCCGGACATCACGAGAAGTTCCGGAATGGTCCGGAGGTAAAGATTTATATATGGGAAGCCCTATTTTGGCCAACGGAAAATGTTCAGGATTTTTCGGTATTATACCGGGAAGGTTCTAGAAGGTTCCGGAGTGGGGCCCACCTGCATGGGGGACCCACATGAACGTGGGTAGTGGGGTCAAGGCCCCACCCCCTGGTCAAGGCACACCAAGATCCCCCCTTAGAAGGAATAAGATCATATCCCGAAGGGATAAGATCAAGATCCCTAAAAAAGGGGGATAACAATCGGTGGGGAAGGAAATGATGGGATTTCTTTCCTCCCACCTTTGCCAACGCCCCAATGGACTTGGAGGGCAAGAAACCAGTTCCCCTCCGCCCCTATATATAGTGGGGAGGCGCATGGGAGCTTCACGCTTCCCCTGGCGCAGCCCTCCCCCTCTCCCAAGTACTCCTCCTCTCCCGCGGTGCTTGGCGAAGCCCTGCAGGATTGCCACGCTCCTCCATCACCACCACGCCGTCGTTCTGTTGCTGGACGGAGTCTTCCCCAACCTCTCCCTCTCACCTTGCTGGATCAAGGCATGGGAGACGTCACCGGGCTGTACGTGTGTTGAACGCGGAGGTGCCGTCCGTTCGGCACTAGGATCTCCAGTGATTTGGATCACGACGAGTACGACTCCTTCAACCCCGTTCTATTGAACGCTTCCGCTTAGCGATCTACAAGGGTATGTAGATGCACTCTCCTTCCCCTCGTTGCTGGTTTCTCCATTGATAGATCTTGGTGACACATAGGAAATTTTTGAATTTCTGCTACGTTCCCCAACAGTGGTATCAGAGACAGGTTTATTGCGTAGATTCTTTGCACGAGTAGAACACAAAGTAGTTGTGGGCGTTGATGTTGTTCAATATGCTTACCGTTACTAGTCCAATCTTGATTCGGCGGCATCGTGGGATGAAGCGGCCCGGACCGACCTTACACGTACTCTTACGTGAGACAGGTTCCACCGATTGACATGCACTTGTTGCATAAGGTGGCTAGCGGGTGCCAGTCTCTCCCACTTTAGTCGGATCGGATTCGATGAAAAGGGTCCTTATGAAGGGTAAATAGCAATTGACATATCTCGTTGTGGTTTTTGCGTAGGTAAGAAACGTTCTTGCTAGAAACCCATAGCAGCCACGTAAAACATGCAAACAACAATTAGAGGACGTCTAACTTGTTTTTGCAGGGTATGCTATGTGATGTGATATGGCCAAGAAGAATGTGATGAATGATATGTGATGTATGAGATTGATCATGTTCTTGTAATAGGAATCACGACTTGCATGTCGATGAGTATGACAACCGGCAGGAGCCATAGGAGTTGTCTTTATTTATTGTATGACATGCGTGTCATTGAACAACGCCATGTAATTACTTTACTTTATTGCTAACCGGTAGCCATAGTAGTAGAAGTAATAAGTTGGCGAGACAACTTCATGGAGACACGATGATGGAGATCATGATGATGGAGATCATGGTGTCATGCCGGTGACGATGATGATCATGGAGCCCCGAAGATGGAGATCAAAAGGAGCAAAATGATATTGGCCATATCATGTCACTATTTGATTGCATGTGATGTTTATCATATTTATGCATCTTATTTGCTTAGAACGACTGTAGTAAATAAGATGATCCCTCATTAAAATTTCAAGAAAGTGTTCCCCCTAACTGTGCACCGTTGCGAAAGTTCGTTGTTTCGAAGCACCACGTGATGATCGGGTGTGATAGATTCTTACATTCACATACAATGGGTGTAAGCCAGATTTACACACGCGAAACACTTAGGTTGACTTGACGAGCCTAGCATGTACAGACATGGCCTCGGAACACAAGAGACCGAAAGGTCGAGCATGAGTCGTATAGTAGATACGATCAACATGAAGATGTTCACCGATGATGACTAGTCCGTCTCACGTGATGATCGGACATGGCCTAGTTGACTCGGATCATGTAATCACTTAGATGACTAGAGGGATGTCTATCTGAGTGAGAGTTCATAAGATGAACTTAATTATCCTGAACATAGTCAAAAGATCTTTGCAAATTATGTCGTAAGCTCGCGCTTTAGTTCCAGTGTTTAGATATGTTCCTAGAGAAAATATAGTTGAAAGTTGACAGTAGCGATTATGCGGACAGTAGAAAGCTTATGTCCTTAATGCACCGCTCAGTGTGCTGAACCCCAAACGTCGTTCGTGGATGTTGCGGACATCAGACATACACGTTTTGATAACTACGTGATAGTTCAATTAAACGGTTTAGAGTTGAGGCACCAAAGACGTTTTTGAAACGTCGTGGAACATATGAGATGTTTCGAGGGCTGAAATTGAGATTTCAGGCTCGTGCCCACGTCAAGAGGTATGAGACCTCCGACGATTTTCTTAGCCTGCAAACTAAGGGAGAAAAGCTCAATCGTTGAGCTTGTGCTCAGATTGTCTGAGTGCAACAATCACTTGAATCGAGTGGGAGTTGATCTTCCAGATGAGATAGTGATGTTTCTCCAAAGTCATTGCCACCAAGCTACTAGAGCTTCGTGATGAGCTATAACATATCAGGGATAGATATGATGATCCTTGAGGTATTCGTGATGTTTGACACCGCGAAAGTAGAAATCAAGAAGGAGCATCAATTGTTGATGGTTGGTGAAACCACTAGTTTCAAGAAGGGCAAGGGCAAGAAGGGATACTTCATGAAATGGCACATCAGCTGCTGCTCTAGTGAAGAAACCCAAGGTTGAACCCAAACCGGAGACTAAGTGCTTCTGTAATAAGGGGAACAACCACTGGAGCAGAATTACCCTAGATACTTGGTAGATGAGAAGGCTGGCAAGGTCGATAGAAGTATATTGGATATACATTATGTTAATGTGTACATTACTAGTACTCCTAGTAGCACCAGGGTATTAAGATACCGGTTTGGTTGCTAAGTGTTAGTAACTCGAAATAAAAGAGCTACGGAATAAACGGAGACTAGCTAAAGATGAGCTGACGATATGTGTTGGAAGTGTTTCCAAGTTTGATGTGATCAAACATCGCACGCTCCCTCTACCATCAAGATTAGTATTAAACTTGAGTAATTGTCATTTGGTGTTTTGCGTTGAGCATAGACATGATTGGATTATGTCTATCGCAATACGGTTATTCATTTAAGGAGAATAATGGTTACTCTATTTATTTGAATAATACCTTCAATGGTCTTGCACCTAAAGGAATGGTTTATTGAATCTCGATCGTAGTGATACACATTTTCATGCCAAAAGATATAAGATAGTAATGATAGTACCACTTACTTGTGGCACTGCCATGTAAGTCATATTGGTGTAAAACGCATGAAGAAGCTCCATGTTGATGGATCTTTGGACTCACAAGTTTTTGAAAAGTTTGAGACATGCGAACCATGTCTATTGGTGTATACGCATAAAGAAACTCCATGCAGATGGATCGTTTGGACTCACTTGATTTTGAATCACTTGAGATACGCAAATCATACCACATGGGCAAGATGACTAAAAAGCCTCGTTTTTCAGTAAAATGGAACAAGATAGCAACTTGTTGGAAGTAAACACATTTTGATGTGTGCAGTCCAATGAGTGCTGAGGCATGCAGTGAATATCGTTATGTTCTTACTTCACAGATGATTCGAGTAGATGTTGAGTATATTTACTTGATGAAACACAAGTCTGAGTTATTGAATGGTTCAAATAATTTCAGAGTGAAGTTGAAGATCATCGTGACAAGAGGATAAAATGTCTATGATATGATCATAGAGATGAGTATCTGAGTTACGAGCTTTGGCACGCAATTAAGACATTGTGGAAATTGTTTCACAATTAATACCGCCTGGTATGATGGTGTGTTCGAACATCATAGTTGCACCCTATTGGATATGGTGCGTACCATGATGTCTCTTATCGAATGACCCCTATTGTTTATGGGTTAGGCATTGGATACAACCACATTCACTTTAAATTGGGCACCACGTAATTCCGTTGAGATGACACCATATGAACTATGGTTTAGAGAAACCTAAGCTGTCATTTCTTAAAGGTTTGGGGCTGTGACGCTTATGTGAAAAAGTTTCAGGTTGATAAGTTCGAACCCAAAGCGGATAAAATGCATCTTCATAGGACACCCAAAACAGTTGGGTATACCTCCTAATTCAGATCCGAAAGCAATAGGGATTGTTTCTTGAATCGAGTCCTTTCTCGAGGAAAAGTTTGTCTCGAAAAGTTGAGTGGGAGGATGGTGGAGACTTGATATGGTTATTGAACAGTCACTACAACTAGTGTGTAGCAGGGCACAGGAAGTTGTTCCTGTGGCACCTACACCAATTGAAGTAGAAGCTTATGATAGTGATCATGAAACTTCGGATCAAGTCACTACCGTACCTCGTAGGGTGATAAGGATGCGTACTTCTTCAGAGTGGTACAGTAATCTTGTCTTGAAGGTCATGTTGCTAGATAACAATGAACCTACGAGCTATGGAGAAGCAATGGTGGGCCCAAATTCCGACAAATGGTCAGAAGCCATGAAATCCGAGATAGGATCCATATATCAGAACAAAGCATGGACTTTGGTGGACTTGCTCGATGATCGGCAAGCCATTGAGATAAATGGATCTTCAAGAAGAAGACGGACGTGGACGGTGATGTCATCGTCTATGAAGCTCGACTTGTGGCGAAGAGTTTTTTCACAAGCTCAAGGAGTTGACTACAATGAGATTTTCTCATCCGTAGCGATGCTTAAGTCCGTCGGAATCATGTTAGCATTAGCTGCATTTATGAAATCTGGCAGATGGATGTCAAAAATGAGTTTCCTTACCAGTTTTCGTAAGGAAAGGTTGTATGTGATACAATCAGAAAGGTTTTGTCGATCCTAAGGATGCTAAAAGGTATGCTAGCTCCAGCAATCCTTCTAAGGACTGGAGTAAGCATCTCGGAGTTGGAATATGTACTTTGATAAGATGATCAAATATTTTGGGTTTATACAAATTTATGAGAAACTTGTATTTCCAAAGAAGTGAGTGGGAGCACTATAGAATTTCTGATGAGTATATGTTGTTGACATATTGTTGATCAGAAATGATGTAGAATTTTCTGTAAAGCATATAGGGTTATTTGAAAAGTGTTTTTCAAGTGAAAACCTGGTTTAAGCTACTTGAACATTGAGCATCAAGATCTATGAGGATAGATCAAAAACCGCTTAATGGTACTTTCAAATGAGCATATACCTTGACATGATCTTGAAGGTGTTCAAGATGGATCAGTCAAAGAAGAAGTTCTTGCCTAAGATGTAAGGTATGAAGTCAAGACTTAAAGCTGGACCATGGCAGAAAAGAGAGAAAGGACGAAGGTCGTCCCCTATGTTTCAGACGTAGGCTCTATAGTATGCTATGCTGTGTACCGCACCGGAAGTGTGCCTTGCCATGAGTCTGTCAAGGGGTACAAGAATGATCCAGGAATGGATCATTGGACAGCGGTCAAAATTGTCCTTGGAGTAAATAAGGACATGTTTCTCGATTATGGAGGTGATAAAGAGTTCGACGTAAAGTGTTACGTCGATGCAAGCTTTAACACCTATCCGAGTGACTCTGAGTAGTAAACCGGATACATATAGTGGAGCAACCATTTGGAATAGCTCCAAGTGGAGCGTGGAAGCAGCATTTACAATATGACCTAGAGATTTGCGAAGTACATACGGATCTGAATGTTACAGATCCGTTGACTAAAACATCTCTCACAAGAAAAACATGATCAAACCCCAGAACTCATTGAGTCTTAATCACATGATGATGTGAACTAGTTTAGTGACACTAGTGAACTCTTTGGATGTTAGTCACATGGCGATGTGACCTGTGAGTGTTAATCACATGGCGATGTGAACTAGATTATTGACTCTAGTGCAAGTGGGAGACTGTTGGAAATATGCCCTAGAGGCAATAATAAATTAGTTATTATTATATTTCCTTGTTCATGATAATCGTTTATTATCCATGATATAATTGTATTGACAGGAAACTCAGATACATGTGTGGGTACATAGACAACACCATGTCCCTAGTAAGCCTCTAGTTGACTAGCTCGTTGATCAATAGATGGTTACAGTTTCCTGACCATGGACATTGGATGTTGTTGATAACGGGATCACATCATTAGGAGAATGATGTGATGGACAAGACCCAATCCTAGGCCTAGCACAAAGATCGTGTAGTTCGTATGCTAAAGCTTTTCTAATGTCAAGTATCATTTCCTTAGACCATGAGATTGTGCAACTCCTGAATACCGTAGGAATGCTTTGGGTGTACCAAACTTCACAACGTAACTGGGTGGCTATAAAGGTGCACTACAGGTATCTCCGAAAGTGTCTGCTGGGTTGGCACGAATCGAGACTGGGATTTGTCACTCCGTGTAAACGGAGAGGTATCTCTGGGCCCACTCGGTAGGACATCATCATAATGTGCACAATGTGACCAAGGGGTTGATCACGGGATGATGTGTTACGGAATGAGTAAAGAGACTTGCCGGTAACGAGATTGAACAAGGTATCGGCATACCGACGATCGAATCTCGGGCAAGAACAATACCGCTAGACAAAGGGAATTGTATACGGGATCGATTGAGTCCTTGACATCGTGGTTCATCCGATGAGATCATCGTGGAACATGTGGGAGCCAACATGGGTATCCAGATCCCGCTGTTGGTTATTGGCCGGAGAACGTCTCGGTCATGTCTGCATGGTTCCCGAACCCGTAGGGTCTACACACTTAAGGTTCGATGACGCTAGGGTTATAAAGGAAGTTTGTACGTGGTTACCGAATGTTGTTAGGAGTCCCGGATGAGATCCCGGACGTCACGAGAAGTTCCGGAATGGTCCGGAGGTAAAGATTTATATATGGGAAGTCCTATTTTGGCCACCAGAAAATGTTCAGGATTTTTCGGTATTGTACCGGGAAGGTTCTAGAAGGTTCCGGAGTGGGGCCCACCTGCATGGGGGACCCACATGAACGTGGGTAGTGGGGTCAAGGCCCCACCCCCTGGTCAAGGCGCACCAAGATCCCCCCCTTAGAAGGAATAAGATCATATCCCGAAGGGATAAGATCAAGATCCCTAAAAAAGGGGGATAACAATCGGTGGGGAAGGAAATGATGGCATTTCTTTCCTCCCACCTTTGCCAACGCCCCAATGGACTTGGAGGGCAAGAAACCAGCCCCCTCCGCCCCTATATATAGTGGGGAGGCGCATGGGAGCTTAACGCTTCCCCTGGCGCAGCCCTTACCCTCTCCCAAGTACTCCTCCTCTCCCGCGGTGCTTGGCGAAGCCCTGCAGGATTGCCACGCTCCTCCATCACTACCACACCGTCGTGCTGCTGCTGGACAGAGTCTTCCACAACCTCTCCCTCTCACCTTGCTGGATCAAGGCATGGGAGACGTCACCGGGCTGTACGTGTGTTGAACGCGAAGGTGCCGTCCGTTCGGCACTAGGATCTCCAGTGATTTGGATCACGACGAGTACGACTCCTTCAACCCCGTTCTATTGAACGCTTCCGCTTAGCGATCTTCAAGGGTATGTAGATGCACTCTCCTTCCCCTTGTTGTTGGTTTCTCCATAGATAGATCTTGGTGACACGTAGGAAATTTTTGAATTTCTGCTACGTTCCCCAACACTTTTCTCCCTTAGTTTGCAGGTTAAGAAACTTGTCGGAGGTCTCATACCTCTTGACGTGGGCACAAGCCTGAAATCCTAATTTCAGCTCTTGGAACATCTCATATGTTCTGCGATGTTTCAAAAAATGTCTTCGCTGCCTCAATTCTAAACCGTTTAACATTACGCACTGAACTATCACGTAGTCATCAAAACATGTATGTCAAATGTTCGCAACATCCACAAACGACGCTCGAGGTTCAGCACACCGAGCGGAGCATTAAGGACATAAGCCTTCTGTGCAGCAATGAGGACAATCCTCAGTATACGGACCCAGCCCGCATAATTGCTACTATCAACTTTCAACTAAAATTTTCTATAGGAACATATCTTAAATAGTAGAACTAAAGCGCAAGCTACGACATAATTTGCAAAGTCCTTTTGACTATGTTCATGATAATTAAGTTCATCTAATGAACTCCCACTCAGATAGACATCCCTCTAGTCATCTAAGTGATACATGATCCGAGTCAACTAGGCCGTGTCCGATCATCACGTGAGAAGGACTAGTCATCATCGGTGAACATCTTCATGTTGATCGTATCTACTATACGACTCATGCTCGACCTTTCGGTCTCTTGTGTTCCGAGGCCATGTCTGTACATGCTAGGCTCGTCAAGTCAACCTAAGTGTTTTGCATGTGTAAATCTGGCTTACACCCGTTGTATGTGAACGTTAGAATCTATCACACCCGATCATCACGTGGTGCTTCGAAACAACGAACTTTCGCAACGGTGCATGATGACCCACAAGTATAGGGGATCTATCATAGTCCTTTCGATAAGTAAGAGTGTCGAACCTAACGAGGAGCAGAAGGAAATGATAAGCGGTATTCAGCAAGGTATTCTCTGCAAGTACTGAAATAAGTGGTAACAGATAGTTTTGTGATAAGATAAATGGTAACGAGCAACAAGTAACAAAAGTAAATAAAGTGCAGCAAGGTGGCCCAATCCTTTTTGCAGCAAAGGACAATCCTGGACAAACTCTTATAATAGGAAAAGCGCTCCCGAGGACACATGGGAATATCGTCAAGCTAGTTTTCATCACACTCATATGATTCACATTCGGTACTTTGATAATTTGATATGTGGGTGGACCGGTGCTTGGGTACTGCCCTTACTTGGACAAGCATCCCACTTATGATTAACCTCTATTGCAAGCATCCGCAACTACAACAAAAGTATTAAGGTAAACCTAACCATAGCATGAAACATATGGATCCAAATCAGCCCCTTATGAAGCAACACATAAACTAGGGTTTAAGCTTCTGTCACTCTAGCAACCCATCATCTACTTATTACTTCCCAATGCCTTCCTCTAGGCCCAAATAATGGTGAAGTGTTATGTTGTCGACACTCACATAACACCACTAGAGGTTAGACAACATACATCTTATCAAAATATCGAACGAATACCAAATTCACATGACTACTAATAGCAAGACTTCTCCCTTGTCCTCAAGAACAAACGTAACTGCTCACAAAGCATATTCATGTTCATAATCAGAGGGGTAATATTGTGCATAAAGGATCTGAACATATGATCTTCCACCAAATAAATCAACTAGCATCAACTGCAAGGAGTAATCAACACTACTAGTAACCTACTAGCACCAATCCCGGACTTGGAGACAAGAATTGGATACAAGAGATGAACTAGGGTTTGGAGATGAGATGGTGCTGGTGAAGATGCTGATGGAGATTGCCCTCTCTCGACGAGAAAAGCATTGGTGATGACGATGGTGATGATTTCCCCTCCGGGAGGGAAGTGTCCCCGGCAGAACAGCTCTGCCGGAGCCCTAGATTGGTTCCGCCAAGGTTCCGCCTCGTGGCGGCGGAGTCTCGTCCCGAAAGGTTCTCTTCTATTTTTTTCTCATCGAAAGACTTCATATGGGAGAAGATGGGAGTCGGAGAGCCACCAGGGAGCCCACGAGGTAGGGGGCGCGCCCCCCACCCTCGTGAGCAGGGTGTGGGCCCCCTGGCCTTCATCTTTGGCGACGATTTTTCTTTATTTATTTTAAGGTATTCCATGGAGTTTTAGGACTTTTGGAGTTGCGCAGAATAGTCCTTCAATATTTGCTCCTTTTCCAGCCCAGAATTCCAGCTGCCGGCATTCTCCCTCTTCATGTAAACCTAGTAAAATAAGAGAGAATATCCATAAGTATTGTGACATAACGTGAAATAACAGCCCATAATGCAATAAATATCGACATAAAAGCATGATGCAAAATGGACGTATCAACTCCCCCAAGTTTAGACCTCGCTTGTCCTCAAGCGAAAAGCCGATAACAATAAATATGTCCTCATGTTTAGAGGTAGAGGCGTCGATAAAAATAAAATACAGACATGAAGGCATCATGATTATTTCATAACAGCAACATATATAAATTTTGTCATACGATTACTCATGTTCAAGTGATGATATTTTCACAAAGCCAAAATATGAATCAAAAACTTTATTGGGCACCAACAATTATAATATCAGTCATTGAATCAATTGAAATTTATCATAACATCGGAAAGAGTCTATGTCAGAGCTTAAAAGCAAGTCCACATACTCAACTATCACTTAGTCCTTCATAATTGCTAACACTCACGCGATACTTGTGGTTACAGAGTTTTAATCGGACACAGAGAAAGATAGGGGCTTATAGTTTTTGCCCCACAACCTTTTGCCTCAAGGGTAATGTCAACGATAATAATTCACGTTCCCCCACATCCAATTAGATATATATATATATATATATATATATATATATATATATATATATATATAATGTTCTTTCCAACATGCTGAGCTTGCCAAAGGATAAAATGAAAAAGGAAGGGTGAAGATCACCGTGACTCTTGCATAGGGTAGAGGATAATAAGAAAAGATAGGCCCTTCGCAGAGGGAAGCAGAGGTTGTCATGCGCGTTTAGGGTTGATGCACAAAATCTTAATACAAAAGAACGTCACTTTACATTGCCCCTTGCATGTGAACCTTTATTATGCAGTCTGTCGCTTTTATTGCGTCCACAACAAGTTCGTGCAAAGTTTATTTTCTCCGCACTAATAAGTCATGCATATTTAGAGAGAAATTTTTATTGCTTGCTCCGATGACAACTTACTTGAAGGATCTTACTCAATCCATAGGTAGATATGGTGGACTCTCATGGCAAAACTGGTTTAAGGGTATTTGGAAGCACAAGTAGTATTTCTACTTAGTGCTGAGAATTGGCACATGAGGGGGAAAGGCAAACTCAACACGGTAGAGGAACCATGACAACATACTTTATCTCAGATATAAGAAAACATAACTCATTATGTTGTCTTCCTTGTCCAACATCAACTCTTTAGCATGTCATATTTTAACGAGTTCTCCCAATCATAAAAGATGTCAATGATAATATATCTATATGTGAAACCTCTCTTTCCTTATTACTTCCTATTAATTGCAATGATGACCAAAGCTATATTTGCCAACTCCCAACAACTTTAAATCATCATACTCTTTCTACGTGAAGTCATTACTTTCAATAAGATCAATATGAACTCTTGATTCTTTTTATTCTTTTTCTTCTAATCACCCAAGATCATGGCAAAATACTCAAGCCCTTGACTCAACACTAATCTTTATTATATAGCTCACGGACTCGATTACAAAGAAGGATCATAAAGCAAAACTCAAAACTAGATCATGCCATGACTTTATTCTACTAAATCAAGATACTACTAATAGGATCGAACTAAGAAAAAGGGTAAAGATAGGAGTTGTGATGGTGATACGATACCAGGGCACCTCCCCCAAGCTTCGCAGTTGCCAAGAGGAATGCCCATACCCAGATGATTATTTCTCCTTCTTTGTTGTTGGCGTAATATTCTTAGCGATGATCCCCCTTAGAATACGGTTCTCCTCCTCGAGCTTATTGACCTGCTGCTTGAGGTCCATTATTTCCTTGCGAAGCTTTCCTATAACGGCTAAAGCTCCTTGCACCCAAGGGTGTTGCATAGCTGCGGGAGAACCAGAGATACTTCTCCTCATATTTTCATAGGAAAGAAATTTAACATTGGAAGGGATAACCGAGTTTGGAATGGCTGAGCTTTGTAGTTCCCCCATCGTAAACCCAGCTCGGAAGCGAGAGGTGACTTCTTGATCTTCCATGGCATCTACTCTCATCAGGTCAGCCTCCATCTCTTCTTCCGTTGCCGGTCCAAAGTGGTCAGCGTCGCTGTTTGCCCTTGGTTTAGGTGCCGGGTTAGATACCCGGCTCTCCCTGACTGACTCTTGAGAAGACATCCTGCTCTTATCTGTAGCAGTAACAGCTCGAAACAAAAACAGAGGATATTTGCGTGATACGGGAGTCAAAACCTTCGGGAGTATATATAATGAATTTTTACCGACCAAAATACGTATCGTGCAAGGAAACGGAGTCCGGAGGGCACACGAGGTGCTCACGAGGTAGGGGGGCGCACCCAGGGGGGTAGGGCGTGCCCTCCACCCTCGTGGAGGCCTCGTGTCCTCCCCGGACTGCTACTTATTTTTCTATTTTTGTAAATATTCCAAAACAGAGAAATATTGCCTTAAAATTTGTTTTGGAGTTGGTTTACTTACCGTACCACATACCTATTCCTTTTCGGAGTCTGGAACATTCTGGAAAGTGTCTTTTATGTATTCCTCCGGGGTTACGGTTTCAATAACATTAGTTTCAACATTTATAGGATTACCTGAGATATAGTGTTTGATTCTTTGACCATTCACCACCTTCAGATTTGTGCCTGCGAAGTTGTTGATTTTTATGGCACCGAAACGATAGACCTCCTCGATAACGTAAGGACCTTCCCATTTGGAGAGAAGTTTTCCTGCAAAAAATCTTAAACGAGAGTTGTATAGCAATACATAATCACCTACATTAAACTCACGCTTTTGTATCCTTTTGTCATGCCAACGTTTCACTTTTTCTTTAAACAACTTGGCATTTTCATAAGCTTGGGTTCTCCATTCATCAAGTGAGCTAATATCAAATAACCTCTTCTCACCGGCAAGTTTGAAATCATAGTTGATCTCCTTAATAGCCCAATATGCCTTATGTTCTAGTTCAAGAGGTAAATGACATGCTTTTCCATAAACAATTTTATACGGAGACATACCCATAGGATTTTTGTACGCAGTTCTATAGGCCCATAATGCATCACTCAGTTTTTTGGACCAATTCTTTCTAGACCTATTGACAGCCTTCTGCAAAATTAATTTGAGCTCTCTATTGCTCAATTCTACCTGACCACTAGACTGCGGGTGATAAGGAGATGCAATTCTATGATTAACGTCATATTTAGCAAGCATCTTACGGAAAGCACCATGAATAAAGTGTGAACCACCATCAGTCATTAAGTATCTAGGGACTCCAAACCTCAGGAAAATAACTTCCTTAAGCATTTTAATAGAAGTGTTATGATCAGCACTACTAGTTGGAATAGCTTCTACCCACTTAGTAACATAATCAACAGCAACTAGAATATGAGTGTAACCATTAGAGGCAGGAAAAGGTCCCATATAATCAAAGCCCCAAACATCAAATGGCTCAATAACAAGTGAATAATTCATAGGCATTTCTTAACGTCTACTGATATTACCAATTCTTTGACATTCATCACAAGTCAAAACAAACTTACGGGCATCCTTGAAGAGAGTAGGCCAATAAAAACCGGATTGCAATACCTTATGTGCAGTCCTATCTCCAGGGTGGTGTCCTCCATAAGCCTCAGAGTGACACTTGCGTAGGATCTGTTCCTGTTCATGCTCAGGTACACAACGCCTAATAACACCATCTACTCCTTCTTTATAAAGATGTGGGTCATCCCAAAAGTAATGTCGCAAGTCATAGAAAAACTTTTTCTTTTGTTGGTATGTGAAGCTAGGTGGTATAAATTTAGCAACAATATAATTAGCATAATCAGCATACCATGGAGTGCTACGAGAAGTACTTATGACATTTAATTGTTCATCAGGAAAGCTATCATCAATAGGTAGTGGGTCATCAAGAACATTCTCTAGCCTAGACAGGTTGTCTGCAACGGGGTTCTCAGCTCCTTCTCTATCAACAATATGTAAATCAAAATCTTGAAGCAGGAGAACCCATCTAATGAGTCTAGGTTTCGCATCTTTCTTTTCCATAAGATATTTAATAGCAGCATGATCTGTATGAGTAGTTACTCTATAATCAACAATATAGGGTCTGAATTTATCACAAGCAAATACAACCGCTAAAAGTTCCTTTTTGGTAGTAGCATAATTTCTTTGAGCATTGTCTAGAGTCTTACTAGCATAATGGATAACATTCAATTTCTTATCAACTCTTTGCCCTAGAACAGCACCTACAGCATAATCACTAGAATCACACATAATTTCAAAGGGTAAATTGCAATCAGGTGGCTGAACAACAGGTGCAGAGACTAATGCTTTCTTAAGTATTTCAAATGCTTCTACACAATCATCATCAAAGACAAATGGTACATCTTTTTGTAATAAATTAGTCAGAGGCCGAGAGATTTTTGAGAAGTCCTTGATGAACCTCCTATAAAATCCGGCGTGACCAAGGAAACTTCTTATACCTTTGATGTCCTTGGGACATGGCATCTTTTCAATAGCATCAACCTTGGCTTTATCAACTTCAATACCTCTTTCAGAAACTTTGTGCCCCAAGACAATACCTTCATTAACCATAAAGTGGCACTTTTCCCAATTCAAGACAAGATTAGTTTCTTCACATCTCTGCAAAACTCGAGCGAGTTTGCTCAAGCAATCATCAAAAGAGGAACCATAGACGGAAAAGTCGTCCATGAAAACCTCACAAATTTTCTCACAAAAGTCAGAGAATATAGCCATCATGCATCTTTGAAAGGTAGCAGGTGCATTACATAAACCAAAAGGCATACGTCTATAAGCAAAAGTACCAAAAGGGCATGTAAAAGTAGTCTTCGATTGGTCTTTAGCCGACACAGGTATTTGAGAAAAACCAGAGTAACCATCTAGAAAGAAATAATGTGTATGTTTGCATAATCTTTCTAGCATTTGATCAATAAAAGGTAAGGGGTAATGATCTTTCTTAGTAGCCTTATTTAATTTGCGGAAAAATCAATTACCATCCTATAACCTGTGATAATTCTTTGCGGAATCAATTCATCTTTATCATTAGGGACAACAGTAATACCTCCCTTCTTAGGGACACAATGGACAGGACTTACCCACTGACTATCAGCAACGGGATAAATTATACCTGCCTCCAGATGCTTGAGTATTTCTTTTCTTACCACTTCTTTCATTTTAGGATTCAAACATCGTTGAGGATCACAAACTGGTTTGGCATCAGCTTCCAGATTTATTTTCTGTTGACATAGAGTGAGACTGATGCCCTTAAGATCATCCAGAGTATATCCAATAGTGGCACGATGCTTCTTCAGAGTTTTCAATAATCTTTCTTCTTCATGCTCTGAAAGGTTAGCGCTAATAATAACAGGATATATTTTCTTTTCATCAAGATAAGCATATTTAAGATCATCAGGCAACGGTTTAAGCTCAAACACGGGATCACCCTTGGGTGGAGGAGGATCCCCTAGGATTTCAACAGGCAAATTGTGTTGAAGAATAGGTTCCTGTTTAAAGAATACTTCATCTATTTCCTTTCTTTCATTCATGAACATATCATTTTCATGGTCTAGAAAATAGTGTTCTAAAGGATCACTAGGAGGTACAGCAATAGAAGCAAGACCAATAATTTCAACCTTACTAGGCAATTCTTCCTCACGATGTTGTTTACTAAATTTAGAGAAATTAAACTCATGAACCATATCATCCAAGCCAACAGTAACAACATTCTTTTTGCAATCTATCGTAGCATTAACAGTACGCAAGAAGGGTCTACCAAATATAATGGGACAAAAGCTATCTTGTGGAGAACCAAGAACAAGAAAATCAGCGGGATATTTGGTTTTCCCACACAAGACTTCAACATCTCTAACAATTCCCATTGGAGATATAGTATCTCTATTGGCAAGTTTAATTGTAACATCAATTTCCTCTAACTCAGCAGGTGCAATCTCATGCATAATTTCTTTGTATAAGCCAATGTGTATAACACTAGCACTAGCACCCATATCACATAAGCCATGATAACAATGATCTCCTATTTTAACAGAAATAACAGGCACGCCTACCACAGGTCTATGTTTATCTCTATCACAGGGTTTAGCAATTCTAGCAGTTTCACCAGTGAATTGAATAACATGCCCATCAATATTATCAGACAAGAGATCTTTAACAATAGCAATATTGGGTTCTACTTTGACTTTCTCAAGAGGTGTATAAGTCCTAGTATTGCTTTTACGAACAAGTTGAAGCTTTAGCATGATCCTTCATTCTAACAGGGAAAGGAGGTTTCTCAACATAAGAAGTAGGAACAATAGGATCATTATAAGTGACAATGTTTTCTTCAACTTTAATAGGTGCAGCTACTTTTACTTCTATGGGAGGATGATATTTAAACCACTTCTCCTTGGGGAGATCAACATAAGTAGCAAAAGATTCACAGAAAGAAGCTACTATCTCAGAGTCAAGTCCATATTTAGTGCTAAACTTACAGAAAATATCGGTATCCATAAAAGATTTAACACAATCAAACTTAGGTGTCATACCTAACTCCTTACCTTCGTCGAGGTCCCAATCTTCAGAGTTGTGTTTAATCCTATCCAATAAATTCCATCCAAATTCAATAGACTTCATCATAAAAGAGCCAGCACAAGAAGTATCGAGCATGGTGCGATTATTATCAGAAAGCCGAGCATAAAAATTCAGGAGAATTGTCAATTTTGAGTGCTCATGATTGGGGCATGAATATAACATTGATTTAAGCCTCCCCCAAGCTTGAGCGATGCTTTCTCCTTTGCGAGGCCAAAAATTATATATATAATTGCGATCATGATGAACAAGATGCATAGGGTAACACTTTTGATGAAATTTCAATTTCAATCTTTTATATTTCCATGAGCTCGTATCATCACATAGCCAATACCATGTCAATGCATCTCCCTCCAAAGATAAAGGGAAAGCCTTCCTCTTAACGGCACCATCGGGTATACCTGCAAGCTTAAATAGTCCACAAATATCATCCACAAAGTGTAGATGTTCGTCAGGATGCTTTGTTCCATCTCCCGCGAAAGTGTTAGCTAGCAGTTTTTCCATCATACCCGAAGGAATCTGAAAAGTAGTTTCATTTTCAATAGATTCAGTAGGTTCAGTAGGTTTAGTAGGTTGAGGAGCAACTCTTGGCTCAACTAGACGGGGTGAAGATACCCCAAACAAGCCCCTCAAGCAATTACTTTCCATGGTAACAACTGACAGAAAATTTCAGCACACTAAATAAATTTTTCCTTACCAAATTCCACCTACCAAAGGCGCTTCACTCCCTGGCAACGGCGCCAGAAAAGATACTTGATAACCCACAAGTATAGGGGATCTTTCGTAGTCCTTTCGATAAGTAAGAGTGTCGAACCCAACGAGGAGCAGAAGGAAATGATAAGCGGTTTTCAGCAAGGTATTCTCTGCAAGTACTGAAATAAGTGGTAATAGATAGTTTTGTGATAAGATAAATGGTAACGAGCAACAAGTAACAAAAGTAAATAAAGTTCAGCAAGGTGTCTTAATCCTTTTTGTAGCAAAGGACAAGCTTGGACAAACTCTTATAATACGAAAAGCGCTCCCGAGGACACATGGGAATATCGTCAAGCTAGTTTTCATCACGTTCATATGATTCGCGTTCGGTACTTTGATAATTTGATATGTGGGTGGACCGGTGCTTGGGTACTGCCCTTACTTGGACAAGCATCCCACTTATGATTAACCTCTATTGCAAGCATCCGCAACTACAACAAAAGTATTAAGGTAAACCTAACCATAGCATGAAACATATGGATCCAAATCAGCCCCTTACGAAGCAACGCATAAACTAGGGTTTAAGCTTCTGTCACTCTAGCAACCCATCATCTACTTATTACTTCCCAATGCCTTCCTCTAGGCCCAAATAATGGTGAAGTGTTATGTTGTCGATGTTCACATAACACCACTAGAGGTTAGACAACATACATCTTATCAAAATATCGAACGAATACCAAATTCACATGACTACTAATAGCAAGACTTCTCCCTTGTCCTCAGGAACAAACGTAACTACTCACAAAGCATATTCATGTTCATAATCAGAGGGGTAATATTGTGCATAAAGGATCTGAACATATGATCTTCCACCAAATAAACCGACTAGCATCAACTACAAGGAGTAATAACCACTACTAGTAACCTAATAGCACCAATCCCGGACTTGGAGACAAGATTTGGATACAAGATATGAACTAGGGTTTGGAGATGAGATGGTGCTGGTGAAGATGTTGATGGAGATTGCCCTCTCCCGACGAGAGGAGCGTTGGTAATTACAATGGTGATGATTTCCCCCTCCGGGAGGGAAGTGTCCCCGGCAGAACAGCTCTGCCGGAGCCCTAGATTGGTTACGCCAAGGTTCCGCCTCGTGGCGGCGGAGTCTCGTCCCGAAAGGTTCTCTTCTCTTTTTTTCTCATTGAAAGTCTTCATATCGGAGAAGATGGGCATCGGAGAGTGATACATCTCCGTTGTATCTAGTTTTCCAAACACTTTTGCCCTTGTTTTGGACTCTAACTTGTATAATTTGAATGGAACTAACCCGGACTGATGCTGTTTTCAGTAGAATTGCCATGGTGTTGTTTTATGTGCAGAAAACAAAAGTTCTCGGAATCACCTGAAACTCCACGGAACACCTTAGAAAAAATAATAAAAAATCCTCGCCAAAGATGAAGACCAGGGGGCCCACACCCTGCTCACGAGGGTGGGGGCGCGCCCTCCCCCCTGGGCGCGCCCCCCTACCTCGTGGGCCCCCTGGTGGCCCTCCGACACCAACTCCAACTCCATATATTGGCTTTCGGGGAGAAAAAAATCAGAGAAAAAGTTTCATCGCATTTTACGATACGGAGCCGCCGCCAAGCCCTAATCTCTCTCGGGAGGGATGATTTGGAGTCCGTTCGGGGCTCCGGAGAGGGGGATTCGTCGCCGTCGTCATCATAAACCATCCTCCATCACCAATTTCATGATGCTCACCGCCGTGCATGAGTAATTCCATTGTAGGCTTGCTGGACGGTAATGGGTTGGATGAGATTTATCATGTAATCGAGTTAGTTTTGTTAGGGTTTGATCCCTAGTATCCACTATGTTCTGAGATTGATGTTGCTATGACTTTGCTATGCTTAATGCTTGTCACTAGGGCCCGAGTGCCATGATTTCAGATCTGAACCTATTATGTTTTCATGAATATATGTGTGTTCTTGATCCTATCTTGCAAGTCTATAGTCACCTATTATGTGTTATGATCCAACAACCCCGAAGTGACAATAATCAGGATACTTCTCGGTGATGACCATAGTTTGAGGAGTTCATGTATTCACTATGTGCTAATGCTTTGTTCCGTTTCTCTATTAAAAGGAGGCCTTAATATCCCTTAGTTTCCAATAGGACCCTGCTGCCACGGGAGGGTAGGACAAAAGATGTCATGCAAGTTCTTTTCCATAAGCACGTATGACTATTTACAGAATACATGCCTACATTACATTGATGAACTGGAGCTAGTTCTGTGTCACCCTATGTTATGACTGTTACATGATGAACCACATCCGGCATAATTATCCATCGCTAATCCGGTGCCTACGAGTTTTCCATATACTGGTTCTCGCTTATTTACTTTTCCGTTGCTACTGTTACAATCACTACAAAAATACCAAAAACATTACTTTTGCTATCTTTACTTTGTTACTGTTACCACTACTATCATATTACTTTGCTACTAAACACTTTGCTGCAGATATTAAGTTTCCAGGTGTGGTTGAATTGACAACTCAGCTGCTAATACTTGAGAATATTCTTTGGCTCCCCTTGTGTCGAATCAACAAATTTGGGTTGAATACTCTACCCTCAAAAACTGTTGCGATCCCCTATACTTGTGGTTTATCAAGACCTTTTTCTGGCACCGTTGCCGGGGAGCATAGCTCTATTCTTTGAGTCACTTGGGATTTATATCTGCTGGACACTATGAAGAACTTGAAAGATGATCGAACTACTATTTTGCCCTCAACTACAAGGGGAGGTACGGGATTGCCATCTAGCCTTGCACTAGATTCTCCTTCTATTATGAGTAAGTTTGCGACACCTAAACCTACTACTGCTATTGATTCTGATATGTCGCATGTTATTGATGATGCCACTTCTGCTATGCATGATACTTATGATGAAACTACTTCTATGCTTGATACTACTGTGCCACTTGGTGAATATCTTGATGAGCAAATTGCTAGGTCTAGAGAAAGAGAAATTATTGAACCTGAACACGATGATGTGAGTGATGATGAAACTATGCCTACTATTCCTGAGGGTTATCTTTTTAATGTTGAATCTATTGAAGCTGTTCTTGCTTGCCAGGATAGTCTTGAACATAAGAGGTTGCTAATTAAGTGGAGTAAAGAATCTTTTAGAGATAGGATGAGACCCGACCCTGCTTTTGCTACTTCACCTATCTGTGTTCCTGATCAGGATTATTATGATTTTTCTGTCGATCCAGATATATTTACTTTGGTTGAATCTGATCCTTTTTATGGCTATGAATCTGAAACTGTTGCGGCACATCTTTGTAAGTTAGATGATATAGCTGGCCTGTTTACTAATAATCAGAGATCGCGCCACCTTTATTTACTCAAAATATTTCTATTCTCATTAAAGGGTGATGCTAAGAAATGGTTTAATTATCTTGATCCTGGTTGTATGCAAAGTCCCCAGGATATGATTTATTACTTCTCTGCTAAATATTTCCCTGCTCATAAGAAACAAGCTGCTTTGAGGGAAATATACAATTTTGTGCAAATTGAAGAAGAGATTCTCCCACAAGCTTGGGGGAGGCTTCTCAAGTTACTTAATGCTTTGCCTGATCATCCTCTTAAGAAACCTGAAATATTTGATATCTTTTATAATGGACTAACTGATGCTTCCAGAGATTACCTGGATAGTTGTGCTGGTTCTCTTTTCAGGGAAAGAACACCGGATGATGCTGAAATTTTATTGAATAATATGTTGGCAAATGAAAATAATTGGGCACCTCCTGAGCCAACTCCTGAGCCAACTCCTGAGCCAGCTCCTGAGCCAATTACTGAGCCTATTCCTAAACCAACTCCGAGGAAGATAGGTGTTCTATTTCTCAGTCCCGAAGATATGCAAGAGGCAAAGAAATCTATGAAAGAAAAAGGTATTAAAGCTGAAGATGTTAAGAATACCTCCTATTGAAGAAATACATGGTCTTAATTTACCGCCTGTTGAAGAAGTATATGATCTCAATTACTTATTTACTGAAGAACCTCCCGATATCCCGACACATGTAGTAAAGGTAAATTCTCTCTATAGATATGATAAAGCTGAAGTTCCTCCTACTAAAATTGCTAGTCAGTGCTTGGATGAGTTTGATGACTTTATGTTTAAGCAAGATGACTTTAATGCTTATTTTGGTTGACAATTAAAACAGAATACCTTTATGATTAAACGCTTGAGTGATTATATGGCTAATATTAGAGGTGAACTTAAACTTGTTAGCAAACATGCTTCTATGGTTACCACTCAAGTAGAACAAGTACTTAAAGCTCAGAAAGAAGTGCTTGATGAAATGAATAGTAAGAAAAATGATTATGCTGTTAGAGTGGCTACTAGAACTGGTAGAATGACTCAGGAACCTTTGTATCCTGAAGGCCACCCTAAGAGAATCGAGCAAGATTCTTAGAGAAATAATATTGATATGCCTAGTTCTTCTAAGAGGAAGAGAAAGAAAAATGATAGGACTGTGCAAACTTCTAGTGAACCTATTGCTGAACCACCTGATAATCCAAAAGATATCTCTATGTCTGATGCTGAAACACAATCGGGTAATGAACATGAACCCAGTGAAAATGTCAATGATAATGTTCATGTTGATGCTCAACCTAGTAATGATAATGATGTAGAAGTTGAACCTGCTGTTGATCTTGATAACCCACAATCAAGGAATCAACGTTATGACAAAAGAGATTTTGTTGCTAGGAAACACGGCAAAGAAAGGGAACCATGGGTTCAGAAACCCATGCCTTTTCCTCCTAAACCATCCAAGAAAAAGGATGATGAGGATTTTGAGCGCTTTGCTGAAATGATTAGACCCATCTTTTTGCGTATGCGATTAACTGATGTGCTCAAAACAAATCCTTATGCTAAGTATATGAAGGATATTATTACTAATAAAAGAAAGATACCTGAAGCTGAAATTTCCACCATGCTTGCTAATTACACTTTTAAGGGTGGAATACCAAAGAAACTTGGAGATCCCGGAGTGCCTACTATACCATGCTCCATTAAAAGATGTTATGTTAAAACTGCTTTATGTGATCTTGGAGCCGGTGTTAGTGTTATGCCTCTCTCTTTATATCGTAGACTTGACTTGAATAAGTTGACACCTACTGAAATATCTTTGCAAATGGCTGATAAATCAACTGCTATACCTGTCGGTATTTGTGAGGATGTGCCTGTTGTGGTTGCAAACGTTACTATTTTAATGGACTTTGTTATTCTTGATATTCCCGAGGATGATAGTATGTCTATTATTCTTGGAAGACCTTTCCTTAATACTGCATGGGCTGTTATTGATTGCAACAAAGGCAATGTCACTTTTCATGTTAATATTAATGAACATACGGTAGACTTTCTGAGGAAACAACCTCAAGTTTATAGCATCAACTCTATTGGAAAAACCCCATCGATTATATTTGGAGGTTTTGAATTTCCTCTCCCTACTGTCAAGAAAAAGTATGATATTCTTATTGTTGGGGATTTTCATATCCCCGTTGAGGTAACTTAGTGTCATTCAAAATTTCTCAAGTTCCGGGATTATTCGGAATGAGTTTGTTAATAAGACTTGATCAACCTTGTTAGTGGGTTCATTTTGATGATCACGAGATGGATGAAACTAGAAGCACAACCTTCTGTACCCTCTTTATATTTTTTGTTATTTAGTAAAAATAAAGTAAAATAGTATTTTTTTTTTGTCTGTTTCCTGACTTATCCATGCAATATAAAAATATCCCGAAAATAAAAGTCCTCAGAATGCCATGCCAATTTTATATGAATTTTTGGGGAATATTTGAGAATTTACTGTGCAAAAATTACCACGGGGGGAGCTGCCACCTGGCCACGAGGGTGGAGGGCGCGCCCTACCCCCTAGGCGCGCCCCCTGCCTCGTGGGCCCACGGTGGCCCTCCTCCACTTATTCCTGCATCCATCTTCTTCCTCTGTCTCACACAAACACGAAAAAACAACTCAAGCACGAGTTCCAGCCCCCGTTGCTGTGATTTTCGATCTCCTTGCTCAAAGCATCTCTCGCAAAACTGCTTGGGGAGATTGTTCCTTGGTATGTGACTCCTCCATTGGTCTAATTAGTTTTTGTTCTAATGCTTTTTTCATTGCAAATTTGTGTTGCATAGGTGACCATGTTCTTGAGCTTGCATGTCAAATTTATATGGTTCCAAGTAGTTCCAATGCTTGATATAGGCCCTAGGCACTTGTGGGAGTTGTTGCTATCAATTTTATTGAAGTTGGTTCACTTTTATTTGAAGTTACTAAAAATTTCAGATTGTTTCAGAAATAATGAAGAAATTTTTGAGGGGCTCGTCGAGCCGAAGCTCTAAGGAAAAACAAAAGGAAGAAGAGCAGAAGCCCAAATTTAATTTGCCTCGCACGGCGGAGGTCCGGCTGTGTGAATGGCCTTCCGATGACTTCTTGAGGAGTGCCGGGATTATGAGGATTTCTATCTATTAATTGAGAACGCCGGCCTCACCAACTTCCTCCGCGACCAACGTTATCAGTATCTCTTACTCACAAATACTTTTGTGCAAAACTTCTACTTTTTCCCTAAGAATTCACCTCCATCAGTAGAGTTTCATTTATATAACGTTGTTAAAAAGACGACATTAGCTGAATTCTGTGAGGTCTACAAAATACCCTTTGAGGGCACCTTAGATGAACCCCACCGTAACGAAGTAGAAGCTTTTATTAACACTATCACGATGGGAGAAACCAGGAAAATTTCTGACGCAAGGATAACTAGCATACATTATCCTGTTTTACGCTACTTTGCCTTATTTGCTAGTCGCTGCTTGATTGGATGCGGGAACTGTGGGAACCTTAGTATTCCTGATATTATTATTTTGCTCCATGGTTTATACCGCGATAACTCTATTAGTATGGGTGGAATTATTGCTAGACGGTTAAGTCTGAACCGTACTAAGGGCCCCATCTTTGGAGGCATTTATGCTTCGCGCCTAGCTGAACATTTTGAAATACCTATTAGGCATGCGGAGAAAGAAGAAACAGTGCTGCCTCGTGCTTATTTAGATTACAAGAGTATGATAGCGCATGATTTTCTTGTTAAGAGTCGCGATGGGGAGCTTAAATATAAATTATACTTTGATAAACATCACCCTGAAACTATTACTTTGCCTGCTCCTTCTTTGTTTAACTTGTATGCAGAGCCTCACATTGTTCCATGGTCGGCCGTTCAAGCCTATCGGAACCCTGCACCAGCCCCAGAGCCGGAGCCACAAGGTGAGCCTCCACGACTATCTGTTTATTCTTGGGATCCAGAGGAGGCTGCCAGCCAGTGGCAGTCAGAGTCTTCTTCGTCACACTACGACCCCAGCTACACCTACGGATATCCGCCAGGCCATCCCTGGCAATAGACCAACTTAGGCCAAAAGCCTAAGCTTGGGGGAGTACGTATTTCCCACCGACATTACATCCATGTTCACACACACTCATTGCTAGATGTTGGTGCTCATACTCTTTCACTGTATTATCCATGCTAGTTTAAATTTCTTTTTCCTGCTTTCTTCTTGTGTGTTTGATAAAGTTTAAGAAAAACCATAAAAATTAGTTAGTTTACTTTCCATGCTTGTAGTAGAATTAAAAAGAAAACCCAAAAATATGTCTCGTTCTTCTTTTACTTGTTGGGAGCTTTCCCGTGTAAATAGTTTTTCTTTTCTTTTCTTTTCTTTGGGGGTCAAGAAGACCATATTGAAAATGCTTAGTGGATCTTATATGCATGATCGTTTATTTAACCTAGAGCCCATATTACTTGTCTTCTTTCTTGAGTTGAATGCTTGCAGATTCCAGCTTAGTCTAATGCACGTGCACTCTTATTATTATACACACTGTTCGGTCGTGCAAGTGAAAGGCAATAATGATGATATATGATGGACTTATTGGGAAGAGAAAAGCTGGTATGAACTCGACCTCTCTTGTTTTTGTAAATATGATGATTCATCATTCTTGATTCAGCTATTATGAAGTAAACATATTTGCAATGACATTTAGAGATTATAGTTGCTTGTGCCATGCTTGATTATCTATGAGTTATAACGGTTTACCTTGCGTGCCAACATGCTATTGAGATGATTATGATGTGGTATGATAGGATGGTATCCTCCTTTAAATGAATTGAGTGACTCGACTTGGCACATGTTTATGCATGTAGTTGAATCAAATCAACATAGCCTTCATGATATTCATGTTCATGGTGGATTATATCCTACTCATTCTTGTATTCGGTGTAAATTAATTTTAATGCATGCTCACGACTGTTGTCGCTCTCTCAGTTGCTCGCTTCCCAGTCTTTTGCTAGCCTTCACCTGTACTAAGTGGGAATACTGCTTGTGCATCCAAACTCCTTAAACCCCAAAGTTATGCCACATGAGTCCACTATACCTTCCTATATGCGGTATCTACCTGCCGTTCCAAGTAAATTTGTATGTGCCAAACTCTAAACCTTCAAATAAACATTCTGTTTTGCATGCTCGAATAGCTCATATATCAACTAGTGCTGCCCTTATCTTCCGTGTTAGGCGGGTTATTCTCAAGAGGAGTGGACTCCGCTCCTCATTCACGAGAAAATGGCTGGTAACCGGGATGCCCAGTCCCATGCTTTATGCAAACTAAATCAAAATAACTGCAAACAAAACTCCCCGTGGGACCCGTTGAATGTTGGAGGCACTCGTTGTTTCGAGCAAGCCATGGATTGATGCTTGTGGAGGAGGGGGAGTATAAACTTTACCATTCTGTTTGGGAACCGCCTATAATCTGTTTAGCATGGAAGATATCGTCATCTCTTAGTTGTTATGTTGACAATGAAAGTATGCCGCTCAAAATATAATTTATCTCTATTTCAAAATCGAGCTCTGGCACCTCTACAAATCCCTGCTTCCCTCTGTGAAGGGCCTATCTATTTACTTCTATGTTGAGTCATCACCCTTCTTATTAAAAAGCACCCGCTGGAGAGCACACTATCATTTGCATTCATTATAATTGGTTTATATTGGGTATGACTTGACTGGATCTCTTTTACCATGAATTACAATGTTTAGTCAGTCCTTGATCTTTAAAGGTGCTCTGCATTTATGTTTTGCGGTCTCAGAAAGGGCTAGCGAGATACCATTTCGTTATATCATGTTATGATTATTTTGAGAAAGTGTTGCCATCCGAGTTTTATTATTACTAGCACCCCTTCATCATTTTGGATAGGAGTAGCGGCATATGTTGCCAAGATGGTGGATTCAGGCACATTGTTGTAATACTTTGTAAGGTCCTTGAGAATAATCAATAAAGTGGCCATATGCATCTCCCAGATGCAGAGGCCGGGGGTCATCCTCCTTTTCTAAAAAAACGTACCACCCGTTCACGGGTCCGTGTAAGGGTCCGTGTACGTGACGTGTGCGTTGTACGTGGTTTTGCCCATTTTGTCTTGTCCGTGTAAGGGTGCTTTCGTGAGAGGCACGGGCGTGCCTCTTTCGGAAAGGGAAAAAACACGTTTTCTGTAAGAAATATTTCTGCAAGAGTATCTGAACGAGTATCTTGAACGAGTATCTGAACTACAAGAGTTTCAGCTACAAAGGCCAAGAGAACTACAAGAAATGTTTCTGAAAGTGAGAAGAATAAGGCCTCAGTGCCTGAAGCTGCTGAAGATGATGAGCCACTAGTGCTCAGGAAATTGAGACCCAAATTTTCAGATCATGACAATGCTCACCTTGTTGCTGAGAACATGATGTTAAGATATGACAAATGTTTGCATCAGTGGGGATTATCTGATCCTTATTCTATCAGGAGAAGAACTGTCTGTGATTATCATTTCCACACCAAAGAGCAACAAGATTTTATGAAACTGTGTTGCTTGACAAGAAGCCTATTGTCAGTGACATAAAATGGGTGGATTGGGAATACATTGATGACAATGAAGACAACTTCCCCATGTTCATGAGAGTTTCAGGCTTGCAGGTGTTGATGCTTTTGTTGCGAAGAAGCTTACCTCATTGAATGATGAGATGATAATGCAATTCTATTCAACTGCTCATTTCTATCCAGGTGGAAGGATTGTGCGGATGACTGAGGGAGTGAGATATCAGCCGACCATCTCTGAGTGGGCAACTTTTCTTGGTGTTCCTGAAGAAGAAGAGAGAGACATTGATGTGTATGCAAAGCCCAAGATGGACCACAACTTGATGAAGGACATGTACAAAGCTATTGTTGAGAAAGATGTTGAGACCCACAAGTTAGGTTATGTGAAGCATTTGCTACCTGGTTTGGCCACTACAAACACTATTTTGAGGCACACACTCTGTTGTCCAAATATGAAGATGACAAGATGATCCGTGGCCATTCCATCAACCTATCGCATCTCTTTGACACACCTAAAAAAATTCAAGGTAATGAGATTAATTGTTGAAACTATCAAGAGGACAACTACAGACCAAAGGAGATCATGTGGTTTTGCTCTGCACATTCAGTTACCCATCAATTCTAAGATTGGAACGAGCACATATCTTCTTGATCGCGAGCATCTCCCATTGTTGCCAGAATTTGAGGATAACGTAATGGTGACGGACCCATCTCATCCTACTTCTGTTGAGGCACAAGAGAAGATACAAGCAGCCTTCACAGCTAAAGCAGCTAAGAAAGCATCTGGTCCATTTGCAAATCTCAAGACCAAAAGTGATCAAATGACTTATCTGCTAGAAGCAACCCTGGGGATTGAACGAAGTTTGGCCAGCCTCGCCAAGAACCAGGAGAGCTTAGAGCAGATAGTTGAGGCAAAAAATTATGATCTTGATGTAAAGGTCACAAAGGTCCAGACCATCATGGAGAAGTTGAAGAATGATGTTGCTGCAGCTGCTAAAGCTAGAGAGGATGCAAAGGACAGTGGTGATGACAGACCTACTACTGACAGACTCCAAACAATGCCTAGGGTAGCAAGGTCTGCTACCCTGCCTACTATAGATATGAGGACTACCGCTTTAGCCCCTGCTGCTACTCCATCAGTTCCACCGCTAGTGTCTACTCCACCAACCTAGCAGACGCCAGCGAAAGCTTTTGTAGATACACTTCTCTGAACACCGTCTACGCACGCCGGAGCTGCAAGCCAGAGATCTTCACCTCCAGGAGCGGCCAAGGATCGTGCCTAGAGAGACGCATAGATCTATACCTATTAGAGCCTTTTGATACTTGTTGCCAAAGGGGGATAATTTGTATAGATCTTTAGGCTAAGAGAGAGAGAGAGTCTTGCTTTTGCTCATTTGATTTCTTCGAGTTTTGCTACTACTTGGTTTATGCTAGTTTGATTTGCTCATTTGATTTCTTAGAGCTTTTGCTACTACTTGGTTTATGCTACTTTGATTCATTGTGTGTGTGAGAGACTATGTTGGTTGTTTGTGCTTGATCATACTATGCTTCATGTTATGCACATTGCTTATCATTATCATTATCTTTGTATGATCATTCACTTGTGTTTTTGGTGACGAGTGCTTATTATTCCAATCATATCATTTTGTGCGGTCCACCAAGTTGTATGTGACATGGAAGAGTGACCCATGATCCTAATCGATTGTGCATTTGCATTCAAACACAGTTTTTTAATAATGCACAAATTTAGGGGGGGGGGATCTTGCTTATCACATACTTCTCAAAGCGACCATGTATTTCATTCATTTAATCATTTGACGAAGCTTTGATCTATATGTTGTCATCAATTACCAAAAATGGGGAGATTGCAAGTGCAACTAATCCCTGGGTGGTTTTGGTAATTAATAACAACATATATCTCATTGAACTAATATCCATTCAAGTTAAATATTTCAGGAAGTTCAATGATTTGCATGGCAAGGGCTGGTGATTGTGGATCCCTCAAAATGCTAAGGACATGGATTGGCAAAAGCTCAAGACTCTACATTTTTGGTTAAGTGATCCAAGATCATATTGAGTCCATAGAAAAGCCAATACTATTAAAAGGGGATGCTGTGTTGTTGATGATCTGATTGCTCAAGTTCTTAGTGATATTGTTCAAAAACCCTCAGCCACTTTCTCTACCCAAATCTGTCCTAAACCCTACAATCCAACTCGGTCCCACCAAAACCTACATATCCAGACCCACGTACTGTTCAACCGGACACTGCCACAGCCAAACCCTAATAGATCAGAGTCACCGATATGAATGTCGGTCCTACCGAGATGGCCTTGCCAACCCTCAGTCATCTGTTGCAATTATTTTGATCATACCGAGTTTTGCAATCGGTGACACTGAGATGGCTTGCCAACCTTCTGGTGCCTTATTGCTTCACTTCGGTCCTACCGAGTTAATGCAATCGGTGCCACCGAAACAAGGTTTGACTTTACCATTGCACATCGGTCCCTCTGAGATGTTTCAAGTCGGTCCCATCGAGACTCCTAAAGTTCATATCTTTTACGCAGGTTGGTGCCACTGAGAATTTTGATCGGTGCCACCGAGTTGAGTCAAAAGTGTGTAACAGTTGGATTTTGTCTGGAGGCTATATATACCCCTCCACCCCCTCTTACTTAGAAAGAGAGCCATGAGAACGTGCCTACACTTCCACTACTCATTTTCTGAGAAAGAGTACTACCTACTCATGTGTGGAGATCAAGAGATTCCATTCCTACCATTTGAATCTTGATTTCTAGCCTTCTCCAAGTTGCTTTCCACTCAAATTTTTCTTTCATCGTCATAGCCAAATCTGTGTGAGAGAGGTGAGTATTGGATAGACTATCATTTGAAGCACAAGAGCAAGGAGTTCATCATTATTCACACCATCTATTACCTTTTGGAGAGTGGTGTCTCCTAATTGGTTAGGTGTTGCTTGGGAGCCTCTGACATGATGTGGAGTTGAACCAAGAAGTTTGTAAAGGCAAGTAGATCGCCTACTTCGTGAAGATCTACCCAAGTGACGTAAGTCCTTCGTGAACGATGGCCATGGTGGGATAGACAAGGTTGCTTCTTCATGGACCCTTTGTGGGTGGAGCCCTCCTTGGACTTGCGCAGCCGTTATCCTTCGTGGGTTGAAGTCTCCATCAACATGGACGTACGATAGCACCATCTAATTACAGTGTCCCTATTGTGTTTGACTTCTCCAAACCCCTCCTTTACTTACATGTGCAATGTCTTAATTTCCGCTGCTATACTCTTAAAATTGCATGTGTAGGGTGATGGTTGACTTGCTAGATTTGCTAAAGTCTGGCCACAACTAAAATTGAGAAAATGTTATGTTTTTATTCGGTCAAGTAGTCTGATCACCCCTCTCTAGACATACTTTCGATCCTACAGTCACTCTAGCAACCCATCATCTACTTATTACTCCACAATGCCTTCCTTTATGCCCAAGTATGGTGAAGTGCCATGTAGTCGATGTTCACATGGCACCACTAAAGGAAGCAACGACGTACATATCATCAAAGTATCGAACGAATACCAAATTCACATGTGGTACCCAATGGTTAGAGTAAATAGTACACACGATATTCACAATGTTACATTCATCGGTATCACATTTGACCAAAAATAATATTTATCTCAACTCAATAATAGATAGATGAGTACCTAACAATTATCTTAATTTAAATTGACAATTGGTGACAACTTTAACATAGGTTAACAAGCTCACGACACACTTCACAGGTAAGGTTCACATGTCAGTATAAACGGGATAGAGTATGGGTATACCCATGAGTACAAGGCTTGTTGATGGTGCGCTGAAGGTGGATCGTCGGATGAGCGTGGATCAGCTTGATATATCTAGGTGCTCTAGGTCATATATAGCACTAGATGACCTGGTTGCGCCAATGGCGCAAGAAGCCAGTTAGAAGCGATGCTAGTAGTGAATAAGCAGGAGACGTAAATGAACAGATGATGCAATGTGGATTGTATTACAGATAGTAGAATGGCTTAAACCGGTTAGCACAAGAAGCTTACTAAAACCAAGAATTATGGTATCAATAACCATTTTGTATGCACAAAGATCATTTCATTATTGGCCAAAGGGAAAACAAATATGTTCATGCCATATTGTTTGAAGCCACTCAATAAATAACATCCAGTGTGACATGAACCTAAAGAAAAAATTGGAATCATAGATATCTAAACAAGCAACATCCACCTTCAGGACCTGATGCACATAAGAAATGGCCTCTCAGGAACCATATCCATTCAAGTAGGCTGTAAAGGGAAAGAAAGATAAAGATAAACGATTAACAATGTTGATAGCACATACCAAATGACAGGACCAGGAGATATGCCGTCAATAAGCATGGGAAGGAAATGCCCTTCCTTAGATCTTTAGAAGTGCTCCTTAGGAAAGGATAAGAGAACAAGAGTCGGCATGCACCATACTATTTCGATACATTGACTAAGCAATTAGAATAATATACTTCTCAACATTTAATCTGTATGTTAAAACAAAGGCAAGTGTACTATTATTTGGATCATAGAAAACTCAGCATGACTACTTGAATGCTATTATTCCCAGAGGCAAGTTTGGGAATATGATATCTTTGTATGATACTCAGTTCAGTTGAGAATATAGCAAGAAACATCATCCAACTGTGTAATCTCTCTCCTTTATTTGCGTGATACTTCCCTAAAGCCAACGCCATGTGGAATCTTTCTCTACAGTTCACTTGTATATACAGGACCAATTTGATCTTTTTCGCATGAATGCACCAATTTTAAGCTACTACCACAGACCACAGAAAAGAGACCAAGAGGATGTTTTACCCTACCTACATGATACATCTATAAATAGCAAAACCACCCTGGAAATAAACTACAAGTAGAATGGCACCTGCATGAAACCAATCTGTTCTAGCCTCTGAGGTATGTTATTAACAAAATACTGAGACATTCATAAACCTTCTTGGCCACATGCAGTCACATAGTGTGCCATGTGAGTCAACAGATTACTAAACGTAAATGACAACATTATAATAGCGAAGCACCTGAGTCAATAGAGTACTACACGCAAATGACAGTAAAACATGACAACCCAATGACATCCCGCTATTCAAGCATTTCTTTAATCAGGGTTAGATACAAGAATGAAATTTTGTAGACAAGCAAGAGCATGTACGACTGTAATCCAGTAGTATGAAATTAGCAAGAACGCGTATAGTTTTCCAGAAATACTAAATACTAAATAGGAAAAAATTACACGCTTTTCCTGTTTGAATTAATTTAAAATCTTATTACTAATACATATAACCATATTTACAGGTTTCCTAACTATAATCATTCATTTTGATGGATTAATCCCTACCCACCTAGTACTGAAATGAGAATCAGCTCTGCTTTCATTCATGATGCAAACTCTTACACGTAAGAGCTAAATTTGGATCTAGAGGGAGAGGGCGGCTAGAGACTGTGAGGGAGGAAGGAGAGGAAGATTACTCATGCCATGCAAAACTCCTGTTGTGCACGTGGTTTTGATGGCACACTACAGGTAGGTGCTCAGAGTACTCCAAACTCCTACAAAACTGTACACAAACAAAGTACTTCAGTAGATGAGCCGTTCAATTGGAGGAGTTCGGAATTGTAAGCAAACTCATGAAAGTTCATGTAATGTTTGCTGCAACAGAAAAGAAGGTGATCTTGATATGAGAGAACCAATAACGTTTTCAATAGCAAAAGGTTGGCATCACCACGAGTAAGCATATGAAACACATGAAGGTTTTCTCTCCTTTTTTTGTAAAGTGAACATGCATTGGCTTTTATCCATTGAGACGTTGACCAAAGAGGCCCTACATATATATCGTGTACCTTGCTCCTCAAAAACAACAACTCTGTCCTAAGGGGAAAACATTTAGGGATTTTTTTAGACTTCCATCTTCAGGTTTGAACAATAATTAACACACAGGTGGCCAGTATATCTTTCTTATTTTTATCACAAGCTATTTTACTAATTCAATTTTCAACAATAACACTAACCAAAGGTACGTACAAATGGCTAGAAATTCCTAGAGCGACCAAAATGAATAGAAACAGGGGTGGAACTTTGGTAATGCTGGAAAGCTTCCATTATTTTAGGTTGCCATTGTAACGTTAAAATATTCTAACTCCATATGCAGGACATATTTTGAAATGATTTGGCAACACAACCAAAGACAGGGGAAAACCTATCACAGTTTTAGGGCATGATAGTATGTAGACAGAACGACCTATTAGTTTGTAGATAACAAAGCACAAAGTTAGATGAAAGAAATATATGATTGACCTGTTACTGAAGAGAAATAATCACATCTGGATAAGCACCTCAAAATGTCCTTTTGAACAATTACGCAAAGAACCACTGGCTACTGGACCTGAATAACAAATGTAGCATAAAACAGTGGCATTACACATGGATTTGTAATCAGATCGTTATTGTAGCTGGAACTATTTTATAACTGAACATCTTGAGAAATGTATTGAATTCCTATCTCTTTGTCAAATATTCAGATCTACAAGCATGTATGCCTTATCTTTAAGCTAGTTCTTTCTTTAAGATCAAAACGTTATGCATTGTTGAGATTGAAATTAGTGTTATACTTTGTGGCTCTTCATGTTCATCTCCATTGTTATTAAGTTAGAAACTTGGTACCTCACAGACATTGCTCACATGTTATGTCTTCAATTAATTCAAACCAGAAGCCCTAAATTTTGTACCCTTCTACCATCTGGTGCTTGGTGTGCTGACATTTGATCTCAAATATGCAGGTCCTGCCATTCAAACCAAAGTACCTTGTGACCTTCACTGTTGGATATGCATAGGAAGAAAATATAAACAGAGCAGTGAAGGTAATGCTGTTGTCAACTTTATTGAGCAGAATAACCAAAAAATTAGCTCTACGCAGTTTTAGTAGAAACTGAATTTTCTTATCAATGCATGCCATTTCACTTGATTACCATCCTGATTGTTTTTATCTTCTTCTTTGTTGCAGTTTTCCAACAATTTCGCTATCCTGTTATTCCACTATGATGGCCGTGTGACGGAATGGGACGAATTTGAGTGGTCAAAGCGAGCCATCCATATCAGTGTCAGCAAACAAACTAAATGGTGCGCTACTGTGCTGCAATGTGCTGGATGTTCCTCTGATTGTAATTTAAAATCAATCTTCTTCTAACGCTTCTTTATGCACGTACCTCTAGGTGGTATGTCAAAAGATTCTTGCATCCTGATATTGTGGCAGCTTATGAGTACATATTCATCTGAGATGAAGACCTTGGGGTGGATCATTTTAACGCACAGGAGTATGCTTCCACTCTTCAGTTCTCCAGACAATTTTTCCTTGATATGAGGACTGACGTATACATATTAGTGTTGGATTACAGGCACATCAATCTTGTTAACAAAGATGGTCTAATTATCTCCCAGCCTGGCTTAGAACCTGACCGAGGACTTACTTGGCAGATGACCAAAAGAAGAGGTGACCGAGAGGTCCACATGTGAGTGGTGCAGTTACAATCTGAAAGAAAGCAAATAAATAGATTTCTTTGTTCTGATGTAGTAACTTGAGCTGGCAACTTGTGTTGTTGCAGGGAGACAGAGGAAAGACCAGGCTGGTGTGCTGACCCTCATCTTCCACCTTGTGCTGCGTATGTTCTTACTATCCTCTTTGCTGAGTTCTATCCACATCTATACTATTACAGAGAGATCTAACTTACACTTCTGTGTTGCTAATTACTTTGATTTATGTTTTGCTGTAAAACAGGTTTGTTGAAATAATGGCTCCAGTCTTCTCAAGGGAGGCATGGCGATGCGTATGGCATATGATTCAGGTCAGTATATGTTACCGGCTAGTGCCTGCCGTTATATATGGACTTGCTCCGCCTTTACTCATTGGTGCCTCTCCTGAATGCAGAATGATTTGGTTCATGGATGGGGTCTCGACTTTGCCCTCAGGAAATGTTTAGAGGTATATTTATCTCTCTGTAACCAACCCAACAGCAGGGGTCATCCAGAAGAAGAAGAAGAAGTATAGAGGGAGGGGAGCCGGATGGAGGGCGTGCGTGTGTACCTTTGAAGTCTAGGTGCTGCAACCCGTCGCGGGCGTCGAGGGCCACCGTATCAGGAAGCTTCGCTTCCCACCCCACCGAGAGAAGGCCGCCTCCGTCGTCATCCATGGGTGGGTGTGGGGCTAGGGTTCCGCCCCCATCCATCAATCGTTCCATCCATCCATGGCCTTCCTCGAGGACTAGGTGGACGACGACGCACCGGTGCCTGTGCCGCTGCAGATCTGGGCGTCGCTCCGCTCGATCTGGGGCCTCCCCACCCCATCCCTTCCCTTCCTTTGGAGAGGAAGGATGGTGAGGGTCGCCGGAGAGGGTGGAGCGGTGGCGCTGGAGGGAGAGGAGGCCGCCGGAGTTGGTGTTGGGTGGTTGGGGGTCACCCTGTCGACATCGAGGAAAGGAGAGGAGGAGGCAGCGGCAGTAGATGAAGCGGGGTCGCGGGGGAGGAGGAGGAGGCGGGCGGCATGGAGAAGAGGAGCAGGATGAGAAGGGAGGAGGGAGAGAGAGGAGATATTTGCTCCAATCCAGCTCGCGCTCGCTGCGGCCTTCTCTCGCAGTGCTGCTCGCTCGCGCGCACGTAGCGAATAAAAGGAGACGTGGCCAGTGCCGCTAGTTGGGCGCACTGGCTCATCCTTTATATGTTCAATGGCTCGCTAGCTAATTATGCTATTGATATGAGTAATTGTGAGACCTACGTGTTATTGGGAGAATGGTTAGTTCATAATAATTGCCGAAACTCCACGATGGCTTTTCATGTTTACAACAATAAGAGCAAACAGAGTTTGTAAAAGTTTTTCTTTTTCTCTTTCAGTCTGTCAACTGAATTGCTTGAGGACAAGCAAGGGTTTAAGCTTGGGGGAGTTCATACGTCTCCGTTGTATCTACTTTTCCAAACACTTTTGCCCTTGTTTTGGACTCTAACTTGTATGATTTGAATGGAACTAACCCGGACTGACGCTGTTTTCAGCAGAATTGCCATGGTGTTGTTTTATGTGCAGAAAACAAAAGTTCTCAGAATGACCTGAAACTCCACGGAACACCTTAGAAAAAATAATAAAAAATCCTCGCCAAAGATGAAGACCAGGGGGCCCACACCCTGCTCACGAGGGTGGGGGGCGCGCCCTCCCCCTGGGCGCGCCCCCCTACCTCGTGGGCCCCCTGGTGGCCCTCCGACGCCAACTCCAACTCCATATATTGGCTTTCGGGGAGAAAAAAATCAGAGAAAAAGTTTCATCGCGTTTTACGATACGGAGCCGCCGCCAAGCCCTAATCTCTCTCGGGAGGGCTGATCTGGAGTCCGTTCGGGGCTCCGGAGAGGGGGATTCGTCGTCGTCGTCATCATCAACCATCCTCCATCACCAATTTCATGATTCTCACCGCCGTGCGTGAGTAATTCCATCGTAGGCTTGCTGGACGGTGATGGGTTGGATGAGATTTATCATGTAATCGAGTTAGTTTTGTTAGGGTTTGATCCCTAGTATCCACTATGTTCTGAGATTGATGTTGCTATGACTTTGCTATGCTTAATGCTTGTAACTAGGGCCCGAGTGCCATGATTTCAGATCTGAACCTATTATGTTTTCATGAATATATGTGTGTTCTTGATCCTATCTTGCAAGTCTATAGTCACCTATTATGTGTTATGATCCGACAACCCCGAAGTGACAGTAATCGGGATACTTCTCGGTGATGACCGTAGTTTGAGGAGTTCATGTATTCACTATGTGCTAATGCTTTGTTCCGGTTCTCTATTAAAAGGAGGCCTTAATATCCCTTAGTTTCCAATAGGACCCCGCTGCCACAGGAGGGTAGGACAAAAGATGTCATGCAAGTTCTTTTCCATAAGCACGTATGACTATTTACGGAATACATGCCTACATTACATTGATGAACTAGAGCTAGTTCTGTGTAACCCTATGTTATGACTGTTACATGATGAACCACATCCGGCATAATTATCCATCGCTAATCCGGTGCCTACGAGTTTTCCATATACTGGTTCTCGCTTATTTACTTTTCCGTTGCTACTATTACAATCACTACAAAAATACCAAAAACATTACTTTTGTTGTCTTTACTTTGTTACCGTTACCACCACTATCATATTACTTTGCTACTAAACACTTTGCTGCAGATACTAAGTTTCCAGGTGTGGTTGAATTGACAACTCAGCTGCTAATACTTGCGAATATTCTTTGGCTCCCCTTGTGTCGAATCAACAAATTTGGGTTGAATACTCTACCCTCAAAAACTGTTGCGATCCCCTATACTTGTGGGTTACCAGAGAGCCACCAGGGGGCCCACGAGGTAGGGGGGCGCGCCGAGGGGGGCACCCCTCACCCTCGTGAGCAGGGTGTGGGCCCCCTGGCCTTCATCTTTGGCGATGATTTTTCTTTATTTATTTTAAGGTATTCCATGGAGTTTCAGGACTTTTGGAGTTGCGCAGAATAGTCCTTCAATATTTGCTCCTTTTCCAGCCCAGAATCCCAGCTGCCGGCATTCTCCCTCTTCATGTAAACCTAGTAAAATAAGAGAGAATAGCCATAAGTATTGTGACATAACGTGAAATAACAGCCCATAATGCAATAAATATCGACATAAAAGCATGATGCAAAATGGATGTATCAGTGCACAGTTAGGGGGGACACTTTCTTGAAATTATTATGAGGGATCATCTTATTTACTACGGTCGTTCTAAGCAAATAAGATGCATAAACATGATAAATATCACATGCAATCAAATAGTGAAATGATATGGCCAATATCATTTTGCTCCTTTTGATCTCCATCTTCGGGGCTCCATGATCATCATCGTCACCGGCATGACACCATGATCTCCATCATCATGATCTCCATCATTGTGTCTCCATGAAGTTGTCTCTCCAACTGATTACTTCTACTACTATAGCTAACGGTTTAGCGATGAAGTAAAGTAATTACATGGCGTTATTCAGTGACACGCGGGTCATAGAATAATTAAAGACAACTCCTATGGCTCCTGCCGGTTTTCATACTCATCGACATGCAAGTCGTGATTCCTATTATAAGAATATGATCAATCCCATACACCACATATATTTCATTCATCACATCCTTCTTGGCCATATCACATCACACGGCATATGCTGCAAAAACAAGTTAGACGTCCTCTAATTGTTGTTGCAAGTTTTTACGTGGCTGCTATAGGTTTCTAGCAAGAACATTTCTTACCTACGCCAAAACCACAACGTGATATGCCAATTGCTATTTACCCTTCATAAGGACCCTTTTCATCGAATCCGATCCGACTAAAGTGGGAGAGAGTCGCACCCGCTAGCCACCTTATGCAACAAGTGCATGTCAGTCGGTGGAACCTGTCTCACGTAAGTGTACGTGTAAGGTCGGTCCGGGCCGCTTCATCCCACAATACCATCGAAACAAGATAGGACTAGTAACGGTAAGCATATTGAACAAAACCAACGCCCACAACTACTTGTGTTCTACTCGTGCATAGAATCTATGCAATAGACCTAGCTCATGATGCCACTGTTGGGGAACGTAGCAGAAATTCAAAATTTTCTACGCATCACCAAGATCAATCTACGGAGATTCTAGAAACAAGAGAGGGAGAGGATGAGCATCTTCATACCCTTGAAGATCGCGATGCGGAAGCGTTGCAAGAACGCGGTCGGTGGAGTCGTTCACTAAGCGATTCAGATCGCGGCCGAATCCGATCTAAGCACAGAACAACGGTGCCTCCGCATTCAACACACGTACAGCCCGGGGACGTCTCCTCCTTCTTGATCCAGCAAGGGGACAGTAGAAGTTGAGGGAGAGCTCCGGCAGCACGACGGCGTGGTGGTGGAGCTTGCAGTTCTCCGGCAGAGCTTCGCCAAGCACTACGGAGGAGGAGGAGGTGTTGGGGAGGGAGAGGGCTGTGCCAGGGGAAGGGTGAAGCTCCCATGCGCCTCCCCACTATATATAGGGGTGGAGGGGGCTGTTTTCTTGCCCTCCAAGTCCATTGGGGCGTTGGCAAAGGTGGGAGGAAAGAAATCCCATCATTTCCTTCCCCACCGATTGTTATCCCCTTTTTTAGGGATCTTGATCTTATCCCTTCGGGATATGATCTTATTCCTTCTAAGGGGGAATCTTGGTGCGCCTTTACCAGGGGTGTGGGGCCTTGCCCCCACTACCCACGTTCATGTGGGTCCCCGCATGCAGGTGGGCCCCACTCCGGAACCTTCTAGAACCTTCCCAGTACAATACCAAAAAATCCCGAACATTTTCCGGTGGCCAAAATAGGACTTTCCATATATAAATCTTTACCTACGGACCATTTCAGAACTCCTCTTGATGTCTGGAATCTCATCCGGGACTCCGAACAACATTCGGTAACTGCACACTAATTCCCATAACAACTCTAGCGTCACCGAACCTTAAGTGTGTAGACCCTACGGGTTCGGGAGTCATGCAGACATGACCGAGACAGCTCTCTGGCCAATAACCAACAGCGGGATCTGGATACCCATGTTGGCTCCCACATGTTCCACGATGATCTCATCGGATGAACCACGATGTCAAAGATTCAAGCAATCCCGTATACAATTCCTTTTGTCAATCGGTATGTTACTTGCCCGAGATTCGATCGTCGGTATCCCAATACCTCGTTCAATCTCGTTACCGGCAAGTCACTTTACTCGTTCCGTAATGCATGATCCCGTGACTAACTACTTAGTCAAATTGAGCTCATTATGATGATGCATTACTGAGTGGGCCCAGAGATACCTCTCGGTCACACGGAGTGACAAATCCCAGTCTCGATTCGTGCCAACCCAACAGACACTTTCGGAGATACCCGTAGTGCACCTTTATAGCCACCCAGTTACATTGTAACGTTTGGCAGACCCAAAGCATTCCTACGATATCCGGGAGTTGCACAATCTCATGGTGTAAGGAAATGATACTTTACATTAGAAAGGCTTTTAGAAAACGAACTACACGATCTTGTGCTATGCTTAGGATTGGGTCTTGTCCATCACATCATTCTCCTAATGATGTGATCTCGTTATCAATGACATCCAATGTCCATGGTCAGGAAACCATAACCATCTATTGATCAAAGAGCTAGTCAACTAGAGGCTCACTAGGGACATGTTGTGGTCTATGTATTCACACATGTATTACGGTTTCCAGTCAATACAATTATAGCATGAATAATAGACAATTATGATGAACAAGGAAATACAATAATAACCATCTTATTATTGCCTCTAGGGCATATTTCCAACGAGCAATCCCACCTCAAATTGGATTAAGCCATTACCTTCACCGCAAGGGGCCAAACCAGTATAAACTCCCGTGTCCTTTGTCCTGTTTTAACCCCTTTAAGCTTCCTAGTTGCGATGGCTCCACGACTAAGTCCTTTCACTAGGACATCTACCGTGACAATTCCACGACACATAGCATTAAACATATGGATCCAAATCAGTCCCTTATGAAGTAGCGCATAAACTAGGGTTTAAGCTTCTGTCACTCTAATAATCCATCATATAATAAATACTCCACAATGCATTCCCTTAGGACCAAAGATGGTGAAGTGCCATGTAGTCGACGTTCACATGGCGCCACTAAGGGAATCACAACTTACATATCATCAAAATATCAAACACATATCAAATTCACATGATTACTTGCAACATGACTTCTCCCGTGGCCTCAAGAACAAAGGTAACTACTCACAAATGATATTCATGCTCAAGATCAGAGGGGTATTAAATAGCATAATGGATCTGAACATATAATCTTCCACCAAATAAACCATATAGTAATCAACTACAAGATGTAATCAACACTACTAGTCACCCACAGGTACCAAATCTGAGGTTCCGATACAAAGATTGAACACAAGAAATGAACTAGGGTTTGAGATGAGATGGTTTTGTTGAATATGTTGATGAAGATTGGCCTCCCAAAGATGAGAGGATTGTTGGTGATGACAATGCCTTCGTTTTCCCCTCCGGGAGGGAAGTTCCCCCGGCGGAATCGCTCCGCCATAGGGCAGAAGTGCTCCTGCCCAAGTTCCGCCTCGAGATGGCGGCGCTCCGTCCCAAAAAAGCCTCCTCTTATTTTTTTAGGTCAAAAGACCTTATGTACCAGAAGATGGGCACCAGAGGTGGGCTGGGCTGGCCACAAGCCACCAGGGCGCGCCTAGGGGGCATGGCGCACCCTGGTGTATTGTGGTCACCAGATGGACCCCCTCCAGTAGTTATTTGCTCCAGTATTTTTTATATATTCCAAAATAATTCTCCATAAATTTTCAACTCATTTGGAGATGTGAAGAATAGGTATCTCTGACGTAGCCTTTTCAGGTCCAGAATTCCAGCTGTCGGTATTCTCCCTCTTTGTGTAAACCTTGCATATTATGAGAGAAAAGGCATTAGAATTCTCCATAAATCATTATTAAGCATAAAAACATTATAAATAATAGTACGAAAACATGATGCAAAATGGACGTAGCAAGGAGAGGCCGACGCTTCGATGTTTCGCCATAAAGCGACCTGATTCCCCAGGAAACATGGTTACCAAGGTCAGAATAAGAGGCCACATGCAGTGGGGCTGGATCCCCTAGTAAGATCGTCGACCTAGCTGAAGACTTTTTAAAGTCGAACTGATGAGATCGTACACGGGAACTCGCCTGTTGAGCCAAAGACTCGGAAGCCGAAGCCCAAGAGCGTCGTCCTCGGTGTCGAAGAACAGTCTAGGGGCTACTGGCGGTGTCCTGGACTAGGGGGTACTAACCTAGTCGGCCCATGTTTCTCGGGTTGGGTTAATGGGCCCTCATTCTTCTCAAGGTGGACTTTGGAAGCCGCACGCTGGAGGCGAGATCGAGATTAATGATGACCCACAAGTATAGGGGATCAATTATAGTCCTTTCTATAAGTAAGAGTGTCGAACCCAACAAGGAGCACAAGGAAATGTAAAGTGGTTTTCAGCAAGGTTATTTCTGCAAGCGCTGAAATTGTCGGTAATAGGTAGTTCGATAGCAAGGTAATTTGTAACGAGCAAGTAACAATAATAGTAACAAAAGTGCAGCAAGGTAGCCCAACCCTTTTTATAGCAAAGGACAGGCTGGAACAGTCTCTTATAATAATAAATCGTTCTCGAGGACACACAGGAATTTCATCTAGTCACTTTCATCATGTTGGTTTGATTCGCATTCGCTACTTTGATAATTTGATATGTGGGTGGACCGGTGCTTGGGTGTTGTTCTTACTTGAACAAGCCCCCCCCCCCCCCCACTTATGATTAACCCCCTCGCAAGCATCCGCAACTACGTAAGAAGAATTAAGATAACATATAACCATAGCATTAAACATATGGATCCAAATTAGCCCCTTACGGAATAGCACATAAACTAGGGTTTAAGTTTCTGTCACTCTAGCAACCCATCATCTAATAACTACGCCACAATGCATTCCCTTAGGCCCAAAGATGGTGAAGTTTTATGTAGTCGACGTTCACATAACACCACTAAGGGGATCACAACATACATATCATCAAAGTATCGAACGAATATCAAATTCACATGATTACTTGCAACATGACTTCTCCTGTGGCCTCAAGAACAAGGGCAACTACTCAAAAATAGTATTCATGTTCAAGATCAAAGGGATATTAAATAGCATAATGGATCTGAACAAATTACCAAATGAACCATCTAGCATCAACAACAAGATGTAATCAACGCTACTAGTCACCCACATGTACCAATCTGAGGTTTTGACACAAAGAGTGAACAGAAGAGATGAACTAGGGTTTGAGATGAGATGGTGTTGTTGAAGATGTTGATTAAGATTGGCCTCCCAAGGATGAGAGGGTTGTTGGTTATGACGATGACTTTGATCTCCCCCTCCCGGAGGGAAGTTCCCCTGGCAGATCGCTCCACCGGAGGGCAAAAGTTCTCCTACCCAAGTTCCACCTCGAGATGGCGGTGCTCCATCCCGAAAGTCTTGTCCTTATTTTTTCTAGGTCAAAAGACCTTATATACCAGAAGATAGGCACCAGAGGTGGACCAGGGCCTCCACTACCAACCAGGGCATGCCTGGAGGCGGTGGCACGCCCTGGTGCTTAGTGGGCACCTGGGTAGCCCCCTCTAGTATTTATTTATTCCAATATTTTTTATATATTCCAAAGTAATTCTCCGTGAATTTTCAGCTCATTTGAAGATGTGCATAACAGGTATCTCTGACATAGCTTTTTCAGGTCCAAACATCCAGCTGCCACCATTCTCCCTCCTTGTGTAAACCTTGCATATTATGAGAGAAAAGGAATCAGAATTACTCCACAAAGTGTTACAATGAGTACAAACACTATAAATAACAATAGGAAAACATGATGCAAAATGGACGTACCAACTTCATCTGCTGAAGACTTGACGTGTACTCTAAGACTTCTCATGCCGTCTCCACGCCTAGATACCGACCATGTAACCCTGCCCTGCCTGGCTGATACGTCTCCAACGTATCTATAATTGATGAAGTATCCATGCCATGTTTACAATAATTTTATATGGTTTTGGTATGATTTGCCTGGAACTAACCCGGACTAACGCTGTCTTTAGCAGAATTTCCTTGGTGTTGTTTTTTGTGCAGAAATCAAAGTTCTCCAAACACCGCGAAACTTTTGTGGATTTTTTATGGACCAAGAGACCACCAATGGGCCAGAGCAGCACCTGGGGGTGCCCCGAGGGGGGCACAACCCACCAAGGCGCGTCTGGGCCCCCAGGCGCGCCCTGGTGGTTTGTGCTCACCTCGGTGGCCTCCCATACCACTTCTTCATCCTATAAATTCCCAAATATTTCGAAAACCCTTGGGGAGACCCTAGATCAGAAGTTCTGCCGTCGCACGCCTTTGTAGGCACCGAAAACCAATCGGGAGCCCGTTCCGGCACCCTGCCGGAGGGGGAGATCATCACCGGTGGCCATCTTCATCATCCCGGCGGCCACCACGATGAGGAGGGAGTAGTCCACCCTCGGGGCTGAGGATTTGTACCAGTAGCTATGTGTTTAATCTCTCTATCTCGCGCAACCTTGAGATGTCATGATCTTGATGTATCATGGGCTTTGTTAACGTAGATGGATCATATGATGTTTCTCCCCTCTCTACACTTGTTGTGATGAATTGAGTCTTTACTTTTTGAAGTTTTGTCTTGTCGGATTGAATTTTCAGTTCTAAGAACACATGATATATGTCTTGCATATGAATACCTGTGGTGACAATGGGGTATTACTTTGATTCACTTGATATATGTTATGGCACTCAACTTGCGGATTCTCGAGGTGATATTGGGATAGTTTATGCATAGGGGTTGATGCACGTTTTTATTATATTTTCTCCGATATAAACTTCGGGGTCTCCTTGTAGTTCTTTGTGTGGATTGAGTATTATGAATCTGAAATTGTTTGATACATATTGTATAATTAACTCACTGGTACTCGCGGTGACATTGGGGTATCTAGGTGACATTAGAGTTGGTTGATATGCATCATATGGTGTTATTTTAGTATGAACTCCTGAGTAGATCGATCAGAAAGAATAGCTTTCTGTTATTTTAGTACGAATTCTAGGATAGATTGATTAGAAAGAATAGCTTTGAGGTGGTTTCGTACCCTACAAACAATTTCTATCTTTTGTTCTCCGCTAATAGGAACTCGAGAGTGATTCTTTATTGCACTTTGAGGGATAATCATATGATCCAACTATGTTAGCATTGTTGAGAGATTGCACTAGCAAAAGTACGAACCCTAGGCCTCATTTTCCATCATTGCGATACCATTTGTGCTCCGTTTTACTATTTATTACCTTGCTGTTTTTTATTGTTCGCACTACAAAAAAATCATATCTACTATCCATGCTACACTTTTATCACCATCTCTTCACCGAACTAGTGCACCTATACAATTTGCCATTGTATTGGGAGTGTTGGGGACATAAGAGATATCTTGTATTTGATTGCAGGGTTGCATGAGAGAGACTATCATCATCCTACGCCTCCCACGGATTGATAAACCTTAGGTCATCCACTTGAGGGAAAATTGCTACTGTCCTACAAAACTCTGCGCTTGGAGGCCCAACACGAGTCTACAAGAATAAAGTTGCGTAGTAGACATCAAGCTCTTTTCTGGCGCAGTTGCCGGGGAGGTGAGTGCTTGAAGGTATATCTTTAGATCTTGCAATTGAATCTTTTAGTTTCTTGTTTTTATCACTAGTTTGGTTTATAAAAAGAAAACTACGAAAAAACGGAATTGAGGTTGCATTATATTATTCATCTTTATAATGTCTTTCGTGAAAATGATGGAAAGGAAAATTGTGCTCAATTGTTAGAAGAAGAATGCTATAAAATGTTTGGCATAGAATCCATGAATGATGAGCATGATTGCAATGTTGCTATTATGAATTCTTTGAATATCCATGATGCTAGTGATATGCAAAGCCATAAGCTTGGGGATGCTATGTTTGATGAAGATGATATTTTGATGGAAAAAATCATTATGATGATAGCATGCCTCCTATTTATGATGATTATATTGAGAAAAGTGGATTTGGAGAGGTCATGACTTTATTTAATTGTGAATCCACTATTTCGAAAGAGGTTTCAATTGATTATGATGAGAACAAAGTTGCTATCTATGATGATTATGCTGATGACATGTATGCTATAAAGAGTAATGATAACCATGAAACTTGTCATCATGATTTGAATTTTCAATCCCATAATAGGTATTTTGTTGAGTTTGCTCCCACAACTATTCATGAGAATAAATTTTCCTATGTGGATAGTAGTAAAAGTTCTATGCATATGTATCATGAAAAGAATGCTTTATGTGATAGCTATATTGTTGAATTGATTCATGATGCTACTGAAAATTATTATGAGAGAGGAACATATGCTTCTACATATCTCAATAATATCAAGTTTCCTCTCTTTATGTTGAAAGTTTTGAAGTTGCACTTATTTTACTTTCCTATGCTAGTTGATTCTTGTTCCCATAAGTTGTTTGCTCACAAAATCCCTATGCATAGGAAGTGGGTTAGACTTAAACTTTCTTGCCATGTGATTCATAATGCTCTTGTTATGTTTCAATTCTTATCTTTTATGTGAGCATGCATCTTTGAACTCATCATGCCTAGCTAAGAAGGCATTAAACAAAAGCGCTTGTTGGGAGACAACCAACTATTTTATCTACTGTTTTTGTGTGTTCACATGATTATGCTACTGTAGTAATCATGTTTTATTGTTTTTGTTTCAATAAAGTGCCAAGTAAAGCCTTCGGGATCATGTTGGGTGATAGTTGATTTGATCTTGCTGAAAAACAGAAACTTTTGCGCTCACGAAAATTACTCTTATTTGTAACAGAAGAGTGCTTTTGAGTTGATTCCTTTTGCAGAAGATTAATATACAAATTTCTCACGTGTTCCTAATTTTTCATAAATTTTGGAGTAGCAGAAGTGTGGTTTGAGTACAGATTACTACGGACTGTTTTGTTTTTGACAGATTCTGTTTTCAATGCATACTTTGCTTGTTTCCTTGTTTCTATGGCTTATATTGCTCAATATAAATTGTGGAAATGATATGATACAGTAGTCATGGTGTGGAAACAATTATGAATCTTGTCTTTGACAGTACCAAAGTGAAATGGTTTACTCTTTATCATACTAACCTATCTCACAAAGTTCCGTTAAGTTTTGTGTGATTGAAGTTTTCAAGTTTTGGGTGAGATGTCGATATGAGGAGAATAAGGAGTGAAAAAACACTAAGATTGGGGATGCCCAAGGCACCCCAAGGTAATATTCAATGAAGATCCAAGCAACTAAGCTTGGGGATGCCCCGGATGGCATCCCCTCTTTCATCTCCAACATTATCGGTAACCTCACCTGGAGCTATGTTTTCATTCGTCACATGATCTGTGTTTTGCTTGGAGCGTCAATTTATTTTGTTAGGATTTGCTTTATGTTATTTATAATAACGTTTTGCATCTTTTATTTCAAAAAAGTGGCAATGATAGCCTTTGCCATGCTTATTTTGCAAGTATAGTTGTTGCTGTTTGAAAACAGAAAGTTTACCACTGTTGCAAAAATCCCATAGAAAAGTCAGAATGTGATAAAAGGTTGAAACTTTTTGCACAGCAAGCTATGATAAATTTTCTAAAGTATGATATTTTTTTAAGAAATTTTTGGGTTAGGGAAGTATGATGAATATTGCATTCTTTATAGACTGTACTATTTTGGCAGATTGCTGTTATGTTTGCGTTGTTTGCATATGTTTTCTTGTTTAATGATTCTATTTGAGGATAGGATTATTAAATATGCAGAGGCATTTAATATGCAATGTCGAATAATAATTTTACTGATTTTCTAGAGTAGAGAATGATAAGGTTATTGCATTGGTTTATGCTAACTTATCTCACGAGTTCTTGTTGAGTTTTGTGTGGATGAAGTTTTTGAGATTTAGGGAAACCATGATATGAGAGGAATTAAGGAGACACAAAACTCAATATTGGGGATTCCCAAGGCATCCCAAGTTAATATTCTAAGAAGTCTCAAGCATCTAAGCTTGCGGATGCCCCGGTAGGCATCCCACCTATCTTCGTGAACAATTATTGGTTAATATCGGTTGAGCCTAAGTTCTTGCTTCTTCACATGAGTTGTGATATTCTTGGAATATCATTTTGTTTTTTTCCTTGATGTTTTAATAAATTACTTAGATCTGAAAGTTTTAAATAAAAGAGAGTCCTCAAATATCTACCCATTTACATAACTACTCGCTTGATCTTCACTTATATCTTTTTGGAGTAGCTTGTCATTTACTCTTGTGCTTCACTTATATCCTATGAGTAAATTGTTGAATGAATTGGATATCATGAAGTTGAAATTACATGTTCATATCATGCCTAGTAGTGGCTTCACATTGGGTTTAGAAAGTGAAAGCTTTTGAAGCTTGACAATCACAATATTGGTCATACAAGCAATTCATGAATAATTAGTAGAAGGAATAGAACTTTCACATGCAAATACACTATCCTGGAAATCTTTTGTGATTGTGAGCCCCCATCAAAATATTATATGCCAAAATTGTTGACGTTGGACAAGGAAGACAATGTAGTGATTTATGTTTGTTCATATTCACATATATGTTATATTGTCATAGATCCTTCAACATGTGGTGCTTGCCCCCCATCTTTGCTAGCCAAAAATTTCGCACCAAGTAGAGATACTACTCGTGCATCCAAAAAACCCTTAAACCCAAATCTTATTTTCAAGAGTCCTTCATACCTACCTAAGGATTAAGCAAGATCCTTCAAGTAAGTTGTCATCGGTGCAATAAGGCAATAAAATTTGCTTCTAAAAGTATTGGATCATTTAGTGTAAGAGAAATTTGAGCATTGGATGAACTTGTGATGGCAAAGAATAAAAGCGATAGACTACATAATAAATGTTGCTATCATAAGGGGTAATATAACGTGACATTCTTTTGCACTAAGGGGTTGAGCATGCAAACAAATAAGCGCATGGCAACCTCTGCTTCCCTCTGCGAAGGGCCTATCTTTTACCTTTATGTATTTACTTTCATGAAAGATTCAAAGTTTTTCTCTCTATTCCTTTTTATTTTCTTGTTTGGCAATCATCATGTGGTGAGGAAAGATCTAGGCACATATATCCAGTTGGATATGGGTAGCATGAGTTATTATTGTTGACATCACCCTTGAGGTGAATTCGTTGGGATGCGAAATTATAAGCCCTTATCTTTCTATGTGTCCGGTTGAAACGTTTTGCTCATGTGTATGCGATGAGTGTTAGCAATCATAGAAGACTATATGATGGTTGAGTATGTGGATCTCTTACTTAGACTCTGTTGAATAAGTTGAATTGCAATTGCTTGGTGACTGAGAACATATGTTGTTGAGTTTCAAGAGAATTCATTATTTCAACCTTAACATGTGAATTGGTTGCTACTATAACATGAGAAGTTTTATAAGCAAAAATTGTTGTTATGATGCTAGGAAAAGTGAGTGAAATTGTCATTAATCAAACTTGTGCACTTTGCTAGCATTCACACTTCATAAATTATTTCTTTTATCATTTACCTACTCAAGGACGAGTAGGAATTAAGCTTGGGGATGCTGATACGTCTCCAACATATATATACTTTATGAAGTATTAATGCCATGTTTACAATAATTTTATATAGTTTTGGTATGATTTGCATGGAACTAACCCGGACTGACGCTGTTTTCAGCAGAACTACCGTGGTGTTGTTTTTTGTGTAGAAATCAAAGTTCTCCAAACACCGCGAAACTTTTTGTGGATTTTTTATGAACCAAAAGACCACCAATGGGCCAGAGCAGCACCTGGGGGTGCCCCAAGGGGGGCACAACCCACCAGGGCGTGCCTAGGGGCCCAGGCGCGCCCTGGTGGGTTGTGCTCACCTCGCTGGCCTCTGTACCCCTTCTTCGCCCTATAAATTCCCAAATGTTCTGAAAACCCTCGAGGAGACCCTAGATTGGAAGTTCCGCCGCCGCACGCCTCTATAGCCACCGAAAACTAATCAGGAGCCCGTTCCGGCACCCTCCCGAAGGGGGAGATCATTCACCGGTGGCCATCTTCATCATCCCGACGGCCACCACGATGAGGAGGGAGTAGTCCACCCTCGGGGTTGAGGGTTTGTACCGGTAGCTATGTGTCTAATCTCTCTCTCGCGCGATCTTGAGAGGTCACGATCTTGATGTATCATGGGCTTTGTTAATGTAGATGGATCATATGATGTTTCTCCCCTCTCTACACTTGTTGTGGTGAATTGGGTCTTTACCCTTTGAAGTTTTGTCTTGTCGGATTGAATGTTTAGATCTGAGAACACATGATATATGTCTTGCATAAGAATACTCGTAGTGACAATGGGGTATTATTTTGATTCACTTGATATATGTTATGGCACTCAACTTGCGGATTCCCAAGGTGATATTGGGGTAGTCTATGCATAGGGGTTGATGCACGTTTTTATTATCTTTTCTCCGATAGAAACTTTGGGGTCTCCTTGTAGTTCTTTGTGTGGATTGAGTATTATGAATCTGAAATTGTTTGATACATATCGTATAATTAACTCATGGGTACTCGTGGTGACATTGGGGTATCTAGGTGACATTAGAGTGGTTGATATGCATCATATGGTGTTATTTTAGTACGAACTCTTGATTAGATCGATCGGAAAGAATATCTTGCTGTTATTTTAGTATGAACTCTAGGATAGATTGATCGGAAAGAATAGCTTTGTGGTGGTTTCGTATCCTACGAACAATTTCTATCTTTTGTTCTCCGCTAATAGGAACTCGGGAGTGATTCTTTATTGCACTTTGAGGGATAATCATATGATCCAACTATGTTAGCATTGTTGAGAGATTGCACTAGCGAAAGTATGGACCCTAGGCCTCATTTTCCATCATTGCGATACCGTTTGTGCTACGTTTTACTATTTATTACCTTGCTGTTTTTTATTGTCCGCACTACAAAAACTCATATCAACTATCCATGCTACACTTTTATCACCATATCTTTGCCGAACTAGTGCACCTATACAATTTGCCATTGTATTGGGTGTGTTGGGGACCACAAGAGCTTGTATTTGGTTGCAGGGTGTCTTGAGAGAGACCATCTTCATCCTATGCCTCCCACGGATTGATAAATCTTAGGTCATCCACTTGAGGTAAAATTGCTACTGTCCTACAAAACTCTGCGCTTGGAGGACCAACACGACTCTACAAGAATAAAGTTGCATAGTAGACATCACTGGCGTGTATTATAAGCCAAAGGGTTTAGCCCGTAGAGGGTACTTCAACACAGTTGTGTTCACCTAGCCCTAGAGTTAGAACACATCTTACGATCTTGAGGTAGATCAACTCTGTACTCGATATATCTTCATCAATATAAACAAGAGTAGGATGAAGGGTTTTACATCCATTAAGAGGGCTCGAACCTGGGTAAACATCATCTCCATGTTCCAGTTACCCTCGATCCGGGATCCACAGTTCGGGACCCCCTACCCAGAAGTCTGCCGGATTTCACACCGACATGAGGCAATGCCGAAGTCGTGGTGCTCCCGCTGGCAAGCGGAGTAGGGGGAGCTCCTCCTCTAGCGGTTCTTGGCGCCGCCACCCACGCTCTCCGGGCCCGTCGGCGTTCATGGCGGCCGGCTCATCCGTCAAGGAGGAGCTCGTCATCTCCTCCATTGACGAGGAGGACCAGACACTGGTGCCACAACCACATCAGCCGCCCCGACTCCTTAAGAAGGCCACTCTGACGATTTCTTCCGTCAGGTCGAGATAATGATGGATCGGTCGGTTTGTTACATGGGCTCATCGCCGCCATCACTAGCGCGAGTGAAGGAGGAGCCGCCGTCCCCGCCGCACCACCGTGTGAAACATGAGCTAGCGGCCGGGCTCCGACCTGTGAAGGAGGAGTCGTCCTCGCCCCCGCACAACCGTGGCGTTTAAATCGGATGCCGCGTGAAGGAGGAACATGCCTCGCCCCCACGCCACCGCGGCGTCCAAATCGTATGCCATGTCAAGGAGGAGCCGGCGTCCCCGCCATGCAGCCGGTACGACCGCATGGACATGCCGTCGTCGTCGCCGCGTCGCCATCGCCTCGCTGTCAAGGCGGAGTTGCCGCGTGTGATCAAGAAGGCGCGGGGGTGCCTTGTCCACTACCTCGGAGGAGGCAGTCCCTCGGACTCGAGGGTCGTCGTATCGGCTCGGCACCAGGCAAGGTACGACCGGTTCAATGTCGATCACCACTCCACGTCGGCCAAGAGCAACCTGACGGTGTACTGGTTCTGCAACGACCCTAACCTCGCGCCACGTGGGCGCTCGACTGCTCCGTGACCACCACAGAGACGGCCACCAGACGCCTCCGCTGCCTTGACGGCGAGCTCGTCAAGATCGGCGAGGAGTGGTCACTTAGCGACTGCTCCGCCAACACCAGTCGCAGCAAGTCCGCCGCCAGGGCTCCGAAGGCCACATTGGCAGTGGCCGCGATAGCACACTGCAAGGCACGACAGGAGGCGGAGTGGCTCCTCCGCAAGCGGCAGCAAGCCGCCGAACAAGGCTGTCGTGGCCCTCCGGCGCTGTTCTGCCGTTGGAGGGACCACGACGACGACGGCGGCACCGACGGAGACGGCGGTGCGGCAAGGCATGGGGACCACACATACGAGGTGGTCATCCGGTATATGGTTTATGTTTTTTTAGTTTTTTTTGTTATATGATCGAAATATCAACCTTTTATGTAAATTATGTCCGAACTTCAATGAAATTTGCCTGGTTTGATCGAGTTTGGTCCAATTAGTTCAAATTGTTGGCCGGATGTATGATGGCAGCGTTGGATGGCGGCCTACCGCATCTATGTCCGTGGACGGATGGGAGAAAATTCGCAGTTGCCGTTGGAGAAGCCTTTAGTTTTCGTAGATAGAAAAGCTATCTTGTGCACAGTAGATAAATCACTCTAGGTATTTCCAGCCTAAAAAGAGGCTGTTTGTGGAATGCTTAATATATTAACCGAAGCATTGTCTGACAAGTACTTGGGATTACCGACAATTGTGGGTGTTGATAGAAGTGATTGCTTTCAACATCTTGTTGACAAAGTGTGTCAAAGGTTGAAGGGTTGGAAGGAAAAATTCCTATCAGTTCAAGGTAAAGAAATCCTTCTCAAAGCGGTAGCTCAGGCAATTCCATCATATGCTATGTTTGTTTTTAAATTGCCGAAAGATTTGCAAAGCAATCACTGATGAAATATCGAGCTTCTGGTGGGGTGATGGAGAGGAAAAAAGGAAAATGCACTGGTTTGCATGGTGGAAGATGTGTGTACCAAAGAAGAAGGGAGGAACGGGATTTAGAGACCTTCATAGCTTTAACCTTGCTATGTTAGCAAAGCAGTGTTGGCGACTGATCCACAATCCTGAATCTTTGTGTGCACAGGTTCTAGGTGCAAAATACTACCCGAATGGTAATATCATGTGAGATGGACCGAAGAAAGGCTCCTCGTTCACATGGCAAAGTATCTTTGCGGGGATACAAACGTTCAAGAGGGGGTGTATTTGGGGGGTGGGTACGGGTTCACATATTAATATCTGGGAGGATCCATGGATTCCATCAAGCCCGTCAAGGAAAGTAATCACCCCTAGAGGGGGGGTTATGTTATCAAAAGTGCAAGATATAATTGACCCACACACGGGTCAGTGGGATGAGGCACTTATTCAAAGTGTGTTCTCACCTGTTGATGTAAGCAGAATATTACAAATCCCACTCTAAGTTGAAGTAACAGGGGATCTTGTGGCATGGCAATTCACAAAGTCACGAACATTTTCAGTACACTCGGCTTATCACGTAGAGTTTGATAACCAGTTCGGTCGGCATTACAGAGAAGCTAATAGTCCAGGAACTGCTCAGCTAAACGGGGTCTGGAAGGAGATTTGGCACCTCCGCTTACCGGGAAAGATTAAACACTTTGGTTGGAAAGTGCTTAAAGGAGTGCTACCGTGCTACGGTGTGCTAGCGGACAGAAATGTCCCCTTGATCCCACAATGCCCAATATGCAAGGTTGGCTTGGAAGATATTCAGCACTGTTTATTCACATGTGATAGAGCTCGACTTGTGTGGGCATCGCTAGGACTAACAGAGGAGATTGACAAAGCTGTTATACAGGACCGGTCCGGCTCTGTTAATTTGGACACATTGATCTGACTACAGAAGCTACCAGGGGATAATCCAATGACTGAACTTATTCTAGTTGCTATGTGGTATATATGGTGGTAGCGGAGGCAAGTATCGAAAGGGGAGACAGTGTCAACCCCGGAACAATCAGCTATCTCAATACGAGTTCTCGCTACCAACTTTGTTCGAGCAAATACACCAAAATTGGCTACCCGCAAGAAAGATCAGAGTGTGGAAAAAGCCAGGTATGGGAGTTATAAAGCTTAATGTTGATGCATCACTTCATGAGGAGAATCTTCATGGAGCCTGTGGCGTTGTGGCATGTGATGACCATGGCAAATTCTTGGGAGCAGCAACACAAGTTCTATCTCATGTATCAAGCGCAGGATCAGCTGAAATCTTGGCTATCCGCTCCGGACTATACTTAGCAGCTAACATGGGATGGACCAAGATCATCATAGAATCGGACTGTATGCACGCCTTGGAGGCAATATCTGATCCAGCTGCGTATATGGGAGCCGGTGTCCCGGTTGTGATGGAGTGCTCCCTTCTGGCGATGGAATTTACAAGTGCTAGTTTTGATTTTTGTAACAGAGAGGGTAATATGCTTGCGAATGGTCTTGCGAAGCATTGTCTTAGTAGTAGAATCTCTGAAAGTTGGGAATCCTCCGTCCCTGACTTTGTTCTTCACCATTATGTAAATGATCTTGCCATTATTTGAGGAATAAAGTCATGACGTTCAAAAAAAAATCCAGCCTAAAAAAACTGAAAATGGAGTTTGTAACGTAAATCTTGGAAGCATTAATTTCTATATTTATTTGGTGGAAGCAAATCACGACTTGCTAAAAATAAAGAAAATCAGCATTAATTTCCTGGCTCAGTGGGATCCTTCCAAAGATTTCAATCGTGCGCGGGGGATCAGCTGGGTCTTGGATTTTACCGTAACCGTTTCCAACAATCGAGAGCGTTTATAGTGGAGGACCCACGTTTCCCTCGCGCAAACGCAGCGGCACAACATCCGGGACCGACCGGACGCCTTCCGATCCAGCAAAACCCCCAGAACCCCAGATCACGACGCCTCGCTATGGAGTTCCACTACCGCGCCGGCGACGAGCGCTGTCCGTCGGTGGGGGCCGCTGCTACGTCGGCCAACTCCGAGACGGCAGGTGAGCTCTCCTCCCTGTTTACGGCCGGCTCTTGGTTCTTCATGCCTCTCTCCCGCTGATCTTCTTGTTCCCTTTGGTGAAGCCACGCGCGTGCATAATGTTCTCGTCGCCTGCGAGGGGTACCACGGGGAGAACTCACCGCCGCCGGCGTCTGATCCGGACGAGCTGCGGCGCCGGGCGGCGAAGGAGAGGATAAGGGCGCGGATCCTGCGGGAGGAGGCGGAGGCCCTGGCGCTCGAGGCCGAGGTCCGCCGTGAGCTCATGGAGGAGCGCGCCAGGTTGCTCGTGGGGCTGGCCGGCGTGTCGGAACATGGGGCGGTGCCATCGCTGAAGACGGCGGCGCCGTACTTTCATGAGGTTTGCTGATCTGAGGATTCAACCTTTTGCTGCTCTGAGGATTCAACCTTTTGAATCTAGGTCTCCGGGTCCTTTTTATCCCCTAACTATTCCAATATCAGTGTTCTTCTCCGGTCTGTGCAGGCCGGGTCGAAAGTAGACGTGTCTGCTGCAGTGCCAGGCAAGCGGAAAAACCCTGATGTACATGATGCATCTGCTGTTTTGGCGGCCACGGGAAGCAAGAAGCCGAAGTCAGGCCTGACTTGCACGGTGTGCAACATCACGGCAACCAGCGAGGTTGCCCTGCAAGAGCACCTCCGAGGGAAGAGCCACGGGAAGAAGGCCGCTAAACATGCGCAGCCATTGCCTGGAACAGGTCAACCAGAGGAGGATGCGGTAATAAAATGCAGCATGTATACACATTTCAGTTTTATATCTGCGTACTGAAATACGGAATGCAAAGTATTGTTCCATTTCTGATGTCCAATACCTAATTGGCTGAACTAACTTTGAATCTTGTTCTTTAGGTGAAACAAATTTAGATATAATACCACTCAAGCATTATATATATGTGATGTTAAAAGCATCATAATATCTTGCTACTGCATAAGTTATATGGATCTTCGAATCAAACTGTCCTGGATTGTGTTTTGATTTGTACTGTACTAGCCTTACATTTTCATATTCAAGTATATATGAATTCGTGTTTGTTTTGAATACATGAACACGTATGCTGTCTGGGCTTGAGTCCATAGCCCAGGCCACTGCAATTCTTTTTTCTTGACAACTTGATGCCCTACTGATAGTGTTGTCATATTCAGTATTCACTAGTATTCTTGAATTACCTATATTTTACAGCCCAGCTAGCTAGACTGGCTTGATTAGGTGTAACTTGTAACACCAGTAAATCACACATTTTGAGGAACATAAATAGGTCTCGACTGCTTCTGATTTCACTATGAATACATAAAACAATTCTATATCTACAGAGATGTATATATATCTGGTGGTAACTGGTAAGACTTGGAACAATCCAAGCTAAAGCCTTACATGTCATCTTGTTACCAAATACAAATATTTCGTACTAACCTTCAGCAAGTCTTTTTCCTGTTGATAGTTTCTGTCATTTGCGAGACATAAGATTATTTCTTATATGTGTCAAATAATTGACCGGTGTTTGTGTTTGATGCAGTTTAGCTTGAAGGTAAATGGGTCGCCAGCCTTACCGGCCAAGGGGAAAAACCCTGGTGTTGATGTCGCTTCAATGGCTCTCGCTGAAAAAAGGTGCGACAACTTGGACTTGAACTGCACGGTCTGCGGCATCACAGCAAGCAGTCAGAAGAACATGCAAGATCACCTCAAAGGGAAAATTCATATGAGGAAGATTGCCATGCTCGCGCAGCCATATCCTAAGGAGAATGGGGTAAGGAATATGGTTTGGACTTTGCCAACACTACCCAAATTCAACAAAACAATATATGTGTTTTACTGTAGCATGGTTAACTATAATATTCATAATTTCATATGAGGCTACTTGAATCGGTTGTCTTTCCAACCTATTTATTGACAACAATACTGCCTCCTTACAAATATGTAACACCCCCTCAAATTTTGAGCCTAACTTTGACTACAAATTTGACTAATAAAATCTGAGATGTATGCCACGAAAAATATATCACTAATTTTGTATCTGAAAGAAGTTTCAAATGCTATAGTTTTTGTGGCATATAGCTGACATTTTATTAGTCAAGTTTATTGTTAAAGTTAGGCTCAAAGTTGGAGAGGGTCTTATATGCTTGAAAGTAGGTATTATTCTGATCCTATTAGTATAAAGTGCTCGTCCTTTTGTATACAAAAGGGCCCAAACTGCAAATCCAGTAATAAGACCATCTCCACAATGCTCCCATGATACCATTTGAAAAAATTCAATTTTAAATGTCTTAAAAAATTCTGAAAAAAATTATGTATGTTGACATCACATGAATGTACAATCCCTAAAAATTTCAGGTCCAAATTCCAAATATACATTGAGAAACAAAAAAGACAACCTAAAAATTTCAGGTCCAAATTCCAAATATACATTGATTGTCTTTTTTGTTTCTCAATGTATATTTGGAATTTGGACCTGAAATTTTTAGGGATTGTACATTCATGTGCTGTAAACATCCATAATTTTTTTCAGAATTTTTTGAAATGGTATCATGGTATCACCTAAAGGTTGGTATCATGTGATATCTTCCCCCAGTAATAATACAAGGCCAAAGTGTATCATGATTTCTCGAACATATATAAAGAGGTCTCAAAGGCTATTAAAGCATGATTAATTGCTGAGAAACCAATTTTATATGTCCTTACAAATGTCTTTGGTGCTAATTTCTAGTCTAGTAAAATGTTTGCATTCTTCCATTATTTTTGAACATTAAGAGGCGTGAGAAGCATGGGAGCTTGTGAGAAGGGATTTTCTAAACCTAGGGACATAGGAACCCTATAGCCTTATACGGCTAAAAAATATTGCTGAACTTTGATAAAATACCAAATAAATCATGCTCAGAGAGGATGGATATAGTATATGCATCTAAAATTTATAACTTAAATATGACTTGTAACTTACACCGTTCCTTGTTCATCTAGGTCTCATACAGTCATATTTAAGTTTTAAAGTTGGCACGCCCATACTTGTATCCATCCCTAATTGCATCTGATTTATGTCATATTTTTCTGAAACTTATGCGCATATTTTTAGGGTGTATAAGGTTCAGATGTACTCCGTTTTAGTTCAAAAACATAGATTCATCATCAATGCCACTTCAAAAACTTGGTATCTCAGGAAATTCCACTATCAATGTTGCAGCGAGCGATGCCACTAGTGTCTTTCCAAGTTTTGTGCTAGTGCCATCTCAGTCCCTTTCCTGTCAATCTCTCCATCTCTGGCCATGTGATGTTTTGGTTTTGCACTGTCCCTTCAAACGGTTTCGGTCAACCTTGTTTGGTTTTATCCGACGTTATATTTTCACATCTTGTCATTTCTCAAGACGTGCTCGGGAAAAACCAGCCAAGGTTGATCGATTTGAACGGTTTGAAAAGACAGCAAAACATGAAACATCACATGCTCAGAGAAGGAGAAAGTGATAGAAAAGGGACTGAGATGGCACTAGCACAGAGCTATGAAAACATTAGTGGCATATGTCTCCGTAACCTAAACGAGTGTCTGCTTAGTGGAGTTTGTGTTTGTTCATGCAGGTCTGCTCAAAACCAAATGCATCAGCAGCCGTGCTACCGGCCAAGCGGAAGAACTCCGACGTGGTCCCTGCCGCATCCACCCTTTCAGCCGGGCCAAGCAGCAAGAATCAGAAGCGAGGCTTGACCTGCACGGCAACCAGCGAGAAGGGCATGCAGGATCACCTCAAAGGGAAGGCTCACATGAAGATGGCGGCCTCGCTTGCACCTGGGGAAGCGGAGGAAGAGGCAGAGGTGGAAGGCGGCTACACGCCGAGGAAGTTCCATATGCTGACAGACTCCGGGACATTGTGCGAGGTGGTGCAGCTGAACGGCTCCATCCTCTGTGAGGTGTGCGACGTGCGGACCGCCGACATCGTTACCATGATGTGCCACCTACAGGGGACCAAGCACGTCTCCAAGCAGGCCAAGCAGAAGCAGTGCGAAGCCGTGGAACCACCGGCTGCCGTCGCTGCTGGTGGCGACAGGACAGGATCAGAGATGGTGCTCTTGGGGGCCAATGACGTGGGCCGGGTGGACGGCGGCTCCCTGCTGTGCGAGCTCTGCAACGTGAAGGTGCCATCGGAGTGCGCCATGCAGTCTCACCTGTCCGGCAGGAAGCACACCAACAAGGCGAAATTGGCTGCAGTTGGTGTCAGTGCATGTGGCAACGTGTCAGGCTCAGAAACTGTGCTCATGGAGGCCAATGGCGTGCGCCGACTGGACGGCGGTATCCTGCTGTGCGAGCTCTGCGACGTCAAGGCCTCGTCGGAGTGCGTCATGCAGACTCACCTGTCTAGCAGGAAGCACACCAACAAACAGAAGGCCACCGTTGACGCCGGTGCAGGACAGGGGGTGAAGAAGGCTGCCGCCACCGCCGCCACGATCGGCAGCCCATCCAAGGAAGCCGCCTCCATCGTCGTCAATGGCAGTGATGACTCGGTGAAGAAACCAGCAGCGGGAGAGATGGAGGTAGATGTGTCATCGGCAGGACAGGGGGTGAAGAAGGCTGCCGCCGCCGCCGCCGCCGCCACGATGGGCAGCCCATCCAAGGAAACCGCCTCCATCATCGTCAATGGCAGCGATGACTCAGTGAAGAAACCAGCAGCGGGAGAGATGGAGGTAGCTGTGTCATCGGCAGGACAGGGGGTGAAGAAGGCCGCCGCCGCCACCGCCGCCATCGGCAGCTCATCCAAGGAAGCCGCCTCCACCGTTGTCAACGGCAGCGATGACTCGATGAAGAAACCAGCAGCGGGAGAGATAGAGGTGGTAGTGTCATCGGCAACGCCTCAAGTGGATGTCGCCGCCCCGGTCTGCGCCCGTGTTTCCTCCGTGGCCCCCATGGAAGTAGATGAAGGTGCAGGGGCCGGAGATGGTGCTGCCAAAGCTAAAGAACAAGAGAAAGCTGATGCCGAGTTAGAGGGAGCCGTGGAGATCGACGGAGGCCCCGCCGTGACCGGCGAGGAGTATTACATCAAGGTGGAGGGCAAGATGTTCGTCACGCTGAGGCAGGCGGACGACAGCCTCTCGTGCGGCCTGTGTGGCGTGCACGGCTGCGACAAGCGCGGCATGATCAGTCACCTCTACACCAGGGACCACTGGCGCAGAGCCCGTCTCGCCGAGGAGAAGAAGCGGGCATCGGAGGCAGCGCTAGAGGCAGTGAACAAAGACGGCGACGGGGACGGCGTCCCGGTCACTGACGGAGCGGCTCAGGTCGACAACTGAGGGCAGCCGTGCGTGACTATGCATGGGACGCTCGGCGGTGTGTGCTGAACTTTGTAGTAGTAATGTACTGTATGTGTGTATGGGCTCTTGAGACTTCAGTACAATTGTTGAGCCCTTGTGTGGGTGTGTGAGACAACTTGAAATCTTTCAGCACAACTTATTTTAGACTTCAAGTACAATTTCCTTGTAGCTATTTTCTGCATGCTAGCAGCCCTTGTATCTTTTGTAGTCCTTTTATCAAATCATACATGCTAGCAGACGATGCCTGGTGAAGATCGCTCCCAGCCGGCCAGCCCCATCACATGAGTTCCTCGCAAAGTTTTGGTAGGTTTGGGCTGAATTGTCGAGGGAGGAATTGTTTATAGAATACTACTTGTTAGTCCTTCCTTCTTGGCAGGCGGCCTGTTCCCAGGGAATGAAGTGCGAGATGCAATTCTCCTTCATCAGTCTATGCATGAAGTTGCCAATAGTTCACCTGAGCAGTCAGTTCAGACAATATATCAAACACATGTGCATGCGCGCATAGTAGCAGCAAAACTAGAAACCCAATAACTTATACTCCCTCCGCTCTTAGCTTGCAAAAACATCTTATATCATGGGATGGAGGAAGTACTTTATTATCATGTTCTTCTTGGTTTCTTCAGGAAAATAATTAACATTAGAATGCAACAAACTCATTTCATTGTCAAACCTTGTATGTAAATAGATATTACATACCCCATGGAGGGTGGGAAACTTATGAGTAAATTTCAGGTTGTGGTCGCTCCCGTGCGAGCGGTCGGGCGGACGCCCAAACCCTAGCCACCGCCGCCGCAAAATCCACACTCCTCTCCGCCGCCGCCGGGGTGGTTGCTGCCGGCGGGTCTGAGTGGCGTCGGGGCTGCTGGGCCTAATGCTTCTGGTGTTGCAGGTGAGCAGTCTACCTTGATCAATCGGCGCTTTGGATGTGTGTGCTCAACACGGCAAAAGTCGTGCTCTCACCGGAGCCAGCGACAGGACGCTTGTGGGTGCCAAAAAACCTTCTTGAAGGCATTGTTGTAATGTTGAGCTCGCCATCCTAGTCGCGACTTCAGAGAAACCTAGGTTCCAGGTCCGCCTGGAATGGATGATGGCGGCGCTATATGCGCCGCATCCCTTCTTGAAGGCATCGTCTGAAGTCGGCTGGTTGTTTTGTTGGGTAGCTGCTCACTATGGGGATGTTGTTGGTGGTGGTGCGGCCGGATTGGGGTTGGCGGTGGGTGTGAGGTGCTCTGTCAACGTGATTTTGGCTCGATCATGCCCTGGAGTGTCTGCTTTTTTCATCTGAAGTTGGGTTAGCGGGGGCGTTATCCTCTTTCGATCACCTCGTTCCCGTATGACACCCTACCTCTCCGGGGTGTTGTTGGGTGGCGACCAGACGACCAATGTTAAAGGCTCTCCTTGCTTGGTCAGATGAAGATGAAAGTTGAAGTCCTCCTCCTTGCTGGTTTTGCTGATCAGTTTGGTGATGGGGGTTAGTGGTGGGACTTCCCATGGCTGCCGTTGTGGCACTGCGAGCTTCGTGCTCTTGGCGTTGTCTTGGTTCATCTTTGCTCGGTGATGCTGCAAGATGCCTCCCCAACCTGCTAATCGTTCCAGAATTTTCATGGCGGAACTCCCAGCCAAGGTTCGTGCTTGTCACTCGTTGATTGTGGATGCTCCTCTGTTGCGCCGTGGTGTTCGATAGGCACGCCGGTGCGGTGCGTTAGGTCGCTTGCCAAGTCTTTGTATTGTGATCCTTCGACGACTCCCTCATCTATTTGTGCCTTTCATGGGTTGTCCTTGATCTTCTTGTATGGTTCCAGTTTTCCTCATAAACTGGATCATTCTTATGGCATTAAGGCCACTTTGAAATATATTCAGGTGGGGAGTCTTCCCCCACGGTGACCATTTAAAAAAAAACATACCCCATGGAGTCGTACGTGTACCAGCATTGATGCGCTCGATCCAGAGAGATTGCATGTCCCTTTTCTTGTTGCGCCGATCCCTGTACGAATATTGCAATGCTTTTTCTACATGCTCCCTGGCGATTCTTATGTAGTTTTAGCCCTCCTCTGAATCTCTTAGCTAGCTTAAAAATCTTCCCCTTGTTCATCTTTGAGCTCTTGAGATAGAAGTAAAGAAAGTGGAGAAAATTATGAATTACTGCAATGAGATAGAAGTTACGCAAGTTGCAGCGGGCAGCCTTGTCAATAGTGTCCTTCTGCTTATCGCGTAATTGCATGTATCATCTTCATAGTCGCAGGCTAGGTCTAACATGGTCCTTGTGATTGAAAAGTGCTTCAATATGGTTCCGATACATGAAAATACATGGTGTATACTATTTCCGTGGGTGACACGCGTCGAGCATGGCACGTCCGTCAGTGGGCACGAGAAATATATTATCAGAAGAAAAGCAAGTGTGCGTGTGTGCTATGTCGGGAGATGCTCTCTATTATACTGCAGTTTTTTGTATAAGAAAACTATTTAGGTATACAGTCCTTTTTTGGGGCTGCACGGGCCTATTTTTTTTAAAAGCTACGGCCCAGCTGTCTTCTTTGTGTTCTGTTTTTTTTGTTCGTGTCTTTTTTGGCGGTCTCCGTTTTGGCTCAAGCGGCCAGGCACGTACCCCCGCACTCGCTATGTCCAGAATTTTGGAAATTGCGAACATTTTTTAACTCATGAACATTTTTTCAAATCGTTGAACATTTTTCGAATTTAAACTTTTGTTCATCAAAGTATATGAAAAAATAAAAATTCTTGAATATTTTTTGAAATCACAAACATTTTTTGAAATTACGTACATGTTTTTTGGAACTCGTGAACAATTTTTTGCATAGGCGGACATTTTTGAAATTTGGAAACAACTTTTGGAATTCAGAAACATGTTTTGTTTTCAATTAACATTTATTGAATTCATGAATATATTTTTGAATCAGCGAACATTATTTGAAAAATTGGACAAAAAATTGAAATTCCAAAAAATTGTTTTGGATATTTTTAACATTTCTTAAGAATACATGAACATTTTTTGAAGATACGAACTTTTATTTTTTTTAAATAATGAACATTTTCTCAATCGATGAAAGTTCTCTTAATTCAGGAACATTTTTTGAATTCACGATTTATTTTAAAAAGACAAGGAAGTGCATATAATAGGTAATGCATCCCCACAACAAACAAGATCACGCAGTTAGTCTGCTGGCTACGTCGCCAGCTGTGTGGGCAGAGGTTGCGAGGTCGAAGCCCCATACATCCCCACCCACCCCCCACCCCAAATAATTTTCTATGAGGAACTTGTCCTCCCCTCTTTGAAACAAGGGGCGCTTCTGGTTCTGTGCGTGCTTCAAACAATTTTATCTTCTCCATATTGAGAATGTATCATGTGCACCCGACAAACTGGTGCACCAGGTGCTCTGGTGGATCATGAGCCTTTGGAATCAAAAGATAGGGACAGAATGCGGTGCAAAAGGGAGCCGCTGGTGCTTTTACAAATTTACCCTTGAAGTGTAACTGAATTCTGTATCCACCCCCTCTCCTGTCGTCTCTCTTCCTCTGTTCTTCTTTCCTGTGCCACCGTACGCCATGGGAGTAGGGTTAGAAAAAATATTGCTCGATGTCATCTCACTCCCTCTCCTTTCTCTCCTCCCTCTCCTATACCTAGGGTAGGATCTCCTGCATGAAGCTTAATTGCACTCTGCGCTCGTCTGAATCGACTGTGTGGATTGACAGATTGATTTAAGCAGCGTTGGTCCATGACGTCGATTCTGTAGTGCTACGGGAGTTGAGGTTGCTTCCGCGATTCATGTATCAAGGGTATGTTCTCTTCTTCCCTTATCCATGAGTTCTTACTGTATTTTGGTTCTTCCGATATGATCATAATTTTCCCCCATTCATTTGAAACAAGTGGCATTGGGAATAATAATGTTATATGCACTGGTTAGATGTACGATCTAAAACTATAAGGGTAAAATTTTAATCTCAATTGCAGCAGTAAGATTGGAAATAGACTAATGAGGTGCTTTCTTGCCCTTCATATTTATAAATGTTTCGACATAATTGTTAGTAGTACTTTTATATGAAGAAATCGGTACCTAAGAGATTGATTACAGGTCGGCGATACATTATTCGTTACACGACTCTTGTGATTCACTGGAATGTGCATGTTTTCAGAACAATTACTAGTTGTTAATGTACATGAATGCCTTATTTACCCCCAGATAATGACACAAGATTTCCTTTTCAAATTCATGTTTTTGAGAAAAAACTTATTGTGCACTTGCCTTCTAATCAATTATTTGCAGGCAGTCCCTGGAATGGGTTTTGACATCATGCGGCCAGGATCATTAGTTGCAACTTCCCAGATTAATGATGAAGCATAACCAAAGCATGTTCTTTTGTTAGACTTCTTTTTATGTAAAACATGATGTATTTATGGTGTTCAGAGTTTTCTTATTTTTTATATACTCCTTAAACAGGTAAACCATGATACGCCAAAACAAACTTCCTTTGACGTCCATTAGACCTTTTGAGTATGCTGATTTATGCCACTCCTTAGTTAATGCTTAGTTAAGCAAGTGTATGTCAGTTTCTCTCAATGCGAAATGTGCAAGTTGTGTTGAAAGATGTAAAAGATGTCGACCCACATGATCTGGCCTCTATTTTCATTTCAATAAAATTACGAGTGTCAGGTTTTCTGTTTAGTATTTCAGATGTTTTTCCTTTTCCTGTAAGCTTGTGGCCTTGGTGCGTACCTAAGAGATTGATTTCAGATAAGGAATCTGAGTGAAAAAATAGTCAACCAACATCCAGTAGATTAGAGCCCAAACTTTGATTAATTCGAATCAAGGTAAAATATTAATACAAGTGCTCTGATAAAAAATAAGTTTTTTTTTTGAAAGTTCTCATACTGTTCTGCATGTAGATCACTCTTGGTTTACAAAAATGAAGCAACAACTATTTAGTCAGAAGTATGCCGGCATGGTACCTCGGGAACTTATTTCATTGTCTCGTGTTGTAAGGTCGTGAACCCCCAAGGCCCCAACACATTTTCATTTTCTCAAAAGCAGCGAAGAAGCGCAAGACTACATGAGGTATTTTGCTATGTTTAAGAAAACAGTGCACATAATATATCATTAGTGAGAAAATAGACTAAGCTATGAGAAATTTTATGCTAGTGTGTGATTTCCCAAGTGCTTATTGTAACAGGCAGCCAAGTCCTCTCTTTGTGGAGTGAAGAGGGAAGACAACAATCAGTTGGCTGTCAGTTGACCTGCAAGATGAAGCTTACTCCTTCATACTTCCAGGGGTTCAAGTCTCAGTTTGCATTAAAAAGTAGAAATGTTGCTGCAGACATCCATGCAAGAGAGGTTGTACTAAACTTTGATGTAATCTTGTACAGAACTTTCATGAAATCCATGTATTTCTGGATGATTTGATAGGATTACATAACGTGTTGCATATATTTAGCATGTCAAATTCACTGCTTACATACAATCCATTTTGCACTGGAACAATAAAAATGCATAAATGACACAGAAGCACAAATGGACTTGAATGGATTGATTTCCAGTATATGAAGTTTACTCTAACATGACCTCAAATATTTATTCCAGCAACGCATCAGTGAAACTGCCACATCTACTTATCTGGGACTTTTGCGATGCCCTTTGCCCGGTAAAGAATAACAAAACCACATTAGTACAACTTCAGAAAGTGCATAAACAACATTTTACACTGATGCTCTTTGGCCCTTGGTGTCTCCATTCTTTACCCTACGATTATATCGTTGATCTACTGAATCTTGCTTCTTCAGGTTTCTTTGTTCTTCGGGTTTCACACACGGTCAGCACTACTAGTTATTACTACATCTTCTAATTTTTTTCTATGGGCTGTAGTGAACTTTATTTCAGATAACTAATTCGGTCCATACTATTCAATCCAAATGCTACTTGTTTCAAACAAATCGGAGAAACTGGGATTGGAAAACTAGACTATACATGGATAATAGAATAACCAAATTTGGAGCTCATACCGCAAATCCTTTAGTAGTAAAATTAAGCAAGCCGCTGGTGGACCACATGATTTGGATCCTGGCCACTCGTGGTGTTTTAATGCTAGAAGCCGGGGCGAGGGAGGAAGGGGAAGAGAGAGGCAGCCCAAATTTCTCTTAACCCTGCTCGAGGCTGCTACACAGGTACAACAGATGGAAGGGGAGGTTGACGAACTCAGAACGGGGAGGTCAAGTCGCTGGGTTTAGCTAGACTTGAAGGTCTATTTTGCAAAATGGACCAGCATCTGCCTTTGCACCACATCTAGTCCCTATCTTTTTAATCCAAAGGCTCACGATCCACCGGGGCGCCTCGTGCACCAGTTCGTCTGGTGCACAGGATACGTTCTCTCTCTCTCCATATTACCATATCTCTAGAGCCAATAATTTTCTCTGAGGAACTACTGAACTCAATCACTTGGCGTCGTTACTCAACAGTTTTTTTTTCTTCTGTTGAGGTCTATCCTGTAAAGGTAGTAAAATTGGACCGGCATTTCAAGTACCAGGATCATATACATCATGTATTTTCATGTACCGGGACCGTATCGAAGCACTTTTGAACCACGAGGACCATGTTGGACCTGTGACTACGAGGATGATATGTGCAATTATCTCGTTGTTGACTTGGTGGGAGATTTTGAGATGCACGCTGTGGTCTTCATCTCTTCAAGAGCTTTGCAGTAGCAAGTAGTTGGTCACTTGCACGTTGTTGTTGATCATCGTCGTCGTCAACCCCTTCTTGATATGGCCGCATGTCTTCTCGTTGAAGGCGCCGCAGCCAAATCGGTGGGCATTGTGATGTTCCTTGAACTCCTTGATCTTCCCGCTCCCATTGGGTGTTCGTGCCCGGAGACAGATCCATAGGCCCTATGCACCATATGTCGGCCACGCCCGCCTTGATCTCCGTGTGCTCCGCCTTGAATTCCCTGTGAGCTTTCATGACAGTGTCAGCATGGTGCTTCTTATGCTTCTCCTTGTGCTTGTTGTCCTCCCCGGTATGGTGCTTCATCTTTTTCATCTTATCCGTGCTCTTGTGCTCACCCTTCATCTCCTTGCTGGCCTCCTTGTGATGTTGCGGCTTGTGTTCTTTGTATGCGTTGCCGTGGCCGTGGCCGTGGCATGTGGCTTGATCATGTCAAGAGGCTAGTGGACAACAATTTTCTCCGATGGTGGGAGTGGAGCAGACATGATCCAGCTTTCGTCGGACGGCTCTGACTCCAACTTCGGCGGCTCTGGCCCGGGCGACATGAATAGGGTGAAGATCGAGGCCGAAATATAGATAGAGGAAATGAATAAAGTGTATTTGTTTTGTTTATTTCGTTCGAATCGACTAGTTTAAATCTGTGTTATGTAATGTAGTTTGAGATAATTGTGCTATCTATGGTTATATTTGTGTTTAAGCAATGCACTTCGAATCAAATTGGGCTAGCGAGGTTCAAATTCGTGTGAATTTTTTAGGGGGTTAAGTTTGGTGATTCATCTAGGAAATGATTTTTAGCGGACCAAATAGTTTTTTGATGGAAAGACGTTCATGGCTAGCTTTATTAAAATCAAATCACATTTTCATCATCCGCTAAAAGACTATAAATAAAGCTTGGGGGTGTGTCCAACCACAAAGCCGTGGGATCAACACGCCCCTGCTGAGCTAGCACTTGAGCAACCATATTAAACTCTATTACAGTGTGTTTAGAAAGAACCTTCCCAAACTCTTCACTCAAACTTTGACATTCTTCAGCGATAGGAGCAGACACCATAGAATGTCCAATATTTAGGTTTGACGCTTCTACGACAACCAAATTATCCATCTACACAAGGAGTTAATTAATTTCTATAGTCAAGGCCAGCTTCAAACCTACCACTAAAGTTGTTGCTTCCACCGAAAAGATATCTCCAATATGCTCAAGTTTTGCACTAGAAGCACCTATGAACATACCCATATGATCACAGGCAACATCTCCACATGAACCATCATGATCATCCTAAGAAAAGAATCTACATTTAGTATGAGTTGTCCGGAAAAGCTTAACAGAGGGAAACCAGAAGTCTTGCCCTCGCATTGCCCCCCCCCCCCCCCCCCGCTAGGGCGGCTTGGGCGGAACCCTAACCCCCACTGCCGCCGGGCGCAACCTACCTCTCCCCTCCCCTTCGCCACCGTTGGAGGAGGCCGCTGGGCAAAGCCCTCGGGCGGCTGATGGCGGCGGCGGAGGCCCCCTTCCCTCCCGCGTTGCATTGGGTGAGGCGGTCACCCGGGGCGCAGGGGCCCTCCTCCCCGATCTGAGTCGTCGCGGCGGCGCGGCCGATCTGAGTCCGCCGACGGCGCAGTGGCGGCGTGGTGATGGGAGGAGGCGGCGGAGTTGCAGGCTTTGTGGAAGATCTGGTGGTGCCGGCTGCTTGATGGGCTTGCATGGTCATGGCGGCGGAGGTCGCAGTGGTCGGCGGCCTGGCCAGTCGGCAGCGGCGGAACATGGCCGGTGGCAGCAGCGATGTTCTGTCTGGATTCCGGGGCGGCGGCTCTGGATGTTGGCGGCTGGTGAAGCTAGGGCTTCCTGCGGCGGCATGGCGTGGTGCAGTCCCTGTCCAAGGCGGATCTATGACGGCGATTTGATCTATGGATTGGTTCGGATCAGAGACGGTGACGAGCGCAAGGGATCCATATCGGCGGCTCTCGCGGCTTGGCGAGGCGGGGTGGGAGCCCTCCTCCTAGGCTCTAGTGGTGGCACACTCAGGCAGTGGCCGGTGTGCCAGGGCTCCTACGGTGGCAGTGTTGTTGCGGTTGGTAGCCGGATCTAGGCGGCTAGATCTGGGCTTTGAAGGCGGTCGAGACGGTGCACAGGTTGTCGGATGGTTTACTTGGGACGGATCCGGGTGAAAACCTGGTCTTCGATCGATGGCCGGAGCCGGTGATGACGATGTCCTTATCATCGTTTCCTTCATGAAGGCATCATCAAGGTGAAGCTCCCAACTCCACTCAATACCTCCGGGGGAAACCCTAGATCAGATGATCAGATGTTGGCGGCAATCATGTGTCGCTACCCCCTTGTCATCTTTGGTGGAGCGGTGCTTCATCCTACACATTGATGGCGACGGATCTCGACGGCCGAGATTCAGAGTTCGATGTGCGAGGATGAACTCTCGCAGGAGGACGATGCAGTCTGGCGTCGTGGTGGCGCCGATGGCAGAGAGACCTGGCACGGTAGATGCAACAGTACATCTCTGAAGATGGATTGGTGGCAGGTGGCTGTGGCGCCCTCATACCCGGCAGACGTCCTGGTTGAGGAGTGCGCTAAACTGGTAGGTGCCCCATACCCGGTAGGCGTCCTGGTTGGGACGTCGGGACTTAGATGTTTAGGTTTGGCTGCGAGGTCTGTTTGGTAGTAGGCCCAGACTATCAGCGCCCCTTCATCAACTGGATAGGAGTAGCGACAGTTGTTGCTTAGACGGTGGCTTTAGTCTTACTGTTGTATGACTTTATAAGGTCTTATGTGAATAATTAGTAAAGTGACCGCATGCATCGTCCAAATGCAGAGGCCAGGGGTCCTCCTCCTTTTTAAGAAAAAGTATGAGTTGTCCAAATATAGGCTTCTTCCATCGGTTTAAGCATGGGGCAGGTATCGGCTTCCCATTTGCATGTACATGGTTCAACATAAAACGCTTGAACGGCTAGGTGTGCATCATCAACGCCTCTCGTTGCAGATGAGTAGCGCCCATCTCCATCATTTTTTCTCTTCATCATCATGGAGACCTGCCCAGTATCAAATGAAAGAACATGCATAACATATAAATTCAGCCGGATATCTAACCATTTTCTGACCAAAACAAGCTCTATTATGCAATTTTCAAATGGCCCCGCAGATCATTGCGACCCTACTATCTCCGCACTCCTACTCCTAGGGATAAAATGAGGTATCCACCAGAAGTATTGTGAGAAGCAGGTTGGCCAAGCTATAATTGGGAAACGTTGCATGAAAAACAAAAAAAATTCTACGCACATGCAAGATCTTTCAAGGAGATGCATAGCAACGAGAGGGGAGAGTGCGTATACGTACCCTCATAGACCGTAAGCGAAAGTGTGTCACAACGCGGTTGATGTAGCTGAACTTTCTTCGTGCTCCAACCGATTTAGTACCGAACGCATGGAACCTCCAAGTTCTGCACACGTTCAGCTCGGTGACGTCCTCCGCCTTCTTGATCCAGCAAGACAGCGAGGTAATAGATGAGTTCCAGTAGCACGACGATGTGGTGATGGTGATGTGATCTCAGCAGGGCTTCGCCTAAGCACGGCAAAAATATGACCGAGGGAGTAAACGGTGGATGGGGGCGCCGCACACGGCTAAGACAATGTTGTGTCCTTGTGTGGCGCCCCCTCCCCACATATATATAGGTGGGAGGGGGAGGAGGCAGCCTAGGGCAGCTAGGGCGCGCCCCAAGGGGTTGGCCGCCGGCCCTAGCCCCTTTCCTTGTATGATCAAGGGGGAAGGAAAGAGAGGGGGAAGGGAAGGAAGGGGGAGTCCTACTCCACACTTTCCTTTCCCTCCCCTCTTTCCTTCTCCTCCTCATAGGGCCGGTCACTATAGGGGCACACCAGCCCTTGTGGTCTGGTGTGTTCCCTCTCTTGGCCCATAAGGCCCATAGCTTTGCCGGGGGTGCCCGAAACTCCTTTCCGGTGACCCAATAAGTACCCGGTACCCTCCGAACCACTTCCGGTGTTTGAATACCATCGTCCTATATATCAATCTTTACCTCTCGACCATTTCGAGACTCCTCGGCATGTCTGTGATCTCATCCGGGACTCCGAACAACATTCGATCACCAAATCACATAACTTATATAATACTATATCGTCATCGAATGTTAAGCGTGCGGACCCTACGGGTTCGACAACTATGTAGACATGACCAAGACACCTCTCCCGTCAATAACCAATAGCGGAACCTGGATGCCCATATTGTCTACTACATATTCTACGAAGATCTTTATCGGTCGAACCGTTATGACAACATACATAATTCCCTTTGTCCATCGGTATATTACTTGCCCGAGGTTCAATCGTCGGTATCTCTATACCTAGTTCAATCTCGTTACCGGCAAGTCTCTTTACTCGTTTTGTAATACATCACCTCGTGACTAACTCCTTAGTCATTTGCTTGCAAGCTTATGATGTGTATTCCCGAGAGGGCCCAGAGATACCTCTCTGATACTCGGAGTGACAAATCCTAATCTCAATCTATGCCAACTCAACAAACACCTTCGGAGATACCTATAGAGCATCTTTATGATCACCCAGCTACGTTGTGATGTTTGATAGCACACAAGGTATTCCTCCTGTATTTGGGAGTTGCATAATCTCATAGTCAAAGAAATATGTATTTGACATAAAGAAAGAAATAGCAATAAACTGAACGATCAATATGCTAAGCTAACGAATGGGTCTTGTCCATCACATCATTCTCCTAATGACGTGATCCCGTTATCAAATGACAACACATGTCCATGGTTAGGACACCTTAACCATCTTTGATCAACGAGCTAGTCTAGTAAAGGCTTACTAGGGACACGGTATTTGTTTATGTATTCACACATGTATTTAAGTTTCCGATCAATACAATTCTAGCATGAATAATAAACCTTTATAATGAATAAGGAAATATAAAATAACAAATTTATTATTGCCTCTATGGCATATTTCCTTCAGTCTCCCACTTGCACTAGAGTCAATAATCTAGTTCACATCGTCGTGTGATTAACACCCATCGTTCACATCACCATGTGACTAACACCCAAAGAGTTTGCTAGAATCATTAATCTAGTTCACATCGCCATGTGATTAACACCCAAAGAGTATTAAGGTGTGATCATGTTTTGCTTGTGAGACAGGTTTAGTCAAGGGGTCTGCTACGTTCAGATCCGTATGTATTTTGCTATTTTCTATGTCTACAATGCTTTGCATGGAGCTACTCTAGTTAATTGCTCCCACTTTCAATATGTATCTAGATTGAGACTCAGAGTCATCTAGATTAGTGTTGAAGCTTGTAACCCTTTACGATGATCCTTTTATCACCTCCATAACCGAGAAACATTTCCTTAGTCCTCTAAGGATAATTTTGACCGATGTCCAGTGATCTACTCCTGGATCACTGTTGTACCTGTTGGGGAACGTAGTAATTTCAAAAAAATTCCTACGCACACGCAAGATCATGGTGATGATATAGCAACGAGAGGGAGAGTGTTGTCTACGTACCCTTGTAGACCGAAGTGGAAGCGTTGACGCAAGGTAGAGGAAGTAGTCGTACGTCCTCCCGGTCCAACCGATCCAAGCACCGTTACTCCGGCACCTCCGAGTTCTTGACACACGTACAGCTCGATGACGCACCCTGAACTCCGATCCAGTAGAGGCACGGGGAGGAGTTCCGTCAGCACGACGGCGTGGTGATGATCTTGATGTTATCCTGTCGCAGGGCTTCGCCTAAGCACCACTACAATATGACCGAGGTGTAATATCGTGGAGGGGGGCACCGCACACGGCTAAGGAACGATCTCAATGATCAACTTGTGTGTCTATGGGGTGCCCCCACCCCCGTATATAAAGGAGGGAGGGAGGAGGAGGCCATCCCAAGGGGGAGGCGCGCCCTAGGGGGGCAAACCTACTCCAAGTAGGTTTGGCCCCCTGTCGGTGTCAAAACCGGCGGATCTCGGGAAGGGGGTCCCAAACTGTGCGTCTAGGCGGATGGTAGCAGGAGACGAGGGACACGATGTTTTACCCAGGTTCGGGCCCTCTCGATGGAGGTAAAACCCTACGTCCTGCTTGATTAATATTGATGATATGGGTAGTACAAGAGTGGATCTACCACGAGATCAAGGAGGCTAAACCCTAAAGCTAGCCTATGGTATGATTGTTGTAATGTATGTTGTCCTACGGACTAAAGCCCTCCGGTTTATATAGACACCGGAGGAGGCTAGGGTTACACAGAGTCGGTTACAATGGTAGGAGATCTACATATCCGTATCGCCAAGCTTGCCTTCCACGCCAAGGAAAGTCCCATCCGGACACGGGACGGAGTCTTCAATCCTGTATCTTCGTAGTGTTGGAGTCCGACGGACGATGATAGTCCGGCTGTCCGGACACCCCCTAGTCCAGGACTCCCTCAGTAGCCCCCCGAACCAGGCTTCAATGACGATAAGTCCAACGCGTATATAGTCTTCGGCGTTGCAAGGCGGGTTCTCCCTTCAAGTTCCATGTACCTGCCGAACAGTGTCCGGCCTCATCATAAATACTGTGTTCCTCGGCTTCTACATCGAATAATGGCCCTTTACCACGCGTCGCACGAATGCGAAAAGCCAGGGTGTCTTTTACGTTTCACCCCCTAGTCGTGCGAGTCACCCGCCTACAAAAGAGGCAAAAATCCAGATCCAAATCACACCATCTTCCTCCCGCGAATACTTCATCGGAGCGCCTTTGACCTAAAAATCCATTCCATCATGGACTGTCGACGCGGCTCCTCTTCTCGCGCTCCCAGCCCACCGCCAGGGGATTGGAGGAGGTGCTCTGTTCCGCACAACGAGCTAGTGAAGCTCCAAGCGGGGGGATACCTCCCTCCGGCCTTCATGGTCCCGGTTCGAGCCGGGCTGGTCACTTATCAAGGTGGGAGGCAAGCGGAGGCTACCCCAAGCCCCAATAAGGGGGAGCGAGTATGCTTCGTCCCTTATCTGATAAGGGGACTCGGATTCCCAATACATCCGTTCCTCCGCGGGCTCCTGGAGTTCTACGGACTCCAGCTCCACCACCTCACACCCACCTCTGTCCTGCATATCACGGGCTACGTAGCTCTTTGCGAGCTGTTCCTGGGCATTGAGCCCCATTTGGCATTGTGGAAGAGGCTGTTCTGCCTCGTACCCCGTTCTCACGAGGGGTCCATATATCAAGTGGGCGGCGCCGAAATATGGCGCATCGCCGGGACCGGATACCCATCCGGTACTCCCAAGAAGGCATCCGAAGACTGGCCTTCAGAGTGGTTTTACATAGGAGACGCTTCGCTGCCGGACCCAGTCCAGATTGGCCTCCCGGAGTTTAGTGCTGCTCCTCTGAAGAAACGCCTCAGCTGGCGCCCACGGAGCCCCCGTTTGGAGGAAGACAAGAGCGTCCATTACTTGATGGGCCGAATAAGATTACTGGCCCATTCTGGGTTGACCATGATTGGAGTCATGGCGATATGCATCACGCGGGAGGTACAGCCATTGCAATATAGAGGCCACCCTATGTGGGATTTCAACGGGGAAGACGATGCTACCCGTCATGGCCGCAAAGGGCCGGATTCGACCGAGGACCTGGTAAAGATCCTGTCCAGTCTGTACAAGGGGGAGAAGGAGGACTTCCTTCGAACGAACCCTTTAAATGGGTTCTCCATGAACAACCCTAGAGGATGGGTAAGCGAACACTTTTAAGGGCTCAACCCATGCTTTCGAAGCTTAGGCTTCTTACATTATGTCTTCGGCGCAGGATCTACGCCGGACTGTGGAGGACATGGTAAGTCCTGCTCCGCAACCCGAGGATCCAGAAAGATCCCTGGATCCAGCCTCCGAAGAGGATCCAGACATCAAGGTGGAGCTGATCGACGGGGTATTTCACCAGCTCAGCATGGATAATGCTTTGGTTGCCATTACGGCGGACTACCCCGGACTGTATCCGGCTTCCCAGGTGACTGTGACCGAGGTCCGGACACCATTATGTCGGTGTACTAAAGTAGGGGTACCTTAGTATCCCGAACTTGTGCACGGGCAGTCGCAGCGTCCCGCGGCAAGGCTTGCCGGGCGTCCGCCAAGATCCTCCGTAGCTCATATTGATGCCATTCAAGAACAAAGTATTTTAACTAAGAAGACGAGGCCCCGGCAAGAGTAACTCGCCGGGAAGGACAAGGCCCCGGCAAGAGGAGCTTGCCGGGAAGGCCAACCAAGGCATTACGGAGAACTTGCCACGACGCGCCGCGCGTCCCAGCAAGACCCGACGAGCAACAAGCTCTCGGGTGCGGCAAGACAATGACCGCGGCAAGGCGCTTGCCGCGGCGAGGCTACCACTCTGCACCCACGCTCCAGCGCATCCAACGACGTGTCGCCGCAGGGTCACTCCTGGTGCACGTGGCGGGTAGCTGTGCAGCCAAGCAGTGCGAGGTGACAAGTGAAGATGACTAGAAGGCCATCGTGGCGATCGGTGGCGCCCCTAACGGTCGCTTCTCTTGCACTGTTTGGGCGATCGGACGGGCATTAAATGCCCTTGTCCCCTGCCGTCAGAGTTAGGTAGGGGGCACTGTTGGTAGCGGTTGTACCAACCCCCGTTTTTACCTTTTTTTACCCCTCTCTCTACGCTGCCACCTGTCGGTGACCCCTTTAAACTATAAAAAGGAGGCCCATGCGCACGTATAAGGGGTTCGACTGATTCGAAACTACAAGGCACCCACACTCTCAAGCAAGAACAAAATAGAAAACACAAAGCAGCAGCAGGAGTTTTATCTCTCCGGAGAGCTCCGAAGCTGGGTAAAATCCCTCGCGTGCTTTGCCTCGATCTGCTCTTTGTGCGCCCTCCGCTCCCTTGCCGGACCGAAAAGGGGCCCTACCCCATAGGTGCTCGTTTCCCACGACATCTTTGGCGCGCCAGGTAGGGGTGCGTCGAGGTCGTGCGAACCTGATCCGGCGTTTGCGCGCGCTACATCAACATCTTCATCGACATGCCACCGAAGAAGAAGGCTTCGGAGGTGGCCGCTCCGTCCACGTCTATCCTACCGCCACCGGAGCAAACGGGCGGTGGGGTGGACGCCGGCGGAGGAGCGGGCGCCGGCGGAGGGACTCACATCGTCACTCGGTCCAAGGACAAGGCCCCGCAAGCTTCAGCGTCTGTACATCCGCCGCACCCCTCCCAGGAGGTGCAGGATCGACAATGCCATGGTGCTCCTGGCACCGTACTCGCGCTAGAACAAGGCCAAGCTGGTGGGTCGCGGGACGCTCAAGGCCAACATACGCGTCAACATGCTGGCACGAGCGCGGGACGGTCGCCTGGACGAGATGTTGCTCCTTCTAACAATGTTAGAAGCCTGAGCATATCCCGCACCTCGCGTCGCTCGCCACCGCCACCCAAGACTCCAGAGGAAGCACTGGCCCGAGCCCAGTTGCTTCTAGATTACCCTCCAACGCCAGACAAGATCGACGACTGGAGGGCCACCATTCAGAGCCTCATCGGCTTCGCCAACGGCGACAAGCCCCGGCAACCGAGCACATCGAAGCCCCGGAAAGACGCCCAAGCGCAAGCCGACGCCGATAAGACCGCTGGGGGTGCCACCACCGTGCACTCCCCACCACGAAGGCCAAGATCGCCGACTCGCCGGGCCAACCTCGACACCGACTCCACCGCGTCGTCGAACCCGCGAGCTCGCCGCGATCAACGCCAAGTTCTCCAAGAACGACGACAAGAAGACACTCGTACTCGCATCGAGCGCCGAAGAGAAGCGCGGCGTCAGTCAGACCAGCGCGCTGGGCCCACTGTTGATGTGCATGCGCCAGGGGAACCAGGCGACTTGCTGTACGCGGTAGGTTGCCCTGCGTTCACCCGTGAGCTGCGGCAGGTCCAGTGGCCCAGTACCAAAAACTTCAAGCCAGATGTACCTGAGAAGTACGATGGCAGGATACATCCGTCGGAGTTCCTCAGCGTCTACACTATCGCGGTGCAGGCTGCCGGGGGGCGCGACGAGAAGATCCTCGCCAACTACTTCCCGCTAGTGCTCAAGCCCAACGTCAGATCTTGGCTAATGCACTTGCCGGACAACTCCATCTCTTCGTGGGCGGACCTGTGTCATCAGTTTGTCGGCGCCTTCACAGGCGGCCACAAACCCCATGGCCAGGAGAGCGATCTTCATCTGCTCGCCCAGAAGGAAGGAGAACCCCTGCGCAAGTACATACAGAGATTCAGTCAGGTGCAGCGCAACATCCCAGACGTCCACCCTGTCGCGGTTATCAGCACGTTCCATCAGAACGTGCGTAACCGCAGGATGAGGGAGGAGATGGCGATGTGCAAAATCAGAGATGTCAGCGAGCTATATGCTCTGGCCGACAAGTGTGCACGTGCTGAGGAGGGGAGGAAACTCCCCAGAGAGAACGCAGGAGCAGAAGGATCTGACAGTGAGGATGCCGCCCCGGCGAAGAAGAACCGGAGGCGGAACAACAGAAAGAGAAAAGCTAAGGATGTGCTAGTTGTCGAGCAGTCCGGCAATGGAGGTGGCGCCGAGAAGGCCAAAGCTGGTGACTCCGGCGAGGCTGTGGTGGCCGCCGACAAGTAGGACGGCTCCGGCAAGCAGTACTGCAAGATCCACCGCACCAAGGGCCATGACCTCCAGGCCTGCAAGAAGGTTGAGCAGCTCGTAGAGCTGCAGAAAGCTGAATACGAGCGCCGCGACAAGGAGAAGGCCCAGGAAGGTGGCGGAGGATCCGGCAAGAAGCGTCCCGCCCGGGGAGGGCGCCGCGGCAAGGCCAAGCAGCGGCAAGAAGACAGGCCTCCCCGCGGCCGCGACAAGGACGAAGATGAGGACGAAGATGAAGAGATGGATGAGGATGAGGCCGACGAGCAAGAGTTTCAGAAGGCGACGGAAGTTTTGTGCGTCGACGGCGGTGCTTCTCTGCACACCTCGCACCGCCAACTCAAACAGTGGATGCGGGAAGTGAACGCAGCAGAACCGTCCGTTGAGTCGTGCAAGCCCCTGAAGTGGTCCAGCACACCCATCATCTTCGACGTTGAGGATCATCCTGACCGCATAACTGCGGTCGGGTGCTTGCCGATATTGGTTTCGCCAACAATCCGCAACCTCAAGGTCACGAAGATGCTGGTTGACGGCGGGGCCGGCCTGAATCTGATCTCTTCCGCGGTACTCAAGAAGCTCCAGATCCCCGACAGCGAGCTCGAAGAGACCGGCACCTTTCAAGGAATCAACCCGGGAAGGAGCAAGCCGAAGGGGAAGATCACGCTGCCAGTAACGTTTGGCGGTGAGCTGAACTTCAGGACAGAGAGAGTCACATTCGACGTTGCTGATTTTCCATTGCCCTACAATGGGATACTTGGCCGTCCAGCGCTTGCCAAGTTCATGGCAGCCTCTCATCACGCCTACAACGTGCTCAAGATGCCCGGTCCGATAAGTGTCATTTCTGTCCATGGCGACAAGAAAGATGCACTTATCTGTACCGACAAAATCTACCGGGAAGCAGCAGCCGCAGCAGAACACAAACCACTTGCCGCTGAAGCTCCCGGGGGGAAGAAGAAGACCAAGTCTGACAAGAGTAGCTCTGATGCCCACTCCGGCAAGCGCACCTCTTCGGAGTGCTGCGCTACCGTCGAGGACGCACCATCGAGCTCCACCGGCAAGTGCAAGAAGGCAAAGACAGCTTCACCACAGACCAAGAAAGTGGCCGCCAAGGAGGATGGCACTGGTGGTACCTTCACCATTAGTGCCACGCTTGACCCTAAATAGGAAAGCGCGCTCCTTGCTTTCCTGCGGGCGAATGTTGATGTATTTGCATGGCAACCATCTGACATCCCCGGTGTTCCCAGGAAAGTAATTGAGCACCACCTTGCCGTCTGCCCTCACGCGCGGCCCGTCAAGCAGAGAGTCAGAAAACAAGCAGTAGAACGCCAAGAGTTCATTGCAGAGGAGATCAAGAAGTTGGAAGCAGCAGGCTTGGTCCGAGGAGTACTCCATCCAACATGGTTAGCCAATCCAGTAGTCGTGCGCAAAGCGAACGGGAAGTGGAGGCTTTGTATTGACTTCACTGATGTTAATAAAGCTTGTCCCAAGGATCCATTTCCCTTGCCGCACATTGACCAGATTGTCGACTCCACGGCAGGATGTGATCTACTTTCATTCCTTGATGCATACTCAGGATATCATCAGATCTTCATGGCGGAAGAGGATGAAGAGAAAACCGCATTCATTACTCCGTGTGGCACGTACTGCTTTGTACGGATGCCTTTCGGACTAAAGAATGTTGGTTCAACATTTGCAAGAGTAGTCAGTCATGCTTTTGAGCCACAACTGCACAGAAATGTAGAAGCTTACATGGATGACATAGTGGTCAAGAGCAAGGACAAAGAAACTTTGATCCAAGATCTGGATGAGACTTTTGCAAATCTGCGCAAGATCAATCTCAAGTTGAATCCCGAGAAGTGCGTGTTTGGAGTTCCTTCCGGCAAGCTTCTCGGATTCTTTGTGTCCCAGCGGGGGATCGAGGCCAATCCCGACAAGATCGAAGCCATTGAACAGATCGAAGCACCGAAGCGCATCAAGGATGTGCGAAGGCTTGCCGGCTGTGTTGCTGCTCTCAGTAGGTTCATCTCTAAGTCTGCCGAGCGTGCCCTGCCATTCTTCAAAGTTTTGAAAAAGGCAGGTCCAATGAAATGGACTCCAGAAGCGGATGCCGCGCTGCAGGACTTGAAGAGATACCTATCCTCCACTCCAATACTTGTCGCACCTAAGCCACAAGAGAAGTTGCTGCTATATCTGGCGGCAACCAATCAAGTGGTTAGTGCTGCGTTAGTAGCGGAGAGGGAGGCGGATGATGAGCCAGCGACCGCGGCAAGCGAGTCCAGCGACAAGCAGGGGGCTTCCCCGACAATTCTGGTTCCGACAAGGATAGATCTGCGCAGCCACAAGAAGAGAAACAGAAGAAGATGGTGCAGCGCCCAGTTTACTTTGTCAGTTCCCTTCTGCAGGGGGCCAGATCAAGGTACTCTGGTGTGCAGAAATTGCTTTTCGGCCTTCTCATGGCCTCGAGGAAGCTGCGCCATTACTTTCAAGCACACGAAATCACAGTTGTCACTCGCTTTCCGTTGAAGAGGATATTTCAGAATCCAGAAGCAACAGGCAGGATTGTCGAGTGGGCGCTGGAATTGTCAAGCTTTGGCCTCAAGTTTGAGAGCACTTCAACTATCCAGAGCCGAGCATTGGCAGAATTCATAGCAGAATGGATGCCAACACCTGATGAAGAAACTCCGGAGAGGAGCATCCCCGTCAAGGAAGTGAACAAAGAATGGATCATGTACTTTGATGGTGCCTTCTCGCTGCAAGGCGCCGGTGCGGGCGTACTACTCGTCGCGCCCACCGGAGAGCACCTCAAGTACGTGGTCCAGATGCACTTTCCCAAGGAGCAAGCAACAAACAATATTGCGGAGTATGAAGGCTTGCTTGCCAGACTCAGGATCGCGGCAGACCTTGGGATCAAGAAGCTTATTGTCCGGGGTGACTCACAGCTTGTCGTCCATCAAGTAAACAAAGATTATCAGAGTCCGTTGATGGAAGCCTACATTGATGAAGTGAGGAAGTTGGAAGAGCATTTTGACGGCCTGCAAATGGAACATGTTCCAAGAGCTCAAAATGACATTGCAGACGGCCTGTCAAAGTGCGCCGCACTCAAGTTACCTGTGGAACCAGGGATTTTTGTGCTCAAGCTGACTCAACCATCTGTAACACCATCAACTGGACAGAGCAAGAAGAGGAAGTTGGTTACTGGTGACTACTTTCCGGCAGAGCTCCCCGAAACCGCCGTCAAGAAGGTCCCCAAGATCAACACAAAGAGCGCTGAGGAGCAGTCTGCTCCGACAAGCCCTAGGGCTTGTTTCATTGAAGCAGACGCTCCCGACAAGCTGTGTCCCGACACGCTTGCCGGGGAGCATCACGCTCCGGCTGAATCACAGATTCTTGCCGTGGAAGCAGATGTTCCTGCAGCAGCATTTGCGCCTCTAGTCCTTGTCGTTGAGCCACAGGCTCCGGCATGGGCACAGCAGATTGTCCATTTCCTTCAAACAGGAGAACTTCCCGAAGAGCAAGAAGAAGCGGAGACAGTAGCCCGGCAATCAAGTATGTACCAGTTTGTCGACGACATACTGTACAGAAGAAGATTCAACGGAGTGAAATTGAAGTGCATTTCCCGGGAAGATGGACAGGAGCTGTTGGCGGAGATACATGGAGGCATATGTGGTCACCACATTGGCGCAAGAGCACTTGCCGGCAAAGCTTTCCGGCAAGGTTTCTTTTGGCCGACAGCCCTCCAGGATGCAACTGCACAAGTAACCAAGTGTGAAGCGTGCCAGTTCCACTCCAAACAGATACATCAACCAGCTCAAGCTCTCCAAACAATCCCTTTATCCTGGCCATTTTCGGTCTGGGGGCTCGACATCCTCGGCCCCTTCCCCCGAGCTGTCGGGGGCTTTGAGTACTTGTACGTCGCAATCGACAAGTTCACAAAGTGGCCTGAAGTGGAAGCAGTGAGGAAGGTGACAGCACAGTCAGCAGTCAAGTTCTTCAGGTCAATTGTTTGCCGTTTCGGAGTCCCTAACAGGATCATCACCGACAATGGCACACAATTCACGAGCCGCACCTTCATGCAGTACGTCCAAGATCTTGGTGCCAAGATCTGCTTCTCTTCTGTTGCTCACCCGAGAAGCAATGGTCAAGCGGAGAGGGCAAACACTGAAGTGCTGCGCGGGCTCAAGACCAGAACTTTTGACAGGCTGCACAAGTGCGGAAGAAATTGGATCGAGGAGCTGCCGGTGGTTCTTTGGTCGATCAGAACGACGCCAAATCAAGCCACTGGCCAGACACCTTTTGCTCTAGTATATGGAGCAGAAGCAGTTCTCCCCATAGAACTCGTACACGGATCGCCTCGAGTGCTCGCTTATGATGAGCTTGAGCAAGAGCAGCTGCGGCAAGATGACGCGCTGCTCCTCGAGGAAGATCGTCTTCAGGCTGCTGTACGAGCTGCTCGCTACCAGCAAGCTTTGCGCCGCTACCACAGCCGCAAAGTTAATGCCAGAAGCTTCGAGGAAGGTGACATTGTTCTTCGGCGCGTTCAATCCGCCAAGAATTCCAACAAGTTGACACCGAAGTGGGAAGGCCCTTATCGGGTGAAACAAGCCACTAGGCCTGGCGCTGTCCGCCTTGAGACCGAAGATGGCTTTCCGGTGAGCAACTCCTGGAACATAGAGCATCTTCGTAAGTTTTACCCATAAGGCGCGGTTGCCGGAACCTATTCCGGCAACCACCTTTTGTACAAGCCTTGCCGCTGTTGCATGTAACCCTTTGTACAAAGCCGGGCGCAGATCCCGTGCATAAAGTTTATGTGCTCAGCACATGTTGTCAAATTTCATGCCTTTTTCTTTTATGCATGTATTATCTGACACTTTGTGCAGCACTCGCCTCCGGTAAGCAATAACGAGCCATAAGGCTCCATATCTTTATTTTCTCTTCTTTCTTTTTTCTCAAAAAGAAGGTTCCTTCGCCCACAAGTTCACCGGGGGGGGGGAGGAGAGGATAAAGGTGTGGACCGAGCGTCGTTCAAAGAAGTATGGCCTTGCCGGGACAGACAAAAAAAAGAAAGCTAAGTTGCCAAAGTTTGAGCATGATCAGTTCTTAAAATTTTAAGCTATCCTCCTTGAACGACTATGCTTTGTATGGAAAACCTGTGCGCGGAGGAACCTCTTCGTAGCTAGTTGCGCCCTTACTTTGTTTCGAGTCCACTCAACAACTTAAGTGTGCTGCAACTAGTTGCGGCAAGGTTTCTTGCCGGAGCCGGCACCGCCAGCAAGCTGCTGATGTTCCGCACTCAGCACTCGCGGCAAGCATGCTCCGGCACCGCCAGCAAGCTGCTGATGTTCCGCACTCAGCACTCGCGGCAAGCGTGCCCGTGCCGGCAAGTTCCCTAAAAGCGTAGGGTAAAAACATACAAAGAAAGGACCAAGTAAAGGAGATAGCATAGCAAGCATTGCCCAGAATAAAGTTATATTACAAAAGTAACTTGTTGCGGCACTGACTAAATTGTTCTCATGACTTAGATAAACAGCGACAAGGAAAGGAGAAGAAAGGTGGTCTAATCCACGCGCTCGCCGTCAACCCTCTTGACCTCATTCACCTTGTCCACGATGGGTGCGACAATGGCTTTGAGTTCTTCAAGATCAGCACCCGCCGGCAGCTTCTTGAGGACGCGGGTGAGGTCGAGGCCCGGGTTGCGGAAGAGTATCTTCACCAACACCTTCTCCAAGACCTTGGCGCAGATTGCGCGCGACTCATCCGCCAGCTTCTTCGGGATCCTTTCCCGGAGTTGCTGGAGGGCCGTCACCATGCCCTTGAAGAAAAAAGTAAGCTTGGCGCTGGGCGGGAGATTTTCGTCAGTGGAGTACCCGAAGCCCGCCAAGTCCAGTTCCGCCAGCTCCTCGTCGATGGATGCAGCGATGTTGACAAGGCCCTCCGTCCAGAGCTCCACCGTGACCTTGAAGGTGTTCTGAGTCTCGGCAGCCCTCGTCAGCAGTCCTTCGTTGCCCTTGACCTCTTTCTTCAAGTCATCCTCTCGCCTCTTGGCGGCATCCAGTGTCTCCGTCAAGGTGGCTAGCTTTAGCTTCAGATCAGCGCTCGAGTCCTTGGCGGCGTTCAGTTCCTTGATCTTCTCGGCCAGTCGAACTTGCAGATCGCCATGGGCAAGTGCATCCTTCTCGCGTTCATGCTCAAGTGCGGCAAGCTCTTCGTTCTTCCCTTTCATGTCCGCCTCCAGCTCCATCACCTTCACCTCTAACTCCTTCTTGGCGGCCTCAGCAGCCGCGGCGGCATCCTTCGCCTCCTTGAGTGCCCCGCCAAGTGACTGCTCCCGGGCCTCGAGCTCCTCCTCGTGGCTGTCCAGATTAACCTTTTTCTGTGTCAGTTCACCTTCCCGCCTGGACAGCTCCTCGGCGGCGAGCCTCTGCTGCTCCTCGGCTTCAGCCTTTTCCAGGATGAACGCCTTCTTCGCCTTCTCAAGTTGCTCCCTTTCCTCCGCAATGGATCGGAGGGCCTCCTGGTTGCGGCTTTTGAGCTCCTTCGCATGCTTTTCTATGTCAACTCCCGCCCGCGCGACAAGCGCTTCCCGGGACTCAAGCTTCGCTTGACGGGCGCGGTAGAGTGACACCAACTTCCGGAGCAACTGCTCCTCCTCGGACTCGCCACTACTGCTGCTGGGCGCGTCAACCACTGCCAGCCCAGCAGAGGCGAGTACTTCTCTGTCAAACTCTTCTCCTTCGACCGGCGCCCTGGAACTCGACGCCCAGGGAAGCTTGATGTATACGCCCTCGCCGGCCTTTAAGTAGGCGCCTAGCTGGGGCTCCTCGGAGCCCGGCACTGCATCAGCGGTGGAGGAGTCGGCAGTCGGTGTAGCGCCCTGCGCTCCTGCACCCTCAGGGTCGCCAGTACGATTGCCGGACCCCTCGCCAGCTCCTGCACCAGCAGCCTTGGCGGCTTCTTCGTCGGCGGGTTCATCAGCGCCGGCCTCTTCCTCGTCCGCGACGGCATCTTCAGTATTGCCGCATGCGCCTTCCTCACCGGTGGCCTCAGTCTCCATCGGATCTGTGAGAGGGGGATCAGAAGACAGGAAGAGGAAGAAAAAGTCAAGCAAAGATCCAAAAAGAAGATCAGAAGAAGAGAAGCCCAAGGGAAAATTTCCGACAAGGAGGGTTACCTGTGCTGGGCTCTGTGACCGTGGGCTCCATCACTAAAGGCTCGCTGGTCCCGCCCCTTGCCGGGGAACTGCCCCTTGCCGGGGACCGCTCCCTTGCCAGAGAGCGCTCCCTTGTCGGAAAATCGCCCCTTGGCGGCGTAGTTGAAGCAGACAGCACCTCTGGAGCGGCTTCTGGTTCCTCCTGATGGGCTTGCTCTGCTCCTACATGAGCAAATCAACAATCAAGATGTCAGCAAAAGAAGAAACACCCATGCGCGCCCCACAACAGGAAGTGAACCAAACACTTACGCTGGGGGCTGTGCTGGGGGCTGCTGCGAGGAGAAGGAATCGGGTCCGTCAAGGTGGTCTCGGACGTGTCTTCTGCCATCACAGCAGGATTGTCCTCGATGACAACCACAGGAATCTTGGCCCTCTTCGCTGCTCTCTCGGCCAGAATCCTGAAATGGAACAGGGATTCAGAGGGAAGCAAATCAGATACAAGACAAGCAACAACAAAGATCAAAAGAAAAACAAGTACAGTGAGAAGAAAGCCTTACTCCTCCTCCTCTTCTTCCTCCTCGTCGGAACTCAGCGCAGAGAGGTTAAAATCTGGTACCCTTTCTGCGCAGCGAGGCGGAGGAGTAGGCTCCCTTGGACGTTTGCCGGGAGCTGCAGCAGGATCGGGCGTGGCAGCCCGGGAAGACCCCGCCTCAGTTGCCGGCACGGCCTGAGACGCTCCCGCGGCAACGGTACTTGCCGCGGTGGAGCGCGTCCCACGACGCTGCGGCTATTGGCCTGCTTGCCGCTCTGCTGTGTCTCCAACTCGACGGAGGCGCCTTCTTGGTTGGAATTGGGGCTGCGCTGGGGGCTCCGCCTGCGGCAAGTTGCTCGAGGACGGCTGGCCGCTCGCGCCCTCGACGGGCTCACTCGCTTCGGCCTCGGGCTCCCCCTTGCCAACGACCCCTCCGGCAAGGTCCTCCCAGTCGGCAAGGCTTGCCGCCTCGGCCGCCTCTGCCTCCTCCAACGTGAAGCCAAACTCGCCCGCGGCGGCGGCTGCCGCCGCCTCTTCAGCCCTGGTGGCGATGTACCGCATCTCGTCGTCGGTGGTGTCGCGGGTGAGGAGCCTCTGCTCGTCGGCATTGACTGCTACCTCCGTCAAGCCATCGAAGAATTGCCGCACGACGTCGTCGGCGGGCTCCATCCAAGTTGGGCTTATCCCGTGCGAGTCGCACTCTGGCATCATTGCGCAGATGCGATCGCGCTGGGAGTTGTTGCACAATGGGATGACGCCCTGCGGCAGCCTGAACCACTCTGGATGGTTGGCGTCATGCTTGAACAGCTCCTTCAGCATCCCGTCAAGCTCCAGAACTGTGAAGTTGAAGTTGAGGCCTGGACGCAGCCTCATGATATCCGCCGGGCCACCAAACAGCCAGGCGGACCTCCCCCTCTTCTGCAGAGGGGCGATGCGACGGCGAAGGAAATCCACGCCAACTGCCCCTGCTGTGAGCCCGGCAAGCCTGAGCCGGAGGATTCGGGTGGTGGCAATCTTCAGCCTGGCGTCGTCCGGCGACAGAGCGCTCCAGTCGCCGTCGCGCACTACCCGGGTCTGGCGCAGGTTGGTGAATGGCTGCGGATTGGCGTCAACGATCCAGCACCACTCCGCCCTCCACTCATCCCACTTGCTGCGGAGCTCGCCCGCCAGATACACCTCCTTCATGCCGATTCGTGAGGTCCAGGCGATTCCACCAGCCAATGGCTCTCCTTTCTCGGCTCGGGGGGGTGAAATAGTGGCGAAAAAGAGCAACATTCGGGTGGATGCCAACGAAGTTCTCGCAGAGGTGTGCGAAAACCGCCATTGTCAGAACGGCATTGGGGGTGAAATCAAGAAGATGAAACCCGTAGGTATTCATGATGTCGCAGAGGAAATCAGAAAAAGGTGGGCAGAGCCCACAGTAGAAGAACACCGGAAAGAAATAGTACCCTTTTGGGCACCACTTTGAAGTGGAAGCTTCGGCGGAGAGCACCTGCGTGCGCGGATGCGCCCGCGTCTCCGTCGACCAGAAGAAATAGAACTCCTCCTGCAGCGCCTTCGGGGTGAGCTCGGGGGGGAAAAGTGCTCGCTCCTTGCGCACCGCCTCCAGACGCAGCGCCTCGGCCGACTTCACGCTCTTCCCGGTCTTCGGAGCCATGGTGGGAGCAGTGGAGGAGGTTGGCGGCGGCGGCGGCGACGGGCGGCGGAGCGCCGCTCTCTTTCGGCTTGGGAAGCGAAGGGGAGCGGCGGAGCTTTTTGAGGAAGGAACTGCAAGTGGCGAAGGTGGGGGAATGGCCCTGTTTCCCCTGCTTATAAACAGGGGGCGGATGTTACGCCTTTCCTGATTAAAGAATTGCCCACGATCTCTCCCCCGACGCCGCGTTTGACGCGTGCCATTACGAGAGGGCGCGGTGGGTACGGAGTCAGATTTAGTGTGGACCCAGGCCGCGTGTGCCCGTGCCCTGTTTTGGGCCTGGCCCAACAGCGCTCGGCACCATGTACGGCCCAGGCCCGGGGGCTCCTGTCGGTGTACTAAAGTAGGGGTACCTTAGTATCCCGAACTTGTGCACGGGCAGTCGCAGCGTCCCGCGGCAAGGCTTGCCGGGCGTCCGCCAAGATCCTCCGTAGCTCATATTGATGCCATTCAAGAACAAAGTATTTTAACTAAGAAGACGAGGCCCCGGCAAGAGTAACTCGCCAGGAAGGACAAGGCCCCGGCAAGAGGAGCTTGCCGGGAAGGCCAACCAAGGCATTATGGAGAACTTGCCGCGACGCGCCGCGCGTCCCGGCAAGACCTGACGAGCAACAAGCTCTTGGGTGCGGCAATACACCGCGACAACGACCGCGGCAAGGCGCTTGCCGCGGCGAGGCTACCACTCTGCACCCACGCTCCAGCGCATCTGACGACGTGTCGCCGCAGGATCGCTCCTGGTGCACGTGGCAGGTAGCTGTGCAGCCAAGCGGTGCGAGGTGACAAGTGAAGATGACTAGAAGGCCATCGTGGCGATCGGTGGCGCCCCTAACGGTCGCTTCTCTTGCACTGTTTGGGCGACCGGATGGGCATTAAATGCCCTTGTCCCCTGCCGTCAGAGTTAGGTAGGGGGCACTGTTGGTAGCGGTTGTACCAACCCCCGTTTTTACCTTTTTTACCCCTCTCTCTACGCTGCCACCTGTCGGTGACCCCTTTAAACTATAAAAAGGAGGCCCATGCGCACGTATAAGGGGTTCGACTGATTCAAAACTACAAGGCACCCACACTCTCAAGCAAGAACAAAATAGAAAACACAAAGCAGCAGTAGGAGTTTTATCTCTCCGGAGAGCTCCGAAGCTGGGTAAAATCCCTCGCGTGCTTCGCCTCGATCTGCTCTTCGTGCGCCCTCCGCTCCCTTGCCGGACCGAAAAGGGGCCCTGCCCCATAGGTGCTCATTTCCCACGACACATTATCTCTTCCTTGCCCATTTCTAACCTTCGCGAACGATGGTATTTTACAGGAAGCGTCTGGACCAGCAGGCGGAAAAGGAGCACGGTGCGGACGGAAATGTCGCCGCAAAGGTATAGCTCGTATTTGAATTTTCAGAGCAACGTTCCTAGGAAGCTTCTGAGTGCTCATGATCTTTATAGGAGAAAAAGCGCTCGCCGGACTGCGGGCGCGGAAGTTGCTGATCCAACCTACACCGGCCAGGCTCCAGTGCCCGGCCTGGAGGGGGAGGTAAGCGCAAGACGTGGGCCGGATCCTTCTCCAACGGAGGACACCGACAGACTGTCCGCCACCAAGTCTGAGGTGGAGAGCGCCATGAACCATAGGCGCCGCCGGACAATATTTCGTGAAGCGTGCTTCTCCCCCGAGGCATTGGACGCCTTTAACGCAGGGGACGCACATCTCTGTGCCGCTCAAGATGGTTTTACCAGAGCCACGGAGCAGTATGTGAAAGACATACGGGTAAAGGATTTTTAATAGTTATATATGCCAGTAGCCCCCGAGACTTAAAGTAGTTATGTTAACTGATTTAAGGATCATTTGAAACGCAGGCTCTTACCGAGAAGAATGCCCAGCTGTCTCAGGGGCTGCAAGAATGCAAGGCCCAACTGGAGGCCGCACTTGCTGCCGCAGGAGGAGACGCACAGACCCCTCCTGGTAACACATTTTTATTAATAAATATAAGCGTTGTGCGGCCTGCGCGCAAGTCTAATAGTGACATTGCAGGTGCCGCCGGACAAGATCCGGACAGGCAAGAATTACTGCGCCAGCTAAAGGCCGGCGAGAGGGTGCTGAATAGGGTGCAGCAAGAAAGGAACAAGCTCCAAGATGCCAATGCCAAGCTCGGAGAAGAGCTGAAAGGCGCTCAAGCCGGGCTGTCCAGCTCTGTTAAGGAGAATCAGCGGCTTCGTCGCGGCATTTATAGTAAGTGCTTAAGCGGACCCTTTTGAAAAGAAGAGTTCGGCGAGGAAGTCAATTGACATAATATGTCTTGTAGGTATACTCACAGGTCGCCCTGCGGAGGAGATGCCCATATCAACGGGTGATCAACTTCCCGAGCTGTTGCAACTGCTCGAACGAGTTCGGCAGGCAATGAGCGGCGTCGTCCAGGCTTTATTGCCAGCCCTCTCCCTACCCGAGGGCCTTGGGGAGCTTGCAGAGAAGCTTCGGGGAGTACGGCAGCGCTTCCGTTTATGGAAGATTTTGGCTTGCCGTCAAGGTGCCAGGGAGGCTTGGGCCATGGTGAAGACGCGTTACAAGAAGGCGGATCCAAACCACATGGCCGAAGTTAGACCGGTGGGGCCCGATGGGAAGGAGATCCCTGTGAGTTTAGTATACAGCCAAGTAGAGTTGGCTGCTAAATTTTCCCAAGGGGACTGTAAGTTAGACAGCCTGTTAGACGGGATTGAGGAGGAATACAATCAGTAAATTTGACAATGTATGTTTTCCTTTAAAGTGACATGTGAAATGCCTTCTAGCCGGATTGTAGATCGTTTGTCTTTGCCGACCTTTTCGCTTCAACCTCGGGACCCTAGAGTCCGGAGTGTGTCTGAATACCTCTTTGGTTAAGAAACAACCATGGTATGCATGGAGACCAGGCGTAGGGGCCATTAGTGCTTTATCAGACAAGTGCCCAACTAGTTATGTTATATTACATGGTTAGTAAGAAAGATCTTCCAGGGAGAATAGTTCCATTAAGGGTTCCTTTCCCTGGGAGGCATGCCCTAAAGTGCATGTCAGGACTGCAAAGAAAGCAGAAAAACATCTGGGGGCGGATAAATAAATAGGTAAAAAGTCACCTTTTAAGTCACCGACCGAATATTCCCTTAAGAACGCTAGCTTTCGGCTTCACCTAGTCTGAGGTACACATCCGGTTGACCCGGCAGTAACAACCGCAGAGGTGCTCCCTTTACCTCCTAGCCGAACAATCGGGAACGTAGGGGTAAGCACAGGAGCCAGGCAACCCAGCTTGGCCAAAACTTAAGTCATATCGATGCATATAATGGTGAGTAAAAGGTACATGTGGAAGCTTGACACATGTGCTGGGTATGAAACCCTTATAATTGAGCTTCTGTAAAAGAAGCCCCCAGGAATAATGAGTGCGGATGGCACATCACGTGTATGCGAAAAATGCAAAAATAGGCCCGTAAGGGCTTGTAAATAAAAAGGTATGAAAAGAGAAACAAAAGACAGCCGAAGTGTAAAAGTTTGGACGGGGGAAGGGGACGAACTCTTAGTCTGGCGCTAGGCATAGAATCGTCGGAGGCGGGCTGCGTTCCATGGGTTCGGCTCGAGTCGGTTATCCGACGCATTTCGTAGACGGTATGCTCCGCCGGTCAGGACTTGATCGATAATGAAGGGACCCTCCCATTTGGGCTTGAGCTTGTCCTTTTTCTTGTCCGGCAGGCATAGAACTAGTTCACCAACGTTGTAAGTCTTGGCCCGTACTTCTCTGCTTTGATATCTTCGGGCCTGTTGCTGATAAAATGTGGAACGAGCCTTGGCGACGTCGCGTTCTTCCTCCAGTGTGTCCAAGCTGTCCTGCCGATCAAGCTCGGCCTCTCTTTCCTCGTACATGCGCACTCGAGGTGAGTCATGAATAATGTCGCAGGGCAAGACTGCCTCTGCGCCATATACCATAAAAAATGGTGTGAATCCGGTAGTGCGGTTAGGCGTTGTCCGCAGCCCCCAGAGTACGGAGTCGAGCTCCTCGACCCAGTGCGTGTCAGATTTAGTAAGTGACCGCACTAGTCTGGGTTTAATGCCGCTTATTATTAGACCATTTGCTCGTTCCACTTGACCGTTGGTTTGAGGGTGATAGACTGAAGCGTAGTCGAGCTTGATGCCCATATTCTTGCACCATGACTTAACCTCGTCTGCTGTGAAGTTCATGCCGTTGTCGGTGATGATGCTGTGGGGGACTCCGTAACGGTGTACTACCCCGGATATAAAGTCTATCCCTGGTCCGGACTCTGCCGTTTTGACCGGTTTGGCCTCTATCCATTTGGTGAATTTATCCACCATGACCAATAGGTATCTTTGCTTGTGGGTCCCCCCTTTAAGGGGTCCAACCATATCAAGCCCCCAGACTGCGAACGGCCAGGTAATGGGTATAGTTTTGAGGGTGGTGGGCGACATGTGGCTCTGATTAGCAAAGAGCTGACAACCAACGCATTTCTGGACTGGGCCGTCGGCCAATAAAATCCTGTACGGAATGCCTTTCCTACAAGGGCCCGGGCTGCTGCATGGTGTCCGCCTAGTCCGGCATGAATTTCAGCCAGGAGGTTTCGCCCTTGCTCTTCGGAGATACACCTTTGAAGGACTCCGGTTGTACTTTTATTATAAAGTTCTCCCTCATGGACCTTGTAGGCTTTCGATCGCCGGACTATGCAGCGGGCCTCGTTTTGGTCTTTGGGAAGTTCCTGCCTAAGCAAGTAGGCTAGGAATGGTTCTGTCCACGGGGCGATTACTGCCATTATGACGTGGGCTGAAGGTGTTATGTCATCGGCTGGATCGCCGATTGGCGCGGTTTTTTCCGGCTTGTCACTTCCGGGCTCCTCTTCCCATAGTACGGATGGCTTGAAGAGCCGTTCCAGGAAGATATTTGGAGGGACAGCATCACGTTTGGCACTGATGCGTGCCAGTATGTCGGCCGCTTGGTTATTATCTCGGGCTATGTGATGGAATTCGAGTCCTTCAAACCGAGCTGACATTTTTAGGACAGCGTTGCGATATGCTGCCATTTTTGGATCCTTGGCGTCAAAGTCTCCATTTATTTGGGATATTGCAAGGTTTGAATCCCCGCGCACCTCTAGGCGTTGAATTCCCATGGATACTGCCATCCGGAGACCATGTAACATGGCTTCGTATTCGGCTGCATTGTTGGAGTCCGTGTACATTATTTGAAGTACATACTGGACTGTGTCTCCGGTTGGGGATGTCAATACGACGCCAGCCCCCAGTCCGGCCAACATTTTAGAGCCGTCGAAATGCATAGTCCAATTGGAGTATGTGCCGTACTCTTTAGGGAGTTCGGCTTCAGTCCATTTGGCGACAAAGTCCGCCAAAACTTGTGACTTTATAGCTCGCCGAGGTTTGTAAGTTATGTCGAATGGTAAGAGCTCAATGGCCCATTTTGCAATCCTGCCCATTGCGTCGCGGTTATTTATAATGTCATTGAGTGGTACTTCAGAGGCCACTGTTATCGAACACTCTTGAAAGTAGTGCCGGAGCTTCCAGGACACCATGAACACCGCATATGCTATCTTCTGATAGTGCGGGTAACGGGACTTGCAGGGGGTTAACACAGTGGATATATAATACACTGGTTTTTGAAGAGGGGATTTGTGCCCTTCTGTCTCTCGTTCGACGACGAGGACCGCGCTTACAACTTGATGCGTTGCTGCGATGTATAACAACATTGGTTCGCCCAGATTGGGCGCAGCCAGGACCGGATTTGTTGCCAATATGGCCTTTATTTCTTCAAGTCCGGCAGTGGCAGCATCCGTCCACTCGAAGTGTTCGGTGCGCCTGAGGAGGCGATAGAGGGGCAACGCCTTTTCTCCTAGACGGGAGATAAAGTGGCTTAGAGCTGCCACGCATCCTGTTAATTTTTGTATTTGTTTGAGGTCTTTTGGAATGTCCAACTGTGACAGAGCTCGGATTTTAGCCGGGTTTGCTTCGATTCCTCTACCGGACACGATGAAGCCCAGTAGCTTTTCGGCTGGTACGCCGAAAACACATTTTCCGGATTCAACTTGATGTCATATGCTCTGAGGTTGTCGAACGTGAGCCTTAAATCGTCTACTAGAGTTTCGATGTGTTTTGTTTTGACGACTACGTCGTCTACGTATGCCTCGACTGTTTTGCCGATCTGGGTAGCCAGACATGTTTGAATCATGCGCTGATATGTTGCGCAGGCGTTTTTAAGTCCGAAGGGCATCGTGTTGAAGCAGAATGGTCCGCAAGGGGTGATGAATGCCGTGGCAGCTTGGTCTGCTTCCGCCATCTTGATTTGATGGTAGCCAGAGTATGCGTCGAGGAAACACAATGAATCGTGCCCTGCGGTAGCATCGATAATTTGGTCGATGCGGGGGAGAGGGAAGGGATCCTTTGGGCAAGCCTTATTGAGGTCTTTAAAATCGACACAAAGGCGCCAGGATTTGTCTTTCTTTGGTACCATTACCAGGTTTGCTAGCCAATCCGGATGTTTGATATCTCTAATGAATCCGGCTTCCAATAGTTTGGCTAGCTCTTCTCCCATTGCCTGTCTTTTGGGTTCGGAAAATCGTCGAAGAGCCTGTTTGACTGGCTTGAATCCTTTTAGGATGTTTAGGCTGTGTTCTGCCAATCTGCGTGAGATTTAGGCATATCCGAAGGATGCCAGGCGAAAATGTCCCAATTTTCCCGAAGGAATTCGCGCAGTGCGGCGTCTACTTCGGGGTTCAATTGTGCCCCAATGGAGGCCGTCTTTGTTGGGTCCGTTGGATGGACCTGGAATTTTGTTATTTCATCTGCTGGTTTGAAGGAGGTGGACTTGGATCTTTTATCGAGTATCACATCGTCCCTGTTCACCGTAGAGCGCAGCGCGGTGAGTTCTTCTGCCGCTAAGGCTTCGGATAGTGCCTCGAGGGCTAGTGCGGCTGTCTTGTTTTCGGCGCGGAGTGCTATGTCCGGATCACTAACGAGAGTGATTATTCCGCTGGGCCTAGGCATTTTGAGCTTCATGTACCCGTAATGAGGTACTGCTTGAAAAATTGTGAATGCCTCTCGTCCTAATATAGCGTGATATCCGCTGCTGAACGGGGCCACTTGGAACGTGACTTCTTCGGATCTGTAATTGTCCGGCGAGCCGAACACCACATCGAGTGTGATTTTCCCGGTGCAGCGCACTTCTCGGCTAGGGATTATTCCTCTGAAGGTTGTGCTGCTTCGCTCGATACGGCTCCAATCGATTTCCATTTTTCGCAGAGTTTCCTCATAAATGAGGTTTAGTCCGTTGCCGCCATCCATGAGGACTTTTGTATATGTCGTATGACGAGGTGGTCCTCGCGTGCCCTATAGGCGCTGTTTCTTGTTCGTCTCCGGCGTCGTCGTCTAGACCGTCGATGTCTTCGGAGCCGTAGTCTAGCATGTCGGTTAGATCGTCGACAGTGGCTACAAAGTGGGTTGTGGGTGGGCTCTGAATTTCTTCGTCGTCCGTATCCCGACCATCCTGGCCATAGTCCGGCCAGGACTCTCCCGATAACGAGAGATGCTTTAGTGAATTCAGGATGTCGCCAAAAGGCGAGTATTGGAAGATGTCCGCGGCGGTGAATTCCATAACCGGCGCCCAATCCGATTTGGTTGGTAGGGGCACGGGAGGTACGGAGTCCGGCACCTCGGAATCACGAGTTTTGTGAGGGACAAGATTAGTGTTCGGCTCCATCGCCGTGGAAGTTGAAGCCCCCGAGGCGGTGTCCATCCACCGATCCTCTATCTGGGCAATCGGCTCCGGACTAATGGCCGAAGCGGATTCGCGTGCGGCCACCAAGGCACTGTTCGGCGGCAGAGCTAGATCATGCCCATCGTCACAGTGCGGCGCGCTTGGCTGTGGTTCGAGTCCGTCGAAGATCAAGTCTCCGCGGACATCGGCCGTGAAGTTTAGGCTTCCGAATCTGACCTGACGGCCAGGGGCGTAGCTTTCGATCTGCTCCAGATGACCAAGCGAATTAGCCTGCAGTGCGAAGCCGCCGAATACGAAGATCTGTCCGGGGAGAAAAGTCTCACCCTGGACAGCGTCGTTGGTTGAAGATGCCATCGGGCCTATCGGTGACGACACAAAGGAACTCTCAATGAAAGCACCAATGTCGGTGTCAAAACCGGCGGATCTCGGGTAGGGGGTCCCGAACTGTGCGTCTAGGCGGATGGTAACAGGAGACGAGGGACACGATGTTTTACCCAGGTTCAGGCCCTCTGGATGGAGGTAAAACCCTACGTCCTGCTTGATTAATATTGATGATATGGGTAGTACAAGAGTGGATCTACCACGAGATCAAGGAGGCTAAACCCTAAAGATAGCCTATGGTATGATTGTTGTAATGTATGTTGTCCTACGGACTAAAGCCCTCCGGTTTATATAGACACCGGAGGAGGCTAGGGTTACACAGAGTCGGTTACAATGGTAGGAGATCTACATATCCGTATCGCCAAGCTTGCCTTCCACGCCAAGGAAAGTCCCATCCGGACACGGGACGGAGTCTTCAATCTTGTATCTTCGTAGTCTTGGAGTCCGGCGGACGAAGATAGTCCGGCTGTCCGGACACCCCCTACTCTAGGACTCCCTCACCCCCCTTTCCTATTAGGAGTAGGAGAAGGAAGGAAGAGGGGGGAGGAGAGAAGGAAAGGGGGGCCGGCCCCCCTCCCAATTCGGATTGGGCTTGGGGGGGCGCGCCCCCTCCCTTGCTCCTTCTCCCTCCCTTCCACTAAGGCCCAATAAGGCCCATATACTTGCCGGGGGGTTCCGGTAACCTCCCGGAACTCCGGTATAATCCCAATCTCATCCGGAACCTTTCCGGTGTCCAAATATATCCGTCCAATATATCAATCTTTATGTCTCGACCATTTCGAGACTCCTCGTCATGTCCGTGATCACATCCGGGACTCCGAACAACCTTCGGTACATCAAAATACATAAACTCATAATATAACTGTCATCGAAACCTTAAGCGTGCGGTTCGAGAACAATGTAGACATGACCGAGACACGTTTCCGGTCAATAACCAATAGCGGGACCTGGATGCCCATATTGGTTCCTACATATTCTACGAAGATCTTTATCGGTCAAACCGCACAACAACATACGTTGTTCCCTTTGTCATCGGTATGTTACTTGCCCGAGATTCGATCGTCGGTATCCAATACCTAGTTCAATCTCATTACCGGCAAGTCTCTTTACTCGTTCCGTAATACATCATCTCGCAACTAACTCATTAGTTGAAATGCTTGCAAGGCTTAAGTGATGTGTATTACCGAGAGGGCCCAGAGATACCTCTCCGACATTCGGAGTGACAAATCCTAATCTCGAAATACGCCAACCCAACAAGTACCTTTGGAGACACCTGTAGAGCACCTTTATAATCACCCAGTTACGTTGTGACGTTTGGTAGCACACAAAGTGTTCCTCCGATAAACGGGAGTTGCATAATCTCATAGTCATAGGAACATGTATAAGTCATGAAGAAAGCAATAGCAACATACTAAACGATCGGGTGCTAAGCTAACAGAATGGGTCATGTCAATCAGATCATTCAACTAAGGATGTGATCCCGTTAATCAAATAACAACTCTTTGTCCATGGTTAGGAAACATAACCATCTTTGATTAACAAGCTAGTCAAGTAGAGGCATACTAGTGACACTCTGTTTGTCTATATATTCACACATGTATTATGTTTCCGGTTAATACAATTCTAGCATGAATAATAAACATTTATCATGATATAAGGAAATAAATAATAACTTTATTATTGCCTCTAGGGCATATTTCCTTCAGTCTCCCACTTGCACTAGAGTCAATAATCTAGATCACATCACCATGTGATTCACATCGATAGTTCACATCATCATGTGATTAACACCCATAGTTCACATCGCCATGTGACCAACATCCAAAGGGTTTACTAGATTCAGTAATCTAGTTCACATCGCTACGTGATTAACACCCAAAGAGTACTTAGGTGTGATCATGTTTTGCTTGTGAGAGAATCTTAGTCAACGGGTCTTTCACATTCAGATCCGTTATGTATTTTGCAATTTTTTATGTCTACAATGCTCTGCACGGAGATACTCTAGCTAATTGCTCCCACTTTCAATATGTATCTAGATCGAGACTTAGAGACATCCAGATCGGTGTCAAAACTTGCATCGACGTAACCCTTTATGACGAACCTTTTATCACTTCCATAATCGAGGAACATATCCTTATTCCACTGAGGATAATTTTGACCGCTGTCCAGTGATCTACTCCTAGATCACTATTGTACTCCCTTGACAAACTCAGTGCAGGGTATACAATAGATCTGGTACACAGCATGGCATACTTTATAGAACCTATGGCCAAGGCATAGGGAATGACTTTCATTCTCTTTCTATCTTCTGCCGTGGTCGGGTTTTGAGTATTACTCAATTTCACACCTTGTAACACAGGCAATAACTCTTTCTTTGACTGTTCCATTTTGAACTACTTCAAAATCTTGTCAAGGTATGTACTCATTGAAAAAACTTATCAAGCGTCTTGATCTATCTCTATAGATCTTAATGCTCAATTTGTAAGCAGCTTCACCGAGGTCTTTCTTTGAAAAACTCCTTTTAAACACTCCTTTATGCTCTGCAGAATAATTCTACATTATTTCCAATCTACAATATGTTATTCACATATACTTATCAGAAATGCTGTAGTGCTCCCACTCACTTTCTAGTAAATACAGGCTTCACTGCAAGTCTGTATAAACTATATGATTTGATCAACTTATCAAAGCGTATATTCCAACTCCGAGATGCTTGCACCAGTCCATAGATGCACATTTTGTTAACACCTTTAGGATCGACAAAACCTCTTAGTTGCATCACATACAACTCTTCTTTAATAACTCCATTAAGGAATGCAGTTTTGTTTATCCATTTGCCAGATTTCATAAAATGCGGCAATTGCTAACATGATTCGGACAGACTTTTAAGCATCGATACGAGTGAGAAAATCTCATTGTATTCAACATCTTGAACTTTGTCAAAAACCTTTTTCGACAAGTCTAGCTTTGTAGATAGTAACACTACTATCAGCGTCCTTCTTCCTCTTGAAGATCCATTTATTTTCTATGGCTTGCCGATCATCGGGCAACTCCACCAAAGTCCACACTTTGTTCTCATACATGGATCTCATCTCAGATTTCATGGCCTCAAGCCATTCCGCGGAATCTAGGCTCATCATCGCTTCCTCATAGTTCGTAGGTTCATCATGGTCTAGTTACATGACTTCCAGAACAGGATTACCGTACCACTCTGGTGCGGATCTCACTCTGGTTTACCTACGAGATTCGGTAGTAACTTGATCTGAAGTTACATGATCATCATCATTAGCTTCCTCACTAATTGGTGTAGTAGTCACAGGAACAGATTTCTGTGATGAACTACTTTCCAATAAGGGAGAAGGTACAATTACCCCATCAAGTTCTACTTTCCTCCCACTCACTTCTTTCGAGAGAAACTCCTTCTCTAGAAAGGATCCATTTATTAGCAACGAATGTTTTGCCTTCGGATCTGTGATAAAAGGTGTACCCAACAATTTCCTTTGGGTATTCTATGAAGACGCACTTCTCTGATTTGGGTTTGAGCTTATCAGGATGAAACTTTTTCACATAAGCATCGCAGCCCCAAACTTTAAGAAACGACAACTTTGGTTTCTTGCTAAACCATAGTTCATATAGTGTCGTCTCAACGGATTTAGATGGTGCCCTATTTAACGTGAATGCAGCTGTCTCTAATGCATGATCCCAAAATGATATTGGTAAATCGGTAAGAAACATCATAGATTGTACTATATCCAATAAAGTACGGTTATGACGTTCGGACACACCATTATGATGTGGTGTTCCAGGTGGCATGAATTTGTGAAACTATTCCACATTGTTTTAATTGAAGACCAAACTCGTAACTCAAATATTTGTCTCCGCGATCAGATCGTAGGAACCTTATTTTCTTGTCTCGATGATTTTTCCACTTCACTCTGAAATTCTTTGAACCTTTCAACTATTTCAGACTTATGTTTCATCAAGTAGATATACCCATATCTGCTCAAATCATCTGTGAAGGTCAGAAAATAACGATACCCGCCGCGAGCCTTAACACTCATTGGATCGCATACATCAGTATGTATTATTTCCAATAAGTCAGTTGCTCGCTCCACTGTTCCGGAGAATGGAGTCTTAGTCATCTTGCCCATGAGGCATGGTTCGCAAGCATCAAGTGATTCATAATCAAGTGATTCCAAAATCCCATCAGCATGGAGTTTCTTCATGCGCTTTACACCAATATGACCTAAACGGCAGTGCCACAAATAAGTTGCACTATCATTATTAACTTTGCATCTTTTGGTTTCAATATTATGAATATGTGTATCACTACGATAGAGATCCAATGAACCATTTTCATTGGGTGTGTAACCATATAAGGTTTTATTCATGTAAACTGAACAACAGTTTATTCTCTTACTTAAATGAATAACCGTATTGCAATAAACACGATCAAATCATATTCATGCTCAACGCAAACACCAAATAACATTTATTTAGGTTCAACACTAATCCCGAAAGTATAGGGAGTGTGCGATGATGATCATATCAATCTTGAAACTACTTTCAACACACATCGTCACTTCACCCTTAACTAGTTTCTGTTTATTCTGCAACTCCCGTTTCGAGTTACTACTCTTAGCAACTGAACCAGTACCAAATACCGAGGGGTTTCTATAAACACTAGTAAAGTACACATCAATAACATGTATATCAAATATACCTTTGTTTACTTTGCCATCCTTCTTATCCGCCAAATACTTGGGGTAGTTCCGCTTCCAGTGACCAGTCTGCTTGCAGTAGAAGCACTCAGTTTCAGGCTTAGGTCCAGACTTGGGCTTCTTCACTTGAGCAGCAACTTGCTTGCCGTTCTTCTTGAAGTTCCCTTCTATCCCTTTGCCCTTTTCTTGAAACTAGTGGTCTTGTTAACCATCAACACTTGATGTTCTTTCTTGATTTCTACCTTCATCGATTTCATCATCATGAAAAACTCGGGAATCATTTTCATCATCCCTTGCATACTATAGTTCATCACGAAGTTCTACTAACTTGGTGATGGTGACTAGAGAATTCTGTCAATCACTATCTTATCTGGAAGATTAACTCCCACTTGATTCAAGCGATTGTAGTACCCAGACAATCTGAGCACATGCTCACTAGTTGAGCGATTCTCCTCCATCTTTTAGCTATAGAACTTGTTGGAGACTTCATATCTCTCAACTCGGATATTTGCTTGAAATATTAACTTCAACTCCTGGAACATCTCATATGGTCCATGACGTTCAAAACGTCTTTGAAGTCCCGATTCTAAGCCGTTAAGCATGGTGCACTTAAACTATCAAGTAGTCATCATATTGAGCTAGCCAAACGTTCATAACGTCTGCATCTCCTCCTGCAATAGGTCTGTCACCTAGCGGTGCATCAAGGACATAATTCTTCTGTGTAGCAATGAGGATAAACCTCAGATCACGGATCCAATCCGCATCATTGCTACTAACATCTTTCAATACATTTTTCTCTAGGAACATATCAAAATAAACATATGAAAGCAACAACGCAAGCTATTGATCTTACAACATAATTTGCAAAATACTACCGGGACTAAGTTCATGATAAATTTAAGTTCAATTAATCATATTACTTAAGAACTCCCACTTAGACAGACATCTCTCTAGTCATCTAAGTGATCACGTGATCCAAATCAACTAAACCATAACCGATCATCACGTGAGATGGAGTAGTTTTCAATGGTGAACATCACTATGTTGATCATATCTACTATATGATTCACGCTCGACCTTTCGGTCTCCGTGCTCCGAGGCCATATCTGCATATGCTAGGCTCGTCAAGTTTAACCTGAGTATTCCGCGTGTGCAAAACTGGCTTGCACCCGTTGTAGATGGACGTAGAGCTTATCACACCCGATCATCACGTGGTGTCTGGGCACGACGAACTTTGGGAACGGTGCATACTCAGGGAGAACACTTCTTGATAATTAGTGAGAGATCATCTTAAAATGCTACCGTCAATCAAAGCAAGAATAAGATGTATAATAGATAAACATCATATGCAATCAAAATATGTGACATGATATGGCCATGATCATCTTGCGCCTTTGATCTCCATCTCCAAAGTACTGTCATGATCTCTATCGTCACCGGCACGACACCATGATCTTCATCATCTTGATCTATATCAATGTGTCATCACATGGTTGTCTCACCAACTATTGCTCTTGCAACTATTGCTATCGTATAGCGATAAAGGAAAGCAATTATTTGGCACTTGCATCTTATGCAACAAAGAGACATCCATAGGGCTTCTGCCAGTTGTCGATAACTTCAACAAAACATGATCATCTCATACAACAACTTATATCTTATCACGTCTTGACCATATCACATCACAACATGCCCTGCAAAAACAAATTAGACGTCCTCTACTTTGTTGTTGCAAATTTTACGTGGCTGCTACGGGCTAAGCAAGAACCGTTTTTACCTACGCATCAAAACCACAACGATAGTTTGTCAAGTTAGTGCTGTTTTAACCTTCGCAAGGACCGGGCGTAGCCACACTCGGTTCAACTAAAGTTGGAGAAACTGACACCTGCCAGCCACCTGTGTGCAAAGCACGTCGGTAGAACCAATCTCGCGTAAGCGTACGCGTAATGTCGGTCCGGGCCGCTTCATCCAACAATACCGCCGAACCAAAGTATGACATGCTGGTAAGCAGTATGACTTGTATCGCCCACAACTCACTTGTGTTCTACTCGTGCATATAACATCAACGCATAAAACCTGGCTCTGATACCACTGTTGGGGAACGTAGTAATTTGAAAAAATTTCCTATGCACACGCAAGATCATGGTGATGATATAGCAACGAGAGGGAGAGTGTTGTCTATGTACCCTTGTAGACCGAAGCGGAAGCGTTGACGCAACGTAGAGGAAGTAGTCGTACGTCCTCCCGGTCCAACCGATCCAAGCACCGTTACTCCGGCACCTCCGAGTTCTTGACACACGTACAGCTCGATGACGCACCCCGAACTCCGATCCAGCAGAGGCACGGGGAGGAGTTCCGTCAGCACGACGGCGTGGTGACGATCTTGATGTTATCCTGTCGCAGGGCTTCGCCTAAGCACCGCTACAATATGACCGAGGTGTAATATCATGGAGGGGGGCACCGCACACGGCTAAGGAACGATCTCAATGATCAACTTGTGTGTCTATGGGGTGCCCCCCACCCCCGTATATAAAGGAGGGAGGGAGGAGGAGGCCGGCCCAAGGGGGAGGCGCGCCCTAGGGGGGGCAAACCTACTCCAAGTAGGTTTGGCCCCCCTTTCCTATTAGGAGTAGGAGAAGGAAGGAAGAGGGAGGAGAAGAAGGAAAGGGGGGGCCGGCCCCCCTCCCAATTCGGATTGGGCTTGGGGGGGGCGCGCCCCCTCCCTTGCTCCTTCTCCCTCCCTTCCACTAAGGCCCAATAAGGCCCATATACTTGTCGGGGGGGTTCCGGTAACCTCCCGGAACTTCGGTATAATCCCAATCTCATCCGGAACCTTTCCGGTGTCCAAATATATCCGTCCAATATATCAATCTTTATGTCTCGACCATTTTGAGACTCCTCGTCATGTACGTGATCACATCCGGGACTCCGAACAACCTTCGGTACATCAAAATACATAAACTCATAATATAACTGTCATCGAAACCTTAAGCGTGCGGACCCTACGGTTCGAGAACAATGTAGACATGACCGAGACACGTTTCCGGTCAATAACCAATAGCGGGACCTGGATGCCCATATTGGTTCCTACATATTCTACGAAGATCTTTATCGGTCAAACCGCACAACAACATACGTTGTTCCCTTTGTCATCGGTATGTTACTTGCCCGAGATTCGATCGTCGGTATCCAATACCTAGTTCAATCTCGTTACCGGCAAGTTTCTTTACTCGTTCCGTAATACATCATATCGCAACTAACTCATTAGTTGAAATGCTTGCAAGGCTTAAGTGATGTGTATTACCGAGAGGGCCCAGAGATACCTCTCCGACATTCGGAGTGACAAATCCTAATCTCGAAATACGCCAACCCAACAAGTACCTTTGGAGACACCTGTAGAGCACCTTTATAATCACCCAGTTACGTTGTGATGTTTGGTAGCACACAAAGTGTTCCTCCGGTAAACGGGAGTTGCATAATCTCATAGTCATAGGAACATGTATAAGTCATGAAGAAAGCAATAGCAACATACTAAACGATCGGGTGCTAAGCTAATGGAATGGGTCATGTCAATCAGATCATTCAACTAATGATGTGATCCCGTTAATCAAATAACAACTCTTTGTCCATGGTTAGGAAACATAACCATCTTTGATTAACAAGCTAGTCAAGTAGAGGCATACTAGTGACACTCTGTTTGTCTATATATTCACACGTGTATTATGTTTCCGGTTAAGACAATTCTAGCATGAATAATAAACATTTATCATGATATAAGGAAATAAATAATAACTTTATTATTGCCTCTAGGGCATATTTCCTTCAGTACCCCCTTGCCAAACTCATGGCAAGGCACACAAAATGCCTGGTACACAGCATGGCATACTCTATAGAACCTATGGCTGAGGCATAGGGAATGACTTTCATTCTCTTTCTGTCTTCTTCCATGGTCGGGCTTTGAGTCCTACTACATTTCACACCTTACAATACAGGATAGAACTCCTTTGACTGGTCCATTTTGAACTCCTTCAAAATCTTGTTAAGGTATGTACTCACTGAAAGTCTTATCAAGAGTCTTGAACTATCTCTATAGATCTTGATGCCTAATATGTAAGCAGCTCCACCGAGGTCTTTCATTGAAAAATTCTTATTCAAGTATCCTTTTATGCTATCCAGAAATTCTATATCATTTCCAATCAATAATATGTCATCCACATATCATATCAGAAATGCTATAGAGCTCCCACTCACTTTCTTGTAAATACATGCTTCACCGTAAGTCTGTATAAAATCATATGCTTTGATCACCTCATGAAGGCTTATATTCCAACTCTGAGATGCTTGCACACTTTGTTAGCACCTTTAGGATCGATAAAACCTTCTAGTTGCATCATATACAAGTCTTCTTTAAGAAATCCATTAAGGAATGCAGTTTTGATGTCCATTTGCCAGATTTCATAATTATAATATGCGGCAACTCCTAACCTGATTCAGACTGACTTAAGAATTGTTGCGGGTGAGAAAGTCTCACCGTAGTCAACCCCTTGAACTTGTTGAAAACCTTTTGTGACAAGTCGAGCTTTGTAGATAGTGACATTACCATCAGTGTCTGTCTTCTTCTTGAAGATCCATTTATTCTCAATGGCTTGCCGATCATAGGACAAGTCCACCAAAGTCCACACTTTGTTCTCATTCATGGATCCTATCTCAGATTTCATGGCCTCAAGCCATTTATCAAAATTTGGGCTCATCATAGCTTCTTCATAGTTCATAGGTTCGCCATGGTCTATAACATGACTTCTAGGACAAGATTACCGTACCGCTCTGGTGCGCAACGTGCTCTATTCGACCTACGAGGTCTAGTAATAACTTTATCTGAAGTTTCATGTTCATCAGCATTAGCTTCCTCCCTAGTTGGTGTAGGCATCACGGGAACGGATTTCTCTGATGTGCTACTTTCCAATTCGAGAGAAGGTACAATTACCTCATCAAGTTCTACTTTCCTCCCACTCACTTCTTTCGAGAGAAACTCCTTCTCTAGAAAGGACCCATTCTTAGCAACAAAGATCTTGCCTTCGGATCTGTGGTAGAAGGTATACCCAATAGTTTCTTTCGGGTATCCTATGAAGATGCACTTCTTCGCTTTGGATTTGAGCTTATTAGGCTGAAGCCTTTTGACATAAGCATCGCATACCCAAACTTTTAAGAAACAACAACTTAGGTTTCTTGCCAAACCATAGTTCATACGGTGTCGTCTCAATAGATTTAGACGGTGCTCTATTTAACGTGAATGCGGCTGTCTCTAATGCATAACCCCAAAATGATAGTGGTAAATCAGTAAGAGACATCATAGGTCGCACCATATCTAATAAAGTACGGTTACGCCGTTCGGACACACCATTATGCTGTGGTGTAAGTTGTGAAACAATTCCACATAGTTTTAAATGAAGGCCAAACTCGTAACTCAAATATTCGCCTCCACGATCAGATCGTAGAAACTTTATTTTCTTGTTACGATGATTCTCCACTTCACTCTGAAATTCTTTGAACTTTTCAAATGTTTCAGACTTGTGTTTCATTAAGTAAATATACCCATACCTACTCAAATCATCTATGAAGGTCAAAAAATAACGATACTCCTCGCGTGCTTCAACACTCATCGGACCACATACATCAGTATGTATTATTTCCAATAAGTTAATAGCCCGCTCCATTGTTCCAGAGAACGGAGTTTTAGTCATCTTGCCCATGAGGCATGGTTCGGAAGTATCAAATGATTCATAATCAAGTGATTCCAAAAGTCCATCTGCATGGAGATTCTTCTTGTACTTTACACTAATATGACCTAAACGGCAGTGCCACAAGTATGTTGCACTATCATTATCAACTTTGCATCTTTTGTCATCAATATTATGAATATGTGTATCACTACGATCGAGATTCAATAAACCATTCACATTGGGTGTATGACCATAGAAGGTTTTATTCATGTCAGTAGAACAATGATTATTCTCTGACTTGAATGAATAACCGTTATAATAAACATGATCCAATCATATTCATGCTCAACGCAAACACCAAATAACATTTATTTAGGTTCAACACTAATCCTGAATGTAGAGGGAGTGTGCGATGGTGATCGTATCAACCTTGGAATCACTTCCAACACACATCGTCACCTCATCCTTAACTAGTCTCTGTTCATTCTGCAACTCCTGTTTTGAGTTACTAATCTTAGAACTGAACCAGTATCGAATACCCAGGTGATACTACGAACACTAGTAAGGTATACATCAATAACATGTATATCAAATATACCTTTCTTCACTTTGCCATCCTTCTTATCCGCCAAGTATTTGGGGCAGTTCCGCTTCCGGTGACCATTTCCTTTGCAGTAGAAGCACATAGTTTCAGGCTTGGGTCCAGCTTTGGGCTTCTTCATGGGAGTGGCAACTTGCTTGCCATTCTTCTTGAAGTTCCTTTTCTTTCCCTTGCCCTTTTTCTTGAAATTAATGGTCTTATTAACCATTAACACTTGATGTTTTTTCTTGATTTCTACCTTCACTGATTTCAGCATCGCGAAGAGATCGGGAATCGTTTTCGTCATCCCCTGCATATTATAGTTCATCACGAAGTTCTAGTAGCTTGGTGATAGTGATTAGAGAACTCTTTCAATCACTATTTTTATCTAGAATATTAACTCCCACTTGATTCAAGCGATTGTAGTACCCAGACATTCTGAGCACATGCTCTGTGGCTGAGCTATTCTCCTCCATCTTGTAGGCAAAGTACTTGTCAGAGGTATCATACCTCTCGACACGGGCATAAGTCTGAAATACCAATTTCAGCTCTCGGAACATCTTATATGTTCCATGGCGTTCAAAACATCTTTGGAGCCTTGATTCTAAGCCGTAAAGCATGGCGCACTAAACTATCAAGTAGTCATCATATCGAGCTTGTTAAACATTTATAACGTCTGCATCAGCTCCTGCAACAGGTCTGTCACCTAGCGGTGCATCAAGGACATAATTCTTCTGTGCAGCAATGAGGATAATCCTCAGATCATGGACCCAGTCCGCATTATTGCTACTATCATCTTTCAACTTAATTTTCTCTAGGAACATATCAAAAATACAGGGGAGCTATATCACAAGCTATTGATCTACAACATAGATATGCAAAAACTTTTAAGACTAAGTTCATGATAAATTTAAGTTCAATTAATCAAATTACTAATGAACTCCCACTTAAATTGACATCCCTCAAGTCATCTAAGTGATACCTGATCCAAATCAACTAACACATGTCCGATCATCACGTGAGATAGGGTAGTCATCAATGGTGAACATCTATATTTTGATCATATCTACTATATGACTCACATTCGACCTTTCGGTCTCTAGTGTTCCGAGACCATGTCTGTACATGCTAGGCTCATCAAGTTTAACCAAAGTATTCTGCATGTGCAAAACTGTCTTACACCCGTTGTATGTGAACGTAGAGTCTATCACACCCGATCATTAGGTGGTGCTTCGAAACGACGACCTTATAATGCTACCGCCGTTCTAAGCTAAATTTAGTGAAGGGATCATCTTATAATGCTACCGCCGTTCTAAGCTAAATAAGATGCATAAAGGATAAACATCACATGCAATCAAAATATGTGACATGATATGGCCATCATCATCTTGTGCTTTTGATCTTCATCTCCAAAGCCTCGTCATGATCTCCATCGTCACCGGCTCAACACCTTGATCTCCATCGTTGCGTCGTGGTCGTCTCGCCAACTATTGCTTCTACAACTATTGCTAATGCATAGCGATAAAATAAAGTAATTATATTGCATTTCATACAATAAAGAGACAACCATAAGGCTCCTGCCGGTTGCCGATAATCTACAAAACATGATCAACTCATACAATAACGTATATCATATCATGTCTTGACCATATCACATCACAACATACCCTGCAAAAACAAGTTAGACGTCTTCTACTTTGTTGTTGCAAGTTTTACGTGGCTGCTATGGGCTTCTAGCAAGAACCGTTCTTACCTACGGAAAAAATCACAATGGTGTTTCATCAAGTTTGTTACTTTAACCTTCTTCAAGGACCGGACGTAGTCAAATTCGATTCAACTAAAGTAGGAGAAACAGACACCCACTGGCCACCTTTATGCAAAACTAGTTGCATGACCTGTCTCATGTGCGTGGACATGTAAGGTTGGTCCGGGCCACTTCATCCCACAATACCGCCGAATCAAAATAAGACGTTGGTGGTAAGTAGTATGACTATCACCACCCACAGCTCTTTGTGTTCTACTCGTGCATATCATCTACGCATAGACCTGGCTACGGTATCACTGTTGGGAAATATTGCATGAAAAAAAATCTACGCACACACAAGATCTATCAAGGAGATGCATAGAAACGAGAGGGAAGAGTGTGTCTACGTACCATCATAGAGTGTAAGCGAAAGCGTTTCACAACGCGGTTGATGTAGTCGAACTTTCTTCACGCTCCAACTGATCTAGTACCGAACGCACGGCACCTCTGTGTTCTGCACACGTTCAGCTCGGTGACGTCCTCCGCCTTCTTGATCCAGCAAGGCGGCGAGGTATTAGATGAGTTCCGGCAGCACGAGGGCATGGTGCCGGTGATGGTGATGTGATCTCCGCAAGGCTTCGCCTAAGCACTACAAAAATATGACCGAGGGAGTAAACGATGGACGAGGGCACCACACACGGCTAAGACAATGTTGTGTCCTTGTGTGGCACCCCCTCCACACACACACACACACACACACACACACACACACACACACACACACACACACACACACACACACACACACACACACACATATATATATATATATATAAACACTATTCTGATCACGGGATCAGAATAATATTCTGATCACAACCTGACCTGCCTGAGTAACGCGCCTGAACTTCTCTTTGTACGAACCCGACCTTCGGGCTATCTTCGCAACCGTGCCTTCTACCGTGAGTTTTTCTGGTTAGTCGTGTTCCATGTGATGTAAGTGTAATCTTCAAACAATTTTTAGCAACTAAATACTCGTTTTAGATAGGAATCTCGCTCATAGGCGGATTTTGCACTCGGGTCCTGAAGAACTCGCGTTTTTTGTGATTTTACTGCCTGAGTTGTTCGACCTGAACTTCCACCTGTGCTAGGTTGAACTTCCCGCAACATTGCCCAAACAGGGCTTGCTATATACCGTTGGAAAGCTATGGACATGAGTATCATGACCCAAGTTAAATTTTTCGCAAAATGTAAGCGGTTTAAGAGCAGTTTTGAAAACCGTTTTTTCTTCACACAAAAAACGTGAATCGTAATTTCGATCGCATTTCTACACCGTTTATTGGAATGAGGCATATAATATGGCGTTGGAAAGCTGCTGCAAAACCGCTCCTTCCACATGTTGAAAGTTTTTTCTAATTCCCTATGGTTAAAGAGTAATTTGAAAAAACATAAAATTTCGTAAACCGAACAGCTGAGTTCGTTTTTCGATGTCATTTCTAAACGGCTAATCCAATGAAAGCATATGATATGGCGTTGGAGAGCTTATGAAAATGCACTAATTTTTCATCTTGAAAGTTTTTTTTCTAATTTTGAATGGTTTAAGAGTAATTTAGAAAATGGTCCAAGTCCTACCGAGTTTGTATTTTTGAGCTAATTTCTTAACCGTGCGTCCGAATGCTTCAAATGATATGGCGTTGGAAAGCTTGAACAAATGCGAAACTTTTTGGTATATATTGTTTCTCCCAATTCTTTACGGTTTTAAGTCAGTTTCGAAAATGGCCAAAAACATATTTTCGCCATAATTTCTACAAAATTTGTCGGAATTGGGCAAATAATATACCATTGAAAAGCTACGGAAAAAGCGAAACTTTTTCATGTTGATTGCTCTCTCTGATTCCTAGCCGTTTTCAAGTAATTCTGAAAACGGCGGGATCATTTGTTCTGCTTCTACCGCGAATCAGATTCTTCGAAAATGCACCGCGTGAAGAACCTGAACTTCTCGGTGCGTGTACCTGAACTTCACTCTGTTTTTCACGTGATTTTTTTGCTCGTAGATCTTCATCCACTGCCCATAGCTCTCCATCCCACTCACGGGAATTGAGCGGGTGATATACCGATGAAAAGCTGCTGTAAACACGCAACTTTCCCGTGTTAATCATTTTTTCATACTCGCGACGATTTTGAAAGTTTTTCATCTGAAATTCATTTAGCATAGTAGTTGAACTTCCTGCTGTTTTCACGTTGAACTTCTGGAACGTATTTTTGTTTGTAATTTTCTCATCCATTCGTAAGTGTTACACAAATAATATTCCTTTTGTACAAACGTCTCTCACAATAATTTTTTTAACTTTCTCCCACCAAGGACTTGAACTTGTAACAACAAAACTTTTAGCATTTGCTTTTTTGTTCTTTTTTTAATACAAAATACACACCGTGTAGTACATGAACTTCTATCAACCTGAACCTCTCTCGGTTACGTGAAATATTTTGAGTTTTTTTATGAATTTTTTAATCTGATTTTTCTTAATCCTTTTTTATGAATTTTGAAACGCTCTATTTTTAATAGTTGAACTTCTTGTTTCCATTATTTAATAACGAGGAAAATATGAGTTTTCTATAATCATCGAACTTCTCCATCTTTTTAATATGGCCTTCCTAGTTTTATTTCTTAATCTTTTTTTATGAAATTTTGAATGTTATATTTTTAATAGTTGAACTCCTTGTTATTTTTATATTTGAACTTCCTGTTTCCATTTTTTACTAACGAGGAAAATCTGAGTTTTCTATAGTCATCGAACTTCTCCATCTTTTTAATATGGACTTCCTGGTTTTATTTCTTGATTTCTTTATGAAATTTTGAAGCGCTCTATTTTTTAAAGTTGAACTTCTTGTTTTTTATTTTTGAACTTCTTGTTCCCATTCTTTAATAACGAGGAAAATCTAAGTTTCTATAATCATCGAACTTCTCCATCTTTTTAATATGTCCTTCTTGGTTTTATTTCTTAATCATTTTTTACGAATAAAAATATTTTAAGACACCAAAACAACATTTTTGTGTGTTTTTTTGCATTGGTTTGCGCATCAAACCACGCCATCTTTAGAAATTGAACTTCTCCTTTTCTTTTTATTTTTTTCAACATTGTTTAGCACGTCGAACCACGTCATCTTTAGAAATTAAACTTCTCCTTTCTTTTTGTTTTCTTTCAACATTGGGTTGCACGTCGAACCGCTTCATCTTTAGAAATTGAACTTCTCATTTTCTTTTTGTTTTCTTTCAATAGTGCTTTACACGTTGAACTGTGTCATCTTTTAGAAATTGAACTTCTCCATTTTTGTTTTCTTGAATGTTTTACCTTGCAAGTTTAAATTTATTTTGAAATTGCTGAGATAACACACTTGACCTTCTCGAACACAACATTGTGACTTTCACAAAACATAAATTAAAGCAAACTTTTGACCTACAGAGCATGTATAATTTCTCCACTTTTTCAAGAATAAGTGTTGAATCGCCCCGTTAGTTTGACTTGAACTTCTGCTGCACATGAATAAGCCGTTGAAAACACACAACTTTTCTGCTCCGTTATTTAAATTTGGACTTCTAATTTTTTAAGAAACGAGATTTTTTTAAAACTTTTTTACTTGTTCCTTTTATTCTAATTTGAACTTCTAGTTTTTTTATAACGGGGATGTTTTCATAAATTCTTTTTGAAATGTTCCTCTTTTTAATTTGGACTTCTCCATTTTTTTTACAAATGATAAAAATCCATATTTATAATGGTTTTTGAAGTACTTTTTAATTTGAACTTCTGGTTTTCTTTATAAATTAGAAAGATCCATCGAAATCCATGGGAATTTTTTGAACTTTTTTATTTGTCATTTTCTTTGACCTCTCCATTTTATTAATTATGAACTTCAGAGTTAACAAGTCCATTATACATGAACTTCTCGACAATATGTCCCCGACCGGCTCAAGTTTTATGCATTCTTATATATACAAAAAAATGAAATGAAAATAGAAAATGTTGCGTTCTTATGGATACCACTAACACTTTTTGAGAGCACAATATTCTACTGTAATTTTTTTGCATAATTTTGACGCAAAAAATGGACTTCTTGGTGTTATTCATTAGTAACGGGAAAAGTTTTTAAACTTTTTGAACTGGTCGGTTTTCTCAATTTGACCTTCTTGATATTATAATAAATATTGAACTTCTCCGTTATTTAAATTTGGACCTCTAGTTTTTTAGAACCAATGTTATGCATTGGACTGCACAATCATGTATAATCGGACAAGAAGTGTTATGCATTTATAGTAGGATATAATGTACAGCAATCACGTGCAATGTATCAAACTTCAACCTGGAGCCATATTGGACTCCAAAACTACATTTTCAAACTATGTCGGAGTACGTAGCAGTGCAAAGCATAGGCCGAGAATAGTTTCCTCTCACGCATTAATGCAAACACACTTGGGGAACAAAGTGCTAGCGATATATCTTAAAATTTTACAGGAAGCCAAGTTTCCATAGCTACACAGATTCATGGTAAGAGACACAACAAATTCTTCGCCTCCAAATCATACTGGTATACTAGCGCCGGATGGACGAGTTCGCACCAGCATTTCTTCTTCTGCAACCACACCACCACCCGCCCGCGGCCGCTTCAAACTCCATTTTCCGCTTCTTCAAAAGGACAAACTCTGTCGAACGCACACTGTGTGAGGTGATGGAGTGCTTGCACAGGAGGCGATAGATGGAGTGCTCGCGAGTGAGGTGACGAACTTCTCCTAGTGCACCAAGCACTGACGGACAGCAGCGGCTTCGTGCTCGGACGGAGACAAGATTTGGAAAGTGGCATTTTTTTCAGGCATCGTGTGGAAGCCTGCATCCTTTCCTGAACCTTGATAGTGTACCAAATAACTTGTATTATCAGTATATGTTCACAGTACAGAGCATGGCTCATAGACTTGCAGGATTGCAATATAATTAGGCAAAATGGGAATCTTTTCAACAGAACATGTGCTCTGAACATCAACATACCGCTATTGCTATGCAACTGGGCGACGCGGAACTGAAGATGAGCACAGTGGCTTGGTCGTGGGCGAAGTACAGGCACTGGTCGCGCCCAATGGCAAGGGCAGTCCTGTCCAGGCAACCAGTGAAGGTCGGGGAGGTGGGGGAAGGGGTGGGACGCCGGAGGTGGAGAAGGAGAAGAGGAGGCTCACCGGAGGGGAGGGTTGCGGGGTTGTCCGGATCCGCGTCGGAGCGAGCGGGCGGGAGGGAGGGCACCCAGGCTGATGGTTGCCGGGGTTCGTCGACGGCGATGGTTGCAGGGCAGAGCCGCGCCCGGAGGTAGAGGAGCATGGGCGCGATGCAGGAGAGGCCAGAGGTGGTGGTTGCGGTGCTATTTGGGGAGGGAAAGAGTGATGGCGGCGCGACCAGGGAGGGAGATGGCGGTGGCTGGGTGATCCGGAGAGGGCGGCGGCACTGGCGGCGGGATTTGAGGAGGGCGATGGTTCCGGGGAGTGTGCACGGAGGCGGGGGTTCCCGGGAGGGCTCGTGGCGGCGGGCGTTCCTGGGAGGGCGCGCGCGGCGTGGGGTTCAGGGAAAGGCGCGCGGCGGCGGGATCAGAGGACGGCGGCGGGATGAGGGGCTCAAGGGAGCAGAGGTTGCGGTTGGGGAAGGAGGAGGCACCGGCGGTGGTTTGGGGACGAGGCGGCGGCGAGATCTAGCATTCGGCGGGGAGTGGATCGAGGGAGGAGGTGGGGATCGGGGCAACGGGTGGGGTGTGGTGTTTTTTTTAATCGATCCGGTGGGTTTCGCGATCTCAGGAATGTGTGATCGCCCCTGTATAGGGCTGGCTGTGATCCAAATAACTATTCTAATCGCCCCTGTATAGGGCAGGCGGGGGAGGAGGCAGCCTAGGGCAACCAGGGCGCGCCCCAAGGGGCTGGCCGCCGGCTCTAGGGCTCCTGCCCTCCTGCGCCCCCCTTCCTTGTATGACCAAGGGGGAAGGAAAGAGAGGGGAGAGGGAAGGAAGGGGGAGTCCTGCTCCACACTTTCCTTTCCCCACCCTCTTTCCTTCTCCTCCTCATAGGGTCGGCCACTATAGGGGCGTACCAGCCCCTTGAGGGCTGGTGTGTTCCCTATCTTGGCACATAAGGCCCATAGCCTTGCCAGGGGTGCCCAGAACTCCTTTCCGGTGACCCGATAAGTACCCGGTACCCTCTATAACGCTTTTGGTGTCCGAATACCATCGTCCTATGTATCAATCTTTACCTCTCGACCATTTCGAGACTCCTCGTCATGTCTGTGGTCTCATCTGGGACTCCAAACAACATTCGTTCACCAAATCACATAACTCATATGATAATATATCGACATCGAATGTTAAGCGTGCGGACCGTACGGGTTCAAGAACTATGTAGACATGACCGAGACACCTCTCCGTTCAATAACCAATAGCGGAACATGGATGCCCATATTGGCTCCTACATATTCTACGAAGATCTTTATCCATCAAACCGTTATGACAACATACATAATTCCCTTTGTCCATCGGTATGTTACTTGCCCGAGAATCGCTCGTCGATATCTCTATACCTAGTTCAATCTCGTTACCGGAAATTCTCTTTACTCGTTCCGTAATACATCACCTCGTGACTAACTCCTTAGACATTTTCTTGCAAACTTATGATGTATTACCGAGAGGGCCTAGAGATACCTCTCTGATACTCGGAGTGACAAATCCTAATCTTGATCTATGCCAACTCAACAAACACCTTCGGAGATACCTGTAGGGCATATTTATGATCATCCAATTACGTTGTGACATTTGATAGCACACAAGGTATTCCTCCGGTATTCGGGAGTTGCATAATCTCATAGTCGAAGGAATATGTATTTAACATAAAGAAATCAATAGCAATAAACATAACGATCAATATGCTAAGCTAACGATGGGTCTTGTCCATCACATCATTCTCCTAATGATGTGATCCCGTTATCAAGTGAGAATAGATGTCCATGGTTAGGACACCTTAACCATCTTTGATCAACGAGCTAGTCTAGTAGAGGCTTACTAGGGACACGGTATTTGTTTATGTATTCACACATGTATTTAAGTTTCCGATCAATACAATTCTAGCATGAATAATAAACCTTTATCATGAAAAATAAAATATAAAATAACAACTTTATTATTGCCTCTATGGCATATTTCCTTTAGCTACTGCCCCCAGGCATTCACAAAAAACTCTCCATACATACTTGGCTGCAGAGCAACCAAAGAAAAGATGGTTTATTTCTTTATTATCAGGGCAGAAACTACAAAGACGATCGCCCACCCATTTCCTTTCTAGCATGTTATCTTTCATGGCTATTGCATTATGCCAGATCAGCCATAGCCAAATTTTTTTTGGAGGAATTTTGGCTTTCCAAAGATGTTTAAACGATCTATCAAGATATCTCTCAAAGAGATTATCATAAGTCGATTTAGAAGTGAACTTTCCTTTACTATTCCATTCCCAAATTGGAACACCCTCACCTACATCATCTATAGGCACTTGTAGCAGGATTTTTCTCAATCTATTCAACTAGATCATCTGGTCTGCAGAAAGCCATCTTCTAAAATTAAAATTATAGCTTTTGCCAGTCATATCTATCACACAGACATGTTGTTCCATGCACACATGATATGTCTTCATCGTATCCACTTTTCCAAACACTTCTGATCTTGTTTTGGACTCTAATTTGCATGATTTAAATGAAACTAACCCGGTCTGACGCCATTTTTAGCAGAACTACCATGGTGTTGTTTCTTGTGTAGAAATAGAAGTTCTCAGAATTGGATGAAACTTTTTGGAGATTTTTTACCAAATATATAAAATATACTGTAGCAAAGATACACTAGAGGAGGGCCACCAGTTGCCCACAAGACAACAGGGTGCGGCCACTGATACGTCTCCAACATATCTATAATTTTGATTGTTCCATGCTATTATATTACCCCTTTTGGATGTTTATGGGCTTTATTTTACACATTTATATCATTTTCGGGACTAACCTACTAACCGGAGGCCCAGCCCCTATTGCTGTTTTTTTGCCTATTTCAGTATTTCGAAGAAATTGAAGATCAAACGGAATCCAAACGGAATGAAACCTTCGGGAGCGTGATTTTTGGAACGAACGTGATCCAGATGACTTAGAGTGCAAGTCAAGAAGCAGCCGAGGCGGCCACAAGAGGGTAGCCCCCCCCCCCTATAGGGCGCGCCCCCTGTCTCGTGGGCCCCTCGGGCGGCCACCGGCGTACTTCTTCCTCCTATATAAACCTACATACCCCGAAAACATCCAGGGAGCCAACGAAACACAATTTCCACCGCCGTAACCTTTTGTATCCACGAGATCCTATCTTGGAGCCTTCGTTGGCACTCTGCCGGAGGGGGAATCGACCATGGAGGGCTTCTACATCAACATCCTTGCCCCTCCGATGAGTTGTGAGTAGTTTACCACAGACCTTCGGGTCCATAGTTATTAGCTAGATGGCTTCTTCTCTCTTTTTGGATCTCAATACAATGTTCTCCCCCTCTCTTGTGGAGATCTATTCGATATAAACTCTTTTTGCAGTGTGTTTGTCGAGATCCGATGAATTGTGGGTTTATGATCAAGTTTATCTATGAGAAATATTTGAATCTCCTCAGTATTCTTTTATGTATGATTGAGTTATCTTTGCAAGTCTCTTTGAATTATCAGTTTGGTTTGGCCTACTAGATTGATCTTTCTTGCCATGGGAGAAGTGCTTAGCTTTGGGTTCAATCTTGCGGTGTCCTTACCCAGTGACAGAAAGGGTTGCAAGGCACGTATTGTATTGTTGCCATCGAGGATAAAAAGATGGGGTTTATATCATATTGCATGGGTTTATCCCTCTCTGTTCTTATGAACTTAATACTCTAGATGCAGGCAGGAGTCGGTCGATGTGTGGAGTAATAGTAGTAGATGCAGGCAGGAGTCGGTCTACTTGTCACGGACGTGATGCCTATATACATGATCATGCCTAGATAATCTCATAACTATTCGCTTTTCAATCAATTGCTCGACAGTAATTTGTTCACCCACCGTAATACTTATGCTATCTTGAGAGAAGCCTCTAGTGAAACCTATGGCCCCCGGGTCTATCTCTTATCATATTTGCTTCCAATCTACTTTTATTTGCATCTTTACTTTTTGCATCTATATTATAAAATACCAAAAATATATTTATCTTATCATACTATCTCTATTAGATCCCACTTTCGCAAGTGGCCGTGAAGGGATTGACAACCCCTTTATTGTGTTGGTTGCGAGTTCTTTGTTTGTTTGTGTAGGTGCGTGGGACTTTTGAGGAGCCTCCTACTGGATTGATACCTTGGTTCTCAAAAACTGAGGGAAATACTTACGCTACTATTACTGCATCACCCTTTCCTCTTTAAGGAAAACCAACGCAAGCTCAAGACGTAGCAAGAAGGATTTCTGGCGCCGTTGCCGGCGAGGTCTTCGCTCAAGTCAAGACATACCAAGTACCCATCACAAACCCATCTCCCTCGCATTTACATTATTTGCCATTTGCCTCTCGTTTTCCTCTCCCCCACTTCACCCTTGCCGTTTTATTCGCCCTCTCTTTACCAATCTCCTCCTCTCTCTTTTTGCTTGTCTTTTTCTGTTTGTTCGTGTGTTAGATATTTTACCTTGTCGTCATGGCTAGTCCTCCTATCCTTGTTATCACTCCTGAACATGAAGTTCTTAATTTTAAGCAAAGGGAGGGAGAAAATTTAAAAGATGCTTGGCATAGAATTTGCAATGCTCAAAATAGATCTACTAGTAAGCTTTCTACTTCCATCCTTCTCCGCAATTTTTATGTAGGCATCACTCCTTGGAATAGATGTGTCCTTGATACTGTTGCCGGAGGTGATTTCTTGAGTAGCCATATGTTTGATGCTTATAATGCTATGTTAGATTTGTTTGGCCCACCACCTCTTTTGGTTAATGGAACAGTTTTAACTTTAGAACATGTGATGCAACGGCTTGATATTATTGAAAATAAAATGGCCACTTTTGAGTTGGTTGAAAATTTGGATAAAAAGATCCATAATCACATTACCCAATATGGATCTAGGGTTGGAGTTACTTTGAAAAATCTTAAAGAGAAAGAACCTATAGTTAATGAAAAAATAGATCTAGATTCTGAAAGAATTGGTAAAGTTGAGGATGTCATTACCAATTTAGGTTCCGCATTTTCTATGAAAAACACTCCAAAACCCCCTACCAAAACTATCAAGTTTATTTATGTTCCTAAAAATAAGGGGGGATCTTCTAATAAAGGAGACGCGGATCTCAAATCCATAAGTGTTCACCCCAACTGCCTCTCTATCATTAAGGAACCTTTTGCTACAAACGAATTTCTTGAATTTTTGCCGAAAGATTTAATCATTGCTAAAAAGGGAGAAACCCCTAAAGATTATAAGTGCTCTATTGAGAAATTGAGTGCCAAAGATGGCACTACTTAGATCTATCTTCGCTTTTATGCCTAGCTAGGGGCGTTAAACGATAGCGCTAGTTGGGAGGCAACCCAATTTTCTTTGTGTTTTTTGTTTTTGTTCCTTTTTAGTAATAAATCTTGCATCTACCTTCTGTTTAGATGTGTTTTTATCTTTTAATTAGTGTTTGTGCCAAGTAGAACCTATAGGATAACCTTTGATGATAGTTGATTTGATTCTGCTGAAAAACAGAAACTTTGCGAGCCCGAATTTAGTTTTGTTAAATCACAGAAACGTGATTTTGCGTTGATTCTTTTTGCTTCTGATCAATAGACAAAGTGTCTAGGACTTCCTATTTTGGTAGGATTTTTAGAGTTCCAGAAGTTTGCGTTAGTTACAGATTGCTACAGACTGTTCTGTATTTGACAGATTCTGTTTTTCGTGTGTTGTTTGCTTATTTTGATGCATCTATGGCTAGTAAAATAGTTTATAAACCATAGAGAAGTTGGAATACAGTAGGTTTAACACCAAAATAAATAAAGAATGAGTTCATTACAGTACCTTATGTGGTGGTTTTGTTTTCTTTCACTAACGGAGCTTATAAGATTTCCTGTTGAGTTTTGTGTTGTGAAGTTTTCAAGTTTTGGGTAAAGCTTTTGTGGACTATGGAATAAGGAGTGGCAAGAACCTAAGCTTGGGGATGCCCATGGCACCCCAAGATATTCAAGCATAGCCAAAAGCCTAAGCTTGGGGATGCCCCGGGAAGGCATCCCCTCTTTCGTCTTCGTTCATTGGTAACTTTACTTGGAGCTATATTTTTATTCGCCACATGATATGTGTTTTGCTTGGAGCGTCGTGTATTATATTAGTCTTTGATTTTTAGTTTACCACGATCATCCTTGCTGTACACACCTTTTGGGAGAAGCCTACTTGATTAGGATTTGCTAGAATACTCTATATGCTTCACTTATATCTTTTGAGCTTGATAGTTTTTGCTCTAGTACTTCACTTATATTTTTTAGAGCACGGTGGTGACTTAATTTTGAAGAAATTGCTAGTCTCTCATGCTTCACTTATATCTTTTTGAGAGTCTTTTAGAACAGCATGGTATTTGCTATGGTTACAAATTTGGTCCTAGAATGATGAGCATCCAAGTTGGGTATAATAAAAACTATCATAGAAAAGAATTGGATGCTATGGTCAATATGATGCTTGATAATTGTTTTGAGATATGGAGGTAGTGATATTAAAGTCATGCTAGTTGAGGTGATTATGAAAAATACTTGCGTTGAGGGTTGTGATTCCTGTAGCATGCACGTATGGTGAACCGCTTTGTGATGAAGTTGGAGCACAATTTTATTTACTGATTGTCTTCCTTATGAGTGGCGGTCGGGGACGAGCGATGGTCTTTTCCTACCAATCTATCCCCCTAGGAGCATGCGCGTAGTGTTTTGGTTTTTGACGACTTCTAGATTTTTGCAACAAGTACATGAGTTCTTTTGACTAATGTTGAGTCCATGGATTATACGCACCTCACCCTTCCACCATTGCTAGCCTCTCTTGTGTCGCGCAACTTTCGTCGGTACCATACACCTACCATATACCTTCCTCAAAACAGCCACCATACCTACCTATCATGGCATTTCCATAGCCATTCCGAGATATATTGCCATGCAACTTTCCACCGTTCCGTTCATATGACACGCATTACTTTTGTCATATTGCTTTTTGCATGATCATGTAGTTGACATCGTATTTGTGGCAATGCCACCTTCATAATTTTTATACATGTCGCTCTTGATTCATTGCATATCCCGGTACACCACCGGAGGCATTCATATAGAGTCATATCTTGTTCTAGCTTTGAGTTGTAATTCTTGAGTTGTAAATCCATAAAAGTGTGATGATCTTCATTATTAGAGCATTGTCCTAGTGAGGAAAGGATGATGAAGACTATGATTCCCCCACAAGTCGGGATGAGACTTCGGACTTTACAAAAAGAAAAAAAGAAGAAAGAAAAAAAGGAGAAAGGCCAAAAAGAGAAAGAAAAAAAAGAGGCCAAAGAAAAAGAAAAGAAAAAAATAAAATGAGAGAAAAAGAGAGAAGGGACAATGCTACTATCTCTTTTTCCACACTTGTGCTTCAAAGTAGCACCATGATCTTCATGATAGAGAGTCTCATATGTTGTCACTTTCATAGACTAGTGGGAATTTTTCATTATAGAACTTGGCTTGTATATTCCAATGATGGGCTTCCTCAAAATGCCCTAGGTCTTCGTGAGAAAGCGAGTTGGATGCACATCCACTTAGTTTCTTTTGTTGAGCTTTCATATATTTATAGCTCTAGTGCATCCGTTGCATGGCAATCCCTACTCACTCACATTGATATCTATTTATGGCATCTCCATAGCCTGTTGATACGCCTAGTTGATGTGAGACTATCTTCTCCTTTTTGTCTTCTCCACAACCACCATTCTATTCCACATATAGTGCTATGTCCATGGCTCACGCTCATGTATTGCGTGAAAGTTTAAAGAGTTTGAGATTATTAAAGTATGAAACAATTGCTTGGCTTGTCATAGGGGTTGTGCATGATTAAATACTTTGTGTGATGAAGATAGAGCAACAGTCAGACTATATGATTTTGTAGGGATAACTTTCTTTGGCCATATTATTTTGAGAAGACATGATTACTTTGATTAGTATGCTTGAAGTATCACCATTTTCATGTTGATATGAACTTCTATTTTGTATCATTTGGATCTGAACATTCATGCCACAATAAAGAAAATTACATTGAATTATGCTAGGTAGCATTCCACATCAAAAATTTCTTTTTTATCATTTACCTACTCGAGGACGAGCAGGAATTAAGCTTGGGGATGCTTGATACGTCTCCAACGTATCTATAATTTTTGATTGTTCCATGCTATTATATTACCCCTGTTGGATGTTTATGGGCTTTATTTTACACATTTATATCATTTTTGGGACTAACCTACTAACCGGAGGCCCAGCCCGTATTGCTGTTTTTTTGCCTATTTCGGTATTTCGAAGAAAAGGAATATCAAACGGAGTCCAAATGGAATGAAACCTTCAGGAGCGTGATTTTTGGAACGAACATGATCCAGAGGACTTGGAGTGCAAGTCAAGAAGCAGCCGACGTGGCCACGAGAGGGTAGTGTGCCCCCCTATAGGGCGCACCCCCTATCTCGTGGGCCCCTCGGGCGGCCATCGACGTACTTCTGCCTCCTATATAAGCCTACGTACCCCGAAAACATCCAGGGAGCCAACGAAACACAATTTCCACTACCGTAACCTTCTGTATCCGCGAGATCCCATCTTGGAGCCTTCGTCGGCGCTCTGCCGGAGGGGGAATCGACCACGGAGGGCTTCTACATCAACATCCTTGCCCCTCCGATGAGTGGTGAGTAGTTTACCACAGACCTTCGGGTCCATAGTTATTAGCTAGATGACTTCTTCTCTCTTTTTGGATCTCAATACAATGTTCTCCCCCTGTCTTGTGGAGATCTATTCGATGTAAACTCTTTTTGCAGTGTGTTTGTCGAGATCCGATGAATTGTGGGTTTATGATCAAGTTTATCTATGAGAAATATTTGAATCTCCTCTGAATTCTTTTATGTATGATTGAGTTATCTTTGCAAGTCTCTTCAAATTATCAGTTTGGTTTGGCCTACTAGATTGATCTTTCTTGCCATGGGAGAAGTGCTTAGCTTTGGGTTCAATCTTGCGGTGTCCTTACCCAGTGACAGAAAGGGTTGCAAGGCACGTATTGTATTGTTGCCATCGAGGATAAAAAGATGGGGTTTATATCATATTGCATGGGTTTATCCCTCTACATCATGTCATCTTGCTTAAGGCATTACTCTGTTCTTATGAACTTAATACTCTAGATGCAGGCAGGAGTCGGTCGGTGTGTGGAGTAACAGTAGTAGATGCAGGCAGGAGTCGGTCTACTTGTCACGGACGTGATGCCTATATACATGATCATGCCTAGATAATCTCATAACTATTCGCTTTCCTATCAATTGCTCGACAGTAATTTGTTCACCCACTGTAATACTTATGCTATCTTGAGAGAAGCCTCTAGTGAACCTATGGCCCCCGGGTCTATCTCTTATCATATTTGCTTCCATTCTACTTTTATTTGCATCTTTACTTTTTGCATCTATATTATAAAATATCAAAAATATATTTATCTTGTCATACTATCTCTATTAGATCTCACTTTCGCAAGTGGCCGTGAAGGGATTGACAACCCCTTTATTGTGTTGGTTGCGAGTTCTTTGTTTGTTTGTGTAGGTGCGTGGGACTTTTGAGGAGCCTCCTACTGGATTGATACCTTGGTTCTCAAAAACTGAGGGAAATACTTACGCTACTATTGTTGCATCACCCTTTCCTCTTCAAGGAAAACCAACGCAAGCTCAAGACGTAGCAACCACCCCCTGGGCGCGCTACGTTACCTTGTGGGACCCACGCGGCTCTGTTGACCCTAATCTCTAGTCTATAAATATCGTCTTCCCGAGAAAAAATTAAGAGAAGAAGTTTCATCATGTTTTACAATACGGAGCCACCGCAACCTCCTATTCTTTATCGGGAGGGCTGATCTGGAGTCCGTTCAGGTCTCCGAAGAGGGGGGTTCATAGCCATCATCATCACCAACCCTTTTCTTCGCCAATTTCATGATGCTCCCCGCTGAGGTTGAGTAATTCCTTCGTTAGCTTGCTAGATGGTGATGGCGTTGGATGAGATTTCTCATGTAATCGAGTCAATTTGTTAGGGCTTGATACCTAGTATCCACTATGTTCTAAGATTGGTGTTGTTGTGACTTTGCTATGCTTAAGGCTTGTCACTAGGGCCCGAGTGCCATGGTTTTAGATCTGAATATATTTGAGTTATTGATCCTATCTTGCAAGTTGTATGCACCTATTATGTGTTATGATCCGTATACCCCAAGGTGACAATAATTGGGATTCTTTCTGGTGATTACCGTAGTATGAGGAGTTCATGTATTTACCATGTGCTACTATACACTTTGCTGCAAATATTTAGTTCTCCGGTGTGGTTGAATTGAAAAATCAACTGCTAATACTTGCAAATATTCTTTGCCTCCCCTTGTGTCAAATCAATAAATTTGGGTGATGCAACATCCTTGTTTTGCCCTTTCTTTTTCTTTTGAATTTCTTTAAGATTTTTATTCGGAATTCCTTTTCTGTGACTCTATGGTCCTGAAACTTGGGAAGATCATCTCTTCTTACTTCCCCAAGTGTCTTGTCATCCCCAAATCCATCCAAGACCATGTCATTTCCATCTTAGCCCAAACCCAAATTCTTTTTATTGGGAATGTTCCTTTTCCTATTAAAGAAATAACCCTGTCTGCCCTAGGTTATGAAGCAACCAATATTTCTGTCTTTCCCGACTTTCCCACAAAATTCTGTAAATTCCTTTGGACCATATGGACCTTGGATATGTAAAAATATTCAATATTACATGCTCATGATGAGAACACCTTCCAATCTTTGATTCTGGTCATATTTTCAGATTGTGAAGCAACTATATTTTATATTGCTCCATAACTTCTGGAAATTTACAAGAGCATCCTCATACCTATATAACCTCTCTCCACTAAATTTGAGCTCATTTCATCTAGCCATTAATTCTCAATATTTTCCCAAGATTCTGTCCAAAGAAGAGCATTGTGTAGGAAGTACCATTTTTATTAATCCAAATAGTATGAAATTGTTATAGTGCCTTCATATGCCCAAATAACTCCTCTCCACAAAATTTTAGCTGAATCCAACACTCCATTTGAGTGCATCATCCAATTCCATTTTCTGGATCAGATTGGTAGTTGTGAAACAACTATATTAAATATTGGTTCAAATCATCTCAAATTTCACAGGATTATAGTCCTTCCTACCCTAAACCCCTATGACATCTTTTTTACCTGTTTACCCATTCCTTTTTACCTCATCATCTGGCCCAAGTTTGCTACAACAAACTTTAGCTAATGCATCCCATCAACATAGAGTTTCTTTCTTTGAGCCATCACTTTATAGAGGTCCCATTTGGGATGGATTACACGCTTGACACGGTCGGACACGCTTAGTCACTGTACATGCGTCAGCGCACGCGGTGACCACGCGGCTTGGCATGCCAGACACGTGCTCTGCTCCTTTTAGCCGTGCCCAGAGCGTCATTTAGCTCCGACCCCTCCTCTGCTCATCGTTCTCGGGCGCCCCATCATGTCCCAGAGCTTCGTGGTAGCCATGCGCTTGCTCTGGACCCCTCTCCCCCTCCTCTTTCCTCCCTGGCGCGCCACGACGACACTACCCGCGACACTGTGGCCGACTGGACTTCGCTCCTCCCGCGTCTGCCCTCCCTGCTCCTCTGGCACTCCTTTGGCTCCTCATGTCATCGTCCAAGCCTGCCCGCGAGTGCACGCATACACGGTCGTGCCAGAGCCGTAGCCACGCGTCCATGGCGTCATCGACCCGGCTATGTAAGCTATCCCCGAGGCCCTCCGAACACTCAATCAGCCACTCCACTCCCCACGACACCTCCCCGACTCCTCCACTCGTCTCTAGAGTTTTTCCTTACTCGCCATAGCCACCATGGCCGCCGCCCCTGCCTGCTAAAAATAGAGCGAGCGGAGCCCTCCCTCTCCACTTTGCCACCACCACAGACCTCCACCTTCACCGTAGATCTCGCCCCACAGCCCCTTTCTTCCTCCAGTGACATGTGTCGTGTTTCCCATCATCGGTCGGCGCCACTCTCCGGCACGGCCGAGGCCCTCCCTGTTCCTAGGCTTGCCGGCGAGCGTGTGCCCTCCAGGCGGGTGCGCCTCATTCCATTGAGCACCCGGTGGCAAGAGCTCGGACGGAGTGGCCCGTGCCGTCGGAGGTCGGCATCGGAGCACGCGGCAGCTCTCTGTCCCGTGGGCGAGCGCGTGGTTGAAGACGACAACCCCCTGCCAATGAATCCCGCACATCGGCCTCATGTGTTGACTCAGCTGACGCGGTGACGTGGATAGGTGAAGGTGTACTTCATGGTTTGCGTTTTCTATAGTTGAAAGCGTATTTCCCTGCGGCATAGAGCTAAAATACGTCTTCTTTGCAGGAAAGTGTATTTCCATAAGTACGTTTTCTTTATTCAGCCGACGTCCAAAACCCTTATATTGTGGACGTTCGTACGTTAAGCGTAGAAATGGACGGGTTTTTTTTCTGCCTAATGAACGAAGGGCCGTATCTTCGCAGCCATAACTCTGAATCAGGTGATTCCAAATCCCACATTCTCTATTCGTCGAGCCCGTTCTGTTGGTGCCATTTTAATTATGTTTTCACAATCTAAAAATGGCCATTTTGCCCTTGCCCCCTAATCAGCTCCTTTGAGAGGGAAATTTTTCAAGCAAATCTTTTCGGCTTCGCAAGTTCACCGTACTTCTCCCTGACGAATCCTTCATCCCCAGGCAAGCCACAACAGCCACTTGCATGATGGCCTTGCAGTAGCCATGGTTTTCCAATTGAATATTTAAATACTTTGTGCATGTTAATATTTTGTGGATGTTTTATATGCTTGTGAATCCGTGCTTATTCTCATGGTGTATTTGTATCTACCTAGTTAAATGACTAAATGCTAATGTCATTATTTTCATGTTTCATCCTTGTAACCATTTCATTTGCTAGTGATAATGATATGCTCACATGAATAGTTATCGTTTGTATGCTAATACCTATGATATTCATGATCATCACTATGCCATGCTCATTCGCATCCAGTAGCCTAAATGGTTTAATATTGTTGCTTCATATGTTAAATGGTTATGTTTCCCATCCTTGTCTATGTTGTTATCATGCTCATATGCATTGTCATTTCATCAAGCTATTTTGTTATGACTCAGCTCATCATCATTCAAGTTTAACAGGACAGTAATCAAACTTGAACAAATCTGTTGGTTGGGTCATAGTGCCATCGAATCGAGCTGGCCAGTGCAGCCACACTTGCTTATGGGGGGACCTAATTCGGTCTATTGTCATGCTTCTTGTTGGTGCCTCCAACTAGGAAAGGTTATGTGTGCGCGCTACCCTGATTAGGTAGGCGGCCATAAGCCTTGTGTGCCCGAGTTGTTTTAGGCGTCTTTGTCCCTATTTGGGACGTTTTTATTTTAGCTTGGCTACGACGATGGTCGGCCACGAAAGTTGTGGATTTCAGTAGTTGGCATCGGGGCCACCCATGACTTAGCCCAAAGGGGAGTTTGTCAGAGTGGCCGGGAGAGTGTCATGCAATAGATTGGTTTTGTCGGAATGTCGTTGGTCCACCCGAATGGGAGCACGAGGCCATTAATTCTGTGGTGTGGGTATAGTGTACTAACCTCTATAGAGTGTATAATCTAACGATAGCCGCGCCCTCGGTTATGGGACCAATTCATAGTAGGTCACACTGTGGGTCAATACTAATAATAATTTGTATAACAAACCACCCTAGTTCTATGAGGAAAGAATTTGGTTGATCTTTATGTGGTCATGTGCGGATCCTGGTGATATCGTGGATAATGATCTTGGTTGATAATAAGGTGATCGTGTGATGACCATGGTGGTAAGTAAGATTGATATTTATGGTGGTTATGATATAAACTCCGAGCAGAGTAAGTTGTTCCATGAGACCTTAAACACCCCCCCCCCCTTTGTATGATAGGTTCTAGTATCATCATGTTAATATCATGAATTATGTACATGTCATGCTTATGTTGTTCTAATGGTATCGTGTTCATCATTGTTTAACCTGTAACTGCCATGCTGTTGTTTGTCTTGATTGCTTTGGTTGTTGTGAGCTTGCGAGTACACTCAAAGTACTCACCTGGCGTGTCATGCCATGATTGATTGATTGTCGAGGATCCCGAGTTTGTGAGCTAGGATTGCATCCTAGCCAGAGTCCCTCGAATTGGAGTTCACCGCCATCATCATTGTTCCGCTGCTAGATGTTATTCCGCTTCCACAACTTGTTCCACTGATAGCATAGAGCTGCATTAGCAAGCTAGTGTCATCATGCTGATGTAATCCTTTGTAATACATGAACCCTTGTACCCATGTTATTTGCAATAGAGAGTTGATTTGTTCTATTCCAATTAGTGTTGTATTCCAGAAGACTTGATCTCTGGGCTGGAATACGGGGTGTGAAATACTACCCTCAAAGAATGTCACACTCCACTATACTTGTGCGTTGTCAACACACCATAAAGATCAGCAAATTGGCATCTTAGGATACCACTGCTAATCCTTCTATCATTCCAGAAGTATGTCTGTTTTTCACTGACCACCTTCATCCTTCTCCCTGTCAAATATATATCTCTAATCTTCAACAAATCAATCCAATATGGGGAATCTATGGCAGTGAATTTAACCTGTGTAATTCCTTGGTAGATCTTATTTTTTTTCCTAACAATCTCCTACTAAAGCCCCTCCTTGCTTTCAAGTTCCACCACCATTTGCACAATAGGCTGATGTTGAACTTTTCTGGATTTTTAATCCCCAAACCCCTTTTCCTTTTTATTCTACAGACTAGACTCCACTTCAGCAGATGATATTTCTTCTTGACACTGCTTCCTTGCCAAAACAACTTCCCGATTGCTTTTTCCATCCTTCCCAAATTTGTTTAGGGGAATTTGTACATAGAGAAGCCAAATATAGGCATGTTGGTCAAGCAAGCACCAGTCCTAATCACTCTACCCTCAAGAGATAGGTCACCTGCTTCCCATCATTCCAATTTATAATACATGCACTCTTCTATAGGTACCCAGTCTTCCACATGCAGCCTGCTACCAAATATAGGCACACCCAGATAATTAATGAGTCATTTCCCTTCTTTGCAATTCAACATCTCATCATACCTTTTTTGCTTTAGATCATCATGTATAACCATAATCACTTCACTTTTTTGGAAGTTAATTTTCAACATAGACATTTGCTCAAATAGATAAAGCAATAACTTCGGGTTCCTCACATCCTCCATCTTATCTTCCACCAGGATGATGGTATGATCAGCATATTGTAGGATGGCAACCCCCTTATCAATCAGATGAGGAATAAAACTAGTTATCTTCCCATTCTCCTGAGCCTTTTGAACCATTCTTTGCAAATAGGTTGCAACTATATTAAAGAGGAAAGGAGACAGGGGTCCCCCTGCCTCACCCATTTATAACTGCCAAAAATCCCTACACAATCATTTACTTTTACATTGAGATTTCCCCCTTTCACCACAGTTGAGAACCCATCCCATCCATTTTTCATTGAGTCCCCTATCTTTTGAGCACTAGAAGAGGAATTCCCAATTTAACTTTATCATATGCCTTCTCAAAATCCAGCTTCAGCACTACCCCCTATTGTTTCTTCACCTTAGCGTCATGAACAGCTTCATGTAAGGACATCACCTCAACCGTAATATTTCTCCCCCTAATGAAAGCATTCTGACTTATTTATATGAGCTTTTTCATATATGGTTTGACTCTATCACCCAATGCTTTAGGGAACATCTTGAAGAACACTGGCAGCCAAAAGACATATAGGCTTAAATTTTTGTATTGTGTCAGCATCGGCTCCTTTTGGTAGCAAGGTGATCACTCCAAATTTTATCCGATATAAATCTAATATCCCTTAACAGAAGTCATGGAAACACATCATGATATCATATTTCACAATATCCGAACAAGCCTACTAGAATTCAATTGGGAGCCTATCACACCTTTAGCTTTGTTATTTTTAATTCCATCAATCACCGCTTTCATCTCCTCTTCACAGAAAGGTCTAAATAAATTAGCCCTGTCCTCTTATGTTAATTTCTTGGCATCTATCCACACATCTTCTCTGAGACAACATTTAAACGCTTCAGTGGGACCAAAGAATTGCTTATAATAAGCAGTAGCATGGTCAACTAGAGCCCCAGTCCCTTGAATCATTCCGTCCCCATGCTTTAAGGAAAAGCTTTTCTTCCTCTTTTTCTCCCATTAGCAATTATATGGAAGTATCCAGCGTAATTATCCCCTTTCAATAACCAGTCCTCACTTGATCTTTTTTGCCAATGTTCTTCTTCTTCCAATAGATTACACAAGGAGCTTTGTATAAAGCTTCTTCTCTCCATCTGCTCTCTTGTTAGAGTTTGGATCTCTTCCAGGTCTTCTAGATCTTTCAACTCATCAACCCATTTAGCTTTTGCTCTTAGTGTGCGCCCCGTTCTGTTTTTACCCCACCCTTTCAAATAGATGCTAACTTCCTTTAATTTTTCTGCATTACCTCCAAAGTGTTTTTTGCACAAATGGGTTCACTCGATATTTGTTCCACTATCCCCATGAAATCCTCCCCCTGCAACCACCCAGTCTCAAATCTAAAGGATATTTTTTTATTTCCTTCTCCTCCATTGTATCCATAATCAAAGGATTATGATTAGAAACAATTCTTGTTAGTTTATGCACATTTGTAGGGGAAACAGTTGTTCCCACCCTTTGCACATGAGTATTATGTACAATTTCTCCAAGTTGGGATTCTATTGATTATTGGACCAAGTAAAATCACCTCCTGCTAGGTCCATTTACCTTAACTCATATAAGTTGATAATGGGGTTGAATGTATCTACATGTTTGCCCCCATGAAAGACTTATTTTTCTCTTGAGAGGATCTCAAAAGGTTAGACCTCCTATTATCACAGGGATTCTTTGACCAGAGAACACTGCAGCTAGTTCAGTAAGGAACTCCTGCTTGTGTTCATCTTGAGCAGCACTATCACCATAGCCCAACGAAATAGCAGTCCAATATCAAATAGTTGGATAAAATCCCCTTGAGATGATCAAGTGATGTTAAATCTACATGATTTAACACCACCAAGGATCCCTCCAGATCTCCTGTTAGTAGGTAACCAATCACATGAAAATTGACCAAGAGGGTCAATCTTCCTAAGAAAGCTAGGAGGATATTTTTTCGTCATAGTTTCCTGGAGCCCTACAAAATCCACATCATGATCCCTCAGATTTTCCTACAAATATGTGACAAACCCTTTTTCCCACACCCCTTGCAGTTCCATATAAGGCCTATCATTGAGAATTGGTATTTTTTTTCTTTTACCCCTCTCTTACTAGTAGCCCCCCCCCCCCCCCCCTCATGCAAAGGATGAGAAGGTCCTTTTATCATACCTTGTTTAACCATTCCCCTGATGACCATTCCCCCATTTTTCATAGGCATTGTCTTGTCCTTTCTCATTTTCATCCTTTCCATCTTCTTCTGCTTTTTGAGGTTTGATCTAGATAGCATCACAGTAAAGGCATTTTCCTGCATTTATTTGTCTTCATTCTCCCAATCTAAAAACTTGACATGACTCTTCTCTCTCTCTTCTTATCCAACTCATTTTATTTTCAATGTTATCCCTAGAATCCCCAAATCACATTAATAGTTTCTAAATGCAAAGTATTAACATCAATCCCTAATTCAAGAGCCTTATACACCGTCATGATTGGATAAAACAATAAAAGAGTTGTCATCATTTTTTCATACCTTCCCCTTCTTGTTGAGCTTTTCTTGTCTCGGCTTTCTTCCTCATGTCTTCAGCATCATTATGTTGATCTTCAATCCTTGAGCTCCTTCTTGTTGGGGCAGTAGGTGTTTCATCTCTCCCTACTGTGACATTTTCCACCATAACATTTTCACCCTCCTCCACCCGTGAATCGATAATAGCAGGTTGAGAGCTATGAAGAGGTATTGACTCATGTGAGTCCAGAATCTTGCGCACCCCTTCCACCCCTACACCATCAATCACACTCGACATAGTTTGTTCCTGCTCAGCATCACTGTGATTAGATTCATCTTGTTTTTCTTCTCATGTTCATTTTCATTATTTTCCACATCCTGGTCCCTTTCTTCCATAGTCCCCAAGATTGTTTGATATTTCTTTTCCAGTTATAACATTTATCACAGTTGGTCTTGGCTATTTGTTTGATCAAATTTGGGAATGACATCTTATCACCAGGGTTTATCACACCTCCCATGCCTTGTTGTATGGTAGCCAAGGCACCAATCACTTCCCTATAGACCTCATCCCCTCATCCAATTCATTCTTGTTGGTTGTCATAGATTCTACTAGTGCCCCTATAGGTACATGAACAGCTAGGACACTATCACTCTGAGAAGAGCCCCCTGTTTTTCCACCACCATGTCACCAAGTTTCCCTCGGAAGGCCAAATTCACTTTGGCTCCAAATGATATACTCCCTCCAGTAGCCCCAAATACCTGTCTATTTCTATTTCTGGCATCCCTCATGAATCCATTTCCTCTTCTATTTTGATTAGTCCTTTTTCCTAAGAAGATGATGCACGTGAGCTGGTATTGAAAAATACTAAACGGAAGGTAGGCCAGTGTGCTTTGAGATTGTAACATCCACGTGTCTTTCATCGGAGTGGGTCTAACTCCCGACAAATGAGACTTGGTCTCACAGATTTTTTTTCTCCGGCTAGTAAGATGCAACACTACGGGATCTGCTAGCGTTTATAGTCGACGACTCACGTTTATCTCACGCAAGCGCAGCGGCACAACATCAGATCCAGAAAAACTCACACCATGGAGTTCCACTTCCGCGCCGGCGACGAGCGTTATCCGTCGATGGAGGTCGTGGCTATGTCGGCCAACTCCGAGACTGCAGGTGAACTCTCCTCGCTGATGACGGCTCTTGGCTCTTGATGCCTCTCTTCCGCTGATCTTATTGCCTTTGGTTAAGCCACGCGCGTGCATGTCGGACTCATCGGCGATGACGATGCTGGGTACCACGGGGAGATCTCACCACCACTGGCGTCAGATCTGGATGAGCTGCAGCGCCCGGCGACGAAGGAGAGGATAAGGGAGCGGATCCTGCGGGAGGAGGCGGAGGCCATGGCCCTCGAGGCCGAGGTTCGCCGTGAGCTCATGGAGGAGCATGCCAGTTTGCTCGCGGGGCTGGCAGGCGGGTCGAAACATAGGGCGGTGCCCGCGGTAGCATCGCTGAAGACAGTGGCGCCGTACTTTCAAGAGGTTTGCTAATCTCGGGATTCAACCTTCTACTGCTCTGAGGATTCAACCTTTTGAATATAGGTCTCCAACTCTTTTTTATCCCCTAACTATTCCAAATTATGTGTTCTTCTTCAATCTGTGCAGGCCGGGTCGAAAGTAGAAATGTCTGCTGCTGTGCCAGGCAAGCGGAAAAACCCTGATGTACATGATACATCTACTGTTTTGGCGGCCACGGGAAGCAAGAAGTCGAAGCCAGGTCTGACTTGTACAATGTGCGACATCGCGGCAACCAGTGAGGTTGCCCTGCAAGAGCACCTAAGAGGGAAGAGCCATGGGAGGAAAGCCGCTAAACATGCGCAACCATTGCCTGGAACAGGTCAACCAGTGGAGGATGTGGTAATTAAATGCAGCATATATACACATTTCAGTTTTATATCTCCGCACTGAAATACAAAATTGAAAGTGTTGTTTCCTTTATGATGTCCAATATCTAATTGGTCGAACTCAATTTGAATCTTGTTCTTTAGGTGAAACAAATTTGTAAATAACACTCAAGCGTTCATATGTGATGTTAAAAGCATCATAATATCTTGCTACTGCATAAGTTATATGGATCTCCGAATCAAATTGTCCTAAATTGTGTTTTCATTTGAACTGTACTAGCCTTACATCTTCATATTCAAGTATATATGAATTCATGTTTGTTTTGAATACATGAACACGTATGCTGTCTGGGCTTGAGTTCATATCCCAGGCTACTGCAATTCTTTTTTGTTGATACCTTGATGCCCTACTAATAATGTCGTTGTATTCAGTCTTCACTAGTATTCTTGAATTACCTACATTTTACAGCCTGGCTAGTTAGAGTGGCTTGGTTAGATGTAACGTGTGACACTAGTAAATCACACATCTTGAGGAAAATAAATAGGTCTCAACTGCTTCTGATACTATGAATACATAAAACAATTCTATATATCTAGAGAGATGTATATATATTTGGTGGTAAGACTTGCAACAATCCAAGATAAAGCTTTACATGTCATGTTGTTACCAAATACAAATAATTCGTACTAACCTTCTACAAGTTTTTTTCCTTTCAATAGTAAAATAGATCCACTGATGGTGGGTCATTCGGGGGCATTGCCCCCACCCCCCCCCCCCCCCCCCCCCCCCCACCTCTCTGGCTTCCGTCTGATATAGATTTGAGATTCGTGTAACATCTTTTAGGTTTGCCATTGATTAATCTTCTGCTTTTCTAATTGCACTAAGACGAGTTCTTAACATTAAGTAGTAACAAGGTTAAATGTTGATACTATGTATACGTATGGATCTTTTTTGGGGAATCTTTTTTGAGTACATGGGGAACTTATTTTAGGCATACAAATCTTAATCACCAACCAACTTTTTTGTACTTTTATAGAAAGTTAGTAACTTATACTATTTTTATACTATTAGGGAATTTTGGTTTAAGTATTCATGATCTGACATTTTGATACCGCTAGTCTGACATATACTCTGTTGGAACCGTATTAGTATGATCATTAGCATGCTTCATTAACTGCATCCTGATGAAGGAATGATGATAGCATAGTGTTTGCATGGATCACGAGGCATGCATTGAACGGAGATAACATGGGGTGGCACTGCCACCAGAGGGGTGGCATAGTCACAGGGTGTTAAAAATCCACATAATAGTATATAGTTTATATATTTATATAGTTTTTGTCATTTGCGAGAGATAAGATTATTTCTTATATGTGTGAATTGACCGGTGTTTGTGTTTGATGCAGTTCAGCTTGAAGGTAAAAGGGTCTGCAGCCTTACCGGCCAAGGGGACAAACCCTGGTGTTGTTGACGCTTCGATGGCTCTCGCTGAAAAAAGTTGTGACAACTTGGGCTTGAACTGCATGGTCTGCGGCATCACAGCAAGCAGTCAGAAGAACATGCAAGATCACCTCAAAGGGAAAATTCATATGAGGAAGACTGCAATGCTCGCGCAACCATATCCTAAGGAGGATGGGGTAAGGAATATGGTTTGGACTTTGCCAACCCTACCCAATTTCAACAAAATAATATATGTGTTTTTTACTGTAGCATGGTTAACTATAATATTCATAAGTTCATATGAAGCTACTTGAATCGATTGTCTTTCCAACTCATTTATTGACCACAATACTGCCTCCTTACAAATATGTAACACCCCCTCAAATTATGAGCCTATCTTTGACTAATAAAATCTGAGTTGTATGCCACAAAAAATATATCACTGATTTTGTATCTGAAAGAAGTTTCAAATGCTATAGTTTTTGTGGCATATAGCTGATCTTTTATTAGTCAAATTTATGGTTGAAGTTAGGCTGAAAGCTAGAGAGGGTCTTATATGCTTGAAAGTAGGTATTATTCTGGTCCTATTAGTGTGAAGTGCTCGTTCTTTTGTATACAAAAGGGCCCAAACTGCAAATCCAGTAGTAATACATGTCCAAAGTGTATCATGATTTCTGGAACATAAAGAGGTCTCAAAGGCTATTTAAGCATGATTGCTGAGAAACCAATTTTATATGTCCTTACAAATGTCTTTGATGCTAATTTCTAGTCTAGTAAAATGTTTGCATTCTTCCATTATCGTTGAACATTAAGAGGCGCGAGAAGCACAGGAGCTTGCCAGAAGAGATTTTCTAAACCTAGGGACATATGAACCCTATAGCCTTATAAGGCTAAAGAAGTTTGATAAAATACGAAATAAATCATGCTCATAGAGGATGGATACACCGCATGAGACATGTGGTTAGCAAAATCAAAATACATAGAGGATGGATACAAGTATATGCATCTAAAATTTAAAACTTAAATATGACCTTACACTGTTCCTTGTTCATCTAGGTCTCATAGAGTCCTATTTAAGTTTTAAAGTTTGCACCCACATACTTGTATCCTTACCTAATTGCACGATTTGTGTCATATTTTGCTGAAACTTACGTGCATATTTTTAGGGTTTATAAGGTTCAGATGTACTCCCTTCATTCCATAATTCTTGTCATGGTTTTAGTTCAAAAACATAGATTCATCGTCAATGCCAGTTCAAAAACTTGGTATTTCAGGAGATTCCACTATCAATGTTGCAGCGAGGGATGTGCCACTAGTGTCTTTCCAAGTTTGCTAGTGCCATCTCAGTCCCTTTCCTGTCAATCTCTCCTTCCCTGACCATGTGATGTTTTGGTGTTGCACTCTCCCTTCAAACCTTGGTTGGTTTTATCCGACATTATATTTTGACATCTTATCATTTCTCAAGACGTGATTGGGAAAAACCAGCCAAGGTTGATCGACTTGAACGGTTTGAAAAAGACAGCAAACATGAAACATCACATGGTCAGAGAAGGAAAGAGTGACAGAAAAGGGACTGAGATGGCACTAGCACAAAGCTATGAAAACATTAGTGGCTTGCCTATGTCTGAATACACCATTTTTGTTACAATGAGGGATTTTGCCTCTGTTCTTCCTCAGGTCTCCATAACCTAAATGAGTGTCTGCTTAGTGGAGTTTGTGTTTTTTTCATGCAGGTCTGCTCAAAACCAAATGCATCAGCAGCCATGCTACCGGCCAAGCGGAAGAACTCCGACGTTGTCCCTGCCGCATCCACCCTTTCAACTGGGCCAAGCAGCAAGAATCAGAAGCAGGATCACCTCAAAGGGAAGGCTCACATGAAGATGGCGGCCTCGCTTGCGCCTGGGGAAGCGGAGGAAGAGGCAGAGGTGGAAGGCGGCTACACGCCGTGGAAATTCGAGATGGTGACCGACTCCGGGACATTGTGCGAGGTGGTGCAGCTGAACGGCTCCATCCTCTGCGAGGTGTGTGACCAGCAGGCCCCCGACCGCGTCACCATGATGGGCCACCTCCAGGGGAGCAAGCACATCTCCAAGCAGGCCAAGCAGAAGCAATGCGAAGCCGTCGCTGCTGATGGCGATGGGCCAGGATCAGAAATGGAGGCCAATGGCGTGGACGGTGGCTCCCTGCTGTGCGGGCTCTGCAACGTGAAGGTGGCGTCGCAGTGCGACATGCAGTCTCACCTGTCCGGCAGGAAGCACACCAACAAGGCGAAGGTGGCTGCAGTTAGTATCGTTGCATGTGGCAACGGGTCAGGATCAGAAACTGTGCCCATGGAGGCCAATGGCGTGCGCCGGCTGGACGGCGGCATCCTGCTGTGCGAGCTCTGTGACGTGAAGGCCCCGTCGGAGTGCGTTATGCTGACTCACCTGTCCGGCAGGAAGCACACCAACAAACAGAAGGCCGCCGCTGATGCCGGTGCAGGACGGGAGGTGAAGAAGGCCGCCGCAGCTGCCACGATCGGCAGCCCATCCAAGGAAGCCACCTCCATCGTCGTCTACAGCAGCGATGACTCGGTGAAGAAACCAGCAGCGGGAGAGATGGAGGTGGTAGTGTCATCGGCAACGCCTCAAGTGGATGTCGCCGCCCCCATGGAAGTAGATGAAGCTGCAGGGGCCGGAGATGGTGCTGCCAAAGCTGAAGAACAAGAGAAAGCTGATGCCGAGGAAGAGGGAGCCGTGGAGATCGACGGAGGCGCCGCCGTGACCGGCGAGGAGTATTACATCAAGGCGGAGGGCAAGCTGTTCGTCACGCTGCGCCAGGCGGATGACAGCCTCTCGTGTGGTCTGTGTGGCGTGCACGGCTGTGACAAGCGCGGCATGATCAATCACATCTACACCAGGGACCACTGGCGCAGAGCCCGTATCGCAGAGGAGAAGGGGCGGGCGGTGACCAACGACGGCGCCGGCATCCCGGTCACCGGCGGAGCGGCTCAGGTCGACAACTGACGGCAGCCGTGCGTGAATTTGGGACGGCGATGTGTGCTGAAGTTTGCTGTGGTGACTGTATGTGTGTATGGACCTGTTGAGACTTCAAGTACAACTGTTGAACCCTCGTGTGGGTTAAGTCTCAAGTGTGAGTGAACTTGGAACTATCTGAGCATTTTCTGCCAGTACAACTTGTTTTAGACTTCAGTACAATTTGTTTCCAACTATTTTCTGCCTGCATCTTTTGGTAGTACTATTTACTAACTTGTTTCCAACTATCATGATAACAGCAGTTTGATCAATAATCTGGCTGCTGATACAGCGCCCATCAGGAGAAGGGAGAAGTTCAAAACAGCAGGGTTACAGAGGCGGGCATGATAAGGATGTAAATGAATAAACAGAACTGCAGAACCATGCATGAAATACTGCCAGCAGAAGGGCCAGGGAATGTGCAACATAATAATACAAATCAACACGCAGTGGCTATTCAAGGATGGCATGTTGTCGATAACAAGATGGTGCGGCCTATTCAGCATGTCTTCATAAGGACCTAATACTACATGACTTCAGACGGAAGCTAGAAAAACTTTCTGCCCAAAATAACCACATCTTGTTTTTACATGGTTTAAAACCTTTCTGCTCTACTGGATTTATTGACGGCAAACAGAGCACATTATCTGAAGAAAGAAGTGCAAAAGTACAGTACATGCACCCTCTGTTCAACAGGCCAACAGACCGAATGACATGGACTAAAACGTGATGTGATACATACCCCCATCACATGAGTTCATCACAGTAGACTGAATTGTCGAGGGATGAATTGTTTATAGAATGCTTGCTAGCCCTTCCTTCTTGGCAGCCGGCCTGTTCCCAGGGAATGCAGTGCGGGATACATCAACGAGGGCCTTGAAGCTGTATGGCTCATGCATCGACAGCTCCGAAAGTACCTTCCTGTTGAGTTGGACATTCTCCTTCATCAGTCCATGCATGAAGTTGCCATAGTTCACCTGGGCAGTCAGTTCAGACAATACATCAGACACATGTGCCTGTGCGTACAGCAGCAAAACTAGAAACCCGATGACTTATACTTTTGTTATCGTATTCTGCTTGGTTTCTTCAGAAAGAAAAAACATGAGAATGCAACAAACTCATTTCCCTATCAAACCTCGTATGTAAATAGATACTACATACCCCATGGAGTCGTGTGCCAGCATTGATGCGCTCGATCCAGAGAGACCGCATGTCCCTCTTCTTGTTGCGCCGATCCCTGTACGAATATTGCAATGCTTTTTCTACACGCTCCCTGGCTATTCTGATGCAGTTTTTAGCCCTTCCTCTGAAACCCTTAGCTAGCTTAAAAATCTTCCCCTTGTTCATCTTTGAGCTCTTGACTCACACAATATTTCCTCCCTATATTCACAACATCAGAGTAAGAAAATGGAGCAAATTATGAATTACTGTAGTGAGATAAAAGTTCAGAGTACACGCAAATATTTAAGACATTTATTCCCCAAGTAGGGAATGCATATGAACAAAACGTACTTAAGGACAGTTATTTTCGGCCTAGACTTCTCCAGGAACCAGTTTAAGCTTCTCTACCCACGAGCTGTGGCACAGATAAGCCCTGAGAAACCATGTTGTCAGTTCTTCTGTCCCTTAGCCTATTTTCAGATGAAAAGTCCATGGAATGTAATTGTGTGAATTTTAACTTATATTGTGTAATTTCTTGCTGTGTTTATCATAGATATTATTAACATCATAAAATAAATATTACAACAAAAATAAGATGTCATTGGTACTTGACAACAAGTTAGATAAAAAGAGGTTGTGAAGGCATTACAAGGTTTTCTCCCAAGAAAAGCAGTCACAATAAAAACTAATCATCAAGGTACGACACTAGCAGCAATAGCATCACGAACTGTGCCCACAGTCCTTTTTGAATGACTCCACCTATTTTTGAATCGCTTACACTCATCATTTCTCTTTGTGCGCTCACTGAACTTGCTTATCAAACTTAACATACCCAAGTAAGTTGAAACATCCGGTGGGACGGTTATTTACTTGTACTTCTTCGATACACACATATGGGTCATAGGATCCGAAGTTACTTTCCACAATTTCCCATTCTCATCTATGATATGTGACAAAATGAATGTTAAAACTGGATATTATTTTTGGCTAAACAAAAGGTGTTCACTGCTATTGGAACATACAATCATCGATAGTAATTGTCGCGACAAAAAATTGCTTACTAACAAATATGTGTGCTCATTTGTTTAGTGTATACCAGAGATGGAAATAAACTCCGCTAAAGTAGGATCGGGTACTGCATAGTACTGTATTCCAATCGGCAGTTTCCACTTGGAATTATAAGTCAGAATTATAGCGAATGCAAGAAGCAGTAGGTGTTGCAAATGTGTGATCTTGCTAATTCAAATCCTGCCACCAACAAGGAATCATTTCCAGCCAATCCCACACTATCAGGTGGCAGGCAAGGGGCGTCAATGGATTCGGGCGGTCGCGAGCTACGGCAAACAAGCACGCGGATTCGGTAGCAGGAGCCGGGCCGGCCATGCCGCGCGCGGTGGAATCATATAGACCTAGCACGCGCGGGCGGGAGATGTACATGTGTGTGCAAGCACGTACGTACCGAGAAGCACGGTAGAAGAGCCGGTGCAGATTCGGGTCGGGTCGGAGCAGCTCGGAGTAGAGGGAGGCGACGGAGACCGGGGTCGGCGGCGGGCGGCGGAGTGGGAGCTCGGGCGCGTGAGAGGAGAAACCTAGCGCTGCGTTTTCTGTGGATCGAGCGAGCACGGGTGTGGGCCGAATCATATTCTTGGGTGCCGATCCGGCCCACAACACGTCAATAGCGCCCGCGCCGCTCACCAGGCCGGCCCGTTTAGCTGCCGCGTCCATAAAATTCGCCACTCCCTTCGTCCCAAAAAGCTAAAGCTTAAGGGACTCCATCAAGTTCAAATGTTCGTTTGTGCTTATTCTCTTTTGTTGGCAAAGAATCAGTGGCACTTCTCCCAGCGTGATTATTATTTATACAGTACAAAAGATCGAATCGTGATTCAAAAGAAAGCACTGAAAAGTTGCATCCATGCAGATTATCTCAATTTGGAAGCAAGTCGGGCCACTCAGTGAAGGGATCAATGACAGAAAAAGCATTTTGTTTGTTTGAGGATATCAAAGACAGCGGCGGGTGACCCCGTAGGTGATGGCAAAGTCCACATCGAGAGCTGATGGGAAGATCCGTTGCACAAAATTTAGCAATGAAATACAGTATAACTTTGAGACTTCTATTTTTCAAAGGAGAAATAACTATCAACACCTCGAGGAGAAAGCTACACACAGGCGATTCTCATTCCAGCTAAATTATCAACTTCTGATGAAGCCATGATTCTACACGGTTTCCGACAAACAACAAATTCCCGCGCAATACACATATATAGTAGAAAAAGGGAATAAGAAACGTATATACAGGTGATTCTCTCTCCTATCATGAATCACGACAGGTACTCAAAAGGTTGGGGCGGCTGGGGCTCGTCGTCGTCAACGGCCATGGCAGAGGCACCGGGCACCGGCTGCCCTGTCGCGGGGGCGTCGGTGAGCACGACGAGCTCCTCGGCCTCGCTGGGCTGCGTGTCTCGTAGGAGGATGAACCCGCCGCAGGGGGCGGGCCTCACGGGGACATATCGGCTGCCCTCGATGAACTTGATGAACTTCTCCTGCAGGGGGACGACGCGGGCTGGGTTCGCCAGGATCTGGAAGGCCGGCTCTGGCTCTGGAGCCTTCTTCTCTGCAGTGCTGTCCACCTGGGAACAAAGATTTCAGAGAGACGGGTCAATCCAAATGAGGCCAGAGACTGACTGGGGTTGGTTCATTAATGAGCAGCTAAGGGCTAGCTATGCTCAACTGTGCTGTCATGTCTAGTTGACTAGCATATATATAGTTTAATTAATTATGGCCTGAACCTACCAAAGTTTGCAAAATTCTTGCGTCATGGGAAAAAGTTGAAGCCAAGCAGATACAGTGAGGTTTTATTCTTACCTGCATTGCATCAGCTGCCTTGCCACAAGTAGAACCGGAAGCATCTTCCGTTGACTTCTCCTGGTTAGCAGCTTTGCTTTCTGCTTCTGCTGCTGTCTTCTCCTGGTTAGCAGCAGCTTTGCTTTCCGCATCCTTCTTCGCCCTAGATTTTGCCTTGGCATAGGTTGACAAAATGGCTGTGGGCAGCTCGACAGCCGAAGTTGTAGCCTGCTGAGTCCTCGGTTTCGGATACTCAAAGAGGGACGGCTTAGCATGCGACATAAATTCAAACTTCGGCACTTCCAGATTCAAGTTGAGACCGATGATGGCCGTTGGCGAGAAGGCCAGGCTGATGAAGTATAGGAGAGGATACCAGTGCCAGAACTGGGTGAACACAGCGAGACCAATCACAGCAGTGAGCTTGTCATGCTTGTTCCTCGAGCGAAGTTTGATTGTGACGTTCCTGCCACCGGCATCTAGAATGCCAGAAGCAAGTATGGCGCCCATTTTGCTCATGGTGTCCTCGTGCTTGTCAAGAATGATCTTTTCCAGCTGACGCCTAAATGTTCCAACACGAGAATCAAAGGACTCATTAGTCTGGATCATGACCATTGCCATAGCAATTAGAGCCCCCTGGCGTACGAAGTCAACAACGTCTGATGTGAGAGGCTCCAACAAGGAAATGGCATCACTTAACCCTGTGCCTGCACAGGATATCCCAACAGCTAGAGCTGCACCATAACGAACATGTGGGTTGTACGATTCAGAGAGCAGGGACACAATTCTTGGAGTCTGCATGATCAGAACAGAAGATGTAAGTTGTGGATCAAAGCTATTGATGATTCTTTATTTTAGCATTTTTTTTCTATTAGATGCCAAAGAGGTGCAGCAGCACAAATGCATAATGAACACCAGGTCCATGTTGTTCCTTGGAATAAAATTGAATAGACGGCAGACCTGCTCAGGTTCGTTGTATAGAACAAATCCAAGACCCATAACTGCAGTCCTACGAACATCATCACTGACGTCCGATACAGCGAAATGCAGCAGCTGATGGATAGCTTTGTTGTTTGCAGTTCCTCTGTACGCTAGAGCCAATGCATACATACCACCATAACGTAGTATGGGATCTTGATCTCTAGTCATTTGTTCGATCAAGGTGTCAGCTTCCTCCTCCCTGCCATACATTGTCAATGCAATGCCAAGTGCCAAACCCCTGCAGAGCGAGAGAGAAAGATGTCAGAAACAAGAGCTAGATGCATCTTCAGAAATACCGCAACAATTATTGAACAGCACTGACCTGATAATCTTTTCATGCTGTGTATCATGTGCATAAGCAAGCATCTCACCGGCCTTCTCACTGGCTGTGCCAACCATGAGCAAACCCATGCCAATGCCAGCTGCTTCACCAGCTACAGCACTGTCTGTGTAAAGGACATTCTTTATGTCCTCAAACACTTCTTCATCTGCAGTCCCCAGAGAAGCAAGCCCAAGTCCCAAACAGGCACCATGCTGGATGACCTGTATAATAATACAGTTTTGATTAAGAAAATTCACAATATAATTAGCATTACGCGAAAAGGACAAGGAACAAAATGTCACCTCTGCACTGGTGTTGCGAAGGCTTTCACGGAGGAATTGTTTGATTCCTTCGCCATGGTTGGCATGAATCAAACCTAAAGCATAGAGGGCACCACCTTCTGAATATGGACTGCCACCACCAACTGCACCATTTTGAGGTAGGTACGGGGCCATCAAAGCCCGACCTTGCTGAAGGTGGCCTCTATGAATGACACCCAGTCCAGCTGTCGCACTAAATTTAGCCCAATTGGTTGCCTTGCTTAACCATTCCTAAAAGACAATACCAAAATGAGACATTATAGGGGCAAAAAAAACACTGCATGACAACAAAACAACCAGATTTTTTTTTACCAGATTCTCTCTTAAAAAGGTATCTACAGTTGTTCCTGCATGCATGATCGCATTGGAACAAACAGTTGCACTATGGCAAACATTGCCACTCGTTTCCACAGCCTGCTTTATTGTCTTCAGAATTAGAAGATCAGACCTACCAAACAAACAAACCCATCAAGGTGATGTCAGATATAGAAGTTGCAAGAGACCAGGGTTCAACGTTTAGGACATAATAAGTTTACCTGTTGTGGCTATACAAAAATTGCAGCGTAAGCTGAATGGACTTCTCCCCTGACAGTATCCCTTTAAGTTTTGCAAGCCTATCAGCATGCGCTGCCTCATTTGGATCCACTGGGTGAGCATTTCTGTTTGAAGTAGTTGTGCCATCTCCCATCTGAACATCACCCGCTGGTTCTGTGCTAGTTGTACCCGCGTTAACAGTCTGATCAACCGGTAAAGCTGACTGACCAGGAGTATGTGAGTCCAGGCGATTCCCCACATTCAGAAGGAAGGCCTGATTTTCATTTTCCACTAGATCAAAAGCAATTTGGTATGCAATGAGAGCATCATCCTGCATAATGAACACAATATCTCAAGTAAGCAACAGAGACCACAATGTAAGTAGTGGTGGGCAGAGTAAAGAACAAACATATACCTGGCTTCCAGAAAGTAGTGTGTCCAATATATTCGCAACAGTTTCATGCTCGCCCAGAACCATAAGGCACTGGCAGATGCTCAGATAATCTGGATGCGGCAAAGTCTGGTATATTTTAACAAGACAGCGAAGAACCTGGCAATAAAATGAATTATTAGATCAACACATAAAGAATGTTAATTTTTGATTATTGTAAACTAAACTACTTGCTTTTAACTTAATAAACCAATCATACTGCCAAATAAATTTTAACATCAAAAACTTAGGATATATAACATGCCCCTACCTCAGAACGATATTCACGGTGACTAACATATTGATGAGAAAGGTTGATGCAATATGAAAGAGCCCCGTGAATATTAGCACACTGAACAATTGCTTCCTCCAGCTTATCCAGTCTCCTGCATTCAACAGCCATACCCATGGCCTGTTGGTATTTCCCATCAAGAATACACCTGCAGCAAAGAGTAACATCAGCTAAATACTCCATGTGATAATTAAGAGGATATGTGCAAACGGTAGGATATATTATCATACCTCTCCAACATCCTCTCCACTATGGCCTCTAGTCTAGGATCCACATTCTCTTCTTCCTCCATAGCTTTAGAAGCTCTTGTCTTGAAACTCGCATATTCATCTAATGCTTTGGCTGAAAGAAAAGAAGCACCAATTCAACACAATGAGCAAAAGAAATTCATGTGAAATAACATCCAGAATGATTGAGAAATAAAGACAAGTCCTCACCTAAAAGAGCCTGAGCATAATCAGAATCCTCAGAAACGTCAAACAGAGGTCCAGCACCAAGTGCATACGACAGTGCATCATTTAACTCGCCCAGGTAGTAGAACACCTACATGATAATGATACGCAGCAGTCATCAATATAAGCAATGCAAAATACGCCGCTTCTAGAAAAGGTATAAAATAACTTGAGATCCTACCTTAGAAACAACTAGTGCAGCAAGCTGTCTCTGGTCAAATTCGTCGTCTTCATACATGCTCTCGCTGCAGGCAAAAGGATATGATGGAAAAAAATTATTGATTTGCTTCCTTGGAAATTCAGACAAGGAATTTATAATCTGAACTTGGGTAACAAACAATAGATTGACTTCCCAAAACATGTGTCATCCTAAACTATTGCAACTTTGCAAGTAACAGTTGAATGGTCAGTCTGTCAAAGATCTTTCTTAGCACAGGGCAGGCATTACAACTGAACTGATTATAAGCAACCGAGCGAATTGAACTCCTAAAACAACTCGCACCAAACTGAAAGTTGAAAGCTTTCTGAATTGTCTCCCCTCCCCAGTTGACACCTCACTCCTACAACTGTCAGTTATATGTATCAAAGTGCAAAGAGTTGAAATTTTTACGATTGCTACCAAATACAGTAGCATCGTTTTGTGAATTCGCTTCGAACTCTGTGTATCCCTCACGGAGGGCACATCCGCGCACTCGGACCGGACGAGGCCAACCAAACGAATCGCGGGACGGAAGGGAAACTTGTCTCCTACCGAATCCTCGTCAACCGGCCGGCATCTAGGGCGGCGGCAACTAGGTATCGCGGGGAGGATACGGGGGGGGGGGGGGGGGGGGGGGGGGGGGGGGGGGGTCTCACATGGCGGGGATGCTGGTGGAGATCTCCGGGTAGAAGAGGTGGACGACGGAGTTGAGGCTGGCGAGCGCGTGCAGCTTGAGCTCCTCCGCCGGCTCGTGCAGCATGGCGAGGATCCCGCCCGCCGAGCTCACCGTCGCCGCCGCCGCCATGGCCGCGTCGGCGAAGAGGTCGGTGTGCGCGATGGTCTGTGGTTCGGTTCGGTGCGGGGCGTGTCGTGAGTTGGAGGATGAGCACGCGAGCCTGGTACGCCGTCGTTGCGTTGCGGGCGAATATAAGGGCAGGACGGCGCGATGGGTCGGTCGAATCGACTAGGATAGGGAGTCGGTCGGGACGCCAAATCCTTCTGCGCTCCGTAACGAAACGGGCCGGCCCACTTAGCAGTGGTGTAGGAGTGGCCTGGCCGGTTGTGTTTTCTGTCCGTTTTCTTCTGGCGTTTGTTCATGTTTTAACTTTTCTGTTTTCTACTTATTTTTCTTCATATTAATTTTCGTGAACTTTTCTTTTTAAAATTCGTGATTTTTTATATTCACAAATTTTAACCAAATTAGTGAACTTTTTCCAAATTATCTAATCTTTTACCAAATTTTACAATTTTTTCTGTAATTCGTGACTTTTTCAAATTTTGTTTTTTAAGTAAAAAATTACAAATTCATGAACTTTTTTAAATTCATGAAATTCTTATCCAAATTCATTAAATGTTTAAATTCTTGCTATTTTTCAAATTCATGAACTTTTTCGATTTTGTGAAGTTTTTTCAAAACCCGTGAACATTTTTTTAATTCTATGCTTTTTGAAATCACATGAACTTTCTCGAAAAGGAAAATGGTCAACAGTCTGAGTCAAAGGTCAACTTATCAGAAAATGAACCAGTCAAACCATCAACCCGCTCACCCACTCGCTCACCCGTGCCATGTGGTGAGCACCACTTTATTGGGACGGCCCACAAGCCCTCTCACGTGAGCATCATTTGCTTAACCAGGGCAGCAGGTTCTGAGGAGATCTATAGTCCTACTACGTTTGTTGACTTCATTCGCTATCAGGCGGAAGAGTCAGTTTTCGTCCGCACCTGGCTGAAGATGACGTTTTCGTCCAAGCATGGGCCAAAGATGGACTCTTTGTTGCGGCTCTGGCGAAAATCATCTCTTCACTCAATGTTAGACCGAAGAGGGCTTCTAGGTCCACCTCTTCACGTAAACTGCCAACAAAGTTGCATGTCGTTCTTAGGGCGGACGAAAAGTTGCTCTAGAGAAACAATTCGAGGTTTCACGGAAAATCAAGGGGACAATATCCTAGTGCCGACATTGGGGAAGAGTTTTGATACTTTGGGAGAAGCCTACGACTTTTACAACCTGTACTCTTGAGAGAAGGGATTCGGCATTAGGTATGGAAAGATTTGACTAGGCCTCCTTTGGTTTGGAGGAATTTCATAGGAATTTTAGAGGATAGGATTCTTATAGTTTATTTTTTCTTTAGAGCCTTTTGGTTCATAGGAATGGATTCCTATTCCTACATAGGATTGGTTCCTATCCTCCACATTTCATAGGAAAATAAAAATGAGCCTAGACTCAATGGAAAAATTCCTTTGGTGTCAACCAAATGACACCTCGTTTCCTATTCCTACTCATAGGATTTGAGATACATGTCATCTCATTTCCTACAAAATTCTTATTCCTACGATAATCATATCCTATGAACCAAAAGAGACCTAAATGTTGAGAAGACGAAGCGCATGCAAGAAGTTGTTTGTGGGTGTGCGGTGAGTACATCTTACTATAATGTATGATGTGTTTGCACAAAAATGGACAGAAAAATGAAATGTAAATATTTCGCTAACGTTTGAATGTGGTGTTCTTGTTCATGGTAAGGCGGGGTGGAGAACACAAGGTCTTGCCGTTGCGAGTGCCCTACACTGATAAGGTTGTTGAGATCAAAGGACGATGGCTGGTACATAGCAGAGCACCATGAGCAGCATAGTCGTTTGTTGTCCCCGACGTATGGGCAGACAATACACTGGCCGTCTGCCCATCACACAAGCATATAAATGGCTACAACCGGGATTTGGTGAAGAAGCTTCGGCAGCAATGTCAACCTTGCAAAGGTGTACGACATTATTGGCAGCTTCTTTGGATCCATGGAAAAGGTCCTTTCACAAAGAGGGCGTTGAAGAATCTGTGTGGTAAGATAAGCCATGAGGAGGCAGAGGATGATGTAAGGAAAACAATGGAAGTTTTTGCCGAGCTTTTTGCGAGAGATCCACACTTGCACCCTTCACCATGTGCAAGCTGACAAGGGCGGTAGGGTCACATCGTTGATGTGGGCAAATGGAAGTAGTAGAAAGCAGTACACCTTCTTCGACAATGTTGTTATGTTTGACATGACTTACAACACAAACCTCTATAATACGCCCTTTGGGCTTTTCGTCAGAGTTAACAACCATTTTCAAAGCATAATACTCGTGGGAGTGCTAGTCCGTGACAAGATGGTGGAGACATTTGAGTGGGCTATCTCTGAGATCGTTAGGATGATGGGAGGCAATGCGCCAAAACAATTTTGACAGGTACAAGTTTATGCACATGATAATGCTAATTGCAATCGGATGAGGTTAGCACGCACAGGAAGAGAGAGAGAGAGAGAGAGAGAGAGAGAGAGAGGGAGGGAGGGAGGGAGGGAGGGAGGGAGGGAGGGGGAGAGAGAGAGGGAGAGAGAGAGAGAGAGATGGCAGCCGTTTCAAGGAAGAAGAAAGCCTCGATGTTATCTCGAAACTCTTCGTTTGGGAGTGGAACAAAGAATTCATCTTTGGTTTTATCACGGGTAGAATTCATCTTTGGTGCTGCCGCGGACGAAGACCGTCTCTTTGGCCCAACAGGCCATGAGGATACCTCTTCGGTCGAGGAAAGAGTCTTTTCGGTCCACGAGGGAACGAAGAGTGATCTTCAGTCATGGCATGACCCATGAGGTTTAATATAAAAAAGTCCAAAGACAAATTTGTCATGGAAACATCATACCCTAGAGTTTTTATGGGAGGATGAGCCCCAGACTTCCTGGTTGAATGCCTTTCAAACGATGTAACTATATTACCTATGCAATAAGGTAGCCATGATGGCATTCCCCCAAAAAAAGATATAATAAATTATACACTCTCGAAACTTCCACGTTCCATCAAGATATTTATCAGACCATATGTATTTCTAACAATATATGCATGAATAATAAGACAAGCGCGAACATATACATATACCTATGATACATCAAAGTGTCATAAAATTGGTCAATGGAGGGCGTAATTTCGTTTAGTTTGTATCTTTATGTGGTCTAGGTGGAGCTCCCATATTGCCTAAGTTTTGTACGAGGAAATATCTTGAGAGTAAAAATTAACATGACTTTCCTTTTAGAATATTATTTAAGCCTAGTGTACAATAACAGCATAGTTGAATATTCAATTGTTGAATTTGAATATTTAAATGTACAATTATATTTTTAATTTGGTTAAAGATAATAGAAATATACCATTTAAGACCATGCTTAGGTGCATTTAGTTATAAAGTAGTAAAAAATGTTCACCTCGGTGTGGGTGCGTGGCGGTTGCGGAGACGATGTACGCCTGTTGGCAAGAGCCTCTATCTCTCGCCTAGTTGACATCATATGGAGGAACTTGAGTTGTGTATGCTAGGTGCAAAGACCTCATGAAAGTCAATGCCATGACGTTGCACATACCCCTTGGCGACTAGTCTTGCCTTGTGGCGTATCACATTGCCTTCAACATCTTTTTTCAATTTAAATACCCATTTCAGTCCAATGGCTCGCACTCCAGTAGGTGGTGTTACCATTTCCCATGTATCATTTTCTTTTATGGATTTCAGCTCTTCCTCCATGGCTCTCTTCCAATGCTCATGCTTCAGAGCATCATTGTGGCGAGTTGGCTCCTTTGCACCTAGCATACACAACTCAAGTTCCTCCATATGGTCATAATCAGCTGGACTCTAGTGTGGAGAGGTAGCATCGAAAATCTCATCAAGGGAGCGCATTTTCAGTGGAGCAGATGATTCAGGACTTTCTGCATCAACAGAGGATATTGGTGTCACCATAGCAGGCATAACAGGTGACCCTGGAAGCACTGCTTGCCTAGGTGTAATTGGTTCTGTACCTTCCCTGTTTTCTGCATTTTCACCTTCTTGAGCAGCATGGTCATTCACTGATTCAGTTTGTTCAGGTTCAAAGTGAACCAGAAACCTATCAGTGTCATCACTGATCGCGACATCATCTCCACTGGACCACTGCCAACCTTTTGATTCTTCAAAAACTACATCCCTTGATACACACACACAATTTGTCTCTGGATTGACAAGTCTGTATGCATTTGAGCCTTTCTCATAGCCAATCAATACCATTGGAATACTTCTATCAGCTAATTTCCCACCAGATGGTCCTGTTACCTTGACGTGAGCCAAACAACCAAAAGTCCGAAGATGGCTAACATTTGGTTTATAGCCATTCCAAGCTTCATAAGGTGTTTTTCCAGCAACACTCTTCGTGGGGGCTCGGTTCAAGATATAAATGGCAGTAGCAACTGCTTCCCCCCAGTAACAGCCCGGCATATTTTGGCTTTTCAACAGACACCGTGCCATTGCAACTACAGTTTGGTTGCGTCTCTCCACAACTCCGTTCTGCTGAGGGCTGTAGGGTGCAGTGAGTTGGCGTTGAATTCCATGATCTTCACAGAAGGAATTGAATTCAACAGATGTAAATTCTCCTCCTCTATCACTCCTGAGCACTTTCAACTTCAGCCCACTTTTCAACTCTGCAGCTGCTTTAAACCTTTTGAATGCAACAAATGCTTGATCTTTGGTTTTCAGCAGCACTCCCCACATGAACCGACTGAAATCATCTACTATAAGCATAAAGTAGCGATTTCCGGTAGGAGTTGCAGGTGTAATTGGACCACACAGGTCTGTATACACCAACTCAAGACTTTTTTCTGCTCTGAAAGTTGCGTGCTTTGCAAATGGTAGTCGACATTGCTTGCCAATGAGGCAGCCATCACATTCCCTGTCCTTGTGGCACACTAAAGGAAGCCCTTTAACCATGTTATGCTGAGCTAAAGACCTCAAGGCATCAAAATTTAGATGACCATAACGTGCATGCCACAACCATGACACATCAGTGATAGATGACAGTAAACACACAGGCATGCCCAAACTAATATTCAGTATATACAGCCTGTTCTCTCCTCTTGGTACTTTTACTAGCAGTTTTCTCCCTTGATCAAATATTTGCAGGTACCCATCTTCTAATATGACCTTGCAACCATACTCTTCCAACTGTCCGAGACTAATGATATTACTTCTCAACTTTGGTATGTAATAAACATCAGTTAGCCCATGATGAGCCCCATCTCTTGTAGTAATAAGTATGGTACCCCTGCCCTCAATTTCAACCAGGGAACCATCTCCAAATTTGACTACTCCAGTAACTGAATCATCAATACTAGTAAACATTGCTTTGGAGCCTGTCATATGGTTGCTAGCTCCAGTGTCAAGATACCACATTTTAGTGTCATACCTTCCATCATCACTAAGTTGTGGTTTCACCTTTTCTTCATTGAGGTACACCCTGCCCTTTGCTTCTACTGAGTTACCTGATATTACACAGGTTTCTGACAGTAGAAGAGCAGGTTCTTCATTTTGCTTCTCAGCCACCATGGCTCTTTCTTGCTTCTTCTTCTTTGGCTTGGTGCATTCCCTCGAGAAATGCCATTTTTCACCACAATTATAGCACTTGAATTTTTTCTTCGGAGTTGCAGCAGATTTCGCGCTCGACGACTGGTCATCGCCTCTTCCGTGGTCACTTCCACGGTCAGCGCCTCCCTTTCCACTACCACCTGCTCCGTTGCTGCCCCAGTTCTTCTTCCCGACATGACCTTCCCATTGCTTCCTGGTCAGCATGAGGTGCTGTCCATCAACAGGATCACCAAAGCGCTGCTTAATGCGCTCCTCATACGCCTTGAAGCGCCCGAGTAGGTCCTCCACTGTGAGCGTCTTCAGATCGACACGCTGCTCCAATGCGGTGACCAAAAGCATGAGCCGCGCCGGCGCCGCTTGAAGCATCTTCTGGACAACGGTGATCTCCTTCACCTCATCGCCAAGCGCACGGATGGATGACACCATCTTGTTCACACGCGTGGCGAAGACCTCTGTTTGCTCATTGTCGCCCATCTCCAGCCCCTCAAAGGCCTTACGCAGCGCCTGCAGGTTTGACTCGCGCACGCGGTCATGGCCGACGTGCACAGACTTGATGGCTTCCCACGCCGCCTTCGCCGTGTCCTTCCGGCGAGCGACGCGAGCACATCTTCTGGCACGCCTTGATAAATTGCCAGGAGCGCGTCACGATCCAGCTTGAACTCCACCTTGTCGGAGTGGACTGCCTCCCACACGCAGGCTGACTGTAGCGCCACCCGCATCTGCATCGCCCAGAGGGTATAGTTGGTGCGGGTGAGCTGCGGGTAGTTGATGGGACCTCGGGGCCTCACCGGCAGCGCCTGGGCCACCGGCATCAACTCCCCCGGTTTCTGCTCTGCACCAGCCATCTCCCCCTTTAGCGCTGCTAGTTCGGCTTTGGCTGCGTCCGCCTCCGCTCGCGCAGCCGCCTCCTCCTTTAGGGCATCCTCCGCCGCCTTGAACGCCGCCTCCGGCGTCTTGTCCATGGCCGCCAATCACCTCTCGCTGGCTCTGATGCCAATTGTTGGCAAGAGCCTCTCTCTCTCGCCTAGTTCTGGGTGGATACACACACGCACGCAAGCTGTTCGAGCAAATGGACACAAGCAAAAACAGAGGAGGAGCAGAGCAGCACACACACAGGTTGGTTTTCCAGGCAACGAATGCCCTTTTTCATTCCACTGAACCAGCGACAAACTCCGGTTCTGCTCTTTTGATGTCCAGTTACAGAAACCAACACCACTGTAGCCATACCAGTGCACGCACACAGCCCACACTCTGCTACAGTACTTGGGTGCACACTCAGTACACCCACTACGTGAACTGATGGTTGCAACAGATGCAGTTCACCATCACTCCACTCACCCACAGTGCACCAACACATGGGCACCTTCCAGGTTTTACCACGACCATATTACAACAAGTTTACACAACTAACAACGCCGGCGGCTAAAGGTGCGGCCGGATATAAAGGACAACGCAGGCTTGCGGACGATGAGCACGTGACGAGACGAGGTACGCCGGCGTTGTGGGCGAATATAAAAGGGGGGACGACGCGATGGGTCTGTCGACTAGGGAGTCGACCAGTCCGACGCCAAATCCTATTCTGCACTCCGTAACGAAACGGGCGGGCCAACTAAGCACTGGTAGTGCGGTTTTCCTATTATGGTGCCGGTTTCTTTTGTTTGTTTTCTGTCCGTTTTCTGCTGGCGTTTGTTCATTTTTTTTAACTTTTCCGTTTTCTATTGATTTTCCTTTTTATTTTTCTTCATTTTAATTTTAGTGAACTTATCTTTTTAAAATTCGTGATTTTTTTAGATTCACAAATTTTGACCAAATTCGTCAACTTTTTCCAAATTATCTATTCTTTTACCAAAATTTGCATTTTTTTTCTAAAATTCGTGGCTTTTTCAAATCCATGAATTTTTTCAAATTTTGTTTTTAAGTAAAGAAAACTAAATTCTGAACTTTTTTTCAATTCATGAACTCTTATCAAAATTCATTAAATGTTTTAATTTTTTTCATATTTTTCAAATTCATGAACTTTTTCAATTTTGTGAAGTTTTCTCAAAACCCGTGAATATTTTTTGAGTTCTATGCTTTTTGAAATCACATGAACTTTCTCGAAAAAGAAAATGGTCAACAATCTAAGTCAAAGGTCAACTTATCAAAAAGTGAACCAGTCAAACCATCAACCCGCTCAGCCACTCGCTCATCCGTGCCATGTGGTGAGCACCAGTTTGTTGGGCCGGCCCACAAGCCCTCTCACGCGAGCATCGTTTGCTTAACCAGGGCAGCATGTGCTGAGGAGGAGGTCTATAGTCCTACTGCGTTTGTTGTCTTCATTCGCGATCAGGCAGAAGAGTCAATTTTCGTCCGCACCTGGCTAAAGATGACGTTTTCGTCCAAGCATGGCCAAAGATGGGCTCTTTGTTGTGGCTCCGGGCGAAAATCATCTCTTCAGTCAATGTTAGACCGAAGAGGGCTTCTAGGTCCACCTCTTCACGTAAACTACCAACAAAGTTGCATGTCGTTCTTAGGGTGGACGAAAAGTTGCTCTTTGTTTTGTTGTGGATGAAAAGTTTTTTTTCTGATTGCCCTCATCATTCCCTCTCACGCCCTTTTCCTTCCCGCCCTTTCCCTTCCCGATATCCCTCCCCCGCCCTTTTCCTTCCCGCCATCACCTCTCCTGTGTTTTTTCTTCCCGACATCTCACTCCTCCTCCTTTGTTCCTTTCCACTCGTTCTCTTGCCTCGCTCATTCTATTAAACTCCTCCCCTACTTGTTGAGTATGAATGTCCCAAACTTGTCCTCCATCGTCCTCTGATTTGCCTTTCCTCACCTTCATCTTCTTCAAAATTACCAGAATCTATATCACCCGCTAATCTATCCTCATCCTTCTCTTCCATCACCCTGTGCATTTCCTTCCCTTTCACATTCCCATTAGACGAACCACTACCACCAATTACTACTGATTGACTGCTCAACCCTATTTCATGACCAATGAAAATGTGTAACACATAATTTGACTCTACATCGGGATGGCTAGCATCCACTGGTTGTGACCCAGGTGGATCAATCTCATTATAATTAGACGACTGGCTACCTTGGTCGGGTTCATACAGGGGCGGTGCTAGGGGTATTCTTGGGTCTTCATGTGAATACCCATGATTTTTACAAAACAATGTTGATTTTGGCAAAAGAGTGACAATTTTCGAAAAACAGCAATGATTTTAACAAAATGAATACACATGAATACCCGGTTGCAAATTCCTGGAGCCGCCACTGGTTCATACACCCCACCGCCATCCAACAAACTCTCCTACTTCCATCAAGATATTTATCAGACCATATGTATTTCTAACAAGATATGCATGAATAATAAGACAAGCACGAACATATACATATACCTATGATACATCAAAGTGTCATAAAATTGGTCAATGGAGGGCGTAATTTTGTTTAGTTTGCATCTTTATGTGGTCTAGGTGGAGCTCCCATATTGCCTAAGTTCTGTACGAGGAAATATCTCGAGAGTAAAAATTAACATGACTTTCCTTTTAAAATATTATTTAAGCCTAGTGTACAATAACATCATAGTTGAATATTCAATTGTTGTATTTGAATATTTAAATGTACAATTATATTTTTAATTTGGCTAAAGATAATAGAAATATACCATTTAAGACCATGCTTAGGTGCATTTATTTAGTTATAAAGTAGTAAAAAATGTTCAGCTCGGTGCGGGTGTGTGGCGTCGCAAGTTCGGTTGCGGACGATGAGCACGGTTGCGGACGATGAGCACGCGAGACGATGTACGCAGATATCGGAAGGTGCGGGCGAATATAAAGGACGGAGCGATGGTCGACTAGGATAGAGAGTCAGACTAGTCCGACGCCAAATCGCGCTCGGGGCGCAGACACCCCCGAACGAAACGGGCCAACCCACACTAGTGCAGAACCGGGCTTTAGTGCCGGTTCGTAAAGGCCTTTAGTGCCGGTTTGCCAACCGGCACTAAAGAGTGGGGACTAAAGCCCCCACCCCCTTTAGTACCGGTTCGTCACGAACCGGCGCTAAAGTGCCACCACGTGGCACGAGCCAAGCCCGGGGTGCGCGTAGGGCATTAGTACCGGTTGGTAACACCAACCGGTACTAAATATTTGGGGGGGGGGGGTTGATTTATTTTCCATTTAATTTTTTTTGTTTGCTGTTATTTCACGATACTACAAATTATACACGTTATGCATATATATAAATAGATTTTCTCGTACGTAGAACCGCATCTATATATATATATCATCGAATGTCTCAGAAACAAACACCATTAATTATTCACACATACACATGTATATACATATACAATTTCTCCTACATATGTTGCCTTTGGTGCCTTCGGAGCACGATGACAAGTGGTTCATGGGGGCGGTAGCGGGTAATAGTATTCTCCTTTGGGATCTATGACCTGGTCGAGCAAAAATCCCGCTATTTTCTCTTGAAGTGCTTGTATGCGGTCCGATGGTAGGAGCTTATCCCGCACCGATCTGAACTGTTAAGAAGGAGATCAATATACATGTGTATTAGTTGTGTGACTAGATATCGATAATGGTGTGAGTAGTGTTCTGACAAATGTACCCAGTCCTGTCTATCAGATCTGCTCCTTTCGCACGTCATCATGCGAATGTTCCCGCAAACATAGTATGCACACAGATTATTCCCCGGCGCCTGCCTCAGGGCCTTTACGAGAATGGAATTGAATCAGATAATGAATAATCAAGCATGATAATTAATTAATGATATTGAAACAAGAATTAAAGAGATGGTAGCTAGCTAGTACTACTTAATTATTTACCAAGGGTCGATGCCAAAACAACTTTTTTGGCCATGTGCCTGGAGTCACCTTGATGAACTTTGCTCATGCCCTGCCCGCCGGCAAAGAAAATTAATAAAGGGGTTATTAAATAGTTCATATCAGGAAATAACGAACTAATAATTAATAGGCCGAGATATAGTTAATAATGATTGAAATTACCTGTTGACTATCCCCTTCACGACGGTGTAGTCTTTATCTTCTTTAGTTAGTGAGTCCAGTAATTCAACTTTTCCTTCCTCAACTTTAATGTCTAACAAGACCCAGTGCCAACTGCATACGCACACGTTTGCATGTGTCTTAATTAAGCGGGCATGTGCATAAAATTAATCAACTACCGTAAACCGTATACACTTAATTATTAACATCTAGCTAGCTAGTAAGCAAAAACAGAATTTGTAGTACAAGACAATGTGACTCACGGGAAGTTGTAAGGAAGTAGTATATCTTCATTGGTATTGAGGCGCTTCAAGAACTCTAGCATGCTTTCCTCTACAGCAGTTTGACAATGTTCAATCTGCCATATGTCCTGATTAATGGTATTTGGGTCAATGAACCCAACGCTGTAGCGTCCAGCTTTTTTCATTTCATACATCTTCATCCTGCATATAATACCACAGAAAAAGAATATAGTGAGGATAATTACATGTAATGATTGATCAAAATTATCACTACATAACTAGCTTGAGACTTAAATTACAGAAAGAAATCACTTACAGACAATAGCAACTGACGATAGACTTGTCGAGTGCGTCTTGATTGTATAACTGAAATAGTTCTGGATACTCAATGGTCAGAGCTTTCTCATGGTAATAGTGCTCATGCTTGACATTCACCATGAGGGACTCTCGATTGGAAATCTTGGTAATGTTCATGTACCATTGATGTAATTGATACATTCTCGTTGGGAGGTCCTTGACCTTGTCTGGATGGACCAAAGGTTTGCCCCAGACATATTGCCATGCTATTTCCGATTCTTTAAGCGTAGGCATGGGCTCGATTTCGAGGAGTTGTCCAACAGAGATATTGAGCATTTGAGCCTGCATTATATGATCCTCTGTTATTACAACATCGCCATGCTGGGGAACGCTAACGATTTGCCCACAATAATATTTGGCGCGTGTACTACTCCTCTCATGTGTTGTTGGCACAACAAGCGGGGGGATCGCTTGCGCCGCCTGTTCTCCCAACTGGGGAACGGTTTTCCCGCATTTTTTGCCAGCTGCTTGTTGGATCGAGCTTGAGCTCGCTTCCTTCTGTAGTCGTGCTCGATGTGCCTTCCTGATTTGGCGCTCATAGTCCGAGTCAACAGGCTTGGGAGCTGGTTCTCTAGCCATACGAATGAAGTGGTCAATTACTTTCTTAGGCACTTTCTCCTTTGGCGGCGGTGCCAGTTTCGGTCCAAAATGGGCGTCCAATTGGGCTTGCACTATGGCTGTGTTTTGCTCCTTAGTCATGTCGTAAGGCCTCTGAGGAAGAGGAGCGAGGCTTGGACCATATTTATATCGCTTGCCTCCGCCTGTACTTCCTGAACTACCTAGACTTGTACCGCTACGCACCAAAGCTGTGGCATGTATCTTCTGCGATTGCTGAGACAGCGGAGATGGCTGGCGTGGAGTTGGACCAGGAGAATGTTGGGGAACATAGTATTTCAAAAAATTTCCTATGCACGCGCAAGATCATGGTGATGGTATAGCAACGAGAGGGGAGAGTGTTCATCCACGTACCCTCGTAGACCGTAAGCGGAAGCGTTAACACAACGCGGTTGATGTAGTTGTACGTCTTCATGATCCGACCGATCCAAGCACCGAACGTACGGAGCCTCCGAGTTCAGCACACGTTCAGCTCGATGACAATCTCCGGCCTCCGATCCAGCAGAGCTCCGGAGATGAGTTCCGTCAGCACGACGGCGTGGTGACGATGATGATGTTCTACCGGCGCAGGGCTTCGCCTAAACTCCGCGACGATATGACCGAGGTGGAATATGGTGGAGGGGGCACCGCACACGGCTAAGGAACGATCCGTAGATCAACTTGTGTGTCTATGGGGTGCCCCCCCGCCCCCGTATATAAAGGAGCAAGGGGGGAGGCCGGCCGTCCCTTGGGACGCACCAAGAAGGGGGGGAGTCCTCCTCCTAGTGGGAGTAGGACTCCCCTTTCCTAGTCCAACTAGGAAGGAGGAAGGGGGAAGGAAAGAGGGGGAGAGGGAGAGGGAAAGAGGGGCCGCGCCCCCCTCCCCTAGTCCAATTCAAACTCCCCTTGGGAGGGGGCGCGCCACCTCCTGGGCTGCTGCCCTCTCCCTCCCCTCAGGCCCACTAAGGCCCAATACTTCCCCGGGGGGTTCCGGTAACCCCTCCGGCACTCTGGTTTTCTTCGAAATCACCCGCAACACTTCCGGTGTCCGAATATAGTCGTCCAATATATCAATCTTTATGTCTCGACCATTTCGAGACTCCTCGTCATGTCCGTGATCACATCCGGGTCTCCGAACAAACTTCGGTACATCAAAACTTATAAACTCATAATAAAACTGTCATCGTAACGTTAAGCGTGCGGACCCTACGGGTTCGAGAACTATGTAGACATGACCTAGAACCATTCTCGGTCAATAACCAATAGCGGGACCTGGATGCCCATATTGGTTCCTACATATTCTACGAAGATCTTTATCGGTCAAACCGCATAACAACATACGTTGTTCCCTTTGTCATCGGTATGTTACTTGCCCGAGATTCGATCATCGGTATCCAATACCTAGTTCAATCTCGTTACCGGCAAGTCTCTTTACTCGTTACGTAATGCATCATCCCGTAACCAACTCATTGGTTACATTGCTTGCAAGGCTTATAGTGATGTGCATTACCGAGAGGGCCCAGAGATACCTCTCCGACAATCGGAGTGACAAAACCTAATCTCGAAATACGCCAACTCAACATGTACCTTGGAGACACCTGTAGTACTCCTTTATAATCACCCAGTTACGTTGTGATGTTTGGTAGTACCCAAAGTGTTCCTCCGGTAAACAGGAGTTGCATAATTCTCATAGTTACAGGAACATGTATAAGTCATGAAGAAAGCAATAGCAGTATACTAAACGATCAAGTGCTAGGCTAACGGAATGGGTCATGTCAATCACATCATTCTTCTAATGATGTGATCCCACTAATCAAATGACAACACATGTCTATGGTTAGGAAACATAACCATCTTCGATTAATGAGCTAGTCAAGTAGAGGCATACTAGTGACTATAGTTTTGTCTATGTATTCACACATGTATCATGTTTCCGGTTAATACAATTCTAGCATGAATAATAAACATTTATCATGATATGAGGAAATAAATAATAACTTTATTATTGCCTCTAGGGCATATTTCCTTCAGTCTCCCACTTGCACTAGAGTCAATAATCTAGATTAAATAGTAATGATTCTAACACCCATGGAGTCTTGGTGCTGATCATGTTTTGCTCGTGAGAGAGGCTTAGTCAAAGGGTCTGCAACATTCAGATCCGTATGTATCTTGCAAATCTCTATGTCTCCCACTTGGACTTGGTCCCGAATGGAATTGAAGCGTCTCTTGATGTGCTTGGTCCTCTTGTGAAATCTGGATTCCTTTGCCAAGGCAATTGCACCAGTATTGTCACAGAAGATCTTCATTGGTCCCGATGCACTAGGTATGACACCTAGATCGGAAATGAACTCCTTCATCCAGACTCCTTCATTTGCTGCTTCAGAAGCAGCTATGTACTCCGCTTCACATGTAGATCCCGCCACGACGCTTTGTTTAGAACTGCACCAACTTACAGCTCCACCGTTTAATAAAAACACGTATCCGGTTTGCGATTTAGAATCGTCCGGATCAGTGTCAAAGCTTGCATCGACGTAACCATTTACGACAAGCTCTTTGTCACCTCCATATACGAGAAACATATCCTTAGTCCTTTTCAGGTATTTCAGGATGTTCTTGACCGCTGTCTAGTGATCCACTCCTGGATTACTTTGGTACCTTCCTGCCAAGCTTATTGCTAAGCATACGTTAGGCCTGGTACACAGCATTGCATACATGATAGAGCCTATGGCTGAAGCATAGGGAACATCTTTCATTTTCTCTCTATCTTCTACTGTGGTCGGGCATTGAGTTTGACTCAACTTTACACCTTGTAGCACAGGCAAGAAACCTTTCTTTGCCTGATCCATTTTGAACTTTTTCAAAATTTTGTCAAGGTATGTGCTTTGTGAAAGTCCTATTAAGTGTCTTGATCTATCTCTGTAGATCTTGATGCCCAATATGTAAGCAGCTTCACCGAGGTCTTTCATTGAAAAACTTTTATTCAAGTATCCCTTTATGCTATCCAGAAATTCTATATCATTTCCAATTAATAATATGTCATCTACATATGAAATCAGAAATGCTACAGAGCTCCCACTCACTTTCTTGTAAATACAGGCTTCTCCAAAAGTCTGTATAAAACCATATGCTTTGATCACACTATCAAAACGTTTATTCCAACTCCGAGATGCTTGCACCAGTCCATAAATGGATCGCTGGAGCTTGCATAATTTGTTAGCACCTTTCGGATCAACAAAACCTTCTGGCTGCATCATATACAACTCTTCTTCCAGAAATCCATTCAAGAATGCAGTTTTGACATCCATTTGCCAAATTTCATAATCATGAAATGCAGCAATAGCTAACATGATTCGGACAGACTTAAGCATCGCTACGGGTGAGAAAGTCTCACCGTAGTCAACCCCTTGAACTTGTCGAAAACCTTTTGCAACAAGTCGAGCTTTATAGACAGTTACATTACCATCAGCGTCAGTCTTCTTCTTAAAGATCCATTTGTTCTCAATGGCTTGCCGATCATCGGGCAAGTCAACCAAAGTCCATACTTTGTTTTCATACATGGATCCCATCTCAGATTTCATGGCCTCTAGCCATTTTGCGGAATCTGGGCTCATCATCGCTTCCTCATAGTTCATAGGTTCATCATGGTCAAGTAACATGACTTCCAGAATAGGATTACCGTACCACTCTGGTGCGGATCTTACTCTGGTAGACCTACGAGGTTCAGTAGAAACTTGATCTGAAGTTTCATGATCAATATCATTAGCTTCCTCACTAATTGGTGTAGTTGTCACGGGAACCGGTTCTTGTGATGAACTACTTTCCAATAAGGGAGTAGATACAGTTATCTCATCAAGTTCTACTTTCCTCCCACTCACTTCTTTCGAGAGAAACTCCTTCTCTAGAAAGGATCCGATTTTAGCAACGAAAATCTTGCCCTCAGATCTGTGATAGAAGGTGTACCCAATAGTCTCCTTTGGGTATCCTATGAAGACACATTTCTCCGATTTGGGTTCGAGCTTATCTGGTTGAAGTTTCTTCACATAAGCATCGCAACCCCAAACTTTAAGAAACGATAACTTTGGTTTCTTGCCAAACCATAGTTCATAAGGCGTCGTCTCAACGGATTTTGATGGTGCCCTATTTAACGTGAATGCGGCCGTCTCTAAAGCATAACCCCAAAGCGATAGCGGTAAATCGGTAAGAGACATCATAGATCGCACCATATCAAGTAAAGTACGATTACGACGTTCGGACACACCATTTCGTTGTGGTGTTCCGGGTGGCGTGAGTTGTGAAACTATTCCGCATTGTTTCAAGTGTAGACCAAACTCGTAACTCAAATATTCTCCTCCACGATCAGATCGTAGAAACTTTATTTTCTTGTTACGATGATTTTCCACTTCACTCTGAAATTCTTTGAACTTTTCAAATGTTTCAGACTTGTGTTTCATTAAGTAGATATACCCATATCTGCTCAAATCATCTGTGAAGGTGAGAAAATAACGATACCCGCCGCGAGCCTCAACATTCATTGGACTACATACATCAGTATGTATGATTTCCAATAAATCAGTTGCTCGCTCCATAGTTCCGGAGAACGGCATTTTAGTCATCTTGCCCATAAGGCACGGTTCGCAAGTACCAAGTGATTCATAATCAAGTGATTCCAAAAGCCCATCAGTATGGAGTTTCTTCATGCGCTTTACACCGATATGACCTAAACGGCAGTGCCACAAATAAGTTGCACTATCGTTATCAACTCTGCATCTTTTTGTTTCAACACTATGAATATGTGTATCACTACTATCGAGATTCAATAAAAATAGACCACTCTTCAAGGGTGCATGACCATAAAAGATATTACTCATATAAATAGAACAACCATTATTCTCTGATTTAAATGAATAACTGTCTCGCATCAAACAAGATGCAGATATAATGTTCATGCTCAACACTGGCACCAAATAACAATTGTTTAGGTCTAAAACTAATCCCGATGGTAGATGTAGAGGTAGCGTGCCGACCGCGATCACATCGACTTTGGAACCATTTCCCACGCCCATCGTCACCTCGTCCTTAGCCAATCTTCGCTTAATCCGTAGTCCCTGTTTCGAGTTGCAAATATTAGCAACAGAACCAGTATCAAATACCCAGGTGCTACTGCGAGCATTAGTAAGGTACACATCAATAACATGTATATCACATATACCTTTGTTCACTTTGCCATCCTTCTTATCCGCCAAATACTTGGGGCAGTTCCACTTCCAGTGTCCAGTCTGCTTGCAGTAGAAGCACTCAGTTTCAGGCTTAGGTCCAGACTTGGGTTTCTTCTCTTGAGCAGCAACTTGCTTGCCGTTCTTTTTGAAGTTCCCCTTCTTCTTCCCTTTGCCCTTTTTCTTGAAACTGGTGGTTTTGTTAACCATCAACACTTGATGCTCCTTCTTGATTTCTACCTCCGCAGCTTTCAGCATTGCGAAGAGCTCGGGAATAGTCTTGTTCATCCCTTGCATATTATAGTTCATCACGAAGCTCTTGTAGCTTGGTGGCAGTGATTGGAGAATTCTGTCAATGACACTATCATCAGCAAGATTAACTCCCAGTTGAATCAAGTGATTATTATACCCAGACATTCTGAGTATGTGTTCACTGACAGAACTATTCTCCTCCATCTTGTAGCTATAGAACTTATTGGAGACTTCATATCTCTCAATCCGGGCATTTGCTTTGGAATATTAACTTCAACTCCTGGAACATCTCATATGCTCCATGACGTTCAAAACGTCGTTGAAGACCCGGTTCTAAGCCGTAAAGCATGGCACACTGAACTATCGTGTAGTCATCAGCCTTGCTCTGCCAGATGTTCTTAACGTCATCAGTTGCATCGGCAGCAGGCCTGGCACCCAGCGGTGCTTCCAGGACGTAACTTTTCTGTGTAGCAATGAGGATAATCCTCAAGTTACGGACCCAGTCCGTGTAATTGCTACCATCATCTTTCAACTTTGCTTTCTCAAGGAACGCATTAAAATTCAACGGAACAACAGCACGAGCCATCTATTTACAAACAAACATAGACAAGCAAAATACTATCAAGTACTAAGTTCATGATAAATTTAAGTTCAATTAATCATATTACTTAAGAACTCCCACTTAGACAGACATTTCTCTAGTCATCTAAGTGATCACGTGATCCAAATCAACTAAACCATGTCCGATCATCACATGAGATGGAGTAGTTTCAATGGTGAACATCACTATGTTGATCATATCTACTATATGATTCACGCTCGACCTTTCGGTCTCCGTGTTCTGAGGCCATATCTGTATATGCTAGGCTCGTCAAGTATGACCTGAGTATTCCGCGTGTGCAACTGTTTTGCACTCGTTGTATTTGAACGTAGAGCCTATCACACCCGATCATCACGTGGTGTCTCAGCACGAAGAACTTTCGCAACGGTGCATACTCAGGGAGAACACTTCTTGATTATTAGTGAGAGATCATCTTAAAATGCTACCGTCAATCAAAGCAAGATAAGATGCATAAAGGATAAACATCACATGCAATCAATATAAGTGATATGATATGGCCATCATCATCTTGTGCTTGTGATCTCCATCTTCGAAGCACCGTCATGATCACCATCGTTTCCCCGGCACGACACCTTGATCTCCATCGTAGCATCGTTGTCGTTACGCCATCTATTGCTTCTACGACTATCGCTACTGCTTAGTGATAAAGTAAAGCAATTACAAGGCGTTTGCATTTCATACAATAAAGCGACAACCATATGGCTCCTGCCAGTTGCCGATAACTTTGGTTACAAAACATGATCATCTCATACAATAAAATATAGCATCACGTCTTGACCATATCACATCACAACATGCCCTGCAAAAACAAGTTAGACGTCCTCTACTTTGTTGTTGCAAATTTTACGTGGCTGCTACGGGCTTAGCAAGAACCGTTCTTACCTACGCATCAAAAACCACAACGATAGTTCGTCAAGTTGGTGCTGTTTTAACCTTCGCAAGGACCGGGCGTAGCCACACTCGATTCAGCTAAAGTGAGAGAGACAGACACCCGCCAGCCACCTTTAAGCACAAGTGCTCGTAACGGTGAAACCAGTCTCGCGTAAGCGTACGCGTAATGTCGGTCCGGGCCGCTTCATCTCACAATACCGCCGAACCAAAGTATGACATGATGGTAAGCAGTATGACTTGTATCGCCCACAACTCACTTGTGTTCTACTCGTGCATATAACATCAACGCATAAAACCTAGGCTCGGATGCCACTGTTGGGGAACGTAGTAATTTCAAAAAAATTCCTACGCACACGCAAGATCATGGTGATGGTATAGCAATGAGAGGGGAGAGTGTTCGTCCACGTACCCTCGTAGACCGTAAGCGGAAGCATTAGCACAACGCGGTTGATGTAGTCGTACGTCTTCACGATCCGACCGATCCAAGCACCGAACGTACGGAGCCTCCGAGTTCAGCACACGTTCAACTCGATGACGATCTCCGGCCTCCGATCCAGCAGAGCTCCGGAGATGAGTTCTGTCAGCACGACGGCGTGGTGACGATGATGATTTTCTACCGGTGCAGGGCTTCGCCTAAACTCCGCGACAATATGACCGAGGTGGAATATGGTGGAGGGGGCACCGCACACGGCTAAGGAACGATCCGTAGATCAACTTGTGTGTCTATGGGGTGCCCCCCCCCGCCCCCGTATATAAAGGAGCAAGGGGGGAGGCCGGCCGGCCCTTGGGGCGCGCCAAGGAGGGGGGGAGTCCTCCTCCTAGTGGGAGTAGGACTCCCCTTTCCTAGTCCAACTAGGAAGGAGGAAGGGGGAAGGAAAGATGGGGAGAGGGAGAGGGAAAGAGGGGCCGCGCCCCCCTCCCCTAGTCCAATTCGGACTCCCCTTGGGAGGGGGCACGCCACCTCCTGGGCTGCTGCCCTCTCTCTCCCCTCAGGCCCACTAAGGCCCAATACTTCCCCGGGGGGTTCCGGTAACCCCTCCGGCACTCTGGTTTTCTCCGAAATCACCCGGAACACTTCCGGTGTCCGAATATAGTCGTCCAATATATCAATCTTTATGTCTCGACCATTTCGAGACTCCTCGTCATGTCCGTGATCACATCCGGGACTCCGAACAAACTTCAGTACATCAAAACTTATAAACTTGTAATAAAACTGTCATCGTAACGTTAAGCGTGCGGACCCTACGGGTTCGAGAACTATGTAGACATGACCTAGAACCATTCTTGGTCAATAACCAATAGCGGGACCTGGATGCCCATATTGGTTCCTACATATTCTATGAAGATCTTTATCGGTCAAACCGCATAACAACATACGTTGTTCCCTTTGTCACCGGTATGTTACTTGCCCGAGATTCGATCGTCGGTATCCAATACCTAGTTCAATCTCGTTACCGGCAAGTCTCTTTACTCGTTACGTAATGTATCATCCCGTAACCAACTCATTGGTTATATTGCTTGCAAGGCTTATAGTGATGTGCATTACCGAGAGGGCCCAGAGATACCTCTCCGACAATCGGAGTGAAAAAACCTAATCTCGAAATACGCCAACTCAACATGTACCTTCGGAGACACCTGTAGTACTCCTTTATAATCACCCAGTTACGTTGTGACGTTTGGTAGTACCCAAAGTGTTCCTCCGGTAAACGGGAGTTGCATAATTCTCATAGTTACAGGAACATGTATAAGTCATGAAGAAAGCAATAGCAGTATACTAAACGATCAAGTGCTAGGCTAACGGAATGGGTCATGTCAATCACATCATTCTTCTAATGATGTGATCCCACTAATCAAATGACAACACATGTCTATGGTTAGGAAACATAACCATCTTTGATTAATGAGCTAGTCAAGTAGAGGCATACTAGTGACTATAGTTTTGTCTATGTATTCACACATGTACCATGTTTCCGGTTAATACAATTCTAGCATGAATAATGAACATTTATCATGATATGAGGAAATAAATAATAACTTTATTATTGCCTCTAGGGCATATTTCCTTCAGAGAAGTGGCCTGATGATGTGCCGGACTTGAAGCAGGAGTGGCCTGACACGGTGCCGGACTTGAAACCGGAGAAGTGGCATGACGCTGTGCCGGACTTGAAACCGGAGGAGTCAGCTCACGCGTTCGGGGACTTGGAGGAGGTGGGGGACTTCGAGGAGGAGTCGGCTCACGCGTTCGTGGACTTGGAGGAGCGGGAGTCTGCTGACTCGGTGGCGGACTTCAAGGAGGAGTCGGCAGACGACGCGGTGTCGGTGGACTTCGAAAGATGGTGCAATCCTTTCTCCATAGGATGATACGATGTATGGCCTCTCCCAGTGTGCGCTCGTCTTCACCTCCAGGAATGTCAAGCGTTAGCCCCGAATATGGGTCCACCACTTCATCAACCATGACATGAGCATAGCCCTCTGGAATCAGGATGCAATGGTAGGTTGCTTCGGGGGTAACTGGAAAAGCAACGCCGTCCGCCACCTTCATGGATATGTTCTTCATTTTGGAGTGTAGCTCACAGTTAGTGTTCTCTATGATGTCATCCACAGGGTATGTATCCAGCAGTGTGTCACCCGGGGCAGAACCAACGCTGCTTCTCGGCATGGATGGGACGGTGCTATCCAATGCTGGACGATCATCCGCTTGCTGCTGCCGCTGCTGAGACCCCCTTTCCTGGCTAAGTGAGTCGATCTGCTGTTGCTGCTTCTGGAATTTGAGTGCCAAGTCTGCGTGCCTTGCTTTTAGGCCTTGAAGGTGTTCTGCGTCCTACTTCCTCTACTCCTCCTCCAGCTTCCTTTTCTTCTCCTCCTCCATCTTCCTTCTTGCACGGGTCCTGTAGTCCTTGTTCCATTCTAAAAAGCCCTCATACCAGGGAATAACGCCCTTGCCTCGTGTTCTTCCTGGGTGTTCAAGATTTCCCAGGGTGCGCGTAAGCTCGTCGTTCTCTCTGTTGGGCGTGAACACCCCCTTCGAGCTTCTTCTATTGCGTCAATTATCTTTTGTTCGGCTCCTTTTAGACTTGCCTTCCGCGAAACTCCGCCTGTCTTCGGGTCCAACGCTCCCCCATGCGCATAGAACCAAGTTCTGCACCTGGGGGGCCAGTTCCTAGTAACCGGAGTGACCCCTGCATCCTCCATCTTTTGCTCAGACTTATCCCACTTAGGCAATCCCACCGTGTAGCCACCTGGACCTAGCCTATGGAACTGCATCTTTCTTGCGGCATTTGCCTTGTTTTTCATCGACCGTTCCTTAGATAATTCTGAATCCTTGAAGGTCACAAAATCGTCCCAGTGCTCTCTTTGCTTCTCCAGTGTTCCCTTGAAATCTGGAGTCTTCCTTTCATTAGCGAGGTAGTTGGCTCATACAGTTTTCTTGTGGGTGTTGAATGCAATTGCCATCTTCTTAAGAGCAGCGGCCTTGACTTTCTCCATATCTGCTTCAGTGAAATGATCTAGTAGGGCGAAATGTTCCATCAGAGATTTCAAAAGGTCTTTTTTGGCTCTGTCGTCGACCCAAGTAATATCTGGACATTTAGTCTTTGGCTCTTTCCATTCTTGAATGGAGATCGGGAGTTTGTCCTTCACAAGAACTCCGCACTGACGAGTCCACTTGTCCGCAACGTTCTTAGGCGTGAGGGGTTCGCCACTAAGTTTGATGGATTCGATGTGGTACTTTACACCATCCTTCAACAATCTGCCCGGGCCTCGCTTTGTCTTGTTGTCTGTAGAAGCAGATTTGCTCGATCCAGAGGGCTGAAAGAAGAAAGATCGATTCGTTAATATATCTTCAATAAAAAAACATGTGATGATCACCATGATGCATGCTTATATAAATATACCTCGCCGGTAGTCTTTGTTATTTCAAGATCAGCATTGTCTGTGTCATCACAAACATTGTCTTTGTCATCATATTCATAATCATAGTTCATGACTTCATCAGCTCGGTCGTCGAGATCGAATATCTTTTCATCACCCTCTCCGGTATTGTTCAGATATTGGGAGCCGTCATCTGCTTCATTCAGATCATCTAGCCTGTGAGGGCTGCGTATGATGTCGAACAATTCCTCTTCTCTCTCTCTGCCGGTATTGTCCGCCATAGCTTTTACTTTACTAATACAGAAGAAATATAAAACAATTTAGTATTCAAATTACAATGCATGGATGCAATTAATCAATAAGGAAAAACTGAATCTCGAATACATCGTCTTGAATATATAATCTCGAATACATCATCGTCTTAATATATATAATCTCTAATACATCGTCTCGAATATTATATATCGAATACATCACTGGCTAGGTACCTAATAAAGATCGAGTACTACACAAGAATCTAGGGCGCCACTCGCGGTTCCTGGGGCGCGGGCGGTGCACACCCAAAGAGAAGGAACCATCACAGGATCATATCTCCGGTCATCTGCCCAAAGAACCCGCCAAGTAGTGGAGAACCTGACGTCGTCCATAGCAGCCATGTAGCGATGGACGTGCTCATCTTCCTCCCTGACACGGCGACGCACCACCTCCGGCGGGGCCGGCTGCCTCTGCACCGAATGTGGCCCACGCGAACGCCACCAAAGAAGATCAGGGTCGACGACGGGACCCGAGGTTGGGTTCCTCACCAAGCGGCGCGCCCCTCCAGGTAGCACCTCCCAGCGCTAGCCCGGCGGAGCCCAGTCCCGGACATGGGTCCCCTGAAGCAGGACGTCGTCGCAAACGGGTCGACGGCGAGGATGCGGGCCGGGCATATCGTCGAGAACAAATACTATATGCCCGCAAAAAGTAACATTTTTTAAATGATTGGATTGTGATAACTAAAATTCTATATATATGCAAATTCTAACAATTTGACATTAATCTAATTAATCTAACTAAAACTAATTCTAAAATTTCCTGATTATATAACTAACATTTCCATAACAATTCTAATATTTATATAACTAAAAAACAGAAAAATTGCTAACATTTCTATAAATATTTCTATAACTAAAAAATAGAAAACATTTATAACATTTCTATATAACTAACATTTCTAATATTTATATAACTAAAAAACAGAATAATTTCTAACATTTCTATAACTAAAAAACAGAAAAATTTATAACAAACAAACTAATGTGTGTGTGTGTGTAGTGTGTGTGTGTGTGTGTGTGTGTAGTGTGTGTGTGTGTGTGTGTGGACATGGCGGCCGAGGCGAGCTCACCGGCGAGGTGACGACAGGGCGGCGAAGGGACGGGGCGGCGACGACGGGGCGACGGGACAGGGAGGCGACGACGGGGCGGGGCGGCCGTGGCAACGGGACGGGCGGCGACGACGGGGCGGGGCGCCGGCGGGGCGCGGCGACGGGGACGACGGGGATGACAGGGACGGGGACGGCGACGAGGGGCGGGGACGGCCGGGGTCGGCGACGAGGGGCTGGGGCGGCGACGTCGACGGGGACGACGTCGATCGGGGCAGGGCGGCACGACGGAGGGAGGAAACAGATGGAAACTGATTTTTTTTCAAGTGTTGTATATATAGGATGGACCTTTAGTACCGGTTGAAGCCACCAACCGGTACTAAAGGTCTGTTTTGGCCAGGCCAAACGGCGGGAAGCGCACCCCCTTTAGTACCGGGTCGTGGCACCAACCGATACTAAAGGGGGGGGGTCTTTAGTACTGGTTGGAGCCACGACCCGGTACTAAAGAGGGTGCGCTGGCTCCAGGCGGTGCGCAAGTTTAGTCCCACCTCGCTAGTCAAGGGGCTACCTCACTGGTTTATAAGCCCCAGTGCGGTAGCTCTCTCGAGCTCCTCTCCTGAGCAGGCCTACTGGGCCTACCTCTCCTCTTCGCCCAGTGGGCCTACTGGGCCTTTTCGGGCCTGCATCCTGGCCCAACTAAAGGTTGTGTTCAGTGTGGTATGCAGGCCGCTTTGGCCCAGTAGGCGGGCTTTTTATTTTCTTAATTCTTTTCGCTTTATTTATTTTTGTTTTATTTATTTTTGAGTTGTTTTTGCTGTATTTAGAGTTTCTTTGTGAATATTTTTGCTTTAGGTACAAAAAATTACAAACTTTCTGTTAGTGCCGGTAGTTTTCAAATTTGAATAGTTTAAATTTTGAATTATTTGAAATTTGTGTGAATCACTAGTTTGTGAATAACTTAACTTTGAAAAAAGTTTTTTCAGTGATTCTTTTTTCTTATGTTTAATATTAGTGTGTTTTATCATTATATTCAATTTGGTAATGCTTAGGTTATTTAAAAAATGAAATGCCTTTGTAACAGTTCAGTTTTCGTCGGAAACCCTGATACTTCGAAAGAGATTGTCGATTTTGTACACGAAGTGTATCCAGTTTTTGCCGTAACCCTCTCTACTTTTTTGCACATGCTATTTGTATGAAATTATGATACCATGCCAACTTTCAACCTTTTCTGAGTTCATTTGAAATGCTTTTCAATTTCAGGGTCATTTAGCTGGAAAAAAATCAGTAAATGCATGAAAAGAATTTGTTTGCACATAAAATTTCTTCGCGTTTCAAATGCCAAAACATATAACTACCATAACTATTACAGACATTCCCTCCTGGGTGTGAAACACAGAAGAAAGTGATGATAGTGAAGCCGATCACATCCCAGATCTTTGGGTGTGAAACTTTTTCTTCGCGTGTGTCCCTTTGCGCCGTAGCCATGGAAAATCTTCATCATTTAACTGGATGCTCGGGTCAATATTCACCGTGAATGGAGCAATTTCATCAAACTTTTCATAATCTTCTGACATGTCTGTCTTGTCATCCACTCCCACGATGTTTCTTTTTCGTGAAAGAACTATGTGGCGCTTTGGCTCGTCGTATGATCCATTCGCTTCCTTATCTCTTCTTTTTCTTGGCCTGGTAGACATGTCTTTCACATAAAAAACCTGCGCCACATCATTGGCTAGGACGAATAGTTCGTCTGCATACGCAAGATTGTTGAGATCCACTGTTGTCATTCCGTACTGCGGGTCTTCCGTTACCCCGCCTCGTGTCATATTGACCCATTTGCACCGAAAGAAAGAGACCTTCAAATCACCTGATCCATAGTTAAGTTCCCATATGTCCTCTATGTAACCATAATATGTTTCCTTTCCCATGTTGGTTGTTGCATCAAAGCGGACACCACTGTTTTGGTTGGTGCTCTTCTTATCTTGGGTGATTGTGTAAAATGTATTCCCATTTATCTGGTACCCTTTGAAAGTCATTATATTCAAAGATGGTAACTGGGACAGCGAGTACATGTCATTTTGAATATCGCCATCATTCAGGGCACGTTTCTGCAACCAACCGGCGAAAGTCCTTGTTTGTTCGCGTGTAATCCAGTCGTCAGACTTCTCCGGGTGTTTGGACTGTAGAAAATTCTTGTGTTCCTCCATATACGGAGCCACCAAGGCGGAATTCTGTAGAACTGTGTAGTGTGCTTCAGTGAGAGAAGGCCCGTCCATACATATTATTTGATGCCCTCCTAGCGTGCCTTTTCCTTCCAGTCTGCCCTTATGCCGCGATTCAGGAACACCAATCGGCTTAAGGTCAGGAAGAAGTCAATACAAAACTCAATGACCTCCTCATTTTCATGGCCCTTCGAGATGCTTCCTTCTGGCCTAGCACGGTTATAAACATATTTCTTCAAGACTCCCATGAACCTTTCAAAGGGGAACATATTGTGTATAAATACAGGACCCAAAACGTTAATCTCTTCGCAAAGGTGAACTAGGACGTCGTCATGATGTTGAAGAAGGATGGTGGGAATACCAACTCGAAACTGACAAGACATTGCACCAAATCATTCTGTAACCTTGGTATGATTTCTGGATCGATTACCTTCTGAGAGATTGCATTGAGGAATGCACATAGCTTCACAATGGCTAATCGAACATTTTTCGGTAGAAGCCCCCTCAATGCAACCGGAAGGAGTTGCGTCATAATCACGTGGCAGTCATGAGACTTTAGGTTCTGGAACTTTTTCTCTGCCATATTTATTATTCCCTTTATATTCGACGAGAAGCCAGACGGTACCTTCATGCTGAGCAGGCATTCGAAGAAGATTTCCTTCTCTTCTTTGGTAAGAGCGTAGCTGGCCTGACCCTGATGTATGCCGTCTTTTCCGTGCATACGTTGCTGGTCCTCCCGTGCCTCTAGTGTATCTTTTGTCTTCCCATACACGCCCAAAAAGCCAAGCAGGGTCACGCAAAGATTCTTCATCACGTGCATCACATCGATTGCGAAGCGGACCTCTAGGTCTTTCCAATATGGCAGGTCCCAAAATATAGATTTCTTCTTCCACATGGGTGCGCGTCCGTTAGCGTCCTTCAGAACAGGTTTTCCGCCAGGACCCTTTCCAAAGATTACCTCCAAATCCTTGACCATATCATGTACATCAGCACCAGTACAGTGGCGAGGCTTCGACCGGTGATCCGCCTTACCTTTGAAATGCTTGCCTTTCTTTCTTACGGGATGCCTTGTCGGAAGAAATCGACGATGTCCCAGGTACACATTCTTCCTACAACTATCCAAATATATATTGTCGGTTCATCCAAACAGTGCGTGCATCCGCGGTATCCCTTGTTTGTCTGTCCTGAAAGGTTACTGAGAGCAGGCCAATCATTGATGGTCACGAACAGCAACGCCTTTAGGTCAAATTCTTCCTGTCCGTGCTCATCCCACGCACATACACCTGTTCCATTCCACAGCTGTAATAGTTCTTCAACTAATGGCCTTAGATACACATCAATGTCGTTGCCGGGTTGCTTAGGGCCTTGGATGAGCACTGGCATCATAATGAACTTCTGCTTCATGCACAACCAAGGAGGAAGGTTATACAAACATAGAGTCACAGGCCACGTGCTATGGTTGCTGCTCTGCTCCCCAAAAGGATTAATGCCATCTGTGCTTAGACCAAACCATACGTTCCTTGGGTCACCTGCAAAATCCTCCCAGTACTTTCTCTCGATTTTTCTCCACTGCGAACCGTCAGCGGGTACTCTCAACTTTCCGTCTTTCTTACGATCTTCTGCGTGCCACCGCATCGCCTTCGCATGTTCTTTGTTTTGGAACAAACGTTTCAACCGTGGTATTATAGGAGCATACCACATCACCTTGGCAGGAATCTTCTTCCTGGGGCGATCTCCCTCGACATCACCAGGGTCATCGCGACTAATCTTATAACGCAATGCACCGCATACCGGTCAAGCGTTCAAATCCTCATACTCACCGCGGTAGAGGATGCAGTCATTAGGGCATGCATGTATCTTCTGCACCTCTAACCCTAGAGGGCAGACAACCTTCTTTGCTTCATACGTACTCTCGGGCAATTCGTTGTCCTTTGGAAGCATATTCTTTATCATTACCAGCAACTTTCCAAATCCCTTGTCAGATACACCATTCTCTGCCTTCCATTGCAGCAATTCAAGTGTGGTGCCCAACTTTTTTTTGTCAGCTTCACAATTCGGGTACAACAATTTCTTGTGATCCTCTAACATGCGCTACAACTTTGTGCTCTCCAGATCACTTGCGCAGTTTCTCTTTGCATCGGCAATGGCCCGACCTAGATCATCAGCGGGCTCATCTGATGCCTCTTCTTCAGCTTCTTCCCACATTGCTGGCTCAGCTTCTTCCCCCATTGTTGTATCATCGTATTCAGGGAACCCATGGCCATGATAGTCGTCGTCGTCCTCTTCTTCTTCATTGTCTTCCATCATAACCCCTATTTCTCCGTGCTTGGTCCAAACATTATAGTGGGGCATGAAACCGGACTTAAATAGGTGGACGTGAATGGTTTTTGACGTAGAGTAACTGTGACCATTCTTACAGCCAGCACATGGATAAGGCATAAAACCATCCGCCCGCTTGTTTGCCTCAGCGGCCCGCAGAAAAGTATGCACGCCATTAATGAACTTGGGAGAGCATCGGTCATCATACATCCATTGTCGGCTCATCTTCATTACACAACACCGAATAGACCAAATTAATACAAGTTCATACATAAAGTTCATACATAAATTTCATATACATCACTTAATTAAATGCAACATACAAATAACTCTCTAGCTAAAGAATTTAAATGCAACAACAAATGCGATGAAGATCGCAACTAAGGTAACAATTGATCCAACAGCATAATGATACCAAGACACACTATCAATGGCATATTTTCTAATCTTTCTAATCTTCAACCTCATTTTCTCCATCTTGATCTTGTGATCATCGACGACATCGGAAACATGCAACTCCAATTCCATCTTCTCCCCCTCAATTCTTTTCAATTTTTCTTTCAAATACTCGTTTTCTCTTTCAACTAAATTTAACCTCTCGACAATAGGGTCGGTTGGAATTTCCGGTTCACATACCTCCTAGATAAAAATATCTATGTCAACTTGATGGGCATAATTGTCATAAACACGAAATGCAACAACTAGTTTTAAAAGAGAATATACCACATCCGAATCATAACAAGGACGAGGGCCGACGGGGACGGATATCAAAACCATGGCACTATGTATAACAAACAACTTACGGGTAAGATAATTATACGAGTAACTATATATCCAAATCACACAAACATCAATTTGGTAATGTAAAACATTCATGAACAAGAGCCTGACCACAAGGTGGTGCCGGCGACGGGATGGTGCGGGCGATCGACGGTGGTTACGACGGAGATTTAGAAGGCACTAAGTAAACCACACCTACATATGCAAACTAAGTGTTATTTTTGACCTCAAATTGCATATAAATCAAATACTAGCAAATATAATTCCTCCCAAATTAATCACTATACAAAGCATTGCAAGAGCTAATCTAGCAATGAGAGTTGAAAGGACAAAGTTGCTAACCTTTGTGATCATTTGAATGGATGGGGGCCTTGAAATCTTGACAAATTTTGGGCAAAATTTGTGAGGAGCTTGAGGAAGAGAGGGGAAGAACAGAGGAAGTGAGGGGAAAGGGGAAGAACAGAGTGGCTCGGGTGGACGAAGGATTTATGTACGTCGACCTTTAGTACCGGTTCGTGCCACGAACCAGTACTAAAGGTGCTGGACGGGCCCCGGACTGACAACACCCTGCCACTACCCTCTTTAGTAGCGGTTCGTGGCACGAACCGGTACAAAAGGTTTGCCACGAACCGGTACTAATGAGAACGGCCGGCTAGCCGTTGGAACCGGCACTAATGGACACATTAGTGCCGGCTCAAAATCAAACCGGCACTAATGTGTCTCATATTAGGTCCTTTTTCTACTAGTGCCACTTCGTATTGTACCGGTATGCGGTTTCTAGTTTTTTTTGTGGCCGGTTCTTTTGTGTTTTTTTTTCTGTCTCTTTTTTGCTGGTTTTTGTTATTTTTTTCTTTCAAGTTTTGTCTTCATTTTTCCTTCATTATTCATTTTTATTTTCATGAAAATTTCTTTTCCAAATTCGTGATTTATTTTAAATTTGCAAATTTTGTCCAAATTTGTGAAAAAACAAATATCTTTTTCAAAATTTGAATGTTTTCAAATTCATGAATATTTTCCCAAATTCACAAAAAAATCAAATTCATGATTTTTTTTCAAATTTCAAAGTTTTTCCAAATTCACACTTTTCCCTAAATTTCCTGAACTTTTCAAATGTGTTATCTTTTTTAAAACCCATGAATGTTTTTTTCGAATGCTGCAATTTTTAAAATCACATGAACTTTTCAAAAAAAAGTCAATGGTCAAGGGTCTAAGTCAATGGCCAATCTGCCAAAAGGTGGACCAATCAAACCATCAACCCGCTCAGCCACTCGCTCACCCGTGCGTGTGGTGACCACAGGTTTGTTTGGCTAGCCCACAACGCTCTCTTGTGTGAGCACCGTTTGCTTAATTGGCGCACAAGCGCTACGAAGGAGGTCTCTAGTTCGAATGTGTTTGTCAACTTCATTCGCGGCCAGGCCGAAGAGCCAGTTTTCGTCCGCACCTTGGTCAAAGAGGACGTTTTCGTCCACATATGGGCCAAAGACGGGCTCTTCTTTGCAGCTCCGGACGAAAATCATCTCTTCAGTCATTGTTAGATTGAAGAGGGCTTCTAGGCCCATCTCTTCGCGTAAACTGCCTAACGAAGTTGCATGCCATTCTTAGGGCGAACAAGAGTTGCTCTTCCTTTCTGTTGAGGAAGAAGTCTTTTTTTCGATTGCCCTTCATCATTCCCTCTCACGTCCTTTTCCTTCCCACCATCCATCTCCCGCTCTTTCCCTTCTCGTCATCCCTCTTCTACCCATTCCCTTCCAGCCGTCACCTCTCACACGCTTTTTCTTCCCGACATCTCCCAAACTTATCATCCATTGTCCTCTGCTTAGCCTTCACATAACGAATTTCATAGTTATATCTTGCTTTCACCGCATTTTGGTGTGCTTCGCTTCCATGTCTTTCTTCTCCACTATCTCATTTATACATGAGTTGTGTTATGAGAGTTGAATTCAGGTTTGGATGATCAACTAGAATGTTTTTCCTCACATAATTAGATGGAACAATATTAGTGACAACCGAGTGCATGTTTCACTCGGGCATGTGGTCGTGCACCTTGTCGAGAACCATTTTAAGCACATTTCAAAGTTATAAGTTCGTTTGACTTGATATGTGTGTGTGAAAACCCTATGCACCGACATAGCCCACTCCATTATGTCACTTCATTCTTCAGTTGTTTCTTTATGGCATAAATAGCGCCTATTTGGACTTGGTTCTAATGATATTCCCATGCAGACTCATGGACTCCCATCGATTCATGGTCAGGCCGGTTGAGAGGCCCTGATTCCATGCATAAGGAATCGACACCTCCTCCTCGTCGTCATCCTCACTCACCTTCATCTTCTTAAGAATTATCAGAATCTAGATCATTCGCCAATCCATTCTCATCCGCCAATCCATTCTCATCCTTCTCTTCCATCATCCTTTGCATTTTCTCCCCTTCCCCGTCCACATTAGCCAAACCACTACCAGCAATATTAGCCAAACCACTACCAACAATTACAGATGACTGACTCCTCAACCCTGTTTCACGACAAACGACGCCGCGTGACATATAATTCTACTATTCATCGGTTGTGACCCAAGTAGATGAATCTCATTAGCCGACTGACTACCCTGGTCGGGTTCATACACCCGGCCGCCTTCCAATAAATTCTCCTCCTTCGGCATAGTGAATCATCCGTTTTCTGCAACGCCAACCACTTATGGCTCCTATCTATCATGTTCAACTCCCACAAAACATTTTTACCAGATTTGGTCCATACTGCATAAATACTAACGGAGCACTCATTGGGATCAGACCCAAGACTTGTTGTCAACCAGTATTTCAACTTGTTGCCATAGTAAACAGTGCAATCCACGGACTCAGACATGCCACCTGCCATACAACTCCATATTTGCCATTAAACACATTGAACAAATAGTCGCTCCTAACAGTGGTAACCAACAGGGGTGCCCGCGACTACCCGGCCCCCTCGAGCAGCAACCGCAATGACACCCTTCCTCCCAACGGTGCCCCAAACCCTCCCCAGACCGTGCTCTCCCCTCTGGACACAGGCGAGGAAAGACGACCTCGCAGCACGTATTCTGCCAATGCCTCCCAGCAGCCTCCAGGACACCCGGTTTGACCAGCAAAGGCCTCCCTCCCCGCGCTTGACCCAATCTAAATCGGTGACAGCCGGCCAAATCGATACCCTGGGAGCTTAGTGAATTTAGAGATTCATCTGCTGTTGAGTACACAACAATTACCTCGTGATATGGTTGGATGAACAAGACAATCACATCCCTGGATCTGTAGAAAGGGCTTCATCTAGGCAGCAAATGAGGTTTGGCAAGCAATGATCAAGTTCAGACTCCATTTGTTTGCAAGAGCAGCGCGAGATAAAAACGCAGAAATTGTACCAAAATACTCAGTGGTACTCTTCCAGCCGTCCATCTCACACGCAGACACATTGTTCACATCGATAATAACAAGACTGACAACGGAATTCTGTGTAAACGTACTCGCCAATCAATCAATAAAATAGAGTCAATTAAAACACAAGGAAAATGACAAGTAGCCAAGAGCTATAGGGACCTGATGGTGACCACAACATAGTAGTACAAGTTCCCACATAAGAGGTCCCGAGCAACGATCAAAGAAATGCTTTATTATTATTCCACGGTTTGTCAACTTCGGAGGCTACAAGAACAGCAGGCGTAATGTGTCGTCAAACAAAATAAGGCCCCAGAACAGGGAGCAATCTAGAATCATAAGAAACCGACCAACAACTGACAAATATAGCTGCTCCAGGGCATACCCCCCCTTCCTGCATGATGTCAACACTCTAGGCTGCAAAACTTAAGACAGGGACAATCATTTTGCCTTTTATTCTCTTCGTACGTAATTATCGTTCTCCTTTACCTCAAACAGACGCGGCAGCCCCCTGCTGCTTGTGCGCAAACTCAATGCCCTTCTCGATGCTGGCCTTCAGCTCAGGCTTCAACGCCTCGAGTGCCTTGGCCTCGTAATCGGTCACTCCCTCCAGGTCGGAAGAGATGATGGACTCGACGCCATTCTTCCCAATCTTAACTCTGGACGCAAAGAATGGCAGCTCAGTTAGCTCGGACTGGACATACGTGCACTCGTAAACATCTGGATCACCAGCCAGTGCACGGAGTGATGACTCGACAAATCTGGCGGCGGCATATGCCATGGACAAGGTAGCAGATCCAGCACCGGCTTTCGCCTCCACCACCTCTGTCCCCGCGTTCTGTATCCTCTTTGTCAGCTCTTCGGTTTCCTCATCCGTGAAGGTAACAGAAGGCCTAGTCTTGGACAACAGAGGTAGGATTGTGATTCCGGCATGACCACCAACAACTGGGACATCAACGTCAATGAGCTTGAGGTCCTTCTTCTGAGCTACAAATGTGTTAGCCCTGACAACATCTAGGGTGGAAACTCCGAAAAGCTTCTTGGGGTTGTAGACACCCTTCTGTTTCAGAATCTCAGCAGCAATCGGCACTGTGGAGTTGACTGGGTTGCTGATAATATGGATAAAGGCCTCAGGGCAATTGTCTGCGACAGCCTCAATAAGTGATTTGACGATGCCCGCATTGATGTTAAACAGGTCATCACGAGTCATGCCTGGCTTTCTTGGGACCCCAGCAGGGATGACAACAACATCCACACCTTTCAAGCAGTTGGCTAATTCTGCAGGGCCAGTAAAGTCCATGACCTGAGAAGGTGTGTTGCAGTGGCTGAGATCAGCAGCGACTCCCTTGACATTCGCAATATCATACAGGCGCAGTTCCGAGACCAGAGGAGACATCTTGATTAACAGGCCCAATGGCTGCCCGATGCCCCCAGCAGCACCAAGCACTGCCACTTTGTAAGATGCCTCAGGTAGTATCTGAGCCACAGACTTTGCCTTTGGCACAACCCTTGTGGTGACAGATGCCCGAAGAGGTGCGGTCTTGCCCAGGAATGAGGAACCCAATTCGAAACCAATTGATGACGATGATGCCTTTAAGCCACCGTAGCTTGTGGTGCCATGGCTCCTTGGCCTTGAAACCAAAGCAGCCTGAGCACTGACTGAAGTCATGGTAACAGCTGATGCCATGTCCAACTGCAGGAACAGAATTATAGAGAATAAAAAAAAGAGTATTTGACTGGAAGTCATACTATGTATTTTCTTGCAACAGTATCAATGGAACAAGGGATGGCAAACTAGTTCCTCCCTCCATTCTGAACATCAAAGGAACAACGGCACTAATTATCAATTACTGCAATGTAATAGGAGTCCAAATTACACACAATTGTAACATTTATTCCCAGAGTGCGAATTGCACGCAAATGAAACGTATCATCAGGAAATAAATTTCCCTAGCTAGCACCAGGCAGCACCTTACAGAACAAGCCAAAGTTACTTCATCTTGTATTCAGAATGCAGCAATTCACGCTTTTGCTAAACATGATGCAGGCTGTACGATGTTCAGACAATCAGATCCCTGGATCTGTGCAAGGGGAGTCGTCTGTACGATGGCACTGCACGAAAATCTTGCACAATGGCTCATCTCACAACAGCAATTTAGTAACCTATATGGCTCCATACAGTATGTCGCCACGGCCACGAGCAGGGCGGATCTAAATAGTGCGGCGACACACACGGAAATTGTGAAGGTCCCCTCCCTCCTGCCCTGGTGGGATCGATTGATTTTAACAACAGAGAGAAACCGGCGCTGCGCCGGATGAGACGAACCAACCTATCTGCTCATACCTGGAAGGAAGGATGGAGACCCAATCAGTCGGCAGGGAGTGGGACGGGGTGGAGGCAGCAGCAGGACGCCCCGGAGGCCGATGAAGTAGGGGAGCGGCGGCGGCGAAGCGCGGCCCGAGGGGGCGGGGTTGAGGGGGCGTCGGCGGTTGGTGGGCGGAGGCAGCGGCCCTTGGCTCACCCTTTGGTGTTTTTCTTGGTTGGGGGCAGGTGGCTCTGGAGTCTGGACTCCTGGTGATAAATAAATAGCTGGGCAGCGGCGGTGGCGGCGCACGAGAGAGAGAGAGAGAGATCGGCTTTGATTTTTCTTGCGCTGCCTCGCTCGCTGGACGGTAGCCTCGGAGACAACGGGCTGGCTCTGCCGTTGGCCGTCGCTCCTTTCTCCGTCCGCCGTTAGGTGGACCCGGTACGGGGCCAGCTGGGGCAGGGGGATCTTGCCTTTGTGTACTTTTTCGAGATGCTCTTGTGCTTCCTAAAAAAAATTACAGTTGTGCTTGTATGCTGCTTTAAAAATTAGTGTAATATAAGACGTTTTTTTCAGTTTAATTTGAACTGTAAAAACATATTATATTTTGATACGGAGATAGCATTAGTTATTCCCTTCCTTTAAGCTTCAAAGGATCTATATATCAGATTTTTCTTTAGATTTTCATTATATTGGTCTCAGTTTTTTAGGGTATATCAGTTTCATTTTGAGTTAAGGTGTTTTGAATCCCATGCCACATTCGATCCACGAAGACGCGAGAGAGAAAGTCAGAGGCCATGCATGCACTCTTGTTATATATTTAGGGCATGTACCATACTACCATGCAAACATGTGAAGCATATTTTATTGGGCGATTTTAACCCCCACAAAACTCTTGCCCTCCACTCACCATCTACCTTGGTTGTTGGGAATTTAAAAAAAATGAGACCAACCCAAGGACTAACCCTTATTGACATTTTTTTTAGGAGAAACTCCGCAAGCACCGCGCATCCAAGCCGGGGCTCGAACTCGGGTGGGCTGGCAGCTACCCCAGTTGCCCAGCCAACAGGTCGACGCCCCATCCTCGTTGTTGGGAATTTTGAGATGATCCCTTATAAACCGAAAGAGAGGGAGTAGTTGGTATGACCATACCTTACCAAGGCGATCATCACTAGGTGAAACCAAAGACATGCTCTTACAAGTTGATTTGAAGTCCGAAAATAATTTAGCATGTACTCCCTTCGGTCCTTTTTTACTCTGCGTATTAGATTAGTGTCAAGTCAAACCTTGCGAAGTTTGACCAAATTTATATTAAAATATATCAAATCTACAATACCAAATATATATAGTGTGAAACTAATTTCATAATGAATCTAAGAATGATGATTTGGTCAAAGTAGAGATACTTTGACTTCGGACAAAACTTATATGCAGACTAAAAAGGACCGGAGGGAGTATAAACATAAAATAAATGTACCATTTCATACAAATTCAAACATAAAACTATAGCACAACTTGAGAACAAAAACAATACTAATCGTGTTAATGGTCCAAATTAGTGGGCAGTTGGAAATAACTAACATACTATTCATACCCTCTATTTTTACTATGTGTATTAGATCTCCTTACGACAAGCCTTTGACCGACAATTACACTATAAGTAGCTACTTGCTCATGTGTTGCAATGGGGGCATACATATTCTAGTGGTTCAACATCAATCGTGTCCAACATAAATCTTACACAGATCATATTCTAGATTTTTGAGTTGATGATTTGTATGGGTAGGGGAAGGCAATGAAAGTTTTGATTTACTTGGCATTTTGGTAAGATTTGATTTGATTGAGTTAATGCATGATGTGGGAGAAGGGGCGCGTGGAGGGGATGGATGTGAGGGCGAGCGTACAATGACCAGGTCCTCTTTAATAGTAGAGATATGTAACTTTCATGACACAAAATCATAATTATAAAGAAATACTATGGAATATGAATATAATGACAACAATTTTAGGTCACATAAAGTACACGCTAACAGAGTAATCATAGAAACACTAAAAAAGCAGAGTAATCCTAGAAACACTAAAAAAGCAGAGTAATCCTAGGTGTAGTGAGTTTTAGAGTTCCTCTTCAACCAAACTTCGATCTGCATAATGAACCTTAAGCTGTATTTTACTTTCTTGTATCTTGTCAGATTTTGTATCCCCCCCCCCCCCCCCAAGTTTAATGTCTTTGAGAGACAAAGAAATTTGAAAACGGGAGAATGCCTTTAGGATGAGCGGAAGGGGAAAACAATTCAATCTAGTGTGATCCACCAAATTGCAAACCATAGCATGCGCTCTTTATTTTAGATTTCATATGCATTCCTCCTCCAAAACGCTTTGCCCTAAGTATATAGCAGTCCTTTCAGGGAATCAGGCAAGGGTTCTGATGCATTACTTCAGAAGTGAAGTATTTTGACTTTACCACCATTGTACTTCTTTAGAGGAATCATGTGCTTATTGACCTGGCTTGAGATTGTAACATTTCAATTTTGATGGCACCCTCATATTTTTTTTGCAATGTCACTTAACTAAACATATATTTGAATCCACATCCTCCTATACAAAGTTACAAACATGCACTTATGGTTCCAATAGATAATATAGAGATCAGTTAGTTTTTGTAAATGTGAACCTCGTTGCAGCAACAGTAATAGATTTTATCCGTTAGATAATATTGAGATTGCAAGTATTATTTCCTTGGCATCTTGCATCTAGTCAAGTCATTCGAGAATTTATTAATTTGATGTCAGGTGTAATTGATTTTATCTGAATATAACCAAACATATGTGGTTGGTCATCGAGATGTGGTGTTAGTGTAGATGCGACAATTTTGTGGGTTTTTATCTTTAGTCAACATGTGAGTTTCATACATGTCTTGCTTTTAACAATGATATGTCTATGTAGTGGAGCACATGACATTCTTGAGTTGACTTGTGTTCGGATAAATGGAGTTGTTGCTTAAGGAGCAACTATATCACTCGTCGCGAGTGATCCTTCATCTCTATCATCATTCTATAGTGCATTTTGCAAATATAAAGTTACCATGGTACATATTAACTTGCCATGAGACTGTAACCTATAAATCCATGTATGCACTAATGCTACTTCTCTTCACCACCATTGTACCAAGACAATTAATAGTACTAAATATCTACTACATCTAATTAATTTTCATGCAATGAGTAAAGTCACACCTACTTGAGTGGGGTATCATGCATATTTTCTCTCTACATATGCCAAAAATTTGAGATATCATGCAATGAGTGACCCATGTAGCGAGGCTAGAAAATGGAGGGCATATGATTTTCTTGTCTTCTCTCGAAAAAACAACTTGAGAATATGGTGATACATTCGGGATGAGCGGTGTTGGGGAAAGGGTTCAATCGAGCTCCCTTGCTGATATTACAGTAACAAAGATAGTTCCTCTTTAGACAAACATATTGTTAAATCCGATGAGTTTGAACCATTCCCTCATTCTCCTTTGCTGTGTTTATCTTCCTTTTCCCGATTTGGCACCGACGAAGGTCACATGTGCCAGCCACTCCTCTAGTTGGTTGCTTTAGTGGCCGATAGCGAATTGGCCTCCACAGTTAGCTAAATTTGCTTCGACTTAACATAAATTGGTGTACTAGTTTTGGAAATTAAGGGAATTAATTATCCCATCAAAATAAGTTTACTGACCATGCACCTTTCTTTTCCTCTTGTATGAGTATAACTTTGTTTCCAGTGTGACATTAATTTACTTCTGGCACAACTAAAATTTGCTTCGATCTATACATAGATTTTCTAATGTAATCATTTGTAGCAAAGTCGTGCTTCCATCGAGTAACGAATTCTGTCTCCATGATAACGAAAAATTGCTCCAATTTAGCACAAAAAAGGTACTACGTAGTGGCAAAATTTGCTTCCAAATACAATACTATTTTAATTTCATCAACCAAAGAATTCTTTCCATAGAAATATGGATTTGTTTCCATCAAACATAATTTTATTTCAAATGACATGAGGATATGTTGACGTGATGATGAACATTTGCTTCCGTTAAATGGAGAATTTGTATCCGGCAGGCTTAGTTGAACCTGATGAAGATAACAAACACGCCCTTAATGTATAAGTTGAGAATTTGATTCTTCATGTGTTGACTTGTCAATATGAGGATGTTTCTCTTAGAAGAAATAATAATAGGTGTTTTTCCTTGTTTTTCTCGTATCTTCTTGAACCGCAAAAAGAAGCAACCATGACAAATAGATAATTTGTAAATGTGTTATCAATTTAAACGACCAAATTACAAGGAGGACTATATATGTATCATATACATGTATTATCACATGGAATCACATGCATCTTCATCTCTACATGCATGTAAACAAGAGTAAGTACATATAACACATATGGAGAGAGATCAGCTGTTGTATAGTGAGTAATTGGGAGGTAGGACATGTTATTCCCTTCTCTTCCCGAACCGAGCACGCTGGGCTGTAGTTCACGTACGTACTCTCGTACGCATTCGACATGCAGATGAATATTGGTTAGAGCTGCGAGAGGAACTGAAGCTGCCTGAGGATGGGGTTGAGGGCCTCCATGAGCTTCTCCCAGGGGTGGTTATGGACGCCCTCGTACGTGGTCACCAAGATGCTCGTGTCCTTGGCCAGCCGCTGCACCTGCTTCTTCACGTTGCACGTGTGGTGCGTGCACCGGCAGTAGCTCCTGGATCATCAAACAAATGTCGGCATGCATGCATGTATTAGTCGGTGAAAGACAAAACATGATGTCTTTTAAGGCAGAAAAAACTTATTAAGCAAGCTGATGAAAATACTACTACTACTTGGCATTGTTGTTCGGCTGTAGCAATTAACCAGTGCATGTAACTGCAGGCGCTGACATGTGGTGTGTGTTTGCATGTGTTGCTACAACACATTACACTTGTGTACAACTTTTCAGTACTTCATTTGTTTCACAAAGCACACTAATTGAATTGCAAAATTAAACTATATGTGCTTCAATTTGATTGAGTGTGTTTGTTGAATGTCTACCTAATAGGGCCAATCATATTACAATTTGAAAATCTAGGGATCAAATCTTCAGCGGGGCGACTATTATTTGGGAGCGAATGCTTGAAGACCTTACAAAGGAGGAAGAAGGCACTAGATTCACATGTTTGTACATGTGAATCTCATTGCAGTAACAGTATTAAGATTGCAAGGATTATTTCCTTGACATCTTGCATCTAGTCAAATCATTTGAGGTGTTATTAATTTGATGTCAAGTGTAATTGATTTTTATCTAAAAAGAATCAAACATCTGTAGTTGGTCATCGAGATGTGGTGTTAGCGTAGATGTGATGATTTTGAGAATTTTATCTTTAGTCAATATATGTGAGCTTCAGACATGTCTTCCCATTTCAGAATGATATGTCTATGTAGTGGAGCACATAACATTCTAGAGTGGACTTACTCAAAACTTCGAATGAATGGAGGGTTGCTTAAGGATCAGCTATCTCACTCATTGTGAGCGATCCTTCATCTTTATCATCATTTTGTAGTACTTTTTACCCCATACAAAGTTACCATGGTACAACTTGCGTTAACGCAAACAACCGGCCGATCACTTACTCCTTGAATGGGCGGACCATGCCGAGCAAGAATGTCATATTCCAACCATGGATGAAGATAAGGACGAAGAAGAAGACCAAAGTGAGGGTGAAGAGCCTCGACATCCATCCTCTTCCATGTCAAATGTTGCCGGATGCATTGATGTTGAGAAGGGTACTTGCCACGAGAGTGTAACCTATAAATCTATCTATGCACTAATGCTACTTCTCTTCACGACCCATTGTACCAGGACAATTAAGAATAACAAATAACTACTGCATCTAATTTTCATGCAGTGAATAAAGTCACACCTACTAGCGTGACGTATCATGTATATTTTCTCTCTACATATGCCAAAATTTTAAAGGATATCATGCAATGAGTGACCCATGCATGTATAGTGAAGCTAGCAAACGGAGTAGCATGTTATTTTCTTGTATTCTCTTGGGAAAACAACTTGGGAATATGACAATACTGTCGGGATGAGCGACATTGGGAAAATAGTTCAACCTGGGAACCTTGTTGATACTGTAGTACTGAAGAGAGTTTCCTTTTAGACAAACATATTGTTAAATCCGATGAGTTTGAACCATCACATCATTCTTCTTAGTTGTGTTTATTTTCCTTTTCTCGATTCGGCATCGATGAAGACCACATGTGCATCCCACCTCTCCGTCTGGTGGATTTAGTTGCGGGTAGCTAATTTGTCTCAACAGCTAGCTAAATTTGCTTTGATTTAACAGAAATTGATGTGCTACTTTTGGACTTTAAAGGAATTAATTATCCATCGAAATATGTTTTCTCTCCATGCATCTTTCTTTTCCTCTTGTATAGAACTTCGTTTCCAGAGTGACATTAATTTAGTTCGATCTATAGTTCTATATACATTGAGTAATATAATTGTTTGTAGGAAGTTATGCTTCCATCGAGTAATGATTTTTGTCTCCATGGTAACCAAAAACTGCTTCAAATTAGCCCAACTACGTAGCGGTAAAATTTGCTTCCAAACCATTACCATAATGTTTAATTTCATCATGTTTAATTTCATCGACCCAAGAATTGTTTCGGTAGAAATATGGATTTGTTTCTATCCAATAGATTTTTTATATTTCAGACGACACGGGATATGTTACTGCATTGATGAATATTTGCCTCAGTTAAACAAAAGAATTTGCACCTGACATGGGTGGTTGGACTTGATGAAGATAATTAAAGTCGCTCTTAAGGTTTTTTTTTTAACACAATACAACTGTAGACGCCCTCATACACTCATCCTATGAACGCACGCACGCACATCCTATCCCTATGAGCACCTCCGAGATATCGAGCCGACAACATATCTTCATATTGGCGAAGTCACCACGGGCGTCTCGTAGTCGACGAGAACGTCTCCTCCCACTGAACGTGTATCGCCGAAAAGTCTGAAATAAATTCAGGAAAATATGAACACCAGTGCCAAGTCTGGAACATGAACCCTAGTGGGATGGTCCACCACATGGAAGCTAGTCTGAAGTACGCTCAGTTCGCACACACTCTTAGTGTTATAAAGAATCAGTTTTGCTAAAGAACATCTAGTGTGTCATAAGTATTGCACATCTAAGTCATGTGCCATTGATCAAACGTGGAGATTCATGTGAGTGTTTTTTTGTGTTAATCGAGTCATTTAGATGTGCAACAACTAGAGCACACATCTAGATGTGCCCTAGACAGATGCATAATGTATAACCTAAGTTGAGAACTTAGTTCTTGGTCCTTCAACTTGTCAATATGAGGATGTTTCTCATAGAAGAAAAAAATAATAGGTGTTTTTCCTTTTTTCTCTCTCATATATGTTCTTTTACCACAAAAAGAAGCTACATGAGAAATGGATAATTTGTAAATGTGTTATTAACTTATAAACGACGGAATTACAAGGACGACTATATGTATCATGTATTTGCACATGCGTCTTCATCTCTACGTGCATGTAAACAAGAGTAAGTACATATAACACATATGGAGAGAGATCAGCTGTTGTATAGCGAGTATTTGGGAGGTAGGACATGTTATTCCCTTCTCTTCCCGGACTGAGTACGCTGGGCTGTAGTTCACGGGGCCTAGTTCACGTACGTACTCTCGTACGCATTCCACATGCAGACGGTTGAATGGTTAGAGCTGCGAGAGGAACTGAAGCTGCCTGAGGATGGGGTTGAGGGCCTCCATGAGCTTCTCGCAGGGGTGGTTGTGGACGCCCTCGTACGTGGTCACCACGATGCTCGTGTCCTTGGCCAGCCGCTGCACCTGCTTCTTCACGTTGCACGTGTGGTGCGTGCACCGGTAATAGCTCCTGGATCATCACACAAATGTTGGCACGAATGCATGCATTAGTCAGTGAAAGACAGAACGTGATGACTTCTAAGGCAGAAAAAAAAACTTATTAAGCAAGCTGCTGAACATACATACATACTTCCTCCGTTCCGAATTACTTGTCTTAGATTTGTTTAGATACGGATGTATCTAGCACTAAAATGAGTCTAGATACATCTGTATCTAAACAAATCCAAGACAAGTAATTCGGAACGGAGGGAGTACATGCTACCACTTGGGATTGCATTGTCAAATCGGCTGTAGCAATTAATCAGTGCATGTAACTGCATGCGCTGACATGCGGTGTGTATTTGCATGTGTGTTGCTACAACACATTACACTTGTGTACAACTTTTCAATACTTCATCTGTTTCACAAAGCACACTAATTGAACTATCAAATTGAACTATATGTGCTTTGATTTGATTGAGTCTGTTTGTTGAACGTGTACCTAATAGGGCCAAGCATATTACAATTTGAAAATCTAGGGATCGACTCTACAGCGGGGTGACTATTATTTGGGAGCGAACGCTTGAACACCTTCTGATACAAAGGAGGAGGAAGGCACTAGGCGCGATAGAAAGAAATGAAGAATTCAATGGCGAGAGAAGGGGACATAGAACGAAGGAGGAATAATAAGGCAAGGAAGGAGTTGACCAGCATCAACAATGACCTCAACAACGATGCTAGCCAAGAGAGGTGCTTGATGGACACCTAGCTTATGAGCACCTCGACCCCCCCCCCCCCCCCTAATTAGTGGAATGCATGATCGTGGCTCACCGACACCCCGACCGTACATTGCCACGTCCCCTATTGCTGGTTGGTTGCAGATTGAGGAGTGGGATCAGTGTGGTGGACGAGAGAAAGAAGAAGGGGAGATGAGGATGCGAGAAGCCTTGCGTGTGTGGGGTGGGGGAGGAGATTGGTCAGTCAATAGGTATAGCGACCAAGTGGTCATTGCACGTTGTCGTATATTCCTATTTCTATTCCTTGGAGTGTCACTTGCATGCCATCTTTCAACCGTCCACACTCTATGCAACTGGAAGACAAAGTTGGGGGATCGACGTGCCCCAACTGGTTAGGTTTCTTATGGTGGAATTTGTCTAATCGGGTTCAAGTCCTAGCTTGGCCTGGGTGCCTGCATCTTCCCAGATTTATTCCAATATTTATGGCACCATTCTTTCGGTGTGAAACGACGTGCCCATCGACTATATGGTGCCTATGGTGATCTTCATCAATCTCAAAATTTAACGTCTCAGTCTCATAGAGGTGTTCATAGGATAGTGTGTCACCCTTTGGCCATCGCACCCAAAGTTCCGTTCACATGACACCTTAAGTTTGTTGCCAGGGTTGGCCTAATTGTCAACCTGTCATATATGTCTATAGCTCCATATCCCTCCCCTCTTATTCGATATATTGGGTCTTGAGGTAGCTTACCACACTGCCCATGTTGTTATGCCTTCCCTCCTCGATTAGGTCTTTTCATCGCCCCCTCTCTCCCACACTGTCATGACATAGTTTCCTCCTACTCCCTTTCCAAGTGTCGATCGGAATCAATGACGTTGATAAGGTCGCTTGTGGGATCACTATGGGTATCAAAACGAATGGGCCCATAAAGAACAAACAATGCACTAGAAAAATGTCTAATTGACACGTCTCAAGGAATCAATGATGAACTTACTAGGTTCTTACCTATCCCATGTGAGAACTGATCACTTGCACATACTATGACTCCATTTTGCGAAATTTCAATGGTTGATAAGCAACACGCATGCATGAATTGCATGTGGAGAGATCACCCGCAATGGGATTATCAGGTTCTAGATCTACAATTATTTTCAACTTCTGAAAGCATTTCGTCGTCGCTCGCTACGGACGGCATTCCTCATCAAGAACAATATACAATATCATAGCACATCTAAATAGTAGTACCAGTTAGTATACAGTAAGGTGTAAATTAAAGATGACGTTAACCAATTAAGCTTATGCACCTAGCTAAGCCCAAGCTACACAAAACACATAAATGGTCGACTGTGAGCACAAAGAGCACACACAAGTACACAACATGTTGATTTCAAGTTTTCAACAATATATATGGATGCATGTCATATATATACGAACCTGCAACGTACGCGTACCACGAGTTAGTTAGCCACGGCGAGAAGCTATGAACATATATACGTACCTGGGGAAGGCGCTGTTCTTGACGGCCTTCTGGCCGTACTTCCTCCACCGGTAGCCGTCGTCGAGGACGTCGTTCTCGCTCTTGGTTTGGAACGCGAACCGCGGCCGGCTCGCCTTCCTGCTCCCCCGCCCGCGCGCACTGCCCTTCCCTTTCGTCTCCTCCCTTACGACGCCACTACTGCTCCCGGCACCACTCTCCGGCGGGGCCACCCCCGTCACACCGCTCACCATCTCCTCCCCGCCCACACCGGCCACCAACTGCTGCTGCGACGTGGACCCGGCGGCGGCGCCCGGCCCCAGCGGGAGAAGCAGAGACGCCCAGTCCACCAGCCCGGGCATGGGCATCCCCGGCTGGCCGCCCAGGTCCGGCGCAGCGTCGCACGTCGACGACTGCGGCTGCGGCTGCAGCTGCTGCTGCTCCATCAGCGGCGGAGACTGCAGATACTGAAAGTGACGGAACAGCTCGTCGTCCCCTTGCAGTTGCAGGCGATCGTTTCCCTCCCGAAAGTTCTCCATCACAAGTACGGAAGTGACGTACTTGCTTGCCGCTGAACCGGTTGCTCCGGCGGCCGGAGAGGAGACCGATGGATGGAGGAGTGACCGCAGCGTGTGACATCGAGGGGGCGCCGTGGTATATAGACGGTTGGTTGCAGCTAGCTGCGGGTAGCTGTGACCGGAGGGTGAGACGGGAAGGTGAGAGGAGTTGGGCAAACCGAGCGTGCTATAGCTGCTTCATGCAAGCCAGCCAAGGACGCGATCCACGGGAGAGAGAGAGTGAGGGGTGGGAAGAGCTACGTAGCTCGACATCGCAACCGTTTCCCAGCTACCCGATCGGGTCGGCTCAACTGCCCCGTCCGCCCCCGCGCGCGCGCACGCACGAGCCCTTAAGATTAGTTTTTACATCCCCACGTACGTACTGGCTGCATGCGTGTCCCCTCCAGATCGTGTTACGTGGGGCCCATGTAAAAATCTGTGTGCGCCGCACCTCAAAAAGTCAATAGAAAATGTCGTCGGTCTGACTCTGATCCTTCACACAAACAAAACTCGGGCCGGGACCTTGCAGTTCAGACTACCATCGCCAGGCTGACCCAACGAAATGATAGGCGCTGTCTTTGGTGGGCCATCCCATCAAACTTTCGCTCACTAGTTTCTTTTGTTTTCCGCGAGCTTCCTCTACTCTTTTGCTCAGTAAAAAGGCTATCAATTTCTTTTGTTAGTTTAGAAAAAAATGATGAAATTGTTGGAAAAGCACAGATTTAATAAAACTTCCATGAAGTAAAAGATATTGTTTTAAAAAAATCATGAATTTGAAATGTTGCTCATCACTTCAAAAAATATTCACAAATTTTAAAATCAGTTATGAATTTGATAAAAATATTTTTTTGTAAAATTTTTGTGAACTTAAAAATATTCAAGAAATTAGAAAGTTGTCCATGGATTCAAAAAATACTAAGAAATGGAAAAAGTGTTTGCGAATTAAAGAATATGTTTGCAGATGTAGAAATGTTTTCATGAATTTTAAAAGGAAAAGAAAAAAAAGGTGGAAATTAAAAAAATAAACAAAAATAAAAAGGAAAATGGAAAAAAGAGAGACAACGGATCAACCCCCCCCCCCCCCCCCCCCCCCCCCAAATAGGAAAACACATAAACGAAAAAAAGGATTGAAAGCTTCCCAAAATTGGGTGGAAGCTTCCAAACCGGTGACAGGAGCTTCGCAAAACCACTCCAGGGGCACTTCCTTAATGGGCCGACCCACCAAGAGCGGTTGTAGTGAGTAAGCGCTATCATAAGGGTTGCTAACAATTGCAAAAATGCTAGCTCAAGTAAAGCATAGCAAACCTCGAGACAAAGTCCAAAAGTATCTTATGAATCATTTTTTGAGAAAGAGTAGAAAGAAGTGCTTCTTGAGCGCTCCTATCCCACCCAAAGCGAGCAAGCTCACGCGTTGTTGTGCAAGAAGTCAAAATAGGTTGGGCACATGTACTGAGTTGAGCCAAAATTAGAAAGGTCCAAGCTGACAAATTTAACTCACCTCTCCTTACTCCCGTGTAGCTTGGCGATGAGGGAGGCACCTGTTGGGAAGCGTAGTAATTTCAAAAAAATTCCTACGCACACGCAAGATCACGGTGATGTATAGCAACGAGAAGGGGAGTGTATCTTCATACCCTTGAAGATCGCTAAGCGGAAACGTTTATCAACGCGGTTGATGTAGTCGTACGTCTTCACGATCCGACCGATCCAAGTACCGAACGCACGCACCTCCGAGTTCTGCACACGTTCAGCTCGATAAAGTCCTCGCCTTCTCGATCCAGCAAGACGGGCGAAGTAGTAGATGAGTTCCGGCAGCACGACGGCGTGGTGACGGTGTTGGTGAAGAACAATCTCCGCAGGGCTTCGCCTAAGCACTACAGAAATTATGACGGAGGATAAACTAGAGGGGACGGGGTTGCCGGCACACGGCTTGGTGTTTCTTGATGTGTCTTTGGTGCTAGCCCTACCCCTCTATTTATATGTTGAGCTTTGGGGTCGAAACTTGGAGTAAAAGTCTCCACAAAGTCGGTTTCACCCGAAAGGCAAGAGTCCTTCTCGGACTCCAGGGCCAGACGCCAGGGTTCCCGGCGTCTGGACCCAGACGCCAGGGACCCTGGCGTCTGGCCCCTGGATTCCGCAAAACTTCCTTTTGCGCTTTCCAAAAACCTTGTGGGCTTTCCCCTTTGGCCCAAATAACGTGTTCTCGTACCCAAACATTTCGGGAAACATCCGGAACCCCTTCTGGTGAATTCCGGAACTCTTCCGGAGATCAAACACTATTATCCCATATATCAAACTTTATCTCCGGACCATTCCGGAGTTCCTCGTCATGTCCATGATCTCATCCGGGACTCCGAACAACATTCGGTTACCAACATGCATAACTCATATAATACTATATCGTCAACGAAACGTTAAGCGTGCGGACCCTACGGGTTCGAGAACTATGTAGACATGACCTAGAACTATTCTCGGCCAATAACCAATAGTGAAACCTGGATGTTCATATTGGTTCCTACATATTCTACGAAGATCTTTGTCGGTCAAACCGCATAACAACATACGTTGTTCCCTTTGTCATCGGTATGTTACTTGCCCGAGATTCGATCGTCGGTATCCAATACCTAGTTCAATCTCGTTACCGGCAAGTCTCTTTACCCGTTCCGTAATACATCATTTCATAACTAACTCATTAGTTACAATGCTTGCAAGGCTTAGGTGATGAGTATTACCGAGAGGGCCCAGAGATACCTCTCCGACAATCGGAGTGACAAAACCTAATCTCGAATTATGCCAACTCAACATGCACCTTTGGAGACACCTGTAGAGCACCTTTATAATCACCCAGTTACGTTGTGACGTTTGGTAGCACGCAAAGTGTTCCTCCGGTAAACGGGAGTTGCACAATCTCATAGTTGCAGGAACTTTGTATAAGTCATGAAGAAAGCAATAGCAACATACTAAACGATCAAGTGCTAAGCTAACGGAATGGATCAAGTCAATCACATCATTCTCCTAATGATGTGATCCCATTAATCAAATGACAACACATGCCTATGGTTAGGAAACATAACCATCTTTGATCAATGAGCTAGTTCAAGTAGAGGCATACTAGTGACACTATGTTTGTCTATGCATTTACACATGTATCATGTTTCCGGTTAATACAATTCTAGCATGAATAATAAACATTTATCATGATATGAGGAAATAAATCATAACTTTATTATTGCCTCTAGGGCATATTTCCTTCAGTCTCCCACTTGCACTAGAGTCAATAATCTAGATTACATAGTAATGATTCTAACACCCATGGAGTCTTGGTGCTGATCATGTTTTGCTCGTGAGAGAGGCTTAGTCAACGGGTCTGCAACATTCAGATCCGTATGTATCTTGCAAATCTCTATGTCTCCCACTTGGACTTGGTCCCGAATGGAATTGAAGCGTCTCTTGATGTGCTTGGTCCTCTTGTGAAATCTGGATTCCTTTGCCAAGGCAATTGCACCAGTATTGTCACAGAAGATCTTCATTGGTCCAGATGCACTAGGTACAACACCTAGATCAGAAATGAACTCCTTCATCCAGACTCCTTCATTTGCGGCTTCCGAAGCAGCTATGTACTCCGCTTCACATGTAGATCCCGCCACGACGCTTTGTTTAGAACTGCACCAACTTACAGCTCCACCGTTTAATAAAAATACGTATCCGGTTTGCGATTTAGAATCGTCCGGATCAGTGTCAAAGCTTGCATTGACGTAACCATTTACGACTAGCTCTTTGTCACCTCCATATACGAGAAACATATCCTTAGTCCTTTTCAGGTATTTCAGGATGTTCTTGACCGCTGTCCAGTGACCCACTCCTGGATTACTTTGGTACCTCCCTGCCAAACTAATAGCAAGGCACACATCAGGTCTGGTACACAGCATTGCATACATGATAGAGCCTATGGCGGAAGCATAGGGAACTCCTTTCATTTTCTCTCTATCTTCTGCAGTGGTCGGGCATTGAGTCTGACTCAACTTTATACCTTGTAATACAGGCAAGAACCCTTTCTTTGCCTGTTCCATATTGAACCTTTTCAATACTTTATCAAGGTATGTGCTTTGTGAAAGTCCAATCAAGCGTCTTGATCTATCTCTGTAGATCTTAATGCCCAATATGTAAGCAGCTTCACCGAGGTCTTTCATTGAAAAACTTTTATTCAAGTATCCTTTTATGCTATGCAAAAATTCTATATCATTTCCAATCAACAATATGTCATCCACATATAAAATTAGAAATGCTACAGAGCTCCCACTCACTTTCTTGTAAATACAGGCTTCTCCAAAAGTCTGTATAAAACCATATGCTTTGATCACACTATCAAAGCGTTTATTCCAACTCCGAGATGCTTGCACTAGACCATAGATTGATCGCTAGAGCTTGCACACTTTGTTAGCTCCTTTAGGATCGACAAAACCCTCCGGTTGCATCATATACAACTCTTCTTCCAGAAATCCATTCAGGAATGCAGTTTTTACATCCATCTGCCAAATTTTGTAATCATAAAATGCGGCAATCGCTAACATGATTCGGACAGACTAAGCATCGCTACGGGTGTGAATGTCTCATCGTAGTCAACCCCTTGAACTTGTCGAAAACCTTTCGCAACAAGTCGAGCTTTATAGACAGTTACATTACTGTCAGCGTCAGTCTTCTTCTTAAAGATCCATTTATTCTCAATGGCTTGCCGATCATCGGGCAAGTCAACCAAAGTCCATACTTTGTTCTCATACATGGATCCCATCTCAGATTTCATGGCCTCTAGCCATTTTGCGAAATCTGGGCTCATCATCGCTTCCTCATAGTTCGTAGGTTCATCATGGTCAAGTAACATGACTTCCAGAACAGGATTACCGTACCACTCTGGTGCGGATCTTATTCTGGTAGACCTACGAGGTTCAGTAGACACTTGATCTGAAGGTTCATGATCAATATCATTAGCTTCCTCACTAATTGGTGTATTTGTCACAGGAACTGATTTCTGTGATGAACTACTTTCCAATAAGGGAGCAGGTACCATTACCTCATCAAGTTCTACTTTCCTCCCACTCACTTCTTTCGAGAGAAACTCCTTCTCTAGAAAGGATCCATTCTTAGCAACGAATGTCTTGCCTTCGGATCTGCGATAGAAGGTGTACCCAACAGTCTCTTTTGGGTATCCTATGAAGACACATTTCACCGATTTGGGTTCGAGCTTATCTGGTTGAAGTTTCTTCACATAAGCATCGCAGCCCCAAACTTTAAGAAACGACAACTTTGGTTTCTTGCCAAACCACAATTCATAAGGCGTCATCTCAACGAATTTAGATGGTGCCCTATTTAATGTGAATGCAGCCGTCTCTAAAGCATAACCCAAAACGATAGCGGTAAATCAGTAAGAGACATCATAGATCGCACCATATCTAGTAAAGTACGATTACGACGTTCGGACACACCATTTCTTTGTGGTGTTCCAGGTGGCGTGAGTTGCAAAACTATTCCGCATTGTTTCAAATGTAAACCAAACTCGTAACTCAAATATTCTCCTCCACGATCAGATCGTAGAAACTTTATTTTCTTGTTACGATGATTTTCCACTTCACTCTGAAATTCTTTGAACTTTTCAAATGTTTCAGACTTGTGCTTCATTAAGTAGATATACCCATATCTGCTCAAATCATCTGTGAAGGTGAGAAAATAACGATATCCGCCACGAGCTTCAACATTCATCGGACCACATACATCTGTATGTATGATTTCCAACAAATCTGTTGCTCTCTCCATAGTACCGGAGAACGGTGTTTTAGTCATCTTGCCCATGAGGCACGGTTCGCAAGTACCAAGTGATTCATAATCAAGTGATTCCGAAAGTCCATCAGTATGGAGTTTCTTCATGCGTTTTACACCGATATGACCTAAACGGCAGTGCCACAAATAAGTTGCACTATCATTATCAACTCTGCATCTTTTGACTTCAACATTATGAATATGTGTATCACTACTATCGAGATTCAATAAAAATAGACCACTCTTCAAGGGTGCATGACCATAAAATATATTATTCATATAAATAGAACAACCATTATTCTCTGATTTAAATGAATAACCGTCTCGCGTCAAACAAGATCCAGATATAATGTTCATGCTCAACGCTGGCACCAAATAACAATTATTTAGGTCTAAAACTAATCCCGATGGTAGATGTAGAGGTAGCGTGCCGACCGCGATCACATCGACTTTGGAACCATTTCCCACGCGCATCGTCACCTCGTCCTTAGCCAATCTTCGCTTAATCCGTAGTCCCTGTTTCGAGTTGCAAATATTAGCAACAGAATCAGTATCAAATACCCAGGTGCTACTGCGAGCATTAGTAAGGTACACATCAATAACATGCATATCACATATACCTTTGTTCACTTTGCCATCCTTCTTATCCGCCAAATACTTGGGGCAGTTCCGCTTCCAGTGTCCAGTCTGCTTGCAGTAGAAGCACTCAGTTTCAGGCTTAGGTCCAGACTTGGGTTTCTTCTCTTGAGCAGCAACTTGCTTGCCATTCTTTTTGAAGTTCCCCTTCTTCTTCCCTTTGCCCTTTTTCTTGAAACTGGTGGTTTTGTTAACCATCAACACTTGATGCTCCTTCTTGATTTCTACCTCCGCAGCTTTCAGCATTGCGAAGAGCTCGGGAATAGTCTTGTTCATCCCTTGCATATTATAGTTCATCATGAAGCTCTTGTAGCTTGGTGGTAGTGATTGGAGAATTCTGTTAATGACACTATCATCAGGAAGATTAACTCCCAGTTGAATCAAGTGATTATTATACCCAGACATTCTGAGTATGTGTTCACTGACAGAACTATTCTCCTCCATCTTGCAGCTATAGAACTTATTGGAGACTTCATATCTCTCAATCCGGGCATTTGCTTGAAATATTAACTTCAACTCCTGGAACATCTCATATGCTCCATGACGTTCAAAACGTCGTTGAAGACCCGGTTCTAAGCCGTAAAGCATGGCACACTGAACTATAGAGTAGTCATCAGCTTTGCTCTGCCAGACGTTCACAACATCTGGTGTTGCTCCTGCAGCAGGCCTGGCACCCAGCGGTGCTTCCAGGACGTAATTCTTCTTGCAGCAATGAGGATAATCCTCAAGTTACGGACCCAGTCCGTGTAATTGCTACCATCATCTTTCAACTTTGCTTTCTCAAGGAACGCATTAAAATTCAACGGAACAACAGCACGAGCTATCTATCTACAACAAACATAGACAAGCAAAATACTATCAGGTACTAAGTTCATGATAAATTTAAGTTCAATTAATCATATTATTTAAGAACTTCCACTTAGACAGACATCTCTCTAGTCATCTAAGTGATCACGTGACCCAAATCAACTAAACCATAATCGATCATCACGTGAGATGGAGTAGTTTTCAATGGTGAACATCTCTATGTTGATCATATCTACTATATGATTCACGCTCGACCTTTCGGTCTTCGTGTTCCGAGGCCATATCTGCATATGCTAGGCTCGTCAAGTTTAACATGAGTATTCTGCGTGTGTAAAACTGGCTTGCACCCGTTGTAGATGGACGTAGAGCTTATCACACCCGATCATCACGTGGTGTCTGGGCACGACGAACTTTGGCAACGGTGCATACTCAGGGAGAACACTTCTTGATAATTTTTAGTGAGAGATCATCTTAAAATGCTACCGTCAATCAAAGCAAGATAAGATGCATAAAAGATAAACATCACATGCAATCAATATAAGTGATATGATATGGCCATCATCATCTTGTGCTTGTGATCTCCATCTCCGAAGCACCATCGTGATCACCATCGTCACCGGCGCGACACCTTGATCTCCATCGTAGCATCGTTGTCGTTTACGCCATCTATTGCTTCTACGACTATCGCTACCGCTTAGTGATAAAGTAAAGCAATTACAGGGCGTTTGCATTTCATACAATAAAACGACAACCATATGGCTCCTGCCAGTTGCCGATAACTTCGGTTACAAAACATGATCATCTCATACAATAAAATATAGCATCACGTCTTGGCCATATCACATCACAACATGCCCTGCAAAAACAAGTTAGATGTCCTCTACTTTGTTGTTGCAAATTTTACGTGGCTGCTACGGGCTTAGCAAGAACCGTTCTTACCTACGCATCAAAACCACAACGATAGTTCGTCAAGTTAGTGCTGTTTTAACCTTCACAAGGACCGGGCGTAGCCACACTCGATTCAGCTAAAGTGAGAGAGACAGACACCCGCCAGCCACCTTTAAGCACGAGTGCTCGTAACGGTGAAACCAGTCTCGCGTAAGCGTACGCGTAATGTCGGTCCGGGCCGCTTCATCTCACAATACCGCCGAACCAAAGTATGACATGCTGGTAAGCAGTATGACTTGTATCGCCCACAACTCACTTGTGTTCTACTCGTGCATATACCATCAACGCATAAAACCTAGGCTCGGATGCCACTGTTGGGGAACATAGTAATTTCAAAAAATTTCCTACGCACACGCAAGATCACGGTGATGTATAGCAACGAGAAGGGGAGTGTATCTTCATACCCTTAAAGATCGCTAAGCGGAAGCATTTATCAACGCGGTTGATGTAGTCGTACGTCTTCACGATCCGACCGATCCAAGTACCGAACACATGGCACCTCCGAGTTCTGCACACGTTCAGCTCGATGACGTCCTCGCCTTCTCGATCCAGCAAGACGGGCGAAGTAGTAGATGAGTTCCGGCAGCACGACGGCGTGGTGACGGTGTTGGTGAAGAACAATCTCCGCAGGGCTTCGCCTAAGCACTACGAAAACTATGATGGAGGATAAACTAGAGGGGACGGGGTTGCCGGCATACGGCTTGGTGTTTCTTGATGTGTCTTTGGTGCTAGCCCTACCCCTCTATTTATATGTTGAGCCTTGGGGTCGAAACTTGGAGTAAAAGTCTCCACAAAGTCGGTTTCACCCGAAAGGCAAGAGTCCTTCTCGGACTCCAGGGCCAGACGCCAGGGTTCCCGGCGTCTGGACCCAGACGCCAGGGACCCTGGCGTCTGGCCCCTGGACTCCGCAAAACTTCCTTTTGCGCTTTCCAAAAACCTTGTGGGCTTTCCCCTTTGGCCCAAATAACGTGTTCTCGTACCCAAACATTTCGGGAAACATCCGGAACCCCTTCCGGTGAATTCCGGAACTCTTCCGGAGATCCAACACTATTATCCCATATATCAAACTTTATCTCCGGACCATTCCGGAGTTCCTCGTCATGTCCATGATCTCATCCGGGACTCCGAACAACATTCGGTTACCAACATGCATAACTCATATAATACTATATCGTCAACGAAACGTTAAGCGTGCGGACCCTACGGGTTCGAGAACTATGTAGACATGACCTAGAACTATTCTCGGCCAATAACCAATAGTGAAACCTGGATGTTCATATTGGTTCCTACATATTCTACGAAGATCTTTATCGGTCAAACCGCATAACAACATACGTTGTTCCCTTTGTCATCGGTATGTTACTTGCCCGAGATTCGATCGTCGGTATCCATAACCTAGTTCAATCTCGTTACCAGCAAGTCTCTTTACTCGTTCCGTAATACATCATTTCATAACTAACTCATTAGTTACAATGCTTGCAAGGCTTAGGTGATGAGTATTACCGAGAGGGCCCAGAGATACCTCTCCGACAATCGGAGTGACAAAACCTAATCTAGAATTATGCCAACTCAACATGCACCTTTGAAGACACCTGTAGAGCACCTTTATAATCACCCAGTTACGTTGTGACGTTTGGTAGCACACAAAGTGTTCCTCCGGTAAACGGGAGTTGCACAATCTCATAGTTGCAGGAACTTTGTATAAGTCATGAAGAAAGCAATAGCAACATACTAAACGATCAAGTGCTAAGCTAACGGAATGGGTCAAGTCAATCACATCATTCTCCTAATGATGTGATCCCATTAATCAAATGACAACACATGCCTATGGTTAGGAAACATAACCATCTTTGATCAATGAGCTAGTTCAAGTAGAGGCATACTAGTGACACTATGTTTGTCTATGTATTCACACATGTATCATGTTTCCGGTTAATACAATTCTAGCATGAATAATAAACATTTATCATGATATGAGGAAATAAATAATAACTTTATAATTGTCTCTAGGGCATATTTCCTTCAGCACCCCCCCTTCCCCTCTCGTCGTCTCCAGAAGCTCCTGGTAAGGAAGGTCGACGGGCTTTGTGTATGGTGGTGGAGGGGCAATTCTCCAGCTACTCTACATGGCAATGGTGTTGGGGGTCGGTGGCGGGCACACATCTTGTGGCTATGGGTTGCACAATGGAGGTTCAGGCAACGGCATGTTTGTGATCTCCTATGGGCGAGCAACAACAGATGCAGCATGCGGGGCCTGATTTGTACCCGTTCGAGCCGGTGCATGGTCTGGCCTCCAACTCATAGGCGTGACCTTGGTGCTTAGATATAAGTGAATAAGACATGTCGTACTATACACCACTGTAAATGAATATTTAAAATAAAGTCGCACCTACTATTTACTCTTTATATATACCAGATGTGTGAGTGGTGACATATGACCCATGTATCGAAGCAAACAAATATATGTTGTTTCATTATCTGTTCACCCAAACTTCGTATCTTTTAAGTGAGAAAAAACTTGTTGTAGTTTCTATTCTTATGTGGTCATGCTTTAGGGATGAGCGGCATTGGGAAAAATAATTCAACTGGGCAAGCATCAGATACGAGCCAATTATGTTTCTTTAGTTTGCTTTACACCTTGGTGCATTCTTTTACCAGTACCTGCAGCCTCTAAGCACTATAGAAAATGGGGAGTCCTGACTACTACTCATGATTTATCGTAAGCGTACCAGCCTATCGACTGATTGTCATCTATCTCACCCATCTAATTGTCAGAAGCTGGCACACAATAATAATACACCACCTGATCGAGTTTTACGAATGTCAAAACAATGGGATCCCATAAGAAAACACCATGTGCGGTCTATTATGAAGCAAAAAAAAAAAAAACTCAACCCACTAAAACGAAAAGGTGAAGAATAGCCCATATGGCACTCAAAATCAAAATGGTTAGATGGAGAAAAATTACATGGCAAGGCACACAAACCCTTGGTGCTAGAATGCCACAGACATCCTTGATTGTCAACGATTGCAAGAGTTCCACGAGAATCCTGATCTTCTTGAAACTGATTGCACGTCATACTATTTTTCCTCTTTACACGCATTAAAGATGTGAGTGGTGACATGACCAATGTAGGCAAGGAAAGAGACATGCACATTATTTCTTTGGCTTCCCAGGCATGCTTCATATCTTTAGGTGTGAATCACAATTGTTATTCTGACGTGGTCATATTTTGAGGTTATGACATTAGGAAAAACAGTTCAATTGCAAGAGGATCACACATTGTGCAACTTGATTATGTTTCCATGATTCACTTCACTCCTTGATGGATCCTTGAACTAATCCTACAACCTCTAAGTTCCCTAAAAATGGGGGGTTGTGGTTGATCGTCATATTCTTCAATTGTCATTGACGCCTATCATTGAGTGATTGTTGTGTGTCTGCCTACAAAACCATCTGAAGCCAACATGCAATAGCCATATGTGTAAGGCCTCTTTGGTTTGCAAGATTGGTAGTAATATAAAAACCATAGGATTGGATGTCGTTGACTCATTGTCATATATTGAATCTTACAAGATTTGAAAACACTGTGAATCTATAATACATCTTATTTAGTTGCTCTGCAAATGAAAAACACAAGAATTCTTGTTGTTATGGAAATAACCTTCGATGTGGTGTATCTTTCATATCCTGTGTTTTTTGTTACTTCGCTAAATTTTTTAGAGTATTATTATTGCCTTGTTTGATTTTAGTGTTTCTTTTAATTTTTTATTTGGTGTTTCCGTTGGATCTAAAGTCATAGAAAGTCCTCTAGCTATCCTCTTCCAATCATGTGGCACAAATATTCTCCAACGATCATGTCATGTGGGTAGAGCCCAAAAATATTTGTATTGAAATTTATTTTGTCCCAAAAGCAAATAAACTTTTTTGTTTTAAAAAAAAGAGGTTTGAACTAAAAGTATTTATATTTTCAAAAATAATTAATTAAAATTTATTTCTGGGGTCTATTATATATAAGATTACTATTCCTTCAAATAAATAAAATTTTAAATTATTTATTAAAGTTCCTTTTTGAAAAGGCCAGAAATGGTATTTATAGGGTTAACATATTTAGTTTCCTCTAATATACCTTAAAAAGTTCCAACATTATTTATGCATTTTCGACACCCACATGAGTTTTAGTTTTACCCCGTGGTCATGTCAAAAAATACAAACGACTAATTCACCCTCTCTTTTTTCTCACGCGACCAAGACTTCTAATTTTTCATCTACAGAGTTAGATACATAAGTATGTCAATCAGCACAGATCCACCCAAGCAGAACCTAAGACTGGGCGACAAATATGAACTCATCATTCTCATAACTACAATATAGATAATTCATAATCGGGTGGCTATGTTCCTCTATCATTCCAACCATATGTACTCTGTTTTATCTCAATCTGTGTCATCTTGTACTCTACGTAATGATTACAGCCGGCGTGACATGAAAGTTCTGAACGAATTTTAGTTCTCCAACAATTTGCAAAGAACTTGTCTGTTGCAAGCTGACTCAATAACATCAAGGTTAGCGAGGTTTCAGTAGCTACACAAGTGATGGTGGTCAAGGCGGCTTCAACGACGAGCATGCACACCCCGATGGAAACACTAGATCTCTGACCAGGTATGTCGACACATGCCTACGTCGTCTTCTTTTGATGGTGGTGGCTTGAAGCTTGGGTTTGGGGATGAAAATCCTGAGATTGACCTAGGACTGGACTCATCACCATCGGTGCACTTGCGGTGATTCCTTCTTCAAGGCTTAGCGTAGGAGTTGTGTATTTCCCGTTTTGTTTCAGTCATTTATCTTAGGGTTAGTGGTTGTATGGTGGAGTTACTGCACGAGGCACGCAGCCTCGGATTTCTTTTCCAGGTCGAATTTGTTTGGCTGCTGGATTTTCAATAATGAATAATATATGGCCGCGTGGATCTCCCGATGTAGAGGCCGTGGGTTATCCTCCTTCTCGAAAAAAGTAAGAACATAGAGTTTGATAATCACAACTGATATATCATATTGAGTGAATTTTCGCATGATTGCTCCAAATCCAAGCAACAAAAAGAATCTTCAATTTGGGATATAGTTTCTCATATGCAATTAGAATTGAAACTACACAAGCAAGCTATGTTAAAGACTTTTGTTCAAGTTCGCAGTTAGTCATCCAAACTACAAAAGGGGGAGAGACAAAACCTGTCAGTGCATCCACGAGCCGGCTATAAAGATAGCTTGACCCAAAACGAGCTTGGCCATCCACGGCTGAGGAGCAATGCCCACACCATCAACACCATAGTACAAGTGTGAATATCCATGTAAAATGACTAGCTTATAAATATGTAAAACTAGCACGACGCACAAGCGAAGCACCCAGTGCATACAAGTTTACGCCAAATACCAAAAAAACCAGCACATTAACATACGAGCGAAGCACCGGGCAAGGACCCACTAGTCATATTCTGCTCACAAAAGAAATCACAATCACATCGCTCAAAAGACGTCACAGCACAGGAAATGCATAGTCTCTTCCACGGCCATTGCACGTCTCAAACCAACATCCCCAAGATAACATCAGAAGTCTCATAATACCCTTACTGCTTGCCTCAGATAGCTATCCTCCAATTACTAACATTAGCTCCCTTGGAATAGTCCACTGAATGAATTCTTACAGAAGGGAAGAATATCAAACAAATTACTCCTGACAAGTCATGGGGCTTGTTTGCTCCAAGCTTCCCATCTCCCCCTCCCTCTGTTCTTTTCTGGACGCGGGCTGGAGTAGCGCCCCCATCTTTCTCTCTCTCTTATCAGTTCTGGACAGACGTTGGCGTAGTGCCCCTTGCTCCTACACTTATTGCACGTAACTAAAGCCCTTCTCTTCATGATGATTTCCTGGACAGCCTTCTTCATTCCTTTCCTCTGTTGCTGAACCACTTCTTGTGTCGCGGTGAGTAGACGACACTGGGCTGGATCGTGGTTAGTCCCTTCACACATGAAACAGGTGACTTGCGTAGTGGGACATTCTTCGCCCAAGTGATTCGCTTCACAATAGGGGCATCCATCCTGGTGTTCCTTATCGGTGTGTCCTATTTCTCCAGAGATTTTGCATGCTCGGTGCATCTTCATGCTTCGATCAGACGAGTCCAAGAAAAATATTGTTTGTTGGTTGCTCAGATTCTATGGGTGTATAGGAGGGGATTTCCCATCAGTGATCACTGCACCAAAAAAGGTTCAAAACACTAAATCAGCAGTCCCACAAGAACTAGAATTGTACAGACAAAAAAAATAATGGAGATTAAACTGGAATTTGGGGGCGAGCGTAACTCAAGATCCATCTAGATGGATTTGCACTCTTAAGCGCCACCTGAATTACCTCTCGGGACTGTTGTAATTTCAGATTCCCAAGTCAAACAAATGAAATACCAACACATAAAAATGAAAGCATCAAAGAGGAGTCTTAGGCAACAACTGTGAATGTTTTCAGAAAAAAAATCAAGTTTTAATTTATCAACATTTGCAATGCAAAGAATAAGTGAAGACAGCAAAGTAAAATTGAAATAAATGGGGATGTTAACAAGGCTCAGACATCCAAGGAAGGAATTAGCAGCATTAACTCTAAAGTCTGGCTGGGCAAAAGCTCTTAGGCGGCAACTGAAAATGTTTGAGAAACAAGCCTTAAATTTATCTCATCGCCATTAACTTTTCCTCAAATCATTGACCACAACTTGTTAGCTAGTCGTAACAAAATTTAATCACAATAAACAGTTCAGTACACCGACCAAAATACAGTCTCAGGTTACTACCAACAGAAAATTAGATACGATGCAAAAAACAGAGCAAACAAGATCAAACAGAATCCCTCAGAGAGCGCTTAAAATCACGCACACAGCTGAACCAAACCAGCTGCAAATGGATATTCCAGCCCACAAACAACAAAGGTTATGGGCGAAGGAGGACACTTGCAGTGGAGAGAAGCAGCTGATGTTTACAGTGTCATACGGCACTTCCTATGGTCTGAGAATCTTCACAAGGATAATTTAAGAACGGACAAAATTAACTATACAAACTATACTAGGACCTGAAATTATTGGTATTAAGCCTCAGAAAGCCGCAAAAATATCGTCATTGAGAATCTGACGGTAATTACAACAAAAAGCTAATCATCATGGGCTTCAATTGCATTATAGCTCAAATAAAATCGATGGAAACAAGGCGTATCATCAGAATATAAATGCCTTCTCATTCACAGGTAAAAATAAGCACTGTGTCAGAAGGTGTCCTAAGATTGTTTCAAGGTTTCATCCCATGAAACAAAACAATGGAAAAGCTGATCTCTAATGGATTCAGTTGCAAAGATGACATCATACGGGTGGCTCAAGCAACCCTCGGATCAAGTGTTGGATTATATGCATCAATACGTCCTCACGATCCAAACAGATCTTGTAAGAAGCAAACGATGAATAACAGTGAAGAAAGATACATAGTTGCTCAGTGGTGGCAATGTTTAATTGGTTCGATTATGCCAGCGATGTCGTCAATGCTTTCAGAAGAGGGAGCTTGTTATCCTCATTGCAACTAAGTCCTCCAAAGCAAACACAAACATCAAACACAAAAAGACACACGAAAGGGGAAACAACAATGGAAGGCAGACTAACAAAATCAGGTATCAGATGGCTCGGTTCAGCGGGATAATCGGCGTACAAATCAACTCCTGAGAGAAAACCTGCGATTTGGTTTGTTGAGCTTGAATATTTGCCAATCGTCACCACCATCAACCAAGGGAAAGAAAAATCCAGAAAGAATATCGAACCAAATGAGAAAGGTTCACATTAATCATCAAAGGCTTGACGAAAGCACGATGTCTCAAAAATAAAATTCCTGTTTTATTTTGATCAACTAACAGTACCGAAGTAAGCATAGCCATACGACCACTATGCAGTCAAATTTTCATCTACAGAGTCAGGTTCATAAGTATGTCAATTGGCACAGATCCACGGAAGCAGAGCGACAAATATGAACTCATCATCCTCATAAATACAATATAGCCAATTCAAAATCGGCTAACTATGTTCCTCAATCATTCCAACTATAACTGCTCTGTTTTATCTCAATCTGTATCATCTTGTACTCTATATGATTATTACAGCTGGTACCACATGAAACTTCTAAAAGAATTTCAAATTGTCCAACAATTTGCAAATTGCTATCTTAGAAACAGGTTCTTAGTTTATATATTTAAAGAATACCCATATTTCATCTCAATAACGTCAAGCAAAAGTCAACGGAAAGGAGCTCAGTAAGAAAGTAGCGATTGATAATCACACCAGATAGATCATAATGAGTGAATTTTCGCATCAATGCTTAAAATCCAAGCAAAAAAAAAAACTTCAATTCAGGATATGGTTTCTCATGTGCAATTAGAATTGAAACTACACAGGCAACCTAAAGGTCGTCAACTAGGAGCTAAAGACTCCTGTTCAAGTTCACAGTTTGGTCATCTGAACTACAAAAACAAACAGATTTTGGCCTCATTATTAATTATACTTTCCTCATGGAGGGAATTGAGTTGAGACAAACAATAAAAAGAATTCACATGTCAACCTAGAAGACAGTAAAAAGAAAACTCAGAATATGGGTGGTGATTCAATCGTCACCGACCTAAAACCGGATGCAAAAACAAGTAAAATCCCTCAAAGTAGAACGCAGAGAGAGGAGAGGGGGGGAGGGAACCTGTTTGAGACGGGAGGTGGCGGCGTGGGGAAGAAGGTCTCTTCGCTGGTGGTTAGGGTTTCGCAGAGCCGCCCGGCCGACCCGTGCCGTTGGATCGCCGTGGCTCCCCTTCACGCGGGCTCTAGCCTGTCACGGGCGACCTGGTATAATCTGCTCGACCCATAGACCACGACCGATGGGGCCCACGAATCCATCGCTTTTACTTTTAAATGTGATTGGGACTTCGGGTCTCGTGCTGGGCGCTCCCTTGTGATTTTATTTTTACTTTTCGTATGCATTTTTGGTTTTTAGATGAGTTTATTTTTAGCTTTTGGTTTTCTACACAAGTGTCAGAATGGCAGGTTGGTTACTTAGGTCGGAGTAGACTGTGCGGTTGCGTGTTCGACTCCGCCCGGGCACAATTATCTTTCTGCTCAGGGGATAACAACCTGTCAGGGGTAACCATGACGCACGAAAATTTAGCCTCATGGCGGACGAAAATTAAGTGATACGACGGACAAAAACATGGAAGGAAGTATCGATCATCATTTAATAGTAGGTATAGATGACCGACTTCTGATTCCACACACAAACAGTATGGACTATGGAACTCGGGTCAGGATCTTGCTGTTCTCCATGTGGTGACGACCCAACGAAATGCTAGATGCCGCCGCCGTTGGTGGGCCATCCAATGAAGCTTCCTCTCTCTCTCTCTCTCTCTCTCTCCTCACTAGGCTTGCTTGATTCGTTTATTTTTGCTAGTTGGTTTCTTTTTTAGCTTGCTCCTCTATTGTTTGCTCAGGCAAAAACGACTACCGGTTCTTTTTGTTAATTTAGAAAAAATGATGAAATTTAAAAAAACATGGATTTAATAAAATGTCCGTGAATTAAAAAAATACAAAATTTAAAAATTTCAGGAATTTGAAATTTCGTTCAAGACAGCAATAAATGCTTGCAAATTTTAAGAACAATTAAGAATTTGAGAAAAATTAAAAATATTGTAAAAAATTTATGTATTAAAAAATATTCACCAATTTAGAAAAAAATCATGAATTAAAAAAAATTCACAAAAGGAAAACAATTTGCAAATTTTAAAAATGTTTGTGGATTTAAAAAGATGTTCAAAAATTTAGAAATGTGTTCATGAATGTAAAAAAGAAAAGGAAAAAAGGGCAGAAATGGAAAAAGAAACAAAAATAAAGAGGAAATAAAAGAAAGAGAAAAAACTGATGAGAAACCAAAAAACATCACAAAAACACATAATACAAAAATATCAATTGAAAGCTTCCCAAAGCTTCCAAACCGGTGAGAGAAGCTTCGCAAAACCACTCTAGGAGCACTTCACTCCTGGTAATGGGCCGGCCCACCAAGACTGATTGTACTGAGTGAGTGCTATCATACGTGTTGCTATAAACGATATTTAGCAATTGGAAAATGCTACTCCGGTAAAGCATAACAGTACTCTTTGGGACAAACTCCAAAAGTATCTTATGGATCATTTTGTGAGGAACAGTAGAAAGAAGTGCTTCTTGGGAGCTTCTCTATCCCACCCGTAGGGCGCGGGATAGCGAGCAAAATCATATGTTGTCATGCTAGAAGCCAAAATAGGTCGGGCACATGTACTACGTTGAGACAAAATTAGAAAGGTCCAAGTTGAACCATTTAGCTCACTTCTCCTCACTCGTGGGTCACCCGATGACCGGGGGGGGGGGGGGGGGGCTCCCCCTTTCTCCTCTCGCAGCCGCTAGAAGCGCCTGTTGACGAAGGCCGACATGCTTTGAGGATAATGGTAGCGGGGCACTTCTTTGGTTGCTTTGCATGGCGGTGGTGCTGGGTGCGGCGACGGTCTCATGTGTTGTGGATGTGCGTTGCATAGTGGAGGTTGAGGCGGTGACGTGTTTGTGATCTCTAATGGGCGAGCGATGGTTAATGCGGCCTGCGAGGCCCGATCTAGGCCCGTCTGGGCGGGTGCATGGTTTGGCCTCCGACTCGCAGGCATGGCCTCGGTGCTTAGATCTAAGTGAATAAGACATGTCGTACTATACACCATTGTAAGTGAATATTTGAAATAAAGCCGCACCTACTATTTACCTTGGTATCTTTTCACTCTTTATATATACTAAGATGTGAGTGGTGACATTGCCCATGTATTCAAGCAAACAAATATAGGTTGTTTCCTTATTTGTTCATCCAAATGTTGTATCTTTAAGTGAGAAAAAAAATGGTTGTAATTTCTATTCTTGTGTGATCATACTTTAGGGATGAGCGGCATTGGGGAAAATAATTCAACTGACTAAGCCTCACTCACAAGTTGATTATGTTTCATTAGTTTGCTGTACACCTTGGTGCATACTTGCACTATTACATGCAGCCTCTAAGCTCTATAAAAATGGGGAGTTCTGACTGCTTCTCTTGATTTGTGGTGAGTGTCCCCGTCTCTTGATTTACTTGGTGATTCTTGCCCACCTAATTGTCATAAGCTGGCACGCAATAATAATGACACTAGAAGGTGCACATACCCTTGGTGCTGGAATGCCACAAGGGCCACAACCATCCTTGGTTGTCAGTGATTGCAAGAGTTCCACGAGAGTCCTAATTTCTTGAAACATGTTGCATGTCATACTATTTTCCCTCTTTACACACACTAGAGATGTGACCAATGTAGCCAAGGAAAGAGACATGCACATTATTTCTGTGGCTGTCCAGACATGATTTGCTTTCTTATCTTTAGGTGAGAATCACAATTGTTATTCTAACGTGATCATACTTTGGGATGTGTGACACTAAGAAAAATAGTCCAACCACAAGAGGAACATGCATGGTGCAACTCGATTATGTTTCCGTTATTCGCTTCACTCCTTGGTGGATCCTTGTACTAATCCTACAACCTCTAAGCTCTAAAAATGGGGGTTGTGGTTGTCGGATATCGGGTTCCGGAAAAACCCTTAAGGTTCGAACTCTGGGGTGCGCACGAAGATCTTCTCCCTACAGAAACACGCCCACCACCTCGCCATGATACTAAGCTAGCATGATGAACAACACAAGAGACACGAGGTTTATACTGGTTTGGGCCACCGTTGTGGTGTAATACCCTAATCCAGTGTGTGGTGTGGTGGATTGCCTCTTGGGCTGAGGATGGACAGTACAGAGGAAGAACAGCCTCGCGAGAGGTGTTCTTGTGGTGGTATGCTTGGAGAGGAATTGATCCGTCTCTGTTTTCCCTAGCTGAGATTCTCCCTCCTTCTATTGTGGTGGCTATCTCTATTTATAGAGGCCCTGGTGTCGGTGTCAAAACCGACGGATCTCGGGTAGGGGGTCCCGAACTGTGCGTCTAAGGCTAATGCTAACAGGGGGCGGGGGCCATGATGTTTACCCAGGTTCGGGCCCTCTCTATGGTGGTAATACCCTACTTCCTGCTTGATTGATCTTGATGATATGAGTATTACAAAAGTTGATCTACCACGAGATCGTAGAGGCTAAACCCTAGAAGCTAGCCTATGGTTATGATTGTTCTCGTTATCCTACGGACTAAACCCTCCGATTTATATAGACACCGGAGGGGGCCAGGGTTACACAGAGTCGGTTACAGAGAAGGAAATCTACATATCTGAATTGCCAAGCTTGCCTTCCACGCAAAGGAGAGTCCCACCCGGACACGAGACGAAGTCTTCAATATTGTATCTTCATAGTCCAATAGTCCGACACAAGTACATAGTCCGGCTGTCCGAGGACCCCTTAATCCAGGACTCCCTCAGTAGCCCCTGAACCAGGCTTCAATGATGATGAGTCCGGCGCGCAGATTGTCTTCGGCATAGCAAGACGGGTTCTTCTCCAAATCTCTGAGTACCTGTTGTAATGAGCAGTGTCCGGCTTCCCATTAATGTTGCACTCCTCGGCTTATGTACTTTAATAATGGCAGTCTCCACGTGTCGAGTGAATGCGAGAAGTCGGGGCATTTTTACATTTGTCACCCTGACCATGTAAGTAAATCGTCTATTAAAGAGACGGGGATCCTCAAATCCAAATCACACCATCTTCCCCAAGCGAGGAATCACCAGAGCGCGCCTGAAAAAACCATCCCATCATGGCCGGCCCCTGCAGCTCCTCCTCTCGCTCCCACAGCGCCAAGCCAAGTGATTGGGTGAAGTGTAATGTCACCCACGGCCGATTGGTGGAGTTGCAGACCCAGGGGTTTCTCCCGCCTGCATATATGGTCCCCGTCCGAGCCGGACTAGCCACTTACGATGGCGGGGAGCAAGTAGAGAGTTTCCCCAACCCATCCAGGGGGGAGCGAGTATGCCTTGTCCCTTACTTGCTGAGGGGCCTCGGATTTCCAATCCATCCGTTCCTCCGTAGGCTCCTAGAGTACTACGGCCTCCAGCTGCATAACTTCACTCCTGCCTCCATACTGCACATCGCAGGCTATGTCGCCCTTTGCGAGCTATTTCTGGGTTGCGAAGCTCATTTCGAGCTATGGAAGAGGCTATTCTGCCTCGTCCCCTGCACTCAGGGGGATCAATATATCAAGTGGGCGGAGCCGAAATATGGCGCATCGCCAGGACCGGATATCTGTCCGGCACTCCGAAGAAGACATCCGAAGACTAGCCTTCGGAGTGGTTTTATATGGAGGACTTCCCCCTTCCGGACCCTATCCGGATGGGCCTTCCTGAGTTTACCAACGCCCCACTGAAGAAACGCCGCAGCTGGCGTCCCCGGAGCCCCCGGGAGGAAGATAGCAGAGAGGTCCTTTATGTGATGGGCAAGATAAAAATGCTGGCCAAATCAGGATTGACAATAATCGAGGTTATGTCAATATGCATAATGCGGGGGGTGCAGCCACTCCAGTGTCGGGGGAAACCCATGTGGCACTTCAATGGAGAAGACGACGCCATCCGCTGCGGTCGTAAAGGTCCGGACTCTGTCATCGCTCTGGCGAAAATACTCTCCGATTTGTATAAAGGAGAAGAAGATGAGTTTATCCGCATTAAGCCATGGGAAGGATTTTCCATGTACAACCCCCCAAGCTGGGTGAGTTGCTATCTTTTACTCAACTCCATTTATTCCCGCATTCTTATATCAAAAATACTTACCTTGCGTGAAGCTGGATGCAAAAACAAGTAAAATCCCTCACAGTAGAACGCAGAGAGAGGAGAGGGGGGAGGGAACCTGTTGAGACGGGAGGTGGCGGCGTGGGGAAGAAGGTCTCTTCGCTGGTGGTTAGGGTTTCGCAGAGCCGCCCGGCCGACCCGTGCCGTTGGATCGCCGTGGCTCCCCTTCACGCGGGCTCTAGCCTGTCACGGGCGACCTGGTGTAATCTGCTCGGCCCATAGACCACGACCGATGGGTCCCACGAACCCATCGCTTTATTTTTAAATGCGATTCGGACTTCGGGTCTCATGCTGGGCGCTCCCTTGTGATTTTTTTTTACTTTTCGTATGCATTTTTGGTTTTTAGATGAGTTTATTTTTAGCTTTTGGGTTTCTACACAAGTGTCTGCATGGCAGGTTGGTTACTTAGGTCGGAGTAGACTGTGCGGTTGCGCGTCGACTCCGCCCGGGCACAATTATCTTTCTACTCGGGGGATAACAACCTGTCGGGGGTAACCATGACACACGAAAATTTAGCCTCATGGCAGACGAAAATTAAGTGATACGGCGGACAAAAACATGGGAGGAAGTATCGATCATCATTTAATAGTAGGTACAGATGACCTGCTTCTGATTCCACACACAAACAGTGTAGACTATTGAACTCGGGTTGGGATCTTGCTATTCAGGCTTGTGATTCCACACACAAACAGTGTAGACTATTGAACTCGGGTTGGGATCTTGCTATTCAGACTACATCTCCACGTGGTGACGACCCAGTATGCTAGACGCCGCCGCCATTGGTGGTCCGGCCCATGAAGCTCTCTCTGTCTCTCTCTTTCTCTTTCTCTTTCTCTCTCTCTCTCTCTGGGCTCGCTTGTTTTGTCTTTCTCCTTGTTGGTTTTCTTTTTTTTTGCTTGCTCCTCTATTGTTTGTTCAGGGAAAAATGGCTAGCGATTTTTTTGTTAATTTAGAAAAAAATTGATGAAATTTATAAAACATGGATTTAATAAAATGTTCGTGAATTAAAAAATACAAAATTTGAAAATGTCAGGAATTTGAAATTTCGTTCAAGACATCAATAAATGTTCGCAAAATTTAAGAACACTTACGAATTTGAGAAAAAATACAAAAATTGTAAAATGTTTATGAATTAAAAAATATTCACCAATTTAGGGAAAAATCCATGGATCCAAAAAACATTCATGAAAGGAAAACAATGAAAATTTAAAATATGTTTGTGAATTTAAAAATATGTTCAAAATTTTAGAAATGTGTTCATGAGTATAAAAAAGAAAAGGAAAAATGGTAGTAATGGAAAAAATAAACAAAAATAAAGAGGAAATGAAAGAAAGAGAAAAAACCGATGAGAAACCAAAAAACATCACAAAAACACATAATACAAAAAATCAATTGAAAGCTTCCAAAGCTTCCAAACCGGTGATAGAAGCTTCGCAAAACCACTCTAGGAGCACTTCACTCCTGATAATGGGCCAGCCCACCAAGACGGATTGTAGTGAGTGAGCGCTATCATACAGGTTGCTATAAGCGATATTTAGTAATTGAAAAATGCTACCCCGGTAAAGCATAACAGTACTCCTTGGGACAAAATCCAAAAGTATCTTATGAATCATTTTGTGAGGAACGGTAGAAAGAAGCGCTTCTTGGGAGCTTCTATCCCACCCGTAGGGCGCAAGATATCGAGCAAACTTGTGTGTTGTCATGCTAGAAGCCAAAATAGGTCGGGCACATGTAATAGTTTGAGACAAAATTAGAAAGGTCCAAGCTGAACAATTTAGCTCACTTCTCCTCACTTGCTTTGAGGATAATGGTGGTTGGACACTTCTCTGGCTGCTTTCCATGGCGGTGGTACTGGGTGCGGCGGCGAGCACACGTGTTGTGGATGTGCGTTGAATAGTGGAGGTTGAGGCGGTGACGTGTTTGTGATCTCTGATGGGCGAGCGATGGTTAATGCGGCCTACGGGGCCCGATCTAGGCCCGTCTTGGCCGGTGCATGGTTTGGCCTCCGACTTGCACGCATGGCCTGAGTGCTTAGATCTAAGTGAATAAGACATGTCGTACTATACACCATTGTAAGTGAATGTTAGAAATAAAGCCGCACCTACTATTTACCATGGTATCTTTTCACTCTTTATATATACTAAGATGTGAGTGGTGACATGATCCACATATTCAAGCAAACAAATATAGGTTGTTTCCTTATTTGTTCATCCAAACTTCGTATCTTTAAGTGAGAAAAAAAATAGTTTTTTTCTCGAATACGCACGAGTGTGCGTACTATATATTAAAGAAGGAGGGGTAAAGAGCCCTCGTACAGCTGTTAATTACAAAGTGTTTGCACGCTTGTTCCACCCGGCTAGGCTGGTGTACCCACACACGACTAACTCCTCACACATGCCCACCTATCTAACTCCCCAAAGAACGCCGTCGTGTCGCACTTGAAGAGTCCTGCCTTTTTCCATGTCCTCCCCTCCTCCTGCACACGTTGTAACACTCGCCGTATGAATGGAGTTGCCCCATCGAAGACGATTGCGTTTCTATGCTTCCACAACTCCCACATCACAAGTGTGAAGAGAGTTCTGACGTCTTTTCGGGCTGATTTGTTCTTGACCTTGTCAGTGCACCAGTCTTGCAGCGAGCTGGGTCGTACCATCACCAACTCAGATTTCCCCAAAGCCCGGCAGAGCACCGTCCACGCCTCTCTGGCAAAGACACAGTGCAACAGAATGTGTTGAATGGATTCTTCTTCTTGGTCGCAAAAAGGGCAAGTCTCTTGGTGGTCCAACCCACGTCGGGCTAATCTGTCGGAGGTCCAGCAGCGATTCCTAAGCGCCAACCATGTAAAGAAGCGGCACCGCATTGGCGCCCCAGAGTTCCAAGTGAATGCAGATGTCGAGATTCCTTCACGTCCCCAAGACATGGCCTCATATGTTGAGCGCGTGGAATGCTGTCCATTGTGCTCCCAGGACCATCTGATTACGTCATCACATCCCGGCTGTAGACGTGTGGTCTGAACCCTTGAACACAATTGAAGTTACTCTTGTAACATCGGCTCAGTGAATTCGGGGCCAATGTCCCGTGCCCAGATGCCTTCCTCCAAAGCTTGTTCCACTGTATGCGAGTAGCGGGTCCGTTTGTCCACCATGTTGTGAAGGGCCGGCGCAAGCTCTTGTATTCGCATTCCGTTCAGCCACCGGTCCTCCCAGAATAGAGTAGTTCTTCCATCTCCCACAGATACTCTAGCTGCCGCATGGAAAAGGTGTGTGGACTGTTCAGGCACCGGGATGGAGAACTCAGCCCATGGTTTGCTAGGGTCGGATCTTTGTAATCATGGCCACCGTGACTGTGTAGGATATATGCTCTAGAGGCAATAATAAATCCTATTATTTATCTCCATGTTCATTATTATGTTTATGTTCCATGCTATAACTGCTGTGGTTCCCGAGCCCGTATATCCATAAAGGCTCTGGGAAAAATGCATGTGCACGTGTGGAATAATAAACGGTAAAATATATTCCTAGTCATGCCTCTAAGACTAGCTCAAGTGTTGCATGATGATTATGTTTTCCCAATCATGGGCATGTCTATGCCAACAACTTTGAGGGCACAATGTTAAGAGAACATTTGTGTTGAATCGACCTGGATTGATGTTATGCTATGAGATTCATTCATCACAAGTTAATGGTAAATAACACACAGATGGTTAATGTTCGCATGATTCCTTAGACCATGAGAGTATCGAGTTTCTTCATGCTTGCTTCATGAACTTTGGGGTTTGTTAAACGTCATCCGTAAATGGGTGGCTATTACGGCGGCTTACGGGTTATGGAAAAGTATGTCAAGTAACTTGATAGCTCAAGATTGGGATTTGCTCCTCCGACGATGGAGAGATATCTTTGGCCCCTCTCGGTGTTACGGTATCCATCATCGTCTGGCCAGACACTTTGTGATTTGATCACGGGGATGTCGGAACACAGTAACGAGAAAAGAGAACAATACCGGTAACGAGGTAACTAACATAGTGGACAAGTTGTTGATCCACGGGAATGCCAACATGTCTCAACTCGGGTATTTGTAACATATCACGAAGCAACAGGAATAGCACACGGCAACTGGAGGCTCACTCGAATATTCATTCGTGTGGGTATAGGGATCAATATGGGTGTCCACGGGTCCGATGTTGATCATTGATCAGAAAGGGTTCCATTCATGTCTATACTTCACCGAACCTATAGGGTCACACGCTTAAGGGTCAGCTATCTGTTGAATACTAGACAAGGAGTCTGAGAGAAAATCACCAAAAAAGTTTCGGACACCGGAATGGTTTCGGACAGCGGAATCATACCGCAGAGAGAGGTCATCGGATAAGTTTCGATGATACCGAAAAGTTGTTTCGGGATATACCATTAAGTCAAATTGGTTTCAGGACATGCCTGATAATTCTTGGAGGGTGCCAGAATCATTCTGGAAGCTTTTTGGAATTTTCTGAGATAAAAACCGGAAATGTTCCGGAGCTGCCGGAGCCACTTTAGATGCGTTTCGCAGATGAAAATCACTAAAATGGAATTGTTCCATAATGCGTTGAAAATTATTATGGTGGGTATTGGAAATTTTCTAAGCCCACATAAATATTTTCAGTTCGAACGGACGCTGAAAAATGTCATCGTGAATAGTGAAAGTGCTTTTTGGGATATTTTATGGAAAGCCACCTTTTGGGGCTTTAGTCAAAGGATCTAGGGATGACATGGATGGATTGGGAGGCCCTCATGGGGGCCCCCAAGGGGTGTGGCCGGACACACTTGGGGCTCCACCTTGGAGCCCCTCTTGTTCCTTGGTTTCACTCTTATGCCCTTGAGGAAGGACTTCATTCATGTGCATTTTGGGTTTTTGTGTTAAACTACCCTACCCCTTGGGATTTCCTATAAATAGAGGTGGAGGGGCAGCCCTCCACACTCACTCTTTCTCACATACAAGTGCCATGCATGATCTGGCTTCTCTCTCCCTCCCAGCGAAATAGTTTCGTAGAGCCGAAAGGTTGTCTGGGTTCCGGCAGGAACTAGTTCTGGACGGCGAAGCCCTGCCGGATAGATGACACCGTATGTGTGCAACTCTGTAGAGAGATCGTAGTTTCGTTCTTAGTTCATGAGTGCCTACCGAAGGTCTGTCCGTGTGACCGTCCGAGTTTCGAAGGTCCTCCCGAAGGGCTGTCCGAGTGACCGTTCGAGTTTCGAAGGTCCTCCCGAAGGGCTGTCCGCGACACCGTCCGGGGGGCTGTTCGACCGTCTCCCGGAGGGCTGTCTGAGGAGCAGATGAGGGTATACATCCTCGCGGTTGGGAGGTTGTAAATCCTAGTTGCGGGGATCTGCACTGCCGTTTGTTATCGACTCTACTTCCCGCTGCGCTACGAGTCGGTAACGAAAAAGATCAAAACCATGTATGCAGTCTCCATAGTGGTCCTGGGCTGGTGTGTAGGTCGGAAATTTTTTGTTTTCTGCTGCGTTCCCCTACAGTGGCATCAAGAGCCGTGCTATGCGTAGATGCAGGTTACGATCTAGAATACATGGAGATGTATGGGTATTGCATAATATAATTTTGGAGTAGACGAGATCTATTGCTGAAAATTATTTATGCGGGTGACAGATGAACCCGACGTTCTTGTTGCTTCCCTAGAATTTGCGTTTGCTCAATCTCGAGACAACATGGTGGAATTTGACAAAGTTCTGGCAATCCGTGATCCTGATTGATCATGGAAGTGCTATCAGTTCTTTGGGTTCTACCGTAGTCAAAAGAAAGATGAAATTCGCAGATAAAAGGGCATTGCAGATATGATCCGCACGGGGGTCATGCGTATGCTGAAGTTTAGTATGGGGCTCAAGATTTAATTATCTCATGTTTCATACACCCCGAGATGTTAATCTAGAAACTTGAATTATCATACTTGATGATAAAACGTTGGTAGCTGCGGTTTAAGTCGAAACCTTAGAAGCCACGAAAAACAAGTTTTCGCATGAACCGATTAGAAACGTCTAACTTAGTTTTGCAGGAGGGTTTGCATGTGCATGTGATGTGGTATAGCAGTGCTCATAATAATTTGATTATGTATGAGATAACTATATGATGTAAATTGATTAACATGACCTGCGTGTCATGATTCGGCATGATGGCTGGAGCCATATGATTGTCACTTTAATGACCTACGTGTCAACCTTAATTAATGCACTTTTTTTATTAGCTATAGAGATAGCGATATTATCTGGTGCATCGACAAGGTGGTGGAATTCTTCACGAAGGTGAACACCGACGCGAATGCCGAAGACGAAGAAATGAAAGACTTCTCCGTCAGAAAGGGCTAATACCATATCATGCTATTATGAATTGCCTGAGATGTTTATCCCTTATGATGCACCCTTCTTGATTGCGCGGTAGTCGCTTTTTATTAGGGTGATCTATCACTAAATTATCAAGTAGTTAGTGTTCTCCCAAGTGTAGCACCGTCACGGCACCTATATTTTCGGGGTGCGCCATGGATGCATGGGTATGAACGATTAGAGAAGTGTGAGGCGGGTGAGGTTAGACCTCGCAGCAATATCACTTGGTTGTCATGACGTTCATGGCAGGACCGTCCTGAGCTCGGAGCACACGCATCGAAAGATGAGCAAGAGTCACATAGAGATGTGATCGGCAAGTTGGCCTATTGATTAAAATTCCCGTTATGAGATGATGATCCTATGGCGATGAATTGAAGTCTGGATCTTGTATCACTCAAAATTAATTATGAGAGATATTGATTTGAGTGGGAGCGCACTGTTGAATTAACATGTTTAATTCTCAATGCAATTAATTATGAACACCGTCTAAGTGTTTCTTGCAAAATAGTTGTAGAATAATGGCTCGCGTTTCCACCTTCCCTGTTAAAATTGAATAGCTGTTAAATATCTGGTTAAAACTTTACGATTGGTAAAGTAATGTGAGGATTGTCCTCAAAAGTGCCGAGAAGGACTTTATCCTATCGCATGCTTTCCGTATCCTGCCGCTAATGCTATGGATCATGTGACTCTCAACCTTCGAGCCAAAAGCTAGAATTCTATTGCGGTCAAGTGGAATATGTTTGCTTCCATGAAACCCAAACTTCGAAAGTTGGGATAGTTATATGATATTCATGGAACTGAAAATTATCTTCAAATACAAACAAAGCAATGTTTGTTTGCAAGTATTAGTAAAAGTGTTTACTATGCATTTGACTGTTGGGAAAGGGATCCAGAAGAACGCCTGTCATATAATGAAAGGTGAATAAAACAACAACTTAAAGAGAAAGGAAGTGTCCAAAGGGTGTTAGTATGACTTACACGCCTAGGAAGTCCGAGGCTAACGCCACTCTTAAGTTGGGTGCTTCTTTTGCGAGTAGGAGAAATACTAAAGGTTAAACTTTAGAAGTATAAAGGCAGAAAGAAAGAAGACTGGAATGTCCAGCTCATGTATGAATGTCATGCAAGTTTTTGATGTATAGTAGGCTGGTCAAAGATATAGTTCTTGGGAATTATGGTTAAACATGTTAATCACTAATTCTTGGGTATTGTGAGTTAATCACAAAGATACCCGCTCGATTGCATTCTGTTGCGAATCAATGTAAGAGCTACTATGGCCTAAAAGGCTATCCAGAAATGAGGTTAAGGTATACACAGGGAACATAGTAAATGTTACTATACCTTACATCGGTGTATTGCTGTCTGTATTTATTTTCATAATTCATTTAGAGTTTTACAAACTCTAGCCCATTGCATAAGGTATCTTGCAAGAAGGTTGCTCATAAGAGAACTTTTTATGTTCGATGTTATGAATAACACAAGGGCCATACTTTCATTATGAATGGGATGTATGTTATGAATATTGATAATAATACAATACCTCTAGGTTTACTTTCATAATTCATTTTAGAGTTTCATACACTCTAGCCCATTGCACAATGTTTGTTGCAAAAGAGTTGTTCATAAAAACAACAATTGTTGTTAAGTATTATGAATAACATGAAGGGTCATGCTTCCATCCAAGATGGGATGTATGTTATGAATATTGATGGTAAAATGATACATCCATAACGCTGATGCTAAATGTCGCAAGACTATGAGAATACCACACATATGTGGCACTGCATTTGGTCACATTGGAGAAACCCGCATGGAAAATTCCATTATGATGGATTTTGAAGTCGTTTGATTTTGAATCATCTGACACTTGCAACTTTCCTCCGAAAAGTGAAGTGACTGAAATACCGTTCACAGGCCATAAGGAGCGAGCAACAAACTTATTGGTTACCATACATTTTGATGTGTGTAGTTCAATAAATGTTGTTGCAAGTGGTGGATTTATTTATCTTCAGAAATGACTCAAGTAGATATATGGATATTTACTTGATGAGACGTAAGTCTGGATCTTTTGAAATCATTCGAAAGGTTTTCAAAAATGAAGTAGAAGTTATTGTAACAAGAAAATTATGTTTCTGCAATTTGATTGCACAAAGGAATATTTGAGTTACATGTTTAGCGAATGTTTGGTGAGTTGTGAAAGGGGTTTCATAACTTGCACCTCCCGAAACACCACTGCAAGTGGAAAGTCTGTGGAGATGTAATCTAACCATTTATGACATGGTAAGGTCAAAGATGACATAAATAAATTTGCCATTATCCCTTTTAAAGTGATGCTTTAGAGATTGCGGCTTTTACACTGAAAAGAGCTACATCGGGTCTGTTGAAATGAAGCCATGGTATGGTACGCCAAACCATGTTATATCTTTTCTTAACATTTGGAATATGGGGCTTGTGTAAAAGGTTACAAACCTAGTCCAAATTAGACAAATGCTACTTTGTAGGTTATACCAAAATGTTGGGTATTCCTCCCTCACTATACCGAGGCAAATAGTTTTGCCGTGAAACGATGTGTTTTTAGAGAATGGTTCTTTCAAAAAGGTGAGTGGGAGAATAGTGCAACTCGACGAGATAAACAATATCTTCGTCATCAGATCAAAGGAAAGAGACCTTGGAAGTAATTCCAGAGTTTCCTACTGCGACTGATACGGAAGTCTCTACAATAAAATGTATGAACTTCGGTCGAACTTGCAGCTGAACCACGTAGGCAAGGCTCGTGCAAACCTCTCAGGTGCGCAAACGAGATATTGTTGTTAGACAACATTATACCTACGATACACAAGGAAGCGTTGATGGGCCCTGACTCCGGAATTGGCTAAATGCGCACTAATGACGCACCAGACATGTGGTGCGCCATTACTATATACTAATGGCGCACCATGTGTTGGTGCGCCATTAGTAATATATTACTAATGGCGCACCTGGTGCGTGGTGCGTCATTAGTAGTTTTGAAAAAAAATTGTTACTAATGGCGCACCGTTGTATAGTGCGCCATTACTAGTTGACATAGTAATGGCGCACCACACCCACCGTGCGCCATTAGTAGTTTTGAAAAAAAATTGTTAGTAATGCCGAGCCCCACCTACCCTGGCCCCATCGCCCCCCTCCCCTCGCCGCCCCCTTGCCCCACCTCCCCTCGCCCCGTCGCCCCCCTCCCCTCGCCTCCCCCTCGCCCCGTCCCAACCACCCGCCGCCGCCGCCGCCACCCGCCACCGTCCCCTGGCCCCACCGCCCCTCGCCCCGTAGACCCCACCACCCGCCACCGCCCCGGCGCCCCGTCGCCCGAACGGCACCCCGCCCCGGCGCCCGAACGGCGCCCCCCTGGTGCCCCGCGGCCCAACCACCTGCCCGTCGGCCCCTGCGCCCGCGCCGCCCCCGGAGCTAGGCTCGCCGCGGCCCCTGCGCCCGTACCACCCCTGGAGCCAGGCTCGCCGCGGGCCCCCTGCGTCCTCCTCGCGCCCCCAGAGCCAGGCCCGCCGCCGCTGCCCTAACCGCGGCCGTCCACCACCACCCCCTGCCCCCGAAGCCAAGGTGAGCACTTTTTTTGTTTTTTTCTACTGTTTTTCTTTGCTGTTTTGGTTTAATTAGGTTATTGATAGGTTTAGGTTAGTGGTTGGTTTAGGTTAGTGCTAGATTTAGGTTTAGATAATTCGAGTTAGTTGATTGGCACATTTAGGTTAGTGCTGGATTCAGTTACAGAGTTAGTGGTTATTTTCAAATCAAAATCGAGGTTGTCACCTGCTTATAAGTCAATTAGTAGGTGCCAATCCCCATCCTTTTCTCTTCCTGAGAAGTATAGATGAATTATTTTGAAGTTGGGATTAGTTGAGTTGGGAGTTATGTATCAGTTACGTTTCCAATCAAGTCACAGCAATTTTCCAATCAATCAGTAGGTGCGCCAAAGGTATACATGCATGCATACATGGATGGAGGCGAGGCAAGATTTACTAGGCTGAAACATCCCCATTCTCTGCCGTCTGCTTTAAATTTCTGAGTTCCACCACGGCCATGACCATCAGACATCACCAGCAAATCTTGAGCGTTGTTAATACATCCAATCCATGAATTGGTCTGGATCCGCATCGGAGCAACAACCTCTGCAACGCGACGTCTTCTCCAGCAAGCAGGCAGGCGTCGTAACAAATATTTAGTCAGAGAAAGCTGCTGCCAGTTTCTCATTCATTTCCAAAGTAACTGATTATGGAATATTCTGCAAGATAGCTACTGTATTGGCTGCACCTTCTGACGTAAACAAATGTGAATAAATATTGAACCTTTTTGGCTGATTATGTATATTGAAACTTGGAGATTCTAGACATAATTTTGAAGTAATTCTGTCCTTTGTTCAACATTGTAAGTAAGCATTTTGATCGATACATTTTTGTTTTTACAAGTTAGTTGATATCTTGTTAGTGGTAACTTTGTAACTTGAAAATAATTCGAGTTAGTGGTAACTTTGAAAATATCATGTTAAATAACTCTGTAACTGAACAAGTTAGTTGATTGCCTTGTTAGCATTTGGTCTTCTGAATTGTTAGTGCTAATCCCCAAATGTATTGATAGATAACACTTGTTCAAGCAACCTTATTAATATGAGGTGTTTGTATAGGTCTTTCCTTTTAAGCGTGGTACCTTTTTGTTTTGCTAATGTGTACTAGGTGCTCCCATCTTCTGTGTCATTGTTACCCTAATTTATAGTCCAGTACAATTGGACTTTCAGTACAGCCTGTTATCATTCCTGTTTCTTTTTATTTGTTGTGCTTGTTGTCCAGCTTACTCTCCGTTACTTTGCCCACTGCTTTCACAATGAGAGATTTTGCTTGGATAAACTTGATATAGAGTGGTTATTTTCATGCATGTTTTATGATCTGTTGTAAGGGTACTAATTGGTCTCTTCTGCAGCTTATCAGAGATGGGGGGAAGCAGCCACCGCCACTCTGCCACACCGCAGTACGAGTTGGATGCTTCCGAGTTCTTCAGTATCATACTTGGGACTTCAGTATCATCCATGACGCAGGTATATAAAAGGAGAGATCTCCCCTTCACCCATCTTATTATGATATCTGTTGTTTGCTACATCACTCATTGTCCCAAACTGCAGAGGTTGCCTGACAGTTTTATGAACATGCTGGGTGAAGATCCGCCAAATAATGTGAAACTTTTGTAATATGTAACGATGGAACTATGTGTTGGCTATGTATGTATATATGATGAAACTTGTGTGTTGGATATGATTGTTATTGGATGCTTGTTGTATATATATATATATGTGTTGGATATCTCATATGTGAAATAGTGACCTGAGATTAAGAAAAAACGAAAAAAAAAAATTAAAAAATTTGTTACTAATGGCGCACTTCCATGTGGTGCGCCATTAGTATACCAGATACTAATGGCGCACCTGTGGGATACTAATGGCGCACCTATGGTGCACCATTACTAAAATATACTAGTGGCGTGGTACTAATGGCGCACCTGTAGTGCGCTATTAGTAGCCAAAACAGGTGCGCCATTAGTAGGCCTTTTCCTAGTAGTGTTATTGTAACAAGAAAATTATGTTTCTGCAATTTGATTGCACAAAGGAATATTTGAGTTACGTGTTTAGCGAATGTTTGGTGAGTTGTGAAAGGGGTTTCATAACTTGCACCTCCCGGAACACCATTGCAAGTGGAAAGTCCATGGAGGTGTAATCTAACCATTTATGACATGGTAAGGTCAAAGATGACATAAATAAATTTGCCATTATCCCTTTTAAAGTGATGCTTTAGAGACTATGGCTTTTACACTGAAAAGAGCTACATCGGGTCTGTTGAAATGAAGCCATGGTATGGTACGCCCAACCATGTTATATCTTTTCTTAACATTTGGAATATGGGGCTTGTGTAAAAGGTTACAAACCTATTCCAAATCAGACAAATGCTACTTTGTAGGTTATACCAAAATGTTGGGTATTCCTCCCTCACTATACCGAGGCAAATAGTTTTACCGCGAAACGGTGTGTCTTTAGAGAATGGTTCTTTCAAAAAGGTGAGTGGGAGAATAGTGCAACTTGACTAGATAAACACTATCTTCGTCATCAGATCAAAGGAAAGAGACCTTGGAAGTAATTCCAGAGTTTCCAACTGCGACTGATACGGAAGTCTCTACAATAAAATGTATGAACTTCGGTCGAACTTGCAGCTGAACCACGTAGGCAAGGCTCGTGCAAACCTCTCAGGTGCGCAAATGAGATATTGTTGTTAGACAACATTATACCTACGATACACAAGGAAGCATTGATGGGCCTTGACTCCGGAATTGGGTAAATGCCAATACAACCCGAGTTAGTTTCCATATAAGTGATTCAAGATTAAAACCTTGATACACCTTTCGGAAGAGTTAGAGTCTAATGAATATTTATGGAACTTAAAACTGATACGGATAAAAATGTTTTATCCATAAAGCTCGACTTGTTGAAATAACAAGTTCAAGAGTTGACTACGATGAGGTTGTTTTCATCGTAGCGATGCTTAAAGTCAGTTCGGGTTGAACTAGCAATTAATACATATTTCAATCATGAGATATGAAACATGGATGACAATAGGATTTCCATCTGATGGAAATGAAACCAAGGACTTGCATGTGTTACAGTCCAAGGCATTTTGTTTATCTAGAGGATGCTAGTAAGTATGCAAACTTCAAAGTTCCAGCAATGGACAAAAGAGAGCAAAATGGAGTTGGAATCTTCGTGCTTTGATGAAATGGTCAAAGGGGTTTGACTTCATCAATGGGTAACGAAGATGCTTGTAATTCAAGAAAGTAATGGGAGCATAATAATATTTCTAAAAAGCTTGTGTGCTTGACACATTGTTAATTGGAAATAAATTTCTTGACACGAATTAGGACTTCATTTGAAAATAGTTTTTTGATGAAGTGCTTAGGCTAAATAGCCTCAATATTAGGCATAATGATCTATGGAGATAGATTTACCTAATAGGGCTAAGCAATAAATACATATTGACAAGATGCTAAAACCATTTAGCACTAAGAACGACAAGGAGTGATTCTTCCCGAAGTCACATGGAAGGAGTTTTTGCAAGAATCAGTGTCCCAAAACACTGATGAGCAAAATACATGATGCAGATTCCACACACTTTTGTGTTTGGATTAATCATGTATTCCATGGTATGTAAAACAACCAGATATGTCCGATACTCCCAAGGTGTTGTGAGTATGGATACTAAAGTGATCAAAGTACCGATCATGGGACAATAGTGAAAGATGTCATTGAGTACTAGAGTAAGTACTGATGATATGTTTTCTCGCAAGCGGAGATCATGAAGAGTTCATTGTAAAATGTTACATCGATACAGTCTTCATCTTTTCTCCATGCGATTTTCGATTTAAGTTAAGGGTTTTGTGTAATACACAATATGGTGGCACGGTAGTCAGAAATTGTTCCCAACAGGATACTGTGGCGAATTCTATAACAAATGACTAAGTATGTTGACGCTTTAGAAGCGATAAACAAAATGTTGAATCATATAGTTCATTCATGAACTTAGTATGGTTCCAAGAAGGCTTTGGTCAATGGGACACTATTGCAAATAGTTGCTCCGTAACTCAGTCTGAGGAATCAGGTTTCGACCAATGATTCACATATAAACAAAGCCAAGTCCGAACAAAATATGAATTTTGTAAAAGCGTGAAAACGCGAGGATATGCAGAGATACACACGGAGCTGAAGTCATCACTTCCATTGGACATTACGCTATACCACAAGCGAAGCATATTTACACCGGTGTGCCACGGGTGTGAAGTGCATTAGCATTAAACTAGATTATTGACTCTAGTGCAAGTGGGAGTCTGTAGGAGATATGCCCTAGAGGCAATAATAAATGCTATTATTTATCTCCATGTCCATTATTATGTTTATGTTCCATGCTATAACTGTTGTGGTTCCCGAGCCCGTATATCCATAAAGGCTCTGGGGAAAACCCATGTGCACGTGTGGAATAATAAACGGTAAAATATATTCCTTGTCATGCCTCTAAGACTAGCTGAAGTGTTGCATGATGATTATGTTCTCCCAATCATGGGCATGTCTATGCCAGCAACTTTGAGGGCACAATGTTAAGAGAACATTTGTGTTGAATCGACCTGGATTGATGTTATGCTATGAGATTCATTCGTCACAAGTTAATGGTAAATAACACAGAGATGGTAAATGTTTGCATGATTCCTTAGACCATGAGAGTATCGAGTTTCTTCATGCTTGCTTCATGAACTTTGCGGTTTGTTAAACATCATCCGTAAATGGGTGGCTATTACGGCGGCTTACGGGTTCATGGAAAAGTATGTCAAGTAACTCGATAGCTCAAGATTGGGATTTGCTCCTCTGATGATGGAGAGATATCGCTTGGCACTCTCGGTGTTACGGTATCCATCATCATCTGGCCAGACACTTTATGATTTGATCACGGGGATGCCGGAACACGGTAACGAGAAAAGAGAACAATACCGGTAATGAGGTAACTAACATAGTGGACAAGTTGTTGATCCACGGGAATGCCAACATGTCTCACCTCGGGTATTTGTAACATATCGCGAAGCAACAGGAATAGCACACGGCAACTGGAGGTTCACTCGAATATTCATTCGTGTGGATATAGGGGTCAATATGGGTGTCCACGGCTCCGATGTTGATCATTGATCAGAAAGGGTTCCGTTCATGTCTATACTTCACCGAACCTATAGGGTCACACGCTTAAGGGTCATCTATCTGTTGAATACTAGACAAGGAGTCTGAGAGAAAATCACCGAAAAAAGTTTCGGACACAGGAATGGTTTCGGACAGCGGAATCGTACCGCAGAGAGAGGTCATCGGATAAGTTTCGATGATACTGAAAAGTTGTTTCGGGATATACCATTAAGTCAAATTGGTTTCGGAACATGCCTGATAATTCTTGGAGGGTGCCAGAATCATTCTTGAAGCTTTTTGGAATTTTCTGAGATAAAAACCGAAAATGTTCCGGAGCTGCCAGAGCCACTTCAGATGTGTTTCGCAGATGAAAATCACTAAAATGGAATTGTTCCAGAATGCATTGAAAATTATTATGGTGGGTATTGGAAATGTTCTAAGCCCACATAAATATTTTCAGTTCGAACGGACGCTGAAAAATGTCGTCGTGAATAGTGAAAGTGCGTTTTGGGATATTTTATGGAAAGCCACCTTTTGGGGCTTTACTCAAAAGATCTAGGGATGACATGGATGGATTGGGAGGCCCTCATGGGGGCCCCCAAGGGGTGTGGCCGGCCACACTTGGGACTCCACCTCGGAGCCCCTCTTGTTCCTTGGTTTCACTCTTATGCCCTTGAGGAAGGACTTCATTCATGTGCATTTTGGGTTTTTGTGTTAAACTACCCTACCCCTTGGGATTTCCTATAAATATAGGTGGAGGGGCAGCCCTCCACACTCACTCTTTCTCACATACAAGTGCCATGCATGATCTGGCTTCTCTCTCCCTCCCAGCGAAATAGTTTCGTAGAGCCAAAAGGCTGTTTGTGTTCCGGTAGGAACTAGTTCTGGACGGCGAAGCCCTGCCGGATAGATGACACCGTATGTGTGCAACTCTGTAGAGAGATCGTAGTTTCGGTCTTAGTTCATGAGTGCCTCCCGAAGGGCTGTCCGTGTGACTATCCGAGTTTCGAAGGTCCTCCCGAAGGGCTGTTCGAGTGACCGTTCGAGTTTCGAAGGTCCTCCCGGAGGGCTGTCCGCAACACCGTCCAGGGGGCTGTTCGACCATCTCCCAGAGGGCTGTCTGAGGAGCAGATGAGGGTATACATCCTCGCGGTTGGGAGGTTGTAAATCCTAGTTGCGGGAATCTGCACTGCCGTTCATCATCGACTCTACTTCCCGCTGCGCTACGAGTCGGTAACGAAAAAGATCAAAACCATGTATGTAGTCTCCATAGTGGTCCTGGACTGGTGCGTAGGTCGGAAAATTTTTGTTTTCTGCTGCGTTCCCCTACAGACTGCGCAGTAACATTCAGCTAGCTCAAGTTAGGGATACCAAGCCCTCCTGCCCACTTTGGTGTGCACACCTGCTTCCATGCCACTGCACAATGACCACCATTCGCTTGCTCCTTTGCACACCATAGAAATCCTCGACATATCTTGTTCATGGCTGTTATTGTTTTTTGTGGCAGGTCGAGCGCCATCATTGCATGGATCAGGATAGCGCACAAGACGGATTGCACCAGAGTTATACGCCCACTTTTGGGCATGTATGCCGCTTTCCACTTCGGCAATTGTCCTGCCAGCTTGTCCACGAGGCCACCGAGTTGTGCCGCAGTTTGTTTCCGTAAAGTCAGAGGAAGGCCAAGGTACTTACTAGGGTATCTACCCGCTGGACAGCCAAGGATCCGCACCACTCTGTTCCATATGTCCTCCGAGCAGTGGATAGGCAAGGCGGCACTCTTCGCCAAGTTGACATGCAGCCCCGAAGCATCTCCAAACACTTGCAGCAGCGATGCACAAACATGCAAGTCCATATCATCCGGCTTGAGGAAAATCATTACGTCATCCGCGAACATCGAGACACGCTGCTTCATACCCGATCTTGCAAGGGGGGTAAGTGATCCACGCTCCACCGCCAGCTCAAACCAACTTTGTAAAGGCTCCATTATCAGTAGGAAGAGCATTGGCAAAACTGGGTCTCCTTGGCAGAGCCCTTTCCTGTAGTATATCGGCATCCCGGGAGTGCCATTCACCATGATTCTTGTGCTTGAGTTTGCTAGGATGTCGCACACCCATGAAATCCATCTATTGCCAAACCCCATGTGTTTGAGCACCTCCACTAAGAATGGCCACTTAACAGAATCAAACGCTTTGGATATGTCGAGCTTGAGCATGATTGCGGTCTCTCTTAGGGCATGTAGACGTCGTGCCATGCACTGCACAAGCATGAAGTTTTCGTGGATAGACCTCCCCTTGATGAACGTGCTCTGATGGTTGCCCACAAGCCTTGGCAGTTCTGGCGCCAATCTGGTCGAAAGTGTCTTCTCAAAAAATTTGACCGCCCCATGCACAAGACTTATAGGCCTGAAGTCTTTGATATCCACTGCCCCATCCATCTTTGGGATCAGCGTGATTATGGCTTTATTGATCGCCGGCAACCCTCGCATATCACCACAGAAGAAGGCGCCCATGGCCCTCATTATGTCGCCCTTGATAGTAGGCCAACAGACCGCATAAAACCTCCCTGTAAACCCATCCGGACCGGGAGCCTTGTCTAGTGGCATTCCCTTGACCACCTTCTTTACCTCCTCCTCAGTGAATTGTTGTTCCAAGTGCATAAGATCCAGGGTGGGCAGTCGCAGCGCGTCGAGGTTGATGGTGCAATCGCGCGGCTCAATTTGCTCGAATAGATTGGTGTAGTAGCTGTCTACCGCCTCACCAATCTCCTCTTGTCCTGTGGCAACCCTTGATCCGTGCTGCAGGATGGAGATCATGTTTCTCCGCTGTCGGTAGCAGGCATGTTGGTGGAAGAAAGCGGTACTAGCATCTCCTTCGCGTAGCTGAAGAACTCTAGAGCGCTGTCGCGCAATCGTGCGCTCCAGGGAGCAAAGGCCCAGGAGTTTGCGCTTGAGTAGTTTATGAAGTTCATGTTCTTGTTGGGAAAGATCTCTTGCGTCCATGGCCTTGTCCACACGTGCAATGATTTCAATGGCGATTGAGATCTGGAGTTTCATGTTGTAATTTCTATTCTTGTATGATCATGCTTTAGGGATGAGCGGCATTGGGAAAAATAATTCAACTGACTAAGCCCCACTCACAAGTCGATTTTGTTTTAGTTTGTTCTACACCTTGGTGCATGCTTGCACTATTATCAGCAGCCTCTAAGCTCTATAGAAATGGGGAGTTCTGACTGGTTCTCTTGATTTGTGGTGAGTGTCCCCGTCTCTTGATTTACTTGTGATTCTCGCCGACGTAATTGTCAGAAGCTGGACGCAATAATAATGACACTAGAAGGTGCACATACCCTTGGTGCTGGAATGCTACAAGGGCCACAACCATCTTTGATTGTCAATGATTGCAAGAGTTCCACGAGAGTCCTGATTTCTTGAAACATGTTGCGTACCATACTATTTTCCCTCTTTACACACACTAGAGATGTGACCAATTGTTTTTCTAACGTGATCATACTCTGGGATGTGTGACATTAGGAAAAATAGTCCGACCGCAAGAGGATCACGCATTGTGAAACTTGATTATGTTTCCGTGATTTGCTTCACTCCTTTGTGGATCCATGTACTAATCCTACAACCTCTAAGCTCTAAAAATGGGGGTTGTCGTTGATCCTCATATTCTTCAGTTGATGTCGGCGCCTATCATTGAGTGATTGTTGTGTCTCCGCCTATGAAACCAAGAAGCCGACATGCAACCGCAGTATGTGTAAGCTCCTCTTTGGTATGCGAGATTGGTAGGAATATAAAAATCATAGATTGTATGTCATCGACTCATTGTCGTATCGAATCTTGTAAGAGTTGAAAACACCGTGAATCTATTATACACGGTGTTTAGTTGCTATATAGGAAAAACATAAGTATTCCTGTTGTTATGGAAATAACCTTCGACGTGGGGTATCTTTCACATCCTATGTTTTGCGTTACTTCACTCAATTTTTTTGGAGTATTATTGCCTTGTTTGAATTTATTCTTTCTTCTAATTATTTTATTTGGTATTTCCTTTGGGTTTTAATTCATAGAGAGCCCTCTAGCTATCCTCTTCCAATCACGTGGCTCAAATATTTTCCAATGATCGTGCCATGTGGGTAGAGCCGAAAAATTTCTGCACTGAAATTTATTTTGGGCAAAAAGCAAATAAACTCTTTTTAGAAAAACCCAAAAAATGAGGTTTGAACTAAAAGTATTTATCTTTCAGAACAGTAATTCATTAAAAAATAGTTCCGATGTCTATTATACTTCAAAAATATTTTTAAAAGTGTTTTAGTTATTTATTTAAAATCCTTTTGGAAAGGCCAGAAATGGTATTTATAGGGTTAACATATTTATTTTCCTCTTAATTTCCTTTAAGAACTTCCAAACTGTATTTTAGCATTTTCAACACCAACATGAGTTTTACCGCATGGTCATGTCCAAAAATATAAACAAAACTATTTCCTTTAAGAAGTTTTCTCCTTGGATCTGGTATTCGCACACTGGCAACTCCTTGTCACACAAGGTAACAGCTCCATCAGCCACCTTCACCTTCAGTGGTTGTTTCATTGGTTGCACCCCTGGCCAGTTCTGCGCAATTTCTGAATTTTCAAAACTGTGAGAAGAACCCGAGTCTACCAGCATTAGCAGCACCTTGTTGCCCACGCGGCCATAAAGGCGGAAGGCCTTGGGCACCTCAGTGCCAGTAACAGCAGCAGCTGACAGCAAACATGAGTCTTCTCCAGAGCTATCCACCCGCCCACTCGATGATGGGTCTGTTGATGTTGGTGGCGACAACATGCCCACCATCTCTTCCACGACGTGCAACTGCACCGTGGAGGCGCAAGCATGTCCTAGGCCCCATCGCTCTCCACAAGTGAAGCATAATCCTCATGCTTTCCTGAAGTTGCGCAAGGCCTTGAGCTTGTCGTCAACTAACGAAGACGATCCCACGGGCACCTTAGCGATGTCGAGCCCGCGGCATGTCTCGAGTGGCGATGGCATTGGTGAAGTGCGCCCCGCATTCGTGGGCACCAGAAGTGCGATAGCCAACAGAGGTCGTGAGGTGAAACGCCAACCTCAAGTATGGGCGCTCCCCGGCCGAGAGGAGGCATTGCTCTCCTACTCCAAACGCACCAGAAAATCGACCACCTCTTCCTGCTATTCAGCCAAAGAGACGGCAACTTCCAAATCTTGGGGTCGATGAAGCATCACAGCAACCTTAATCTCATGATGTAATCCCTCTACAAACTGGGTAGTAAAGAACAAAGGATCCCAAGAGCTATGATGAGCCAACAAACTATGCATGGACAAATTCAATTGTTCAGCATATTCGAGGACTGAGCCTATTTGCTTCAGTTTCGAGAACTTGCGCAAAAGGAACTAAAACTCAGAGCGACCAAATTTATCTAGCACAACTATGCAGAAACCCTCCCAGTTGGAACTCTTAAGATGCATTTTAGACCACTTTAACCATAAAGCAGCCGCCCACGTGAAGTGAACAATAGTCATGTCCACCCAAACTTGCGGATCGAGCCCATTCACACGGAAAAAGGCCTCACAACGGAGATGCCAACCTGTGGGATTGTCGCCATCAAATTCAGGGCACTCCATGAGTTTGTTGCCAAAACGGCTGCCCGTGCCTCCCTGACTACTGCTACCACCCAACTCAATTGAAGGGGGAGGAGGAAATGGAGTTCGGAACATACCATTGGCCAGAACCGGCGTAGTGAGGATCGGTCACTCACTAGCCGGAACCCATGGAAGTAAAGCCTTGCGGTGGTCAATGTGCCCACCGTTGTCACTTTGCCCAATGTCGATATGTGGCACGTCCGCTGTAACGGGATCTAGCGTGGGCTTGTTAGCTGGCGAGGCGCCCGACACAATCTTCTCCAACTGCGCTCGGATGTCACCGAGATCCGCCTGAAGCTGCCCAACTGCCGCGTCCATGTTATGCCGCCAGGTTGCGAGGTCTTGGACGACCGGCTCGAGGGCGACGAGCGTCGGCTCCATCTTCGCGACCGCAAGCTCCATCTTCGCGACCGCGGGAGCCATCCGATCCAATGTCTGCTGGACCGATAGGAGGGCCTTGGCGATGCCACTCCGCTCCGCCGTCGCTTCCTCCAACAGCTTCTGGACATCCGTGTTGGAAATATGCCCTGGAGGCAATAATAAATTAGTTATTATTATTATATTTCCTTGTTCATGATAATCGTTTATTATCCATGCTATAATTGTATTGATAGGAAACTCAGATACATGTGTGGATACATAGACAACACCATGTCCCTAGTAAGCCTCTAGTTGACTAGCTCGTTGATCAATAGATGGTTACGGTTTCCTGACCATGGACATTGGATGTCGTTGATAACGGGATCACATCATTAGGAGAATGATGTGATGGACAAGACCCAATCCTAAGCCTAGCACAAATATCGTGTAGTTCGTATGCTAGAGCTTTTCTAATGTCAAGTATCATTTCCTTAGACCATGAGATTGTGCAACTCCTGAATACCGTAGGAATGCTTTGGGTGTACCAAACGTCACAACTTAACTGGGTGGCTATAAAGGTGCACTACGGGTATCTCCGAAAGTGTCTGTTGGGTTGGCACGAATCGAGACTGGGATTTGTCACTCCGTGTGACGGAGAGGTATCTCTGGGCCCACTCAGTAGGACATCATCATAATGCGCACAATGTGACCAAGGGGTTGATCACAGGATGATGTGTTACGGAACGAGTAAAGAGACTTGCCGGTAACGAGATTGAACAAGGTATCGGGATACCGACGATCGAATCTCGGGCAAGTACTATACCGCTAGACAAAGGGAATTGAATACAGGATTGATTGAATCCTCGACATCGTGGTTCATCCGATGAGATCATCGTGGAACATGTGGGAGCCAACATTGGTATCCATATCCCGCTGTTGGTTATTGGCCGGAGAGTTGTCTCGGTCATGTCTACGTGTCTCCCGAACCCGTAGGGTCTACGCACTTAAGGTTCGATGACGCTAGGGTTATAGGGAATAGATATACGTGGTTACCGAATGTTGTTTGGAGTCCCAGATGAGATCCCAGACGTCAAGAGGAGTTCCGGAATGGTCCGGAGGTAAAGATTTATATATGGAAAGATGTTGTTCGGGTTCCAGGAAAAGTTCGGTTTTTCCGGTATTGTACCGGGAAGCTTCCAGAAGGTTCCGGAGGATTCCGGAGGGGTCCGGAGGTCCGGAAAATGTTCCACCATGTCCAATACAGCAGCATGGGCTGTAAGGGGGCGCCCTAGCCTTAATGGGCCAGGGGCACCTGCCCCCCCAAGGCCCATGCGCATGGGAGAGGGGAAACCCTAAGGGGGAGGGCCTCCACTTGACTTGGAAGGCACTCCTCCCCCCCTTCCGCCGCCCCCAACCCTAGATGAGATCTAGGGGGGCCGGCCCCCTCTCTCCCCACCTATAAATAGTGGAGGGGTGGGAGGGCAGCCGCACCCAAGTTCTGGCGCAGCCCTTCCCCTCTCCCAAGTCCTCCTCTCCCGCGGTGCTTGGCGAAGCCCTGCAGGATTGCCACGCTCCTCCACCACCACCACGCCGTCATGCTGCTGCTGGACGGAGTCTTCCCCAACCTCTCCCTCTCTCCTTGCTGGATCAAGGCATGGGAGACATCACCGGGCTTCATGTGTGTTGAACGCGGAGGTGCCGTCCGTTCGGCACTAGGATCATCGGTGATTTGGATCACGACGAGTACGACTCCGTCAACCCCGTTCACTTGAACGCTTCCGCTTAGCAATCTACAAGGGTATGTAGATGCACTCCCCTTTCACTAGTTGCTAGATTACTCCATAGATTGATCTTGGTGATGCGTAGAAAATTTTGAATTTCTGCTACGTTCCCCAACAGTGGCATCAGGAGCTAGGTCTATGCGTAGTTTCTATGCACGAGTAGAACACAAGTTGTTGTGGGTGTTGATTTTTGTTCAATATGCTTACCGTTACTAGTCCAATCTTGGTTCGACGGTATTGTGGGATGAAGCGGCCCGGACCGAACTTACACGTACATTTGTGTGAGACAGGTTCCACCGACTGACATGCACTTGTTAGATAAGGTGGCTAGCGGGTGCCAGTCTCTCCCACTTTAGTCGGATCGGATTCGATGAAAAGGGTCCTTATGAAGGGTAAATAGCAATTGACATATCATGTTGTGGTTTTTGCGTAGGTAAGAAACGTTCTTGCTAGAAACCCATAACAGCCACGTAAAACATGCAAACAACAATTAGAGGACGTCTAACTTGTTTTTGCAGGGTATGCTATGTGATGTGATATGGCAAAAAAGAATGTGATGAATGATATGCGATGTATGAGATTGATCATGTTCTTGTAATAGGAATCACGACTTTCATGTCGATGAGTATGACAACCGGCAGGAGCCATAGGAGTTGTCTTAATTTATTGTATGACTTGCGTGTCATTGAACAACGCCATGTAATTACTTTACTTTATTGCTAAATCGTTGGCTATAGTAGTAGAAGTAATAGTTGGCGAGACTACTTCATGGAGACACGATAATGGAGATCATGATGATGAAGATCATGGTGTCATGCCGGTGACAATGATGATCATGGAGCCCCGAAGATGGAGATCAAAAGGAGCAAAATGTTATTGGCCATATCATGTCACTTTTGATTGCATGTGATGTTTATCATGTTTATGCATCTTATTTGCTTAGAACGACGGTAGTAAATAAGATGATCCCTCATGAAAATTTCAAGAAAGTGTTCCCCCTAACTGTGCACCGTTGCGAAAGTTCGTCGTTTCGAAGCACCACGTGATGATCGGGTGTGATAGATTCTAACATTCACATACAACGGGTGTAAGCCAGATTTACACACGCGAAACACTTAGGTTAACTTGACGAGCCTAGCATGTACAGACATGGCCTCGGAACACAAGAGACCGAAAGGTCGAGCATGAGTCGTATGGTAGATACGATCAACATGAAGATGTTCACCGATGATGACTAGTCCGTCTCACGTGATGATCGGACACGGCCTAGTTGACTCGGATCATGTAACCGCTTACATAACTAGAGGGATGTCTATCTGAGTGGGAGTTCATAAGATGAACTTAATTATCTTGAACATAGTCAAAAGATCTTTGCAAATTATGTTGTAAGCTCGCGCTTTAGTTCTACTGTTTAGATATCTTCCTAGAGAAAATTCAGTTGGAAGTTGATAGTAGCAATTATGCGGACTAGGTCCGTAAACTGAGGATTGTCCTTGTTGCTTCGAAGAAGCCTTATGTCCTTAATGCACCGCTCAGTGTGCTGAACCTTGAACGTCGTCTGTGGATGTTGCGAACATCTGACACACACGTTTTGATAACTACGTGATAGTTCAGTTAAACGGTTTAGAGTTGAGGCACCAAAGACGATTTCAAAACGTCGCGGAACATATGAGATGTTTCGAGGGCTGAAATTGGGATTTCAGGCTCGTGCCCACGTCAAGAGATATAAGACCTCCGATGATTTTCTTAGCCTGCAAACTAAGGGAGAAAAGCTCAATCGTTGAGCTTGTGCTCAGATTGTCTGAGTACAATAATCACTTGAATCGAGTGGGAGTTGATCTTCCAGATGAGATAGTGATGTTTCTCCAAAGTCATTGCCACCAAGCTGCTAGAGCTTCGTGATGAACTATAACATATCAGGGATAGATATGATGATCCTTGAGATATTCGTGATGCTTGACACCGCAAAAGTAGAAATCAAGAAGGAGCATCAATTGTTGATGGTTGGTGAAACCACTAGTTTCAAGAAGGGCAAGGGCAAGAAGGGATACTTCATGAAACGGCAAATCAGCTGCTGCTCTAGTGAAGAAACCCAAGGTTGAACCCAAACCCGAGACTAAGTGCTTCTGTAATAAGGGGAACAGCCACCGGAGCAGAATTACCCTAGATACTTGGTAGATGAGAAGGCTGGCAAGGTCAATAGAAGTATATTGGATATACGTTATGCTAATGTGTACTTTACTAGTACTCCTAGTAGCACCAGGGTATTAGATACCGGTTCGGTTGCTAAGTGTTAGTAACTCGAAATAAAAGGCTGCGGAATAGATGGAGACTAGCTAAAGGTGAGCTGGCGATATGTGTTGGAAGTTGTCCAAGCTTGATGTGATCAAGCATCGCACGCTCCCTCTACCATCTAGATTGGTGTTAAACCTAAATAATTGTTATTTGGTGTTTGCGTTGAGAATAGACATGATTGGATTATGTCTATCGCAATATGGTTATTCATTTAAGGAGAATAATGGTTACTCTGTTTATTTGAATAATACCTTCAATGGTCTTGCACCTAAAATGAATGGTTTATTGAATCTCGATCGTAGTGATACACATGTTCATGCCAAAAGATATAAGATAGTAATGATAGTACCACCTACTTGTGGCACTGCCATGTAAGTCATATTGGTATAAAACGCATGAAGAAGCTCCATGTTGATGGATCTTTGGGCTCACTTGTTTTTTGAAAAGTTTGAGACATGCGAACCATGTCTATTGGTGTATATGCATGAAGAAACTCCATGCAGATGGACCGTTTGGACTCACTTGATTTTGAATCACTTGAGACATGCAAATCATACCACATGGGCAAGATGACTGAAAGCCTCGTTTTCAGTAAAATGGAACAAGAAAGCAACTTGTTGGAAGCAATACATTTTGATGTGTGCAGTCCAATGAGTGTTGAGGCACGCAGTGGATATCGTTATGTTCTTACTTCACGGATGATTTGAGTAGATACTGAGTATATTTACTTGATGAACCACAAGTCTGAATTATTGAATGGTTCGAGTAATTTCAGAGTGAAGTTGAAGATCATCGTGACAAGAGGATAAAATGTCTATGATATGATCATAGAGATGAGTATCTGAGCTACAAGCTTTGGCACACAATTAAGACATTGTGGAAATTGTTTCACAACTAACACCGCCTGGAACACCATAGTGTGATGGTGTGTCCGAACATCATAGATGCACCCCATTGGATATGGGGCATACCATGATGTCTCTTATCGAATTAGCACTATCGTTCATGGGTTAGGCATTAGAGGCAACCACATTCACTTTAAATAGGGCACCACGTAACTCCGTTGAGACGACACCGTATGAACTATGGTTTGGAGAAACCTAAGCTGTCGTTCCTTAAAAGTTTGGGGCTGCGATGCTTATGCAGAAAAGTTTCAGGCTGATAAGCTCGAACCCAAAGTGGATAAATGCATCTTCATAGAATACCCAAAACAGTTGGGTATACCTCCTATTTCAGACCCGGAAGCAAGAGTGATTGTTTCTAGAAACGGGTCCTTTCTCGAGAAAAAGTTTCTCCTGAAAGAATTGAGTGGGAGGATGGTGGAGACTTGATGAGGTTATTGAACCGTCACTTCAACTAGTGTATAGCAAGGCACCGGGAGTTGTTCCTGTGGCACGTACACCAATTGAAGTGGAAGCTTATGATAGTGATCATGAAACTTCGGATCAAGTCACTACCAAACCTCGTAGGTAGACAAGGATGCGTACTGCTTCAGAATGGTACGTAATCTTGTCTTAGGAGGTCATGTTGCTAGACAACAATGAACCTACGAGCTATGGAGAAGCGATGGTGGGCCCATATTCCGACAAATGGTTAGAAGCCATGAAATCTGAGATAGGATCCACGTATCAGAACAAAGCATGGACTTTGGTGGACTTGTGTGATGCCCGGGTAATTAGGCTACAGTAATCCCACATTAATGATGCCACGCCACCACGGTTATTGTTGTTAATCTCGTGTTAGTTCAAAATCGATTCGAAATTCAAACTTAAAATAAAGTCAAACGGTAAAGATTTTCAAACTTTAAAACTAAAATGTTCGAGAGGTGACAAATAATGCGTAGGTAATTATGGTGGAGAAAACATCTTTTTATAAAGTAGTTAAAAGCACTAAATTAATAAAAACTGCACTAAAACTAATAATTAAATGTCTTTTAAATACTAAAAAAAATATAAACTAATTGTTTAGGGTGCCAAATCAATTGTGGTAGTGTCATAAGTATTAGTACTAATTTAGGGGCTAGATTTATAATTTATAAAACAAAGGTAAAAATAAAAAAGAAAAGAAAATACAAAAGCAAAAGACAAAACAAAACAAAAGTAAAACAACAGACCCCCCCCCCCCTCCCGCTGGGCCGTGGCCCAGCTGGCCTCCAGGCCGCCCGACCGGCCCACCTGGCCCAACCGGCCGCGCCCCACCCCCACTCCCTTATCGTCACACCCACTCCCCCGAACCCTAGCCCGCTCCCCACTCGCCCCACGTCTCCCTCTCGTTGCCCTCCCCACTCTCTCGTTGGATCTGGATCGGGAGGGCCCGATCCCGTCCCCGACGCCGCCGCCCGGATCGAACCCTACCGATGCCGCCGCCCAGAGCAGAGCTTCCCCGCCGGACTGCCTCCTCCTCCTCACTGGCCTGCTACCCCTCCGCCGCGACGTCCTCGACTGCCTCCCCGAGCCCCGCTGCCTTGACCCTACGCCCCCGGTGAGGCCCCGGGCCTTCCCCTCTCCTCCTCCTTCCCCTGTCCCCGTGTGCGACGCGCTCGCGCACAGTTGCAGTGTCCTTGGCCGCTGTTATGTCCCTGCTCTCCTGCTGCAACTGCCGACCCCCCCCCCCTCGTCGCATCGGTCGCGCCCGGACGTTTCTACCCGCGACCACCGCGCCTCCACGTCCCGCACTGGCGCCGTCGTCGCGTCCGACAACACCCGCGCGCAACCACGGGCGCCCAGCCACCCGCCTGTGCTTCCCTGGCTCTGCACGCGCCCGAAGTCGCCTGCGCGCGCGCCACTGAACCTCCCCGTCGCTCGCAGCTTCCCCCGCGGTGCCTTTCGGGCCCGTCCTGCTCGGCCTCCGCCCCCTGGTCACCGCACCTCGCGGCCAGCCACCTCCGCCACTGCTCGCCGACTCGCCTCGCGGTGGTCCGGCCGCACCCTCCACGGCCCCGGAGTCCTCCTCCGACTATCGCCCGCTTCGCCACAGCACCGCCCCGTCGTGGCCTCGTCGGCGCCGCACCGGCGCCCATCCGCGCACGCTGGGCGTCGCCCGGTTCGCCCTGATGGGCAGCCTCGTCCGCGCCCGTTAGCCCGCCCCGTTAAGCCCCCTGGGGCCTATGACAAAGGGGCCCCCACCCCTGGAACTAATAAAATAATAATAATAATAGAATTGAATTAATTACTTAATTAATTAACTTAATTAATCTTATTTAGAATGGCCTAATCATTTAGTTAGAATAACTAAATCTGATTAGTTAGTCTTAGCCTATGACATGCAGGACCCACACGTCAGTTTGACCAAGTCAACTGACTGTTGACTGCTGACGTCATGCTGACATCATGATGATGATGTCAGCATACACTATTCTGGATAATGTTGATTTAAAATAATTAAATAAATTATAAAAATGATTAAATCTTTTAAAATTAATATAAAATAAACCGTACTTCGGATGGAAATACTTTCTACATGAAAGTTGCTCAGAACGACGAGGCGAATCCGGATACGCAACCTGTTCGTTCGCCACACATCCATAACCTATCGAACTCACAACTTTCCCCCTCCAGTTCCTCTGTCCGAAAATGCGAAACACCGGGAATACTTTCCCAGATGTTTCCCCCTTCACCGGTATCACCTCCTACTGCGTTAGGTCACCTTTAGCACCGCGTATTGCCATGCTACGCTTTGTGATACTTTGATTGCTCTGTTATTTATTGTGTTCCCCCTCCGTTACTTCTTTCCGATAGACCCCGAGGCTGCTGACGACCCCCAGTTCGACTACGGTGTTGATGACCCCTCCTTGCTAGAGCAACCAGGCAAGCCCCCCCCTTGATCACCAGATATCGCCTATTCTCCTCTATACTGCTTGCATTAGAGTAGTGTAGCATGTTACTGCTTTCCGTTGATCCTATTCGGATGCATAGCCTGACATTGTTGCTACATCTGTTGATACCTTACATGCAATCCTAAATGCTTAGTATAGGATGCTAGTTTATCATCATTGGCCCTACATTCTTGTCAGTCTGCCTTGCTATACTATCGGGCCGTGATCACTTGGGAGGTGATCACGGGTATATACTATACATACATACTATACAGATGGTGACTAAAGTCGGGTCCGCTCGAGTACCCGCGAGTGATTTACGGATTGGGGGCTGAAAGGACCTTTGTCCCGATGGCCCTTTGTGTGGATCTTTGTGGCGGAGCGACAGGGTAGGTTGAGACCACCTAGGCGAGAGGTGGGCCTGGCCCTAGTCGGCGTCCGCGGTTGCTTCATAATAACACGCTTAACGAGATCTTGGTATTTGATCTGAGTCTGGCCACTGGCCTATACGCACTAACCAACTACGCGGGAAAGATATGGGCACTCGACATCGTGGTATCAGCCGAAGCCTTCTTGACGTCAGCGACTGAGTGGCGCGCGCCGGATTGGAACGTAAGCCTGCACTTGTATTAAGGGGGCTAGTTCTGCTTCCGGCCGCGTTCGCAACATGCAGGTGTGCAAAGGGCGATGGGCCCAGACCCCTGCGCCATAGGAGTTAGACCGGCGTGCTGACCTCTCTGTTGTGCCTAGGTGGGGCTACGACGTGTTGATCTTCCGATGCCGGGCATGACCCAGGAAAGTGTGTCCGGCCAAATGGGATCGAGCGTGTTGGGTTATGTGGTGCACCCCTGCAGGGAAGTTTATCTATTCGAATAGCCATGTCTCTCGGTAAAAGGACGACCCGGAGTTGTACCTTGACCTTATGACAACTAGAACCGGATACTTAATAAAACACACCCAGACAAGTTCCACAGACAATCCGGTGATCGCTTTTCCACAGGGCAACGAGGAGAGGATTGCCGGGTAGGATTATGCTATGCGATGCTACTTGGAGGACTTCAATCTACTCTCTTCTACATGCTACAAGACGGAGGCTGCGAGAAGCGTAGTCTTCGACAGGATTAGCTATCCCCCTCTTATTCTGGCATTCTGCAGTTCAGTCCACTGATATGGCCCTTTACACATATACCCATGCATATGTAGTGTAGCTCCTTGCTTGCGAGTACTTTGGATGAGTACTCACAGTTGCTTTCTCCTCCTTTTCTCCCTTTCCTTTCTTTCTGGTTGTCGCAACCAGATGCTGGAGTCCAGGAGCCAGACGCCACCGTCGATGACGACTACTACACTGGAGGTGCCTACTACTACGTGCAGGCTGCTGATGATGACCAGGAATAGTTTAGGAGGATCCCAGGCAGGAGGCATGCGCCTCTTTCAATCTGTATCCCAGTTTGTGCTAGCCTTCTTAAGGCAAACTTGTTTAACTTATGTCTGTACTCAGATATTGTTGCTTCCGCTGACTCGTCTATGATCGAGCATTTGTATTCGAGCCCTCGAGGCCCCTGGCTTGTATTATGATGCTTGTATGACTTATTTATGTTTTTTTAGAGTCGTGTTGTGATATCTTCCCGTGAGTCCCTGATCTTGATCGTACACGTTTGCGTGCATGATTAGTGTACGATTGAATCGGGGGCGTCACAAGTTGGTATCAGAGCCGACTGCCTGTAGGAATCCCCCTTCCACACTCCTTGGCCGAAGTTGAGTCTAGTCGATGAAAATTGTTCTACTAACTTGGCTGTGCGGCCCCTGGGCCCACGTCGCCATTGGGTGGTATTAGGATGTTTTATTCCTCGTCCATACTCTGGGATTCTAATCTCTCTTCTATTCGGGTTAAATGATTTTGCTGACATCTAACTCTAGGTTCTCGTTATCACTTCCTGCCGGAGAGCCCCTTCATTACAGATGATCGATCGCTTCAACAGAAGATTCTGACAATACTCTTTGATGTTTCCCCGAGACCCTTGTGCCCTTCGCCGTTGCAATTCCATACCACCGATAAATCCCTATGGAAATCTACATACACTTGTCCATAATTTCATTCCCAGTTGATCTTGTTATTACAAGATACCTCGGAAATTCTCTATTATTCCGAGAATACTTTGTACCTACTACCTTGCAGTTCATTATCCACATATACACCCCTATGGATAATTTCTCGCACTTACCGAGTATCCGCCCACCCCTAGTTGTTTGTGTGTTTCACTAAGTTCTTCAAAATAATATTCGAACTTCCGAAAATCCTGAGTAGCCTATTGCTCTTGAAATTCTTGCTTGCTTGCATTATGGTTAATCCCATAAGTCTAGTAATCTTATTGGCATCCTTTGTCACTATCATTTTAAGTCCGTTGATTCTATATGTGTGTGAATGCACGCAATCATCAGTTGATCTTGATAAATTACCTTTCCGGCTTAGACGTCTTTCGAACATGAGCTGGTTCTCGGCCAATCAGATTGCCATCGATTGTACCCCTAAGTCTATTCAACTTATCCATCCTTGATCAGAGCATTTGCTCCTGATCCCTTGATTTGAAAATCATAATTCCTTTGCTAATTAAACGTTGAATTATTCAGATGTTCTATAAACCGATGCATTGCATTCTTCTTCCTCTGATTGGTATCGATACTCACATCAGCTCCATTGTGGATCGCCTTATCCACTGTTGGATTATTATCCGACAATGTCCTTCATAATTAATCACCTTGTGAGTTCTTTCTCTGATACATAATGCCTTTGGTAAATGGTATCCTCTCCTTTTGTCAACCATGCTCTGCTTTCGAGCTGGTGATATTTACTCTTGAAGCTTGTGGTATATGTTCCTAAGAAGCCCCGATGGGTTGAACCAATGCCTTCCCTAATATGTGCAAACCCGAAAGATTTCACGGGTCATACTTATTTGGTATTGCACCAGGTAAAACTTTCCACAACTAATGTCATTTTCGAAATACGAGAGGTCAATGTAAGGTTATGCATTGAGGAAGTGGGAGTCAACCTTGAACCTTTGTGTTCATGCCCATGGACACGATGTAGATCCTATCATGAAAGCTTCTTGTAATAAATAATTATTTCCTTGATATAATATCATCTGGTATCTGTGAATTGATCCTTTGCAACCATGGTTCCGACCATGATTGTTCTCCCTTGATTCCTTTTTTCAGACATGTTAAAGTACTTGTATTTTGCAGATCAATACACTTGTCAACCCTCTATTTTGCTCTACCTCCGAGTATTACCCTCTAGTATCTCGATAATATCACCGAACCATGTTGCTTATTATGAGCCTTCATCAAGTATTATTCCTCACCGATTCAAATGTTTCCTGGTTCCGAGTTGTTAGTCACTCGAGGACATCGATAACTAAATCGGGTCCGCAGCACGATTAAACAACTCTTAGTAATCTCCTTTACTCACGAGTTTGTACTCGAGCATGTCAATCCTAGCCTGATCGGCTATCATGATAGTGCTAATTTTAACTGTGCTACCTGGCCTTATTTTCGGAGCATAAATTTTTGACGAGGAGCTAACCTTACGTCGATCTTCCCATTCGTATCATTTCACCTTGAACAATAAGCTTGATTTCGAGTTTGTGTTGTACCCATGGTTCCAATAACCTTTCGCTTCATCATTCCTTTGACTCGATGTCGTCACTGATTGATTACATCTTCATGAAATCTCTCGACAAATGTGTCGTGATCATCATCTACCTTATGAGCTCTTCCAAAGATATCAATCAAATTCAGGATGTGTAACACCATCCTTGCCCCCTCGATGATTTGTATTAACATCGATAACATTCCCGCATTCCCTCCAAAAAAACAACTTGTTCATGTTTTGTGTAGTTTCCTTTCTATCCAACTTATATTATGATTCTATCTTGGAGTATTACCATCTGTTATGTCAAGAATGATTGAGGGAATTACCTCAACTATTAATTCTTGATAAAGTAATACTTCTCACCATCACCATTCTTTCTTGGTCCCCGTGTTGGTTCTAACCGGGATACCAACAGGTGAACGGTGCTGTTTGGATTCTGCCCTTCTAGCAACCCTATTGCTTTGAAGTTAATGGTCGATCATTCATTCTTAGACTATTGATTATTGAATCACCATCCTGACATTGGTCGTGCAACCCAACCCATATTTTGGGCGCACCTTTCAACCAATGTTTAATTGTGTATGTTTTCCTCGAGCATACTTCCTTATATCATTTGCTCTGACAAATGTTATCTCCTTGTTCACTTAATTGTGGAAATCCATCTTTTGGAAATCTCGATGAATTGCCGTTGAGTTCACCAGACACCTCCTTGTCCTCTCCTTGGGTTAATGATGAACTCTTGTTAACGGAAATCACTTCATAGTTCATTTCCCGAGAATCTTACATTGTCATCTCGTCATTGTATTGCACATTTTCTTCTCAGGCATACTAAGTCGGAGGTATCCTGACACCAATCAGATCTGAACCTCGGTCAGATATGATGGTTGGAACATATTTCCAAGAGTTATAACATCGGTCTTTATATGACTCGGTAAGGTGATGTCATGCCTAGCACACCTGGCCGAAGGGCCTATTGTTATAGTTTCCTTTTTAGCAAGGTTAACCATTCTTCCTTGAGGTAATTGTAAGACTGTCAGGACCCCGACTCAATGCCACATCGATCTAGCATGTAACACCTCATATCACTTTGTGGCCTCACGCACGGTATTCCCACGGGTGTCGCCTTACCTTTGCCCGGGACCGTTTGCGCCTTTTGGCACACGTATATGATAGTGTCGCTAGCATCCATATGATAAGGAGCCCGGGCTGACATGGCTAGTCGTAAACCCAAGGTGGCACAAACTTATAGGGACAGGCATCCATGACCCAGCATCGAACGTGTCGGTCATCAGCGAGTGAATCTAGGCTGTAGCACTGGGCTAGCAGGACTCCGGTGAACCGGGCTGTAGCGGGCTAACAGGACTCCGGTATTCATCGCGTGACATTTCCCCGAAGGGACAGACACAGGAACAAAGAAGGACACATGCCGGCCAGCCTAAGTGATTCCGGAGCAGTAGCAAGCTACCATGGCTCAGTGGAAGCACTAGGAGACATTTCCCGGTAAGAGAGGCTACTAAGGATAAACAACCAGATAGTCAGATCCCACACATACCAAGCATTTCAATAACATACACACAATATGCTCGATATGTGCAAATACAACATGGCATCACAACATGACTCTACGACTCAAGTATTTATTCATTAGGCTCCGAGGAGCGAGATATTACAAACATGGGTCTCATGACCCAACATTCAGAGCATACAAATCAAAGCACAAGCGGAAGCTAACATGTCTGAGTACAGACATCTATAAATGGAAAAAGGCTGAGAAGCCTGACTATCTACCAGATCCTGCCGAGGGCACAAGATCGTAGCTGAGGTATCAAGCTAAACGTCGAAGTCCACGCGGAACTACTAACGAGACCGAAGTCTCTCTGCAAAAACATAAAATAGGCAAACGTGAGTACAAATGTACCCAGCAAGACTTACATCAGAACTAACTACATATGCATCATTATCAACAAAAGGATGGTGGGGTTCAACTGTAGCAAGCCAGCTTTGACTCGGTGGCTATCCTGAACTACGACTGCAAGTAACTCTTTTGAGGTGGCGCACACGAGTCCACATATTCACCATATCAATACACCACTATGGATCCGCTCCCGTCTCCCTACGAGAACACCATCCATAGCACTCACGCTTATCTTGTGCATTTTAGAGTATCCACTTTCACTTGTCTATGAACTGTTATAGGCAACCCAGAAGTCCTTTACCGCGGACACGGCTATTCGAATAGATCATATTAACCCTGCAGGGGTGTACTTCTTCATACATGTTTCCACGACTTAGCGTCTGCACACGACATGTGCTCGGCAGACTTCAAGCGAAAGCCGACGTGGGTGTAGACCACGACCTACCCAAACACTCAAGTCCCTAGTCCAGGTTTATCGCCTATTCGGGTTCCATCCATGAGGAGATCCGGCCGAAGTTGCGCTCACAGCCCCAAACGATGTGAATAGGGTTCCGTGACACCAAACGGGCGCCCGGTTTACCCGGCCACGTGCCTACCGCATCACAGCCCACCCCTACGGTCAGCACTGCGCACGGCCTCCAGCATACTACAAACACCAGAAACTACTTGCAACTCCTGGACAGAGGACAAGGGTGAATAAGAAGTCGAGCGGGGTCATATTTCAGGGCCCAATGCATGGTAGTAGCTGAATCATGGATCACAAACAGAGAACTCAGTTCCTAAGGACGGCTTCAATGAGACAACCCACCATGTACTCCTACATGGCCTCTCACCGATACCTTTACCAAATCGTGTTCACACACTTAGCTCACACACAGTAGGACATGTTCACACACCTCTGATTCATCCTCGATGAATCAGACCTGACTCAACTCTAAGCAATAGCAGGCATGACAAACAAGCATGAATGAGTAGGCACTTCAAGGCTCAAACAACTCCTACTCATGCTAGTGGGTTTCATCTATTTACTGTGGCAATGATAGGTCATGCAGAGGATAAAGGGGTTCAACTACCGCAGCAAGTAACAGTTGAATCGATGTTGTCTTAATGCAGTAAAAGAGAGCAGGAGCGAGAGAGTGGGTTTGTATCGGAATGAACAAGGGGGTTTTGCTTGCCTGGCACTTCTGAAGATAATATAGTTCTTCATTGGTGTCATAGATCTCGTCGTCGGAACGTCGTCTACTGAGAGGGGGCAGTTACCGGCAAACACAGAAGGACATAGTCAATGCAATGCGACAATATGATGCAAGCTATGACATGGCAATATGATGTGTGATAGGTCTAATGCAACTTGGGACATAAAGGTTTGAGTCCATTTGGACCAAGGATTCAAATGATCACCCAAAATAATAAGTGATATAAGTGCATTAGCTTGTTTCACCTAAACAGCAAGGTTAAAGTGTTCTGACATGCATGAGACTAGTACAGATGGAAAGATTGGATTTTTCTGATCATTTTTCATATATAATTTGTTTCATTTGGAGTTACAGATCAATTTCTATGATTTTTAGAAGTTTATACTAATTTCTGGAATTTCCTGTAGAAGAATAAATCCAGAAAAGGGCATTACTGCGTCAGCATGACGTCGGGGTGACGTCATCAAGTCAAAGGCGCCAGCCCAGGTCAAACCTGACGCTGGGACCCACATGTCAGTGTAACAGCTAGTTAACAGGATTAAGTTAATACTAACTAAACTGTCAATGGGGCCTGGGCCCGCATGTCAGTGGTTAGTTGACTAACTAAACAGAGTTAGTTAGTGTTAGGTTAGTCATTAACCTAGGTTAATTAGCGCTAAACTAATCTAACTAAAATTAGCAAGGGTGGCCCACACGTCAGTGACTCAGGGGTCAAACTGGGCCCACCCAGTCAACGGTGAGCGGATCAAACCCGCCGGACTTGGTCCACGGCTCGTCGCCGGTGGAGCCCGAGACGGCGGAGGGGGTTGGAATTCCTCCTCCGGCGACCAAATGGCCGGCGGAGGGCATCTACGTGACGCTGAAGATCCCGCGCGTCGAGTGGTGCAGTCAGTTATGCCGGGGGCGATCTATATCGACGGCGGTGAGCTCAAAGGCGGCGGCCGGAGTTCGGGTCTCAGCGGTTCCGGCGTTGCGTTGCACGACAGGAGCAATTGGAGGGGGTTTTGGTCTTCTGGCATTGTGCTGAGCACGTCGGTGCGCTCGGTGGTAGCTCTAGGTGACGGTGGCCACGGCGGCGACATGGCCGGCGGAGCCGAGCTCGCGGCTCCGGTGGAATCAGCGACTACAGGACAGGAACGAGCCCGGTAAGGAAGGGAAAAGACACAGAAGCTCACTGTGAGTTAAACGGAGGCCTCGGCGTGCTTGGGGAGGGGCTGGTGACGACGGGAGGTCACCGGCAATCTCGGTGGCCCGAGGAGGAAGAAGACGTCGGGGACGGTGCTCCGGGGCTCTTCCCGTCGCGTGGCTCGGGGAAGACGGCGTATGGGTCCACGGCGGAGCTCGAGGTCTCGTCGGAGAGGCACGGGGAAGGCTCAGGGCGCGGCAGCGGCGAGCGGCAACGAGGGTGGCTCTCAGGTGGGTGCGCGCGAGAGGAACAGGGGAGGGAATGAGCATGGGGAGAGGAGTGAGAGGGCCTGGGGGGTGCGTGGCGTCGTCTGGAGCCGTCCAAGGCGTCGGCAGAAGCAGGAGGTGGCCGCGGCTCGGCTGTGCGCGCGCCACGCACGATGCCAGAAGGCATGGGGAAGACGACGCGCGAGAAGGTGGGCTGGGCTGGCCAACCAGGCCGGCCAGGTGGGCTTTGGTGGGCGCCAGGTAAGTTCCAGGTACTGTTCTCTCTCTCTCTCTGCTAATTCTGTTTCTGTTTTTCTAATATTCTGTAGTCTTTAGGGCTTTATTTAAAATACTTAAACTGATCCAAAAATCATGAAACTAATCAATGCCACTGTTTGAAATATAACCAACAGCAAACATTTTAGTTTATGATTATTTGAGCATTTAAACTATTTATTAGCATTTAAATGCCCAAATGCAAATACTTTATGATTTAATTCAAGAATCTAGAAATAACCTAGAAATAGGTTCATCATTTTTGGCAGAGGTTTTCACCTTTATCAGAAATCATGAACATTTCAAAGGCATTTTGGGTTCATTGAAAAATGATTTTATTTGAGCCTATTTGCATTCATTTGGTACTAGGGTTTAAACAATCCCCATTTCAAGTTTCTTTAAATTTAAACATGATGCATAGATGCTTATGTAGAGACAAGCAAGGCCTGAACTGGGGATGTGACAACTCACCCCCACTAAACAAGAATCTCGTCCCGAGATTCAAGCGTAGGGTAAGATGAAAGGGGAGCGCAACTAACACAATCTTCACGATCCAGGTTGCACTTCAAATGAACGTTGATTCGATCACCATCATTGTCTCGATGTCTTGCTCTGGGAACTACATCCCTCATGACAACAAGTAGAAAGGGAGAATTTTAGAAGAATCGATTTTTCTGAGATTCGGGCAACTTAGGATCATATTAATGATCACAATGTCAATTCACGGAATGAGACATAGAAACATCTCTGGAGCTGAGAGGCAAAACATGCATCAGGAGGGACGAAAGAAGCAATTTGACGAGGGTTTCAAGTAGCGAGGATAAACTGCCATGATTCCATAACGGGGCACCTTAGGGAGGGTGGCTCGTAGAATCATACCTTAAGTGGCAAAAAGAATTACCTTTGAATCAAAGATCATTGAGGCTCTTTATACCAGCTTAAGGCAAATCATAATCGATCATTTGAAGGAGTCCGAAAGAATGACATTCTCGGGCCAGGTTGGATGTTGTGGATTACCCTGTTGAAGACAACACAATGGATGATTTTAGTAACTGGGGAGAAGCCCAACAGTAGAGAGTGAATCCACTATTGGATTGGTTATAGCATGACCGAGGAAACTGAGAGCAATCCCAGTTAGTGCCGATGATAACACTTAGCGCTTGTGTGTGCTCTCAAGAACTTGAGCATTTCCATATTCATCAAGGTTTTACCAATATCCGTGTCAGGGATCCTGGCAACACAACATACTACCATGACGAATGCCGGTGGAGGATGCAGATATAAAGGAAGACAACACTTTCTCAGATTTCACCTTAGCGGGGCCAAGGGGACAAAATCTGGGTGATCGACCGAGAGACATTTAGCACTCCGCTTCTAATGTTCTCCTTGATGTACTAGTGTATCCCATCCATAGATATGGTTTGATATCTAGAACATCAAGTAACAGGTCGGACTTCGGGAGCACAAAAATCATAAGGCACACAAATAGGGAATAATTCCTACGAAGTCCTTATGGAGAGGTGGCCAACTTTCTCAATCAGGATACTACAATAACAGGTCTTCCGGTTGGGTGTGTTGGCCACGACATCCACTTTACCGGTTACAGAGAGACCAATATTATAATTCTTGGGAAACGTTCCAACCATCATATCTGCCTGAGATTCAGATCTGGTTGGTGTCAGAATAATCTAGACTCATCGAGTCTAAAAAGAGAACTGGAAGTTTGCAACACAAGTCGATGAGATGACGTTGCGAGATTCTCGGGAAATGAACTACGATAGCAAGCTCCAAAACATGAGCTGGTTCTGCTACAAACCTGTGAACACGCTGTCCCAGACAAACATGACCACGTAGTAGGCTTATAATAAAACACTACCGAGTTCAGGTGGGGAACCATCATCAAAGATAACGAAGTCCTTGCATAAGGCATGCTCTTAAGAAGGAACTTCTTCTCCTTGAATAAATCAGTTAGTGGCTTGGTGTGCTAGGGATACATATGGAATGAAGGTTGCGAGCCTGTCAAACCATAGCATATTTCGCACATGCATGACTGACTTGGGATGGTAACCGAGGAAGCAAAACGAACTTTCTCAAATTCACGACGGCAACTTGCTTCAAATGCACATGAACTAGAGGAAGCCACTTCTTTCATTCAACATATTCTTCATGAACAGGCACGAAGATAATGCTTACAAAAGTTTCCAATGCTAGCTTTAATGTTCCACATGGATCATGGGGGGGACAACCATAGCATATTTCGCACATGCATGACTGACTTAGGATGGTAACCGAGGAAGCAAAACGAACTTTCTCAAATTCACGACGGCAACTTGCTTCAAATGCACATGAACTAGAGGAAGCCACTTCTTTCATTCAACATATTCTTCATGAACAGGCACGAAGATAATGCTTACAAAAGTTTCCAATGCTAGCTTTAATGTTCCACATGGATCATGGGGGGGACAAGATGTTGCTGATGGGCTCAACAGCAACTCATCGGAATTTCCATATCACTGGACTTCCACCATCATGTGAACACGGTGATAGCATTGGTCAGACCAAAAGATGTAATGGTGTATGCTCAAGGAAAATCCACGAGTAAGACAACATTTCGAACATCGTTGGTTCTGACTTGATTTGAGGATAGCCCATACTCAAATCAAAGTTTTGGCAAGACAATAAGTCCAACAACTGATCACAAGCATCAATCAATGAAGATATTACCTTTCTTCAACAAACACACACAAGGATATCCCTTGGAGATGAACTAAGTCAGGTGAGCTTTTATCTTCCAACTCTCCAAGTTGTTGTTTAGCTTAACCAACTAGCTCAGGGGTATCCAACACAGATTCTTGGAGAAGGGGATGGTTTATAAGAAACCAACTTGATCACGAGCTCAACATAACAGTCAGGTGACAACCTGGTGATACCTCCGGGAAGACATCCGGAAAATCATGAACCACCGTTATGTTACTAAGCTCGAGAACAATCTTGCTTTACAGAGCAAGACGATATGATCAAATAAGCAAGGGACTGAATAATCCTAACTCATTGATCAAAGAGTGCACCAGAATAAGGACTAGGTAGCACGATCAATCCTAGGATGATGATTCAATAATCAGCACACTAAGAATGAAGTTGTTGTCCATTTAACTACCAAGCAACAGAGTTGCTAGCAGTATTGATTTCACACACCACGATTCACTTGTCGGCATTCCGGTTACAATAACACGGAAACCGAGGAATGAACAATGATGGCAAGAAGTATCACTGTATCAAGAGTTCATAGGATGGTGTGCAATTGCCATGACATTCTTGATATAAAGATGGTAATACTCCAAGGTAGAACAGAGCAAAAGCTAGATTAGCAATTTGATCTGCGGAGTACGACTGCTTTGACCCAATCCTGGAAATGGACAAGGTACTGGAGTTTGTTTCTCCTAGTCCTTCTGGGATAGAATGGCTTGACGGACCACATGCACGCATACTCTTGACTATCAACTGATAGCCGGGGGTCAGAATACAACTAGAGAGGGACAACTCAAAGGAACATATAACTTTCTGAGTTGTGGATGCATAGATTAGTGTGTCGAACCAAGTTCAACATATTTCTTCCGGATAACCCATACGGAAAAGTAGAACTGGCAGAGTCACAATATAGAATGGAGAACTCATCGAGAGCACACTTGTTGTGATCTTTTGGTTCAAAGAACTTCCGCCATAAGCAGTTCATGGTAGTTGGAAGAACGATATACCACAAACCTCGGGGACTATCGCAAAGGTTACTAATATCCTAAAGGAACTAGCAACACTGTCAACATGAGGTAAGTAGGGTGAATCTCAGGTTCAAGAACCCAGGAATAGAATACCTACTACTAAGTGGCATCACGGGATGCTTTCGAGAATGATGGCCAGAATCATCACACTGGGACACAAAACATGGATAGATTACTAGGTGACTCCCTAAAACACATGGGTCATAATAATAGCTCCAACATATATGTCAAGGCAATAAATTACCTCAACACACCGGTTAGTGTGCTTATTCTGACCATAAAGGACATCGAAACTAGAGGGAAAGGATTTGCAAGTGCATCAGATTGTTTAGAAACCTGGGATGACTCGGACAGCATAACGGCTGTAAATGCTCAAAAAGATTGGAGACATGCTACAAAAATGGTGGCATAGCCACTCCGAAGCACAATATCAAGGTTTCGAGATCAACAGTTATGAACATACGGAAGTAGTAAAACTGAACTGAGATTTGAAACTAACAATTCTATAAGTCTATGGATTAGTAACATGTCATCCTGATAGATAGATGAGAAGGCCTAGTTCTTAATCCCCGTAGAAGAGAAGAGGATGACTCAGATCAGAAGGCCATGAGGTATAAGGAGTAAAAAGAGCCTTACGTTCCATCCCACAATCAATTCCCTTACATAACTAAAGCATTTCTAGACTCAACTTCGACCAGTTTGGCTTGGTAATCCTACAGGCAGTCAGGCTCTGATACCAAAGCTGTCAGGACCCCGACTCAATGCCACATCGATCTAGCATGTAACACCTCATATCACTTTGTGGCCTCACGCACGGTATTCCCACGGGTCTCGCCTTACCTTTGCCCGGGACCGTTTGCGCCTTTTGGCACACGTATATGATAGTGTCGCTAGCATCCATATGATAAGGAGCCCGGGCTGACATGGCTAGTCGTAAACCCAAGGTGGCACAAACTTACAGGGACAGGCATCCATGACCCAGCATCGAACGTGTCGGTCATCAGCGAGTGAATCCAGGCTGTAGCACTGCGCTAGCAGGACTCCGGTGAACCGGGCTGTAGCGGGCTAACAGGACTCCGATATTCATCGCGTGACATTTCCCCGAAGGGACAGACACAGGAACGAAGAAGGACACATGCCGGCCAGCCTAAGTAATTCCGGAGCAGTAGCAAGCTACCATGGCTCAGTGGAAGCACTAGGAGACATTTCCCGGTAAGAGAGGCTACTAAGGATAAACAACTAGATAGTCAGATCCCACACATACCAAGCATTTCAATAACATACACACAATATGCTCGATATGTGCAAATACAACATGGCATCACAACATGACTCTACGACTCAAGTATTTATTCATTAGGCTCCGAGGAGCGAGATATTACAAACATGGGTCTCATGACCCAACATTCAGAGCATACAAATCAAAGCACAAGCGGAAGCTAACATGTCTGAGTACAGACATCTATAAATGGAAAAAGGCTGAGAAGCCTGACTATCTACCAGATCCTGCCGAGGGCACAAGATCGTAGCTGAGGTATCAAGCTAAACGTCGAAGTCCACGCGGAACTACTAACGAGACCGAAGTCTCTCTGCAAAAACATAAAATAGGCAAACGTGAGTACAAATGTACCCAGCAAGACTTACATCAGAACTAACTACATATGCATCATTATCAACAAAAGGATGGTGGGGTTCAACTGTAGCAAGCCAGCTTTGACTCGGTGGCTATCCTGAACTACGACTGCAAGTAACTCTTTTGAGGTGGCGCACACGAGTCCACATATTCACCATATCAATACACCACTATGGATCCGCTCCCGTCTCCCTACAAGAACGCCATCCATACCACTCACGCTTATCTTGCGCATTTTAGAGTATCCACTTTCACTTGTCTATGAATTGTTATAGGCAACCCAGAAGTCCTTTACCGCGGACACGGCTATTCGAATAGATCATATTAACCCTGCAGGGGTGTACTTCTTCATACATGTTTCCACGACTTAGCGTCTGCACACGACATGTGCTCGGCAGACTTCAAGCGAAAGCCGACGTGGGTGTAGACCACGACCTACCCAAACACTCAAGTCCCTAGTCTAGGTTTATCGCCTATTCGGGTTCCATCCATGAGGAGATTCGGCCGAAGTTTCGCTCACAGCCCCAAACGATGTGAACAGGGTTCCGTGACACCAAACGGGCACCCGGTTTACCCGGCCACGTGCCTACCGCATCACAGCCCACCCCTACGGTCAGCACTGCGCACGGCCTCCAGCATACTACAAACACCAGAAACTACTTGCAACTCCTGGACAGAGGACAAGGGTGAATAAGAAGTCGAGCGGGGTCATATTTCAGGGCCCAATGCATGGTAGTAGCTGAATCATGGATCACAAACACAGAACTCAGTTCCTAAGGACGGCTTCAATGAGACAACCCACCATGTACTCCTACATGGCCTCTCACCGATACCTTTACCAAATCGTGTTCACACACTTAGCTCACACATAGTAGGACATGTTCACACACCTCTGATTCATCCTCGATGAATCAGACCTAACTCAACTCTAAGAAATAGCAGGCATGACAAACAAGCATGAATGAGTAGGCACATTAGGGCTCAAACAACTCCTACTCATGCTAGTGGGTTTCATCTATTTACTGTGGCAATGACAGGTCATGCAGAGGATAAAGGGGTTCAACTACCGCAGCAAGTAACAGTTGAATCAATGTTGTCTTAATGCAGTAAAAGAGAGCAGGAGCGAGAGAGTGGGTTTGTATCAGAATGAACAAGGGGGTTTTGCTTGCCTGGCACTTCTGAAGATAATATAGTTCTTCATTGGTGTCATAGATCTCGTCGTCGGAACGTCGTCTACTGAGAGGGGGCAGTTACCGGCAAACACAGAAGGACACAATCAATGCAATGCGACAATATGATGCATGCTATGACATGGCAATATGATGTGTGATAGGTCTAATGCAACTTGGGACATAAAGGTTTGAGTCCATTTGGACCAAGGATTCAAATGATCACCCAAAATAATAAGTGATATAAGTGCATTAGCTTGTTTCACCTAAACAGCAAGGTTAAAGTGTTCTGACATGCATGAAACTAGTACAGATGGAAAGATTTGATTTTTCTGATCATTTTTCGTATATAATTTGTTTCATTTGGAGTTACAGATTAATTTCTATGATTTTTAGAAGTTTATACTAATTTCTGGAATTTCCTGTAGAAGAATAAATCCAGAAAAGGGCATTACTGCGTCAGCATGACATCGGGGTGACGTCATCAGGTCAAAGGCGCCAGCCCAGGTCAAACCTGACGTTGGGACCCACATGTCAGTGTAACAGCTAGTTAACAGGATTAAGTTAATACTAACTAAACTGTCAATGGGGCCTGGGCCCGCATGTCAGTGGTTAGTTGACTAACTAAACAGAGTTAGTTAGTGTTAGGTTAGTCATTAACCTAGGTTAATTAGCGCTAAACTAATCTAACTAAAATTAGTAAGGGTGGCCCACACGTCAGTGACTCAGGGGTTGAACTGGGCCCACCCAGTCAACGGTTAGCGGGTCAAACCCGCCGGACTTGGTCCACGGCTCGTTGCCGGTGGAGCCCGAGACGGCGGAGGGGGTCGGAATTCCTCCTCCGGCGACCAAATGGCCGGCGGAGGGCATCTACGTGACGCTGAAGATCCCGCGCGTCGAGTGGTGCAGTCAGTTAAGCCGGGGGCGATCTATATCGACGGCGGCGAGCTCATAGGCGACGGCCGGGGTTCGGGTCTCAGCGGTTCCGGCGTTGCGTTGCACGACAGGAGCAATTGGAGGGGGTTTTGGTCTTCTGGCATTGTGCTGAGCACGTCGGTGCGCTCGGTGGTAGCTCTAGGTGACGGTGGCCACGGCGGCGACATGGCCGGCGGAGCCGAGCTCGCGGCTCCGGTGGAATCAGCGACTACAGGACAGGAACGAGCCCGGTAAGGAAGGGAAAAGACGCAGAAGCTCACCGTGAGTTAAACGGAGGCCTCGGCGTGCTCGGGGAGGGGCTGGTGACGACGGGAGGTCGCCTGCGATCTCGGTGGCCCGAGGAGGAAGAAGACGTCGGGGACGGCGCTCCGGGGCTCTTCCCGTCGCGTGGCTCGGGGAAGACGGCGTATGGGTCCACGGCGGAGCTCGAGGTCTCGTCGGAGAGGCACGGGGAAGGCTCAGGGCGCGGCAGTGGCGAGCGGCGGCGACGGTGGCTCTCGGGTGGGTGCGCGCGAGAGGAACAGGGGAGGCAATGAGCACAGGGAGAGGAGTGAGAGGGCCTGGGGAGTGCGTGGCGTCGTCTGGAGCCGTCCAAGGCGTCGGCAGAAGCAGGAGGTGGACGCGGCTCGGTTGTGCGCGCTCTACGCACGATGCCAGAAGGCATGGGGAAGACGACGTGCGAGGAGGTGGGCTGGGCTGGCCAACCAGGCCGGCCAGGTGGGCTTTGGTGGGCGCCAGGTAAGTTCCAGGTACTGTTCTCTCTCTCTCTCTGCTAATTCTGTTTCTGTTTTTCTAATATTATGTAGTCTTTAGGGCTTTATTTAAAATACTTAAACTGATCCAAAAATCATGAAACTAATCAATGCCACTGTTTGAAATATAACCAACAGCAAACATTTTAGTTTATGATTATTTGAGCATTTAAACTATTTATTAGCATTTAAATGCCCAAATGCAAATACTTTATGATTTAATTCAAGAATCCAGAAATAACCTAGAAATAGGTTCATCATTTTTGGCAGAGGTTTTCACCCTTATCAGAAATCATGAACATTTTCAAAGGCATTTTGGGTTCATTGAAAAATGATTTTATTTGAGCCTATTTGCATTCATTTGGTACTAGGGTTTAAACAATCCCCATTTCAAGTTTCTTTAAATTTAAACATGATGCATAGATGCTTATGCAGAGACAAGCAAGGCCTGAACTGGGGATGTGACAAAGACTTATTCTATAAGTTGTTCCCGATGGATCCTTTTTGTTTCCAAAGTCTGATCTTCACCTGTTGACCATGTCAATGTTATCTCGAAGCATGTTTATGGTATTCTGATTTTCAGCAAGAACATTTTAAGCCCAATGCTAAATGTTTCCTGCTCAATTATCCAAACACCGCTGTATGGGTAATGTCATGAACATCCTCTCCCCTTACCTAAATGGTTTTCTACGTTATATCCTGTCATGGATATCATGCTCCGCTTGTCCTTGGGAAGGATATGCCCCTGAAATATGTGTGTATGCACATTTTCCTTTCCATTGTTCTGATTAAACCTGATAATCACTCTTCCTTTCCATTGGTTTGTTTAACCCTTCTTGTGATCTATATTATCTAAGCAGTAATAATTCACTGCTTATGTAAACACCTCGATGTACAACTCTGTCAGTAAGACCCTGTTTCTACTGTTGATGACATTCCAGTAACCGCCGATGGACGAGAACCTTGCCTATTGGCCCGCCTCATTGAACGAGCAGGAAAATGGTTCTCTTCGTCCCTCGCCCTTGGTATTGATGTTGTTGCCGACATAACTGATAGGCTACCCTCTGACACGCATTACTATTGTGACAATGCAAGATGTCGGCCCCCTTCCTACTTTCAACCACATGGTGGGCCCATAACCCACAGTTCCACAGGATCGAAACCTGACTCTCCTGTACACCCCCTGTTCCCAAAGTTATTCCTCGCGCGTGGACTCGTATGTAATTCACGGACCACCATCCCAAGTGATCTATTTTGGTATCAGACGCAATACTTATTCTCATTGCTCTAAACCCCTTTCACCTTCTGATTAGGCATCGAACGCTTGCCTATCCATTTGAAACTTCTCATGGTACCTCCTTACTTTACTCCCGATATTTTCTTAAGATTCAATTCGAGAGTTACTTCCGCCACCTTCCTCGATGTTATCAACCAGATAGTCAACCTCGTAGAGGTCTGTCCTTTTGAAGCTACCCCTTATCCTTTACGTAGGTACGATGAAGATCCCCAAGGAAGGACGACAACTTCATCATGATGACCCGAAGTAGAGAACTGAAGACATCAATGTAATGGATCGACCTCTTCGAGAAGAGCAACTATGACCGAGAAGAATCGTTAGAATTTCGTAACCAGATCCCTTCCCCCCTTATAACCGCTCCTAAATCTCGGGACGAGATTTCTTGTAGTGGAGGAGAATTGTGATGCCCGAGTAATTAGGCTACACTAATCCCACGTTAATGATGCCACGCCACCACGGTTATTATTTTTAATCTCGTGTTAGTTCAAAATCGATTCGAAATTCAAACTTAAAATAAAGTCAAACGGTAAAGATTTTCAAACTTTAAAACTAAAATGTTCGAGAGGTGACAAATAATGCGTAGGTAATTATGGTGGAGAAAACATCTTTTTATAAAGTAGTTAAAAGCACTAAATTAATAAAAATTGTAGTAAAACTAATAATTAAATGTCTTTTAAATACTAAACAAATATAAACTAATTTTTTAGGGTGCCAAATCAATTGTGGTAGTGTCATAAGTATTAGTACTAATTTAGGGGCTAGATTTATAATTTATAAACCAAAGGTAAAAATAAAAAAGAAAAGAAAATACAAAAGCAAAAGACAAAACAAAACAAAAGTAAAACAACAGACCCCCCCCCCCCCCGCTGGGCCGTGGCCCAGCTGGCCTTCAGGCCGCCCGACCGGCCCACCTGGCCCAACCGGCCGCGCCCCACCCCCACTCCCTTATCCTCACACCCACTCCCCCGAACCCTAGCCCGCTCCCCACTCGCCCCACGTCTCCCTCTCGTTCCCCTCCCCACTCTCTCATTGGATCTGGATCGGGAGGGCCCGATCCCGTCCCCGACGCCGCCGCCCGGATTGAACCCTACCGACGCCGCCGCCCAGAGCTTCCCCGCCGGACTGCCTCCTCCTCACCGGCCTGCTACCCCTCCGCCGCGACGTCCTCGACCGCCTCCCCGAGCCCCGCTGCCTTGACCCTACGCCCCCGGTGAGGCCCCGGGCCTTCCCCTCTCCTCCTCCTTCCCCTGTCCCCGTGTGCGACGCGCTCGCGCACAGTTGCGGTGCCCTTGGCCGCCGTTGTGTCCCTGCTCTCCTGCTGTAACTGCTGACCCGCCCCCCCCCCCCTTGTCGCATCGGTCACGCCCGGCCGTTTCTACCCCCGACCACCGCGCCTCCACGTCCCGCACTGGCGCCGTCGTTGCGTCTGGCAACACCCGCGCGCAACCACGGGCGCCCAGCCACCCGCCTGTGCTTCCCCGGCTCTGCACGCGCCCGCAGTCGCCTGCGCGCGCGCCACCGAACCTCCCCGTCGCTCGCAGCTTCCCCCACGGTGCCTTTCGGGCCCGTCCTGCTCGTCCTCCGCCCCCTGGTCACCGCACCTCGCGGCCAGCCACCTCCGCCGCTGCTCGCCGACTCGCCTCGCGGTGGTCCGGCCGCACCCTCCACAGCCCCGGAGTCCTCCTCCGACGATCGCCCGCTTCGCCACGGCACCGCCCCGTCGTGGCCTCGTCGGTGCCGCACCGGCGCCCATCCGCGCACGCTGGGCGTCGCCCGGTTTGCCCTGATGGGCAGCCTCGTCCACGCCCGTTAGCCCGCCCCGTTAAGCCCCCGGGGCCTATGACAAAGGGGCCCCCACCCCCTGGAACTAATAAAATAATAATAATAATAGAATTGAATTAATTAAATAATTAATTAACTTAATTAATCTTATTTAGAATGGCCTAATCATTTAGTTAGAATAACTAAATCTGATTAGTTAGTCTTAGCCTATGACATGCAGGACCCACACGTCAGTTTGACCAAGTCAACTGACTGTTGACTGCTGACGTCATGCTGACAGATGATGTCAGCATACACTATTCTGGATAATGTTGATTTAAAATAATTAAATAAATTATAAAAATGATTAAATCTTTTAAAATTAATATAAAATAAACCGTACCTCGGATGGAAATACTTTCTACATGAAAGTTGCTTAGAACGACGAGACGAATCCGGATACGCAACATGTTCATTCGCCACACATCCGTAACCTATCGAACTCGCAACTTTCCCCCTCTGGTTCCCCTGTCCGAAAATGTGAAACACCGGGAATACTTTCCCGGATGTTTCCCCCCTTCACCGGTATCACCTCCTACCGCGTTAGGTCACCTTTAGCACCACGTATTGCCATGCTATGCTTTGTGATACTTTGATTGCTCTGTTATTTATTGTGTTCCCCCTCCGTTACTTCTTTCCGGTAGACCCCGAGGCTGCCAACGACCCCCAGTTTGACTGCGGTGTTGACGACCCCTCCTTGCCAGAGCAACCAGGCAAGCCCCCCCCCTTGATCACCAGATATCGCCTATTCTCCTCTATGCTGCTTGCATTAGAGTAGTGTAGCATGTTACTGCTTTCCGTTGATCCTATTCTGATGCATAGCCTGACATTGTTGCTACATCTGTTGATACCTTACCTGCAATCCTAAATGCTTAGTATAGGATGCTAGTTTATCATCATTGGCCCTACATTCTTGTCAGTCTGCCTTGCTATACTATCGGGCCGTGATCACTTGGGAGGTGATCACGGGTATATACTATACATACATACTATACAGATGGTGGCTAAAGTCGGGTCCGCTCGAAGAGTACCCGCGAGTGATTCACGGATTGGGGGATGAAAGGACCTTTGTCCCGACGGCCCTCTGTGTGGATCTTTGTGGCGGAGCGACAGGGCAGGTTGAGACCACCTAGGCGAGAGGTGGGCCTGGCCTGGTCGGCGTCCGCGGTTGCTTCATAATAACACGCTTAACGAGATCTTGGTATTTGATCTGAGTCTGGCCACTGGCCTATACGCACTAACCAACTACGCGGGAAAGATATGGGCACTCGACGTCGTGGTATCAGCCGAAGCCTTCTTGACGTAGCGACTGAGTGGCGCGCGCCGGATTGGAACGTAAGCCTGCACTTGTATTAAGGGGGCTAGTTCTGCTTCCGGCCGCGTTCGCAACGTGCAGGTGTGCAAAGGGCGATGGGCCCAGACCCCTGCGCCATAGGAGTTAGACCGGCGTGCTGACCTCTCTGTTGTGCCTAGGTGGGGCTGCGACGTGTTGATCTTTCGAGGCCGGGCATGACCCAGGAAAGTGTGTCCGGCCAAATGGGATCGAGCGTGTTGGGTTATGTGGTGCACCCCTGCAGGGAAGTTTATCTATTCGAATAGCCGTGTCCCACGGTAAAAGGACGACCCAGAGTTGTACCTTGACCTTATGACAACTAGAACCGGATACTTAATAAAACACACCCAGACAAGTTCCACAGACAACCCGCTGATCGCTTTTCCGCAGGGCAACGAGGAGAGGATTGCCGGGTAGGATTATGCTATGCGATGCTACTTGGAGGACTTCAATCTACTCTCTTCTACATGCTGCAAGACGGAGGCTGCGAGAAGCGTAGTCTTCAACAGGATTAGCTATCCCCCTCTTATTCTGGCATTCTACAGTTCAGTCCACTGATATGGCCCTGTACACATATGCCCATGCATATGTAGTGTAGCTTCTTGCTTGCGAGTACTTTGGATGAGTACTCACGGTTGCTTTCTCCCCCCTTTTCCCCCTTTCCTTTCTTTCTGATTGTCGCAACCAGATGCTGGAGTCCAGGAGCCAGACGCCACCGTCGATGACGACTACTACACTGGAGGTGCCTACTACTACGTGCAGGCTGCTGACGACGACCAGGAGTAGTTTAGGAGGATCCCAGGCAGGAGGCCTGCGCCTCTTTCGATCTGTATCCCAGTTTGTGCTAGCCATCTTAAGGCAAACTTTTTTAACTTATGTCTGTACTCAGATATTGTTGCTTCCGCTGACTCGTCTATGATCGAGCATTTGTATTCGAGCCCTCGAGGCCCCTGGCTTGTATTATGATGTTATTTATGTTTTTTTAGAGTCGTGTTGTGATATCTTCCCATGAGTCCCTGATCTTGATCGTACACGTTTGCGTGCATGATTAGTGTACGATTGAATCGGGGGCGTCACAACTTGCCCGATGATCGGCAAGCCATTGAGATAAATGGATGTTTAAGAAGAAGACAGACGTGGACGGTAATGTCACCGTCTATGAAGATCGACTTGTGGCGAAGAGTTTTTCACAAGTTCAAGGAGTTGACTACGATGAGATTTTCTCATACGTAGCGATGCTTATGTCCGTCGGAATCATGTTAGCATTAGCTGCATTTATGAAATCTGGCAGATGGATGTCAAAATGAGTTTCCTTACCAGTTTTCGTAAGGAAAGGTTGTATGTGATACAATCAAAAAGGCTTTGTCGATCCTAAGGATGCTAAAAGGTATGCTGGCTCCAGCGATCCTTCCATGGACTGGAGTAAGCATCTCAGAGTTGCAATATACACTTTGATAAGATGATCAAGGATTTTGGGTTTATACAAAGTTTATGAGAAACTTGTATTTCCAAAGAAGTGAGTGGGAGCATATTTTGGGTTTAGAATTTCTGATGAGTATATGTTGTTGACATATTGTTGATCAGAAATGATGTAGAGTTTCTGGAAAGCATATAGGGTTATTTGAAAAGTGTTTTTCAAGGGAAAACCTGGTTTAAGCTACTTGAACATTGAGCATCAAGATCTATAAGGATAGATCAAAAACCGCTTAATGGTACTTTCAAATGAGCATATACCTTGACATGATCTTGAAGGTGTTCAAGATGGATCAGTCAAAGAAGGAGTTCTTGCCTGAGATGTAAGGTATGAAGTTAAGACTTCAAAGCTCAACTTAAAAGCTCGACCACGGCAGAATAGAGAGAAAGGATGAAGGTCATCCCCTATGCTTAGACGTAGGCTCCATAGTATGCTATGTTGTGTACCACACCTGATGTGTGCCTTGCCACATGTCTAGCAAGAGGGTACAAAGGTGATCAAGGAGTGGATCACCAGATAGCGGTCAAAATTGTCCTTGGAGTAATAAGGACATGTTTCTCGATTATGGAGGTGATAAAGAGTTTGGCGTAAAGGGTTACGTCGATGCAAGCTTTAACACCTATCCGAATGACTCTGAGTAGCAAAACGGATACGTATAGTGGAGCAACCATTGGGAATAGCTCCAAGTGGAGCGTGGAAGCAGCATTTACAATATGACCTAGAGATTTGCAAAGTACATACGGATCTGAATGTTGCAGACCCGTTGACTAAAACCTCTCTCACAAGCAAAACATGATCAAACCCCAGAACTCATTGAGTTTTAATCACATGATGATGTGAACTAGTTTAGACACTAGTAAACTCTTTGGATGTTGGTCACATGGCGATGTGACCTGTGAGTGTTAATCACATGGCGATGTGAACTAGATTATTGACTCTAGTGCAAGTGAGAGACTGTTGGAAAAATGCCCTAGAGGCAATAATAAATTAGTTATTATTATTATATTTCCTTGTTCATGATAATCGTTTATTATCCATGCTATAATTGTATTGATAGGAAACTCAGATACATGTGTGGATACATAGACAACACCATGTCCCTAGTAAGCCTCTAGTTGACTAGCTCGTTGATCAATAGATGGTTACGGTTTCCTGACCATGGACATTGGATGTCGTTGATAACGGGATCACATCATTAGGAGAATGATGTGATGGACAACACCCAATCCTAAGCCTAGCACAAAGATCGTGTAGTTTGTATGCTAAAGCTTTTCTAATGTCAAGTATCATTTCCTTAGACCATGAGATTGTGCAACTCCCGGATACCGTAGGAATGCTTTGGGTGTACAAAACGTCACAACGTAACTGGGTGGCTATAAAGGTGCACTACGAGTATCTCCGAAAGTGTCTGTTGGGTTGGCACGAATCGAGACTGGGATTTGTCACTCCGTGTGATGGAGAGGTATCTCTGGGCCCACTAGGTAGGACATCATCATAATGTGCACAATGTGACCAAGGGGTTGATCACGGGATGATGTGTTACGGAACGAGTAAAGAGACTTGCCGGTAACGAGATTGAACAAGGTATTGGGATACCGACGATTGAATCTCGGGCAAGTACTATACCGCTAGACAAGGGAATTGAATACGGGATTGATTGAATCCTTGACATCGTGGTTCATCCGATGAGATCATCGTGGAACATGTGGGAGCCAACATGGGTATCCAGATCCCGCTGTTGGTTATTGGCCGCAGAGTTGTCTCGGTCATGTCTACGTTTCTCCCGAATCCGTAGGGTCTACACACTTAAGGTTCAATGACGCTAGGGTTATAGGGAATAGATATACGTGGTTACCGAATGTTGTTCGGAGTCCCAAATGAGATCTCGGACGTCACGAGGAGTTCCGGAATGGTCCGGAGGTAAAGATTTATATATGGAAAGTTGTTGTTCGGGTTCCAGGAAAAGTTCGGTTTTTCCCGGTATTGTACCGGGAAGCTTCCAAAAGGTTCCGGAGAATTCCGGAGGGGTCTAGAGGTCCGGAAAATGTTCCACCACGTCCAATACAGAAGCATGGGCTATAAGGGGGCGCCCTAGCCTTAATGGGCCAGGGTCACCTGCCCCCCCAAGGCCCATGCGCATGGGAGAGGGGAAACCCTAAGGGGGAGGGCCTCCACTTGACTTGGGAGGCACTCCTCCCCCCCTTGGCCGCCGCCCCCAACCCTAGATGAGATCTAGGGGGGCCGGCCCCCTCTCTCCCCACCTATAAATAGTGGAGGGGTGGGAGGGCAGCCGCACCCAAGTTCTGGCGCAGCCCTTCCCCTCTCCCAAGTCCTCCTCTCCCGTGGTGCTTGGCGAAGCCCTGCAGGATTGCCATGCTCCTCCACCACCACCACACCGTCGTGCTACTGTTGGACGGAGTCTTCCACAACCTCTCCCTCTCTCCTTGCTGGATCAAGGCATGGGAGACGTCACCGGGCTGCATGTGTGTTGAACGCGGAGGTGCCGTCCGTTCGGCACTAGGATCATATCGGTGATTTGGATCACGACGAGTACGACTCCATCAACCCTGTTCACTTGAACGCATCCGCTTAGCGATCTACAAGGGTATGTAGATGCACTCCCCTTTCCCTCGTTGCTAGATTACTCCATAGATTGATCTTGGTGATGCGTAGAAAATTTTGAATTTCTGCTATGTTCCCCAACAATCCGTCCCCGCCATGATCTCCTTGAGGTTGCGGGTCTTCGGCGCCATAGCGAGGTGCGGTAGGGGAAAATTTTGGTGGGATTGAAGGCTCTGATTACCAGATGACACGGACTAGGGTCTAGGCAATTGGATTCACTCTCACTCAGCTGAATCAGAGGTACAATAATGTCTAGGGTTCTTCAGCAAGAAGGGGGTTGGGATATGAGAGCCAGGAGGAGGGAGAAGAGATACATCGTCGAGCGGCGCTGGTCAGTCTATGATCTTAAGTAATCTAACTTGCTCCATACTGTCCCAGTCACTCGCCGGTTGGACTTGTCAATCCTCCTGGGTCGGTGGGCTGTGTTGGGCCTTGGCCTTCAGTGGTTCCTGTGACAATGCGCTTGCTTCACGTAGGTGAGAATAAATCCACCTAGTAGCTAGTCTGCTTGTACGCGAGCATCTCCAAGCAGCAACAATCAAATGTGGTCTTTGTACGTGGACGACTCGCCGGAAAGCAATCGGCAAGCCGCCGTAGTATACAACCCACCGTACATACGTGTTCCTCGAAGGAAAAGACTTGTCATCGGAGCGACATACGATGCGTGATCCGGGGCTGTGCTAACAACCGCTGCTCTCCGCCGTCAAGGTGTCACGACCGGTTTTCCAATAAAAATATTTATTGAGAAACCAATCTTTTGAGTCCAGTATGAGAGAAATCCTCCTCACTGGTAGACAATTTCTTGATACAATAAGCCAGTAGCATAAAATATATTACAGGGTCGAACTACGGTTGCTCAACCAAATTATTACAAGCACGCCAATAATTATACATAATGGCGGACATGACACAGTGGTGTGGAGGCATACTACTGACTCGAGGATAGGACGGTGGTGGGAAAACACAGCGGGGAGAGAGATACAAGACTCTAAAACTGTCATCTCATCGAGCGTCGAGATGAGGCTCGATGAATTTATTTGGTAGCGGAAGCGGATATAATACAGTGACCAAATCCAGGGTCGCACGAGACTGACTGGGACTCCTCTAGGCGTCGGACTGGCTATCAAATTCTTCATCCATGAGATCGCCTTCGTCAGCATCTGGCCAAATCAACAAGCCAGTGAGTACTTTGAAAGTACTCGCAAGACAGTTCGGACGTAAGATATAACAAATGCATGCATGGACGCGTCATGATTAATTCACCAATGTACATTCAAAAATTAGCATAACGAGGTAAGTTAAAGGGAAACGGCGGTAGTCCGCCTGAAATCCCAACAAAACATAAATGAAGACCGATCGGGTGTCTGAAGCGACGCCTCGAAAGGTGAACGAATAAATATAAGGAAATGATGCCACAGTCGGGCGTCTTAGCGACACCACATAAAGGGCTTTAAAAGAAATGCCACAGTCGGATGTCGGGGCGACATCACAGAAGGGGCTTTAAAAGAAATGCCACAGTCGGGCGTCTCAGCGACACCACATAAAGGGCTTTAAAAGAAATGCCACAGTCGGACGTCGGGGCAACATCACAGAAAGGTATTTAAAAGAAATGCCACAGTCGGGCGTCTTAGCGACACCACCTAAAGGGCTTTAAAAGAAATGCCACAGTCGGACGTCTGAGCGACATCGCAGAAAGGGCTTTTATTGAAAGTAGAATATAACAATGCCACAGTCGGACGTCTGAGCGACATCGTAGAAAGGGATTTTATTCACAAGTAAATAATACTCATAATAAACATTCAACTCATGAAAATAAACGGGTTAGTCCATCCACAGGAGTAATCATTTAACCGGACTTAGCACTCATGCGATTCACTGGAGTCTCTGTCATCAAAACTGACATTTGTTCAGGATAAGTTAATATCGAACTTGGACATGGAATAGATGATTTGAAGGAATATATGACTCTGCAGAGTTTGTACAAAATTTTTCCCACAGCCAACGGATTTCCATAGTCACGAAGGACTAGTTCCGTTTACGGTTTTTCGGTAGGAAACACAGCTAACCAGTACACACCCATCCTACCTCTCGATGCTAGGAATCACCCTAGGCATCGTCCAAGAAAAACTTTTGAGACGGGGAGATCACAATCTCGAATAGCATGGGATCAAATTTATATACACGCGCTCTAAGGGGTGCCCCCCTCTCGGTCCCAACCGGAAACACCCATGCCCCCTGACCGGATGACTGGCTTTAATCCAAGGCCATGGAACCATCATCACGGCCTCTCCTTTTTGGTGTGTACCAGGAAAGAGGTTTACAACTTACTAAGCCATATTCCTTGCGGAAAACATGTGGTAGTACAAGGAAGGAAGAATGGAAAGAACTGGAATGATACGAGTTGACATTGAAGTCACATAGTCTGGCATAAGCCTGGCATGCTACAACACTGCCATCTTACCCATCCTCATGCCAACACATGGCCATGCATACTCACATCCATCCACTCATGGATTTTCGAAGCTCACTTGCCTCATCGTCTCAGGTAACACGACATTCGTCGGTATGTTCATCAACATGCCATAAACCACTTAATGCAAACATGCCAAAACAATCATCATATGAAAAGTTCAAACATGCTTGCCTGTTTCGGAGTAGTCGGAGCCTAGCTCGGTGAAGTTCGCGGCTCCGTCACCTCCTTCGGTATCTACGGTATAAAGAAAATATATGCGCTATCGTAAATACCAAGAGGTGCACAAAAAGTATTCCAAATATTTTTCAAATAAATCTGATAAAAAACTAGACAAAATTTTAAAGAGGACAAAAAAATCAATCAAAAATACTTTTCTGTTTAAAAGTTATAAAGGTTTTTGTCCAGGGACTCATCTGTAATGAAACAGAAAGTTTCCAGGGGCTAGCTTGTAAAAAACAGAAAACGTTCCAGTCTTGAATACGCCAGCCCAGAGGGGAAAGCGTATTTTGCCCGAAGGCGCTTTCAAACGATTCGTTTAAAAAGACCTGAGAGGCTGACGGGCGGGTCCCACTCGTCAGGTTTAAACTTTCAAACGGGGGACGAAGCTCGTCGGCACCCGAGAGCCGCGGTGGTCGCCGGCAGCAATCCATGGCGAGGCAGGGAGATCGGAGGGTACCTTCGTGTTCAGGGCGCCCTTCCGCGTTGGTTGGTGGTGGTGGTGGCGGTCGGCGAGCACCACGTCGACGGGGAGCCTTCCTCCGGCGGACGGCGGTTCGGGTGGTTGCAGACTTCGTCGGAGAGAGTTGTGAAGATCAAATTGGGGAGGGGGTTAGGCTTCTGGTAGCTAGAGGGGGTAACGGACGGGGTTTGGGCGCCGGAGACGGCCTCACCGGAGTGAATCGAGGTGGAGGCCGAGGCGGAATGGGGCGGCCGGAGTCGGGGGAGGAGACCTCCTCGAGGTCCTCCTGGTGGCTTGGCAGGGTCTTGGAGAGGTGCAGTGAGGGTGTGGGGGTCGTGAGCGAGCTCGGGGTCCTTTTTATAGGCGATCCGAGGCGGTGGCCGTGAACGGGGATCTCCGGTGAAGGTTACGGCGGCGCAGTGCTTGGTCGGGGGAGATTAGGGAGTCGAGCGCCATCGTGGGGGTTCACTGGGTCCGTTTGGGTGCTAAACTAGCCGGGATTTGGGTGTTTAGGGCGAGCTTGACGGAACGGGGGTGGCGCGGCCCGTCGGCGGCAGGGAGCATGTTCCGTGCTTGCCGGGCCACGGCGACGGTGCCACGGGCGTGCGCTGGCATGGCAGGGACACGCGGAGAGCCAGGGGGCGTTGGGCGGCGCCGGGTGGCGTGGCGAGCGGGCTCGGGCCCTCGCTGGCCGCCACGGGAGGTGCAGCCACCGCAGAAGCTTCCAACGCCAGCGAGGCTCATCGCTACCGACGCCAGGAATCGGCCAAGCGTGCGTGGGTGTTGGTCAAGAGGAAGAGGCTGCGTGCAACGCGCCAGGGCACACTGTGGCCGCGTGACCGAGTCTGACGAAGGAAAAACGACACTGAATCTCTGAACTTAACTGAAGATGAACAGAACAGTGCATGCAAGGTGTTCGACAAAATGATCTAGGCATCTAGGGATTTTTCCTTGAGCTGAAACTTGGTGGGGTGGCCTCTCATTGCTCCAGTAGGCTGCCTGAATTTTGGTGGAATTTTTGAAAATGTGTAGATATGAATTTCACCAAATTTGGCAAATCTAGTCCAAACTTGCAGAGACTGAAATTTGAAAAATTTGAAAAGAGGAGGAGTGGATCACGATGGTTTTGGGTTGTGGGTACAAAGGACCATCCAGGAGAGTTGGTTTGAGGTCAAAACTCGAATGCAAAAGGGTACTTGCTTTGAAAATCTCTCAGGCTCCAAATAATTTGCAGAAATGATTTGAGGGGAAAGAAAATTGAAAAAAATCCAAAACTTGCTTGGATTAGTTGGGACAGAGAACTTAGGTTGATTACAAGGAGGAGGGGAGGTTTTGGAGGGGTTTTACCACATGGGCAAAATACAAAGTCATGGGTGGTTTCCCATATATGAAAATCCCAAATTTTCATAGAGTTTCTTTTAAAAAGAAAGAAAAATTAAATTAAACTCCCAAAATAATTTGAGAGGGAACCAACAGAGAAGAAGTTTCAAAAGATCAAACACCATAGTTTGAAGAAAAATAAAATCCTTGCCAAAGAAAAGAAAGGTTTTTAAGAGGAAGGTTTTCTGGAAGATTTTAAATGGCCTCTTTTCAAAAACCACAAAGTTTTTGCTGAAAACCAAAAATAAAAATTTTGGAGTGTCACAACACCTACCCCCTTAGGAAAAATCTCGTCCCCGAGATTTCAGCTGATCCTTAAATAAGTGTGGATGCTCTGTCCGAAGGAAATCCTCCATTTCCCAGGTTGCTTCACTTTCGGTGTGATTGCTCCACTGAACTCTGAAAAACTTGATGGTCTTTTGTCGGGTTCTCCTTTCGGACTCCTCTAATATTTTTACTGGGCGTTCTCGGTAGGTGAGATCTGGTTGTACGTCAATGTTCTCATGGGATACTTGTTTCTCTGGTTTGCTTACGCACTTCCTTAATTGAGAGACGTGGAACACGTCGTGAATGTCGGACAAGTCTTCGGGTAAGTCTAGCTGGTAGGCTACAGTGACTCTTCGTGCCACTATGCAGAATGGTCCAATGAATCTTGGTGCTAACTTTCCTTTAATCTTAAACCGTTGCAGTCCCCTCATAGGTGATACTCGTAGGTACACAAATTCACCGGGATCAAAATTGACCCCACGATGTTTCTGATCGTAATAACTCTTCTGTCGGCTTTGAGCGGTCTTGAGTCGGTCCCTGATTAGCTTGACTTTTTCCTCGGCTTCTTTGAGCACGTCTGGGCCGAAGATACGGCTGTCTCCGGTCTCTGACCAATTTAGCGGGGTACGACATCTCCGTCCGTATAGGGCTTCAAAAGGTGCCATTTGCATGCTGGCCTGGTAACTGTTGTTGTATGCGAACTCGGCATATGGCAGGCTTTCTTCCCAACTGGTTCCATAGGTGAGGACACATGCTCTCAGCATGTCTTCTAAAATTTGGTTTATGCGTTCAGTCTGTCCATCAGTCTGGGGATGGTAGGCTGTGCTGAAGGCCAATTGAGTTCCTAGAGCCTGTTGTAAATGATCCCAGAATCTCGAGACAAACTGAGTGCCTCTGTCGGATATTATAGTCTTCGGGACTCCATGCAGACAAACTATACGGGAGAGATAAATCCTGGCAAGCTTTTGAGTGTTGTAGGTTGTCTTCACTGGAATGAAATGTGCCACCTTGGTTAATCTATCAGTGATGACCCATATGGCATCATTCCCGTGTCGTGACCGAGGTAGTCCGACAATAAAATCCATCCCTATTTCATCCCATTTCCACTCAGGTATTTTGTTTGGTTGCAGTAGTCCGGCTGGTTTTTGATGCTCAACTTTTATGCGTTGACAAGAATCGCAACATGCAACGAATGTGGCTATGTCCCTCTTCATACCGTGCCACCAAAATCTTTCCTGAATATCCTTATACATTTTGGTTCCTCCAGGGTGGATTGAATATGGAGTGGTGTGTGCCTCAGCTAGGATTTGCTGCCTGAGGTCCTCTATGTTTGGCACACAGAGTCTGTCCCCGTACCGTAATATTTCATCATCGCCTATGACAAATTCCGAGGCCTTGCCCATACTCACCTTTCTTTTAATTCCTTCAATGCTGGGGTGACCAGGCTGAGCTTCTTTAATTCTCTCCACAAGGTCGGGCTTTATTTCCAAGTTTGATATGGTGCCTTCCACGATCATTAACAAGTTGAGTTTGGCAAATTCTTGTTGGAATTCAGGTCTCAAACTTTGCAAATTGTTTTCGTCGGAGCTGGGGTTTCGACTAAGAGCATCGGCCACTACATTTGCTTTCCCTGGATGATAGTGGATACCAACGTCATAATCCTTTACCAATTCCAACCAGCGTCGTTGCCGTAAGTTTAGTTCTGGCTGTGTGAAAATATATTTGAGACTTTTATGGTCCGTGTATATTTCACATCGATTCCCAAGTAAGAAATGCCTCCATTCCTTAAGTGCATGAATGACTGCTGCCATTTCTAAGTCATGAGTGGGATAATTTTCCTCATGCTTGAGGAGTTGTCGTGAAGCGTATGCGACAACCTTGCCTTCCTGCATCAACACGCACCCGAGACCTTTCCGGGATGCGTCACAATACACCACAAAGTTTTTTGTGTATGTCTGGCACAATTAATACCGGTGCTGTGGTTAATTTCCGTTTTAACTCTTGGAAACTTTTTTCGCAGGCTTCTGTCCATTCAAACTTCTTGTCCTTCATGAGCAACTGCGTCATTGGCTTGGCTAGAGTGGAGAATCCTTCAATAAATCTGCGGTAATATCCTGCCATTCCCAAGAAACTTCGTATGTCCGTTACGCTGGCTGGTGCCTTCCAGTCAAGTATGGCCCTAACTTTCTCCGGGTCCACTGCGATACCGTCTTGGGTCAGCACGTGACCTAGAAAGCCTACTTGCCTTAGCCAAAATTTGCACTTGCTGAATTTGGCATACAATTGATGCTTCCTGAGTTCTCCTAGCACAACCCTGAGATGTTCCGCGTGCTCTTCCGGTGTTTTGGAGTATATCAGAATATCATCGATAAATACCAAAACTAATTTGTCCATAAACTTCATAAATACTTTGTTCATGAGGTGAACAAAATATGCAGGGGCGTTTGTTAATCCAAAAGGCATAACTGTGAACTCATATAGTCCATATCTGGAGGTGAAGGCTGTTTTGGGGATATCTTCTGTTCGCACTTTTAATTGATGGTATCCTGACCTTAAGTCAATCTTTGAGAATACCTTGGCCTGAGCGAGCTGATCAAATAAATCATTTATCCTCGGCATCGGGTATTTGTTCTTGACTGTGACCATGTTAAGTGCTCGGTAGTCTATGCACTATCTCAGTGTTCCATCCTTCTTTTTGGCAAATAAAATTGGTGATCCCCAAGGTGAGGAGCTGGCTCGAATGTATCCCTTGTCCAGTAATTCCTTTATTTGTTTCTTCAACTCAATCAACTCAGATGGTGCCATTCTGTATGGTTTCTTGTATATGGGGGTGGTTCCTGGTGCTAGCTCAATGCTGAATTCTATTTCTCGGTCTGGTGGCATGCCTGGTAGTTCTTCGGGAAATACGTCTGGAAATTCACATACTACTGGAACCTTGCTTAACTCAGAAACGTCCACCTTATTCAATCTCGGCTGCCGGGGTATTTTTCTTTCCTTGGCTGATACTTTTATTGTCTTCCCGTGGTGGTGCGTGAGAATTACGGTCCGGTTGAAACAGTCAATAAAACCTTTGTTGGTGGTTAACCAGTCCATCCCTAGGATGACATCCAGTCCTTTATTTTCCAACACAATAAGATTGGTGAAAAATTTCAATCCTTCAAACTCAATGACCACATTCTGACAGTAACTCTGAGTAACTTGCTGAATCCCAGGGGACTTGATGATCATGGATTTTTCCAAGGGAAACATCGAAAAATTATTTTGCAAAGCAAAACTTTTCGAAATGAATGAGTGAGAAGCTCCAGAATCAAACAAAACCGTTGCAGGTATTGTGTTGATAGGAAACGTACCGAGTACGATATCCGGAGCATTTTGTGCTTCTTCTTTGGTCACGTGGTTTAGATGACCCTTCCTGTGGTTGTTGTTGGGGTTGAAATTGTTGTGCTTCGGCGCTAAATTATTGCCACCGTTGTTTGGCTTCGGGGTCGAGTTCCTTGGCTTGGGGCACTGTTTGGCGTAGTGCCCTTCTTCTCCACAAGCGTAGCAAGTAATGCCTGGGTGATATGTGAACTCTTTGTCCCTTGCATGGAAATTCTTGGTTGGGCGAGAGATGTTTGTTGTAGGTTTGTGTGTCCCACCTTTCTGAAAATCTTTCCTGCTTCGGTGGTTGCGCGCAAGAGTAGTCTGGTCCCTTTTTCGCTTGCGTAAATCCTCCAAGCTACGTCTCTCATTTTCCAGAGTAATGGCTTTGTCCACTAGTGTTTTAAAATCTGGAAAAGTGTGCACGACCAGTTGGCATTTAAGCGCGGGCGCCAGACCGTCAAGGAATTTCTCCATCTTCTTGCTTTCAGTCATATGTTCTTCATTGGCGTAGCGAGACAATAGAGTAAATTGACCGTTGTATTCTGACACTGTCATGTTCCTTTGTTTGAGGTGATCGAACTCTCTCTTCTTAATTTTCATAATACTCTTGGGAATGTGTGCACCACGGAAACCTTCCTTGAAATCATCCCAGGTTATATCATTTTCGTTGGGGTGCATGTGCAGAAAATTCTCCCACCATGATGCAGCTGCTCCTGTGAGATAGTGTGGAGCATATAGTACTTTCTCGAGATTTGAGCATTTTGCAATAATTAATTTTCTCTCCATATCTCGAAGCCAATCCTCGGCTTCAAGAGGCTTGTCAGTATGAGAAAATGTCTGGGGACATGTCTTCTGTAGCTCAGATAACTTGGAATGCTGCTGATACTGTCCATGGTGATTTCCCATGTTGATGACTTGGTTCATCATTTCCCGATGTTGTTGCTGACTCTGCTCATAAAGGCAGCACATTTGTGAAAGTGCCGATTCACTGCCCTGTTGGCTTGACTGTCCCTGAGTGAACTCGTTGCTGGGTTGTGTATCATAATTTTCCTCTGGTGGAGTTGGCATGGAGCGAGTCCAAGGACGAGACATTTTTCACTCTGGGGATATATTTTGTAAAACCCATAAGAAAAGTGGAAAGAGTCGCAAAAACAATTCCATAAATGCATAAAGCTGGCAAATAAAATTAAATAACCAAGCTTACTTAGGAAAAACAAATCGACTTGCGCACGGAGAAGGACTGCTCATTACATATCTTACACGCGGGCGGTAATTATACAATACATCACTCAGGATATGCGTACATAATCCTGACATGTTATTTAGGCTAGTGCACTTCTCCAGATCCTACATGATGCGCAAACAGGCTACTTCTCACAACCTATGTACATATAAACATATCATACAAAGCGATACATTACATGGCGGCTAAGCGTACTCAGGCGGAGATGTTGACGACCTCCTTTGCCCTGCCGAGGGTGAGGCGTAGCGAGTCTGGGGACTCGACTTCCTCCTCGCTAATAGGCTCCATACGTGTAGTGTTGCGCAGAGTGGACGGAGCGGGTGCCAGGGGCGGAACAACACGAATAGGAGTGGGCATGAAGGGTGGTGCAGTGCGCGCTGGAGTGGGCGCAATAACTTGGTTGAATTCTTCGGTAGAAGGTAGGTGACGAGTAGGTGCATAAGATGCTGAGGACGAGACAAAAGTCAGTGGCGGTGCGGTGTGTAGGAGCTCCCTCCTGTTGGCAGCATAGCCATGAACTGAGTCCATGCGGGCAGCCACGAAGTCGTCCACCAGGTTGTCGAAGGCTGCCTCCAAGGCCCGGAGATACTCAATGAGCATCTCAAAAGCCTCGTCTCGTTCTCCTCTGCGGCAGGAGAATGCGTAGTGACAGGTGTAAGGCACATGGCATGGAAGATAACGGTAACGACGAATCTTCATCACGGGGAGGACATCCCTGAGACGAGCTATCGCCTCGCGGGCTGCCATCTGCATAGCATGCCTCTCCGTAGGCATGGCTCTTCCCAAGAACCGAAAGCGGCGTAACTCACCACGCCCTCCCTTGAACTGCACCGCGGCCTGGTGCATGGTCAGACTGTCGTTGACTCGGTGCTGGCAGAGTGTGAAGACTGGGCGCACAGATGGCCCCATCGCGACCTGAACGATGAAGGAAAGAAGCTTGACGAACCCATCGGGCACGTTGGCGAAGGTCTGAGACTCGCAGCTGTTGTCGGCCATCTACAAAAGTAGGCAAAAATTCTGCATGGTCAGATCATAAATTTATGCTGACTGTCAGAAATGTCTACAATTGCAGAAAAATAAAAAAAGGCTCTATTATGCTAATAACCAATTAGCGATCGCACCTAGTGGTTTCCTACAGTCAGCCTGGCTCTGGTACCAAGCTTGTCACGACCGGTTTTCCAATAAAAATATTTATTGAGAAACCAATCTTTTGAGTCCAGTATGAGAGAAATCCTCCTCACTGGTAGACAATTTCTTGATACAATAAGCCAGTAGCATAAAATATATTACAGGGTCGAACTACGGTTGCTCAACCAAATTATTACAAGCACGCCAATAATTATACATAATGGCGGACATGACACAGTGGTGTGGAGGCATACTACTGACTCGAGGATAGGACGGTGGTGGGAAAACACAGCGGGGAGAGAGATACAAGACTCTAAAACTTTCATCTCATCGAGCGTCGAGATGAGGCTCGATGAATTTATTTGGTAGCGGAAGCGGATATAATACAGTGACCAAATCCAGGGTCGCACGAGACTGACTGGGACTCCTCTAGGCGTCGGACTCGCTATCAAATTCTTCATCCATGAGATCGCCAAATGAGTACTTTGAAAGTACTCGCAAGACAGTTCGGACGTAAGATATAACAAATGCATGCATGGATGCGTCATGATTAATTCACCAATGTACATTCAAAAATTAGCATAACGAGGTAAGTAAAAGGGAAACGGCGGTAGTCCGCCTGAAATCCCAACAAAACATAAATGAAGACCGATCGGGTGTCTGAAGCGACGCCTCAAAAGGTGAACGAATAAATATAAGGAAATGATGCCACAGTCGGGCGTCTTAGCGACACCACATAAAGGGCTTTAAAAGAAATGCCACAGTCGGACGTCGGGGCGACATCACAGAAGGGGCTTTAAAAGAAATGCCACAGTCGGGCGTCTCAGCGACACCACATAAAGGGCTTTAAAAGAAATGCCACAGTCGGACGTCGGGGCAACATCACAGAAAGGGCTTTAAAAGAAATGCCACAGTCGGGCGTCTTAGCGACACCACCTAAAGGGCTTTAAAAGAAATGCCACAGTCGGACGTCTGAGCGACATCGCAGAAAGGGCTTTTATTGAAAGTAGAATATAACAATGCCACAGTCGGACGTCTGAGCGACATCGCAGAAAGGGCTTTTATTCACAAGTAAATAGTACTCATAATAAACATTCAACTCATGAAAATAAACGGGTTAGTCCATCCACAGGAGTAATCATTTAACTGGACTTAGCACTCATGCGATTCACCGGAGTCTCTGTCATCAAAACTGACATTTGGTCAGGATAAGTTAATATCGAACTTGGACATGGAATAGATGATTTGAAGGAATATATGACTCTGCAGAGTTTGTACAAAATTTTTCCCACAGCCAACGGATTTCCATAGTCACGAAGGACTAGTTCCGTTTACGGTTTTTCGGTAGGAAACACAGCTAACCAGTACACACCCATCCTACCTATCGATGCTAGGAATCACCCTAGACATCGTCCAAGAAAAACTTTTGAGACGGGGAGATCACAATCTCGAATAGCATGGGATCAAATTTATATACACGCGCTCTAAGGGGTTCCCCCCTCTCGGTCCCAACCGGAAACACCCATGCCCCCTGACCGGATGACTGGCTTTAATCCAGGGCCATGGAACCATCATCACGGCCTCTCCTTTTTGGTGTGTACCAGGAAAGCGGTTTACAACTTACTAAGCCATATTCCTTGCGGAAAACATGTGGTAGTACAAGGAAGGAAGAATGGAAAGAACTGGAATGATACGAGTTGACATTGAAGTCACATAGTCTGGCATAAGCCTGGCATGCTACAACACTGCCATCTTACCCATCCTCATGCCAACACATGGCCATGCATACTCACATTCATCCACTCATGGATTTTCGAAGCTCACTTGCCTCATCGTCTCAGGTAACATGACATTCGTTGGTATGTTCATCAACATGCCATAAACCACTTAATGCAAACATGCCAAAACAATCATCATATCAAAAGTTCAAACATGCTTGCCTATTTCGGAGTAGTCGGAGCCTAGCTCGGTGAAGTTCGCGGCTCCGTCACCTCCTTCGGTATCTATGGTATAAAGAAAATATATGCGCTATCGTAAATACCAAGAGATGCACAAAAAGTATTCCAAATATTTTTCAAATAAATCTGATAAAAAACTAGACAAAATTTTAAAGAGGACAAAAAAAATCAATCAAAAATACTTTTCTGTCTAAAAGTTATAAAGGTTTTTGTCCAGGGACTCATCTGTAATGAAACAGAAAGTTTCCAGGGGCTAGCTTGTAAAAAATAGAAAACGTTCCAGTCTTGAATACGCCAACCCAGAGGGGAAAGCGTATTTTGCCCGAAGGCGCTTTCAGAAAACGATTCGTTTAAAAAGACCTGAGAGGCTGACGGGCGGGTCCCACTCGTCAGGTTTAAACTTTCAAATGGGGGACGAAGCTCGTCGGCGCCCGAGAGCCGCGGTGGTCGCCGGCGGCGATCCACGGCGAGGCAGGGAGATCGGAGGGTACCTTCGTGTTCAGGGCGCCCTTCCGCGTCGGTTGGTGGTGGTGGTGGCGGTCGGCGAGCACCACGTCGACGGCGAGCCTTCCTCCGGCGGACGGCGGTTCGGGTGGTTGCGGACTTCGTCGGAGAGAGCTGTGAAGATCAAATTGGGGAGGGGGTTAGGCTTCTGGTAGCTAGAGGGGGTAACGGACGGGGTTTGGGCGCCGGAGACGGCCTCACCGGAGTGAATCGAGGTGGAGGCCGAGGCGGAACGGGGCGGCCGGAGTCGGGGGAGGAGACCTCCTCGAGGTCCTCCTGGTGGCTTGGCAGGGTCTTGGAGAGGTGCAGTAAGGGTGTGGGGGTCGTGAGCGAGCTCGGGGTCCTTTTTATAGGCGATCCGAGGCGGTGGCCGTGAACGGGGATCTCCGGTGAAGGTTACGGAGGCGCAGTGCTTGGTCGGGGGAGATTAGGGAGTCGAGCGCCATCGTGGGGGTTCACTGGGTCCGTTTGGGTGCTAAACTAGCCGGGATTTGGGTGTTTAGGGCGAGCTTGACGGAACGGGGGTGGCGCGGCCCGTCGGCGGCAGGGAGCACGTTCCGTGCTTGCCGGGCCACGGCGACGGTGCCACGGGCGTGCGCTGGCATGGCAGGGACACGCGGAGAGCCAGGGGGCGTTGGGCGGCGCCGGGTGGCGTGGCGAGCGGGCTCGGGCCCTCGCTGGCCGCCACGGGAGGTGCAGCAACCACAGAAGCTTCCAACGCCGGCGAGGCTCGTCGCTACCGACGCCAAGAATCGGCCAAGCGTGCGTGCGGGGTGTTGGTCAAGAGGAAGAGGCTGCGTGCAACGTGCCAGGGCGCACTGTGGCCGCGTGACCGAGTCTGACGAAGGAAAAACGACACTGAATCTCTGAACTTAACTGAAGATGAACAGAACAGTGCATGCAAGGTGTTTGACAGAATGATCTAGGCATCTAGGGATTTTTCCTTGAGCTGAAACTTGGTGGGGTGGCCTCTCATTGCTCCAGTAGGCTGCCTGAATTTTGGTGGAATTTTTTGAAAATGTGTAGATATGAATTTCACCAAATTTGGCAAATCTGGTCCAAACTTGCAGAGACTGAAATTTGAAAAATTTGAAAAGAGGAGTGGATCAAGATGGTTCTGGGTTGTGGGTACAAAGGACCATCCAGGAGAGTTGGTTTGAGGTCAAAACTCGAATGCAAAAGGGTACTTGCTTTGAAAATCTCTCAGGCTCCAAATAATTTGCAGAAATGATTTGAGGGGAAAGAAAATTGGAAAAAAATACAAAACTTGCTTGGATTAGTTGGGACAGAGAACTTAGGTTGATTACAAGGAGGAGGGGAGGTTTTGGAGGGGTTTTACCACATGGGCAAAATACAAAGTCATGGGTGGTTTCCCAGATATGAAAATCCCAAATTTTCATAGAGTTTCTTTTAAAAAGAAAGAAAAAATTAAATTAAACTCCCAAAATAATTTGAGAGGGAACCAACAGAGAAGAAGTTTCAAAAGATCAAACACCATAGTTTGAAGAAAAATAAAATCCTTGCCAAAGAAAAGAAAGGTTTTTAAGAGGAAGGTTTTCTAGAAGATTTTAAATGGCCTCTTTTCAAAAACCACAAAGTTTTTGCTAAAAACCAAAAATAAAAATTTTGGAGTGTCACACAAGGCATCCGCCACCTCCACGTCTAGCGCCAGCGTGATCTCCTGCACTGTCAGGACCTACACCACGTGACTACTGAAGAAGAAGAACACCGAGCAAGGGAGATTCAGATAACGGACGGTCAAGATGCGAGAAGAACGATACGAAGCCGATCAACGGTCAAGATGGAGTCACTGTCATTTCACCCCATTACTGTAACGTATCCGTTGGAACAATAGTTGCTTGATCAAGCTGGCCGTGGTTTATATGCTGGGCACCAAGGCTTGTTCAGGCATCTGGAATATTCGCTAAAACTAGAAGTAGATAGAACCCTAGCTTTCCTAGCAACATGGGGTATCTGCTCGTACGATCCCCATGTATCCCCTGTACCAAACTAAATTTGATCGATCAAGAGTAATTTCAGAGAGCAAATCGAGCAGCCATCGATCTGGGTCTTACAAAGGTATCAGAGCATCCGGTTGATTCCTCGGCGAGAGCTCGATGACGGCGAATCGGGTTGTGGAGAACCGGAGGTTGGGGTCTCTCGTAAAATCCCTCCCGTCCCTCCCAGTTCGCGGCGGTGGTGTTGGGTGGCGGCGACAGGCGACGACAGGCGGCGGTGACATTCGGGCGCAGGTCACCTAGTCCGATCCGGTTGCTGGGAGACATTCTCTCAGTGGTAAAATTTCGGGATCTGAAGGGGATCCGTGCGCCATCGAGGGGATCCGTTGAGCAGAGCTAACGGGGCTGCCTCAGTCGCGTTTTAAAGAGCAAGATGGCTGACACTAGAGCCAAAGTTCAGATCACAGTCGATCGTGTGGAAAAGGAAGTAGCAGATCTGCGGGCAGAGGTAGAAGGCTTACAAGAACTAAAGCAGGAGGTAACTAAACTTATATCTGAAATGGTGACGATGCCCAAGGTAGAAGCAAAGTTGTCTGAAATGAATGAGGGAATTCAACAGACACTGCAGCTAATTTTTAAGCAGATGAATATTAACAATCAGAAAACAGAGATAGTCACTCCAGATCCTAAAGGCACAGGACATCCTGACCAGAACAAGGCTAGTGATCAAGTGCTAGTTGCTAGTACAGGAAAAACCACAGCATCAGTAGATATAGTTGGCCGAAATCTGGAACAGGAATTCAGAGTTTCAGGAAAAATCCCAATTACTAACATTGCTGGTGTGACTACAGAATTACCACACACTCAGTTGATGTCAGAAAGTACAAGAGTATTCACTGATAAGCAGTAGGAGATAGGAGGAATGGGACAAGTCAAACATCATACAGCAAATCCAAGTGCCACAATACAAGCACACACCTTGGGGTTCTCAGGAAATAGTGGATACTTTGCTCCTATAAGTGCTCCTTTGTTTTCACCTCCTCATACTTACAATCCTGTCACTGGTCTGTACATAAATATGACAACAACTGCTCAAGGAGTTTCTCCTGTGTCTCAAGCAGTAGGGAACTTGTATGATATGCAGAGAAATCAATATGCAACTCGGCTAGGAGGTCCTTCTTATTTTGCTGACGCAGTATTAAAAGGACCCAAACTAGAAATTCCTATATTCGGTGGAGATGATCCTATAGGGTGGTTAATTGCTTGTGAAAAGTTCTTTGACATGTCTGGGACACCATATGAGCAGTGGGTAAACCTAGCAACAGGACATTTGCAGGGAAGAGCATCCAACTGCTTGTAAAACATATGTGTACCATGGCAAATGGTCACCTGGCAACAATTTTGTCAGATGATAGCTGATAGATTTTCAGAAGCCAGTGTGCATGAAGCTGTGGAGTTACTGAAGAATATACAACAAACAAATACTATGGCACAGTATATTGATAACTTTGAACAGTGTGTTGCTCTAGTTAAAAGAGATCATCCATGTCTCCAAGAAAACTTTCTATTAAGTTGCTTTATTGGAGGACTAAGAAGTGACATTAAACATGAGGTGTGTGGACAGAAACCAACTAGTATTATTGAGGCATACTGGTATGCAAAGGTGTATGAGAAAGCTGCAGCAGCAAGGAAAGTACAAAATACTCCAGTATATAAATCCAGACAATACCAGTCCCTTCCTAGAAATGTAAATAGTCCTCTCCAAGTGCAAGTTCCCCCTCAAGAGAAATATAATGTACCATTTCCTAAAGATGCTAGAGCTTGCTGGTATTGTAGAGAACCATGGTCCAGACAACACAAGTGTAAGATTGGGAAGACAATTCACATATTACAGGAAATAGATGATGAGGAAGATAGTGACAACACTGAAGACAGTAATGGCCAAGAACAAGCTTACCACACAGCTCCCAACACTCCTAATAAAGAAAAACACATGTAAATTACTGTAGAAAAATCTGCAAAGCTATGCATATTTCAGTAAATGCAGTGGAAGGAACACCAGGTGCAAACACTTTTTCTTTGGTCATAGAAATTGCAGGCAAAAAAGCTATAGCCCTATTTGATAGTGGTTCTTCAGACACATTCATTAGCACTGAATTTCCTATTAACAGCAATTGTTACCAGGAACCAATTCAACCCAGAAAAGTGACAGCTGCTAGGGGAGGAAAATTAACTACCAAGCCCAAAATTCCATATATGGATTTCAAGATACAAGGCCATACTTTTTGTAGCAGTTTCAAAGTACTGGACTTACAAGCATATGATATAATCTCGGGTGCTGACAGGATTTATAATTACAGTCCTATATGTTTGGACTTAGTGGAAAGAATTCTTATAGTCACTGAGGGAGTCCTGGACTGGGGGGTGTCCGGATAGCCGAACTATCATCTTTGGCCGGACTCCAAGACTATGAAGATACAAGATTGAAGACTCCGTCCCGTGTCCGGATGGGACTTTCCTTGGTGTGGAAGGCAAGCTTGGCGATACGGATATGTAGATCTCCTACCATTGTAACCGACTCTGTGTAACCCTAGCCCTCTTCGGTGTCTATATAAACCGGAGGGTTTTAGTCCGTAGGACGAACAACAATCATACCATAGGCTAGCTTCTAGGGTTTAGCCTCATTGATCTCGTGGTAGATCTACTCTTGTACTACCCATATCATCAATATTAATCAAGCAGGAGTAGGGTTTTACCTCCACCGAGAGGGCCCGAACCTGGGTAAAAACATCGTGTCCCTTGTCTCCTGTTACCATCCGCCTAGACGCACAGTTTGGGACCCCCTACCCGAGATCCGCCAGTTTTGACACCGACATTGGTGCTTTCACTGAGAGTTCCTCTGTGTTGTCGCCTTTAGGCCCGATGGCTCCTTCGATCATCAACAACAACGCGGTCCAGGGTGAGACTTTTCTCCCCAGACAGATCTTTGTATTCGGCGGCTTTGCACTGCGGGCCAACTCACTTGGCCATCTGGAGCAGATTGAAAGCTACGCCCCTGGCCATCAGGTCAGATTTGGAAGTTTGAACTATACGGCAGACATCCGCGGAGACTTGATCTTCGACGGGTTCGAGCCACGGCCAAGCGCGCCACACTGCCACGATGGGCACGATCTAGCTCTGCTGCCAGACAGTTCCCTGGAGGCTGCACAAGTGTCCGCTCCGACCCTTAGCTCGGAGCCGACTGCGTCGATCGAGGACAGGTGGCTGGACACCGCCTCAGGGGCTGCTACCTCTACGGCGATAGAGCCGAATACCAACCCTGTCCTTTGTGAAGCTCGTGACTCCAAGGTGCCGGACTCCTCTCTGGACTCCGAACCTTCCGCGCCCCTGCCAATCGAATCCGATTGGGTGCCGATCATGGAGTTCACCGCTGCGGACATCTTTCAGCACTCACCCTTTGGTGACATCCTGAATTCGCTAAAGTGTCTCTCTTTATCAGGAGATCCCTGGCCGGACTATGGTCAGGATGGTTGGGATGCGGACGACGAAGAAATTCAAAGCCCACCCACCACCCACTTCATAGCCACTTTCGATGACTTAACCGACATGCTAGATTTCGACTCCGAAGACATCGACGGTATGGATGACGATGCAGGAGACGACCAAGAACCAGCGCCTACAGGGCACTGGAAGGCCACCTCGTCATACAACATTTACATGGTGGACATCCCAAAGGATGAGAATGGTGATGGAACAACGGAGGACGACCCCTCCAAGAAACAGCCTAAGCGCCGGCGTCAGCGGCGCCGCTCTAAATCCCACCACAACAAAAATGGAGATTCCGGCACCGGAGACAATAACACCCCGGACAGTGCCGAAGACAACCCCCTCCAGCAGGATTCAGTGTAGGAGGATGGAGAAGCCAGCCCTCATGAGAGAACGGCAGACAGAGAGGTAGAGGACGATAATTATATGCCTCCCTCTGAAGACGAGGCAAGCCTCGACGACGACGCATTTGTCGTACCTGAGGATCCCGTCGAACAAGAGCATTTCAAACGCAGGCTTATGACCACGGCAAGCAGCCTCAAGAAAAAGCAGCAACAGCTTAGAGCTGACCAAGACTTGCTAGCCGACAGATGGACTGAAGTCCTTGCGGCCGAAGAGTATGAACTCGAACGCCCCTCCAAGAGCTACCCAAAACGCAGGCTGCTACCCCGATTAGAGGATGAAGCACGTAAACCTACATCACCAGCGCATAATATGGCCGACCGGCCACCTCGTGGCCGCGACAGAGAGGCCTCTTGGCCCTACACTCAAGCCACACCCCGGTGCCGCTCAAAAAATACCAAGGCGCGGGAAAATGCGTCAGACCTACGGGATATACTCGAGGACAAGGCAAGGCAAACAAGATCGATCTACGGATCGCGTGGGCGCCCCACAATACGTGATAACAACCGTCACGCCAGATACAACAATTCCGGTTGGGCCGAACACAGTAGACAAAGCTCGTTTGAGCTGCGTCGTGATATAGCCCAATATAGGGGCGCCGCACACCCACTATGCTTCACAGACGAAGTGATGGATCATCAAATCCCTGAGGGTTTCAAACCCGTAAACATTGAATCATACGATGGCACAACAGATCCAGCAGTCTGGATCGAGGACTATCTCCTCCATATCCACATGGCCCGCGGTGACGATCTACACGCCATCAAATACCTCCCAATCAAGCTTAAAGGACCAGCGCGGCATTGGCTTAATAGCTTGCTAGAAGAGTCAATCAGTTTCTGGGAAGACCTGGAAGCCGCATTCCTTGACAACTTCCAGGGCACTTATGTGCGACCACCAGACGCCGACGACCTAAGCCACATAATTCAGCAGCCAGAAGAATCGGCCAGACAATTCTTGACACGGTTCCTAACCAAGAAAAATCAAATCGTCGACTGTCCGGATGCAGAGGCCCTTGCAGCCTTCAAACACAACATCCGCGACGAGTGGCTTGCCCGGCACCTAGGTCAGGAAAAACCGAAATCCATGGCAGCCCTCACAACACTCATGACCCGCTTCTGCGCGGGAGAGGATAGCTGGCTAGCTCGTAGTAACAACATGACCAAGAGCCCTGGTAATTTGGATACCAAGGACACCAACGGCAGGTCGCGCCGCAACAAGCACAAGCGCCGCATTAATGGCAACAATGCTGAGGATACGGCAGTCAATGCCGGATTCAGAGGCTCTAAACCCGGTCAGCGGAAAAAACCATTCAAAAGAAATACTCCGGGCCCGTCCAATTTGGACCGAATACTCGATCGCTTGTGCCAGATACACGACACCCCCGAAAAGCCAGCCAATCACACCAACAGGGATTTTTGGGTGTTCAAGCAGGCAGGCAAGTTAACTGCCGAAAACAATGACAAGGGGTTGCATAGCGATGACGAGGAGGAGACCCGGCTGCCAAACAATAGAGGACAGAAAGGTTTCCCCCCCACAAGTGCGAACGGTGAACATGATATACGTAACCCACATACCCAAAAGGGAGCGGAAGCGTGCACTCAGGGACGTATATGCGATGGAGCCAGTCACCCCAAAGTTCAATCCGTGGTCCTCCTGCCCGATCACTTTTGATCGAAGGGACCACCCCACTAGCATCCGCCATGGCGGATTTGCCGCATCGGTTCTAGACCCAATCGTCGACGGATTTCACCTCACTAGAGTCCTGATGGACGGCGGCAGCAGCCTGAACCTGCTTTATCAGGATACAGTGCGCAAGATGGGCATAGACCCCTCAAGGATTAAACCCACAAAGACGACCTTCAAAGGCGTCATACCAGGTGTAGAGGCCAACTGTACAGGCTCAATTACACTTGAAGTGGTCTTCGGATCCCCGGATAACTTCCGAAGCGAGGAGTTAATCTTTGACATAGTCTCGTTCCGCAGCGGCTATCATGCACTGCTCGGACGAACCGCATTTGCAAAGTTCAATGCAGTGCCGCACTACGCATACCTCAAGCTCAAGATGCCAGGCCCTCGAGGAGTCATTACGGTCAACGGAAACACCGAACGCTCTCTCCGAATGGAGGAGCATACAGCAGCTCTCGCGGTAGAAGTACAAAGCAGCCTCTTAAGGCAATTCTCGAGTCCGGCTGTTAAGCGGCCGGACACCGTCAAGCGCGCCTGGAGTAACCTACAACAAGACCACCTGGCACGTCCCGAGCACGCATAGCAATGCGGCCCCAACCCCAGCCCTAGCGTAATCGCGAAACCAGTACCACGCGTACATAACTACGCTCTGGAGATACCATGGGCATAGGGGTAGGGGCACGACCACGGCATGCCCGGAGAGCGGCTCGACCGCACCAGGGGCTCCCAATTGGGTCATTCTTTTTTTCTTCTTATTCTCAGGACTCCGTTTTGCAGAAGCCCTGTCCAGCAGTAGAATTGCTGAACTCACGATGCAACAGCCAGGGAAGCAGAAAAGCTACGTCGAGTGTCTAGGTGGTCTCTATTACGAGCAGTATACCTATTTTACATACCATCCCGCAGCCTACCCCTGGAGGGGGACATGTTAAATAATCCCATCCCTTGCTTACCGCACTATTTGCATCGTTCCGCTTTCATTGCAGTATTTTTTTAATAAACAATGCATCGCTTTTTGCCTATTATTGCATTACTTTTTCTATCTATATATGTTCACTTATGACATGTTGCATCCGTACGTTTTGGTACGGCCAAATACACCAGGGGTTTAAGTTCCCCAAAATATGGTGTGATAAGTCCGAACACTTTCACAAGTGCGGCACCCCGAACTTATAGCATTATATGCATCGGCTCCGAATCATGTCTTGGGTCAATAGTTGGGTTTGTCCGGCTCCCATGTTTTGGTACCTTACGTTCCGTTATATCGGCTAAGGTAGCGCTGGGAGAACCACTGCGATTGTGCCCCAGTTGAGCTGGGTTGAGCACCTCAGTGGAGAAAGCTAAAACTGACCGTCATGATAGGGCGAGAGCCGGTCGCTGTTCGAGAGGTTTTTTCAAGTCCCTAAAGACTTATGCCGCTTAGAGCGAGGAACCGGCTTTGTCCGGCCCAGGCGTGGATAGCGCCCCGAATTCGGTCTTCCGAACACTAGGGGCTTCGCCGAAATTTAAAATTATAGAATTCTATGGCTAAGTGGGAGTGTTCAAGCATTATAAGTCCGGTTGCCTCGTTCGTTGTGTTGAGCGCCTCCCTCGAAGGACCCAAAAATGGGAACAAGAGCGCTCAAGTTTATCCCGAACACCCCAGCACTCGTGGCATGGGGGCTGAAGCCAACGACTTGCCATCTCTCAAATTTGATAAACGGCCGCACAGAAGGTAATATTTTAAATTAACAAGCGTTGCTTAGCGCATATTAACAAAGTCTTCAGCGCACAGGATAACAAATGCGAGTCTACTCAAAAATTACATCTTTGGAGCATTCACCCGCTATAAGGCGGGCACCCTTCAGGACGTTCTCATAATACATCTCGGGCTTGCAATACTCCCTGCCCGGCGGTGGAGCGTCCGTCACAAGCTTCTCAGTGTCCATCTTGCCCCAGTGCACTTTAGCATGGGCAAGGGCCCTACGGGCACCTTCAATGCAGACGGAGCGCTTGACGACGTCAATCCATGGACAGGCGTCCACTAGCCGCCGCACCAGCCCGAAGTAGCTCCCAGGCATGGCCTCCTTCGGCCACAGCCGAGCTATGAGGCCCTTCATGGCCTGTTCGGCCACCTTGTGGAGCTCGACCAGCTGCTTCAGCTGGTCGCTCAGGGGCACCGGATGTCCAGCCTCAGCATATTGAGACCAGAACACCTTTTTCGTCGAGCTCCCCTCCTCGGCCCAGTAAAACGCGGCAGCATCGGACACACTGCAGGGCAGATCTGCGAATGCTCCTGGAGAGCTTCGAATTCGGGCAAGTAACAGATAATTCACTTTTACATGCTTGCTTTGCATGAAGAATGCCTTACCCGCCGCTATCTTCTTGATCGCCTCAATTTCCTGGAGGGCTTTTTGGGCTTCGGCCTTAGCGGCTTTGGCACTCTCAAGAGCTGAGGCGAGCTCGGACTCTCGGGTCTTCGAGTCACGCTCCCACCTCTCGTGTTTTTCCATGAAAGCCTGGAGCTCTTGCCGCACCTCCGCCACCCGCGCCTCCTGCTTCTCTCGCTCGGCGCGCTCCACCGCCGCATTGCTTTCGGCCTTGGACACTGCCTCTTTTAGGGTCGCCACCTCGTTCGGGGCCCCTACAATACTCACGTTATTCCTGTCATTTTTTGCAACCAAATCCTTTCCATAAGGTATTACTTTAATAAGGTATCACTTACCTTCCTTGTCCTCGAGCTGCTTCTTGGCAAGGCCGAGCTCGTTCTCGGACCGCTCGAGGTCTTGCTTCAATGCACCGACCTCCGCAGTCAGTGCGGCAGAGGTCAGCAGCGCAGCCTGCATTCCCATATTGACATGCTTATGTTAGACTCCTGCGTATATCTTTTTAGATCCTCAGTTCGGCTTTTCTTTTCGAACACCAAACTGGGCATCAGGGGCTACTGTCTATGCGGTACTATTTTTACATATCTTAATTACATACCTCAAAGCCTAATAGGAGGATGGTACAGGCTTCAGTCAGCCCGCTCTTGGCGGACTGAACTTTCTGGATCACCGCTGAGGGAGTCCTGGACTAGGGGGTGTCAGGACAGTCGGACTATCATCGTCCGCCGGACTCCAAGACTACGAAGATACAAGATTGAAGACTCCGTCCCGTGTCCGGATGGGACTTTCCTTGGCGTGGAAGGCAAGCTTGGCAATACGGATATGTAGATCTCCTACCATTGTAACCGACTCTGTGTAACCCTAGCCTCCTCCGGTGTCTATATAAACCGGAGGGCTTTAGTCCGTAGGACACAACATACATTACAACAATCATACCATAGGCTAGCTTTAGGGTTTAGCCTCCTTGATCTCGTGGTAGATCCACTCTTGTACTACCCATATCATCAATATTAATCAAGCAGGACGTAGGGTTTTACCACCATCAAGAGGGCCCAAACCTGGGTAAAACATCGTGTCCCTTGTCTCCTGTTACCATCCGCCTAGACGCACAGTTCAGGACCCCCTACCCGAGATCCGCCGGTTTTGACACCGACATTGGTGCTTTCATTGAGAGTTCCTCTGTGTCGTCACCGGTAGGCTGGATGGCATCTTCAATCAACAACACTGCCCAGGGTGAGACTTTTCTCCCCGGACAGATCTTCGTATTCGGCGGCTTCGCACTGCGGGCTAACTCACTTGGCCATCTGGAGCAGATCGAAAGCTACGCCCCTGGCCATCAGGTCGGATTCGGAAGCCTAAACTTCATGACCGACGCACGCGGAGACTTGATCTTCGACGGGCTCGAGCCACAGCGAAGCGCGCCGCACTGTTACGATGGGCATGATCTAGCTCTGCCGCCGAACAGTGCCTTGGTGGCCGCACACGAGTCCGCTCCGACTCTCAGCTCGGAGCCGATCGCCCAGATCAAGGATCGGTGGTTGGACGCCACCTCGGGGGCTTCAACTTCCACAGCGATGGAGCCGAACACTAGCCTTGTCCCTCACAAAACTCGCGACTCCGAGGTGCCGGACTCCGGACCTCCCGCGCCCCTGACAATCGAATCTGATTGGGCGCCGGTTATGGAATTCACCGCCGCGGACATCTTCCAACAGTCGCCCTTTGGCAACATCCTAAATTCGCTAAATCATCTCTCGCTATCCGGGGAGTCCTGGCCGGATTATGGCCAGGATGGTTGGGATACGGACGACAAAGAAATTCAGATCCCACCCACCACCCACTTTGTAGCCACTGCCGACGACCTAACCAACATGCTAGATTACGACTCCGAAGACATCAACGGCATGGACGACGATACCGGAGACGAACAAGAACTAGCTCCTATAAGGCACGTAAAGACCACCCCGTCATATGACGTATACATGGTGGATACCCCAAAAGGAAGCGACAACGAGGACCAACGGGGCACGGCAGAAGATAATCCCGCCGACAAACAACGAAAACGGCGATGCAGACACCGCCCTAAGTCCCGCCTCGACAACAACAGCGCTCTTAATGACCCATCAATACAGCAGGGCAAACCAGTGGACGACGACAAGCAACCGTCCGAACAAGACGAGTCAGACAATCAGTCCGGGCCCGGTGGAAAAAATAGTCCGGACGATCTCACGCCGGACACACCGCCGGAGAATAAAAACCTCCGGAAAAGACTCGTCGCCACCGCAAGAAGTTTGAAAAAGGAAAAACGGAAGCTCAAAACAGCGGAAGATACACTCAGAATGAGGTGGAGCAAAGTTCTCAAAACCGCAGACAAATACGGCAACGGCCATCAATCGAAGAGCTACCCGAAACGCAAGCTACTGCCAGAATTTGATGAGGAGGCCATAGAGCCCCCACAGTCAAAAAACAAAGAGGCCGCCTGGCCGGATAGACGGCCAGATGATAGGCCAAAATCTGAAAGCGGCGCCGCATATAAACCGACTAACGACCCTGGAAGGACAGATGGCCCAGCCAGGTCCATTTACGGGCCAAAGAAGAGGACCCCAGGAGGTAATACAACACGCCAAGCATCCGAAGACATCGGTGCACCCAAATACAGGGGCGCCGCACACCCACTATGTTTCACCAACGAGGTGCTGGATCACGAATTCCCAGCAGGGTTTAAACCCATAAACATAGAAGCCTACGACGGAACAACAGACCCTGGAGTCTGGATAGAAGATTATATACTACACGTACATATGGCTAGAGGAGATGATCTCCACGCCATAAAATACCTACCCCTCAAGCTCAAAGGGCCAGCCCGTCATTGGCTCAAAAGCCTCCCGGAAAACACTGTTGGAAGTTGGGAAGAGCTCGAGGACGCGTTTAGAGCAAATTTTCAAGGAACTTATGTCCGCCCTCCGGATGCAGATGATCTAAGTCATATAACTCAACAGCCCGGAGAGTCGGCGCGCAAATTCTGGAACAGGTTCCTCACCAAAAAGAACCAAATAGTCGACTGTCCGGACACCGAAGCCTTAGCAGCTTTTAAACACAACGTTCGAGACGAATGGCTCGCCAGACACCTCGGCCAAGAAAAGCCGAGGACAATGTCCGCGCTAACAAGCCTCATGACCCGCTTTTGTGCGGGAGAGGATAGCTGGCTAGCAAGATGCAGCACCAGCGACCCAAGTACATCCGAGATCAAAGATGGAAACGGAAAATCACGGCGCAGAAAAGAGCAGCACCGGAATAAAGAGAAAAGCCCGAAGGGCATGGCCGTCAATGCCGGATTCAAAAGCTCGCGGCCAAACAACAAAACACCGCCCCTTAAGGATAACAGCGATGAGCTATCTAGTTTAAACAAGATTTTGGGTCGGATATGTCAAATCCACAGTACCCCGGAAGGCCTGCAAACCACACCCACCGAGATTGTTGGGTTTTCAAACAGTCCGGCCGGCAAAACGCCGAACACAAGGGGCTCGACGCATCAAGCGAAGATGATGACAAACCCCACCAGCAGAGCACCGGAAAACAAAAGACTTTCCCACAAGAGGTCAAAGCAGTAAACTCACTTCATGTGATAATACGGAAAAATAGTGCGGCACCCTCTAAAAAGGGTTTCGCACGGTCCAACCCAGCGGAACATAGAGATTGGACATCAAAACCAATCACTTTCGATCACCTGGATTATTCCAGAAGCGTTCGAAATGCAGGATGGACTGCCCTGATATTGGATCCTGTAATCGACGGACTATAATTTACACAAGTCCTGATGGACGGAGGCAGTGACCTAAACCTGCTGTATCCAAACACAATCCGCAAGTTGGGGATAGACCCTACTAAAATTCGACACAGCCGCACTTCCTTCAAAGGAGTGACGCCAGGCCCTTACGCCAAGTGCACAGGCTCCCTATTACTAGAAGTTGTGTTCGGATCACCGACCAACTTTCGACGCGAAAAACTAATCTTTCACGTCGTCCCATTCAAAAGTAGCTATCAAGCACTCCTGGGACGAGAAGCTTTTGTTCGCTTCAACGCCATACCACATTACGCGTCTCTTACACTTAAGATGCCCGGTCCACGTGGCATCATTTTAGTGCAAGGGTCATTCAAAGACCCCGGACACAGTTAGACGAGTCCGGCATAAATAAGCTAGGGGCTCCCCAGCCACGCACCCCTTCACAAGGGGCTGCGCGCACAAGAACAGCGAGCTCATACAGACTCTGCTTTGCTTATTTTTATTTCTTCTTTCGTATATATTCTTTTCGAACGAATTCCTTTCAAACTAAGTTCCTCTCTTTTTACAGATGAACAACGTACACACCCGTCCAGGATAACGGCACAACGGAGACACAGGCGCAGACGTGCAGTAGGGACCCGTCGCGAGGATTCTTTTCAGATTAAGACCCTGCGTAAACCGTTTTTACTGTCTCTTGTTGTTATAATCCCTTGGTTTCTTATTATAACCAAAGTGGAACCTGACATTTTGGCATCGGCCGCGTCAGAAGACCATGCTCGTACCTGGACACTAGGGGCTTAGGGCATTGTTCCGCCCATTACCATAAAGACCGAACACCTTAGGGAGTGTTCGGCGTCTCGAGTTAGGCCTTATATGCATCAGCTCCGAATCATGTCTTTGGTCAAATGTTGGGTTTGCCCGGCTCCTGTGTTTTGCTGCCTTACGTTCCGTATCATCGGCTAACGCGGCACCAGGAGAACTACTACGATTGTGCCCCAATTCGGCTGGGCGAGCACCTCAGTAGAGAAAGCCGAAAACTGACTGTCATGATACAGCGAGAGACTGGTCAACCACTCGATCGACTACCGGAATGTTTAGAATTCCCCGCTTTAACGAAGGACCGTTTCCCAGTCAGGCACACACGCGCCCCGAACTCAGAGAAGCGCGGTGCCCCAAGGGGCTATGTCGTAGCCCCACCCTCGAACTCCAATGGCTAAGTGAAAGTGATAAAGCATCATAGTCCGGATTGCCTCGTTTACTACGCTACCACCTCCTTAACAGGACCGAGACGTCGGATTAAGTGTGAAAACGCGCTATTTTTTGCGAACACCCCCGCACCTTATGCGTGGGGGCTGAAGCCGAAGACTGCAATCTTTCAGGTTATACAAACGTATACATAAACAGCCGCATAAGAGATATTTTAATACTTGGAACGCACAAGTATACAAGGCGGTTACAGCATAATCATTGTTTTACAAGGTAAAAGCATTCATTTGAACGTAACATTTTTCGAGCACTGCGACTCTATTACACGAGCGCCACGCATAACTTCCCCAAAATAGTGCTCGGCGGGTAATCGGCTTTCGTCCGAACCCGGGGCCGCAATAGCGGTGGCATCCATATCTGTCCAATGTGTCTTCACACGGGCAAGGGCCATCCGCGCACCTTCTATGCAGGCCGACCGCTTCATCTCCTTGATATGCGGCACCGCTCCAAGAAATTGCTGCAATAAGCCGAAATAGCTCGTCGCCTTGGGCCTCTCTAGCCAGACATGAGCCACAATATCAGTCATGGCAAGTCCGGACAACCTGTTTAGCTCAGCCCATTCGGCCAACCGATCGGTCAACGGAAGTGAACGGTCCGGACTATGGAATTGAGACCAAAATAGCTCTTCCGTCTTGTGATCCTTCTGGCTCCGGAAGTGTACAACGGCATCAGCCGCACTTGCCGCTAAGTCCATATATGGATCCTCCGGACCCCACAGCTGGCCAAGTTGGGCATACTTTGGGTCCATAAACCGGCGACGCAACAGAAACGGCCTGCCAGCCACAATATCTCCGGCATGGCGCAGCTCCTCCTTCATAGCCCGCATCGCAGAACGGGCATCCTTGGCTTCGGCGGTGGCCTTTCCCAGGTCTTCCCGCTCCGATAGGCACTCCTTTTCAAGAGCCTCATTGCGGTCGGCAGCATCCTTCAATTTCACGGCCAATTCAGCCATTTTTTCCCTGCTTAGGCAGTGTGCAGCCTTTTCGGCTTCCAACTCCTCGGCCGCCCTCAAGGCAGCCGCATCACTCCTTCGGGCTTGCTCCTTAGCTTGAGAAAGCTCGGCCCGAAGGCTCTCCACAGCAGCAGCACCGTCTGTATCACAGCATATACATTATCAGAGGCGGGCTTTGACCCCCCTTAAATAAGTGACTGCGGAGAATTCATTTACCTTGCGACTCGTCAAGTCGCCGGTTGACAAGCGCGATGTCTGCATCCGCCACGTCAAGTTGCCGCATTAACTCGGCAACTCCACTAGTCCGACTAGCCCCCGGACTATCCGCCACCTGCATAGGAACGGCGATATTCATTACCCGAGATTTTGATCCTCGGCACGCTGTCGCTTTCGACAACCTACCGAGTCTCAGGGGCTACTATCTACACAGGGCGCACTTCTATGTGCCAAACTGTCAAAAAAGGTGTGTCGTTCTTGCGTACCTCAAATCCCGTCAATAAACTCCTGACGGCATTATGCAATCCGCTTTCGGCGGACGAAATCCTTCCAATCACCATACGCATCAAAGCACGGTGATCTTCGGAGATGGACGCCCTCTCAAGCAGATTCTTCAACTCCCCCGGCCGGACACTAGTGGGCGCCGAACTCTCCGGCCCCTCCGGACTCTGGGATACCCTCTGTGACGATACTTCAGGCTCATCTGCCCTATCCGACGGTGCAGCAGACGGAGGCGTTTCGCTCTCCATCATCTCCAGACGAAGATCCCCCGAAGACGAACTCATCTGAGAAGGCCGCAGATCCGAACTGCAAGGTAAAAATTTCGGTCATCCACAGAAGCACAAATAGGGGTATTTTCTCATTAATGAACCCCCCTTTTTTTACTCACGGCTCGCTGGAGGGCTGATCCTTTGGAGACGATTGTACGTCCGGACTTTCCCCGGACGCAGGACCCTCCGGTAAAGATTTCTTCCCCCTCTTAGGGGCTTTGGCCTCCGGGTCTTTGGAGGCGGTCCTCTTCTCCCCCTGGAAGGAGAGATTGTCGATCCCCCCCTCTTCAGGCGCCCCCTTGGGCGAGGTGATAGCTCTTCTATTTTCCCCATCGCCCCCTTCTACGGGTGCGACCTCCAACATTCTGACCAGCACGGGCTCCGGTGCGGTCTCTGGGAGGGGGGCCGAACACCGTATCAGCTTCGATCGCGCTACCCACTCCTGATGAAGAATAATGGGTTAGAAGGCGAATTTCAGAAAAGCAAACAAACAGAACGTCCGGACTCTGAGCTACTTACCTGTGTATCCGGGCAATTGCAGCTTAGGCCTGCGTCCTCGGTCAATTCCGGACATGCCACCTGCGGTCCGAAGAACAACTTGTACATCTCCACGGGCGTCATACCCATGAAGTGTTGAAGAGTTCGTGGCCCCTCCGGATTGAACTCCCATAACCGGAGAGGACGGTGTTTGCAGGGCAGAAGACGCCTGATTAGCATCACCTGCATCACCACAACCAGATTGATCTCCCTCGCTTTGAGGTCTCGAATCCGACCCTGCAATGAGGGCACGTCTTCGGACGGCCCCCAATTGAGCCCTTGGTTGACCCACGACATTAATCGGCGTGGAGGTCCCGGGCGGAATGAAGGCGGCGGCTTTTGCTTGCTACCCTTCGGAGCGGTGACGTAGAACCACTCCTGCTGCCACAAGCCGAGCTCCTCTTGGAAGGAGCCCTCGGGCCTCGGCCCTCTTGCTTATGGCCGCCCCGCCGCACTCCGCTTGACGCCCCCCGATCATCTTCGGCTCCACATTGAAGGTCTTCAGCCATAGGCCGAAGTGGGGGTGACGCGGAGGAAGGCTTCACAAACAATAACGAATGCGGAAATATGGAGGATGGACTCCGGAGCAAAGTCGTGAAAATCCAGCCCGTTGTAGAACATGAGCCCTCTCACGAAAGGGTCCGTCGAGAAGCCTAAACCCCGAAGGAGGTGGGATACGAAGACGACGTACTCACCGGGCTCGGGAGTGGGTACGGTCTGCCCTCGGGCGGGCAACCTGTGCGAAATCTCGTAGGACAGGTACTTGGCCTCACGCAGCTTTAACACGTCCTCCTCCGTGACGGAGGAGGGCATCCACCGGCCCTGAAGGTCGGAGCCGGACATTGTTGAATATCCGAAGCGCTCGAATCTGGGGCTCTGGGTGTTGGAACTTGGAGCAAGGAGAGGATTCGATGGAAGATTGAGAAAAAGAAACGAGCCTTGGTCCCCTTATAAAGGGGGAAAATACCAAGAGCCGTCTCCGTGACCGTTTGGGATTCACCTTCGATAGAGGAGGCATGGCGACGGGCACGGTTGGGTTACCCACGCTCGTATTGATGAGAATCCTGGAATAAGGGGAGCACGATCTCTGCTTCGACAAGACGTGCCAAGGAAACCGCTTCGCTAAATGTGCTGAGGTGGTATAATATAAAACGATTCAAGTAAAGGCCTGGTAGCGGTGTGATGTCATGCCGCAAAATACGTCAGCAGATTGGATTTATGTGCATTATTCTCTCTACGGTGGAATGTGGAATTTATTTTGCAGAGCCGGACACTATCCTGGTGTTCATGATCTTCTCTGGATTATTCAAGGGAGGAACCCGCCTTGCAATGCCGAACATTACGCGCGCCGGACTTATCATCATTGAAGCCTGGTTTAGGGGCTACTAAGGGAGTCCTGGACTAGGGGGTGTCCGGACAGCCGGACTATCATCGTCCGCCAGACTCCAAGACTATGAAGATACAAGATTGAAGACTCCGTCCCGTGTCCGGATGGGACTTTCCTTGGCGTGGAAGGCAAGCTTGGCAATACGGATATGTAGATCTCCTACCATTGTAACCGACTCTGTGTAACCCTAGCCTCCTCCGGTGTCTATATAAACCGGAGGGCTTTAGTCCATAGGACACAACATACATTACAACAATTATACCATAGGCTAGCTTTAGGGTTTAGCCTCCTTGATCTCGTGGTAGATCCACTCTTGTACTACCCATATCATCAATATTAATCAAGCAGGACGTAGGGTTTTACCTCCATCAAGAGGGCCCGAACCTGGGTAAAACATCGTGTCCCTTGTCTCCTGTTACCATCCGCCTAGACGCACAGTTCGGGACCCCCTACCCGAGATCCGCCGGTTTTGACACCGACAACCGCACTCATAACAGTGCGGTGCTCCTCGTTGATAGAGGCGCCGTTGAGCGCCTCCAGCAAATTATCCGGCGACTCCGGCTGGACGGAGGTCACCAGCGTCGCAGTCTCGCCCTTCTCATGAAGGGGCCGCCCGCCGGACTCCAGAACCACTACTGGTTCCGGTGCGGAGTCCGGCCCGGGGCCGAACTCAGAACCCTTTGGGGGTTGATCCCCCACGTGCCCAAGGTCCGGAAGGTTGCCCTGCGGCACCTCCGGAACCTCCTCCTGGCTAGGCCCCTTTTGGGACCCCACCTCGGCGTCATCCGCAGCACGAGGAGAGGAGACGGACGGACGTGAAGTGCTATCCACGTCCGATGGCGCCAGGGAGCCGCTCGTTGAAGTGTCGAGCCCGTCCTTGGGCGGGCTGCAGGGTTATATTCGGCGATTAAGATTCTATGCGACAAATGAGACACCATGAGTTATTCTGGTATTCGGACACTTACGAAGTCGCCAGGGGCTTAGTCCTTGGCGGCCACTCCTCCTCATCGTCGTCGGTGTTGGTGGAGTAGTCCGGGGGGAGGGTCCTTCCCTTCTTGGACCCTTCGGCCTCCCCCGCTGGGGAGGCCTTCCTTTTCTTCTCTCCCCCCGCTGGGGGAGAGGCCTCTTTTTTCTCCCCCTCGTCTTCAGGGGAGGAGTCCGCCTCGGAGTCATCGGACGATGAGTCCGATAACACCTGACGCCGGGAACTCTTTCGGGTTCCCGTGGCCTTCTTCTTGGCCTTCTTCTTCGGCACCACATAAGGCGCCGGAGCCAGCAGCCCCATTAATTGGGCGTTCGCTGGGTCTTCTAGCAAGGGAGCCGGACAGTTAACCTGCCCAGACGTCTTTTGCCAGGCCTGTCAAAGGTAAAGGGAGTTTAGATCCCGCATAGAGTCAAACTATGGAAACTAAGCGTCCTGTAAAGGGTAAAATAGCTTACCTCGCCGGCTTGACGCTGCGAGTTGAATCCGCGGTCTTCGGTAGCGGATGCGGGAGCCTCGGCGCTCTTGAACAGCACCTTCCAGGCATCTTCGTACGTAGTGTCGAAGAGCCTGCTCAAGGTTCGGTGCTGTGCCGGATCAAACTCCCACAAATTGAAGGCCCGTTTCTGGCACGGGAGGATCCGGCGGATGAGCATGACCTGGACTACGTTGACAAGCTTGAGCTTCTTATTCACCAAGGTTTGGACGCAAGATTGGAGTCCGGTCAGCTCCTCTGAATCACCCCATAATAGGCCCTTCTCTTTCCAGGAGGTGAGCCATGTGGGGATGCCAGATCTGAATTCGGAGGCCGCTGCCCATTTAGGGTTATGCGGCTCGATGATGTAGAACCACCCCGACTGCCACCCCTTTATGGTCTCCACAAAGGAGCCCTCGAGCCATAGGACGTTGGGCATCTTGCCCACCATGGCACCTCCGCACTCCGCTTGGCGGCCACCCACTACCTTCGGCTTGACATTGAAGGTCTTCAGCCATAAGCCGAAGTGGGGCTGGATGCAGAGGAAGGCCTCGCACACGACGATGAACGCTGAGATGTTGAGGATAAAATTCGGGGCTAGATCATGGAAATCTAGGCCATAGTAGAACATGAGCCCCCGGACAAATGGGTGAAGTGGAAAGCCCAGTCCCCGAAGGAAATGGGGGAGGAACACCACCCTCTCATGGGGCCTGGGGGTGGGGACGATCTGCCCCACGTCTGGAAGTCGGTGTGCAATGTCGTTGTGCAGGTATCCGGCTTTCCTTAACTTTTTGATGTGCCCCTCCGTGACGGAGGAGCCCATCCACTTGCCTCCCGCTCCGGACATGGCTGGGGAAGGTTGAGCTGAGATGTGCGGACTTGGGCGATGGAGCTCGAGTACGCGAAAATGGATAAGCAAAGGAGGAAGAAGGCGTAGGTGAAAAGGTGGGTCCTTATCCCCTTATACGGACGGACGAAACTATGCGTCCCCACCAGCCTGGTAAAACTCGCTTATCTCCCAAGCACTGTAATCAGTGGCGCGGTTGGGTTACCCACGCCCGTATTGATGAGAATCCTAGAATAAGGGGACACGATCTCTGCTTTCACGAGACATGCCAAGGAAACCGCTTCGCTAAAACGCGCGGATGTGGAACAGTAAAAACGATTCGAATAAAGGCTTGGCTGTGGTGTGATGTCACGCCACGGAATACATCAGCAGATTGAACCTGTGTAAATATTATTCTCTCTACGGTGGTATGTGGAACTTATTTTGCAGAGCCGGACATTATCCTTGTGTCCAAAATCTTCTATGAAGTATTCGGAGGAGGAACCCACCTTGCAATGTCGAAAACAATATGCGCGCCGGACTCGTCGTCATTTAAGCCTGGTTCAGGGGCTACTGAGGGAGTCCTGGACTGGGGGGTGTCCGGATAGCCGAACTATCATCTTTGGCCGGACTCCAAGACTATGAAGATACAAGATTGAAGACTTCGTCCCGTGTCCGGATGGGACTTTCCTTGGCGTGGAAGGCAAGCTTGGCGATACGGATATGTAGATCTCCTACCATTGTAACCGACTCTGTGTAACCCTAGCCCTCTCCAGTGTCTATATAAACCGGAGGGTTTTAGTCCGTAGGACGAACAACAATCATACCATAGGCTAGCTTCTAGGGTTTAGCCTCATTGATCTCGTGGTAGATCTACTCTTGTACTACCCATATCATCAATATTAATCAAGCAGGAGTAGGGTTTTACCTCCACCGAGAGGGCCCGAACCTGGGTAAAAACATCGTGTCCCTTGTCTCCTTTTACCATCTGCCTAGACGCACAGTTCGGGACCCCTACCCGAGATCCGCTGGTTTTGACACCGACAGTCACAAAACAAGGGCAGCCAGTAACTTTATTTGACCACTCAATTCCCAAGAAAAAGTGCATCTTGTCTGCAGCTAGAATGGAGAAGTTACTAAAGAAAGGAGTAATGGGATACATTTTACAAATTCAGGAGATGGATCCAGAAGATGAGAAAGAACACTCCCCAGCACCTGCTCCTCTCAAGCCCTTATTGCAAAAGTATGCAGAGATTTTTAAGGAATCAGAGAAACTACCTCCTCAGAGGAAATGTGATCACAAGATTGTGTTACAAGAAGGAGCAAAGCCTCCTAATCTGAGACCTTATAGAGTACAACATTACTAGAAAGCTGCAATGGAAGAGATCATAAAACAATTGATCAAAAAGGGAGAAATTCAGGAGAGTTTCAGTCCTTTCTCCTCTCCTGCAATTATGGTCAGGAAGAAAGATGGGGGATGGAAGCTCTGTGTAGATTACAGAGAACTAAATGCAATCACAGTCAAGAACAAATTTCCTATGCCCATCATTGAAGATCTACTAGATGAACTCCATGGAGCTAGAGTGTTTTCAAAGTTAGATCTCAGGTCTGGGTACCATCAAATCAGGATGAGCATAGAGGATATTCTGAAAACTGCTTTCAGAACACATACGGGCCATTATGAGTACAAGGTGGTTCCTTTTGGGTTATCCTGTGGACCTGGGACATTCCAAGGTCTGATGAACACAGTGTGTGAGGAGATAAATGAACCTAAAGCAGAGAAAATCATATTAGTTTTCTTTGATGATATGTTAGTGTTCAGTAAGTCAGTGGAAGAACACTATACACACTTAGAAAGAACTTTTGCTGCTCTGAAGAAACATGAACTGTATGTCAAATTGTCCAAGTGCACTTTTGCAACAAATCAGGTGGCTTATTTGGGACATATCATATCAGAGAAAGGAGTAGCTATTGACCCGGGCAAGATACAAGCAGTGGTGGAATGGCCAACTCCAGAAAATGTGAAGCAACTCAGAGGTTTCCTAGGACTGACTGGCTACTATAGAAGATTTGTCAAAGATTATGGGCAAATATGCAGGCCTCTGCATGACATGCTCAGAAAAGATGCCTTTCAGTCGGGTCCTGACCAAACCAAAGCATTTCAAACTCTGAAGACGGCAATAACCAGTTGTCCAGTCTTAACATTGCCAGATTTTACTATGCCATTTACAATTGAGGCAGATGCATGTGCAAAAGGGATTGGGGCAGTGTTAATGCAAAAGGGCAGACCAATTGCTTTTCTGAGTAAAAGTTTGGGACCCAAGTCTGCTGCCCAATCTATCTATGAGAAAGAAGCCATGGCTATATTAGAAGCATTGAAAAAGTGGAGACATTATGTATGGGGAAATAAGCTAATAATCAAAACAGATCAACAAGCTCTTAAATACATGGCAACACAGAGACTGACTGAAGGAGTACAACACAAACTGTTACTAAAGCTACTGGAGTATGATTATACAATTGAATACAAAAAAGGAAAGGAAAATACAGTGGCAGATGTCCTGTCCAGAAGGGACAGTGTGTACTCCATGCAATGCCATAATGCTACTATGGTCATTCCCACTTGGACTGAAGATTTAAGAAATAGTTACCAAGGAGATCAGGACACTGACAAGATTCTCAAGAAGGTCGCCACAGATAATGAAGATCCACCAAAATTTTCCACTCACCAAGGCCTGTTGAAGTACAAGAACAGATTGTATGTAGGAGCTGCTACTGAGTTCAGACAACAGTTACTGCACACTTTTCACTCTTCTGCTCTAGGAGGTCATTCTGGCATTAAAGCAACATACCACAGGATTAAAAAAGTGTTTTACTGGCCAAACATGAAAAAGGATATTGAACTGTTTGTCAGCCAGTGTCCAGTATGTCAGTTAAACAAAGTGGAACATCTGCATCCTCCTGGGCTGTTACAACCATTACCCATACCTGACATGGCATGGGCTCACATCACCATGGATTTCATCACAGCTCTGCCAAATTCTCAGGGAAAGGAAGTCATTCTGGTTGTGGTGGATAGATTCACTAAGTATGCACATTTCCTACCACTAGCTCACCCTTATTCAGTTCAAACAGTTTTTGACACGTTAATGGACAATGTCATCAAGTTGCACGGCCTTCCTGTGTGCATTGTGTCTGACAGGGACCATATTTTCACAAGTGCTCTCTATCAGGAACTGTTTAAGGCTTTTCGAGTGCAAATCAGGTTCAGTACTGCATCTCATCGTCAAACAGATGGCCAGTCTGAACGAGTGAACCAGTGTCTAGAAGCATACCTAAGAGGAATGGTATTTCAAGAACCAAAGAAATGGATGAAGTGGTTACCACTGGCTGAGTTATGGTACAATACAAGTTACCACACTTCATTGAAATGCACCCCATTTCAAGCCTTGTATGGATACAAACCGCCTCAAGTAGCAGAATTTGTTATAGATCCATCACTATCTTCAGTGGCAGCAGTAACAGTCACTTCTAGAGAACACATGGTATAGAGATTAAAGGCCAACTTGGAGCATGCTCAAGGCAGAATCAAGTACTTTGCAGATCAAAAGAGAATAGAGAGGCAACTAGAAGTGGGAGATTTGGTGTATTTGAAGATCCAGCCTTATAGACAAAATGCTTTTGGACTAAGAGGATCTCTCAAACTGCGGTCAAAATTCTATGGACCATACAAGATTTTGGAAAGAGTTGGGGCAGTTTCTTACAAGCTTCAGTTGCCAGAGGGCACAAATATACACCCAGTTTTCCACATAAGCCAATTGAAGAAGCACATCGGCCATAGAGCAGTACCATTACCTCATGTTCCTTTGGTCACTCCAGATGGATATGTCAAAACAATTCTAGTGGCAGTTCTGGATCGTCGGGCGATTCAACGCAACAAGACCCGAGTGGGACAGTGTTTTGGTGCAATGGGAAAGTCTGGGCTTTTCTCAACAAGACATTTCCAGGGCATAAACTTTTTCGCCTCGAGGACAAGGCCGTCGTCAAGGCGGCAGCATTGTCAGGACCTACACCACGTGACTACTAAAGAAGAACACCGAGCAAGGGAGATTCAGATAACGGACGGTCAAGATGCGAGAAGAACGATTCGAAGCCGATCAACGGTCAAGATGGAGTCACTGTCATTTCACCCCGTTACTATAATGTATCCATTGGAACAGTAGTTACTTGATCGAGCTGGTCGTGGTTTATATGCTGGGCACCGAGGCTTGTTCGGGCATCTGGAATATTCGCTAAAACTAGAAGTAGATAGAACCCTAGCTTTCCTAGCAACGCGGGTATCTGCTCATGCGATCCCCTTGTATCCCCTGTACCGAACTAAATTTGATCGATCAAGAGTAATTTCAGAGAACAACTCAAGCAGCCATCGATCTGGGTCTTACATGCACCGCGCTACGCACCTGTTTTACATCTGCGTGATTGTGGAAAAAGGGTCTGACACGTAGGGTCCACATAGCTGGAAATCTCGGCCGGGATCGTCGCATTTCTGGTGCACCAAACATGTCCAGGGTCGAATTAGACCGGGATTCACAGGTGCAGGGTGTAGATTTTTTTTCAAAACTATGACATATTTTATAGCATTTTCGGAAAGTATAGCATGATTTGGATTAAAATCAAAAGTAGCAGCCCGTCGGCCACGCGCTGGCCGAAATGGGACTTTTCGGCCACCACTAGGCCGAAGTACCCTTTTCGGCCTCCTCTTGGCCGAAATGGTGGGGACCTGGCCGAAAAGGTACTTTTTGGTCAAATGTTGGCCGAAATAGACTTTTTGGTCAAGTTTAGGCCGAAAAGTCCTTTTTGGTCTCGTGTAGGCCGAAGTTGCATGGCTCATACATTAGGCTGAAATGTATTTTTCCGCCACCCGTTTCCCGCCAACCCCTTCCCGCCATATGTTCCCGCCAACCCCTTCCCGCCATATGTTCCCGCCACCTGTTTCCCGCCAACCCATTCCCGACTTATGTTCCCGACATACCGCAGTCATTCTTTCCCGCCATTTTCTCCTCTCTATCTATAAAAACCCCCTTCAGGCGGAGGTGGATAAGCATTCCAGTTTAGTGTAGTCGAGATGTCCCATTATCCATTCGATCGTAGTTTTCACCCTGGGATGAGCAGGACTCTTCTGAGTCTAGTTACCGATTTCAGGATGGACAATAGGATAGTTCCATGGGACGAACTCATTGGTAGTGACACCATAATGAATGAGTTGGCTCACCAATTACGTAGGTCTGGGTGGCCTGAAAGGACCTATGAGGAGGTACATAAAGAACTTCTTAGGTTGCATGAAAGGTGGAAGAAGGTGGTGGTGCCGAAGAGTGAAAGTTTCAGAAGGATTTCAGCAAATAATCCATCTTTATGGATTGAGGAGAGCGAGGACGAAGATGATATCTTCATGTCGCCGCTTCCGGGTTCTGCATCGTCGAAGGGCAAGAGTTCTTCATCGTCCAAGGGCAAGAGTTCTGCATCCTCGAAGGGCAATAGTTCTGCATCGACGGATGGCAAAAGGACCGCATCGTCGAAGGGTAAGAGGGCTGCATCAAGGGAGGATGACGATGATGACTTCATGTAGTATGTAAGATGTATTCCAGTTCTACCATTTTATTCAGATGTACTTGCATTATTAGTTTGTACTTTATTATTGTAGGGCATTATGTTCTATCTGAATTTCATTTTGTAGTATGTAAGATGTATTGCACAAGTTCAGCCGCACCGTTTAATTCAGATGTATTTGTATCTTAATTATCGGTTGTAGTCTATTTGGAAATGTAACTGGAATAAGAATACGAATTAATACTAATATGTCTCTCGCATACATAAAACAACATATGTCTCCTGATCAGATAGAAGCAAGTGTGATAGTAACACATACATGAAGCATGTCTCATACATAAATACTGACTCACAGCTGTGAATAGTCTGAAACTAACATAGATAATGACACATACATAGATAGATAAGCATATCAGTGCGGGGGACGACGACGAGTCTGGGTCTTCCTCGGGCGAGGACCGGAAGGGCGATAAGCGCTGAGGCGGTGGACGAGGCTCACGATAACCACGACCATAGTTAACCTCGTCTCTCATGGTCTGTGTCTCCTGTGTCGGTGGCGGTGGTGGAGTGTGAACCACTGTCTGCGAGAAGTCAAAAATGTTTGTAGCTTGGTCATCACCCTCGCCGTCGCCCTCAAAGTACGAAGCTCCACCACTAAGCATCGGTGACTGCACTGAATGAATGAACGGTTGTGACTGGTTGCCGCCTGCGGTAAAGTAAAACATGTAAAATTGATACAAATGCATGAACGAAGCACCACCACTAAGTATCAGTGACTCCTGAGAATGTAGGAACGATTAGTACACTGTTGAAAAGAATGTAGTGAGTAGTGTTACCTAGTTCCATCTGCTGATGCCAGTAACGCTCCCTAGCTGTGAAGGAGGTGGCTGATGCCAGGAAGAGCTCCCTGGCTGTGAAGGAGGTGGCTCATGCCAGGAAGAGCTCACTGGCTGTGAAGGATGAGGTTCTGCATGGTGCACAAAGGGTCGTGGTTCTGAACGGTGCACAGACGGTCGTGGTTCTGAATGTTGTATAGAGGGACATGGCGGACGATGTGCTGGAGGAGGAAGTGCAACATCCGAAGACTGTCTATACGTAACAGCTGCGTAAATCCCGCGTAGTTTGTCATCAAGACGCCTCAACCATGAGACGCTCTCTCATGGTGGGATATTTTCTCCCCTCTGAAAGTGGTGCATTAAGGCGAAAACCTCCTCTCGCGCCTGTATTGTCAAGTCACCCTGTACACAAAGGGTTAACCAATTATATCCTCGTTGTATGATATACACCACGAATAGATAACCAAGCGAATATGTCCAGGTTAACAAAAGACTTAACATATGAGAATGTAGGCACGTACCGCGTGGTGTATGCTTCCCACAACAGAGGCAGTTGGGTACATATCGCTGGTGAGAGGGGCTTCGATCTGATCAGGAGCAGCTGATGGAACCAAGTAGATCCTCGTTGTATGACGGTAACGCTGCAGATACAACCCGAACTTTTCCCAGTTAAAGGGACGAACCTCACCCCAGATATTTGTCGCAGCGGTAGTCCATTCGTCAACGTAAGGGGTAATGCTCTTAAGCCAATAAGCCATGGACTTGTTTCCTCCTAGGCGACTGTCCCTAAGATTAACATGCGCGATACATGATTAGATATATTATGAATGCAGAGCTGACAACTAAAATAGTATTAGTACTTACTTGTGCACGTGTTCTAGCAAGTGTGGAATATCTGGAATCTGAGGCTCTTGATATAGACCGAACTGTCTCATCACCCTATGAAGAGACATCTCCTCAACCGTCACGTCGAACACCAACTTGGCCTTGGTCATCCAAAAGTGCCGATCTCTAGTGCACAATCCAGAAATCCCAACTGGGTACCTCGATGATATAGCCTAAGGCGAGTATGGCTCCCAGATAACTTGATCCTCGTGCAAACTATCAAACTGCGCCGTGAAGGACGGGTAGCATCCCCTAACCTGGATATGCGCAAACTGTCTCTGTGCATGACAACAAATAAGCATTAGTAATACTATTGAATGGCAAGAAGTAATTGAATTAATTGTTACTTAATATAAAAGTACCTCTCGCCATGCCTAAACAGATCCCATAGTAGGCAAGTCACCGATAGCAGGCACATAAGCCCCAGCTAAGTCCTCCAAACCAAAAGGTTTATCAACGTAGACATAGGGTCGTCCAATAGGGAATCTCTCGTATGACCAGAGCTGCAACAATAATGGACATCCAACAAGACTACATTTTCTAGACTTCAACAAGCAAGCTTTGCACAGGCCTTTGTACGTAGCCACTAACACAGCAGAACCAAAACTCCTCTGTAGAATATCCGCAGGGCAACGTGCGTCAGCTATCTCTCGTGCAATACCGATGAGTCGTGCATAGACAGTGGTCACGTGGTTCTCCGTAAACATCGTCTTGCCGAACAGCCAAAGAATATATGCCTCTAGGGACCGGTCAATCTGTGCCTCCGACAACTGAACATCGGGATATCCTAACGAGACAATCTACATAGAAACGTAATGATTGTATGAACACCGGGCAACTAAAAAAACAACATTTGTTTAAGTGGCCGTGATGGTTACCTGAAACTGGCTCAACCATCTAAAGAGAGGTCCGTGAGGATCATTGTCTATGGCCCTAGCAGTCGGGATCGCAGCCAAAAAATGGGTCTGCATCGCTGCTTGCCAACCAGATTCTGCCTCTAAGGGACCTATGGCAGCACCGGCTAGAGGTAATCCCAACAAGTAAGACACATCCTGTAGAGTAGGCGCCATCTCTCCCCAGGGAAAGTGAAACGTATGTGTCTCTGGTCTCCATCTATCTACTAAGCAGGTAAGGAGTGACTTGTCGTAAGAGAAACGTTTCACTTGCCTCTTATGTAACTGCAATGGTTCACCTGCCTCATCTAAGTCCGGACCATCAATCCACTCATCCAATGTACCCTCAACCAGTCGTGCCAAGGGTAGAAGTCCAGCCCAACTTAACCTACAAAATAAAGAGATTGTTAGCGGCTATGAAAAGTATGTCAAACATAGTAAGTCATTATATGGACTCCATTAAATGCACACATACCTATCAACCCATGAATCGTGTATCATCCAGTTAGTCTTTGGGGTACGAGTGACCAACACGTCTAACTTGTTGCCCGCTTCCATAAGGGCGCCCCGGTGCTTTCTATCGATGTTACCATTAAGCAACGGATACGAAGACATATCTGCAATTCAAACAACAAATCTCAGGTGCAAATAAAACATAGTACAACATATTACATATCAAAACATAGTCCTTGCATATTACATATTAAAACATAGTCCTGACATATTACGAATTAAAACATAGTCCTGACATATTACATATTAAAACATAGTCCTGACATATTACGAATTAAAACATAGTCCTGACATATTACAAAATTAAACATAGTCCTCACATATTACATATTAAAACCCACTATGACACATTATATAGCTTGTGAGTTATTTCTTCCTCGTCCACCCCTTCGGCCTCGACTGCCACGACCACGTCCGCCTCTTGCTCCTGTTGTCGCAGTCGTCGATGTGGACGCACCATCTTTGTTCAGGTCAGGACAATATTTCATCCTATGCCCAAAAGCCGCGCATAACAAACATTGTCTTGTTGCTCCACCAGCTTCAGACTGGTCCATATCGTTCCTGATGCGACGGGTATTTCATCTTCCCCTACTTGTTCGCCGAAGGTCTGGATGCGGGATGTATACTCTCTCACCGTCGTTTACCTTGTTGAAATTGCCGACGACTCTAAACCCTGTCATCTCGCCTGTCCAGGTGTTGAGCACTGCCTCTTTTAAATAGTGAGGACACGAAGGAGATAGCATCCAACTCAATCTGGCCACAGGCAGCCAACACATGAGAGCAAGGATGGTGCAACAACTTCGGTTTGTTGCATGTACACTCACACGTTGGATAAAATTCCGTTCCAATTGTTACCTCGTGTGTCTTCACCTCTTGTCCAGAACCAAAACCATCGGTAGGAAGCTAAACCGCTTGATTCCCTATGAGTCTGAGTCTGACAGTGTGCTTCTTTGCTTTCTCTATCTTCTTTGCCATGTATTCCATGACACGGCTACAATAAGGTGTGTTCTGATTATCTTCAATATGCTTCTTTGCTAACTTGTGTCTTTCTCTGAAATATCTCAAAGTGCCATGGAATACAGCCTCCACAATAGCTGTGAGTGGCAATGCTCTATTCCCTCTCAGCACGAAGTTATACGCCTCTGCAAGATTGGTTGTTATGTGGCCATACCTAGCTCCATGTGTGTCATGCAGCAAAGACCAATTCACTGGAGGCTCTTTCTCTATCCACTCAGAAAAATTCTTAATTGCCCTTCCCTTCTTTCTCGTAGTATTAGGAGGGTCAATTGCTGGCAAGTCACAAAGACCTACTGGCTCCTCTAGCTCCGCGATGAGTGCTGCTAATTTAACCTGATCTTCTTCCATTTTCTTCCTCGCACGGACCTACTTCTTAGTAAACTCATCTAGTTTTGACCAAATAAATCCGTATTTGCGTTGCTGGCTCTGCTTGCATAATTTTTTGAACAAGTTCATCACCCGCTTGTTCTTGAACTATGAGAAAAAATTAGCCCCAAGATGGCGCATGCACCACCGGCTCTGCAAGTCCCTCCAAGGTGTTGGTTCGTCAACTATTGGATTACGTAGTGTCTTCACGGCCTTCAATATACCAGCATGTCTGTCATGAATGACACACACGTTTGGTCGGTCCTTCACAATGGCAATTTTCACTTGCCGGAGGAACCATACCCAGCTGGGAAAGTTCTCACCCTCCACAAATGCCATGGCAAGTGGGATGATTTGATTGTTCCCGTCCACACCAATAGCAGTAAGGATTTGCCCTCTATACTGACCGGTCAGGAATGTACCACCCACAAACTTAACAGGAGGACAATGCCGAAAAGCTTCGATGCACATAGCGAAAGAGAAGAACACGCGTTTCAACACCTTGAAATCTGGTATACTCAGCAACCTCATGTGTTGTACGTTCACATAAGTGTCGGGATTCCTCTCCTTCAGTATGCCAAGGAGACGGACAACATTATCATATGAGTCGAAGAACGTCCCAAACCTTTCCTCCATAGCCTTCTGCTTAGCCCTCCAAGCCTTCCCATAAGGAATGACTCCATCTGACCTTCACTGTTGATGTATGTGTTTTGCTTCCATATCTTTCTTCTCTACTATCTCTGTATACATGAGTTGCGCAATGAGACTTGAAGTCAGGTTCGGAAGCTTCACCAGCAGGTTCTTCCTCATACAATTATGTGGGACAACAATGGTGACAACCCAGTGGATGTCATACTTCGGCACGTGCCTGTGCACCTTCCCAGGACAACCTGTTTCAACACATTTCACAGTATAGTTTGTTGGACTTGATATGTGTGTCCGGAAAACCCTCTATGTAGACATAGCCCACTTTATCACCGCATACTTCAATTTTTTCTTTGTATCAAACATAGCCCCTATTTGTACTTGGTTCAGATTATACTGCCATGGAGTCTCATGGCCATCGTTGACCGTAAGGCCGATGGATATGTCCTGCTCCCATGCAGAAGGAATCGGTACCTCAACTTCATCCTCAGAATTTTCAGAATCCAGTTCCTCCACCAATCCATCCTCATCCTCTTCCTCCATCACCTCTACATTTCATCCCTTTCCTCATCCCCATCAGCAAAACCAGAACCAGCTAATATTATCGACTGACTACTCTGCCCAGTATCAGGACCACAAACATTGTGTGGCACATAGTCCGACTCTTTCTCGGATTGGCTAGCATCCACATCTTGTGGTTGTGACCCGGATAAAACAATCTCGTTAGCCACTTCACTGCCCTGGTCGGGTTCATACCCATTATGGAGTTGTACGATGTTCTCCTCCTTCGGCACAGGTTGCACAAGTGCATATGGGTGGATTCTTCGGTCTCGGCAGCGTCTTAACAAGGACAACCAATGTTGGCTCCTATCTACCGGCATCAACTCCCACTTGACATTTTTACAAGATTTGGTCCACAATGCATGAGTACTGAACATAATGTCCAGTCTGTCCGGGTCTGCTAGTGTCATGACGCCATTTTTAAACTCGCTTATATCGAACATTACCAGCGCCGTAGTAAACATTTAGATTTACTGATTCAAACATTTTCACCTGTCAGACATTGTCATCTTCTCATTAATCACAACGAACACTAATATTACCCTCTATACTAACTTAAATTCCAATCACCCCCAAGACGCACCTCCACCTCCACAGCTGCTGCTCCCCCACAACTCCTGCTCCTCCTCATCAACACCTCCTGCCCAACCGCACCTCCTCCTCCCCACCATGGCTCCTCCTTCCCTCCATGGCTACTCCCCAAACGCACAGAAAACTATCCCATAGCAAAAAAAAACACCGTAGGCTGTTTGGGATTGCTACGATCTACCGATTATGTGGCTTCGATGTGAAAATGGGTGGCAAACGGAGATCAGCTAGGGGTGGTGAGGTACAAAGAAGAAACGAGAGAGAGAGAAAGAAGAACAGAGGCAAACAGGCGAGAGGAAGGAGACGCCGTGCGGCCTTATCCGATACATGGGAGGGAAAAGGCTCTTCAGCCGCTGCCTAGCCAAAAAGGCCCGCTTCGGTCACTATGAGGCCGAAGCTACTATTTTCGGCCTGGCCTCCACCAACGCCCTGACAGACTGCTAGTTTTGGGTTTTTTGCGTTACATGCTATAGTTTCCAAAAATGCTACATAATACTCCCTGCATTCCTAAATATTTGTCTTTTTGGAGATTTCAAATGAACTACCACATACGGATGCATATAGACATTTTAGAGTGTGACATATTTTAGAATATAGATTCACATATTTTGCTTCATATGTAATCACTTGTTGAAATCTCTAGAAAGAGATAAGGTATTGAAAACAACAATGATCTTGAGTTGGGTTAAAATGGACTTTTTCCCCACAGAAGTCGGGCCGCAAATGACAACTGTCGTGTCCAACCAATTCAAAGCACTGCACCATTCAGACGGTCTTTTTTATTCATCGCTGATTATGGCCGTGTTAAAAAAGTTTGGTTGTATTTGGTGAAGTATTTTTGAATTTCCAGTTTCTTTTAGGGAATCAGCCTATTGTTTAGTATGTCTAATAAGAGGACCAAATGATCATCTGAGCCACACATAGATAGTAGATCAAAATGTAATAACATAATTCATTTATTTCTTATGTGGAGGGATAGCAGAAATCTCATTACATCATCTCTATTTCAACATGGAACCAATGCTTAACAGCAATAAACCTCTTGCTAAATTTCTTCCTTGTCCATTTCATATGCCACTTTAGGGCGAACGGAAACAAAAGAAAATGATTCTCCAGTTGTGCTGCCTTGGTGCTCCACAGAACTGAGCAGTGCTCCACAGTTTCAAACTGATCTGGTGGCAGACTTGCTAATGGACAAGCATCTCCTGGTCAAAAATAAAAATTCTAAAAAAAAAATGATAAAACAGAGAAGCAGTATTGGAGTTCAGATTCTATGTTAGTCATTCACAAAGATATTACTGCTGCAATCACATCTAGCTGGATTGTTCATGATAATCATAAAACAAACTTAAGTGAAAACAAAAGGAAATAACATAATAACTCAAATTCAAACCAAAAGAAATAGTGGCCATTGATGCTCAGATTCTATGGGTGTATAAATGTCGTTCACAGGGATTTTCCGTCAGTACGAAGAATGTTTTATAATCACTGCACCAGAAAAGGATGACTTACTCATCACCAACAAAAATAGAAGAGAGATTAAACTGGAATCTGGGGGCGAGCGTAACCGAACATCCATCTGGACGGATTTGTGCTTTAAAAGCCACCTGAATACATCTCAGGAGCACTGTAAACTCGAATGCCAAAACAGCAGCCAAACATTCAAACAGTGCTCCCCACATAACAAGATGAAAACAGCAAACAAAAGACAACAAAGAATGAGGATATTCATAAGGCTCAGACATCCAAGGAAGGAATTAGCAGCATTAGCTCTCAAGCCTGGCTGGGCGAAAGCACTTAGGCGGCATCTGCGAATGTTTTGAGAAACAAGCCTTATATTTATCATCATCGCCATAACATATCCCCAAGAGTGAACAAATCATAAACAAGTAACTTGTGAAGCATAATAACTAGCTCCAGATCAACCAAAAACTAGGTTCATATCAACAAACAAAAAACAGAGAAAACATAAGAGAGAATCCCTCAGAGACCCATTTAAAATCATGCACACAGCTGAAACAAACCAGGTGCAAATGGAGATTCCAGCCCTGACCAAACCACAAAGGTTATAGCCAAAGGAGGACACATGCAATGGTGAGAAACAGCTGTTGTTTACAGTGTCATACGGCACTTCCTGGTCCAAGAATCTTCACCGGGATAATTTAAGTTGAACAAAATTAACAATATAATAAAATAAAGAAAATCATACACTACTGGTTCCGTGCCTCAGAAAGCCGCAAAAATATCGTCATTCAAAATCAGACGGTAATTCCAACATAAAGCTAATCATCATAGGCTTCAATTACTTTGCAGGACTCTAGTGTAATCATAACTGGCAAGCAGACAAAAAACTAAAACAATGACTAAGATAACATGGGGTATCATCAGAATATAAAAGCCTTCTCATCCACAGGAAAATAGGCACTGTGTCAGAAGGTGTCCTAAGATTGAATAAGGTTTCATCACATGATACAGACGAAATCAGGAAGAAAATAAATAAATAAAAACTGATCTATAATGGATTCAGTTGCAAAGATGACATCACACAGGCAGCTAATGCCACCCCTCGGATCAAGTGTTGGATTATGCATCAATACCTCCTCACAATCCAAACAGATCATCTAGATTGAAAGGCAAAAATAACGACAAAAAAAGTGACATAGTTGCTCAGTGGTGGCAATGTTTAATTGGTTCGATTCTGCCAGCAATGTCGTCAATGCTTTCAGAAGAGGGAGCTTGTTATCCTCACCGCAACTACATCCTCCAAAGGAAACAAACAAACAAACACATCAGACAAAAAATAGGAATGAAAAAACAATGAACGCCAGAGTAAAACGAAGGGTATCAGATGGCTCGGTTCAGCGGGATAATCGGCATACAAATCAACTCCTGAGAGATGACCTGTGATTTGGTCTGTTGAGCTTGAATATTTGCAAATCGTCACTGCCATCACCCAAGAATATTTAGTAGAAAGGAAATCGAACCAACTTTTAAATTTTCATTTGCCAAGCCAGATTTAATAGTATGTCAATCAGCAAAGATCCACTTAAGCAGACCCTAAGACTGGGGCGACAAATTTGAAATCATCATCCTCACAACTGAAACAGAGATCTGCTAACGATGTTCCTTTTGTACTATACAAGATTATTCAAGTCTAAATTAATATCAGATGTTAATGTGCAAAAAGAAGACTCAGAATATGGGTGGTGATATAGCAGGATGGTCGGCAAGGCAAACAAATGCCAGTTACGACGAACGAGACCAAATATCAATCTTCACCGTCCTCTACAACAAATTCAGACATGAGGAGATTGCAAAAAAATTAACAAGCAAACGAACACACAAAATGTTTGATTCTCAAGAAAAAGCTGAAGGTTGTAAGGTCATCAGATAGGAGCGAAAGACTATTTTTGTTCAAGTAATCACGATTTGATCATATGAACTATGCACTTGTGATCATCATCCGACCTTAGCAAACCAATAATTCAAGAGAAAAAACAAAACGACAAAAAAAGGACAGAAGGATTAAAGGGATCGTGATGCCTCAGAAGGAAGGCAGTAGGTTATGTAATCACTAGTGATTTCATTGAGAAAGGTTCACACTAATCATCATCGGCACCACGAAACCACAAAATAATCGCAAATTAAAAAAATGAGCAGATCATTGGCCTCATAGAGAAGATTAGATCGTTCCACATGAAGAAAATTCGGACATATGCTTGTCATAATTAGTTTAATCCTCGGCCAGCGACAAATGAAAAACAAAAGAAAAACAGCAGCTGCGGGGGACGGCGATTCTAATCAAGAAGAGGACTCGGAATATGGGTGGTGATATAGCAGGATGGTCGGCAAGGCAAGAAGATGCCAGTTACGACGAACGAGACCAAATATCAATCGTCACCGTCCTCGAGCCAGATGCAAAAATCCCCACGGGAAGAACAAGAACCGAAAACGGGTTGCAGAACAAGAAGGCAGATCGAGATCTGATGGGTCAGAGGGTGAGGAGGGGGAAGAACCGGACCTGTTTGCTGGGATGGATGGGAGGTGGCGGCGTGGGGAAGAAGGGCATCTTCGCCGCTGCTTATATAGAAGGGTTCAGGGCGTTAGGGTTTGGCAGGGGCGCCGGGCCGACTTGTGCCGTTGGATGGTCGGTCGTGGCTGCGTTTGCTGTGATCTGCTCGGCCCGTAGGCCCAGAACTAACGGGCCTGACGAACCCATCCATCCGACTGACTGTTTATCTCTTTTTCCAATATAAAGAGGAAGAGGCCCTAAAAAAAAGAGGAAGAAACTTGCTATTTTCCAAAATTTGCCTGGGCGCAGTTCAATGGGAAATGAAAATATTAGTCAGAGAAAGGGAAGTTAAAGTATCAGGTAGAAATGTAAAATAGTATATGGCCTTTAGATTTTTCACTCATCATCTGTAGTCGGTGTCACAACGGAATTGCGACGAAGATTACTAGGCGTGCAGAAAACCGTCCACATGATCACGGGCATTGATGATACAATAGCAAGAGGGCGAAATAATGCTGCGATCTTTTCAAACAAATCATTGTGAGAAGGTAAATTAGGCCAAGAATCTGTGAAAGGACACCTCCGACAGTAAGTCATCCCAATAAGACTTTTTGTTCTCCAAAAAAAATGACACATTTTGTTAGAGTTGAAGGCTAAGTGATACTACAAACAACCATAAGTATAAACAATTACACAGCCGTAAAAACTAATCAAGGACAACTACGTAGAATACAGGGAGGTACGAGCAAGTACATGCCAATCGTACCTTGTTACATCGGATAAGAACCGTGTGTGAGCAGTGGCGTAGCCAGGATTATGGATTAGGGTGGTCCAATTGATATATAAAGTGTTTACAACACGAATACAACGTACCAATATACTAACAGAGGCCGGGCTATTTAGCTAAGGGGGCAATGCCCCCCCCCCCCCCCCCCCCCCACCTCCACCCCCCCAAATTTTGTCTAGCTCCAACACTACATACTAGTATATAATTTATTAAAAGAACACATTGATAAGTTTAATTCTACAACTCATACTCTGTCTTCGCCTCTCCCCTGACAGATTTTTCCTAGCTTCGTTACCGAGCACTTGTATATAATTTATGAAAAGATCACATCGATATGATTGATTTTGCAACAATTCTATGATAAAAAAGTTTAATTTATCAATTGTAAGTTCAAATGAAACCACATTAATCATTAATGAGTTGTCTCAATTTATCAATTCTGATTTTCTATACGCACTCACAGTTAAACTTATTCAAACCTTGAAGGCAAAATCATGCTTTAAATTGGATGAAACCATACTTTTAATTAGAGAGATGAGAAGTCGGTGGTGTTCCTGCCTCGATGGTTTGGCTTGTCATGTGCACGTGTTGCTAGACGCTGCCTCATGTTTCCTCTAATGTAGGAAGGTGTTGGGCCCCCAAGTGCAGATGGTTGTAGCAAGCAGCAATTTTAATCAAGTGGATGATCCTTAAGGTTTATGGAACCCGTAGGAGCTTTGGATTGTAGCTAATGATCATTACCTGGAAACGAAAATACAGAACTTGCCTTGGCCCCCAACGGAACTAGCAAAATTGTCGGTCTTACTAGCCTTGTTAATAACAAGGATTAATGCAACTTGTGTTTGAATGTATTGACCGAAACAAAAGAAATGAAAGTTCAGGTTATAAAAGAAATAAAAAGTACAATGATCGAGGTTCAAAGCAGTAAGGATGAATGGATTGGATCCATAGTTTTACTAGCGGCATCTCTTCAAATAAAGGTAACATGGCATGGTGAACAAATTACAATTTCTTATCGATTAAATTGGATTTTTTATGAGTAAGATTATACATGACATAATTGCACATGGCATCACATTCGGGCATCCATAGACAGCTAAGACAATAACATCTATAGACTGTACAAAGGAAACAGGGAGCTAGCAATCAATCATGTAGTCGTTCATTTTTGGCTTGAGCCTTGAGCGTGCGCTGCGGCTTGCTAGTTTTGTTTACATCTATAGTAAAGTATAGTTTTTCTACAGCTAAAATGAAGTATTGGGCCCATTTACGGAGTGCTCATAGACCACCTGCCAACCCTGCAGCTACGCCACTAGGTGTTGGTATCTATAATTAAGGAGCGAAGACAATATCAGGATTACCAGAATCCACTGACATGTAAAGTGTTGATCTGGTCTTACTATCTTAATTGCGGAAATGACCATGCATATGATAGTGTTGGTGTAGGACAGTATAGGAAAACAATCCTTGCATGGAGGAGTTCAACTATGCAAGGATAACCTACCTACTGAGCATACATTTGAAGAGTATAATCACATAAAAAGGTAATTAGTATTACTAATGCACTGACACATCTAATGTACACCATGACCCGAGTTTCCATCACCTAACCTCCTACTATAGACAAATCGACAATTTAGTTTTATCACTTTACATTTACGTTATTTACTTCCTACGCTCATTACTTTGTTTCAACCTCTAGTTACTTGTTTTCCAATACGAGACTAATCTTTGCATATACCAAAACAATTAATTCACACCAGACTTGTAGCCACTTGTGTGTGACAGAAACACCCACATTACCACTCGCATCCGCTCTTCTTTTTGCAACAATTCTAGAAAAGTTGATTATTAACTGTCAGTTGGAACAAATCCCTAACGATTCAATTAGTTCATTTTACCGATTATCGATTGGAAAAAAACTTTCAAGCTTGCACTTTCAACTTGTTCAAATCTTCATAGCAAAAGCAAATTATACTTCCAGTTAAAGGAGAACAAAAATCTTACTTTAGATTGGAGTAGAATAGAAAACAAGTAGTGCTCAGCCTAATAGGGTTGTGCGTGTGCGTGCATGCGCCCTTTGCTAGTCGCCTATGACCTGTTCGCCGCCGCCACCCACCAGCACGAGCGCCCTTCGCCAGTCGCCTATCTGTCGCCGTCAGCGGGTGCCCTATCAACCTCGTGTTGTTGGCTTACGGCGCTCGCTAAACGCTAGGGTTCGAGAGGAGAGGGAGTCTGGAAACAAGGAACATCTTTTGGACTAGACTCGACCGAAAAACAAGCATCGGCTGACTAGCATACAACAGTATAGAGCAGACTCAGCCGAACAACTTAATCTATTGCTTGTATATGGACTGAGACGCTGACTTGAGTCCGATTATATTTTTTATGGAGTAGTATATACTACACTAATGGGCTCATTTCCAGGGTGGTCCATGGACCACCCTGGCCACCCTATAACTACGCCACTGTGTGTGAGTCACCTACTTCTACTTAATTACATGTCATCCTGATCCTCATGCACGATAAATCGGTCAATACATTGTGTCCATGATTTTGTTTGGCGCAATCGTGTGGTATGTGTTACAAGATTTTTTTTGTTATTAATGAACAAGTATGCAAGTAGTTTTCCCCGGACTCTGCCCCCACCCGTGCAATCTGATTAGATTGTATATAGATGTGGATCTAGGGTTGATAAAGTCAAGGGCATTGACATGCCACCATATAGAATGATCTTTGCGAAGCAACACTTGAAAATATGTCAACATCTTTTTCACATGCTTCTAAAGCAAAATGTCAAATAAGATACCAAGGGGAGATATTAAGACGGGGTGGTCGAGTCCTTTGTGGTGTGTGCCTCCGGGTGTGTATCAATGCAAGTGCAATTGGATTCACCTACTTTTTCTAGAGTTTCAATGTAAATAGTAGTACTCCCTCCGTCCCATAATGTATGATGTTTTTTGACACTACACTAGTGTCAAAAAAACGTCCTACATTATGAGACGGAGGGAGTAGTTGATATCAATAAAGCTACCAGTGTTGGCCTTCCCCGAAGCAAAAGACTAGTATAGACGTCCTTGGTTGATGATAGACAATGAAAGTCGGTGTGTTCTTTAACATTTAAGAGGAGCTTACCTTCATGTGTGGTAACTTGTACAGGATTGTAAGAATTCATTTTTTTTGGTAAGCCACTTATACACCACTCTATGAAAAAACTAAGTTAAGGGCTACGCGAATAATTTTGGAACAACGAGTAAAGTCGCACCTACTAGTCACATATGTATTTGTTTCCTCTTTATAAATAGTAGGATGTGAGTGGTGTCAAGACCATGTAGTCAGGCATACAAATATAGGTTGGTTCATCTGCTTGTCCAACTTCGTATCTTTAAGTGGGAAAACTCTGTTTGTAATTGCTAATCTGGAGTGATTATGCTTTAGGAATGAGCGGCGTTGGGAAATACAATTCAACTACCAGCACTCAGTGCATAAACTGAAACAATGGCTACCCGAAATATTTTTGGTACAACGAGTAGAGTCGCACCTACTAGTCCACCACGTCTCCGTGTCCTCTTTACACATACCAGAGATGTGAGTGCTAACATCAATGGCTCCAGTACACCTATGCCGCTAGTTAGAGTGACCTGATCTCTGGTGGCAAGCATGTCCTATGCGATGAACATGAGAGGTCACGATCATGTACAACACAACCATGGTTCTCAAAGCCATGTTGGGAATGAATTGATGAATGTTGTGTGTGCAGCAGGAGAAAGTCAAGTGTATACCGGGCGGTTACACCCGAATTGGTGAACCATGCATGCAAAAAACGATAAGAATGCCATGAAATTGTCCATTGAAAACACCTAGGTGGTCGCCACTTGCGTCAAATTGTGCAAAGTTTATCAGCTAATTATTCGAGTCTTTCAAAGTCAGGGATTCCACCATTGTTGGTCTATGGTCTACAATCGGCTGACCAATATGAGGTCAATTAGTCCAAGAATTCAATGTAAGACACCTCAGGCAAGCTTTGTTTTATATTACAACAAGGCAGCTCAGTAGACATTGATGATGCCGCAAGCTAATTTCAACCCCCAAACAGCAGAAAACAATTAAACAATAGTAAGAAAATACAAGTACAACTAAGAAGCATCCGGGACGGTGGTACAAAGACAAAGTCCAAGACAATAGTACGAAATCCATCGGATGAGCGACGCGTGTGCACCTACTTCTTAATTATAAATCATTTGATCCTCAGGTGTGACATATTGCTAGTGCATCGTGGTCGGGATCTTGTTTGCCAAACTGGCGTGATCTGTGTTGAAACTTTTACTTGCCAAACTGGCAGGAAGTTTGTCTCAGCTTTTGCTCGCTCCATCGCAGTCTGTGTGGATTGCCTGCAAATGTGGATGTGGATCCAAGGGTCGACAAAATCTGGAGCATTAAGCATTAACATACCACCAGACACAGCGATCGCAGCAAAACAGTTTGGAAATATGTCAACATCTTTTCATATACTTTTGAAGCAGATCATCAAACAAGATGTTGAGAGGAGAGTGTAGGAACTACCAATGCCTTCACGCACAGAAAGATTGGGCCTTATGACATCCTTTGAGTTCACCATGAAGGATACAAGTAAATGTCCACTTGACCAGAATAGCTCTGTTATAACATAATAACGGGATATTGCACATTCAGATGAGGCAAAGCTATGCCTTGGTGAGAACGAACAATAGAAAGGTTCATTTTGAGTATTTTGTGGGTATTCCTTGCCATGCTTTACAAGGCGAACTAGTCAAATTTGTTGATGCCGAAAGCTAAGTTGTACTCCGAACATTCAGAAGAAAACAATTAAACAATAGTAAAAAAAAGGATACATTTATGACTACGAAGTATCTATGGTGGTGCAAAGTATAAGCCAACTATACAAACTGCATCAGAAGCAATGCGTGTGAGTCACCTACTTCTACTTAATCGCAGATCCTTCTAATCCACGTGCGCGACAAATCGCTACTACATTGTGTTCATGATCTTGTTTGGCGAAATCGTGTGGTATGAATTCAAAGTTCTATGTGTTATCGATGAACAAATATGCAAGTAGTTTTCCCCGACTTTTGCTCGCTCTCCTGTGATCTGCTTGGATTGTATGTGGATGTGGATCTAGGGTTGACAAAATCCAGGGCATCGACATACCACCATGTACGACGATCTTTGCGGAACATTGTGGAAACATGTCAATGCCTTTTTCACATGTTTCTGAAGCAATTATCAAATAAGGTAGGGAGGAGAATTTATGAAGGAGTGTCCAAGACCTTTGTGGTGTGTGCCTCTCAGGTGTGCAGCAATGCAAGTAGAAACAGATTCAACTAAGGTGGTTGAGGCATACACAGGCCAAGAAACCATAAAGAATGAGGCTAGGGTGATTTATAATATTGTGTGGCGTTAGCGGGACTTATCGGGGAGCCGGGGAGGTAGGGTTCATCGTTACCAAGGGAATTAAATGGAGAGGTACCCACGATTGTCAAGTCTTGCTTTTCCAACCAACTTTCATGTAATAGAGTTGATGAACCACCTAGTATTTGAATCAATAAAGCTAGTAATGATAACCTGGACGCGAATTTTTGGGACATGCGGCCACGCGATGCCGTAATCCCGTGCGTCCGCGCGCGCATCGCGATTGCTACTTAATATAGGCACATTCGCTATACCTGACATGTTAATCACTAGTGCTCGTGAATACTTCGCGTGATACGTCCCGCTAGTGGGCCAGAACTCAGAGGGCATTTATGTTCGTATGAATACAGGCTTGTCTGCCCATGTCACAGTTTGGGCGATGGCATAAGGGCATGGCCATCGCGTCGCCCCAGACCTGTCGCCCCATGAGCCAACTAGGCTCGGACGCCATGGTGGCAGACGAACCGCTGCTTGCAGGTGACAGTCGCTGCTTGCAGAAGAGGCTGGTTCTCCATAGGAAAAAGAGGGAGAAAGGAAAAAGGTAGAAGAAAAAGGCAGAGAGAGTTGGGACAGTTCATCATTCCCTGACGCCATGCTTTAGTTTTCTTCACCGGTGGCTTCAGGATAATGTAGTGGCTTCAGAAAAGAGCGTTGGATGTAGAAAATTAGAACCTATAGCCTCATTTGTTTCCATCTAGCTGGATGTACGGAGGCAGCACCTAGGTGCTGCCCCCATTGTACATGCCCTAACTGCTCTTGCGATTGGCAGACATCATTAAGCACACGGACTCGCTGGTGACGTGTATTGTACTCAAGTTGTGGCCTTGGGAAAAGCGGAGACTTGCATAGTAGCATCTCAGACACTATATCTGATGCTACGTCTTTTGTTTATTTGGCTATTATCGAACGCGCTGACATTTGTTCATCCTATTGATACATTAGCATGTCGACTTTTTTGAGGGAGAGTTCAGGTTCAGGCTCTCTCTCCCTCCCCCTCCCCCCCCCCCCCCTCCCTCTCTCTCTCTCTCTCCCCCCCCCCCCCTCCTGTGTTAGCAGGTTAGCATTTTAATCTCAAATCGATCCCGTCTAGTTGATTCTTAGGTATGGCACTAGGCAATCACATCTGTTTCGTCTGTTTGACCTTAGCATGAGCGATGGTTTGGGGAAAGTCCTGGGCATGGCTCTTTGACATCATCTCCATGTCCATTAATCCCTGTTGGGTGGCTGCATGGCTGTCAGGAGGCATTTATGCTTCATTGGCTGCCATTAAACGACTGATGGTAGCGCGTCAATATTTTATATCTGGTGGCTTAAAAGGGTCACTCCTTGCTGGTTTGGTGCGTATCACATGAGGACTAAAATTAGACTTGCATGGTTAGCCGCCCAACGGAAATTAAACTGTCTTACTGCTCTTTAAGTACAACATATCAATCTGCTTTATTAGTACATGAGCACGCACAGCCCACTAGCAGTTACATGGAGCGACATGGTGCAGAAAATAAATACTTGTACTACATGTCACATGTCAGACGATCTAATGGGTTTATAGTGCTAAAAAAATGATGACGACGACGATCTTTTTGTTGTGTGGTTGAGCTTCAGTTGTTGTGGACGAAGAACATGGCCACAAGAGTGGCACGGGATGAAAAAGTTCGTAAGCCGCAAGAAGGGTCTACTCCTTGCTGATTCCTACACCCAGATCCTGCATCCTCCATGCCGCACAAAAAAAAATTCGGCCTGAGAACGATAGATGGATGGAAAGGTCGATGGCGAACTTACACCCCCGTGTTGCACTCCGGGCAATGAATGAGAGGGAGAGGAGCCACCAGCTGGGTTGCGGTGAAATGGGATGCAGGTGGTGTAGAGCTGCGTTGGGACATAGATGAACACATACTTCTCAACTGCCGTTAGTCTATGACGTGAGGGCAAAAGAAGATGAGTTGAGCAGCCAAAACAGGTGGGGAGAAGAACACATGCTTGTGAGCTGCGGCAAGACTGAGAGAAATGGAGAAGGAGCAATGAGAAGGAGGGTTGGGCAGCAATGACAAGCTAGCCCAAAGTTTAAAAAGACAGTGGGGAGCGTGGTGCAGCAAGCTGTTGGAACTGGGATGTAAATGTAATGAATGCGCCCCTCACTTCAATGCCTGAGCCTGCCTTGCAGGCCATCTCCTGCAGATGTCAGTTGCAAATACGCGGGCTATACCAAATGGCATACGGGGAATAGAAAATGTTATACCGGCCATAAGTATTCGAGTTGCACGAATCACATGGAAACAGGCGGTGTGGATAACGACCGCGCGTGGCTGCATGTCCACTCGCGATTTACCGTGATAACCTTCCCTATAAAAAAAAAGACTGGGGGCGTCCTTGGTGGATGAGAGATAATGAAAACCGGTGTTTTTTTTAACATTTATTAAGAGGAGCTTACCTTATCTTTAGAAACTCCATGTGTGGTAACTTGTTACAAGATAGTAAGATTTCAATTTTGGTAAGGCACTCAGTACTATACACCAGTCTGTGAAAATCTGAATTAATAGCTACATGAATAATTTTGGTACGACGAGTAAAGCCGCACCTACTAGTTACATTTGTATATGTTTCCTCTTTATAAATAATAAGGTGTGAGTGGCGACTTGACCCATGTAGCCAGGTAAACAGTTATACTGTTATAGATTGGTTCCTTATTTGCTCGTCCAACTTCATATCTTTAAGTAAGAAAGCTCTGTCGTAATTGCTATTCTGGAGTGATTATGCTGTAGGAACGGGCGGCATTGGGAAAAATAATTCAAGTGATGAGGCAACATTCGGTGCACAAATTGAAATAACGGCTACCCGGAATATATTTGGTACAACGAGTACAGTTTACCTACTAGTTCAGCGGGATAGCTTTGTCCTATTTACGTATACTAGAGATTTGAGTGCCGACATCAGTGGTGGAGTCAGCACTCGGCGACCCGAGGCAGCTGCCTCGGCTCGTCGTAGCCGCTAGTTTGAGCGAAGCTCTGATGGCAAGTACGTCCTGCACGTTGAACAATAGTGAAGCCAAGATCATGGACATGACAACCATGGTTCTGAAAGCCATGGAACGAACTGATGAATGCAGTGCCAAACCAAGTGCCTGCACATGCACATTTTACATCCTACTGTGATGGTGTGTAGCAGCCTAGTAAGAGCAGGTCAATATGTAGTGTAGACCGGTCAGACCCAGTCAGCGAACCGTCACACAAGAAATTGATAGAAATGTCATAAAATTTGTCCATTGAGAAATGAGAATGCTTGGGTTGGTCACCACCAGCGTCAGATTGTGCAAAGTTTATCACATCAGCTAATTGTTCCACCAGATTGTGCAAAGTTTGTCATATCAGCTGATTGTTCCAGCAAGTATTTCAAAGTCAGGGTTCCAGTTCCACCATTGTCGGTCTATTGTCTACTATCCGCGCACAAGCACTCTGGTATGAAACTGGGATGTCAGCTATGGCTATGGAAGCATTTGCAGTAAGAGATGGTGTACGGCTAACTTCTGATTTGGGGTTTAGGAGGGTAATCATTGAAACTGATGCACAATTAGTGGTGAAACAGTGGGATTCTCTTAGTGTTGATCCTCGGAGATAGCTACCACTCTGAATGAAATACAAGAGCTAAGCGGGAATTTTGATGATTTTCGTCTGGAATTCATATCGAGGGAGGCGAATGAACTGGCGCATCTGTATGCCAAGCAATGCAATTCTTCTAGAAAACGTTGTTTATGGATAAATTGTATTCTCACCTTTCTTACGACTTGTGTAAGGAAAGAATGTAATCCCGTTGGTTGATTAATAAAGCTCTTGATTCTCAAAAAAAAATAGGAGGTTTGGTTAGTCCAAGAATTGAAGGTAACACATCTCAGCCAGGCATTGTTTTCTTTTACAACAAGGCACCTCAGTCAGACATCGTAGATGCTGAAAGCTAATTTGTACTCCCAAACAGCCAGAAGAAAAAGATTAAGCAACAGTAAGAGGCATCAGGGGCGGTGGTACAAAGACAAAGTCCAAGCCAATTGTACAAAATCCATCGGATCAGTAACGCGTGTGAGTCGGCTACTTTTACTTTTTTTTTTTTGAGGAAACGCAGGAGAACTGCGATCTCATTGCAGGAGAAAACGACGTCAGAACGTCAACTGTACAAAGGTTTAGCCTGTCGCGCGGACAAGGCAATGAAAACTTTAGGGCGAACGGAAACAAAAGAAAATGATTCTCCAGTTGTGCTGCCTTGGTGCTCCACAGAACTGAGCAGTGCTCCACAGTTTCAAACTGATCTGGTGGCAGACTTGCTAATGGACAAGCATCTCCTGGTCAAAAATAAAAATTCTAAAAAAAAAATGATAAAACAGAGAAGCAGTATTGGAGTTCAGATTCTATGTTAGTCATTCACAAAGATATTACTGCTGCAATCACATCTAGCTGGATTGTTCATGATAATCATAAAACAAACTTAAGTGAAAACAAAAGGAAATAACATAATAACTCAAATTCAAACCAAAAGAAATAGTGGCCATTGATGCTCAGATTCTATGGGTGTATAAATGTCGTTCACAGGGATTTTCCGTCAGTACGAAGAATGTTTTATAATCACTGCACCAGAAAAGGATGACTTACTCATCACCAACAAAAATAGAAGAGAGATTAAACTGGAATCTGGGGGCGAGCGTAACCGAACATCCATCTGGACGGATTTGTGCTTTAAAAGCCACCTGAATACATCTCAGGAGCACTGTAAACTCGAATGCCAAAACAGCAGCCAAACATTCAAACAGTGCTCCCCACATAACAAGATGAAAACAGCAAACAAAAGACAACAAAGAATGAGGATATTCATAAGGCTCAGACATCCAAGGAAGGAATTAGCAGCATTAGCTCTCAAGCCTGGCTGGGCGAAAGCACTTAGGCGGCATCTGCGAATGTTTTGAGAAACAAGCCTTATATTTATCATCATCGCCATAACATATCCCCAAGAGTGAACAAATCATAAACAAGTAACTTGTGAAGCATAATAACTAGCTCCAGATCAACCAAAAACTAGGTTCATATCAACAAACAAAAAACAGAGAAAACATAAGAGAGAATCCCTCAGAGACCCATTTAAAATCATGCACACAGCTGAAACAAACCAGGTGCAAATGGAGATTCCAGCCCTGACCAAACCACAAAGGTTATAGCCAAAGGAGGACACATGCAATGGTGAGAAACAGCTGTTGTTTACAGTGTCATACGGCACTTCCTGGTCCAAGAATCTTCACCGGGATAATTTAAGTTGAACAAAATTAACAATATAATAAAATAAAGAAAATCATACACTACTGGTTCCGTGCCTCAGAAAGCCGCAAAAATATCGTCATTCAAAATCAGACGGTAATTCCAACATAAAGCTAATCATCATAGGCTTCAATTACTTTGCAGGACTCTAGTGTAATCATAACTGGCAAGCAGACAAAAAACTAAAACAATGACTAAGATAACATGGGGTATCATCAGAATATAAAAGCCTTCTCATCCACAGGAAAATAGGCACTGTGTCAGAAGGTGTCCTAAGATTGAATAAGGTTTCATCACATGATACAGACGAAATCAGGAAGAAAATAAATAAATAAAAACTGATCTATAATGGATTCAGTTGCAAAGATGACATCACACAGGCAGCTAATGCCACCCCTCGGATCAAGTGTTGGATTATGCATCAATACCTCCTCACAATCCAAACAGATCATCTAGATTGAAAGGCAAAAATAACGACAAAAAAAGTGACATAGTTGCTCAGTGGTGGCAATGTTTAATTGGTTCGATTCTGCCAGCAATGTCGTCAATGCTTTCAGAAGAGGGAGCTTGTTATCCTCACCGCAACTACATCCTCCAAAGGAAACAAACAAACAAACACATCAGACAAAAAATAGGAATGAAAAAACAATGAACGCCAGAGTAAAACGAAGGGTATCAGATGGCTCGGTTCAGCGGGATAATCGGCATACAAATCAACTCCTGAGAGATGACCTGTGATTTGGTCTGTTGAGCTTGAATATTTGCAAATCGTCACTGCCATCACCCAAGAATATTTAGTAGAAAGGAAATCGAACCAACTTTTAAATTTTCATTTGCCAAGCCAGATTTAATAGTATGTCAATCAGCAAAGATCCACTTAAGCAGACCCTAAGACTGGGGCGACAAATTTGAAATCATCATCCTCACAACTGAAACAGAGATCTGCTAACGATGTTCCTTTTGTACTATACAAGATTATTCAAGTCTAAATTAATATCAGATGTTAATGTGCAAAAAGAAGACTCAGAATATGGGTGGTGATATAGCAGGATGGTCGGCAAGGCAAACAAATGCCAGTTACGACGAACGAGACCAAATATCAATCTTCACCGTCCTCTACAACAAATTCAGACATGAGGAGATTGCAAAAAAATTAACAAGCAAACGAACACACAAAATGTTTGATTCTCAAGAAAAAGCTGAAGGTTGTAAGGTCATCAGATAGGAGCGAAAGACTATTTTTGTTCAAGTAATCACGATTTGATCATATGAACTATGCACTTGTGATCATCATCCGACCTTAGCAAACCAATAATTCAAGAGAAAAAACAAAACGACAAAAAAAGGACAGAAGGATTAAAGGGATCGTGATGCCTCAGAAGGAAGGCAGTAGGTTATGTAATCACTAGTGATTTCATTGAGAAAGGTTCACACTAATCATCATCGGCACCACGAAACCACAAAATAATCGCAAATTAAAAAAATGAGCAGATCATTGGCCTCATAGAGAAGATTAGATCGTTCCACATGAAGAAAATTCGGACATATGCTTGTCATAATTAGTTTAATCCTCGGCCAGCGACAAATGAAAAACAAAAGAAAAACAGCAGCTGCGGGGGACGGCGATTCTAATCAAGAAGAGGACTCGGAATATGGGTGGTGATATAGCAGGATGGTCGGCAAGGCAAGAAGATGCCAGTTACGACGAACGAGACCAAATATCAATCGTCACCGTCCTCGAGCCAGATGCAAAAATCCCCACGGGAAGAACAAGAACCGAAAACGGGTTGCAGAACAAGAAGGCAGATCGAGATCTGATGGGTCAGAGGGTGAGGAGGGGGAAGAACCGGACCTGTTTGCTGGGATGGATGGGAGGTGGCGGCGTGGGGAAGAAGGGCATCTTCGCCGCTGCTTATATAGAAGGGTTCAGGGCGTTAGGGTTTGGCAGGGGCGCCGGGCCGACTTGTGCCGTTGGATGGTCGGTCGTGGCTGCGTTTGCTGTGATCTGCTCGGCCCGTAGGCCCAGAACTAACGGGCCTGACGAACCCATCCATCCGACTGACTGTTTATCTCTTTTTCCAATATAAAGAGGAAGAGGCCCTAAAAAAAAGAGGAAGAAACTTGCTATTTTCCAAAATTTGCCTGGGCGCAGTTCAATGGGAAATGAAAATATTAGTCAGAGAAAGGGAAGTTAAAGTATCAGGTAGAAATGTAAAATAGTATATGGCCTTTAGATTTTTCACTCATCATCTGTAGTCGGTGTCACAACGGAATTGCGACGAAGATTACTAGGCGTGCAGAAAACCGTCCACATGATCACGGGCATTGATGATACAATAGCAAGAGGGCGAAATAATGCTGCGATCTTTTCAAACAAATCATTGTGAGAAGGTAAATTAGGCCAAGAATCTGTGAAAGGACACCTCCGACAGTAAGTCATCCCAATAAGACTTTTTGTTCTCCAAAAAAAATGACACATTTTGTTAGAGTTGAAGGCTAAGTGATACTACAAACAACCATAAGTATAAACAATTACACAGCCGTAAAAACTAATCAAGGACAACTACGTAGAATACAGGGAGGTACGAGCAAGTACATGCCAATCGTACCTTGTTACATCGGATAAGAACCGTGTGTGAGCAGTGGCGTAGCCAGGATTATGGATTAGGGTGGTCCAATTGATATATAAAGTGTTTACAACACGAATACAACGTACCAATATACTAACAGAGGCCGGGCTATTTAGCTAAGGGGGCAATGCCCCCCCCCCCCCCCCCCCCACCTCCACCCCCCCAAATTTTGTCTAGCTCCAACACTACATACTAGTATATAATTTATTAAAAGAACACATTGATAAGTTTAATTCTACAACTCATACTCTGTCTTCGCCTCTCCCCTGACAGATTTTTCCTAGCTTCGTTACCGAGCACTTGTATATAATTTATGAAAAGATCACATCGATATGATTGATTTTGCAACAATTCTATGATAAAAAAGTTTAATTTATCAATTGTAAGTTCAAATGAAACCACATTAATCATTAATGAGTTGTCTCAATTTATCAATTCTGATTTTCTATACGCACTCACAGTTAAACTTATTCAAACCTTGAAGGCAAAATCATGCTTTAAATTGGATGAAACCATACTTTTAATTAGAGAGATGAGAAGTCGGTGGTGTTCCTGCCTCGATGGTTTGGCTTGTCATGTGCACGTGTTGCTAGACGCTGCCTCATGTTTCCTCTAATGTAGGAAGGTGTTGGGCCCCCAAGTGCAGATGGTTGTAGCAAGCAGCAATTTTAATCAAGTGGATGATCCTTAAGGTTTATGGAACCCGTAGGAGCTTTGGATTGTAGCTAATGATCATTACCTGGAAACGAAAATACAGAACTTGCCTTGGCCCCCAACGGAACTAGCAAAATTGTCGGTCTTACTAGCCTTGTTAATAACAAGGATTAATGCAACTTGTGTTTGAATGTATTGACCGAAACAAAAGAAATGAAAGTTCAGGTTATAAAAGAAATAAAAAGTACAATGATCGAGGTTCAAAGCAGTAAGGATGAATGGATTGGATCCATAGTTTTACTAGCGGCATCTCTTCAAATAAAGGTAACATGGCATGGTGAACAAATTACAATTTCTTATCGATTAAATTGGATTTTTTATGAGTAAGATTATACATGACATAATTGCACATGGCATCACATTCGGGCATCCATAGACAGCTAAGACAATAACATCTATAGACTGTACAAAGGAAACAGGGAGCTAGCAATCAATCATGTAGTCGTTCATTTTTGGCTTGAGCCTTGAGCGTGCGCTGCGGCTTGCTAGTTTTGTTTACATCTATAGTAAAGTATAGTTTTTCTACAGCTAAAATGAAGTATTGGGCCCATTTACGGAGTGCTCATAGACCACCTGCCAACCCTGCAGCTACGCCACTAGGTGTTGGTATCTATAATTAAGGAGCGAAGACAATATCAGGATTACCAGAATCCACTGACATGTAAAGTGTTGATCTGGTCTTACTATCTTAATTGCGGAAATGACCATGCATATGATAGTGTTGGTGTAGGACAGTATAGGAAAACAATCCTTGCATGGAGGAGTTCAACTATGCAAGGATAACCTACCTACTGAGCATACATTTGAAGAGTATAATCACATAAAAAGGTAATTAGTATTACTAATGCACTGACACATCTAATGTACACCATGACCCGAGTTTCCATCACCTAACCTCCTACTATAGACAAATCGACAATTTAGTTTTATCACTTTACATTTACGTTATTTACTTCCTACGCTCATTACTTTGTTTCAACCTCTAGTTACTTGTTTTCCAATACGAGACTAATCTTTGCATATACCAAAACAATTAATTCACACCAGACTTGTAGCCACTTGTGTGTGACAGAAACACCCACATTACCACTCGCATCCGCTCTTCTTTTTGCAACAATTCTAGAAAAGTTGATTATTAACTGTCAGTTGGAACAAATCCCTAACGATTCAATTAGTTCATTTTACCGATTATCGATTGGAAAAAAACTTTCAAGCTTGCACTTTCAACTTGTTCAAATCTTCATAGCAAAAGCAAATTATACTTCCAGTTAAAGGAGAACAAAAATCTTACTTTAGATTGGAGTAGAATAGAAAACAAGTAGTGCTCAGCCTAATAGGGTTGTGCGTGTGCGTGCATGCGCCCTTTGCTAGTCGCCTATGACCTGTTCGCCGCCGCCACCCACCAGCACGAGCGCCCTTCGCCAGTCGCCTATCTGTCGCCGTCAGCGGGTGCCCTATCAACCTCGTGTTGTTGGCTTACGGCGCTCGCTAAACGCTAGGGTTCGAGAGGAGAGGGAGTCTGGAAACAAGGAACATCTTTTGGACTAGACTCGACCGAAAAACAAGCATCGGCTGACTAGCATACAACAGTATAGAGCAGACTCAGCCGAACAACTTAATCTATTGCTTGTATATGGACTGAGACGCTGACTTGAGTCCGATTATATTTTTTATGGAGTAGTATATACTACACTAATGGGCTCATTTCCAGGGTGGTCCATGGACCACCCTGGCCACCCTATAACTACGCCACTGTGTGTGAGTCACCTACTTCTACTTAATTACATGTCATCCTGATCCTCATGCACGATAAATCGGTCAATACATTGTGTCCATGATTTTGTTTGGCGCAATCGTGTGGTATGTGTTACAAGATTTTTTTTGTTATTAATGAACAAGTATGCAAGTAGTTTTCCCCGGACTCTGCCCCCACCCGTGCAATCTGATTAGATTGTATATAGATGTGGATCTAGGGTTGATAAAGTCAAGGGCATTGACATGCCACCATATAGAATGATCTTTGCGAAGCAACACTTGAAAATATGTCAACATCTTTTTCACATGCTTCTAAAGCAAAATGTCAAATAAGATACCAAGGGGAGATATTAAGACGGGGTGGTCGAGTCCTTTGTGGTGTGTGCCTCCGGGTGTGTATCAATGCAAGTGCAATTGGATTCACCTACTTTTTCTAGAGTTTCAATGTAAATAGTAGTACTCCCTCCGTCCCATAATGTATGATGTTTTTTGACACTACACTAGTGTCAAAAAAACATCCTACATTATGAGACGGAGGGAGTAGTTGATATCAATAAAGCTACCAGTGTTGGCCTTCCCCGAAGCAAAAGACTAGTATAGACGTCCTTGGTTGATGATAGACAATGAAAGTCGGTGTGTTCTTTAACATTTAAGAGGAGCTTACCTTCATGTGTGGTAACTTGTACAGGATTGTAAGAATTCATTTTTTTTGGTAAGCCACTTATACACCACTCTATGAAAAAACTAAGTTAAGGGCTACGCGAATAATTTTGGAACAACGAGTAAAGTCGCACCTACTAGTCACATATGTATTTGTTTCCTCTTTATAAATAGTAGGATGTGAGTGGTGTCAAGACCATGTAGTCAGGCATACAAATATAGGTTGGTTCATCTGCTTGTCCAACTTCGTATCTTTAAGTGGGAAAACTCTGTTTGTAATTGCTAATCTGGAGTGATTATGCTTTAGGAATGAGCGGCGTTGGGAAATACAATTCAACTACCAGCACTCAGTGCATAAACTGAAACAATGGCTACCCGAAATATTTTTGGTACAACGAGTAGAGTCGCACCTACTAGTCCACCACGTCTCCGTGTCCTCTTTACACATACCAGAGATGTGAGTGCTAACATCAATGGCTCCAGTACACCTATGCCGCTAGTTAGAGTGACCTGATCTCTGGTGGCAAGCATGTCCTATGCGATGAACATGAGAGGTCACGATCATGTACAACACAACCATGGTTCTCAAAGCCATGTTGGGAATGAATTGATGAATGTTGTGTGTGCAGCAGGAGAAAGTCAAGTGTATACCGGGCGGTTACACCCGAATTGGTGAACCATGCATGCAAAAAACGATAAGAATGCCATGAAATTGTCCATTGAAAACACCTAGGTGGTCGCCACTTGCGTCAAATTGTGCAAAGTTTATCAGCTAATTATTCGAGTCTTTCAAAGTCAGGGATTCCACCATTGTTGGTCTATGGTCTACAATCGGCTGACCAATATGAGGTCAATTAGTCCAAGAATTCAATGTAAGACACCTCAGGCAAGCTTTGTTTTATATTACAACAAGGCAGCTCAGTAGACATTGATGATGCCGCAAGCTAATTTCAACCCCCAAACAGCAGAAAACAATTAAACAATAGTAAGAAAATACAAGTACAACTAAGAAGCATCCGGGACGGTGGTACAAAGACAAAGTCCAAGACAATAGTACGAAATCCATCGGATGAGCGACGCGTGTGCACCTACTTCTTAATTATAAATCATTTGATCCTCAGGTGTGACATATTGCTAGTGCATCGTGGTCGGGATCTTGTTTGCCAAACTGGCGTGATCTGTGTTGAAACTTTTACTTGCCAAACTGGCAGGAAGTTTGTCTCAGCTTTTGCTCGCTCCATCGCAGTCTGTGTGGATTGCCTGCAAATGTGGATGTGGATCCAAGGGTCGACAAAATCTGGAGCATTAAGCATTAACATACCACCAGACACAGCGATCGCAGCAAAACAGTTTGGAAATATGTCAACATCTTTTCATATACTTTTGAAGCAGATCATCAAACAAGATGTTGAGAGGAGAGTGTAGGAACTACCAATGCCTTCACGCACAGAAAGATTGGGCCTTATGACATCCTTTGAGTTCACCATGAAGGATACAAGTAAATGTCCACTTGACCAGAATAGCTCTGTTATAACATAATAACGGGATATTGCACATTCAGATGAGGCAAAGCTATGCCTTGGTGAGAACGAACAATAGAAAGGTTCATTTTGAGTATTTTGTGGGTATTCCTTGCCATGCTTTACAAGGCGAACTAGTCAAATTTGTTGATGCCGAAAGCTAAGTTGTACTCCGAACATTCAGAAGAAAACAATTAAACAATAGTAAAAAAAAGGATACATTTATGACTACGAAGTATCTATGGTGGTGCAAAGTATAAGCCAACTATACAAACTGCATCAGAAGCAATGCGTGTGAGTCACCTACTTCTACTTAATCGCAGATCCTTCTAATCCACGTGCGCGACAAATCGCTACTACATTGTGTTCATGATCTTGTTTGGCGAAATCGTGTGGTATGAATTCAAAGTTCTATGTGTTATCGATGAACAAATATGCAAGTAGTTTTCCCCGACTTTTGCTCGCTCTCCTGTGATCTGCTTGGATTGTATGTGGATGTGGATCTAGGGTTGACAAAATCCAGGGCATCGACATACCACCATGTACGACGATCTTTGCGGAACATTGTGGAAACATGTCAATGCCTTTTTCACATGTTTCTGAAGCAATTATCAAATAAGGTAGGGAGGAGAATTTATGAAGGAGTGTCCAAGACCTTTGTGGTGTGTGCCTCTCAGGTGTGCAGCAATGCAAGTAGAAACAGATTCAACTAAGGTGGTTGAGGCATACACAGGCCAAGAAACCATAAAGAATGAGGCTAGGGTGATTTATAATATTGTGTGGCGTTAGCGGGACTTATCGGGGAGCCGGGGAGGTAGGGTTCATCGTTACCAAGGGAATTAAATGGAGAGGTACCCACGATTGTCAAGTCTTGCTTTTCCAACCAACTTTCATGTAATAGAGTTGATGAACCACCTAGTATTTGAATCAATAAAGCTAGTAATGATAACCTGGACGCGAATTTTTGGGACATGCGGCCACGCGATGCCGTAATCCCGTGCGTCCGCGCGCGCATCGCGATTGCTACTTAATATAGGCACATTCGCTATACCTGACATGTTAATCACTAGTGCTCGTGAATACTTCGCGTGATACGTCCCGCTAGTGGGCCAGAACTCAGAGGGCATTTATGTTCGTATGAATACAGGCTTGTCTGCCCATGTCACAGTTTGGGCGATGGCATAAGGGCATGGCCATCGCGTCGCCCCAGACCTGTCGCCCCATGAGCCAACTAGGCTCGGACGCCATGGTGGCAGACGAACCGCTGCTTGCAGGTGACAGTCGCTGCTTGCAGAAGAGGCTGGTTCTCCATAGGAAAAAGAGGGAGAAAGGAAAAAGGTAGAAGAAAAAGGCAGAGAGAGTTGGGACAGTTCATCATTCCCTGACGCCATGCTTTAGTTTTCTTCACCGGTGGCTTCAGGATAATGTAGTGGCTTCAGAAAAGAGCGTTGGATGTAGAAAATTAGAACCTATAGCCTCATTTGTTTCCATCTAGCTGGATGTACGGAGGCAGCACCTAGGTGCTGCCCCCATTGTACATGCCCTAACTGCTCTTGCGATTGGCAGACATCATTAAGCACACGGACTCGCTGGTGACGTGTATTGTACTCAAGTTGTGGCCTTGGGAAAAGCGGAGACTTGCATAGTAGCATCTCAGACACTATATCTGATGCTACGTCTTTTGTTTATTTGGCTATTATCGAACGCGCTGACATTTGTTCATCCTATTGATACATTAGCATGTCGACTTTTTTGAGGGAGAGTTCAGGTTCAGGCTCTCTCTCCCTCCCCCTCCCCCCCCCCCTCCCTCTCTCTCTCTCTCTCCCCCCCCCCCCCTCCTGTGTTAGCAGGTTAGCATTTTAATCTCAAATCGATCCCGTCTAGTTGATTCTTAGGTATGGCACTAGGCAATCACATCTGTTTCGTCTGTTTGACCTTAGCATGAGCGATGGTTTGGGGAAAGTCCTGGGCATGGCTCTTTGACATCATCTCCATGTCCATTAATCCCTGTTGGGTGGCTGCATGGCTGTCAGGAGGCATTTATGCTTCATTGGCTGCCATTAAACGACTGATGGTAGCGCGTCAATATTTTATATCTGGTGGCTTAAAAGGGTCACTCCTTGCTGGTTTGGTGCGTATCACATGAGGACTAAAATTAGACTTGCATGGTTAGCCGCCCAACGGAAATTAAACTGTCTTACTGCTCTTTAAGTACAACATATCAATCTGCTTTATTAGTACATGAGCACGCACAGCCCACTAGCAGTTACATGGAGCGACATGGTGCAGAAAATAAATACTTGTACTACATGTCACATGTCAGACGATCTAATGGGTTTATAGTGCTAAAAAAATGATGACGACGACGATCTTTTTGTTGTGTGGTTGAGCTTCAGTTGTTGTGGACGAAGAACATGGCCACAAGAGTGGCACGGGATGAAAAAGTTCGTAAGCCGCAAGAAGGGTCTACTCCTTGCTGATTCCTACACCCAGATCCTGCATCCTCCATGCCGCACAAAAAAAAATTCGGCCTGAGAACGATAGATGGATGGAAAGGTCGATGGCGAACTTACACCCCCGTGTTGCACTCCGGGCAATGAATGAGAGGGAGAGGAGCCACCAGCTGGGTTGCGGTGAAATGGGATGCAGGTGGTGTAGAGCTGCGTTGGGACATAGATGAACACATACTTCTCAACTGCCGTTAGTCTATGACGTGAGGGCAAAAGAAGATGAGTTGAGCAGCCAAAACAGGTGGGGAGAAGAACACATGCTTGTGAGCTGCGGCAAGACTGAGAGAAATGGAGAAGGAGCAATGAGAAGGAGGGTTGGGCAGCAATGACAAGCTAGCCCAAAGTTTAAAAAGACAGTGGGGAGCGTGGTGCAGCAAGCTGTTGGAACTGGGATGTAAATGTAATGAATGCGCCCCTCACTTCAATGCCTGAGCCTGCCTTGCAGGCCATCTCCTGCAGATGTCAGTTGCAAATACGCGGGCTATACCAAATGGCATACGGGGAATAGAAAATGTTATACCGGCCATAAGTATTCGAGTTGCACGAATCACATGGAAACAGGCGGTGTGGATAACGACCGCGCGTGGCTGCATGTCCACTCGCGATTTACCGTGATAACCTTCCCTATAAAAAAAAAGACTGGGGGCGTCCTTGGTGGATGAGAGATAATGAAAACCGGTGTTTTTTTTAACATTTATTAAGAGGAGCTTACCTTATCTTTAGAAACTCCATGTGTGGTAACTTGTTACAAGATAGTAAGATTTCAATTTTGGTAAGGCACTCAGTACTATACACCAGTCTGTGAAAATCTGAATTAATAGCTACATGAATAATTTTGGTACGACGAGTAAAGCCGCACCTACTAGTTACATTTGTATATGTTTCCTCTTTATAAATAATAAGGTGTGAGTGGCGACTTGACCCATGTAGCCAGGTAAACAGTTATACTGTTATAGATTGGTTCCTTATTTGCTCGTCCAACTTCATATCTTTAAGTAAGAAAGCTCTGTCGTAATTGCTATTCTGGAGTGATTATGCTGTAGGAACGGGCGGCATTGGGAAAAATAATTCAAGTGATGAGGCAACATTCGGTGCACAAATTGAAATAACGGCTACCCGGAATATATTTGGTACAACGAGTACAGTTTACCTACTAGTTCAGCGGGATAGCTTTGTCCTATTTACGTATACTAGAGATTTGAGTGCCGACATCAGTGGTGGAGTCAGCACTCGGCGACCCGAGGCAGCTGCCTCGGCTCGTCGTAGCCGCTAGTTTGAGCGAAGCTCTGATGGCAAGTACGTCCTGCACGTTGAACAATAGTGAAGCCAAGATCATGGACATGACAACCATGGTTCTGAAAGCCATGGAACGAACTGATGAATGCAGTGCCAAACCAAGTGCCTGCACATGCACATTTTACATCCTACTGTGATGGTGTGTAGCAGCCTAGTAAGAGCAGGTCAATATGTAGTGTAGACCGGTCAGACCCAGTCAGCGAACCGTCACACAAGAAATTGATAGAAATGTCATAAAATTTGTCCATTGAGAAATGAGAATGCTTGGGTTGGTCACCACCAGCGTCAGATTGTGCAAAGTTTATCACATCAGCTAATTGTTCCACCAGATTGTGCAAAGTTTGTCATATCAGCTGATTGTTCCAGCAAGTATTTCAAAGTCAGGGTTCCAGTTCCACCATTGTCGGTCTATTGTCTACTATCCGCGCACAAGCACTCTGGTATGAAACTGGGATGTCAGCTATGGCTATGGAAGCATTTGCAGTAAGAGATGGTGTACGGCTAACTTCTGATTTGGGGTTTAGGAGGGTAATCATTGAAACTGATGCACAATTAGTGGTGAAACAGTGGGATTCTCTTAGTGTTGATCCTCGGAGATAGCTACCACTCTGAATGAAATACAAGAGCTAAGCGGGAATTTTGATGATTTTCGTCTGGAATTCATATCGAGGGAGGCGAATGAACTGGCGCATCTGTATGCCAAGCAATGCAATTCTTCTAGAAAACGTTGTTTATGGATAAATTGTATTCTCACCTTTCTTACGACTTGTGTAAGGAAAGAATGTAATCCCGTTGGTTGATTAATAAAGCTCTTGATTCTCAAAAAAAAATAGGAGGTTTGGTTAGTCCAAGAATTGAAGGTAACACATCTCAGCCAGGCATTGTTTTCTTTTACAACAAGGCACCTCAGTCAGACATCGTAGATGCTGAAAGCTAATTTGTACTCCCAAACAGCCAGAAGAAAAAGATTAAGCAACAGTAAGAGGCATCAGGGGCGGTGGTACAAAGACAAAGTCCAAGCCAGTTGTACAAAATCCATCGGATCAGTAACGCGTGTGAGTCGGCTACTTTTACTTTTTTTTTTTGAGGAAACGCAGGAGAACTGCGATCTCATTGCAGGAGAAAACGACGTCAGAACGTCAACTGTACAAAGGTTTAGCCTGTCGCGCGGACAAGGCAATGAAAAAATAAAAGAAAGGGAAAAATAGGCGGCCTGGCTTTACTCTCGCAGCATCAGATGACTACCCCCAGCAAGAACCCATAGTCGGAGCTCCTCACCGATACGATTCAGGACCTCCTCCGAGCCATGCTCCGTGTCATTGAAGATCTTGTCATTGCGTCCTTCCAAATGCTCCAGAGGACAAGGAGCACGATCGAGCGTGACCGCTTGATAAGCGTAGCTGATTCGCCAAGCATCATCATCCAGTCTACAAGGAAGCCCCCATCTGCAGGCCAAATCGTAGGGTGCAGTGACGGAATGGCGAAGCGCACCGCCGCCGCCGCCCAAAGCTGTGTCGACCACGGACACTCTTTGAAAAGGTGTATGTTGGTTTCCAGGTTACGGCGACAGAGCGGACAGAAATAGTTATTGGGCCATTGCCGCGCCAAGAGCCGATCAGCAGAAAGCAATCTGTTGATAGACAGAAGCCATGCGAAAAGCTTGATTTTGGCAGGTGCCCACGCCTTCCAAATGATCTCGAGGACAGGCGATCGCGTAGAGCCTAGGAACTGTAGGCGATATGCCGACGCCGCAGTGAATTTCCGGGATTCTGTGAGGTTCCAGGAGAACTCGTCATGCCCGTCGGAGAGCGGGCCGGCCGAGGCAACCCTAGACCACAAGGCCATGAACTCCGGGAGGAGGGAAGGAGTGACGCGACCTTGCACATCCTTGACCCACCTCCCGTCCCGTAGAGCATCCTGGACCGACCGCCTTTTGCGCCGCGAGAGCATGAAGATACCCGGCGCAATGGTGATTGGGGCCTCCCCAAGCAACCAGCTATCGAACCAAAAGCTGGCTGTTTTGCCATCATGGACCGTCGTGGTGGTGGCAGCCGCGAAGAGCAGTCGTTCTGATGTGGAGAAAGGGACAGGCAGTCCGATCCATGGCCTTGACCTGGCCACGCGCTCCAACCACAACCAACGCAGTCTCAATGTCACTCCAAAGCGTTGGAGATCCTGAATGCCGAGGCCGCTGAGGTCGCGCGGTCGGCATATGCGTCCCCATGCCACCTTGCATTGCCCGCCATGACAGAACTCCTGGCCCTTCCAAAGCCAGGCACGCCTGATCTTGTCGATCTGACGTCGTACCCACGCCGGCAGCTCGTGAAGGGACATCCAATAGACCGTGAAAGCCGAGAGCACGGAGTTAAGCAGTACCAGGCGTCCTGCAGCCGCAAGCAGCTTGAATTTCCAGCCCGCTAGCCTTGCCACGAGCTTGTCAACGAGCGGCTGAAGATCAATCTTGCGCAGTTTGTGAAGAGATAGAGGGAGGCCGAGGAGTTTGCAAGGGAAGGTTCCATGCGGCGCCCACAGCGACCCAGCCATGTCAGCAATCGAGAAGCTTGCGCCATTGATGGCTAGGAATGTGCTTTTGCTAAAATTGATTCTTAATCCCATGGCATCTTTGAAGGCACGAAGTATCGATCTAAGGGTGAGCACATCTTGCTGGGGGGTTGAGGAAGATTGCGACGTCGTCAACATACATGGATGTTCGGAATGCCGACACCTTGCCTTTGATCTTGGATAAGGCTCCTTCTTGCACGACATTGACGAGAAGCTGCTGCAGCGGCTCCATGGCAAGGATGAATAAGAAAGGTGAGAGTGGGTCCCCTTGCCTAAGCCCCCGACGATGCCGAATCACGGGGCCTGCAACCCCTTTGACAAGCACCCTAGAGGACGCCGATGCAAGGAGCAGGGTGATCCAATCGCACCACCTTTGTCCAAAACCCCTGGCTCACAGCATATCGAGCAAGTAAGTCCAAGACACCGTGTCGAAGGCTTTGGCAATATCGAGTTTGATCAGGAGCATAGGTCTCTTGGTGCGGTGGAAATGCCTTGCCATTCCTTGGACGGACAAGAAGTTGTCCTGGATGCATCTGCCTTTAATGAAGGCGCTTTGCACCGGCGCAATGAAGCTATCGAGCCGCTTAGCAAGACGCGAGGCCAGGATTTTGGCGAATATCTCGATAACACCATGTAGCAGGCTAATTGGTCGGAAGTCAGACATGGTAGCAGGGTCGTCCTTCTTTGGCAGGAGGACCGTATGGGCGCCATTGATCAAATGCAGTCCAGCGCCATTGCATCCATGTAACTGCTGAAAGGCGAGGAAGAGGTCATGAATGTTGATACCCGATGTTGCTTTGAAAAAAGCACCCGAGAAGTCGTCGGGACCCGGAGCACGGTCCCCGGGCAGCTCACGAATGGCAGCCAGAATCTAGTCGGAGGAGAAATGCACTTCAAGCTCCTACAGATTGGCGGCATGGAGGCCTAGCGCGTCCCAGTTGAACGCGGACGCCGTGCCAACAGCCGTGCCTTGCAGCCCACGAAAGAACTGGGCGGCGATCTCCTCCTTGTGCTTCTGCTCAGTGGCAATCACCCCATCTGCCGCAAGCGTCGCAATAAAATTCTTCCGCCTCTTCATTCCTCAGGCATGACAGATTGCTAGTGCATCGCGCTCAGGATCTCGTTCACTGCAATGGTGTGATATGTGTTGAATACTTGATAAGACAAGTTTGTTTGCCTCAGATTCTGCTAGCTCCACCGTGGTCTGTGTGGATTGCATGTGGATGCGGATGTGGATCTAGAGTTGACAAAATCTGGGGCATTGACATACCACCAGACATAACAAGATTTCAGGAGGAGAGTTTAGGGATTATCAATGCCTTCACACACAGAAGAGTTCACCACGAAGGATACACAGTAAATGTCCTCTTGACTGCAATACTGCAATAGCTCTGTTAAGGATATTACACATTCAGATGAGGCAAAGCTATACCTTAATGAGAATGAAGAATACAAAGGTTCATTTGAAGTATTTTGTAAGCATTCCTTTCCATCCTGTATAAGGCGAAGTTGTTAAATTTGTTGATGCCGAAAGCAAAGGGGTACTCCGAACATTCAGAAGAACAAAATTAAACAATAGTAGAAAAATACAAATACGACTACGAAGTATGTATGGTGGTGCAAGTATAATCCAATTATACAAATTGCATCAGATAAGCAATGTGTGTGAGTCACCTACTTATACTTAATGCACATCCTTCTGATCCTCCAGCGCGACAAATCGCTAATACATTTGTGTTCATGATCCTGTTTGCCCAATCGTGTGGTATGTGTTCAAAGTTCTATTTGTTATTGATGAACAAATATGCAAGTAGTTTTCCATGGCTTCTATTCGTTCTCCTATGGTCTGCTTGGTTGTATGTGGATGTGGATCTCGGGTTGACAATATCCAGGGAATCGAAATACCACCATATACAACGATCTTTGTGTAACATCATGGAAATATGTCAACGCCTTTTTCACATGTTTCTAAAGCAAATTATCAAATAAGGTACCGAGATGAGAGTTTATGAAGGGGTGTCCAAGACCTTTATGGTGTGTGCCTCTCATGTGTATAGCAATCCTAGCAGAAACAGATTCAACAAATGTGGTCGGAGGCACTATGGTGATTTATGATATTGTGTGGCGTTAGCTAGACTTATCGGGGAGGTGGAGTTCATCGTTACCAAGGGAACTGAATTGAGCGGCATGCAAGCTTGCTTTTCTAATCAACTTCGTATAATAGAATTGATGAACAGCCTAGTATTTGATATCAGTAAAGCTAGCAGTGATGATCTTCCCTAAGAAAAAGACTCTGGACGTCCTTGGTGGATGAGAGATAATTAAAGTCGGTGTGCTTCTTAACATTTATTAAGAGGAGCTTACCTTATCTTTAGAAGCTTCATGTGTGGTAATTTTGTTACAAGGTAGTAAGATTTCAACTTTTGTAAGCCACACAGTACTATACACCACTCTATGTGAAAAATCTGAATTAATAGCTATGCGGATACTTTTGGTACGACGAGTAAAGCCACGCTTACTAGTTACATTTGTATATGTTTCCTCTATAAATACTAAGATATGAGTGGTGGCATGCCCTTGTAGCCAGGCAAACAAATGTAGATTGGTTCCTTATTTGCTAGTCCAACTTCATATATTTAAGTAAATAAAACTCTGTCGCAATTGCTATTCTGAAGTGATTATGCTTTAGGAATGAGCGGCATTGGGAAAAATAATTCAACTGGCGAGCCAATACTCAGTGCACAAACTGAAACAATAGTTACCCGGAACAGTTTTGGTACAACGAGTATACTCACACACACTAGTTCATGAGGACAGCCCTGTCCTCTTTACATTACATATGATAAAGATTTTAGTGCTGGCATCAGTGGCGGAGCCAGGTCCTGGCGACCAGAGGCAGCTGCCCGGGCTCACCACCGCCGCTGGTTTGAGCGAAGTCTGGCAGCAAGCACGTCCCACTCTCGTTGAACTGTTGTCAAGCCAAGATTATGCACACGCCAACCATGGTTCTAAAAGCCATGGAACGAACTGATGAATGCGGTGCCAAGAACAAGCGCATGCATATGCATACTTTATGTCCTACTGTGCAGCTTTTAGGTGAATCGATCATAGAGATAGGCCTGGCTGCCTCCAGCCAATCGGATGGGCTACCACACCGACTTGGGCCGTGCTTGGTCGCTGTCTCGTTGCTTGCTTCGGTCAATGCTTGAAGCATTGGCGGTTAGAGAAGCTATGGACCTATCAGATGATCTCTATGCCCAAAGAATTCATGTGGCCTCGGACTGCAAGGTGGTGGTTGACGACATTCAGAAGAAAAATTTGTCGTTTTATGGTGCTATAGTGCAAGAGATTATAAGCCATTCTCTTTCCTTTACTTTATGTAATATAGTTTACGAAAGTAGGAGCTCAAATTTTGAAGCTCACAATTTAGCGAAGCATGCACTTACCCCGGGAGCTGGCCGCCATGTTTGGTTGGGGCACCCAGGAAATCTTCCGTCCGTTCCTGTAAACATTGTGACGAATTAATAAAGCTTCGTGGAATTGTCTCAAGAAAACTTCAGTCCGGTCCAACCGGTGTCCAGCTCTGGAATTGACCGGTGTCCTAGCCTAAACATACGGGGCTATACAGGGTAAGCACAATTTTTACCCGGTGTCCTGTGACACCGGCTGTGTCAACGTGGGTCCGCCCCTGTCAGGGGCGGTGTTACAAAGACAAAGCCCAAGCCAATTGTAGTACAAAATCCATGGAATCAGCAACGCATGTGAGTCAGCTACTTCTACTTAATTATAGATCCTTCAATCCTCAGACGTGACAGATTGCAAGTGTGTCGCGCTCAGGATCTCGTTCGCCTCACTGGTGCGATATGTGTTGAATACTCCCTCCGTCTCAAAATAAGTGTCTCAACTTTGTGCTAACTTTAGTACAAAGTTGTACTAAGGCTAAGACACTTATTTTGAGACGGAAGATAAGTTTGTTTGCCTCAGATTCTGCTAGCTCCACCGTGGTCTGTGTGGATTGCATGTGGATGCGCATGTGAATCCAGAGTTGACACAATCTGGGGCATTGACATAGCAACAGATACAACGATCTCTATGTAACAACGTGCAAATATGTCAACCATCTTTCATGTGTTTTGAAGCAGATCATCGAATAATATACCTATAGGAGAGTTCAGGAATTAACATTGCCTTCACACACAGAAAGATTAGGCCTTATCACATCCTTTGAGTTCACCACGAAGGATACACAGTAAATGTACTCTTGACCAGAATAGCTCTGTTATAACATAATGACGAGATATTATACATTCAGATGAGGCAAAGCTATGCCTTGATGAGAACGGACAATAGAAAGGTTCATTTTTAGTATTTTGTGAGTATTCATTGCCATTCTTTACAAGGCGAACTAGTCAAATTTGTTAATGTCAAAAACTAAGTGGTACTCCGAACATTCAGAAGGAAGCAATTAAACAATAGTAAAAAAAATACATTTACAACTACTAAGTATCTATGGTGGTGCAAAGTGTAAGCCAATTATACAAATTGCATCAGATAAGCAATGTGCGTGAGTCACCTGCTTCTACTTAATTGCATATCTTTCTGACTCTCGGGCGCGACAAATCGCTAATACATTGCGTTCATGATCTTGTTTGGCGCAATCGTGTGGTATGTGTTCAAAGTTCTACTCCCTCCTTTCACTTTTATAAGTCATTTCAGACAATTGAAATTGAGTTGCACGATGTCTGAAGTGTTTACAACGCCTTATAAAAGTGAAAGAGGGAGTATTTGTTAGGGAATTGATGAACAAATATGCAAGTAGTTTTCCCTGACTTTTGCTTGCTCTCCTGTGATCTGCTTGGATTGTACTAGGGTTGACAAAATCCAGGGCATCGAACAAATACATCGTGGAAACATGTCAACGCCTTTTTCACATGTTTCTAAAGCAAATTATCATATAAGGTACCGAGAGGAGAGTTTATGAAGGGGTGTTCAAGACCTTTGTGGTGTGTGCCTCTCAAGTGTGTAGCAATGCTAGCAGAAACAGATTCAACTAATGTGGTTGAGGCATACACAGGCCAACAAACCATACAGAATGAGGCTACGGTGATTTATGATATTGTGTGGCGTTAGCTGGACTTATCGGGGAGCCGGGGAGGTGGGGTTCATCGTTACCAAGGGAATTGAATGGAGCAGCACCCACGATTGTCAAGTCTTGCTTTTCTAACCAACTTTCTTGTAATAGAGTTGATGAACCACCTAGTATTTGATATAAGTAAAGCTAGCAGTGAAGATCTTCCCTAAGAAAAAGACTTTGGACGTCCTTGGTGGATGAGAGACAATGAAAGACGGTGTGTTTTTAACATTTAGTAAGAGGAGATTACCTTATCTTTAGAAACTTCATGTGGTAACATGTAAGCCACACAGTACTATACACCACTCTATGTGAAAATCTGAATTAATAGCTATGCGGATACTTTTGGTACGATGAGTAAAGAGCCGCACCTACTAGTTACATTTGTATATGTTTCCTCTTTATAAATACTAGTATAAGATTTGAGTAGTGACATGACCCTGTAGCCAAGCAAACAGATATAGTAGATCGGTTCCTTATTTGCTAGTCCAACTTCATATATTTAAGTAAAGAAAACTTTGTCGCAGTTGCTGTTCTGAAGTGATTATGCTTTAGGACTGAGCGGCATTGGGAAAAATAATTCAAGTGGCGGCGCAATACTGAGTGCACAAATTGAAACAATAGCTACCCGGAATATTTTTGGTACAACGAGTATGCTTTCACGTACTAGTTCATCAGGATAGCCTTGTCCTCTTTACATATGCTAAAGATTTGAGTGCTGGCATCAGTGGCGGAGCCAGTTCCCGGCGACCTGAGGCAGCTGCCTGGGCTCGCCGCTGCCGATTGTTTGACTGAAGTCTCTGGCGGCAAGCACGTCCTGCACTGTGAACAGTAGTCAAGGCAAGATCATGCACACGCCAACCATGGTTCTGAAAGCCATGGAACAAACTGATGAATGTGGTGCTAAGAACAGGCGCCTGCACATGCACATTTTACGTATGAAAACAACAGAAATGTCGTCAAATTTATCCATGGAGAAATGAGAATGCTTGGGTTGGTCGCCACCAGCGTATTGTGCAGAGTTGATCACATCAGCTAATTGTTCCAGCAGATTGTGTAAAGTTTATCATATCACTATTGTTCCAGCGGGTCTTTCAAAGTCAAGGTTCCAGTCCCACCATTGTTGGTCTAGTGTCTACTATCACCTGACCAATAGGAGGTTAATTAGTCCAAGAATTCAAGGTAAGACAACTCAGGCAGGCATTGTTTTCTTTTACATTAAGGCACCTCAGTCAGACATTGTTGATGCCGAAAGCTACTTTGGACTCTGAAACAACCGGAAGAAAACAATTGAACAACCGTAAGAAAATATAAGTATGGCTAGGAAGCATCTGGGGCGGCATTACAAAGACAAAGTCCAAGCCAATTGTACAAAATCCATCGGATCGACAACGCGTGTGAGTTACCTACTTCTACTTAATTACAAGATCCTTTGATCCTCAGGCGTGACAGATTGCTAGTGCATCGCGCTCAGGATCTTGTTCGCCGCATTGGTGTGATCTGTGTTGAGAGTTTTACACTTGATATCGACGAACAGGTATGCAGGTAGTTTGCCTCAACTTCTGCTCGCTCCACCTCGGTCTGTGTGGATTGCATGCAGATCTGGATGTGGATCCAGGGTCGACAAAATCTGGGGCATTGACATACCACCAGACACAACGATCTCTGCCAAACGGCGCAGAAATATGTCAGCGCCTTTTCACATGTTTTGGAGCAGATTATTTTTAACAGATAAGATAACGAGAGGATAGAGTTTAGGAGTTACCAATGCCTTCACGCACAGAAAGATTAGGCCTTATCACATCCTTTGAGTTCACCATGAAGATATCACCAATGTAGAGATGGTTGGTCGGCACATAGACACAGTAAAGGTCCTCTTGACCAGAATAGCTCTGTTATGACGTAATGAAGGGATATTACACATTCAGACGAGTCAAAGTTATAGCTTAAATCAGAGCAAAGAACAGAATGGTTTACAAAAAAAGCATTTATCATCATTTTGAGTATTCTAAAAGTATTCCTTTCCATCCTTTACAAGGTGAGTTGGTCAAAAATTGTGGTAAAACTGAATTTCAACATTCAGCCATGCAAGGGTTCATGCCAGCCACTAAGATTACGAGGCAACATAACTGCATACTGAGCATAGAGAAAAATCATGAAAAATATATGTAAGCTAATCATCATTAGGAACTCAGTATAACAGTGAAGAGTATAGTAAACCTGGAGCGAGACTGATGAGGTAATGAATCCAAATGCATATTCCCCAATACGAGGATGTCGTATGATGACTGCCTCCTTGAATGCCTGTTTGTTTTGATCTGTAAAAAGAAACAAAAGTTAGTGCATAAGCTTCTCTGCAGATTGAGTATCATGATAACTGTGAATTTACCTGGCGATATAGCAGCACTAATTTGCTTGGATGCATTGTAGATATGGCGCACAAGTGGCATGCGCTTGATGATCCATTCCCCAATGCCAAGAACAGATGCTCCAACCCAAGATGACATGAAGACCCCAACAAAAAATATGAAAGTAACAGAAGTGATGAAGCCAAGACCTGGAAATTCAAATGAGTACAGTGAGAAAATAAGCTGGATAGGCAGTAAGCATCCTTCTTAGCAATGAATAAGTTACAAAATAACACTCCCTCCGTCCCAAAATATTTGTCGGAGAAATGAATAAAAATGGATGTATCTAAAACTAAGATATGTTTAGATACATCCATTCCTTCGACAAGTATTTCCGGATGGAGAGATAACTGATTTCAACTACTCAATTTCATGCCAAGTTTCACACATTTTGTACAAAAAATTAAGAAACTAATGACATGATAAACTAGAACTTCAAAAAATTATCAAATTATGCACCTAATATCTAGGTTCAGCATACGAATTATGCAGACTGTATAATACACAGCAACAGACAATAACATATAATATAATAATAACACTACAGGATCAAACCCCAAAGTGGAAACAGGATGAAGGCAGTCATTTATTGAAGAAACTACAACATGACATCAAACCATCGAAGAAATTTGATATTTCAATACCAAAAGAAGCGGAGTAGTTTGCATACCAAAAATGTTGATACCCAATTGTGCATAGATTGGAGAGAAGAATCCATCAACAAAATGAATGAACCACCAGGTGAAGTAGAATGTTATCGCTATGGGGAAGAGAATCACACTGGCATTTTCTCAGAAAAGAACATCAAAACAGTATCAGTGCTTACGTGAAAATAAAATTTCATATAACAGATGCAGGACAGCTGGTAATGGCTGGTGTGCATATTCACTGGTTATCGCAGAATAAGGATGCAACTTCGAGTAAGATTTATTATGTCCAGTCAGTATTTGTAATGCCTAAATTGGCGCCTTGAAATCAATGCCAGACTTCACAAAAAGGAACGAAAAATGTCTTGCTGGACAACTGAACTAGATGACAGCAGAGGAACATACTTTCTGAATGCTGAATTTAACTGAAAATACTTGGATTTCCAAAATTCCCTGTTAATAGTGGCTTATGTGTTTGTAACTGGGGAAAATGTGGTAACACATCTCCTCTGGGTTCATGTTTCCCATTCTAGTTGTTGAATAATAATAATCACAAAAGGAGCTATAAGGAAAGTGAAAAGTTATTAAAGAAGAAAAATACATAATGATGCACGACCCATTTGATATTCCCTTGATCTCTTATGCTGATTTTTTTCAAAGAAAGAGATAAGACCCAGAACCAGAGTAGATATCGCACCGAGACACTGTCCATACTATTTAGCTATGCTCCTGGCAACCTTATTTCAAAATCTGCCTATATTACTTCCTAATCGACAATCATTAAAATTGAATGCTGGCAAGGTCATACAGACCTACCATCCATTTAATATGACTCTTTTTTGCGAGATTTATTTTAGTAGAATGACTTACCATCCAGTCATGAATTTCTTTGAGGCCCAGCTGCGGACCACCTTATGGAAAGCCTGTATTTCCGAAAAGAGAAAGAGAAAAAGTTCAACATTAAGTTGTTCTAACCTCAGAAATACAAGCAAAGCTACCAAACATGAAGGGCATGCATTGTGTGCAAGGCAAGTATCAAAAAGGAAAAGCATGACTGAACAAGAATAAAGAACATCAGCAATCTATTTTCATCTTTGTCAGATAGTGATTGGTCCAAATTTTCTGTCAGCGCGGCAAGCACCCTAGGCAGATTAACAACCACTCAAGGTTCTAACACAAGAAAGCATTTATGCACTGTATGTTTGCCTTCTGTTTGGGGATTATAACATCATAATATGTTCCTCCAAGGGAGTTAAATAAAGCAATTTCTCCTCAAATTCATTGCTAAGAAGATATAAATATTACCCTCAAATTGCACCAAACGAGTGTGTTACCTTATGTGTGGAGATTATAGCATCATATAGGTTCCTCCCAGAACACTAAATGAAGCAATTTCTTCTCAAATTTCATTGCTAGGCAGATATAAATATCACCCTCAAATTGCACCAAAAATGTGGTGGAGCTCATCACCAATTTGACCACTCAATCCAATAGTTGGCCTCAGCACAACAGACGCTCACCAAGGGTCGACATCCCTAGCCCTACGAACTTGCAGCGTTAACATAAACAGTCATTTCGAACCTACTTTTCGCACAATCAACAAATCCGACAATAAGCTGTGAGCCGCCACAGGAACACCAACACAGACCGTGGACTAATTCCAACAGCCAGGCCACAGACCCGGAGCCGCAGTCGGATGACAGGGTAAACCCTAGGGGAACGAACGAGGCGTGAAGGGAGGGGGGGGGGGGGGGGGGGGGGGGGGGGGGGGGGGGGGGCGAACCTCGCGGCCGGTGGAGGAGAGCGCGGCGGAGGCGGAGGGGGAGGCGGCGGTCCTGTCCAGGTCGTCGTCGTCGTCCCCGGCGCGGGGGACCGAGCCGCCCCCGCCGCCGCCGGCGGAGACGGGGATGAGGAGCTCCCGGTCGCGGTCGCGGCCGCCCATCGGGCTGAGGCTCCGCGGGGCCTTGTCGTCGCCCATCATCGGGGGCTCGGGCTCCGCGCGCGGTGGCCGGCGCGGGTCGTCGCGACCGATCGCCGTGGAATGGGGTGCGTGCCGGGTGCGGCAGGGAGGGGGGAGGAGACGCTCCTTTTTTTCTTTTCTTTTTTCGCGTCTGCTTCTCGTTCGTTTTCGCGTGTCCTTTTCGTCGCGTTTAATTCCGTTAGCGGCCGTGAGCTGGCGAGCCGATCGCCGGCCCACCGTGGATTGGGCCACCGGGGCCCACCGGCTGTACGGGAGATGAGGTGGCAGTTTGGATTCTCTCTAAAAAAAAGTGGCATACTTTAGAACCTTCTTATCTGCAAAGGGATTTGTTCTTATCTCCGGGGGACATCTGATCTAGGTTAAGAAAAAAATAAATACATTTGTCCTTGCTAAATTCCTTTTTTTTTGCCCAAAATGTTTTGTTACTACAATTCTTACAATGAGAAATGTTGGACATATTTGGAGAGACTGGTGCAAGCAAGGCATTCTCGACGATGTTCACTGATTTGTTCGAAAGATGATAAGAGCCATAATCGGAAGAATACTTGTGTGGGAGGGGGGATCGACAACTTTCTAGCTGTGCAATTCAGGGGCCTTTCATCCTCTTTATTGTGTCCAAACGAGAAAAAAAAGATCTAAGATTTAATGAGCATGAGTGGCTACTCCCCAAGCCCATGAGGAGATCTCGAACTCGGCGAGGAGTTTTTTCATGTGTTGGCCGATAAGTATGAAGAAGTTTGTGCCATGATCATCATGCTTATTTGGAGGATCTAGGATATTCATACGACTTGGTTCACGGTAAAACCATGTCCACTGGCTAAGGTTACAAGGAGTTATTTATATGGTTACTTGGTTACATTGTTCCAAATCTGACAATGGGAGTTGAGAAGGTGATAAAACAAAAGCAATCGACCATCTCGTGTCGTCCCAGTTTGGCTACACAAAAAGAATATTCTAAGACCATGGTCGCACACTTGGTGGGTTGGGTAATCCTTTTTAGTCGACCGTTTGTAAGGAAGATAGAGCTGTAGGTACTTGGATGCTCCATCGAGATCCCAATGAAGTGGTCATTTTTGCGGCATACAAATATTTGTCTCATCACAACAATGTCTTATAGTCCGAAATCAGTGCATTGCCTTTGCAATCGTCTAAGTTGTCCATCGTGATATAATTCAATCCCATAACTGCTTTGAATATCATGTCATGCATTTCACTTGATCGATCTATTTATGGTCACCCGGTGGTTGAGATTAGGCATACGTCACATGTGTGCTTCTGAGTTTTTCCTCCTTAAAGATTGAGCTTGATCACAATATGGCTACTCAATGTCTAGCCAATTATGGCAGATCAGATGGTAGTTGCGCCATATAGCAGACTACATCTCATATATAGTATTAGACTATTAGTTGACTATAATCCTATATAGTTGATGAATAAAACTTGCTATTTTCCGAAAAACACAATAGAAACACAATACAAAATAGTTGTCGTAAGTAAATTGAGTTCTCATAAGTCCAAAACTGTTGGACTTTTATCAGTAGGAAAAGAAAACAGATGGTGACTAAAACCTGTCACGGATAAGACTACATACATATCACATAGGAGGCAAATGCCATGAGTATGATACTAGAAAGAGATAGTGTAAAGCCTAATTTGAGCATGATACTACGAAGAGATAGTGTGAAGCCTAATCTGAGCACCATGCATGGGACGCAACATCATCACGCTATGCGGCGTATGGGTGTATGATGGTGCAAGCTCAAACTCAAAGCGCTGAAGGATCATGCACAATGCCATCTTGGCCTCAAGCAACGCGAAGTTCTGGCCGATACAGATACGTGGCCCCCAACCGAATGGGAAAAATGCGCCCGGGTCCTTGGACGCCTTGGAGATCCCCTCGGCAAACCTATCCGGGTTGAATTGGTGCACATCTTCTCCCCAAATGTCCGTGTCGTGGTGGATGTACAACACTGGCATCTCAAACATCACACCAGCTGGGTACGTGATGCCTCCAATCTCAATCTTCTTGTATGTTTTCCGGGTGAATACAGTAGCAGGTGGGTACAACCGGAGAACTTCATATAGAATCATTGTCACCTGCACATCATGTTAATAAGACATTGTACCTCTAGTTCTGTGTAGCAAATTAAGTAACTTCAAATTGGTACTCACAATTTTGAGCCGATTAACACCCTCATACTCGAGTTTGTGTTTTCCAAATAGGCCAAGAACCTCCTCCCTTGCACGGTCCTGCCACCCCGGGTGCATGCTAAGCACAATCATTGTCCATGTAAGCAATATTGATGTTGTCTCCATTCCTGCAAAATAGAACAGCTTGCACTCCTCCATGACTTCATCTGTTGACATTCCTAGGGTGGATTGGCCATTTTCATCCGTGTCTGACATGTTTGACTCTAGTAATAAGCCGAGTAAGTCATCTTTTGTGCTTTCTCCTTCCTGAATAGCTTGCATCCTTTTTGCAATTATGCCCCGCAAGATGGACTCAATCTCGTTGTTAATTTGATGCATCCTTCGGTTATTTTTGGTAGGAAAGGACCTGAAAAGTGAAAAATAAGGTTGTAAGGGAAAAAATATCACTCTGCTTAGGCAACTACTCCCTCCGTTCCGAAATAATTGTCTTTCTAGATATTTCAACAAGTGACTACATACGGAGCAAAATGAGTGAATATACATTCTAAAACATGTCTACATACATCCGTATGTTGTAGTCCATTTGAGATGGCTAGAAAGACAATTATTTCGGAACGGAGGGAGTAGATTCTAGTTGTGTAAATTTACTATCGAACGATTGCGGTTACATTTCATTTCACATATTTTGGTACACAGAGTCTAATGAAGTGCTAATGAACTTCAATTAGTAGTACCAGTCTACCACCAAAGTTAGAAAAGAAAAGAAACGAAGTAGTAACTCACATGTAACCGGGAATCATAATCTTGCTGACCGCTGCCATGAATCGCCCAATTTGCTCAGTCTGCAGTTGAAAAATCCTTCTCCCTTCCAGGTAACTGCTGCCGAAAGCGGTCTGCGAGATGACATCTCCGGTGAGGCTCTGGAGCTCCGGGCAGACATCCACCTCCCAGGAGCCGTCAGGTCCAAGAGACCGTTCCCATCGGCCAACAAGCTCCTCACAGCACGCAGTAAACGCCGGCAACATGAGCTGCAAATCAAGCAAGCTCAGCAGTCCAGCCATGGAAATTAAGCAGCGGCGTGCACACGGAACAACTGGCAATGTACCTTGAGCTTCTCGGCATGGAAGGCGGGGTTGAGGATCCTCCGGTGCTTGGCCCACCTGTCGCCCTCGTAGTTCCCCACCCCGTCGGCGAGCAGCCTGGTGAGCGCCGGGAACTTGAACTTCTCGACGTCGCGGGCGAGCTTGGTGGACATCACCTCCCGGACAAGGGCAGGGTCGGTGATGCTCACCTTGGGGACCGGCCCGAACCAGGAGATGCACGGCGTGCCGTGCTCCTGGATGGTGCTGTAGAGGAACGGCATGGCGCGGGGGCCGACGTCGTGGCAGCGCAGCGGCATCGGCGGCCCCGACGACGCCTCCTTGGTCTGCCGGGCGTAGTCGTTGACGTCGCCGAGGAGGAAGCGGTACCGCGTGCCGCGGAGGCCCTGGGAGCGGAGCGCCCGCTCCAGCCGCCTCGGCCGCCACCACAGCTGGTCCAGCAGCCGGGCGGCTTGCCAGAGCAGCACGATGGCCACGAGGCCGCCGCAGATCCATGGCACCGCTGAGAGTGAAGCCGGACTGCTCATCCACGGTCCAGGATCCATTGCTGTGCTCCTCACTCCCGAGAGAAGCTAGTGGTGGGTGAGAAGAAAGGTGATGTAGGACTGGATTGGTGATGTTTTTGGTCAGGATTCTGGATATATAGAAGTGTCATTGGGACAGTGAGGTCTCAAGTGTCCATTTGTTTAAGGTCTCTTGCACCACAATTGATGGTGCGCCATGGCGATATGTCGGTCAAACCATGCCACAAATGTCAATGACTTGGTTCCAAAGGAGTAAGTATCTTGGCAAATTCCATTTGGGATCTTGGTGGATAAATTAAGGAGGATGCCCCCCCCACGCACCATGCGGTTGCAGTTTCATGGCTGCTTCCTCCTGCTTGTGTGAGGTCAGGGCATACGACATACCTGGGGCTTGCACCAATGCACCGAGCATACCAGTTCAGTGTAAAAGAATCGTCGAACAGTAAGATGGACACTTGCCAATAACTATGCAATAAGTAGCACATTCCTGACCGAAGAAATCCTCTGTAACACCATGCTTCCTAGTTTTAAAAAAGTCCACATTCAATTAATTGAGATCTCCAATTAAAATCAAGTCATCCAATTTTAACCCGGTCAATAGTTTTTTAAAGCTTTCTTATTTCGTTCTTTTATACTATACACTATGTTTCCTAATTTTAAAAGCCACACAATTAATTAAGGCAATTTGGAACTGGGTTAGTTAACAATTTCTCAAGGAGCTCTTCCAATTCAATACATTCACGATATGTCGGTCGGTCAAACCATGCCACGATTTCTCAAGGAGCTCTCAACAATTTCTCAAGGTTTCTTGCACCACAAATGATGGAGCGCCATGGCGATATGTCGGCCAAACCATGCCACAATGTCAATGTCTTGGTCCCAAAGGAGTAAGGATCTTGGCAAATTCCATTTGGGATCTATTATATTTGTGTCAAATATTATGTACACAAGGGGTTACGTGGATTTGAAGTTGTAATTGATGTGGTTATACGAGTTGTGTATGAGTCGGACACTTGTATCCTAGCTAGGCCTCTTATATATTGAGGGGCACCACACGTTGTAATCCATGGCAACTTGATAGCAGCAGGTACGCGGGGGAGCCGACGGCTTGTGCTGGTGCTTGGGCGACCAGTGTTGCGGTATCTTGGGGAGGAGCGCCCATAGTCATATGCCCCGGGGATGTAGCCATATCGGTGAATCTCATTAACAAATATCGTGCCTTGATGTGTCGTCTACGATCTTGCATTAGCGTTTTATTCTAACAAGTGGTATCATGAGCAAGGTTGCGAGAAGGCTATGCGGAAGATCATCTTGAGGCGCGAGGATCATGCTCGACGGGTGACAGGGCATGTCCGATTGGCGCAAGGTGGAGCATGACGGCGATCGTGGATGCGATCGATGGTGTCGGACACTATGGGCAGGAGGCCTAGACCGTTTGATGGGCTGCGGTCGGACACTACGGGCAGGAGGCCTAGACCATTTGATGGGCTGCGGTCGGACACTACGGGCAGGAGGCCTAGACCATTTGATAGGATGCGGTCGGTAAGGATCGGCTAGACGTGGCGATCGGACGGCTGTTGAAGACGTTGCGGTGGGCGGCGGATTTGGCTCGCTATATATCAGACCGACGACCAGACGTGGGGGGCGGCCGGATAGATCGAAGTGTGAGAGCATCGAGATGATGCGCTCGGTGTCGTACAAGGGCGGCGGCGCGGCACGACGGACGGATTGTGTCGGCGATGTGGATGGCCAGGCTATGACACGGCTCGTGCACGGGCGATGTGCGAGGTGACGATTGTTACAGCAGGGTTGGCGTACAGTGGTTTCGCGCGACAGGGCAGGTGACTGAATCGCTGGCGAGAACCAAGATCTGAAACAAGGATGAAGCTTCGTCGGATGAGCGGCGGATTATTTTCCATGAACACGGAATCGAGGAAAGAAAGGTTACGGTTGCTGGCTGTCGAGAATAATGTTTATTAGGAAATATAGGATAGACTAAGATTTGTTCTGGCTTGTCTTGTACTCCAGGTAGATCATTGTACTTCTATATATATGCCCATGAGGCTCAAGCAATACAACGACTATTCTACCAAACCTCTCTCTCCCTATCTAACATGGTATCTATCGCAAGTCGATCCTAAACCCTAGCCGCCGCCGCTTCCGCACCCGCGCGCCGCCCCTGGGGCGGTCGGCCTCCATGACCGCTGCCGGGGGCTGCGCCGCCCGTACCTAGGGTTCGTCCGCCGGCCGTGTTGGCTGGCTGCCCTAGAGAGTCATTTTTCCCCGATCCTTTGATCCGGGTTTTCTCTTTCTCGCCGGTCGCTTTGATCGGCGTCTACTTTTTGGTTTTCCGGTCTATGTGATTCGGTTTGCGTCGCCCACCGCCGCCATAGACCCCGTGCGCCTCTACTCCAATACCGGCGCGATTGGCCGGCTTCTTCACCAACCCGGCGGCCTCGCGCGTCGTCCGCGCGTCGGCCCGCCGGTCGCCCCGACCCGGCGGCCTCGCGTCATGCGGCGGCCCTCCATCGCCGCCGTTCGCGCGATGGCCCGCCCGTCGATCTACACCGACCGTCACCGCCCTGCTCCGACCGGGACTCCTGCATCACCCCGACCCGGCGGCCTCGCGCCATGCGGCGGCCAATCATAGCCGCCCTGCCGCCCGCCGCCGCCGGCTTCATCTCGGACTCCGCCGCCACCACGCCTCCACCGAGCGGCGTCCCTGACCTCGCGCGCGATCGGCTTGATCACCCGCTCGCCGCCACGATCCGCCTCATCTACGACGCGCGACCGACCTGGCCCGTCGGTTACGCGCGCCTCTGCAGGTCCCGTGAAGATCGTCCCCGAGTCCAGCGCGCCTCTCCACCGATTGAGCATCGGGCTGCCGCTGCGCCGCCCCGTCGGGCCGCAACGCCGCCGCCCCGTGGTTCTTCTCTCGGCTGCACCGACCCACGTCACCGCTGCGTCGCCCCTTCGGGCCGTAGTGCCGCGGCCCGCGGTCCCCCGCCGCCCCGAGGGCGTCCGCTCTAGGCCGTCCCGTGGCTGCATCGACCCTCGCGCCGCCGCTGCTCGCCCCGTCGGGCCGTAGCCAGCGTGGCACGCGGTCCACGCCATCCCGAGGCCGTCCCCGCGGTTGCACCGACTCGCGAACCGCCGCTGCGTCGCCCTTCGGGCAGCAGCGTCGCGGCCCGCGGTCCCCGCCGCCGCCCCGAGGTCTTCCCGTCGTCGCCCCGACCCGCCTGCCGCCGCTGCGTCGCCCCTTTGGGCCGTAGCGCCGCGGCCTGCGGTTCACACCGCCGTCACCGCGCGTCGACCTCCTGTGGTATGAGTCGCGCCGTCTCCCTTGGCGCGGGAACACCACCCTCCGCATCGGTCTTCGTCACGCTGTCAGGGTTCTTCGCCTACTTCGAGCACCGCCGCCGCACTCCTAACCTAGACGCCGCCGCCGCCGTCAGGCTGCTGCCGCCGCTCTTCTTTGGCCGCCGCCGCCGCTACCTTCGTAGCCGCCGCCGCCGCCGCCGCCCGTCCACCCCCTTCGTCTTCATCCAAGTGCCAGCCCGTCGCCAGCGTCGCCGTCATCTACCCCGACCACTTCGTCTACTCCGACCACTGTTGGTGACATCGGCCCCACGCCGATGGACGCCACAATCGTCGTCGAGTTCTTCTCTGCTGGCCCCTCCGACTTCTCCGACATGGCGTACAGCTCGTGCAGGTCCCTCGTCTACGCATGCCCGGTGCTGGCAACACTGATGCGTGCCTTCGTCCACGACGTGTCCCCGGGCCTGGCATGCCTGGTGCGGCACTTCGTCAACTTCGTCTTCGTCCGTCTACGCATGCCCGGTGCTGGCAACACCGATGCGTGCCTTCGTCCACGATGTGTCCCCGGGCTTGGCAAACCCGCCGCGACGTGTCGTCAACAACATCTTCTTCCCGGCGCACCACTACTTCGACACCACTGCGCCCATGACTAACTCGGCGCCACCTTGCGCCTGCGGCTCCACGGCGACTTCCTCGACACCGGCCACCCTGACTCGACATCGACCACGACATTCTTCGCACGGTTACCTTGACCACGGCTCCACCATCCACGCTCTCGGCTACCTCGACAAACGGCACAAAGGGCTATCGCCTTGCTTGAGCAACCTCGTCGGTTGCCACTCCAGCCACGACTTCGCGATGCGTCGACCGTTACGACTGTGGGGGGTGTCCATCGGCTTGCCTTCGGATTCTTCTCCAGTCTCACCGTTTGTGTCGCTACCGTTGTGACTGCGGGGGGATGTTGAGAATAATGTTTATTAGGAAAGACGAGATAGACTAGGATTTGTTCTGGCTTGTCTTGTACTCCAAGTAGATCATTGTACTCCTATATATATGCCCATGAGGCTCAAGCAATACAACGACTATTCTACCAAACCTCTCTCTCCCTATCTAACACTGGCATTTGTACGCAAAACGACCGCTCGTGTGGCAGTCGGTCTTGGAAGCGGTGCGGCGTGCGAGGCAAATAGTCCTTGTAATCTTTGTAATCTGACTTGAAACCTATCCATAATGCTCTGTCTTTTGTAGTTTTTTTTGGAAAAGGGGCGCAGCCCCGGCCTTTGCATCAGAAAGATGCATACGACCATATTTATTAAAATAAAGTAGGTCCAACAAAGGTCTGTAACTCCGTTACACAATAGTCCCCAAACGGCTCACAAAGAGTGGCAAAGTAAAAGCCACAGCCGGCATGCAAAGTGAAGATAGGAAAACTAATTGCCTATCCTATTACATGACCGCCATCCAAACCGGCTGAAAATAGCCCAAGCTACCATCTCCCATCGGGCAGATCCAGTAACCAAATGCTCCCTGGCCTCCGTCTGAGTGAGTAGCGATCACATACGGATCAGCGTAGTAGCTCGGAAGATGACCTGCAAAAAATGAGTATTTGTTGTTCTGTTAAAAACCAAATCATTCCTATAGTTCCAGACTGCCCAGATTAAGGCACATACTCCTACACGAATGTGTTTAGCCGTTTGGGCCTCTATCCCATCCAGCCACGTCCAAATAACGTGTTGATATTATTCGGTGGAGTAATATTAAAAGCAATGTGAACAGTCCGCCAAAGAACCTTCGCCATAGGACAATCGAGGAAGAGGTGTTTTATAGTCTCGTCTTGATCACAAAAACTACATCTTTTAGAGCCGGTCCAATTGCGCTTTGTCAAATTATCCTTGGTTAAAATAACTTGTTTATGAACAAACCACATAAACACTTTAACTCTCAGAGGGACCTTGACATTCCAAACATGCTTGAAAAAGGGAATAGAGCTAGAATTGATGACATCTAAGTACATCGATTTAACCGTGAACTCTCCATTCCTGGTTAATTTCCAGCTCAACGAATCCAGCCATTGAGCAAGCTGCACATCCATCAGTCTTCTAACTAGATGTAGCCAGGCTTCCCAACGCGCTCCGGCAAGTGTTCTCCTAAATTGGATATTAAGGGGAGCGGTCCTGAAGACGGTTGCAACCAGAGCGTCTCTCCGTTGCACGATGTTATAAAGAGACGGATACTGTAGCACGAGAGGAGTTTCCCCTAGCCATGTATCCTCCCAGAATCTGGTAATGCTACCGTCTCCGATAATAAACTTTGTTCTGTTGAAAAAGACCGATTTAACTCTCATCAGCCCTTTCCAAAAAGGTGAGTCCGTCGGCCTCACTGTCACCTGTGACAAAGTTTTTGAGTTAAGGTACTTGTTGCGCAGAATCTGCGCCCACGAGGCGTCCGACTCTACAGATAACTTGTACAGCCACTTGCTGAGAAGACATTTATTTTTCACCTCAAGATTTTCGATCCCAAGACCCCCTTGGTCTTTTGGTCGGCAAATAATATCCCATTTAGTGAGTCAATATTTCCTTTTGGAATCATCACTCTGCCAAAAGAAACGGGATCGATAGAAATCCAGCCGTTTCCTAACTCCAACTGGTATCTCAAAAAACGACAAAAGAAACATAGGCATGCTCGTGAGGACCGAATTAATAAGAATTAGCCGGCCCCCATAGGACATCAGCTTGCCCTTCCAACAGCTTAGTTTCTTCTCGAATCGATCCTCAACACACTTCCACTCTCTATTTGTTAGCTTACGATGGTGAATTGGTATACCTAAATACGTAAAAGGTAAACTCCCAATTTCACACCCGAACAATTGCTTATAAGCCTCTTGTTCTTGTTTGGCTCTTCCAATGCAGAACAATTCACTCTTGTGAAAGTTAATCTTTAAGCCCGTCAATTGTTCGAATAAGCATAACACCAGCTTCATGTTTCGCGCTTTTGCCAAGTCATGCTCCATGAAAAGTATAGTGTCATCAGCGTACTGTAGGATAGACACCCCTCCATCAACTAGATGAGGTACAAGGCTACCTACTTGGCCAACATCCTTTGCCCTACCTATTAGAATGGTCAACATGTCAGCTACGATGTTGAACAGAATAGGTGACATCGGGTCTCCTTGTCTCAGGCCTTTATGTGTCTGGAAATAGTGACCTATGTCATCATTCACTTTGATTCCAACACTCCCTTTTTGCGTAAAAGATTCAACCTGCTTTCTCCAAGCTGGGTCGAAACCTTTCATGCACACATCCTGTTGTAGAAACGGCCACTTAACTTTATCGTACGCCTTTTCAAAATCCACTTTGAAAACTACCCCATCTAGTTTTTTCGTGTGGAGTTCATGGAGGGTCTCATGCAAGACTACAACCCCTTCTAGGATGTTTCTGTCTGGCATGAAAGCAGTTTGGGTCGGCTGCACCACAGAATGCGCAATCTGTGTGAGTCTATTAGTCCCAACCTTGGTAAAAAATTTGAAACTGACATTAAGAAGACAGATAGGCCGGAACTGCTCAATTCTCACAGCCTCTGTTTTCTTCGGGAGTAATGTAATTGTTCCAAAATTCAAATGAAACAGCTGAAGCTGACCGGAGAACAGATCGTGGAACATCGGTAACAGATCCCCTTTAATAATATGCCAACATCTCTTATAAAACTCAGCAGGAAATCCATCTGGCCCCGGAGCTTTATTGTTTTTCATCTGTGCAATCGCGTCAAACACCTCTTTCTCCGAGAACGGCGCAGTCAATACCTCATTCTCATCGGCAGCCAACTGAGGCACATCCTCAATTCCATTGTTGAGGAAATCGTTAACTGGTAGCTGCTCGGTTGGCTGGCGAGTAGGGGATTAATCGGCTAATCGGTAAGTTAATCGGCCATTTAATCAATTAATCGGATGATTTATCGGTTAATAGGCTACTCGGTGACCCTACGAGTAGGGATTAATCGGCAAGTTAACTGGTTAAACGGATGAATTCTTGAACAGGGCTCAATTCTCGACTCATCCAGGGATACAAAGTTATCCTCTGGAGGCCCAAAAAGCTGCTTGTAATAATTGGTAATGTAAAGCTTTAGGTTCTCTTGTCCTATGATCGTACCCTTGTCTTGCTCAAGCTGAAAGATTCTTTTCTTTCTGTGCTTGCCATTGGCAATCATATGGAAGAATTGAGTATTGGCGTCCCTTTGGACTACTTTACGAACCTTAGCTCGCAATGCCCATTTCAACTCCTTCTCTCAACAGCTCTTTCAATCTCATCTCCGCATCCACTTTAGCATGAAGCTCTGCGGACTGCAGAATTGTGGACTCGGCTTTCACATCTAAGGACTGAATAAGAGTGAGGAGTCTCTCCTTTTCAATCTTATAAATCCCACTAAGATGTTTAGCCCAAACACGCAAGAAACTTCTCAAGTTCCTAATCTTATTCTGCCATCTCTCAATAGGAGATCTTCCTCCTGCATCTTTCGCCCATTCTCTGGCTATCAGATCCAGGAACCCTTCTCTTTCAAACCACGCAATTTCAAAAGAGAAAGTATTTTTGTTACCCACATGCGTTGCCTCCCCAGAATCCACTAGCAGAGGTGTGTGGTCTAAGATACCGCGGGATAAAGCTTGGACTGTAACCAAGGGAAATTTCTGTTCCCGCTCAACGCTTGCTAGGACTCTATCTAGCTTCTCATACGTTGGGTTTTGCAAAGTATTAGCCCACGTGAATTTTCGACCTGAAAGCTCTATCTCTCTGAGATCCAAGCTTTCTATGATGGTGTTAAACATAAACGACCACCTGGCGTCGAAATTGTCATTGTTCTTTTCATCTCTCCTCCTAATAATGTTGAAATCTCCTCCAACCAAAATTGGGAGCTGCTCAGATCCGCAAATCCTGACAAGATCCGCCAAAAAGTCTGGTTTTAATTTCGGCTGTGCGGCCCCATACACCGCAACCAGTGCCCAATTAAAGCCATCGACTTTGGATCTTACCCGAAATTTTACAGCAAAGTCACCCATCACTACAGTTCGGACTTCCAGCGTCTCACACTTCACCCCAAGAAGGATCCCCCCTGATCTACCCCTTGGCGGAAGGCAGTGCCAATCAAAATCGACACCGCCGGACAAAGTATTTAGGAACTGAGGAGAGAAATTGTCCCTTCCTGTCTCGGAGAGGGCAATAAAATCCAACTTATGCTCAATGGAAGCATCCGCAAGAAACCTATGTTTAGCCAAGTCCAACAGACCTCTGCTATTCCAGAAGATGCCTCTCATAGTTCATCATGGAATTTTTTGGCTGTACGGACCCTAGCACTCCGACGCACCGCGGATGTTGGATAAATCTTACGCCTCCACTTTCGCTTAGGCTTGTTCTCCTCCTCCACCCGGTCCTCACAATCGAGCTCCGCAGCTCTAACCTCCAGCTCCTCTACCGGAGCACTCTTCTCCAGGGGTAACAAGCCATCATCCTCCTCAATCTCAGTGAGTGGATGGGCAAGATCTGCACACAACGAATCGAGTACCCTGACTCCTAAAGCATCAATATCCGAATCGTCATGGGTTTAACCGCAGCTATGTTACGGATCAATTCTAAGGCACGATCCGCTTCTAGGTCGAGAATGTCATTAACAGATTTTGAAATTTCACTATCATTACTACCTAAATCTATGGAATTGTTGAGTGACTTGAGTCGACTTGTGTTTAGATAGATGGAGCCAAGTGTATGATGTGGTTGCGTAGTGTCCAACCCACTTTATGGTACCTATAAATCTATCTATCCACCAAAGCCACTTCTCTTTATAAGCTATACGAAATAATAAGATGAATAAACATCTACTGCAGATTTTTTTTTCTTTCAACGAGTAAATCCATACCAACTTGTCTGACATACAATGCATTTTCTCTCTCTACATATGTCTCCCAAGGATGCCATGCAACGAGCTAGCAAACGATGCAACATATTATTTTCTTGTCTTGTGTTGGATTTTGCATCCCCCTCACCTAAATATCACATCTTTGAGAGGTAAACAACTCAGGAATATGACAATACAATAACTTCGGGATGAGCGGCATTGGGAAAATAATTCAGCCTCTCGCCTTCTTTGCATCATGAGAGTTTCTCTTCGGCTTAAAACTGATGAGTTTTAAGTATTCAGTCAATCTCCCCAGCAGTGTCGATCTTCATTTTCTAGAGTCGGCATCAACGAGGCCCACATGTACACTCCTTGCATCTAGGGATTTTGCTAGCATGGGAACGGCTGCAGCCAAAACTTAATCTACTGACTTCCTTCTTCAATGTGGACATCACCTGGACCACGTCGAGGTTCAGCGACTTCTTCCTCAATGCAGGCATCACCTGGACCAATTGGTCGAAGGAGGGCAGCGTGCTTGACTTGATTAGTCTGTTACTAGCCATACCCGCGCGGCGGCACGCCGCGCCCCATCGATACGGCACGTGTGTATGTGCTATTTTTTGGCTCGGTTTTGTATGTATCTACTGTAGAATGTGCATTCGTCTTTTGAAATATTCGGTGTTTATTTTTTCACATAGGCCGAAAAGAGGCTCAAGCCTAAAATATTAGGTAGACTATAAATTGTAGGTAAAGATGTTGTCTAGAAAGGTTGAATCTTTTAATAGTAATGGTATTGTGTAATTTGGGAAAATATACAACCAAGTCATCCGTTTTTTAGTGTGTCATAAGAATGTAATGGAGGTAACAATTTTTTTAGGGAGTACCAAAAATGACTGTATTTTTTGTAGAGAGTTAAACTTGCGAGCGGATTTTTTCTAGTATAGAAGACTGGTGTGATTTAAATACAAAAGTACTGTTGTTTGGAAGACAACAACAATGGAATGCATGATATGAAGATGTAAAAACTGCACTGATGGATAAATCATGTCTAGTCAAACAGAACATAGATTTATTCGGTGAAGTACATATAGCACATTACATGAATAAAATAATTATCTTTTTTATGATACTAAGTTGACAGTTCTATAGGCTTGGGCAAATTTATTGGAGTTGTGCTTAGTCGACGGGGAGGCGGACAATGAGATTGAGATATGCATCTTGAGTATTCTAGAGAAGATTCGACGCACAAAGAAGAAGATAAAGAACAATCCTAAACTAATCCGCCGCCGAGAAAACACTGGAAAACACACCTGCATGCACGTATCAAATCAATCCCCACCCCTCCATCCATACAATGACCAACCACCACTCAAAGGGGAGAGGACATGTGTTGGTCTAAATAGACAAATCAGAAGGAAGACGCAACGCACACACGCCCCTTGTATCCTGCCATATTCCAGTGATACCGCATGTCCATCTCATATAGTCATATTAACCGACATGGCTGTAAAAACAATCCACACACAAAAAACTGACCTAGAAATAGAGAATCAACCATTACAATTTCTCAACGCAAATAAATCAGAAAGAAAAATGGCTGGATTGCATGATGAGTTTATGACAGTTATATACGGAACTTGTCATTCCCCAACTGGATTTACTGGTACATGGATTCATGCTGTGCATCTCTTCATGCAGTTTAATTTTGCTCGGAAGATAAAATGATGAGACAAATCATGGCACCCAATGTATTTTGAGAAGCACCAAGACCTTCATATTTATTATGAGTATACACAAAAGTGCCCACCTAAATCCCAGGCATTTCATGAATGAATTTTGATGAACACAACTTATAATTCCACCCGAAACAGCAATCATGGGTTCTTGTTGCTACAACTTTTAGTTTTTCCGAGTACCACTGGTATTATACCAGAACATGAGTGGATCTTCTCCTTCTGCCTACTTACAGCCTCTAAAATTGATTTTTTTTGTGTGACAAAACTTATTCTTTGCCTTGAGCGTGGTAACTTGCGAGCATGCTTATTTTCTAAAAACATCATAGCAATAGAGCATGCTTGTTTGTTAGAGCAATAGAACATGTCTTGAGCTTCAAAGTATGCCTCGTAAAAAAAATGATAGCATTGTGTTGAGTACAGCCTCCATACCACCGGCTGCCGGCACCTCCTCACCATCGAACATCCCAAAGGCGGCAATCTCCCTGTCCCTCCAGCCACATTTTGAGCACTGTACCAAGCCTGCCGAGATAGTTGTCGACCTAGCGTGGTGTCGACCTCATTGTGGCATCGTTGTCCATTGGATGGAAGGACTACTCCCGTGTAAAGAAGTGGACGCCGTCGAGGCCATTACAGAGCACGCGGTCATCGATAACTGAGACCTGAAGAGAAGGAGATTCCTGCATGGCAGATATCATCGATAACGAACAACAGCGCACATCCTTTGGCGGAGCGAGCGAGCTGGCTTGCGCTTTCGGGATTGGCCCGTCCCTTTCACAGCAACGCGGCCATAGCACGCCCCTCGCAATCTAGAGGGACACGGGCGCGGTAGGCACGTATGCGCGGAGCCCTCCACGGGAGAGAAACCCCTGGCTCGAGATACGATAGACCAAGGGCCAGTGCCAACGCCATGTTTCAGCGTATAGAAACTGCAAAAATTAGTGTGTATAGAAACTGCAAGGCAACTATGCTCAGCTGGGAGACGAACCAGCTCAAGAACAGATACAAACCATGCACGGACATGTACGAACACGGCGCCCTCGTACATCAAGAAGAATATTATACTCGCCAAACTCGCCCGCCTCCACGATGAGCCTGCGATTGGGCTACCACCACAACACCTCTAAGCTCACCACCACCATCTCTTCTACGACCATGGTGTCATTGACACGGAGCTGCCCAATCTCCATCTCTCACGCCGCGCCTTCCTCCCACCGCTCCGTCGCCGTCCGTACGGTCCACGGTCCCGCTCATGAACTTGCATGCTTCATCGTCATCGGATAGGGTGCACATGGCATGGCGCGACACCACACGCCCTCCGTGGAAGGGAGAAGATGGAGAAACAGAGAAAGCCATGTCCTTCCCCGGCATGTGGCCCGGAGTTGTTGCCGACACACCGCAGGGCGGACCCGAGATGCTCTGCCTGTCATGTTACCCCCACGTCCGGTCTCCTACCGCCACCAGCCCACCACGCCCGTGCCCCGCCTCGCGCCGCTTGCCGCGCCACTGCGGCCTCCGTCCGCCACGGCGCCACTCTGTTTCTCTGCTTGAACTGCAATTTTGAGGAGTAGCAGCATGTGGAGCTAGTGCAGCCGCCACTGCTGAAGGACCGTGGCATGGTGGATGGCGTGTAGGGCTACACCTGTTGTCCCTCGGCGGCGGACCTCGCGGTGATCCTCGGGGTCGTCACCAACAAGACGGCTATCAGGTTGACCTTGAGCTTGTCCGGCACCACTCACCATGGAAGTCCGCAGGAGGTGCAGAAACGACGTCGTCATTGTCGTGTCTCAGGAAGAAGGGGCACTGCCGTTGAAAGCTGCCGGCAAGTAGAATCGGGCCGAGAACTGCCGCTGCGGGCTCCATGCCGGGTGGGGGAGAGGCTGGGGAAGAAATGGAGCGGGCTAATGGCTGCGACCATGAGACGGCGGACAGCGAGCAGGTAGCGGCAACGAAGAAAAGGCAGCCTGCATGTTAGAATGAGAAGACCGCGCGAGGGAGAGAGACAGATCATAGTCAGTGCCTTTGATGGAAGGGAATGTAAGCTTTTATAGGCGGGATGTTATACGGTGGACGATTTGGCCAGAGGCTTCGAGGGTTTGTCTAAGTCTCAGTCAAGCAATGTAGTATGCAAGAAGAAAAAAAAACTGTAAAAAAAATTATTTGCACAAATCTCAATGCAAGATCAACGGATTGTAGTATCGACTGAGACTTCGCGGTCGACTGATTTTTAGCAAAGCCGTTCGAGTAAACACGGGACGACGGGACACATGAAGAAACGGAAACGAACCGAGAAACACGCACGCAACAGCGAACGATATCAATCGAGAAATATCCATAAACGCCTACACCCTTCCAGTCAAGATAAAAAAAGAAGCCCCACGAGAAACCAGGTGATGCATCGTGCATGCACTTGCATGTAGTCCAATCACGTACAAAAACAAAAATTGGATCTGCATGCATCTGAATAGCGATAATTAAGGGGCTCATCCCCACAAAAAAGACAAAACCATACTACTTGCAGAACGTGGTTATATCTCGGTCCCATGTGCGACAAAAGGAATGTCCAACAGCCATCAAACAATCGCTAAATGCACTCCAAACCTACCAAGAGAAGCCGCACGCTAGTTCAAAAAATTTGAAACGAAAAGTTGAAGACACCACGCATTCGTACACAGCCACGTACCAAAAAAATACACGTGCCACATGAGTAATTACCAAGGGGTCGTTTTCAACCAAGTGGAGTAATCTCAGGGCAAAAAAGCTCCCAATATAGAGGCTTGGGTATAAGGCGGTTGCCTACATGAGCCAAAGATCATCGATGCAAATAAGCACCACCGGGGGCCCATCTCATGTTTACTTCTTTTCGAAAAGGGGGGTTCGCACCAACCTCTGCATCAGAACGATGCATACGGCTATATTATTAATAAGCAAATGATCCAACACAAGTCTCCAAGTCTCGACAAAAACAAAAAGGCTCACGAAGAGCAAAATAGTAATCAAAAAGCCACAACCGGTTGGCATAAAAAGATAAAAACATTAATTGCCTATCCTATTACATGACTGCCATCCAAACAGGTTGAAAATATCCCGTGCTACCATCTCTCATCGGGTAGATCCAGTAACAAAACGCTCGCCGACCTCCGTCGGAGTGAGTAGCGACCACATACGGATTAACGCAATGGCTCGGAAGACAACCTGCAAAAAATGAATAGTTGTTGTTCTGTTAAAGACCAAATCATTTCTGCAGTTCCAAACTGCCCATAATAAAGCACATACTCCTACACGAATGTGGCTACAGTCAAACCTTAATCTAGTGAGTTCCTGCGGTAACGTGGGCATCAGCTGGACCACGTTGAGTTTGAGTGACTCCTTCAATGTGGGCATCACCGGGGGACGATCTCATGTAGTCATGTTTACTACATTAACAGTGCAGTGTGCTTACTGACATGTTTTGGGATTATGCTATTTCAGTGTGGATAGAACACTAGGAGTATTTGGATGAGGTAGGCCCACTTAAGCTAAACCTGGATTCGAATCCACGTCCATCTACCCAAACATGCTTTATGGTTCCAATAGGCAAATATGAAAGATAACATGTACACGTTGTATGTATGTCAACTTTGTAAATAGAATCTCATTACATCAACAGCACAATAATCAGTCGAACAATCAGACACAAGAGTTCTGTTTATTTCACACTTCGAAAGCAAGAAAAATACAATGTTTGCAGAAGTATATACCGTGTGCTTCACACAAAGCATCAATGGTTTATCAATGTACAGACACAAAATACCAAGAGAAATTTCAACCTCCATAAAAACTCTATGAGAAAACGGCACGTCGGTTCAGAAGCTCGACGAAAGATTGTATGCAAGAATTATAAATCACTAGGGAAGGAAGTTTTAATTGTTCACTTAGATGTCACATAGTTGGGCCAATGCGCAATGAATGAACATACAATAAAAACTAAAGAGCAACCATACCCTGTGTTCCCACATGATTTGTGAGTGTGGAATAATGATAATAGGAAATTGTCGGGCAAAAATTAGTACAAGACAATGGAGTCCCCACCTTATTAAATTTGTACCACTTCATTTATTTAGTAATGTATAAGCCACATGTTAATAGTAAAAAACAAATAGAATAATGGGCCATATTTGGAAGGTCTGCTGGCTGAACACTCCGGTGTCATGAAAATCATGCTGTCATATGCCCATAGCCACACCATTAACTATTGTGGTTATCATTGACAGACATGGTCATACACAAATTGGAAAGACCAACGAATCTCAGTGGCGCAATCTTGATTAATTATCTAAGAGTCTGTTATCGTAGTTTCATCATTATTCAGGAATTTGTTTCAGTAAACCCAAAGAAGAAGCAATGGTCAACTAGACATTGAAAAGGAGCTCTGTGCAACACAAAAGGAGCTCTGAAAAGAAAAGAAAAAACTACAAGAGGACAACACAGTGAAACAACCATAGCCTTAAACTTGATAGATAAATCTTCGTTCACCCATTTCTCAAGGATGTGTAGAGCATTAGTTTAGCACATCTAATAGCTTAGGTAACAACGCCTTGCTCACAGATGGAGTGCTAGTGCCGCCTTCATCATAAACTGGAATTATCAAAAAAAAAAAATCCTAAGGACAATTTAAGTGAGCCTCTAGCTGTATCTTGTGTTCCTTTTTGAAAAAAGTCGTATCTTGTGTTGACCTGTTATACCAAGGTTGTCGTATGTAGTGTTGGTACATATTTTTTCTTTGCGGGGAAAATAATTAAAATCAGTACTTTATCATATAAATTGTCAATATCAGCTGGTGATGACCTCAGTCAGATTCAACCCAGTCTCAAGCACTACAACTGCAGCTCAAACTAGGTGGAATCTTATCATCCAAATTGTAGGAACGTTGGTACTTATAAATTGGATTCGGCGCAATAGCACAGTCTGCCAACCAACAGGAACCAAACTCCAATGTTTTGTCTGTAATGAGAACAACAATTATCGTAATTTAGTAAGCTCAATGAACACCTACGCAGACACATGAAAAATTGGGAATGCAAAGCTGCACAGACTGACCTCTCTCATCTCCTCATCAGTGTCAGCAAGCAAAGTGCTTGCTCTTCTCAATAATTCCGACGGACCTAACTGCATCAGGGGAACATGGATCATCATGGACGGGTACACGACGCCGTCCCATTTCCTCGCGGCGAGCTGCTCAATGTGATTGATGAACTTAGAAGATCGTATGTTGCGCCGAGGCAGACAACGTCGCGTTCTATTGTCCGCGCAATCTCGGATGAGTGCCACTAGTGGATGGATGATACTTGACGACATTCAACCTCTCGGGTGTAGACGAACAATAAAACGCGATGTTGTCTACCTCGGCGCAATATACGATCTTCTAAGTTCATCAATCACATTGAGCAGCTCGGCGCGAGGAAATGGGACAACATCGGACTGAATGTGCGAAAATCTCAATGACCAAAACACATTTCCCGGAAGCGGCTATCCAATTATTTTACTGAATGTGATCTTGCACCAAAAAAATAGTTATAATGATTTTTTAGTATTTATAGTGATCTTGCGCCATAGATTTATTTCGCGGGTGTAGATGAGCCTGCGTGTGAATAGTAAAATCATTATAAATATTAACTTTTTTTTGTGATGCAAGATGCTCATGTGTGTGATTTCCATGCAAAATCTGGTGAACTTTGAGATCTGAAGAACTCGTGGCAAAAAAGATAAATTTCAGGTGTCTGAGAAACTTTTGAAAACAACACTGTTCAACCTGATTTTGTCTTTTTTCCACGATCTCCTTAAATGTCCAAACTCCCTGAAATTTTGCACGAACATCACATATTTGAGAATCTTACACCACATTTTTTGGATATTTTTGAAATTTTCTCTATTTTTTATTTTACTGCTCATCCAGTGTAGATGAGCCAGGCACCAAACTGGATTTTCGCACATTTCCCCCTCTACCTTGATCATTGATTGCTTCATCAGTTGAGTGTCTCATCATTTTTGACTTGTGTGTGTCTTTTTATTTGTCGTTTTCTTGTCATTGATCGTGGTTTTTGAAAGCTTACTCCTTACGTTCCTTGTATATGGTCAAATCATTTTGGGTTTTCTCCGCAAGAAAATCAATTTGAAGTCAGATGTGATGTTATTTATCTAAAACCAAACAACAAACACTCATAGCTGGTCGCTGAGATGGTGCCTTACTAATGTGTCGATTTTGAGAATTTATATTTGGTCAAAGAATCTTTGTAATCTGAACTTGAACCTATTTTTTCTTCCAGACTATGTATGGCTTCCTCTTCCAGAATACTATCTTTTGTAGTGGAATACATGACATTGTTGAGAGGACTTGTGTTCAGATAGACGGAGTCGCTTGTAAGATGTGATTGTTTAGTGGGCAATATAGCGCTGGATGCGAGGTGCTAGCCATCCTTCATTTTTTACCATCACTAGTAGAAAACAGGGCTTTGGTTCAGACCTGACCAGCCCATTAGTCCCGGTTCTTCACGAACCGGGACCCATGGGGGCATTAGTCCCGGTTTATGAGCCCAGTGAGCCGGCCGGGGCCTCGTGGCATTGGTCCCGGTTCGTCTGGATCCATTTGTCCTGGTTCTAGGCACGAACCGGGACCAATGGTTCTCGCTCCTGGCCCACAATCATTGGTCCCGATTCGTGGCTTGAACCGGGACAGATTACCGGGCTTTAGTCTCAGTTTCTACCATGAACCGGGACAAATGAGTTGCCTATATATACCCCATCGCCACAGCAGAGCACTCCATGGTGCTTTGTTTTTTCTGGCCGGCGAGGGGAGGGCATTTGGGTGCTCTAGCTCACCTCCTATGCACATGAGGTGTTCAATGAAATGTCCGAGCCACACTAGTTAATCTTTCTCCTCTCGGAACTCGACCTCTGAGCTCCATTTTCCCCGAGATTTGTGTAGGTTTAGTTGTTCGTCACGTCCCGTCCTCGTCATCACCGCTGTCGATTGCCCGCGCCGATTTCGTCGCCGGCACCACGTGGTGAGTCTCTTATTCTTATCTTCTTTCTAAAAGAAAAAAAATTCTTACTTCAGATAGATACTTGTCTAATTTTCTTACTTTTATTATTCCTTGTTATTATATAGTGCGATGGTTTTGGTATCCGCCCCCATCGGCCCTCGTCCTGTCTATGATTCAGATGTGGTATATTATCTTTTGATAACTACTTGGTTCATTTATTGTTTATGACAATTATGCCGACCAACGTGACATAGATTTTATTTATCTAGGAGGTTGTTGAACCGAAAATTCCAACTGACCCTATTGTCGAGAGGTTAAATTTAGTTGAAGAAGAAAACAATTATTTGAAGAAAAAAATAAGAAAAAATGAGGAGGAGAAGATGATATTGGAGTTGCATGTTGCGGATGTCGTCGATAATCACAAGATCAAGATGGATGCAATGCGGTTGAAGATTCATACCGAGGCTTGGTATCATTATGCAGTTGAATCGATTGTTACCTTGGTTGCGATTATGATCGCATTTGTTGTTGCATTGAAATGTTTTACATAATTTTAATGTATGGTTTAATTAGATGCTCTGGAGAGCTATATGTTGTTCAATGAGAACTGTGTATGTACTTTGGTTTTAATATGATGATGAACTTCTATTAATTTGGTCACTTATCTATTCATGAGAGGGTTGAAAATTGATGATGTGGCTTTGAATGGTGTATTTTGAACACAAAAAAATTATGGAGTTCAAATAAGTTCAAAAAATGAAACCCATTTGTAACAGACGAATTTCCATATGAAATCCTGATACTTCGGAAGAGATTGTCCGTTTTGTACACGAAATGCATCCAGTTTTTGCCGTAACCCTCTCTACTTTCTTGCACATGCTATGTGGGTGAAATGATGATACAATGCCGACTTTCAACCTTTTCAGAGTTCATTTCAAATGCTTTTCAATTTTATGGTCTTATAGCTCAAAATAATCAGTAAATGCATGAAAAATAACAAATGAAGTCAGAAAAGGTTGAAAATTGATGATGTGGCTTTGAATGGTGCATTTTGAACACAGAAAAACTATAGAGTTCAGATAAGTTCAAAAAATAAAATCCCTTTGTAATAGACGAGTTTGTTCCCAAGGAGTATGCGGACATGACTGAAATTCTAGAGAAGTAAGTTAAATCGATCATTATCGCACCATATCTGCAACTTTGTTCATTTCCTGATATCAAGTAATTGGTTTTTTTTGTCTGGCAGGGTTTGGAAAAAATTCACCTCAAAAACTCCGGGACTGCCGAAGAAGCTGCAATTTAGACACCCGAAAGTAAGTACTATAGTAGCATGTTCCACACATCTCCTAGTGATTCAAGCGCTAGTTTCATCAATACCATTTAGCATGCTTGCTAATTATCAGTTTGATTGACCTCTATTTCTTGTAAAGTGGTTGTGGCAGGAACAAGAGAATGATTACTGTGAATACTACATTTGCGAGTCCATCCGCCACACGACCTGTGAACGGGGCTACTCTGACAAACAATATGAAGTGCGTAAATAATAATATTCACAATTTTATTTTATTACCATCATTTGTGTTCAGTTTCATTTATTCATATATATGTATTGACCCCCTTCTTCAAATTAGATATTTCGGATGCGGGATGAACTCCTACCACCAGATCGTATACGAGGAATTCAAGAGGAATTGATGGCATTCTTTCTTGACCACGTGATCGCTAAAGACGAAAAATACCATGTGGACCCTGATCAGCTCGTTTTTAATTAGGAGATTGTAAGAGATACTTATATTGTATATATGTAGCCAGTAGCGTCGGATAGATATACGAGAACTTGTTGTTCGACCAATCTCTCAGAGAAGGAGAGGTGGTCGATATCACTTCTCTCTGCATGCATATGTTTATGACGATCTTCTGTTTCCTTCATTTGCTTACTAGCTAACGTGTCTAGTCCTCTTTATACGTATAGTACGTAGCGTCGACCAAGCACGGAGATAAGAGAGGACACTTCTCTTTATTAATTAGCTAGATAACACAATATATAAAACACCTAAATTAACCCCCCCAAAACCCCCAAACCCCCCCTCCCATTCAAAAAAAAATCCCAGCACCTGAAATGCTGACGCGTGGATGCCTATTGGTCCCGGTTGGTGCCACCAACCGGGATCAAAGGGCCTCCTGCCTGGGCTCGCCGCACCGGCCATGTGGAGGCCCATCTGTCCCGGTTTGTGTAAGAATTAGGACTAAAGGTCTAGGGCATTAGTACCGACACTCTAATCCCGCTTCAAACCGGGACAAATGGTCCTTACGAACCGGAACAATAGGCCCTTTTTTCTACTAGTGCATCATTGCATATTGTACTGTTTACCCCTTTAAAGTAACCGTGGTGCATCTTAACTTTTCATGAGATTGTAGCATTCCGTATTGTCCAACTCACTTGATATAGTATCTGTAAATCTATTTATCCACCCAATCTACTACTATGACAAATAAATATGACATCTACTGCCGATAATTTCCATCCAATGAGTAAAGCCATACCTACTTGCCTGTCATGCATTCTTTCTCTCTCTATATACCCGACGAAGGATGTCATGCAATGAGTGACCCGTGTAGGAAAGCTAGCAAACTATGCAGCATATTATTTTCTTGTATTGTGTAGGAATTTGCATCCACCCTCACCCAAGTATCATATCTTTGAGCGAAAAAGAAACACCGGAATATGACAATATTTTGGGATGAGCGGCATTGGGAAAACAGCTCAACGTAGCTGACTTCATTGCACTACAAGAGTTTTCCTTCTGCTTAGATCTGATGAGTTTGGAACCTTCGCTTCATCTTCCCAATTGTGTCCATCTTCTTTCTCCTGGTTTGGTACCGACGAGACCCACATCTACGCGCGCTTCATCTGGTAGTTATGTTGGGTTTTCGCACATTTCTAGCTCTACCTTGGCCATTGATTGCTTCGGTGGTTGAGTGTCTCATCATTTTCAATTTGTGTGTCTTTTTATTTGTCGTTGTTCGTGGTTTTTGAAAGCTTACTCTTTATGTTCCTTGTATAGAGTCAAATCATTTTGGGTTTTCTCCGCAAGAAAATCAATTTGAAGTCAGATGTGATGTTATTTATCTAAAACCGAACAACAAACACTCATAGCTGATCGCCAAGATGGTGCATTCTAATGTGTCGATTTTGAGAATTTATCTTTGGTCAAAGAACCTTTGTAATCCAACTTGAAGCTATTTTTTCTTCATGTATGGCTTCCTCTTCCAGAATACTCTATCTTTTGTAGTGGAGTACATGACATTGTTCAAAGGACTTGTGTTCAGATAAGGAGTCGAGTGTAAGATGTGATTGTTTAGTGGGCAAATATAGCGCTGGCTGCGAGGTGCTAGACGTCCTTCATTTTTATCATCATTGTATATTGCACTTTTTACCACTTTAAAGTAACCGTGGTGCATCTTAACATTTCATGAGATTGTAGCATTCCGTATTGTCGAACTCACTTTATATAGTATCTGTAAATCTATTTATCCACCCAATCTACTACTATGACAAATAAATATGATATCTACTGCCGATAATTTCCATCCAATGAGTAAAGCCATACCTACTTGCCTATCATGCATTCTTTCTCTCTATATATACCCGACGAAGGATGTCGTGCAATGAGTGACCCGTGTAGGAAAGCTAGCAAACTGTGCAGCATATTATTTTCTTGTATTGTGTAGGATTTTGCATCCACCCTCACCGAAGTGTCATATCTTTGAGAGAAAAAGAAACGCCGGAACATGACAATATTTTGGGATGAGCGGCATTGGGAAAACAGTTCAACGTAGCTGACTTCATTGCACTACAGGAGTTTTCTTTCAGCTTAGATCTGATGATTTTGGAACCTTCGCTCCATCTTCCCAATTGTGTCCATCTTCTTTCTCCTGGTTTGGTACCGACGAGACCCACATCTACGCGCGCTTCATCTGGTAGTTATGTTGGTGAGGGCCCTGGTTACACGCTGATAGTGGCCACATCGAGCTCCATCTGGTCAGTCAGACGAAGACCACAGATACAAGTTGATGAGTCTTACTAAATGCCTGCGTGCCTGAGACCAGGACAGACGATTAGAATGGCCATCATCGAGGAACCATCTCATGTTTATTAGAGGAATCATGTGCTTGAGTACGCGGATCTCGGGTAGGGGGTCCCGAACTGTGCGTCTAGGCGGATGGTAACAGGAGACGAGGGACACGATGTTTTACCTAGGTTCGGGCCCTCTCGATGGAGGTAAAACCCTACGTCCTGCTTGATTAATATTGATGATATGGGTAGTACAAGAGTGGATCTACCATGAGATCAAGGAGGCTAAACCCTAGAAGCTAGCCTATGGTATGATTGTTGTAATGTATGTTGTGTCCTACGGACTAAAGCCCTCCGGTTTATATAGACACCGGAGGAGGCTAGGGTTACACAGAGTCGGTTACAATGGTAGGAGATCTACATATCCGTATCGCCAAGCTTGCCTTCCACGCCAAGGAAAGTCCCATCCGGACTCGGGACGGAGTCTTCAATCTTGTATCTTCGTAGTCTTGGAGTCCGGCGGACGATGATAGTCCGGCTGTCCGGACACCCCCTAGTCCAGGACTCCCTCAGTAGCCCCTGAACCAGGCTTCAATGATGATAAGTCCGGCGCGCATAATGTTCGGCATTGCAAGGCGGGTTCCTCCCTTGAATAATCCAGAGAAGATCATGAACACCAGGATAGTGTCCAGCTCTGCAAAATAAATTTCACATTCCACCGTAGAGAGAATAAAATGTACACTAGTTCAATCTGCTGACGTATTATGCGGCGTGACATCACACCGCTACCAAGCCTTTGTTTGAATCGTTTTTTACTATACCACCTCAGCACGTTTAGCGAAGCGGTTTTCTTGGCACGTCTTGTCGAAGCAGAGATCGTGTTCCCCTTATTCCAGGATTCTCATCAATACGGACGTGGGTAACCCAACCGCGCCATTGATGGTGGCGCTTGGGAGATAAGCGAGTTTTATCAGGCCAGCGGGACGCACAGTTTTCGTCCGCCTACATATAAGGGATAAGGATTTATCTTCTCACCTACGCCTTCTTCCTCCTTTGCTTATCCACCTCCGCGTACTCAAGCTCCAACGCCCAAGCTCGCGCATCTCGCCTCGACCTTCTCCGAATATGTCCGGAGCAGGAGGCAAATGGTTGGCCTCCACCGTTAAGGAGGAGCACATCACCAGACTGCGCAGCGCCGGATATCTTTCCGGCGATATCGCGCATCGGCTGCCCGACGAGGGGCAGCTCGTCCCTACCCCCGGGCCTCACGAGAGGGTCGTCTTCCTTCCCCACTTCCTCCGCGGACTGGGCTTTCCGCTCCATCCATTCATCCGGAGGCTCATGTTCTATTACGGCCTGGATTTCCACGATCTGGCGCCGAACTTCATCCTCAACATCTCGACGTTCATCGTCGTGTGCGAGGCCTTCCTCTGCATCCGGCCCCACTTCGGCCTGTGGCTCAAGACCTTCAACGTCAAGCCGAAGGTTGTGCTGGGCACGCAAGCGGAATGCGGAGGCGCCATGTTGGGTAAATTACCCAACGTCCTTTGGCTCGAAGGGGCCTTCGTGGACTCCGTTAAGGGGTGGCAATCGGGGTGGTTCTACATCACCGAGCCGCGCAAGCCCACATGGGCGGCGGCCCCCGAGTTTAGATCTGGCGTCCCCACGCAGCTCACCTCCTGGAAAGAGAAGGGCTTGTTGTGGGGCAATTCGAAGGAGCTGACGGGACTCCGAGCCTGCATCCAGAAGCTGGTGAGCGGTAAGCTCAGGCTCGTCGACGTGGTCCAAGTCATGCTCATCCGCCAGATTCTCCCATGCCAAGAACGGGCATTCAATCTGTGGGAGTTCAATCTGGAACAGCACCAGACGCTGAGCGGGCTCTTTGATACGACATACGAAGGCGCCTGGAGGGTGCTGTTTAAGGGCGCCGAAGCCCCCGCATCCGCGACGGAAGATCGCGGATTCAGCTCGCAGCATCCAACTGACGAGGTAAGTGATTCAACCCCATCATGGGACACTTTGTAGTAATCGAATTGATTATAAGAGGGTTTCATTCTTTCCTTTCCTTTGACAGGAATGGATGGAGAAGGCCAGGCAGCTTATCAGCCCGGCTCCCATGCCAGAAGACCCAGTGGACGCCCGTTTAGCAGGGCTGCTGGTTCCGGCACCGCATGTGGTGCCGGAGAAGAAGGCCAAGAAGGTGGCCGCGGGGACTCGAAAGAGTTCCCGCAATCAGGTGTCTGACGACGAGGCGGACTCCTCCCCCGAAGATGAGGAGGTTTTTCTCCCAGAAGAGGGAGAGAAGAAGAGGAAGGCTTCCCCAATAGGGGAGGCCGAAGGGTCCAAGAGGGGGAGAACTATCCCCCCGGACAGTTTCGCCAACACCACCGTTGGCGAGGATGAATGGCCTCCAAGGGCCAGGCGTCCGGCGAGATCGTAAGTATCCGGATCCTTGATATGCAACATCTTTTATGTCGCGTAGTGTCCTTCTAACGCCGCATTCTGTCCGTAGTCCGGCCGATGACAATCTCCCCGACTCATCGAGTGGGTCGTTGGCCCCATTGGATGTGGATTCACTTCCGACTGCCTCTACCCCACGCGCCGACGAGGACGCCGAGGTGGGATCCCAGAGAGGGACCCATCAGGAGGAGGCTCCGGAGGCGCCGTCAGGCAGCCTCTCGGACTTTGCGCCGGACTCTACATCGGAACCCGCAGTGGTTCCAGAGTCCGGCAAGCGGCCCCTTCGAAAGAAGGGCAAGACCGTGACACCGGCGGCCTCCATCCAACCGGAGGCGCCGGATAACTTGTTGGAGGCGCTTAAAGGCGCTTCCATCGAGGAAGAACACCACACTATCATGAGTGCGGTGATTCAAAAGGTTCATCTCGCCAAAAGCGGGCTGACCGAAGCCTGCAGCAGCCTTCTAACAGGCTTTGAGGTAAGAAGTTAAAATTATGTAATGTAATACCACATAGACAGTAGCCCCTGATGCTCAGTTCGGTGTTCGGAAAGAAAAGCCGGACTGAGGATCTAACAAGATATGCGCAGGGTTGCTTAACATATGTCAATATGGGTTTGCAGGCTGCGCTGCTGACCTCTGCCGCACTAACGGCGGAGGTCGATGTGCTGAAAAAGGATCTCGAGCGGTCCGAGCAAGAGCTCGGCCATGCCAAGAAGCAGCTTGAGGACAAAGAAGGTGAGTCACATCGCTTTGAATGGTTACCTTACAGAAAAGGATTTTGGTTGCAATAAAATTAACAAGGATAATATGTGTATTGCAGGGGCCACTAACGAGGTGGCAGCCTTGAAGGAGGTTATATCCGCGGCCGAACGCAGTGCGGCCGCGGAACGGGCAGAGAGAGAAAAGCAGGAGGCACGGGTGGCGGAAGTACGGCAAGAGCTCCAGGCTCTCATGGAGAAACATGAGAGTTTGGAGCGTGACTCCAAGACTCGAGAGTCCGAGCTTGCCTCGGCTCTCGAAAGTGCCAAGTCCGCCAAGGCCGAAGCCCATAAGGCCCTTCAGGAGGTTGAAGATGTAAAGAAAATAGCGGCGGGTAAGGCATTTTTCATGCAAAGCAAGCATGTTAATGTAAAATACCTAATACTTACCCGCATTCGGAGCTCTCTAGGGGCGTTTGCAAATCTGCCTCGTAGTGCGTCCGATGCCGCCGCATTCTATCGTGGCGAGGAGGGGAGCTCGACGGAAAAAGTCTTCTGGTCTCAGTATGCTGAGGCCGGACACCCGGTGCCCCCAAGCGACCAGCTGAAGCAGCTGGTCGAACTCCACAAGGTAGCTGAAGAGGCCATGAAGGGCCTTGTAGTCCGGCTGTGGCCTGGACAGGCCATGCCTAGGAGCTACTTTGGCCTCGTGCGACGGCTGGTGGATGCATGCCCCTAGGTGGATGTCATCAAGCGCTCCGCCTGTATTGAAGGCGCTCGCCGGGCCCTCGCCCGCACAAAGGTGCAATGGGGCAGGTTGGATGCGGAGAAGCTTCTCACGGACCCACCGCCACCGGGCAAGGAGTATCGCACGCCCAAAATGTATTATAAATCTGTCCTGAAGGGAGCCCACGATATTGCGGATGAGTGCCCCAGAGATGTAATATTTGAGTGAATTTGCTATGTATTATCCTGTGCGCTGAAACTTTGTTCATGTGCGCTTTGAGCAACGCTTTTTTAATTTAAAATATTACCTTCTGTGCGGCCGTTTATAAAATCTGAGAGATGGCAAGTCGTTGGCTTCAGCCCCCAAGCCACGAGTGCTGGGGTGTTCGGGATAAACTTGAGCACTCTTGTTCCCATTGTTGGGTCCATCGAGGGAGGCGCTCAACACAACGAACAAGGCAACCGGACTTATAATGCTTGAACACTCTCACTTAGGCATAGAATTCTATAATTTTAAATTTCGGCGAAGCCCCTGGTATTCGGAAGACCGAATCCGGGGCGCTATCCACGCCTTCGTCGGACATTGTCCGGAACTTCGCTCGAAGCGGCGTGAGTCTTTAAGGACCCGAAAAAACCTCTCGAACAGCGACCAGTCTCTCGCCTTATCATGCCGGCCAGTTTTAGCTTTCTCCACTGAGGCGCTCGCCCGGCTCAACCGGGGCGCAATTGCAGTGGTTCTCCCAGTGCCACCTTAGCCGACAGAATGGAACGTAAGGCACCAAAACGTGGGAGCCGGGCAAACCCAACTATTGACCCAAGACATGATTTGGAGCCGATTCATATAATGCTATAAGTTCGGGGTGCCGCACTTATGAAAGTGTTCGGACTTATCACACCATAGAGTGGGGAACATAAGCCCCTGGCGTATTAGGCCGTACCAAAATATACGGGCGCAAGATGTCATATAATGAGCATATATATATAAAAGGTAATGCAATTGCGATCAAAAAGGTGCTGCATTATTTATGAAAGAAAGTCTGCTAGGAGAGCGGACTGATACAAATAGTGCGGTAAGCAAGGGATTTGGACTAAGTAAACATGTCCCCCTCCAGGGGTGAGCTGCGGGCTTGGTGTATATAATCGAATTTAATGCTCGTAATTGAGACCACCTGAGTGTTCGTCGCAGCCTTCTTTAGTCCCTGACTGTTGCATCATGAGTTCGGCAGGTTCACCGCCGGACAGGGCTTCTGGTTAACAGAGTCCTGTGTACATAAAAGAAGAAAAATAAAAAATATTAAAAAGGGGGGCACACTTGCGAGCCCCCGGTGTGGTCGAACCGCACTTTGGGTCCGTTGCGATCGTGCCCCCTCCCCTGTGCCCATGGTATCTCCAAAGCATAATGATGTACGCGGAGTGTTATTATTGCAATCATGCGCGGGCGAGGGTTGGGGCCGCATTGCTACGCATGCTCTGATCACGCCAGGTGGTCTTGGTTGGTATTGCTTCGGGCGCGTTTTGCTGTATCCGGCTGTTTAACGGCCGGACTGGAGAATTGCCTTAAGAGGCTACTCTGTACTTCTGCCGCGAGAGCCGCTGTATGTTCCTCCGTTCGGAGGGAGCGTTCCGTATTCCCATTGACCGTGATGACTCCACGAGGGCCTGGCATCTTGAGCTTTAGGTATGCATAATGCGGCACCGCGTTGAATTTTGCAAACGCGGTTCGTCCGAGCAGAGCGTGATAGCCGCTGCGAAATGGGACTATGTCGAAGATTAACTCTTCACTCCGGAAATTATCCGGGGATCCGAAGACCACTTCCAATGTGACTGAGCCTGTACAGTTGGCTTCCACTCCTGGTATGACACCTTTAAAGGTTGTCTTTGTAGGTTTAATCCTTGAGGGGTCTATGCCCATTTTGCGCACTGTATCCTGATAAAGCAGGTTCAGGCTACTGCCGCCGTCCATCAGGACTCTCGTGAGGTGAAATCCATCGACGATTGGGTCTAAAACCAATGCGGCGAATCCGCCATGGCGTATGCTGGTCGGATGGTCTCTTCGATCGAAAGTGATCGGACAAGAGGACCATGGATTGAACTTCGGGGTGACTGGCTCCATTGCGTAGACGTCCCTTAGTGCGCGTTTCCTCTCCCTCTTGGGTATATGGGTCGCGTATATCATATTCACCATCCGCACTTGTGGGGGAAAACCCTTTTGTCCTCTATTGTTCGGCGGTCGGGTCTCTTCCTCGTCGTCGCTTTTTAGCCCCTTGTCATTGTTTTCAGCAATTAACTTGCCGGCCTGCTTGAACACCCAGCAATCTCTATTAGTGTGGTTAGCTGGCTTTTCAGAGGTGCCATGTATCTGGCATAAGCGGTCGAGTATTCGGTCCAGATTGGACGGACCCGGAGTGGTTCTTTTGAATGGCTTCTTCCGCTGACCGGGTTTAGAGCCTCGGAATCCGGCGTTGATTGCCGTATCCTCCTTATCGTCGCCGTTAATGCGGTGTTTGTTTTTGTTTCGACGTGACCTGCCGTTGTTGTCCTTAGTATCCGGACTGCCAGAATTTTTACGGAGATTGTTGCTGCGAGCTAGCCAGCTGTCCTCTCCCGCGCAAAAGCGGGTCATTAACGATGTGAGGGCTGCCATGGATTTCGGCTTTTCCTGCCCCAGGTGACGGGCTAGCCATTCGTCCCGGATGTTATGTTTGAAGGCTGCAAGGGCCTCTGCATCCGGACAATTGACGATTTGATTTTTCTTCGTCAAGAACCATGTCCAGAATTGTCTGGCCGATTCGTCTGGCTGCTGAATGATGTGGCTTAGGTCATCGGCGTCTGGTGGTCGCACATACGTGCCTTGGAAGTTATCAAGGAATGCGGCCTCCAGGTCTTCCCAACACCCAATTGACTCTGCGGGCAAGCTGTTAAGCCAATGCCGAGCTAGTCCTTTAAGCTTGAGTGGGAGATACTTGATGGCGTGGAGATCGTCGCCGCGGGCCATATGGATGTAGAGAAGATAATCTTCTATCCAAACCGCGGGGTCTGTTGTGCCATCGTAGGATTCAATGTTTACGGGTTTAAACCCTTCAGGGATTTAATGATCCATTACTTCGTCAGTGAAGCATAGTGGGTGTGCGGCGCCTCTATATTGAGCAATATCGCGACGCAGCTCGAGAGAGCGCTGTCTGCTGTGCTCGGCCCGGCCGGGGTTATTGTATCCGGCACGACGGTATTCGTCATGGGTCGTGGGGCGCCCACGTGATCCGTAGATGGATCTGGATTGCCTTGCTTTGTCCTCCAATATATCTCGCAAGTCCGGCGCGTTCCCTCTTGGCTTCGTACTTTTGGAGCGATGCCGGGGTACAGTCTTGGCTGGTGGCCTGGATGCCTCTCTGTCACGACCACGGGGTGGTCGGTCAGCCATATCGTGCGCTGGTGATGGAGGTGTGTATGCTTCCTCCTCTAATCGGGGGAGCAGCTTGCGTCTTGGGTAGCTTTTGGAGGGGCGTTCGAGTTTATACTCTTCGGCCGCGAGGACCTCGGTCCATCGATCGGCCAGCAGGTCCTGATCAGCTTGAAGCTGTCGCTGCTTTTTCTTTAGGCTGTTTGCTGTGGCGATAAGCCTGCGCTTGAAACGCTCTTGTTCGACGGGATCCTCAGGTACGACGAATTCGTCATCGTTGAGGCTTGCTTCTTCTTTGGAGGGAGGCATATAGTTATGATCCTCAACCTCTTTGTCTACCGCCCTCTCGTGAGGGCTTGCTTCTGCATCCTCCTGCGCCGAGTCTTGCTGGAGGGGATTGTCTTCGGCACTCTCTAGGGTATTATTATCTCCTGTGCCGGGATCTCCATTCTTGCTGTGGCGGGATTTAGAGCGGCGCCGCTGACGCCGGCATTTGGGCTGCTTCTTTAAAGAGTCTGCCTCCGCTGTTTCTTCGCCGTCCCCATCTTTTGGGGTATCCACCATGTATATGTCATATGACGAGGTGGTCTTCCAGTGCCCTGTAGGCGCTGGTTCCTGTTCGTCTCCGGCATCGTCGTCCATAGGGTCGATGTCGTCGGAGTCGTAGTCTAGCATGTCGGTTAGATCGTCGACAGTGGCTACAAAGTGGGTGGTGGGTGGGCTCTGAATTTCTTCGTCGTCCACATCCCAACCATCCTGGCCATAGTCCGGCCAGGGCTCTCCTGATAATGAGAGATGCTTTAGTGAATTCAGGATATCGCCAAAAGGCGAGTATTGGAAGATGTCCGCAACGGTGAATTCCATAACCGGCGCCCAATCCGAATCGATTGGTAGGGGTGCGGGAGGTTCGGAGTCTGGCAAGGAATCCGGCACCTCGGAATCACAAGTTTCGCGGGGGACAAGATTGATGTTCGGCTCCATCGCCGAGGAAGTTGAAGCCCCTGAGGCGGCGTCTATCCATCGATCCTCGATCTGGGCGATTGGCTCCGGACTGATGGCCGAAGCAGATTCATGTGGGGCCACCAAGGCACTGTTCGGCGGCAGAGCTAGATCATGCCCATCGTCACAGTGCGGCGCGCCCGGCTGTGGCTCGAGTCCGTCGAAGATCAAGTCTCCGCGGACATTGGCCGTGAAGTTTAGGCTTCCGAATCTGACTTGACGGCCAGGGGCGTAGCTTTCGATCTGCTCCAGATGGCCAAGCGAATTAGCCCGCAGTGCAAAGCCGCCGAATACAAAGATCTGTCCGGGGAGAAAAGTCTCACCCTGGACAGCGTTGTTGGTTGAAGATGCCATCAAGCCTATCGGTGACGACACAGAGGAACTCTCAATGAAAGCACCAATGTCGGTGTCAAAACCGGCGGATCTCGGGTAGGGGGTCCCGAACTGTGCGTCTAGGCGGATGGTAACAGGAGACGAGGGACACGATGTTTTACCCAGGTTCGGGCCCTCTCGATGGAGGTAAAACCCTACGTCCTGCTTGATTAATATTGATGATATGGGTAGTACAAGAGTGGATCTACCACGAGATCAAGGAGGCTAAACCCTAGAAGCTAGCCTATGGTATGATTGTTGTAATGTATGTTGTGTCCTACGGACTAAAGCCCTCCGGTTTATATAGACACCGGAGGAGGCTAGGGTTACACAGAGTCGGTTACAATGGTAGGAGATCTACATATCCGTATCGCCAAGCTTGCCTTCCACGTCAAGGAAAGTCCCATCCGGACTCGGGACGGAGTCTTCAATCTTGTATCTTCGTAGTCTTGGAGTCCGGCGGACGATGATAGTCCGGCTGTCCGGACACCCCCTAGTCCAGGACTCCCTTAAGCATCATCGAGGAACCATCTCATGTTTATTAGAGGAATCATGTGCTTACTGATTTGAGATTATAACATTTCACCTTAGGAGTATTTGGATGAGGTAGGTTGCTTAAGCTAAACCTGGATTTGAATCATATCCTCCTGCCCAAATATGCTCTTATGGTTCCAATACGCAAATATGGAAAGAACAAAATGCATCCAAGCACGTCATATGTCAATTTTTAGTGAGAACCTCACTGCAGCAAAAGCAAAATAATCAGGATGACAGTCACCCATGTCGACAAGCCGATCAGTGTGGTGTTTAATGAGTTAATTTGCGAGGCACACTTCACCGAGCTAGTCGGAACTCCATCAGATCCAAGCTAGTCGGAACTCGGAAGTACTTCCAACTGCAGCTCAAACTGGGGCCGGACAGCAACAATGCGCTGCACAAATTCACCGACACGGCAAAAATGCACCCTACACAACCCCCTTCACTTGTGATGAACTTTGAGGACAACTTCAACCAACAAGTAAGCAGCGGAATAACACAAACAACATGCACAAGTGACACAGGATTTAACGTGGAAAAACCTCCTCAACTTGAGGAGTAAAAAACCACAGCTGTGGACCGACCGGTCCACACAACTTCACTATGAGAATGATGAGTACAAAGTCTTCTCTAGAACCTCTAGAGAGATTTACAACACACTCTCCACGTTGCCAACCGGCAACAGCAACAGCAACCACAAGAGGCAAGATTTCAGCAAAGCAGAGTTTACACAGCTTCTACCCTCCAGTGTTTTGCAAACTGCTCTTAAACCGCTGAACCAAACAGCACCAAATTTGGCAGACAAGTAGACACACGAGTTCCTGAGATCCCCTCCAAATTTCAGCTCAATCGGACATCGTTTGCCTACCCAAACTATTCGTATCCCAAAACTACTCTGTTCTCAAACTGCAGCAGTCAGAGCTGACAAAACCACTCTCAAATATGATGCTCCACTGACCCAATCCTCAAACCAGCTAACCAGATCGAAGTACTCAAAGTAAGGAACGAGCTCACCAAGTTTGGGGTCGATCCAAGCACGTTTGAGCCTCCAATCACCAGCTTGAACACTGTCTAGTCAGATGCAGCAAATCTGGACAGAACCTCTGCTTCTTCTTCTTCCTCTCTCTCAGGTTGTGTTTTCTCTTGTGTGCTCTCTCTCTCACTCTCACGAATGGCAGCCACCACCAGCAAGGGGTGGAGTGGCTAGGGTTTTCTCCTTGCTCCCTTCACCAGGAAACACTCACAACCGTTGGATGCAGAACAGATCAACGGTTCATGTGTGTTGGACTTGTGTGGGCTGATGTTGGGCTGCCAACACACCTCCATGTGGAGGGACTTAGCCCAACAAACTCCCCCTCCCGACATCATGGAGGGTCTCACTGCCTTCCGGCAGCCATGCCAGCGAGCCGGCGGTATACTTCAAGCTTCTTCCTTGTCACCACTTTAGTCAACATATCAGCCCCATTGTCATCGGTGTGAACTTTCTCAAGTTGCATTTTCTTGGAATACAACACATCTCGAATCCAATGATAATGGACTTCTATATGCTTAGACCTTGAATGAAAGCTTGCATTCTTACTCAAGTGGATAGCACTTTGGTTGTCACAAAATAACACATACTTGTCTTGCTTAAAACCAAGCTCACAAGCCAACCGTTTTAGCCACAATAGCTGTTTGCTCGCCTCTGTTACTGCAATGAATTCAGCTTCAGTTGTATTCAATGCCACACACTTCTGCAGCCTACTTTGCCATGACACCGCTTCCCCTGCATAGGTAACCAAGTAACCTGAAGTAGACTTCCTTCTGTCAACATCTCCAGCCATGTCAGAATCTGAAAAAGCAATCAGCTTTGCCTCTCCATCACCGAAGCAAAGTTTCAGATTTGTGCTGCCCCAAAGATATCTCAAAATCCACTTCACGGCTTCCCAATGAGGTCTTCATGGATTGGACATAAATCTGCTCACAGTACTAACCGCATGGGCAATGTCAGGCCTTGTACACACCATAGCATACATCAAACTCCCAACCGCAAAAGCATAAGGAACATGATGCATTTCCTTTTTCTGCTCATCAGTGGTAGGACATTGCTTTCTGCTCAACTTGAAATGGGCTGCTAGTGGACAACTCACAACTTTAGCATTTTCCATCCTGAACTTCTGAAGTACTTTCTCAATATACTTCTCTTGAGACAAGTACAACTTGTTGCAATTTCTGTCTCGCTCAATTCTCATTCCGAGAATGTTCTTTGCTGGACCTAAGTCTTTCATAGCAAAACATTTGCTCAACTCCTTTTTGAACTTAGCAATCCTAGAGACATTCTTGCCAACAATCAGGATATCATCAACATAGAGCAATAATATGATGAAATCTTCACCTGAGAACCTCTGAATAAACACACAATGGTCTGAGCTACACTTCTTGTAGCATTGCTCCCCCATGACAGTTTCAAACTTCATGTACCATTGTCTTGGTGCTTGTTTCAGGCCATAGAGACTTTTCTTCAGCTTGCACACATAGTCTTCTTTGCCTTTCACAAGAAACCCCTCAGGTTGCTCCATGTATATTTCTTCCTCCAACTCACCATGAAGGAATGCAGTCTTTACATCCATTTGCTCAACCTCCAAGTTGAGACTTGCTGCCATGCCAAGGATTACTCTTATGGATGTCATCTTCACAACCGGAGAAAAGATCTCATAATAGTCAATGCCTTTCCTCTGGCCGAATCCTTTTACAACTAGCCTGGCTTTGTACCTTGGATGTGATGTGTGCTCTTCTTGCTTGATTCTGTAGACCCACTTGTTCTTCAAAATTTTCTTGCCCTTGGGGAACTTCACTAACTCATAAGTATGATTCTTATGCAAGGAATCCATCTCTTCTTGCATAGCATTTTTCCATTCCTTCTTGTGCTCATCTTCCATTGCATCTGCAAAGCATTCAGGTTCTAAACCGTCAGATAATAACACCACATATTGATCTGAGGGATACCTGCTGGAAGGAATTCGACCCCTGTTGGATCTTCTGAGTGGAGCAGCTAGTGGACTTTCTGGTGCTGGTGCTTCCTGCTGATCCGGATCATCAACTTCGGCATCATACTCTTGTTGCTGCTGCTGGGGAGCATCTTCTTCACCTGCACCACCATGTACATCATCTTGTACATCTTCTGCATCTGCTTCAACTTGCACAGGAGCTGGAGCTGCATGAACTGGGTCAGAATCAATCATGTCTTGCTGTTGCTGAGGAGGAACCTGCCCCTTTATCTTCACAATATCCTCAATTCTTTGGTCTTCAACAAACACAACATCACGGCTTCTCACAACTTTCCTTGCTATAGGGTCAAACAGCTTGTAGCCAAACTCATCACCATCATAACCAAGAAAGATACATTGTCGTGTCTTCGAATCAAGCTTTGACCTTTCATCTTGAGGAATATGAACAAAGGCCTTGCACCCAAAAACCTTTAGGTGGTCATATGAGACGTCCTTGTCACACCAAACCCTGTTAGGAACATCTCCCTACAAAGGATAACTTGGTGAGAGATTAATAAGATAAACTGCAGTCATCAAAGCCTCACCCCAAAAGTGTTTGCGTAGCTTTGCACTTGACAACAAGCATCTAACTCTCTCCACAATTGTCCTGTTCATCCTCTCAGCAAGACCATTCAGCTGTGGTGTCTTCGAGGGAGTAAATTGATGCCTAATACCTTGCTGCTTGCAATATGCATCAAATGGCCCAATGTACTCTCCTCCATTATCAGTGCGAATGCACTTGATCTTCTTCTCAGTTTCTCTCTCAACCGAGGCTTGGAATTGCTTGAATACACCTAGTACTTGATCTTTGGTCCTCAAAGTGAAGGCCCAAACTTTCCTGGAAAAGTCATCAATAAAAGTCACAAAGTACTTAGCACCACCAAGAGATCTTACCGACATTTTGCAAACATCGGAATGTATCAAGTCCAGCTTCTCGGGCTTCTTGTGAGGAGGTAGAGTCTTGAAGGCAACTCGGTGTTGCTTCCCTGCTAGACAATCTGAACATTTCTTGATGTGAACTCCTTTCACACCCTTCAACAATTTTTTCTTCACTAGCACTGTCATCCCCTTCTCACTCATGTGCCCAAGTCTCTTGTGCCATAAAGCACAATGATCATCCTTCTCTGGTGCATTGACAGAAGCACTAAAGAGCTTAGCATGAACATGATACAAAACTGAGACCATTTTACCTCTTGCAACAATCATGTTGCCTTTGGTGAGCTTGTACTGCCCTTTTCCAAAACTGCTCAAGTAATCATCTCCATCAAGCAAACCAACTGAAATAATGTTGAGACGAAGTTCCTCAACATGCCTCACAGATTTGAGGACTAACCTTGTACCATTTGCGGTCTCCAAATGCACATCTCCTTTTTCAATGATGGCTGCTCTATCATTGTTCCCCATCTTCACAACACCAAAATCACCTGATATATAGTTAGTGAAGAGCTCTCTGCGAGATGTAGCATGAATGGTAGCACCGCTGTCCGGTATCCAAATCATCTCGTCACCATCCACAAGGTTGACGGTTTCATCAGAAACAACAGTGATCCTCTCCTCAACAGTGGAACCAAATCTGCCCTCATTTTCTTCATGCATAACAAGCATGATGTCCTCTTCTACTGCAGTAACTCGGTTGCCCTCTGTGTCACTATCACTGTCAACTTGCTTCTGATCTTGTTTCTTCTTTTTCTTTTTGTCTTTCTTCCACTTGTCACATTACCACTTAATGTGGCCCTTCTGATGGAAGTGATGGCACTCATAATCAGCATACTTACTTTTTGATTTGCTCCTACCTCTTTCTGCCCCTTTACCTGGACCTCTGCTCTTGCTTCTCCCCCTGGACTGAGTGACTAGCACCTCTGAATGTGAGGAAGAAGTGGCTTCAGCCACCTTTCTGGACTCTTCATTTAGTACCCTGGTTTTCACAAGATTCCAAGTGAAAACTCCATTAGGTGCTGAATTGAAAACTGTGACCTTAAAGGTCTCCCAGCTGTCCGGTAATGAGCCTAGTAGCAGCAAACACTACTAGGGAAAAGCCTATACAAAGAATCTTAGCAGCAGCGCGGTTCAAAATAGAGCGCTGCTGCTAAGTAGTTGTAGCGCGGATTACGTAAACTCGCTGCTGATAAATATTTAGCAGTAGCGCGCTCGACCAGAAACGCGCTGCTACAAATATCGACCGGCGGTGTTCCCCCAACTCTAAGTAGCAGTAGCGTGGTCGCAATAACAGCGCTACTGCTAAGTACGTAGTAGTAGCGCGGTTTCCTCGAGATCGCTGCTGGTAAGTTTCAAATTGCCACAATTTTTTGTCCCAGTTAGCAGTAGCGCCTTACCGAAAAGCGCGCTGCTGCTAAGTTCTTAGCAGCAGCGCGTTTTCTCTCCCGCGCTACTGCTAACCCCACCAACCCCCAACCCGTCCCTCCCCCCCTTCCTTTTTTCCCTTCCCCCTACCTCCCCCTCTCCTCTCTTCCCTCCACCACATGCTCCCACTCTCACTCTTCTTCTTCTCAATACTTCTCCCCCATTACTCTCTCTCTTCTCTATCCACCTTCTCTCTCTTCATTACTCCTACATAACTACACCACCTCCATTAATGCATCTCCTTTCTCTTTTTCCTTCCCCCTCCACTAGTTGAAGTTGTCTCCTTCCAAATTAGGTAGCTAGGTAGATGTAGGATTTAGTTAAGTGACCTATTTGCCCCCTAACTAGATCTATCTTTGTCAAGAAGAGCTTTGTGCACTTTTGATCTCCCTACAACATCATCTCCGGCCATCGAGATAGAGGTGATGAAAATTTCATGCTTTTGCAAAATGGAAATGTGTTTATGTGTGTGTGATATGTTTGTGGAAATTGTGTGTGTGGCATGAGTTGACGCCGCCAAATTGTGCTTTTGAGTTGCCTATGTTTTGCCGAAATGTCGATTTATTTCCGTTTCGGCGAATTTCGGGCAAACTCTAGATCCATATATGTCCTATTTTTAGGGAAGGTCATGCCAAATTTTTTTATGACTTTGATGCATGCATGCATTTTTACAATCAATTTTTTTATTATTACCGTGCAGAGTTGACGATGGTCAGTGGAACGATGGTGGACAGGTGGTTGCGGTCGGCGGTGCAAGACATGAAAGAAAATAACCGGACAAAGGTTTTATGTCCGTGTCGAAAATGCAAAGGAATAGTTTGGCTCGACCCCCATGACGATGGTCGTGTCGAAGCGCACCTGCTCATGACTGGTTTCATGGATGGCTATACTCGGTGGATAATTGAAGATGAGGATGACGATGTTGAGGATGCCGACGGAGCAGGCAATGATGACACGGGGCAAGACGAAGAGATGATCGATAATGGCGGCGGGGAAGAGGCCGGACATGGCGGCGGAGAAGGGGCCGGACATGGCGGAGGAGAAGGGGCCGTACATGGTGGCGGCGAGAACGACATGGACTCCACGCAGCAGAGTTCGTCGGTACTAAGTTCAATTGTGCGGGACCCTCATGTTCAAGCATTGCTTCGCAAGGAGACGAGTACTGAGAGAGCTGCTTCTAGAGAGGAGGCTAAGCTGGAGCAACTGGTGGTAGACTCGAACACTCCATTGTATGATGGTTGCAATCCTGAGGTGACCCGGTTGAGTTTCACGCTCCAACTCCTGAAGACGAAGGCTAAAAACAAATGGACCGACACTAGCCTCGATGAGCATCTCAAGTACCTAAAGGATGTTCTTCCCGCGGGTAATCTATGTCCTACTAGTGTTGATGAGGCCAAGAAGATCGTGTGCCCTCTTGATCTGCCACACATTAGATACCATGCATGCATCAACGATTGCATAATTTATCGGAAGGAGCACGCGGAAAAAACAAGCTGTCCGGTGTGCAATGCTTCTCGATACAAGAAGGCCGGGAAGAAATGTCCCCAGAAAGTTGTATGGTACTTACCGATCACTCCCCGTCTCCAGAGGTATTTTGTAGATCCCAAGGAAGCAAAGCTAATGCGCTGGCACGCGGAGAGGAAGAACCCGACGATGGAGATGATCCGAAGCTGAGACACGTGAAGGATGGAAGCCAGTGGAGAGCGTTGAACAGCTTCTATCGGTATTTTGAATGTGATGCACGGAACATCGTGCTCGGCGCGTGTACCGATGGCATGAATCCGTTTGGCAACCAGAACACCAACCATAGTACATGGCCCGTGTTTGTATGGATGTACAACCTCCCCCCTGGTTGTGCATGAAATCGAAGTACATTCACATGAGCATGCTTATTCAAGGGCCGAAACAACCAGGAAATAATATTAATTTGTATCTGGGGATACTTCAAGAGGAGTTAGACACGTTATGGAAAACACCGTCCAAGACATGGGACGCCAGCAAAGGTGAGTATTTCAACATGAGAGTCGCGCTGATCACGACAGTGCAGGACTATCTCGGTTACGGATATGTGGCAGGCCAGGTGTGCCATGGATATTGCGGATGCACGCAGTGCATGGATGATACAACGTCTCAACAGCTAACGTCAAGGAAAGATGGCGGGTCTGGGAAAATCGTGTACATGGGGCATCGAAGATGGCTTGAACAGGACGACCCGTGGAGAAACCGTGGAGATCTATTCAATGGTCACGCTGAGCATCGAGGACCTCCACGTAAGCGGAGTGGTGCCGAAATCGATGAGCTGTTGAAAAACTGGAATGAGTGCCCCGCGCCGGGAAAGACGATGAGAAAGGCGCCGGAGCCGCTGCTGAAGGTATGGAAGACGAGGTCTGTGTTCTGGGACTTGGAGTACTGGCACAAACTCGATACACCTCATTGCCTTGATCAAATGCATATCTGTAAGAATGTCCTTGAGAGCTTGCTCGCAACACTGATGAACATGCCAGATAAGACCAAGGATGGGCCGAAGGCAAGAAAAGACTTGCAAGATTTGAAAATCAGGGAAGATCTGCACATGCCGCCCCGTAAAATTTCAGACGAGACAGAGACGGAGACAGAGGCATGGGAGAAGAAGGGCAAGAAATTAAAGAAAGAAGATTATTGCCCCCCTCTTGCTTCACCTTAAGTCAGGCTGAGATCAATCAATTCTTTAAATGCCTTACCGGAGTGAAAGTTAGTTCCGGTTACTGTGACAAGATAAGCAGATATCTAGACACGGACAAGAAAAGGTTCAGCGGGATGAAGTCTCATGACTGTCATGTGATGATGACGCAGATACTACCTGTTGCCCTTAGAGGGATAATGGACAAGCACGTCCGTGACACGCTGATTGGTCTCTGCAACTTTTTCGACGTCATCTCTCGAAAGTCGATCAGTGTGAAGCAGCTCCAAAGGCTACAGGAAGAGATCGTTGTGATACTGAATGAGCTTGAGATGTACTTCCCGCCCGCGTTCTTCGACGTGATGGTGCATCTGTGTGTCCATATTGTGGATGACATAATAGACCTGGGGCCGTCATTCCTGCACAACATGATGCCGTTTGAGAGGATGAATGGGATCATCAAAGGATTCGTTCGTAACATGTCCCGTCCGGGGCTATTTGGCACAAGAGTGCATCTCTTTCTGTGAGAATTTTCTATATGGCGCAGACCAGCCGCCTGGTGTTAGTGTTGGTTTGCCCGTTAACAAGCACGATGGGAGGCTCGAAGGAGATGGTCACTGCAACGGTCGCAGGGAACTGCACGTGGCATACTCAGATCGACGCAGCGACTTTGACAGAGCAAACTTGGTAGTGCTACAACACCTAGACGAGGTAGATCCTTTCGTGGCACTGCACAAAGAAATTATCGCAAAGAAGTATCGTGACCGGGGGGTATGCAGGACGGACGCCGAAGTTACTAGAGAGCACAACTCCACTTTCCTGCATTGGTTCAAAGAGCATATTATTGCTAATCCCCCGGAGGAGGGCTCTAAGGACGGATTGCTCATATACGCCTTAGCACATGGCCCCTCGCCCAACCTCATAACCTATCAGGCATATGATATTAACGGATACACGTTCTACACGGAGGCAAAAGATATGGACAGTGATGATCAGAACTCAGGGGTGACGATGGAATGCATGACCGGCAGCGACAACGACACAACTGAACGATTTTATGGAAGGGTCGAGGAGATCTGGGAGCTTGACTACTCTGGACTGCACAACACGACGATGTTCCGTGTCAGATGGGCTAAGAATGTCGAAAGAGAAAGCCGGATGTTCACTACCATGACTATACCCGACGCCAAGAGCGCTACCATGAACGCTATCGCAAAAAACGAGCCATGGGTACACGCTAAGCATGTGACACAATGCTTCTTCATAACTGACCCGCGCAATCCCAGCCGTGTTGTCGTGAGGAGAGGCAAAAGGAGCATCATTGGAATGGATGGAGTCGCCAACGAGGAAGACTATGATCAGTACGGCAACCCAATGAGGGAAGATGACGATGATGATGAAGTATACGTCAAAAGAAGAATCAATACTACATTACCTAAGAAAAATCGTACTCCATGGAAAAGGCAAAGTCACAATGAGGGGCTCAATTATTCTTCGACGAACAAGAAGGGAAAGAAGCTGACTCAAAAACGAAAACGTCAGCACTGAGGAAACGTATGTTATGGGTCCAATGATGTGTAATATATATATGTTCCTATTTTGTATACACACTTAGCCATTATTATGCATGGGTCCAATGATGTGTAATATATATGTTCCTATTTTGCATACATATTTAACCGTCAAATGATGCAATATATATCGCCCTCCCTTCGTTCACTGCCCTCGGGAAATAAAAGTGGGATAAAATAAAGAAAAAGAAAAAGGAAAACTGGCAGTAGCGACGGCAGTAGCAGCGCGTTTCCACAAAACCGCTGCTGCTAGATCTTTGTAGTAGCGTGTTTCCCATAAACCGCTGCCGCTACGCACCATAGTAGTAGCGAGTTTCTCATAAAGCGCTGTAGCTACAGACCATAGTAGTAGCGCGTTCCTCTGAAACCGCTGCAGCTACAGAATATAGTAGCAGCGCGTTTTTACATAACGCGCTACTGCTACGTCCACTTAACCCAAAATTCGCACTCGCCCAGCTTCATTCCGCCATTTCCCCCCAAATCCCCACTCTCTCTCCGGCCCCCGTCGCTCCGCCGCGCCCGACCCGGCCCCGGCGCTCGCCCCCGACTCCGACGGCGCCGACGCTCGCCCCCGTCCCGGCCCTCGACCCCGACTCCGGCGCGCTCGCCCCCGACCACGCCGCTCGCCCCCGACCCAGCCGCTCGCCCCCGACTCGGGCGCCGGCACCCGCCCTCGATCCTGGCGCGCTCGCCCCCGACCCGTCGGCCCTCGCCTCCCTCCTCTCCCCTGCCGGCCGTCGTCGGGCCTGCCTCCTCGCCCCTGCACTCTCTGTAACCCCCCCCTCTCTGCTAGGGTTCTTCATGTTAATTAATTAGGTTATCTATTTAGTTATGAATTTAGCTAGGTTTCAAAATTAGCTGAATTTATATGGAAATTTGAACTGGACATGTGATATATGCATATGTCATGTTTTGGACATGTCATGTTTGGAAAATGATTCGAGTGGTCTATGTTACGCCGGAATGTTGATTCATTTCCGTTTCGGTGAATTTCAGGCGCTCGATATGTCCATTTTTTAGCAAAGGTCATGCCGAAATTTCCCGTGAATAAAGGCATGATTTGTGCTACATAGTTGGCATATCGAGTGCTGGCACATAGATTTCTTTTTATGTCATTTCTCATTTATTCATACTTTTAGAAATAAATGAGGCCACTTAATCATAGGAAACATGTCGAACAACGAAGAAACTGGGCCTTCTGACCAAGATGCAGACGAGATGGATTATGAGGGTGAACAAGAGTACCTCGACTATTTGACTGCTAAGCAAGGTTTGCAGGTCGGCCTCGATGATGGTACTGACGCCGACATCGACACCGACGGCGCCGGCACCGACGGCGCCGGCACCGATGGCGGCGCCGAGACCGATGGCGGCGCCGAGACCGGTGGGGAAGGTACCGGCGGGGAAGGTACCGGCGGGGAAGCTACCGGCCTCGATGCCGATACCGAAAAGAGGAAGCATAAGAAGCAGAGGATACGAAAACCTAACAAACTAGGGATTGGACGACTTGTGATCACAAAGATGGCACCTGGCAAGTTTGAGCCGTTAGAGCCGGAAGAACCTCGCAAGTGCTATGGGAACCAAGTAGGATGCATCCTACGGGAATGCGCGAGCATCAATGACGATGACTTAAGGAGTAAAGAACATTTGACGCAGTTGCTCCTAACGAAGTTGCACAAGAGATTCAAGTTCCCCGACCGGGATGATAACATAGAACAACCGTGGGATGATCCGAAGATGAAAAAGATTAACAATCACGCCATGGGCATGTTTAGCAATGATTTGGCCTCCTGGAAAGGGAGGGTGAAACGAGCTATTGAGGCTGATGAACCCCTGTCCAAGATTCTGGAGGAAAATCCGACACTTACGGAAGAGGAGTTCGAAAAGTTCAAGGACACTTGCGCTACCGAGGCAGCCAAGGCTAAGGTTGCAAAATTCAAAAGCCTTCAGCAAAGGAACACGGGGAAGCATCGCCTCGGAAGCCGTGGCTGCCTCGGTAAAAGGCCCATATGGGATAAGGAGGACGCGGAACGTGAAGCCGCGGGTCTCCCAGACCCCTTCGCGAGACTACGAGAAAAAGGACTACACCCACATAATGAATATTGTAGATGATGCTCTCCAAGGCTTCAGCTTTAGAGGTGGCCACGTGCATATCAGGAAACAAAGGAACAAGAAGATGGGTTTCGCGCATAAAACTAACTTCTCCTGCATCCATGTCCCAAAACCAAGCAAGAAGGATGGATTCTACATCGTCCATCTCATGATTTAGTTCAACACGGATCACCAAAAGCTTCGCATTAACAGCAGAAATGATGATCATATCCACAAGTGGCTAGAATCTCACGGAGAAGCGAATTATAAACTTAGAGATGACTTCTTTCGCATCCAAAGCGACATTGCGACGATCATCATGAAAGAAGTCGTCGATGAGAAGGGGATGTTCCACCACGGCCCTATATCGCGAGCTGACGTCCGAACTCGCATAGGCATGCAACGTCTAGACCTCACGCCGTTCAAGCAGCTAGGGTTCGTCCTCGATGATATGGAAGGATGGAACTTCTAGTGATTTATGATGCCGATGATGATGATATGTGTCGGTTGAACTTGTATACTTTTTGTAGCGATGAAACTTTGTGATGTCCACGGTCCCTGCCGAACTTGCGTAACGCTACTTTGTTAGTTTGCGTACGATGACCTGCGTACCTCTAGTTAATTAATTTGCATACTGTATATGTTGCATCTAGTTGCTAACCTTTCTTTTTTGGTGTTGCTCTAGTATATTTTGTTGCATATATATGATTGTACATCCTCTTCATGAACATGCATCTCTAACAGGTACCTAGTTTCTTGATGGCGAGATGGAAATGCTATGTCGTGTACAAAGGGAAGGTTCCGGGGGTGTACAACGAGTGGCATGAGTGTCAGGCGCAAGTGAATGGGTTCACGGGCACCAGCCATAAAGGCTTCAAAAGCAGACAAGAAGGAGAAGCTAGTTACTTGAGGTTCACGCTAGCGCGAGAGAGGACTCGTAACCGCCACCTCATGTACTGCATGGTTCCGCTCTCACTCATAGTGATAGCACTTCTTGCGTATACCTTTGTTTAGATGGATGACGTTGTTGTAGTTGCAAGTATTCGAGACTTGCATGTATTGCTATTTTCGAGATGATAACAAGATATCACTTTGTGTTGGATGATGATTATGAAGAGACTATTTGTATGTACATGCTATGATTACATTTGTGGTCTCGCAGGCATTTGTATGTGTATCATGATGACATTTCTATGTGCTAAAGATTCTTCTACAAAGCCGGTTCAAATACAAAACAAATATGCCAAAAAAACTACTTAAATTAGCAGTAGCGAGTGTACAAAAGTTAGCAGCAGCGCCTCAATAGCAGTAGCGCGTCCTGCCAAAGAGCGCTAGCGCTACTAGCGGTAGCGAGCTTCCCGTAACCGCGCTGCTGCTACACTTGTGTAGCAGTAGCGCGGGTGGGCACGCGCTACTGCTATGAGTTAGCTGTAGCGCCGTATTAGTAGCGCGGGTACCCGCGCTACTGATACATCTAAAACCCGCGCTGCTGCTAGCCTTTTCCCTAGTAGTGAAAGCTCTCACTTCATCTTCAAATGTTATTCCCATTGAAGAAAGCTGATTTATAATGCCTTGGAATGTGTTCACATGATCTGCAATTAGAGTGCCCTCTTTGTACCTCAAGCACATCAATTGTTTGATCAAGAACATCTTGTTTGTACCTTCTTTCCGGGCAAACAACTCTTCCAATTTCTGCCATAAGGTGCGTGCATGTGTCTCATCAATGATATGGTTCAAAACATTGTCATCGACCCATTGCTGAATAAACCCACAAGCTTGGCGATGAAGTACCTTCTATTGACCTTCCTCAATGCCCTCCGGCATCTCAGTGGAGAACACTGGTTTCCAGTATTCTTTCACGTACAACAAATCCTCCATCTTGCCCTTCCATGCTTGATAATTGTACCATTCAAAGATATCATCCTGCTGGTATTCACTTCCATCTTTCACCACAAGAAACTCAGCAATTTGCACAAGCAAACCAAGGCTCTGATACCACTTTGTTGGGGCTGGACAGCAACAATGCGCTGCACAAATTCACCGACACGGCAAAAATGCACCCTACACAGCCCCCTTCACTTGTGATGAACTTTGAGGACAGCTTCAACCAACAAGTAAGCAGCGGAATAACACAAACAACATGCACAAGTGACACAGGATTTAACGTGGAAAAACCTCCTCAACTTGAGGAGTAAAAAACCACGGCTGTGGACCGACCGGTCCACACAACTTCACTATGAGAATGATGAGTACAAAGTCTTCTCTAGAACCTCTAGAGAGATTTACAACACACTCTCCATGTTGTTCGACGGGATCCTCAGGTACGACGAATTCGTCATCGTTGAGGCTTGCTTCTTTTTTGGAGGGAGGCATATAGTTATGATCCTCAACCTCTTTGTCTGCCGCCCTCTCGTGAGGGCTTGCTTCTGCATCCTCCTGCGCCGAGTCTTGCTGGAGGGGATTGTCTTCGGCACTCTCTAGGGTATTATTATCTCCTGTGCCGGGATCTCCATTCTTGCTGTGGCGGGATTTAGAGCGGCGCCGCTGACGCCGGCATTTGGGCTGCTTCTTTAAAGAGTCTGCCTCCGTTGTTTCTTCGCCGTCCCCATCTTTTGGGGTATCCACCATGTATATGTCATATGACGAGGTGGTCTTCCAGTGCCCTGTAGGCGCTGGTTCCTGTTCGTCTCCGGCATCGTCGTCCATAGGGTCGATGTCGTCGGAGTCGTAGTCTAGCATGTCGGTTAGATCGTCGACAGTGGCTACAAAGTGGGTGGTGGGTGGGCTCTGAATTTCTTCGTCGTCCACATCCCAACCATCCTGGCCATAGTCCGGCCAGGGCTCTCCTGATAATGAGAGATGCTTTAGTGAATTCAGGATATCGCCAAAAGGCGAGTATTGGAAGATGTCCGCGGCGGTGAATTCCATAACCGGTGCCCAATCCGAATCGATTGGTAGGGGTGCGGGAGGTTCGGAGTCCGGCAAGGAATCCGGCACCTCGGAATCACAAGTTTCGCGGGGGACAAGATTGATGTTCGGCTCCATCGCCGAGGAAGTTGAAGCCCCTGAGGCGGCGTCTATCCACCGATCCTCGATCTGGGCGATTGGCTCCGGACTGATGGCCGAAGCAGATTCATGTGGGGCCACCAAGGCACTGTTCGGCGGCAGAGCTAGATCATGCCCATCGTCACAGTGCGGCGCGCCCGGCTGTGGCTCGAGTCCGTCGAAGATCAAGTCTCCGCGGACATTGGCCGTGAAGTTTAGGCTTCCGAATCTGACTTGACGGCCAGGGGCGTAGCTTTCGATCTGCTCCAGATGGCCAAGCGAATTAGCCCACAGTGCGAAGCCGCCGAATACGAAGATCTGTCCGGGGAGAAAAGTCTCACCCTGGACAGCGTTGTTGGTTGAAGATGCCATCAAGCCTATCGGTGACGACACAGAGGAACTCTCAATGAAAGCACCAATGTCGGTGTCAAAACCGGCGGATCTCGGGTAGGGGGTCCCGAACTGTGCGTCTAGGCGGATGGTAACAGGAGACGAGGGACACGATGTTTTACCCAGGTTCGGGCCCTCTCGATGGAGGTAAAACCCTACGTCCTACTTGATTAATATTGATGATATGGGTAGTACAAGAGTGTATCTACCACGAGATCAAGGAGGCTAAACCCTAGAAGCTAGCCTATGGTATGATTGTTGTAATGTATGTTGTGTCCTACGGACTAAAGCCCTCCGGTTTATATAGACACCGGAGGAGGCTAGGGTTACACAGAGTCGGTTACAATGGTAGGAGATCTACATATCCGTATCGCCAAGCTTGCCTTCCACGTCAAGGAAAGTCCCATCCGGACTCGGGACGGAGTCTTCAATCTTGTATCTTCGTAGTCTTGGAGTCCGGCGGACGATGATAGTCCGGCTGTCCGGACACCCCCTAGTCCAGGACTCCCTTAACCATCATCGAGGAACCATCTCATGTTTATTAGAGGAATCATGTGCTTACTGATTTGAGATTATAACATTTCACCTTAGGAGTATTTGGATGAGGTAGGTTGCTTAAGCTAAACCTGGATTTGAATCATATCCTCCTGCCCAAATATGCTCTTATGGTTCCAATACGCAAATATGGAAAGAACAAAATGCATCCAAGCACGTCATATGTCAATTTTTAGTGAGAACCTCACTGCAGCAAAAGCAAAATAATCAGGATGACAGTCTCCCATGTCGACAAGCCGATCAGTGTGGTGTTTAATGAGTTAATTTGCGAGGCACACTTCACCGAGCTAGTCGGAACTCCATCAGATCCAAGCTAGTCGGAACTCGGAAGTACTTCCAACTGCAGCTCAAACTGGGGCCGGACAGCAACAATGCGCTGCACAAATTCACCGACACGGCAAAAATGCACCCTACACAACCCCCTTCACTTGTGATGAACTTTGAGGACAACTTCAACCAACAAGTAAGCAGCGGAATAACACAAACAACATGCACAAGTGACACAGGATTTAACGTGGAAAAACCTCCTCAACTTGAGGAGTAAAAAACCACAGCTGTGGACCGACCGGTCCACACAACTTCACTATGAGAATGATGAGTACAAAGTCTTCTCTAGAACCTCTAGAGAGATTTACAACACACTCTCCACGTTGCCAACCGGCAACAGCAACAACAACCACAAGAGGCAAGATTTCAGCAAAGCAGAGTTTACACAGCTTCTACCCTCCAGTGTTTTGCAAACTGCTCTTAAACCGCTGAACCAAACAGCACCAAATTTGGCAGACAAGTAGACACACGAGTTCCTGAGATCCCCTCCAAATTTTAGCTCAATCGGACATCGTTTGCCTACCCAAACTATTCGTATCCCAAAACTACTCTGTTCTCAAACTGCAGCAGTCAGAGCTGACAAAACCACTCTCAAATCTGATGCTCCACTGACCCAATCCTCAAACCAGCTAACCAGATCGAAGTACTCAAAGTAAGGAACGAGCTCACCAAGTTTGGGGTCGATCCAAGCACGTTTGAGCCTCCAATCACCAGCTTGAACACTGTCTAGTCAGATGCAGCAAATCTGGACAGAACCTCTGCTTCTTCTTCTTCCTCTCTCTCAGGTTGTGTTTTCTCTTGTGTGCTCTCTCTCTCACTCTCACGAATGGCAGCCACCACCAGCAAGGGGTGGAGTGGCTAGGGTTTTCTCCTTGCTCCCTTCACCAGGAAACACTCACAACCGTTGGATGCAGAACAGATCAACAGTTCATGTGTGTTGGACTTGTGTGGGCTGATGTTGGGCTGCCAACACACCTCCATGTGGAGGGACTTATCCCAACAGTGGACTCTTGGGGTATCATCCAAACTATAGGAATGTTGGTATTTATAATTGGCTTGAGTGCAATAGCACAGTCTGTCAAACCAGCAGGAACCAAAGTGTAATTTGTTTGTCCTAAAATCATACTGTAGCGAGGACAACAATTTCCATTAGTCAGTAAAGTTCAGCAAACAACTAGGGAGACAAACACATCAAAGACTTCTTTTATCGCAAATACGCACAAGCATGTGTATCATATAGTATTAAAGAAAGAACACACACATCAGAGATGATTCTTAGCATTATCACCCAAAGTACTATGGGAATGTTAGAACATATAATTGGCTTGAGCGTAATAGCACAATCTCCCAATACAGCAGGAGCCAAACTGCAATGTTTTGTCACCAAATTGTATTGTAACAAGAACAACAATTCCCCTTATTCAGCAAGTGTTGGGCAAACACCTATTTTGAGTTTCGGACACATCAGAGACTAGGAATGCAAAGCTGCAGAGGGAGACTGACCTCCCATTTGTGTCCTGATCAGAGTCATGGATATCCAAATGGAAGTGTACACGACGTTGTCCCACTTAGGCCGCGCTTGGATTGGTTGTATTTAAATACGGAGGTGTATATTTTACACCTATATCTTACCGGTCGCTTAGCAAATCTGGGGCTGAAATAAAACGACGAGCTGAGACCTGTATTCTTTACAAGTGTATTTGAGAAGAACACGACAATCCAAACGGGGCCTTATTAGCGGCAAGCTCGCTGACGAGCTTGAGGGCCTCGGTGGTCGTCTCAAGCAAGCCGATGCAGACAACGTTTGGTTTTACTGTTGTTACAGTCATCAGTTTCATATCTAGGCTCTCAGATGAGTACCTCCATTTGACCAAAATGGGGGTCCTCTCCGATGGTGGATGGATGATACTGTGACGACATCTGACCTCTCCGAGTAGAGGTCATCTTCTTCCAATGGATGCATGTTTCCACATCTAATACACAATTTTCCCTCTGCATTGGTCATTTATTGCTTCGGTGGTTGAGTGACACATCATTTTCAAGTTGTGTGCGTCTTTTTGTTTGTTCTTGTGTGTGGTTTTTGCACACTTATTTCTTGAGATATGCTCCCTGTTTATGGTCAAGTCATTTGTGGTTTTATTAGTTCAAGAGCATCTCTACCAGATCCCGCAAAAGCTAATTTGTCATGGAGTGGATTGTTCTTAGTAAAAAAAACAGGGATGTGCCACACCACTTCCCACCTGACCTTGTCGTTCTCACCCGACACGATGCCGCCGCCCCTTGCCTCACCTCCGGCCGTTCCCGGTCCGATGCCCCTGGGAATGCACATCCCCCACTCGCCGCACCACGGGGTGCCATCATCGGCGCTAGTCCGACGGCTAATTAGGTGTCCCAAGCACCTAAAAGACAACACCAATGCAAAAACATGACCAGGAGATCTTCGTCACCAACAGTAGTGGCTGCTCGCTCTATCGCCATAAACTGAACGTCCTTGGCCTAGCAGACCAGCAAACGGGGGCATCGGCCTTCGACCAAGGCAACGGACACCACGACGGTGCCGGTAAAGAAGAAGATGATGACGCTCACACTGACGCCTTGCCCTCGGCCTCATGCAACCACACCACCACCTACTCAACCTCCGAGGGTCGAAGAGGAGACGTATTCAGATGAGACAAGGAGTGAGGCCGACACGCTCGACAAAATGCCCGCAGGGTCTTTTTCGCAATTTCTCAAATGAATGATGCATGATGTGATCCTAATTGTTAGGCTTTTCCTTTGCTATTGCAGTGAGCGATTGAGTGATGATCCAGTCATTTTTATGGAATAACTGAATGCAAGCCGCACACTCGGCCTTGACGATATTGCCATGCCCATGCCTTATAGCCAAGAAATGATGAGAAAATTAAACAAGCAACACACTCAGCCTCGATGACATTGACATGTTCATTCAGTGCCTTTTAGCACAAATTATGATCACGTTTTAGTTGTTTGTTGGATTAGATGAAGTTTACCTTTCCTCTTATTTGAATTATGATGTGGTGCATTTGAATTGTTTGTGTTTGTATTGAATTGTGGTGCATTTGTTTGAACTGTTTGCGCAAGCATTTCAATGAATTGGCAAAAAGAAAAGTTTGGGATATGGTAGATGATGGAAAGTTTAATCCCTAAAAAATAGCTTTTTGTTGGATGGGGGGGTGTTAAATACCAACATTAGTAGCCGGCCACCGAGATGGGGCGTTAATATAGGTGTGACGATTTTTAGAATTTCTCTTGAACCTGAAGTTGTATTATCTCTGAGACTATGTATGACTTCCTCTTCCACAATACTTTGTCTTTTATAGTGGAGAACATGACATTGTTTAGTACACTTGTGTTCAGTCTACGATGATATTGTTTAGTGAATAATATAGCACTCGCAACGAGGTGTGAGCCATCCTTCATTTTTATCATCATTGTATATTGTACTTTTTACCCTTTTGAAGTAACCATGGTGCATATAAATCTATCAATCCACCAAAGTCACTTCTCTTGATGTACCTTACCAGGACAATTAAGATCAACAAATATCTAATGCAGATAATTTTCATCCGGTGAGTAAACTCATACCTACCTATCTGACACATCATGCATTATTTCTCTCTACATATGCCAGATGAAGGATGTCATGCAATGCAAGGAGTAGCCCTGTTGTGAAGCTACCCAAGATGCAGCATATTATTCTCTTGCATTGGATTTTGCATCCACCCTCATGAAAGTATCACATCTTTGAGCGGAAAGGCAACTCCGGAATATGATAATACCTTCGGGATGTGAGACATTGGGAAAACAATTCAATCTAGTTGCCCTCTTTAGAGTACAATACTTGGGCTTAAATCTAGTAATTTCGAGTCATTTCGTCCATCTTCCCAATTGTGTCTATCTTCTTTTCCCCGATTCGGGATCGAAGAGTACACCCCACTCCTCCATCTGGTGGCTTTGCTGATGGGTGGCGGGCCACAAGCTAACAACGGACACATCAAGCTCCATTTGGTGACCCTTTCATTGGTGTGCTCCTAGCATGGGCTAACTAGATGAAGGAGGAAAACGGGTGCAAGTTGCTTGGTCTACCAAGGCGGTTGCTTGCCTGAGCCCAAGACCGCCCATGAGACTGGCCACCACCGAGCAACCATTTGATCTTAATCTTTACCAGAGGATATTGAGGTCGTCTTGTTGAACTCCTTCCTTTCTCATTTCAGTCATTTGATAAAATGCTATATGCAAAGTTGAATAAATGTTCATTTGCTCCGTGTGTGCTTATCTGCCTGTTTTGAGATTATAACATTTCGGTTTGTATAGAACCTTAGGAGTATTTGGATGTGGTAGGTCGCTTAAGCTAACCCTGATTTGAATTCATATCCTCCTACCCTAAACATGGTTCCAATAGGCAAAGATCAAAAGAACAAAATGAACTCAGTCATATGTCGATTTTGCAAATGAGATTCTCACTCCGGCAACAACAAAATAATCAGTCCGACAGCCACACACAAGCATTCTATTTATTTCATACTTCTGAAGCAAGAAAAATACAACATCGGCTGAAGTATATTAGTATATACGGTGTGCTTCATACAGAGCAACGATGGCTGACCAATGTACAGATGCAGGATACCAAGAGAAATTTCAGGCTCCATAGAAACTTTGCACGAAAAAAGGCGGGTTGGTTCTGAACCTTGAATAAATTGTATGCAAGAATTTTAAATCACGAGGGAAGGAAGTTGTAATTGTTCGCTTTAGTGCCACACATAGCAGGGCCAGCAGCCCAGTACACAGTGAATGAACATATAATGGCAACTTGGACCAGCAACAACACCTTGTGTTCTAACATGGTTTTTGAGTGTAGACATACATGACAATGCAGTTCCCATCTTATTAGAATTATATAGCTTCATATATTTAGTAATGTAAAGACACATGGCAATAGTGAAAAACAAATAGAATAATGAACCGTTTTTATGAAGGTCTGGTGACCAAAGACTCCAGTGTCATGAGATCAAATGTGTCATTATTAATGATAATATAAGCTTGCAATCATATGTTTATAGCCACACCCTTTTTTTATACTCACTCCGTCCAGAAATACTTGTCATCAAAATGGATAAAAGAAGATGTATCTAGACGTATTTTAGTTCTAGATACATCCCTTTTTTATCTTTTTTTATGACAAGAATTTTCGGACGGAGGGAGTATTTAGGTTATCATAAACAGACACGTTCATACACAACCTGATAGACCAACGAATCTCAATAGCGTAATCTTGATGAAATATCTAATATTCTGCTATTGTAGTTCTGATCATTACTCAGAAATGCTGTCTCGATAAGCCCAAAATAGAAGCAATGACTGCAAGAGGACAACATAGTGAACCAAAGCCCTAAGCTTGTCAAACTGATCTTTATGCACTGGATTGCAAAATTCACAAGGCGGTAAAGAGTTATATTGTTAAACTGTATATTGTTAGGATATAGGAGTCTGTTAATATCTGTACTTATCTCCTGTAACCACCTGTATACCGTGCCCTAGCTGCACCATATAAATACATCCCAAGGCCACCATGTTGGGTGCGTCGATCCAATCTTCTTCTCCTTTGTTTCACATATATAACACAAATTAATAGCCGGGGTACCAGCGCCTTCGTCACTGATGGAGAAGGACATGTGCCTTCATCTCTAACTGAAATTATCAAAATACAAATAGCGAAAGGACAATTAGAGTGAGCCCTCTAGCTGTATCTTGTGTGGACCTGCTAGACCAAGTTTGTCGTCTGTAGTGTTGGTACATTTGAATTAGATAGATTATCAACACCAGCTAAGCTTGGCTAGTGATGAACTGATGAGCTCCATCAGATCCAAGCTAGTTTGAGCCTCTGAGGTACTTAAATTGCAGCTCAAACTAAGTGGACTAGAAGTATAGGAATGTTGGTACTTATAATTGGCTAGAGCGCAATAGCACAGTCTACCAAACCAGCAGGAACCAAAGTGTAATTGTTTGACATCAAATCATAATGTAACGAGAACAGCAATTTCCGTTAGTCAGTAAGTTTAGCAAACATCTAGAGAGACAAACACATCAGAGACAGGTGCTGCAGAGAATGACCTGCCAAATCAGATTGAAGCTACTGCTACTCTCGAGTACTACAAGTGCAACTCAATCGAAGTAGATTCTCTTAGCACATCATCCAAAGTACTTCCTCCGTTCCCAAATATAAGTCTTTATAGAGATTCCAACAAGTGACTACATACGAAGCAAAATGAGTGAATCTACACTTTAAAATATGTCTACATACATTCATATGTTGTAGTCCATTTAAAATGCCTAAAAAGACTTATATTTGGGAACGGAGGGAGTACTATGGAAATGTTACAACTTTAGAACTTACAATTGGCTTGAGCATAATAGAACAATTTGCCAATCCAGCAGGAACCAAACTGCAACGTTTGGTCACCAAATTGTACTGTAACGAGAAGAACAATTCCCCTTATTCAGCAAGTGTTGAGCAAACACCTATTCGGACACATCAGAGACTAGGAGCCTGTTCGGAATTCCGCTAGCTCCGCAAAATCCCGGAGCTGTAGAGCCAGGAAACCGCAGCTCCACGATTTTCAACAGTAACTCCCCCGCTCCAAGAGTGGAGTCGTGGAGCGGAGGTCCTCCGAACAGGACCTAGGAATGCAAAGCTGCAGAGGGAGACTGACCTCCCATCTCTCCTGATCACTGATAAGAGTCTGGAAGCTTTAGTGATCTAAACGATCTTATATGTAGAGGGAGTAAATGTGAATCTCACTGCAGCAGCAACAGAATAACCAGTCCAACAGTCACACACAAGCATTCTATTTGTTTCATACTCCCTCCATTCCGAAATATTTGTCTTTCTAGGCATTTCAAATGGACACAACATACGGATGTATGTAGACTTATTTTAGAGTATAGATTCACTCATTTTGCCCCGTATGTAGTCACTTGTTGAAATCTCTAGAAAGACAAATATTTAGGAACGGAGGGAGTACTTCCCAAGCAGGCAAAATACAAGCAGAAGTATATACTGCAGGCAAAATACAGAGCATCATGGCCCATGGGCCGATCGATGTACAGATGCAGAATACTTTACGGTACTGGGGATGCAAAGCTGTAGAGAGGTGCTGACCTCCCATCTATCCACCCACTTTATGGTGCCTACAAATCTTTCTACCCACCGAAGCTACTTCTCTTTATAAACTGTACCAGGACAACTAAGATGAATAAATATCTACTGCAGAAATGATTTGTTCGGTGAGTAAAGCCATACCTACTTGTCTAACGTATGATGCATTTTCTCCCTCTACTTATGCCCGAAATATGAAGGATATCATGCATCGAGTCGCCCGTGTAGTGAAGCTAGCAAACGATGCAACATATCATCTTCTTGCCTTGTGTTAGATTTTGCGTCCACCCTAACTGAAGTATCACATCCTGAGCGAATACGCAACTCGGAAATATGACAATACCTTAGGGATGAGCGACATTGGGAAGTAATTCAACCTAGCTGCCTTCCTTGAGAGAGTTCCTCCTCATCTCAAAACCGACGAGTTTGAAGCATTCCCTCGATATGCTTATCTTCCCTTTTCCGGTTTCCCATCGACAAGTAAGGCAACTCGTCCTTCTGGTGGCTTTACTAACCCCACTCGTTCATCCTAGTGCTAGGCCGCCCGCTGACAGTGGCCACGACGAGCTTCATCCGGTGACTCCTCCCTTGGTGTGCGCCCTGCATGCACCAATCGGTCGAGGGATAGCAACGGGTGCAGGTTTCCTCTGTGCATGAACGTGGCTGCTTTGGCTGAGACCAAGATCGCCATTGAGAACAGCCACCACCAGTGTTTATTGACATCTTTTGAGATTATAACATTTCAGTTTGGATAGGACCTTGGGAATATTTGGAAGCTAAACCTAGTTTTGAATCCATATCCTTCTACCTCAAACGTGCTCTTATGGTTTGAACAGGCAAATGTCGAAAGAACGGAATGCATTCATTCAGGCGCGACATATCTCAATTCTGTAAATGAGAATCTCACTGCAGCAACAACAAAATAATATGTCCAACAGTCACACACAAGCATTCTGTTTATTTCACACTCCCAAAGCAAGAGAAATACAACGTCTGCAGAAGTATGTATTGGGTGCTTCATGCAGAGCATCGATGGCTGATCAATGTACAGGTGCAGCAGAATACCAAGAGAGCTTTCAGGTTACATAGACGCTCTGCAGGAAAAAAAAAAGGCAGGTTGGTTCAGGAGCTTGAAGAAAGATTGTCTGCAAGAATTATAAATCACCAGAGAAGGAAGTTCTAATTGTTCGCTTTAATGTCACGTAGCAGGGCCGACGCACAGTGGATGGGCATACAATAGCAACTTGGAGCAGCAACGACACCTTGTGTTTCGACATGGTTTGTGATTGTACAGAAAATATCATACACAATGGAGTCCCCATCTTATTAGATTTAAACCGCTTTATCTATTTAGCAATGTAAGCCACATGTCAATAGGGAAAAGAAAAGATAAATAGAATAATAGCCCATTTTCGTGAAGGTCTGGTGCCAGATCAGATGTGTCATCATTGATAATAAGCATGAAGCCACAGCATAAACAGGCAGGTTCATACAGAAATTGGAAAGACCAACGAATCTCAGTAGCGCATGCAATCTTGATAAATATTCTGCTACCTTAGTTTTCATCATTATTATTCACGAACGTCGTTTTGATAAACCCAAAGTAGAAGCAATGGTCAACTAGACATGGAAAAGTTCTAATAAGGAGCCCTGGAACAGCCCAAAACATGGATTTGCCTGCCTCAGAACAAACTACTGCAAGAGGACAGCATAGTGGACTACAGCCCTAAAATTGACAGATAAATCTCCAATGAACTCGTATTCAGATTTCACAAGGCTGTACAGAACGCTAGTTTAGCACATCTAATAGCTTGGGTACCCACGCCTTGCTCACATCTGGTGATGCTTCATCTCTAACTGGAATTATACAAACAAAACAAAATGGTGAGGACAATTCGAGTGAGCCCTCTAGCTGCATCTTGTGATGACCTCAATCAGATCGAAGCTACTATGGAGTACTACAAGTGCTGCTCAAACTAAGCAGATTCTTACGGCATCTATCATCTATAGCATGGGAATATTGACACGACTTATAATTTTTCTTCAGCCCAATAACGCAATCCGCCAAACCAGTAGTTGTGTCACCAAATTGAACCGTAACGACAACATCAATTTATATCATTCAGTAAGTTCAGCAAACACCTAGACAGACTGGGGATACAGAGTTGCAGAGGGAGGCTGACCTCCCATTTGTGCCCTGATCAGAGCCTGGAGGCGAAGTGCCTGCTCTTCTCCTCATCGCTCTCCACGGCGATCCCAACGGCCCTGCACGCATCGGGGAACATGGACACCCTAATCGACGCGTACACGGCGCCGTCCCACTTCCTGGCGGCGAGCTGCTCGGCGAGTTTGAGGGCCTCGGCGGCGGTCTCGGACGCGCCGGGGCAGACGACGTCGACGATGCCCATCTCCCTGGCCTCGGGCGCCTTGAGCTTCTTCCCGCGCAGCACGACGTCCCGGAGGGCCTGCGCCTGGGAGATCTTGGCGCGGAGCACGTGGACGAAGTAGGGCGGGAGGGGGAGGCCGATGTCGACCTCGCTCATGTAGAGCACGCCGCGGTCGGCGCGCATGAGGCGGTAGTCGTGGCAGAGCGCGAGGAGGAAGCCGGCGGCGGAGGCGTGGCCCGTGACGGCGGCGACGGTGGGCATGGGGAGGGCGAGCAGGTCGGCGGCGACGGGGCGGAGCGCGTCGACGAGCTCCCCGAGGCGCGCGCGGGAGGCGCCCGCCCACCCGATGTCGAGGCCGTTGGAGAAGAAGCGGCCCTCGGCGACGGTCACCAGGGCCGCGCCCGGGCCCTGCGGCTGGGCCTGGGCCGCGGCGAGGACTGAGGCGAGCGCGGAGCGGATGGCGGCGATGAGCGGGTGGCCCAGCCGGTGCTGGTCCTCGCCCGTCAGGGTGAGGACGAAGACCCGGCCGCGCTGCTCCAGGGTGCACATCGTCGCCGGCCGGCTGCACGGGGCGGGGTGGACTTGGGGCCTCGGAGGAGGTGGTGGTGGTGGTTGGCGTGTCTGGCTCTGACCGGGACGGGGGGAAGCTGCGTGCGGATTTAACACACTGCGCAGCGGAGGACCCGACGTGTTGTTTTGCTCTCGGCGGAGGAAATTCACCGCGGTTTATTTACTGAAGGCTCTCAGAAGTGTCGCTGAATTTTAGCAGGTTGGTTGGTTGGTGCGATGGGGAGAAGAGCAGAAGGCACTGATGATGTGGAAGAAAGGATTATTCAATTTGTATTTGCATCACCGATGATGTACGGGCAGGCACTGAAGCTGCCCGCACTAGGGGCCAGTTCTTTTGGGCAATTCTCCCAGAATTGACCCCCTCCCCAGCTTCTCTCAAAATTGTCACTCCATCTTTTTTTACAATTCCTACCTAGTTAAGGTCTACTTAGTTAGGAATTGTAAAAAAATATCAAGTGGCAATTCTGGGAGAAGCTGGGGAGGGGGTCAATTCTGGAAGAATTGCCCAAAAGAACTGGCCCTAAATAGTTGCACGGCCAGAAACCTCGCCGTCGTCCGGATCCAGCTTCGGGTACCGGTCGGTCGTAGGGTCCGGTATCGGTCAATTTCATCCTCGGTACAACCGCCTGATCGCCCAATTTTGCATCACGAACCAATGCGTATCAAATGGCTTCCACAACATGATGCATCTCAGCTCTATAGCCGGATCTCTCAAACCCACCTCATACGTCTAGGCGGGCCGTCCGGTCACTGTCCGATCACGATTTTTTAATTCAGATGGGCTCCTTAAATGGGAATCATACGCTTGGGCTGACCGGTACCCCTATATCAAGTCCAAATATAGGATGGATATGGAGGCGTCCGGACGCCCGCCACGTTGGAACCAAAAGCCCGACCCCGCCCCAAATTGCAACAAATTCATCAAACCCGGCCTCCTCCTCCCGTCGTCCTTCAACCATTCCCGTGCCCGGACCCTCGCCGTCCTCTACCCTTGGTACCAATCCCCACCTCTGGTCCCGATCCACCGCCGAAGATGTCGTCGAACCTACACCGCCGCGACGGAGACGCGGTCCGGCTCATCTGTCGGCGGCGTCAATTCGTCGGCTACGACTTGGAAGGCGGAGAATGTCTCCCGCAAGTTGTGGCGACGCCGGAAGCGAGAGAGGGAGGCGGCGGCGGCGGCGCAGGGACGTTCGGACACGGTGGGGCAGTTGTCTCCTCCGCCGCGCCCAGATCCCCGCACCCCTTCCCTCCGAGCGCCTACGCGGATTATGCCGTCCGACCCCATTGGGACAGAGAATGATTCGACAGCCGACTGGGCCAATTCACAGGGCTTTGCGCCCCACGCAGATGCCGGCGGTCGACATGTGTGACTCGCCGCAGCTCGTTCGGGCGAGGATGAACGCGGGCTCCGGCAGTGCCCGGGCTGCCCTCGACATGTTCGACGGAATAACCGAACAAGAGTCGGTGCATTTTTTTTGCTCTTGCCCGATCGGATTTTAGCATAGACCACTAGTTCATTGTGCTCATGATGAATGCTTGCAAACCATAATCATGTAGGAGGCGTTCTTGTCGAACATGATCAATGACAATGAAGATCCAACCGAAATGGAGTATGAATTGGAGGCCACTACCGCATTTGAAGTTTGGATAACATCCGATCCCAATCCGAGCAAGAAGAAGAAGAAGAAGAAGAAGAAGAAGAAGAAGAAGAAGATGCCGCAGGCAAGAGGTCCGGCATTCTCAAGATTTGAGGACATCTTGTTGGTCAAAGTTTGGTTGGACACAACGATGGCTCCAATATACAGCACCGAGCAAAAGGGGAACACCTATTGGACGAATATTTGGAAGTAGTATCACGAGCAAAAGGAGTATGTGGAGCCGCATCCTATCGTGACCACCCCGCAATGTGCCATCTCTCCAACATCGTTGGAGGATCATTCAAGGCGAAATGAACAAGTACACCAGCTACTAATCATAAGTGACCAAATGCTTCAAAGTGGGATGGGAGTCGCTGTTGAAGATATTCAAGCCTCCTGGACCGGCGCATATAGGAAGTAGTTAGAGTTTGACTTAAGAGATAAATTTTGCAATCTAGTTTAAGTTCATTTCTATCTCTCCATACCTTGTACTCCAAGATTTGTATGTCGGTTATGGGATAAGCCCCATCGATCAATAAATACAACGCGACCCTCCTCGTGAGGGTAGAATGCTTCCCGCAAAACTTACATGGTCATCAGAGCCAACTCTTCATGTATGTTCTGAAAACAAAAATCCCATCTACCAAAAGAACCTCTCCCATGGCGTCCTCCTCCTTGAACCCACCTTCCTCCGGCCTTGGTCAGGTCGCAGAGAATCTTACCAGGGAGAATTACCTTCTCTGGAGGTCACAAATAGTGTCGCACTTCCTTGGCGCCGGCCTATACGGCTACCTTGACGGATCCATCGAGGCACCAGCGAAGCTCATCGTCGCCAAGGACAAGGATGGGAAGGACCAGACCATCCCCAACCCAGCCTATGATGCATGGTTAGACAGGATTAGCAGGTCCTCGGTCACATCCTCAACAATCTGACGAGGGACGTGCTAGTCTCTTTCATCTCCATCGGGACATCATATGCCTTGTGGACCTCTCTCGGTAACATGTTTGCATCGCAATCTCGTTCCCGTATAAATAATCTTCGCATCTCCCTAGCAAATGCCCAGAAGGGAAACCAGTCTACCCCGGCATACTTCGCACGGATGAGGGGGCTTGCGAACGAACTAGCAGCCGCCGGAAGGCCCTTGGACGAGGATGAACTCGTCTCCTTCATCATCGCTGGGCTGGATCTTGACTACAACTCGTTAGTCTCGGCTCTCGATGCCCGCACGGATCCAATCACCATCGACTTCCTCTATGCGCAGGTCTGTAATTTTGACCAGTGCGTGGAGCTCCTCTTTGGTGGATCTGACAGCGGGGGGGCTTCAAGTCCTCTGCAGACACTGCTGCACGCCGCGGTGGTCCTCTCTCGTCGCAGAAACCAAGCGGCGGCGGTGGCTACAGAAAGCAGAACGGCGGCGGCGGCGGCTACAACAAGCAGAATGGCGGCGGGGGCGGCTACAAGAAGAAGCAGACGGGCGGGCGTCCTTTCTACCCCAACAACAAGGGGGCTTTCCCGGGTCCAGGAGGCCCTGCACTCTCCAATAACAATCGGGCCAATGAGCCCATCCAATGCCAAATCTGTGGAAAACTTGGCCACAGCGCCAAAGACTGTTGGTACCGCTTCGACGACGACGTGCTTGAAGAGAAGGTTGTTGCTACTGCGCAATATGGCGTGGACACAAACTGGTACGTGGACAGCGGTGCAACCGATCATCTCATCGGTGATCTAGAGAAGCTTGCAGCCCGTGAGAAGTATCGCGGGTGAAAGGACATGTGGTGCCCCCATGTGTGGTTTTGGTAATTGATGACATTCTCTATGGACTAATGGTTGCATCGAGTTATATTTGAAGGATTTTTCCATAGGCATTTCTTGAAGTCCATGTGTTGGTTTCAAGGAGTTTATGGGTTGACCAAGGTGCTATTAAGGAATTATCCAAAGATTGGTCATGTGAGTGTTGAGCTTATTGCAAGCATGTCTTGAAGAAGAAGATTGTGTGATCATTCATATTTACCTTCAAGACATCATCCAAATGAAGAGAGTTGGAAAGATTCAAGGTTGATCAAGACTAAGTCAAGAGTGAATCAAGTTGATCAACTCACAAAGCATAGAAGATGTACTGAGTGGGACCAAGTGTTCCCATGGTATGGTAAGCATTGTCCATTACGCTTTGTGTACTAACCCATGGTCTACGTGAGAGTTCTTTGTGAGGTTAGGTATGTTTCCATGGTCTTGCGTCAAGAGGAAGATCCCATACAACCCATGGAGGATGACATCAAGTGGTGATCGTCATCAAGTTTGCAGTGTGCAAGTTCAAGTGGAGCAACACAAAGAGTGGATCACCCATAATGGAGTATGGGGGAGCAATCAAGTTTGAATCTTGCCATCCATTGTGGTGTCAATGGACTTGTGAAGATGTGCCGAAGAGTCTCTCACCCATAGTGGACTATGGGGGAGCAATCATCTAGTCTTCATCGAGCCAACGCAATCAAGAAAGGTGGTCCAACTTGAGGGAGTCAAGATCGTCATCATCTAGCTCAAGTGGACCATGTGCAAGGCAAAGGTTTGCCCTTGATAGGTTTTCTATTTTACCGGTCTCATGGTGGTAGTTGGGAGACCGGGTTATAGGATCGATAGCCGTACTATCAAGGGGGGCTCTCAAGTGAGTAGCTTGATTGTATCGTTTGTCGAGAGCTCAAACCATTGCATCCTTACATCATGTTTCTTGGTTCTTGTTTGGTTCTCTTTGTGAGTCTTAGAGCTTATGATCATCTTGATGACAAGCTTGAGTTCATCGAAAACGGAGTTTGCATGCGTCTTCTATGATGTTTTCGGTGTTGGAGGTTTTACCGGTCTTCTCTGAGGAAGGGTTCTCACCATTTTCTTTTGGGCCTTTTCTCATTTTCTTATTATTGGTATTTCTATCAAGATTGTGTTAGCCCTTTTCGTTAGCTTTCCAACAAACTTGGTTTCGTTGAATTCGGAGTCCGTTTGCAAAAGTTGTGGCTGTTTTGGTGAAGGCTGCAGCGGTACTACCGCGACTAGAGCGGATGTAATTTTTTTCTACCGCTCTAGAGCGGTACTACCGCGGCTCCTGAGCGGTAGTACCGCTCCAGAGCAGTACTACCGTGGCTCCTAAGCGGTAGTACCGCCCCAGACCAAACTCGTGTTTTCTCTCTCGTTTGGGCTGTTTTGAGCGTGCTAAGCGGTAGTACCGCTCCTCCAAGCGGTAGTACCGCTTGTGCACGACCTGAGCACATAACGGTTGGATTCGGGAGGTCCTATAAAAGGGGGTCTTCTTCCCCATTGAACCTTATCCTTTTGAGCTCGTGTTCTTCCCCCATTGTTGACCTTCTTCGAGCTTGCTAACTCAATATCCCTCCATGGATTCTTGCTAGTTTTTGAGGGAAAAGAGAGAGGAGATCTAGATCCACATTTCCACCAATCACTTTCTCCTCTATGTGAGGGGAACCCCTTGGATCTTGATCTTGGAGTTCTTGGTGTTCTCCTTCTTGTTCTTCCTCTCATTTTCCTCCCTAGCATTAGTTGCTTCGGTGGGATTTGAGAGAGAAGGACTTGGGCACTCCGTGTGCCCTTGCCATTGCATTTGGTGCATCGGTTTGAGTTCTCCACGGTGATACGTGGAAGTGAAGTTTGAGAAGCTTATTACTCTTGGGTGCTTGGTGCCCTTGAGCTTGTTCCTCTTGGGTGCTTGGGCGCCCTAGACGGTTGGTGGTGTTCGGAGCTCAATCATTGTGGTGTAAAGCTCCCGGCAAGCATCGGGGTCTCCAATTAGGTTGTGGAGATCGCCCCGAGCATCTTGACAGGTTCCGGTGACCGCCCCCAAGGGTTGCCAAAGTGTACGGGTTCGGTGACTGCCCCCAAGGGTTGCCATTTGTACGGGTTCGGTGACCGCCCTCAAGGGTCCCTTAGTGGAATCACGGCATCTTGCATTGTGCGAGGGCGTGAGGAGATTACGGTGGCCCTAGTGGCTTCTTGGGGAGCATTGTGCCTCCACACCGCTCCAAACGGAGATTAGCATCCGCAAGGGTGTGAACTTCGGGATACATCGTCGTCTCCGCGTGCCTCGGTTATCTCTTACCCGAGCCCTTTACTTATGCATTTTAGTTTGTGATAGCCATATTGTTCTTTGTCATATATCTTGCTATCACATAGTTGCTTATCTTGCTTAGCATAAGTTGTTGGTGCACATAGGTGAGCCTAGTTGTTTTAGGTTTTGTGCTTGACAAATTAACCGTTAGGTTTATTCCGCATTTGTTCAAGCCTAAACCATAATTATTTTAAAGTGCCTATTCACCCCCCCCCCTCTAGGAGACATCCTCGATCTTTCAATTGGTATCAGAGCCTCGTCTCTCTTTGTTGGGCTTAACCGCCTAGAGAGTAAAGATGTCGACCAGAGGATTAGGATTCTCTGACGATGTTTGGGTTTGGGTAATTTTGATGTTTGGGTTTAGGATTCTCTTTATTCCGCATTAGTTTCGATGGCACAAATTTTGATGTTTGGGTAATTCGCATGCTTAATCTCTTTAGGGTCATGGACCCAAATTTAGAGCGAATTGTAGATATGGGTTTTTCTCCTCCAAAGGATCCCCAAAGATTATCTTTAGAGGATGAGAAAAACTCTTATCTCAATGCTCAAGCCTCTAATGTGCTTTTCGATGCCTTGAGCAATGTAGTTATATTTAAACTCATGCCGTTCCGGGATGCTCATGAGTTATGGACAAAGCTTCAAGATAAATATGGTGTGTCCAAGATTTGTGGGGATGGTTGTTCTCCCTCCACCTCCGGTCATATAGTCTTCTCAATTTCTTCTACTTCACCTACATGTGGTTTGCCACAAGGTAATGATATGGTGAGTAGTGTTGGTCATTGCAATGATGATAGTATGCTTATTGTGGATGATCCTTCATCTCTATATTATTGCAATGCTCCCTCTTTGGGATTTAACACTTCGAGCACTCCAAATGTTTCACATGCTTGTGTTGATAGTCCTTGCATATCATGTAGAAATTGCTTGACTAAATATCATGATGATATGCTTGCTATGTCTTGTTGCCATGATAAAAATGCATCTATTTCCTCGAATTGTTGTGCTAACAATGTAGAGGAAACCGAACACTCCATGGAACAAGATGTGGTGTTTAATGGTGCCTCAAGGGATCCTACATCATCATCTATAGCGTTTTGCCTTATGGCTAAGGCGTCAAAGGTATCTCCTACTTTGTACCCCAATATGTCTCTTGATGATGATGTTGATGCTAATGATGATGAGGATAATGATGAAGAGAATGATAATGTTGCCTCCTTAAAAATTAAGGGGGAAATGGTTTTTAAAACTCTTCATAAAAATAAAATTGCTCGTTCCAACTTCATGGAAATTATGTCCATTGCTATTGAGAGCAAGAAATATATTGATAAGTTGGAATCTCGCCTTGAGGAGCATGAGGTCACCATTGATAAAATGGAAGGTCATGGCCGTGATTACGCTAATGAGATTGCGGACCTCTCTCAAGCTCTTGAACTTGAACAAACCACCAAGGAATCTCTTGAGGAGACTTTTGCTCTAGAATTGTCTAGAGTGAAGGAATGTACTGATAGAGCTCTTGAGGTGGCCAATGTTTTTGAAACTAAAAATGCTAAGCTTGAAGTTGCTCATGCGAGACTCCTTGAGGATTTTGAGCACCTCGAAAATGGCTCAAGGGTCATCAAGGGTGAGCTCATCAAACTCACCAAGTCTCATGCTCAACTTGAAGCTTCTTATTTAAAAGAGCGTGCCAAGTTGCCTTCTCCTCTTATTGTTAATGATGATGCTTGTGCCACTAATTCTATTACTTGTGAAGCATCCATTTTGAAGGTGAATGTTGAGCTACGGGCTCAACTTGAGGTGCTATCTAGCAATTATGGGAAATTGGAAGAAAGTCATGAAAAGCTCTCAAGCTCTCATGATGATCTTCTAGTATCCCATTGAAAGTGCGTTATATCGACTAGAGGGGGGGTGAATAGGCGATTTTTATGAATTCTTCACTGAGGAATTTGCTGGTGAGGAAATTCCTTAGCGAAGAACTACTTGCAGCGGAATAAGCACTCAGAAGTAAACATTACAGGATACAAACATAGTCATCATGATGAAATGAAGACTAGCACAGAGTACAGAAAGCGTAAACACAGGATAACAAGATGAAGACGGACAGACTAAAGAAATTGAACTGAGGAATTTGTGAAAGTCTTCAGTCAAAGTCTTCAAGCACAGATATGAACAACATTCAACACAGTAATGAGGAAATGAAAGAGTTGAGGAAATAGAACCAGTTAGTTGGTGAAGACAATGATTTGGTAAACCAGTTCCAACTGCTGTCTCAGTTGTACGTCTGGTTGGAGCGGCTGAGTATTTAAACTCGAGGACACGCAGTCCCGGACACCCAGTCTCTGAGCCGCAACTCAGGACACCTAGTCCTCACCGTATTCTCCTTGAACTAAGACCACGCAGGCCTCATCCAATCACTCGTGGTAAGTCTTCAGGTGACTTCCAAACCTTCACAGACTTGGTCACTCGGCGATCCACAATTCCTCTTGGATGCTCTAGACCTTGACGCCTAACCGTCTGGAAGAAGCACAGTCTTCAATGGTAACAAGCGTCGGATCCACGCAGGATCAATTTCTTCAGTGATGCTCAATCACTTTGGGTTTGTGGGGGTTTGGTTTGGGATTTTCCTCACTTGATGATTTTCGCTCAAAGTCCTCGGAGGATGGGTTGCTCTCAGATGACAAGTGTCAAGTTCTCTCGGAGCAGCCAACCAACTAGTGGTTGTAGGGGGCGGCTATTTATAGCCTAGGGAGCAGCCCGACATGATAAGACATAAATGCCCTTCAATGATATGACCGTTAGGTGGATAAGATATTTTTGGACAGCCGGCGCGCAACACAGCAACGGTCGGAAATTTGACTCTCAAATTCCTCAGGGCTATCATGTTCCTCACTGTGTAGGCAATTCGCACTGGCGAATTCCTAACTCCTCAGTCAGAGCAAAGTCCTCAATGACCAGAAGAACTGCGTCTCTGTCACTGAAGAAATTGACTGAACTGTATGATATTTCCAATGGCTTCACTCGAAGGGATTGGTAGGTGTAGGATTTTGAGTTGAGCATCACATGGAAATTTTTCCTTAGTATTTCCTCGACCCCCTTTAACAGTACGGTGTTTCCTATGACTCAAGAAAGGGAAAATGAAACTACGAAAACAAAAGTCTTCACGCTTCATATTACTCGAATGAATACCAAGTCTTTAAGGTCACACCAATTTCTTCACTTTCAAAGTCTTCAGAAAGTCTTCAGAATATCAAAGTCTTCAGTCGAAGAACTTCATTTTTAGGGGTCGACTTTCTCTGTAAATATCAAACTCCTCATAGACTTATAGACCTGTGTACACTCACAAACGCATCAGTCACTTAACCTATAAGTCTTCAATACACCAAAATCACTAAGGGGCACTAGATGCACTTACAATCTCCCCCTTTTTGGTGATTGATGACAACATAGGTTAAGTTTTCAACGGGGATAAACATATGAAGTGTAAATACTGATATTGAGGAATTTGATTGCAAGATATAGAAGAACTCCCCCTGAATATGTGCATAGTGAGGAATTTGCTTTTGAGGCAATGCACATTTGAAGAATTGAATCATGGAGATCTCCCCCTATATCTTGTAATTCATACACGCATTTGATATATAATATGAAGAATTTGAAATGCATGATGAAATATGGTGCCTGATGAGATTCAGCATGCGTGCAATAATATTAACGAGGAATAGCATGCAGAATAACACATCAAAAGTATCAGAGCACAGTGCATCAAAGTCAGAGCACCATGCACCGTCCAAAAGTATCAGGGCACCATCGGATTTAAGATTACAACTCGATCCAATAAAAGGTTTCGGAAGAACGAGAGTTGTAACTTAACAAAACGCCCATAGTATAAACCCGCTTGAAGACTAACTCAGATTTCTCCCCCTTTGTCATCAAATGACCAAAAGGATCGAAACTGAGGACTAACGCCCCTGAAGAATTTCAAGTTGATGGAGGAGCGCCAGTGTTGTCGGGGTTGTTCGTTGAAGTAGGGCCTGCCGCAGTGTCGTCCAAATCTTCATGTTCATCAGTTTCACGCGATGAAGAATAAGAGCTGGCCACCAGATCAGGAACTTTGACTCTCTTGAATTTCTTTGGAGGTTATGCAGACCAGTCAAATGCTTCCTGGAGACCCATAGTCTTCAGTTCTTCCGCAGAATATACATGAGTGAGAACAGCCCAGGTGCGGTTGAGGGTTTCATGAAGGTGATACTGATTTTTCTTCACTGCATTATGGGTTGAGGTCATGTTGTGAAGAATTGCAGCAAACTGACGCTTCACCCATTTGTGATTGCGATCAACCTTCTGATGAAGACTGAGGAGTAACTCACGGTCAGTCATCACCCTGGGTGCTGTTGCTTGAGGTTTTTGCTTGGCTGATGTATTTGCGGCAGTGTCATGTGTTGCAGAATCGTCATTGGTGGAGTAAGATGTAGCTAGACGGAATTGACCATCCAATGGACGAGTGCCTTCATCGATCACAGCAGCTGCCTTGCCCTTATCATCAGATGATGAAACTGGTCGCTTGAGGACTTCAATGGGCGGCAAGTAGCTACCATGGTTTAGAGTGTCAGCCTTATAATTCAGTGAAGATCTTGCCCTGATGAATCTCATAATCCAAGGCGCATAGGGCTTCAGCTCGAAAGGTGACATAGCAACATTAGCCAGAGTCCTCATGAAGAAATCATGGAAGTTGACGGGAACGCCATGAATGATGTTGAAAAGCATGTTCTTCATGATGCCAATGACATCTTCATCATTTGAGTCGTGGCCTTTGATAGGACTCATTGTCTTCGTCAGGATGCGATAGACAGTCCGAGGCACATATTGCAATTACTTGACGAGGAATTTGGTTCGTGGGGCCTGCCCTGGCTTCAAAGGCTTCATGAGCACTTGCATATAATGATCTGTCAGTTCGCGGTCATTGTAGATGCAACGTGCACTGGCATGGGGAGGATCAAGAGGAAGGACATGAAGCAATTCAGTTGCTGGTGCCTTATAGTGAGTGTTTTCTGTCATCCAATCCAGCACCCATGAATTGACATCTTCAGCATCTCCGGTGATATGCAAAGTGGCATAGAACTGAAGAATGAGTTCTTCATTCCAATCACAGATATCAGTGCAGAAGTTCAGTAGTCCTGCATCGTGAATAACTCGGAGGACCGGTTTGAAGCACGGCAGAGATTCCATATCCACGTGAGGAATATGTTCATGATCGAAGATTTTGTCCTTTTCAAAGAGCACTGAGGAATAGAAGTTGGCTTGAGTAGCAGTCCAGAAACGTCTCTTCCTTATGCGAGCAGAGTCATATGGATTGTAATCAGTGAAGAACACATGCTCAGAAAAGAAGTCTTCAGCCTTGAATTTTTGCTTGCTAGAGAACGGATTCTTCGGTTTGGGCAGAGGAGTGTCAGTGATTTGCAGCACAACCTCAGGAATGACGATCTCAGGTGCTTCAGGCTGAGGAATTTCTGATTCCTCTTCTTGTGCAGTTTGGGGATCAGCAGCAGCAGGTTCTTCAGCACTAGCGGCTAGAATTTCTTCATGAACAGACGATGTGGGATGAGTTTCTTCAGAGCCCATTTGAACAGTTGTAGCCGGGGACTGAGGAATTTGTTGAATAAGAGTGAAGAGAGGAGTATTGGGATGCTGACTTTCCCAAAAGTCATCGTTCATCACTGGTGTAGTGCATCCAATATCCACATCTTCATCTTCTTTTTCAATTTCCTCAACACCAGCCTCTTCAGCTGTGAACTGAGGCATATGTGAGGAAACGACTGGCGTTGAAGGGGATGTTTCCACTTCAATTTCTTCATCAAACTGCTCTGAGGTAGCAACAGAATGATTTTCTTCTTCAAATCCGCTTGGGATCTTGTAGTCTTCTCCATAAGGAACAATTTCCTTGGATGTGATGGAGGAAATCGGAATGGCATCAATAGGATTTTCAAGCGAGCTGGTCATTGGCTTCATTTTCTTCGCGGCCGAAGAATTTGACGCAGCTGATGCCTTCCTTTTCTTCACTGCAGCTCACTCTGCAGCCTTGGTCTTCTTCACTTCATAAGCAGAAGGAAGAATTGGAGTTGGTGTTGGCGCAGGAGGAGCTGAGGACTGTGGTTCATTTTCTTCAGGCGCAACTGGTGCAGTTGCCCTGATATCTTCAGTTTCTTCAGGCGCACCACTAGTGGATGCCCTGGGAATTTCTTCAGTGGCTGGAATGGAGTCATCAGCCCTGGAACTTGTATTCTCATCAGCAGGCTGAAAGTCATCAGCAGTGCTGGCATGTTCTTCAGCAGGCTGAGCAGAGTCTGCAGCCTGAGGATTTTCTTGTTGCGATGGGGCTGCAACAGTTGTCATTTTCTTCGTCAAATTGACGAATCTCACTTTCGCTCCTTGCCAATCAGCAGTGTATGCATCAAAATCCTTGCTGAGGGCTTGGATCTCAGATTGAGCCTTGAGAAGTTCTTCAGGTGTTAGTCTGACAACGTTCTTCTTCAGAAGCTTCTCCTTTCTAGCTTGTGCTCTCTTTATCTCACGAGCCTTTTCAAACTTCCATTTCTCTTGAGAGATGAAATGGGTCAGTATATGACTTTGACCAGGAGTCAGAGGCAGATCAGGCATTGGAGTGTTTGGATCCTTATGCCATAAGTCAATATAGTCGAGGATCTTCTTCGGATCCAAAAGTAGGGGCACAGGTGTTCCTTTGGCTCTGGCGGCCTTTGCTAGGGTTTCTGTTGAGGATCTGCTTTTTGAGCACATCACAAAGTGTCTAATGTCCTTTGAGGCTTTTGTACATGCCTGTCATGTACAATTCCTTCAGCCTTGCATTGTCAGTGATACTAGCAATGTCCTCAGATGAGGAATTAGTGATAGCAGAGGCAGATGAAGGATTTGTAACAGTTGAAGCATTTGAACATTCAGGTGAAGAATTAGCAGATTCACGTTCAATGCACTTTAAGCATGGGGGAACAAATTCTTCCTGAGAAGCGCTGATTCGTTGAGCTAGTAATGAATCACGCTCCTTCTGAAGATCTTCATAACACACTCTTAGCTTTTCAAGATCTTCCTTTCTTTGAAGAGATTCAAGAGAAAGCTTCTCGTGATCAATCAAGAGGGTATTATGTTGATCTTGAAGGGCGTCAAACTTGGAGTGAATTCTCTGAAGACATTCACCCAATGCTTTTGACTGATCCATTTCTTTGCGCAACATATTATCACTTTTTTCTAGCATATCTTGAGTTTGTTCTAGAGCCGTTTGTTGTTTAGTGGCAATGCAAATAAGTTTGGTATAGCAGGACTCAATATCATCATCAGATTCATCATTGTCAGATTCATCATTATCAAATTCATTATCACAAGACTCGGATGAGGAGCATTCGGTTACCTCAGCACCGTTTGCCATGAGACAAGATGCAGAAGATGATGATTCTGGCTCGAAAGTCATCATTTTGAGAGATTCCTTGAAGTCCTCAAACCAGGGATCATGACGAGTTCGATGACCTTCATAGACATCAGAGATTCGGTCCCAGATGAGCTTCGAATTGCCAAGATGCATAATTCGCCCGAATTGATCTCTGGATTGGAAGGAGCAGATGATATCCTTCGCTATGATGTCAAGTCGAGTGTACTTGCGAATATCATCAGCATTTGCCATCTTGCATAGATCAGTAAGACCAATCTCAGTGACGGTCCACAGCTCGCTGTTCCTTGCCATGAGGCGCTTCCTCATCATGGCCTTCCACTTGGGATAGTCATGACCGTCAAAGATAGGGCATATCACTTTCTTCATACCTGCGGTTGACATAACTAAAACTCCAGGCGGTTAAACCAAAATCACACAGAACAAGGGAGTACCTTGCTCTGATACCAATTGAAAGTGCGTTATATCGACTAGAGGGGGGTGAATAGGCGATTTTTATGAATTCTTCACTGAGGAATTTGCTGGTGAGGAAATTCCTTAGCGAAGAACTAATTGCAGCGGAATAAGCACTCAGAAGTAAACATTACAGGATACAAACATAGTCATCATGATGAAATGAAGACTAGCACAGAGTACAGAAAACGTAAACACAGGATAACAAGATGAAGACGGACAGACTGAAGAAATTGAACTGAGGAATTTGTGATTACGCTAATGAGATAGCGGACCTCTCTCAAGCTCTTGAACTTGAACAAACCACCAAGAAATCTCTTGAGGAGACTTTTGCTCTAGAATTGTCTAGAGTGAAGGAATCTACTGATAGAGCTCTTGAGGTGGCCAATGTTTTTGAAACTAAAAATGCTAAGCTTGAAGTTGCTCATGCAAGACTCCTTGAGGATTTTGAGCACCTCGAAAATGGCTCAAGGGTCATCAAGGGTGAGCTCATCAAACTCACCGAGTCTCATGCTCAACTTGAAGCTTCTTATTTAAAAGAGCGTGCCAAGTTGCCTTCTCCTCTTATTGTTAATGATGATGCTTGTGCCACTAATTCTATTACTTGTGAAGCATCCATTTTGAAGGTGAATGTTGAGCTACGGGCTCAACTTGAGGTGCTATCTAGCAATTATGGGAAATTGGAAGAAAGTCATGAAAAGCTCTCAAGCTCTCATGATGATCTTCTAGTATCCCATTGAAAGTGCGTTATATCGACTAGAGGGGGGGTGAATAGGCGATTTTTATGAATTCTTCACTGAGGAATTTGCTGGTGAGGAAATTCCTTAGCGAAGAACTACTTGCAGCGGAATAAGCACTCAGAAGTAAACATTACAGGATACAAACATAGTCATCATGATGAAATGAAGACTAGCACAGAGTACAGAAAGCGTAAACACAGGATAACAAGATGAAGACGGACAGACTAAAGAAATTGAACTGAGGAATTTGTGAAAGTCTTCAGTCAAAGTCTTCAAGCACAGATATGAACAACATTCAACACAGTAATGAGGAAATGAAAGAGTTGAGGAAATAGAACCAGTTAGTTGGTGAAGACAATGATTTGGTAAACCAGTTCCAACTGCTGTCTCAGTTGTACGTCTGGTTGGAGCGGCTGAGTATTTAAACTCGAGGACACGCAGTCCCGGACACCCAGTCTCTGAGCCGCAACTCAGGACACCTAGTCCTCACCGTATTCTCCTTGAACTAAGACCACGCAGGCCTCATCCAATCACTCGTGGTAAGTCTTCAGGTGACTTCCAAACCTTCACAGACTTGGTCACTCGGCGATCCACAATTCCTCTTGGATGCTCTAGACCTTGACGCCTAACCGTCTGGAAGAAGCACAGTCTTCAATGGTAACAAGCGTCGGATCCACGCAGGATCAATTTCTTCAGTGATGCTCAATCACTTTGGGTTTGTGGGGGTTTGGTTTGGGATTTTCCTCACTTGATGATTTTCGCTCAAAGTCCTCGGAGGATGGGTTGCTCTCAGATGACAAGTGTCAAGTTCTCTCGGAGCAGCCAACCAACTAGTGGTTGTAGGGGGCGGCTATTTATAGCCTAGGGAGCAGCCCGACATGATAAGACATAAATGCCCTTCAATGATATGACCGTTAGGTGGATAAGATATTTTTGGACAGCCGGCGCGCAACACAGCAACGGTCGGAAATTTGACTCTCAAATTCCTCAGGGCTATCATGTTCCTCACTGTGTAGGCAATTCGCACTGGCGAATTCCTAACTCCTCAGTCAGAGCAAAGTCCTCAATGACCAGAAGAACTGCGTCTCTGTCACTGAAGAAATTGACTGAACTGTATGATATTTCCAATGGCTTCACTCGAAGGGATTGGTAGGTGTAGGATTTTGAGTTGAGCATCACATGGAAATTTTTCCTTAGTATTTCCTCGACCCCCTTTAACAGTACGGTGTTTCCTATGACTCAAGAAAGGGAAAATGAAACTACGAAAACAAAAGTCTTCACGCTTCATATTCCTCGAATGAATACCAAGTCTTTAAGGTCACACCAATTTCTTCACTTTCAAAGTCTTCAGAAAGTCTTCAGAATATCAAAGTCTTCAGTCGAAGAACTTCATTTTTAGGGGTCGACTTTCTCTGTAAATATCAAACTCCTCATAGACTTATAGACCTGTGTACACTCACAAACGCATCAGTCACTTAACCTATAAGTCTTCAATACACCAAAATCACTAAGGGGCACTAGATGCACTTACACCCATAGTGTGCTAAAGATAGCTCATGAGGCCATGATTGCTAAGGTAACATCTAGTGAGCCTCATGTGGATACTAGCACTACTTCTAGTCAAAATAGTATATTGCCATGTGCTAGTCCTTGTAATTCATCTACTCACAATGTTGGTACATCTTGCGATGAATTGCTTTCCTTGCCTTGTTGCTCTAATGATGAAGCTTATACTTCCTCTAGTACTTGTGTTGAGACTAACCATGTAGAGGAAATCAAAGAGCTCAAGGCCCAAGTCACTTCTTTGAAGAAAGACTTGGAAAAGTGTCATGAAGGGAAGGCCACACTCAACAATATCTTGAATGTGCAAAAATCCCCCAATGACAAAGGTGGACTTGGATTCAACTCCAACAAGAAGAAGAAGTCCAAGTTGAACAAGAAGAAGGGCGAAGAACAAGTCAAGAATTCGGCCAAGATTGTTTGCTTCAAGTGCAAAGTTGAAGGGCATCATGTTAGATCTTGCCCATTGAAGAAGAAGCTCATTAGTGACAAGCAACAAGGGAAGCGGCCACAAGTTCAATCTCATGCTCAACCTCAAGTTGAAGAAAGGCCACTTCCCAAGAAGACTCAAGCTAATGCTTCTCTTGTGGAAAAATCAAGTGAGAAGAAAGTGAAGAGTAGATGTTGCTACTTATGTCGTGAGAAAGGTCATGTCGCTTCTTCATGCACTAGTGGTAACTTATCCAACCCAATTATTATTGATGATATCTATTCTCTTGGGAAGGATAAGGTTGGCAATGTGTTTGCCAAGTTTGTTGGTACTCAAAGTGGTGTCAAGAAAAGAACCATTTCGGTAGCCAAGCCTATTGTGACTAACCTCTTAGGACCCAACTTGGTTGGGGACCAACAAGCTCAAACTTGATCAATAGGTGTTTTTGGAGGGCATTGGAGACTTGGCTACATTATGAAGAATTAAGGGGACTTCATCATTCTTTTTGTCACAAGCCAAGTCAATTGGATTATCAAGTTTCTATCGTATATCCAATGTGCCTCCTTGCGGTAACTTGTACTTAAATTGTTTACTTTGAAAGTTACTTGCCCCCTTGCATGTTTTGGTTTTGTTCCTTGCATGTGTTTGTATATGTTGCGCTTCCAACTTGCTTATGTATGTTGGTGTGCACTTCATGTACGTGTGAGTTGTGTGTTGAGCCTTTGTGCATCTTCTTTGTATTATAGTTGGCTCTTGTGAGAGATTAATGGAATATCCCATTATTGGGGAGTGATGTGCTTTGTGCACCTCACACTCCTATAAGTGTGTGTACATGAGGAATACCATCTAGTATTGATATTACAAGATTATCTAGTCACTATGTGGTATGTCTTCTCATGAGAAATTCAAATTCTAAATTGTCCATTAATTATCTCTTGTTGGATCCTCTTATTGCCTCTTGTTAAGTTTTCTTCATTGGTATCACATTATGGGGGAGTAATATGCTATGTATATTACTAGCCTAGAAAATGTGTACATTCGAGATATTGTCACCTAGTGTTGATATTGTAGATTATCTTGTTCCTAGGTGGCATGTTAGCTCTACAAGTTGCAATCTGCTTGTGTGTGGTGTGAAGATGATGTTGGATATCCTTGCTATCTACCACCGGGAATTCTTTCCATCTACTTCTTGTCTTTTGACAATTGGTAGTCATTTATGTGTGGTAGAATTTATTGATCATCTTTACATTGGCTTTTGTTTTACTTGCCTTTTCTCTTGCCAAGGATTGTGTCAACTCCTTTTGTCTTCCATACCACTTGTGGATCTTGTTTATTTCTTGTTCTTGTCTAGTGTTTTCTAGATATAGTGAAAGCGGTGATCCCACCTTGTGCATTTTGTATTCAAATACAAATCCTATATAATGCACAACTCGTGGGGGAGCTATTCTATTTTCTTCAGAACACTCTTCTTGTGATCCTTATCAAGTGTGTTTTGGTGGAAGGCAAGCCATTTCTTTTTGGTACTTTGTGCCATCATGAAACTTTGTTGAGGGCTTGGTTTGTTTGGAACCATCCTCTCTTTGGGAGTTTGACATCTTTAGTTTAGTGTGTTTCAATGGATATCTCATTCCTTGATGTATCTTTAATGATATCTTCCAAGTGATGATTTCTGCATTTAGTATCCTTTTCACTTGGAATTTCTTTATCTTTTGGTTTCGGGTTTTGAAAGTCTTGAGCATGCATGTTTACTTCATGTATTTAATTTGGCATGCTTTCTTTCTTTGACTCAATATATAGGGGAAACTCCACCTAGTCTCAATTTGGATGAGATGTGCATGAAATTCATTTTCATATCTATATGCACATATTTATGTGGAGTTTGTCCTATCTATTGGTGTTTCTAACTATTTGGTCCCGATGAGTTTGGGTACCGTTTAGTTTGTGTTGTTCTTCTAGGAACATTTGGAGATGCATTGGATGCTCGGCTCACTCACAAGGAAGGTGTTGTCACCATGTGCATATTGGAGTCAAGCTAGGATGATCAATGAACTACTATCTACCTTCAATTGGTATCTACTACATCCTTCCAATGATATCTCGGTAACAAGTATCTATTCATGCTTTCCTCTCTTGCATTCAACCTTGTGTAGGCTATATCTTGGCATGATATTCATTTCATATCTTGTGATACTTGTTTCCTTTCTCAAAGCATCCCAACGATGATCTCTGTTGCTAGTTGTGATGCCCTTGATGGATGTGTGTTTGGACTTCATTTATATACAATAAGACCATATCTAGCCAAGTGCTATGCTTTCAAGCAAATATCTTATTGGTATATTTATGACTTCCTTGTGGATATCTTGTTCCTTCGTGGTGTAACTATTTCAGGTGTACATCCTTCTTTGTAGATATATATATATATCATCATGATTTTGTCTACATAGAACCTTATACACTTGAGAGAAATTACATCTCTAGTTGATATCCTTTCTTTCACGTCCACCTTGTCTTTCTTATGTTATTTCTTTGGTGGCTCCGTGAAAGCTTTTGCCTTGAGTGCGTGTCCTCTATCGTTGCATCTTGATGCACTCTTGTGTGGTGAAGATTATTTTCCTCATGCTTATCTTTACAAGGCTTTTGCCATCTTAATTGGCATCCCTCGTCTTGATGAGGCTTTCATCTTCTATCTTCACCACGGGTTGTCACAAGCATAAGTTCTTTATATGCTTATTAGTAAGCTTGTGAACCCATTTGCTAGTTGTGTGTGGGAATGATAGGCCTTGCACCATGTGCCTCATTCTTTCAAGACTATGTTGATGCTTAATGCTCATCCTAATTTAAGTCATCTCAAGTGCTTCGCCATGACTCACACACATCATTTTGGTTGAGCCTATTCTTAAGTTGCCTCTTTTACATGTTGCTCAACCATGTGCTTGTTGCAAGCGCTAGGCTTTGTTTCCTATATGCTCACTTGCACTGGATGTGAGTTTCTATTGATTTTGGGGGAGCTATGATCCTATTTTGTGCACTTTGTATTCAAATATAAAAATTCTTATGTGTGCACAAATCATGGGGAGCTTCTCTAGTTTCTTTAGAACACTCCTTTTGCATTTTTCATAATATCTTTATTCTTGTGGCATGTAGGATCATTGGTCTAGTTGGTTCAATTGATATCCGTTGATTGCTTGCTTCAATTGGTATCTTCTGATTGCTTGTGTCTCTCTTTGTTATGTCTTTGTGTCATATATTTTTGTTGCAATCTTTGGGCCTCAATATAGTTTGTCTTCCTCCAAGTATTGGCAGTTGGATATGTGTATTGCATTCCACTCTCTTGTTGAGAAATACACAATTTATGGAGGAACACCTTTTATTTTGGCCTTCTCAGCTTTTCACCCATTTTGGCAATCGATGCCAATGGGAAAGGAGTTTCAGAGAGTTTTGTGGAGAAGTCTTCTGAGTTTTCTCCATGCTTTGGTTTTGGTCCTAAGCATTTGCATCTCATTCTCCTGCATCATTGGTTGTTGCATTGCATTGTGATGCATAATTCCTTATATAAACTCTCTTGAAAGTGATTTTCATCAATTACCAAAATGAGGGAGATTGAAAGGACATGCGGTGCCCCCATGTGTGGTTTTGGTAATTGATGAAATTCTTATATTTGAAGGATTTTTCCATAGGCATTTCTTGAAGTCCATGTGTTGGTTTCAAGGAGTTTATGGGTTGACCAAGGTGCTATTAAGGAATTATCCAAAGATTGGTCATGTGAGTGTTGAGCTTATTGCAAGCATGTCTTGAAGAAGAAGATTGTGTGATCATTCATATTTACCTTCAAGACATCATCCAAATGAAGAGAGCTGGAAAAATTCAAGGTTGATCAAGACTAAGTCAAGAGTGAATCAAGTTGATCAACTCACAAAGCATAGAAGATGTACTGAGTGGGACCAAGTGTTCCCATGGTATGGTAAGCATTGTCCATTACGCTTTGTGTACTAACTCATGGTCTACGTGAGAGTTCTTTGTGGGGTTAGGTATGTTTCCATGGTCTTGCGTCAAGAGGAAGATCCCATACAACCCATGGAGGATGACATCAAGTGGTGATCGTCATCAAGTTTGCAGTGTGCAAGTTCAAGTGGAGCAACACAAAGAGTGGCTCACCCATAATGGAGTATGGGGGAGCAATCAAGTTTGAATCTTTCCATCCATTGTGGTGTCAATGGACTTGTGAAGATGTGCCGAAGAGTCGCTCACCCATAGTGGACTATGGGGGAGCAATCATCTAGTCTTCATCGAGCCAACGCAATCAAGAAAGGTGGTCCAACTTGAGGGAGTCAAGATCGTCATCATCTAGCTCAAGTGGACCATGTGCAAGGCAAAGGTTTTCCCTTGATAGATTTTCTATTTTAGCGGTCTCATGGTGGTAGTTGGGAGACCGGGTTATAGGATCGATAGCCGTACTATCAAGGGGGGCTCTCAAGTGAGTAGCTTGATCGTATCATTCGTTGAGAGCTCAAACCATTGCATCCTTGCATAATGTTTCTTGGTTCTTGTTTGGTTCTCTTTGTGAGTCTTAGAGCTTATGATCATCTTGATGACAAGCTTGAGTTCATCGAAAACGGAGTTTGCATGCGTCTTCTATGATGTTTTCGGTGTTGGAGGTTTTACCGGTCTTCTCCGAGGAAGGGTTCTCACCATTTTCTTTTGGGCCTTTTCTCATTTTCTTATTATTGGTATTTCTATCAAGATTGTGTTAGCCCTTGTCGTTAGCTTTCCAACAAACTTGGTTTCGTTGAATTCGGAGTCCGTTTGCAAAAGTTGTGGCTGTTTTGGTGAAGGCTGCAGCGGTACTACGACTAGAGCGGATGTAATTTTTTACTGCCGCTCTAGAGCGGTACTACCACGGCTCCTGAGCGGTAGTACTGCTCCAGAGCAGTACTACCGTGGCTCCTAAGCGGTAGTACCGCCCCGGACCAAAAACTCGTGTTTTCTCTCTCGTTTGGGCTGTTTTGAGCGTGCTAAGCGGTAGTACCGCTCCTCCAAGCGGTAGTACCGCTTGTGCACGACCTGAGCACATAACGGTTGGATTCGGGAGGTCCTATAAAAGGGGGTCTTCTTCCCCATTGAACCTTATCCTTTTGAGCTCGTGTTCTTCCCCCATTGTTGACCTTCTTCGAGCTTGCTAACTCTCAATCCCTCCATGAATTCTTGCTAGTTTTTGAGGGAAAAGAGAGAGGAGATCTAGATCCACATTTCCACCAATCACTTTCTCCTCTATGTGAGGGGAACCCCTTGGATCTTGATCTTGGAGTTCTTGGTGTTCTCCTTCTTGTTCTTCCTCTCATTTTCCTCCCTAGCATTAGTTGCTTCGGTGGGATTTGAGAGAGAAGGACTTGGGCACTCCGTGTTCCCTTGCCATTGCATTTGGTGCATCGGTTTGAGTTCTCCACGGTGATACGTGGAAGTGAAGTTTGAGAAGCTTATTACTCTTGGGTGCTTGGTGCCCTTGAGCTTGTTCCTCTTGGGTGCTTGGGCGCCCTAGACGGTTGGTGGTGTTCGGAGCTCAATCATTGTGGTGTAAAGCTCCGGGAAAGCGTTGGGGTCTCCAATTAGGTTGTGGAGATCGCCCCGAGCATCTTGACGGGTTCCGGTGACCGCCCCCAAGGGTTGCCAAAGTGTACGGGTTCGGTGACCGCCCCCAAGGGTTGCCATTTGTACGGGTTCGGTGACCGCCCTCAAGGGTCCCTTAGTGGAATCACGGCATCTTGCATTGTGCAAGGGCGTGAGGAGATTACGGTGGCCCTAGTGGCTTCTTGGGGAGCATTGTGCCTCCACACCGCTCCAAACGGAGATTAGCATCCGCAAAGGTGTGAACTTCGGGATACATCGTCGTCTCCACGTGCCTCGGTTATCTCTTATCCGAGCCCTTTACTTATGTATTTTACTTTGTGATAGCCATATTGTTCTTTGTCATATATCTTGCTATCACATAGTTGCTTATCTTGCTTAGCATAAGTTGCTGGTGCACATAGGTGAGCCTAGTTGTTTTAGGTTTTGTGCTTGACAAATTAACCGTTAGGTTTATTCCGCATTTGTTCAAGCCTAAACCGTAATTATTTTAAAGCGCCTATTCACCCCCCCCCCCTCTAGGCGACATCCTCGATCTTTCAGCGGGCAGCATCAAATCCATGGCGCCAATGGAGTAGGTATGAGGATAAAGCATGTTGGTCATTCAGTTTTCAAAACCCCTAGCCGCCATCTTCATCTTAGGAAAATTTATTCTTCTCCTCATGCCGACAAGAACCTTCTCTCTGTTCATCGTATTGCCTTAGACAATCATGTCTTTCTTGAGTTTCACCCTTTCTTTTTCTTGATTAAGGATCACGCAACGAGGAGGGTGCTATACAGAGGTAGATGCATCGATGGGCTCTATCCATTGATCCCACACTTTAGGAGGTCAAATAAACAAGTTTTTGCGGCCACCAAGTTATCTTCGGCAAGGTGGCACGATTGATTAGGTCATCCATCTTTTACTATCGTTCAACGAGTGCTTAGAAAAAATAAACTCCCCATTGTTGGTGAGCATAGCTTAGAAACGGTGTGTGATTCTTGTCAACAAGCAAAAAGTCATCAATTGCCTTTCCAGTGTCCACAAGTGTTTCCTTCAAACCTTTAGAGCTCATTTTCTCTAATGTATGGGGGCAAGCACCCACTTCTGTTGGTAGACACAAATACTATGTAAGCTTCATTGATGATTATAGCAAGTGTACATGGATTTATCTTATCAAACATAAGTTTGATGTGTTTTAAGTTTTTCAAAATTTTCAAGCACTTGTTGAACGCAAGTTTGATAGTAAAATTATTTCAGTCCAATCGGACTGGGGTGGTGTATATGAGAAACTCAACTCGTTTTTTCAAAAAATGGGAATTTCCCATCATGTGTCTTGCCCGCATGCCTATCATCAGAATAGTTTTGCCGAACGCAAGCATAGGAACATTGTTGAAGTTGGCCTCGCACTTCTTGCCAACGCCTCCATGCCATTAAAATTTTGGGATGAGGCTTTTCTCACCGCTACTCATCTCATTAATATTCTACCAAGTCGTGTCGTCATTTATCAAACTCCTACTGAACGACTCTTCCATACCAAACTCCATTCAAAATTGTGTCCTACCTGAATCCAAAATTATCACCTAACTAAATCCAAATTATCTCCTCACTAAGTCGAAAATATCTCCAAACTCCATACAAAAATAATTATCTCCTAACTAAATCCAAAATATCTGGAAACTCAATTCAAAAGCATCTCCTAACTAAATCCAAAATAACTTTCTTTGAATCCAAATCTGCTGACAAATTCTCATGGCACACAACCCTAACTAAGTGCTTCAATATGTCCTAGCTAAATCCGACTTACACTTCCTTTGAATCAAAATCTTGTCACAACTTTCTGAAACCATAAACCCTAACTAACTACATCAACATGTCCTAGCTAAATCCAACTTACACTCCCTTTCAATCGAAATCTCGTCACAACTTTCTGAAACCATAAACCCTAAACCTCACATGACATATCCTAAACCCTAATCAAATCCGACCCCTATTGGTACTATATGCATAAGGGACCAGCAAAGATTTGAGATGGCTAGGCACTTACAGCAAAGATCCGACGTGAAAAAATTGATGCACGTCGATGAGGATGATGTGGCCTCTCGGGTCGAGGAAGGTGGCGTTCGCTCGGGGAAGGAGGGGAGGCTCGTCGGAAGATCTGGCGCCGCGACCCGAGTGGGGTGACTTGCGATGGAGGGGGGAGTGACACGGCAAGTGCGATCGACGGCGATCGAGGGAGCCGGGGGCGATCAGCGGCGATCGAGGGCGCCAGAGGCGATCGGCAGCGATCGAGGGCGCCGAGGTTAGGGCTCGAGAGGAGGAGAGAGGACGAACCGCTCGAACCAAATTTAAAAAGAGTACGCACGATGATTGGACCTCTATAATAAAGTATTTTATTAATGCAATTAATTTAATCAAAAAATTTCGGACGAGAATACCCCTGGACTTAATTGGGCCGATTAAAGGTAAAAAAAATTGGGTCCCGATAACTGACACACGTGTGGCGGGAAAGGAGACGCACCACACGTCTCTAATGTAAATAGATTGGCACGTCATCGCATGCATGCATTCGAGAATCTTTTTGGATTTTCAGTTTTTAAAATGTTTTATCTCTTAAATGAAAAATCTGATTGAAGATCCGTTTTCACCATTAAATCCCTCGTGACGAGATCTTCAAAACTAGATCTCATATCGATATATTTCGGCGAATTTTTTTTTGTTAAAAGTTGCCATGTCTATTGCACATGAATTGCCATGATATTTACACTGAAGTTGCCATGATATGTTTCAACTATTTTCTTTTATATTTAAAAGCAATTTTAACATATTATAAACCAAAGAATTAAGAAACTAGACTTGCCGTGCACCATAAACTAAAATTGCCACGATAAATGCACTTAAAATTGCCATGGTTCAATAAAAAAATTATTTTCATGGTCAAAGTACTGGAATTGCCATCATAAAAAAACTAAAATTACCATGATCTACAAACTAAAATTGCCACATGGCAACTTTAGTTTAAGCACTATGGCAACTATAGTGTAAACATCATGGCAACTTCTGGGCAAAAAAAAAATTCGTCGAAACATATCAACATGGGGTCTAGTTTTGAAGATCTCGTCGAGACAGATTTAATTGTGAAAACGGATTTTTAGTTCGCTTTTTTATTTAGGAGATAAAACATTTTTAAACCAAAAGCCAAAAAGTTTTCTGCTGATGTCATGTATTCATACGTGGCAAAATGAGCGGTGGTGAAGGCGTGTGGGCGATCCGCAAACGCCCACACGTGTGGGCGTTAACATTTCCGAAAAAATTAGGTCAAAAATACCCTTGGACTCAAAAAGGCCCAATTATTCTAATCCGTTAGATCGCCCATATAATACACGTGATTTGGTGTATTATGATGCACCGTAAAATTTCCCTATGATTACGACGGTAATATGCTCGGCCGAGCAAAAAGCTTTCTTGCACAGCGCAGCAACGAACAAAAACGCATATAGTTCGAAGTCACAGCGGTTCACATAGCACAGGCGAGACCACTGGAGATCGCATCGTTTGTTTGTTTGTTTACAGCAGGTGAAACAGAGCGGGCAAACAACAGGCCAAATGAATTTGGATTTGCTGATCCTCCATCCCGGGTACAAAATGGAACTAGTCTACTATTGTACTGTTAGTATCTCAAACGTAATATAGCTTTTTGCCAAGATAATCCACTACAGAACCACCGAGCCTCTCTCTTCATGCCAATATCATCAACTCAATTTCGACAACACTTCTGGCCCATGCAAATGCAATGTGTGATTTTTGTTGCATGGACAAAGCATGCTCAGGCAGGCAGCTCGAGCTTCACGTTGTTCTTCCAACTGCAATGGCCAGCATAAAATTTGTCACAAGCCGAGGAGCGTGTGCATGAGAAATGTGTGTTGTGAAAGAACACTATGCAGTTTACCTCAAGAAATAGTAGTAGAAGAAATCTGCGTATAGACCAGTTTGGACCAAACCAGCAATCCAAGCTGAAGGAAAAGGAGAATTAGGAAATGGTAATTGTGATAATATGTAAGGCATGAAACATGAGTGCAAAAAAGATTAAGACTCACGGATCCATCTGCTTTGGTGACCCTCTGTGAAATAACGGTAGATCCAGTTTAGAATGTAGAATGCACGGTAGGCCCTGCAAAACAAGTATTGTTTTAGTAGAGACAGACGAAAACAACTGGAGATGCAGGGACACAAGTTTCAATAAGATAGGTTATTTCAAGATTGAAATTCATTTCTGCACAAATTTAAAGTCTAACCACAATATACTATGTACTCACTCCATTCCAAAATTTAAGGTGTACTAGTTTTTTCCAAAAATCAAACTTCTCTATGTTTGACCAACTTTATATTAAACTTAATGATTTGGGATTGTAGATATTGATATTTTTCTCTATACACTTGGTCAAACATATAGAAGATTGACTTTTCAGAAAATTAATAAACCTTATATTTTGGAATGGAGGGAGTATATGCTAAGCATAACTTAACCAACATGGCTACAACTAATTAAACTTGGAAGTTTCAGTTCAAGATTGACCTAGGTCTAACCAAATGCACCCCAAAAAACTAAGCATGGATGCACCAATTCAGGTGTACCCTATTTAACTCCAATGCAATCAATAGTTCAAAATAACTGGTGTTCAACTTGATCAATTTAAATTAAATATCCCATAAACATTCAGGGTTATGTTTCTAGAACAATTCAATACTTGATTGCAACAGCTAAACAGGGTTATATTTCTGGAACAATTCAATACTTGATTGCACATAATCTGACTATCAATTCAAATAGCTAAACAACAGCTATTAAATTTGCGCTGTGAGGTGTGAACAATCCAACACTTGATGGTTTTAGACCTTACATACATAATATCTTATGAACATGTAGGGTACAACAGTACTTATATGAATCATGAGATGAAAACTGGTTTCATTAGTAAAAGATAAGCCTATTTGGCGTAAACTCATACCCGAGAAACAGAACATATTGTCCAGTCAAGTTATCCACATTTCTGCTTCTCTGGAGTAGAACTAACTGAGGTAGAATCGCCACTGCCTCCAGGTAAATCGAAAATGCCCAGCATATCTGTGCAGTGACAATATTTTATGAGAAGTTCAGTCGCCATAATAATGATTGCTCTAATTGGTCACATTTCACTAATGCACTATGGGTCACTAAGTACCGAAAATCACAGCAAAAACAGGAACAACATGGACATGTTCCCCAAAAAAGGTTGCCACTTGCTAAATAAGATAAGCTGTAGCACCCAAGCGAACATACAGACAGATGAATTAAACTGAATTTACCCAAATAAGAAGAATTGCCGACTATATGCACACTATGGAGGACAGTGTAAAGAATCGCTAAAGCTTAGAGGTTACAACAGCAGCATATACACATGTACATCCTTCACCTTTTTTTCAGCATGCAAGTTCTCTGGTATTGTGGCACCTTCAGGCTTCAGCTTAATACTGGAGCTTTCTAGTGTACCACAGACTCTTGTGTAAATAGAATGAAATGCTGATATGATTATTCTGGAATTTGTCATATATCTAAGTCAAGTATGGCCATCACTGCATAAAAACAATTTCCCCCGTATTTTGCGAAAGATCAAACTGCAAAATGGGTTTGGCAATGTGGTTCCACTGGCCATCCTCAGCTGAATCTGTTAAACGACTCAGTGTTACACAGGACTAGCAGCCAAATTCCCACACACCAACTGTGACCCTAAACAATCTACTAGCTACTACGCCAAAACAAATATATATTTCTTTATAGCACACAGATTCAGCGAAAGTAGCCATTTTCATCTCAGATCTCGCAACAACAGCAATTCAAAAAGGCAAGGAACAATGTGAGGCGGATGAGGCGACATGACCTCGCGGAGGGTGAAGCGCTCGTTGAAGATGAGGGCGAGCGCGAAGGCGGCGGCGACGAGGAAGAGGTGGCGGAAGGTGTCCTGGTCGCGGTCGTAGGTGCGGCGCACCTGCGGGTGGCGGCGCATGTACCAGACGATGGCGGCGGAGGTGGTGATGAAGACGATCTTCATGACGGAGTTGTAGAGCGAGATGTAGTCGGTGAAGAGGTCGAGGTAGCGCGCCACGAACACCGCCAGGTACAGCTCCTGCGTCTTCCTCGACACCCCTGCGGCGCGGCGCAGATCCGTGAGCGACGCGGCGGGCGCGGGACAGAAAAGGTGGGATGTTTGGTACCTGAGCATGACTTGTTGGCGTAGATCTTGAGGAGGAGGACGATGACCGAGAAGAGGTGGGTCATGTCCCCCAGGAACCGGAAGGCGTTCATGGCTGCGGCGGCGGCCGGGGGCGACGGCGGCTAGGTTTTGGGGGTTTATTCGGTGTGAGGTCGCTCCAGATGCGGCGGGGGAATGGCGGAGGGGACACGAGGCGTGGCGATGGATGGAGGGGACGGGAAGGGGGGGGGGGGGAAGAGGGAGGCGTGCTCTTTGTCTGCGCCCGGGAGGTGGGGCCGGCTGGCAGCGGCCGTGGGTGCGGTGGGTCAGGCGCGAGGGGGTGTCGGGCGCTGGCGTTGCCCACCTGGCGGCGGGCGAGTGGACGCGGGCCGAACGGCCACGTGGGCTGTTGGGGGAGGCCACGTGGCGGGACACCTCTCTCTTTTTTTCTTTCTTTTTTCTCCCTGACGATGACTTGTCGCCTGGAGTCTCGTCACTCTGCCGCTGATCCTCGACGTCTCGCTTCCGCTGCAATCCACCGTGCTCCATCTCCTTCCTTTCCCAGTCCCAGGGGAGGAGCCTCCGCTTGCTCCCGCCGCGAGATCCGGCTCCGCCTCGAGGATTCGCTCGCTCGTCCGATCGCCTGATCGGCGGCGGCCGCCATGGGCTGCGCTGGATCCACGCCCAAAGTTGACGGTAAAATCTTCTCTTGCTTGCTTCGTCTTCACCAGTGCTTCTCTTCTTGTTGCCTGGTTAGTTAAGAAAAATTGTCCGATTGTATCATGGGAGTATGGGACTGCATCCGGAGGAGTAAGGTTAACTCATTCCGTTGATCTGTTTCCTCGGCTTTTACTTACTTACTTACTCCCTCCGTCCGGAAATACTTGTCTTCAAAATGGATAAAAAGAGATGTATTTAGAACTAAAATATGTCTAGATACATTCTTTTTTATTCATTTAGAAGACAAGTATTTCCGGACGGAGGGAGTACATAATAATGATGGCTTCAATTGTTGTACTGCTCCCCGTTTAAATTTGTTACTGTAGTTGATAATTTGATCGGAAATGGACACCTGAAGCTATCGATTCACAGCGTCGAACAAGAAGCCAAAGAATTATTTGCCGGAATTCTGTTAGCATTTATTTTTGCACAAGAGTGACAGGATTGTTCATGGGGACGAGGTTTACTCAGTGTTACCTGACGATTACTGCGAATCGTTTTGTCGTTAGATTTGCCAGCGTGTGCTGAGTAATTTTTGGTCCATGGTATATTTTCTTCCCCTTCGCGGTCAGGCTTACAGTGAAGTCCGTAGTGCAAATTCATGGAGGTGGCTAGCATTTAGATTTGGTTAGTGGGAAGATAACATTATCATTAGTCTGGAACGCTAATAAGATGAAAATTTTGATCTAGGATCTCAGAAAAACGGTACTGATTTGAAGATAACTTGCAAAAGCAAATATGACAGCTCATTCTCTGATAGAATAGAGTTTGTTCGGATTAAGCGTGCATTTTTTATATCAGTTGCTAACACCGTATCTAGTTCCTGGTACTTTATGTCTAGTTCCTGGTACTTTACGAGGTGGAGCATTTCAGAAAGACGCACTCATTTGTGCCAATGCTTGGTCTACATACTATTTTAAGTGAACATCTTTCCCCCTTTAAATATTTGTCTGTTCAGTGATCACTGATATAGTGATATAGTGCGCCGTTCTACTTTTAGCACAGATTCCACTTCGTTGAGTTATGTGCGCTCGTAGTTCTCCTCAAATTACTGGCCAAGTAACTTAGGATGTAATTTCGCTTGAGCCATTTAGAAAATTACATGATATTGTTTGATTCAAAAAAATTGTAGGATGTTGTTAATAAAAATGTTTGTTGATTTATGGATACGGTTGAGCTAGGTATTATTGTGGCGAGTTGATAAAACATGGGCGTATGGCTCTTTGTCAGCAGTTACTGGACTAGAGTCCTGCTTCTGTGTTGGAAAAAGTATATCATCGCCTCTTAACTGATGATATCCTTTGTGTGATTTTTTGTTTTGTTTCTGAAACGGACTTTGCGGGATATTTTCAAATTCCCTTAACGTGATAACTACTTCTTGGTGCCTTTGGATTTATTCAGTAATCAACTAACATTTTATCTTTAATTAATACAGAGAGCAGTAAGAATCTAAGGAAGCCTAAGCCTTGGAAGCACACCCAGCCAATAACACCAGCGCAACTCAAACAGATGCGTGATGAATTCTGGGACACAGCTCCACACTATGGTGGACAGAAAGGTATTTAACCGTTTATACATAGTTGGTTGGAAGTTGATACCCTGTTTTAACTTCAGGAGGGTGGTTGGATTTGCAACGTTGCTCGTGGTCTCTATAAGTTATGGTAACATTTCTATGTGGTTTTATTTTCATACTTCTGTCGCTATTCAGGTTGGCTACAGATACTTAAATTTCACTGTTCAAATTATCGCGCCTTACAAATTAAATTTTATTTGTCCAACTGAAATTCTTCAGGACAGAAAAGTTCAGGACCTGTTAACCAGATATAGTAAGAATTGCATTCTTAAAAGTTGATGATGACCCCTTGGGTCATCGGTACTAGTTAGTAGTACATGATTTTCAAGCCATATCAAAATTTATCTGCCGAAGTAAAATTCTTCAGAGAGAAAAGTTCAGGACCTTTAACAAGATATAACAAGAATTTCATTCTTAAGAGTTGATAATGACCCCGGGGCTTATCCGTACAGGTTAGCAGCACTTTATATTCAAGCCACATGAAATGAAGGAAAATTACTAAATAAAATGAAAGTACAACCCCTAGTGTCACAGGGAGTCAGATTTCAGTTGTGTTCAGTCCTCTATTCGCCGATCTGGATAACTCCTTCTCAGTTTCTTTTTACAATAAGCAGTTAGCGATACAAAAACTTTGTCTGGGCCGATGATAGTACAGGTTAATGGTATATATAACGGTTGTATGCTTTGAATTTTGAACACCATTCCTCAACAATGGCGAGACGGTTTTGCAAGTATGGCCTTGGTGACGAGTTGCTCGCTGTTTGTGCAGAGATTTGGGACGCACTCAGGGCCGCTACAGACGCCGACTTAACTCTTGCGCAGACCATAGTGGACAGTGCTGGAATCATCGTTTCGAATCCTGACCTCACGCTTTGTTACGACGAGAGAGGTGAGCCTGAGTTGCTGTTCCCTCTTCACAAGTCGCGCTATTTTGTTCAGCTGCCTTTTCTCTCGTGAACTAATTACTGTGGAAACTGTGTCTATGGACGCAGGTGCAAAGTACGAACTGCCTAATTACGTTCTGAGTGAGCCAACAAACCTGATCCGTGATGGTTGAACAAACGTCGACATAAAACAGACGTTTGATACAGAAACGATGCGCGTCTAGACGTGCACACGTCTGAGGAGGGTAGTACATAAAGCAGATCCGTAAAATCGTTGGTTTGCCGCTGGTTCGGGGTCGTGTTTATATCATATCGATGGAATGAATCATAGAAGGGTCATTGGCCATCAACAGTCAGGCTGCTGGCTATTGCTAGGCCCTGTTTTTTTTTTAATATCATTTTGAATATTGCTAGGCCCTGTTGTAGCCCTTGAGCTGTCTATATATGTGTACTCATTTCCTCTGTCCTGCTGAAGAGAGCTGCTGCACCAGTAGTGTCACAGATGTTGCCCCATGCGTTAAGCTTGCTGATTGCTCTCTATATAATAGCGGGGACAGAGTGCTTGATTGCTTCTTGGTTTGTCCCTTAAAACTGGTCCAATGAAACTGCACCAACACCATTGTTGTTGTATTGCCCAAATAATTTGCTCTTAGTACTCGATATACTGTGACTGTTCATCCCGTCAGTTGATTGCTGAAAGGGGAGTTTTTTGCCCTTGCGTTTGGACTTTGGAAGGACAGGCTTCAGCGTATATGGAGCGACCGACCGACGGGATCGACGACATACGCAACGGCGGCTAGGAGGATAAGATGATGGAGCAGATGCCAGCGGTTAGCGTAAGGAAGGAATTAGCGGAGTGCAGAGCCGGTAACCCTTCTTCATGTACGTACTACGTTAGAGTTACTACTATACGCAGGGGCGGACCTACGTTCACGCAGCCGGTGTCACAGGACACCGGGCAGAAATTGCACTTACGTGTATACTACTTCGTATTTCAGGCTTGGACACCGGTAAAAAATAAACCTGGACACCGGTTGGAGCGAGCTCAGGCACGGCCCATCTAGTTGAAGGCCCATCCGGTTGTCGATCGTCTCGAGGGAGCAAAGAAAACAAGATAGCGATCGATCGGATCCTACCGCTCACATACGTGCGTATCCTGCGCTAGTTCGGTTGGTGTCTGCTCGCCACCTTCCGTCGCGCCGCCGGCCCTCGCCCCCTGAGCAATCGCCACTCATCAGTCGCCCTCCCCTGCGCTCGTCTGCTGGCGGCTGCAGATCGCTAAATAATCAAAGGAAATAGTATGGCTCTCGGTAAAGTTGCCAATTTCTCTGAAACATATGTACATATCCCAATTTTCTCAAATTCATTACCTAGATTGTATGGCTGGTGTTTTCAAATTCAAGGGTATTACAACAGAGATATGAATTCCGTGATTTGATAAATTTTCCTTAGGGATTCACATCTATTTGGAACCTTGGATTATTTGTCGACCGCGCGGCAGCATTAAGAGACAATGTCAAGTAAGCTTAACTTCACAACCATACAGTTCGATCAGCAAGCTTTATTGGTTGTTTCTGTCTACAAACACAAATAGTGTAACTCCTTGTGCACTTGTGATAACATAATAATCAGCGAATTACGAGGGGATTCATGCTGCCTGATCATATTTGTTCCTATTGTTTGGAGATCTTATGTTTTATTGTTTAATTTTACACAATCAACAAGAATTTCAAGGGAACACTTCATATTGATAATTAATTTTTTACTATTGGACATTTTAAGCTATTGAGTGGGTTACTTTTGTGTATATTATTGCTTAGTATCTATCATTTATGGCGTACACCTGGACCCCGGGAAGTTTTTGTTCTAGGTCCGCCCCTGACTATACGTACGCACTGCTTGAGACTAGCCACAGTGGGAGTAACTTCAGCAGTAACATCGAGTCCAACTCACTAAATTTGTTTATGTGGCAATGAGTTAATGAGGAGAGATGTAGTTACAGTAACTTAGCTAGTTACTGTAAGGCTGGTCATAGTGGGGAGTAACTTAGAGTAGTAACATGTATATGTTACTAGCCTATGTTACTACCTCCATAGTGGGTAGTGTCATGCGTGTAGTAACATAGATGTCTTCATTTATCACTTTGTAGACTCATTTTGCATTGGAAAGCGCTATGTGATGGTAACATATTATGTTACTCTATTTGCTTCTCTCCTCATTAACTACTTGCCACCTCATCATTTTTGCTTATGTGGCATCTATGTTACTCCTTAAGTTACTCCCACTATGACCAGCCTAACATCACATGTTCCTATGCAATATGAGTCTATAACCTAATAAATGAAGCTTTGCATGTTACTACACTTATGTTACTACCTACTATGAAGGTAGTAACATAGTCTAGGGATATGTGTATGTTACTAGTGTATGTTACTATGCATTGTGGCTAGTCTGAGGTTGAGTGGTGCTCACGCGTTCGGCCTTCGTATGTGCAGCAGCACGGCTGCCTTTTGCTTTTGAGTCATGCGCGGCAGAAATCACATATTTGACCTGAGGCCTAAATCAAATCACAAACTGACCTGCTTTCAAAAAAAATTCACTCTGCTGACCCTTTAGTGTGGCGCCCGACAGCTGGGCGCCGCACACTACAATGCAGTGCCTCTGCCTTAGGCATTGCACCTCATGCCAGCGTGGCAGCCCTGGTCCAGTTGCGGCCCCACAGACAGCACTGCAGCGCCTAAGACTTAGGCGCCGCACTATGTATATTGCAGCGCCCGTGTCTTAGGCGCTGCACGTTGACTTAGCCCGCATCGGGCCAGCCCCTCCCAGGCAGTTCTTCCACTTTGAGTAGTTGCTCTCTTGTCTACAAAGAGCGGCGGCGGCGCCCCCTTCGGATCCCCCCCACACCCCCTCTCAGATCTGAAGTTTTGAGGCCTGGATTCGATCTCCAATCCTTCCTAGTACGTAAACTCCTCCGTTCCCTTTCTTTTCCTCCGTAAAATCGTTGCAATTTTAGGGATTTGCCCAAGATTAGGTGGAAACTTAGTTTTGCTTGGATTGGATCTTTGTTTGTCCAAGATTGTGTGTTGTGATGGAGGATGTGTAGTCATATCCGGTAGTATATGATTCTTGTTAGTTAAATCTAGATTGTTTATTTTTTTAGATATATATGAGATGCCTAGTTTTGTAGATAATTATGAGATGTTGAGTTTTGTAGCTATATGTGAGATGTTGAGTTTTTTTAGATATATATTAGATGTTGAGTTTATTTGAAATATGAGATGTTGATTTATTTGAACACATATGTCATACGAGATTTATATGAGAATTTACAATCATTTATTCATTGTGTGAGAAGGAGATGTTGAGATTCTTGTAGATGAATACATATGAGATGTTTAGATGAACACATATGAAATGTTGAGTGTTTTCCGATATTTGAGATGAACTCATGTATGTTTATTGTTTGGAATTGTAAGGATGGTTTGGCTTCTGGACGATGTCTACGACATGCAACACCGGTCGTACATGATGCGCGAGAAGGATAAGGTAATAATGAGTACTCTAAATCTTTTGCAAATTTGCCTTTAGTTGAAATTTACATGCCCTAAGATTTGTCATTACTTTTTTTGCAGAAGCTTGAACCTCTGAAGATTCGGTATCACGGGGTCTCTGGTCCTGCCATGCCTTACGACGAGCGGTACACACCGTACATCAAGCAGGCAGGACTACTCCCGTGGATTCTGTTGGTCAGCCGGTCCACGCCGAATCTGAACGCTCCACTGGTGTCCGCTCTTGTTGATCGATGGAGGCCGGAGATGCACAGTTTCCATCTTCGGACTAGGAAGATGACCGTGACGCTCGAGGATGTCTCGTTGATCACCGGTCTTGCTATCGACGGGAGGCCTCTCTGTATGAGCACCGATTCTGATGGGTGGCGCGAGCAGATGATTGCTCTAATCGGTATGGCTCCTACCGAGGCTGAGGCTGATGTAGAGGAGGGAAAAGAGAAGAACAAGAGGGAAAGGAAAGCAGCCGGAGCTGCTTTCACGTGGATTCAAAATAACTTTGCGACGTGCCCTCCGGATGCCACTGATGATGTGATCCAGACACATGCTCGTGTGTATATGTGGTACGTTGTGTCGAGGACTTTGTTTCCTGACTCCAATGGCAAGAACGCTCCATGGATGTGGCTGAAGGCGTTGACCGTCTTCGATAGCAAATGGAGCTGGGGTTCAGCGACTCTTGCCTACTTGTACCGACAGGTAGTTGGTCTATTTTGTGATCAACTCATTTCTTCATTAGCAATGCAAGCTTGCTGTCAAGTTAACATTGTTTTTTTTCATATGTAGCTGGACGATGCGTGTTGCAGGATCACAGATAGTGCAGGCATTGGTGGTAATCTGCTTCTACTTTCTGTATGGAGCTGGGAGCGTCTGCCTGTTGGATGCCCGAAGAGCGTCAGGTTTGATCCTTGGTATGCAGATGAACATGACGAATTACGGCGCCCCACGTGGGCTTACAAGTGGGATATCGTTTCCGAGATGACGAACGATGTCAATCTCATGGACCAAAAGTACATTGCCGAGTTGGACACGATTACGGCTGAGCAGGTAAGGAGGTCATTACTTCAGTCCTTTCTCATGCTTGCTTGAAACATAGTCATCAAATTTGCATTGTTGCCCTGTTTCATAGGTGGAATGGCAGCCATATGGCGCGGGTGAGAGCTTGGGGTACACCGAGGAGTTCCGCCTCAATCCGATGTGCTTGCGGGATAAGGATCTCTGGCTTATGCGGTGCCCATTGATATGCAACTGGGCGGTTGAGTTTCATTTGCCGCATCGCGTTTATCGTCAGTTTGGTCTGTTCCAACCTCACCCGCCGGACTGGGTGGACACGGACAAAGCACTTCATAGATAAGAGAGCATGTCTGCGTATTGTCTAAGCATCGGGACTCCTTTGATTTGCTAATGCTTGGTTTTATACCACGCAGGTTGGACAGGAGAAGGCAGCGGAAGATAAAGGACTGGGACAAGCATCATGCTTCGTATGTTACCCGCTTCCAGCTTTCTGTGGAGCAAGCTCGTAGCACTACACGCGCCCCACTTCGTGAGCACAGCCAACAAGCTTTTGATAACTACGTACGATGGTTTATTGGAACTACTCGAGTTGAGATATTGCCGCCGGCATATAATGAGGATATTCTTGAAGAACCAGTAAACTATGAGGATCTAGCAAAGGGGAAGTACAACATAGATGTCAGGAAAGGGCAAGGAGTGCCTGCTGTTCCGGTGATTAACTATGTGGTAAAGTGTTCCGTTCTTTACTTTCCCGTTGACCGTATTACACATGTTTGAATGGCTAACACATTCATTCTTTCTCATCCTTAGCGCACCGAGATCAAGAAAGCAGCTGATGAGAGCCAGTCTATTCTGGAGAAGACACCGGTTGGAACTGGCAATGATGATGGTTCACTACGAGCATTCCTCAAGGTACATATCGCATTCACTATGAGAGCCAGTCTATGTTGCGAAGTTTGATATGTTACACACTTGTTCATGTTACAGCGTCAGGCCAAGAAGTTAAGGCGGTTATCGAACTTACTCGGTTGCCGTGATCCTGAATATGAATCACCATCTGCCTCTAGGTCTGGTACACCATCAGACCCTGCATCTCACCATGAGGGGGACGATGTGAGTTCCTCTTATGCTTATATGGATGATGAGGGCGCGCTCACCCAAGAGGTATGACTAAGCCTTTAGATGTGATTCTCACTTGATTACGACACCGACCTTGACCATATTGTTTTGTTCTGTGATAGGGCCATGAGCTTGATGATGACATGTTTTTGGCGGACGCTCAAGCTCGGTCTGCATATGTGTTCAAGCCTAGGCAGCCCAGACGCCGGTACACGCCCAACGACTATGACAACAGAGGCAACCCAAAAGTTGTCGTAGGGACCTCGCGGATGGCTAGCTTGGATGATGAGGCGGAGGCGGAGCCGCAGGCGGAGGAGGAAGTGCACGAAGAGGAGCCTCGTGCTCCTAAGAAGAAGAAGATTACCTGTAGGTGTGGCACCAGGAATATGCGTGGAAGGCATTAGTGCTTTGTGTTAGGTTGATGAACTTGTGAGGTTATGTTATATGATGAACTTGTGAACTTGTGAGGTTGATTAACTTGTGAGATTATGCTATGGTATTTGTGTTTGCAAACTTGAAGCAAACTTGAATTGTCTTAAATGATGTGATGTTCAAGTTATTAGTTCTCTTTGCTTAGCATGTCCAGTTTATAGTACTTTTATTGATGTTCTAGTTATTTGAGTGCTGCTGCACCCCACCCAAAATGGCATCTGTTTCTGCAGTTTTGCTTATAGCAACACTGCAGCGCCCAACCTTTAGGCGCTGCACTGTACTGTGTGGCGCCCAACTGTTAGGCGCTGCACTGTACAGTGCAGCGCCCTACCCTTAGGCGCTGCACTACTGCCATGGCTATCCAGAAAGCCAACAGTTACTCCCATGGCTACTCCCACTACATCCATAATACTTACAATGACTGCAGCATCACAGCAATATGAACAAACACAAATTTTATGCCGACGAGTTCATAACTTAAGATAATTCAAACATTAGTACGACATGGTTCACAACACATTCATTACAAATGACAAATGGCAGCTTGCCCTAGAAGATAGTTCACCAACATCTCACATGCCCTCACAACTTCATGACACATTCATTAGAAGATAGTTGACGAGGAGTGCACCGAAGCGAAGTCCCTACTGAGTAGAGCGAGGCCATTTCCCCTTCTTGTCACGTGTCGAGTCCTCCTCTTGCGCCTCGCGAGCCTTTGCAAGCTTTCTTGCCCTCTCCTCCTCACGAGCAAGTTTCGCTTGGCGTGCCCTCTCCTCCTCTCGTTTCTTCCGCTCCATCCTCTCCTTCTGACGACGCTCTTCCTCCAAGCCCCTTCGAAACGATTCTTCGAACCTCCGTTGCCGCCTAAGACAATCTGTGTATCGGTCCTTTTTCACATCTTCTGGCACTTCAAGATCTATCCACGTGAAGTACTTGCATAGAGGAGGCGGCGACTGCATAAAAATTTGTTGTTAGTGTTGACACACATTTCAGAGTAAGATTTTACTTCTCGAGCTTACCGGTGGTTGGTCATAGGCGTTAGTTGGAAGTGCACGATCATAAGCATAGTTCGGGCATACAAAATATCTCCGCCCTTCCGTCCATGCTTTCTTTCGGTCGGTGGACACCTTCACCTTGCAAACATCTGCACACCAACATTGCGGGATGTTGACATCTTTCTCCTTCATCTTGTCCAAAGATGCGTCCTCCCACTTGTTCGGCATGTCTTCTTGGTTAGCACACGGTGGCCTCGTCATGGAACCAGATGAAGCCATGCCTACAAAACAGAGAATTATTGGTCAACCCTAACCCCCACTTAACAATGAACACAACCCTAAGACCAACATAACCCTAACACCAACATCAAACACACATAACCCTAACACTAGCATACTATGAAAGCCTAACCATACCAAATTAGCAAAGAAACACAAATTTCCAAATCCTATCAAAAACTAGGGTTTCCCCCACACTAGCAAGATTTGAGCAAATGTGACAATTCCTATGGATGAAAACGAGGGGGTCGGAGGAGATTACCTTAAGGGAGGGGATTGGCTTCGAAATCCACGATCAAATACTCCGGATCTGAGAAGGATTTGAGAGGGGGAGAGAGGAGGGCAGAGGGGAGGCACTAAGCTTCGGGTTTGTGTTGAGGGTGGGGGTGTGTGGGGTGAGGATGGGTGGGAGGGAGTTGGTGCAGCCTAATAAATGTCCAGATGTGCAGCGCCCAAGGGCAAGGCGCCACACTACACAGTGCAGCGCCTTGCCCTTAGGTGCTGCACACCTGGACATGCCAGTCCAGAGAGCACCAGGAGTGTTCCAGTAGCTTTACCACCCCGAAAACTGCTAAGTCAGTGTGCAGCGCCCAAAGGCTAGACGCTGCACCCTACAGTGCAGCGCCCACGGTCAAGGCGCTGCACTGTGTAGTGTGGCGCCCTGCCCTTAGGCGCTGCACACGGACTTAGCAGTTTTTGGGGGTGCAAAACCTACTGGAATGCTCCTGATGCTCTCTGGACTGGCATGTCCATGTGTGCAGCGCCTAAGGGCAAGGCGCTGCATTGTGTAGTGTGGCGCCTTGCCCTTAGGCGCTGCACACCTGGACATGCCAGTCCAGAGAGCACCAGGAGCGTTCCAGTAGCTTTTCCACCCCAAAAACTGCTCAAAGGCCCAAAATGCACGGCCAAATACTCGGACGGTCCTCCCGTTATGAATCAAAGTTTGGTGCCCATGAGGCTCAACCACGTGAACCATGCCTGGGTTTGTGGCGACCATAGCTAACAACAACCTAGGGAGTCGGTTGTATGCTTCCTCCCAATTGCCATACAACATCTTGAATGCGGCTTGCTTCGCCTTCCATGCCTTGTCGTACTTCACCTTGTAATGAAAGATGGCTTTCACAAGGTCAATGACACTCTTGATGCTCATTATTGGAAGTGTGGATATTTTGTTGGACAACCTGTAAGCAATGAACTCGGACGTGAGTTGTCTGTGTTGTTGGTACACAAGCTTGCCATCCGCATTCTTGTGCCGGCACATGTGAGTTGGTAGACAACTCACTATGCGCCAAGTGGGACCTCCTTTCCATGGCCTTGCACGCACAATCCATGGACATGTTGGCACTTCACATTTGACCGTGTAACGCACATTAACATCCGAGTTGGCCACTTTATGTGGACGATAATGTGTAACCGAGTAGTTGTCGAGCCACATCTTCAATTCCAAGAAGGATTGAAACTCACAACCGGGATATATCCCGTTCTTGCCGTCTTCCAAATCACGGTGAGAACTTGGCCTAGCTCCAAGAGATATGCATTTGCCACCATCCACAACGGCTTCATCCGCGAGACTAAGATCCTTGAACAATGGTGTCTTGTGATCCCGCCCGAATACCTTCTTGAATGCTTCGGCCTCCTTCGGCGTGAACCCCTCCTCATCAACTTCTTCATCGGGACCATCGTCATCCGAGTCCAATGCATATGCACGGGAAAAAGGGATGGATTGGTCCATTGTCTCTTGCACATGATATTGGTCGAGATCACCCACATTGTTGTCATGGAGGTCAACTTCGTTGTCATCCTCCTCGTACTCATCATTCTCCTCTTCAAAACCTTCATTTTGATTGTTTGGAGTCGGGCTCAATGTTGGCCAATCTTGTTGCGTGAATTGAGGTTCACTCGTTTGATCTTGGTTCATGGGTGGGGGAGTGCTAGCAACCAACGGGGAGGGGTTCCGGTTAAAGTCTAAATTCAAAGTAGACTCAACCTTCTTGGAGACAAATAACTCAAGAGCCTTGTCTAGAGATTCGGCAACCGTCTCCTTGTATGCAACCCAACGTTGCTCGGAGTTCACACGCATTGTCTTCCAACGGATGTGCATTCCAAAACCAACATTATGCCTTCCCTCGAACTCAACAATGTCACTTGGGTCCATCCAATTCAAATCTTTCCTCACTTGTTCCAAAAGCTCCGCATAGCTAGGACTACTCTCAAACACCATGTCAAGCTCATCCGGGTCCGTCTCAACATTGCCTTTCAAAAAGGCCTCTCTATTCACATGATGAACATAAACACATGTTCTCCCCATCCCTACAATAATAAAAAAACACATATATCAAGTAAATACTTAAGAAAAATATTTGCACACATATGCCCTAACATATATAACAACCATAACCATAGCATAACCCTAACACCAACATCAAACACACATAACCCTAACCCTAGCATACTATGGAAGCTTAACCAACCCAAGTTAGCAAAGAAACATAACATCATTCAACACAAATTTGCAAATCCAAGTCAAAACTAGGGTTTCCCCCAAACTAGCAAGATTTGAGCAAATGTGACAACTCCTATGGATGAAAACGAGGGGATCGGAGGAGATTACCTTAAGGGAGGAGTTGGCTTCGAAATCCACGGTCAAATACTCCGGATTTGCAAGATTTGAGAAGGATTTGAGAGGGGGGGAGAGGGGAAGAGAGGAGGGCCGCAAGCCTTAGGGTTTGGGTGGGGTGGGGGTGTGTGTGGTGGGGGTGGGAGGGGAGAGAGGGTGGGGCCAGCCCAAGTGGAACACAGACTGTGCAGCGCCCACGAGCTAGGCGCTGCACATTACATGTGTGGCGCCTAAGACTTAGGCGCTGCACAGGTGCGTGTGGGGCCGCAGCTGGACCAGGACTGCCACGCTGGCAGGAAGTGTGGCGCCTAAGTGATGGGCGCTGCACAGTAGGGTGCGGCGCCCAGCTGTCGGGCGTCACACCGAAGGGTCAGCAGAGTGAAATTTTTTCGTGACCAGGTCAGTTTGTGATTTGATTTCTGCCTCAGGTCAAATATGTGATTTTTGCCGTCATGCGCACGCTTCGAATGCGGTCCGTTGACTCCCGGGGGACTGAAGATACTGTTCTCACTTCTCTGACTCTGCACTTTTGCCCAGCACACTAGTACCAGCGTGTGTCCCACGTAGATCTCCCATCCCTTCCCCTCTCTTTCTTTCCGTTTCAAACTGCTGTGGCGGGAGAGCGTGCACCGCCTTCCTAGGATCCTAGGAGGCAGAAATGCCCGAAAAACCCCAGCCGTTCGTTCATGCTTCTCCCTGCCCGATTGCCAGCACGTAGTACCAGTATGTTGCGACCGGCGTAGCATGCATTACGTGCGTCGTCGTTTCATGCTTCGGGAATCGGCCTCGATCGTTTCGAGCTTTCGGTCGACGAGAGTCAACAGACACGTTCAGCACTAACACTAACACGCTACTACGGTCATCCTATCTATCAAAGCGAAGCAAAGCAAAGATCCAGCGATTATCAGCCCAATCAAAGGCTTGCTTGTCTCCATCTCCGAGCTCGTCCGGTCCGGTGCGGCGCGCCAGCCCAAATCATTCTGCCAGGATTACACGCGGGGCCACTTGGCTTGGGTCCACCCAAAACAGTGCACCACGGGAGGAGAGCGCGCGCGGGTTCCAGACGCTCGTGTCCGCATTGGACCGTAGACGGGGAACAGACATGTGGGCGGGATACGATACGACGAACGGACGTGGCGCTTCGTGTCACCCGCACACACAGTACGTGCACTGTACGCTGTACGCGACGTGACTGTGGGAGGGGCAGCTAAGATCGTGGACTGAAAACCTCCGAGCAAGCCATGATGCTTATCCATATCGTGGACAAAAACATATCGCCTGATTCTCTCTCAAAAAAAATCACGGTTTCAGTAAACCACAATTTCAACAATCCATATCATATCATGCGAGGGGGAGTAATAAATGGGTGAAGGCTACGGAAAAGCTCAGCATGGCCGCATGGGACAAAAAAATCAAGTAGGCAGAGACAAGCAGAGGTGTAGGCCGTGTTTGTAGGTGTAACATTAATTAGCGATCACCTCCTTTCTGAGCTGATTTCCGTTTTCGGTGACATAAAAACGACGAGTAGAAGCAATTCCCGCAAGGTGCATGAGGCCACCTCCACAGCGCGACCTCAAACGAACGTCTATTTTGTTCGGATTCTGTCCGTTTGGACAAGGGATGGGGTTGTGTCTGGGTCTGTCTTGTGATGCGGTGGCCGTGCGCCCAGCGCGCGGCCGCATCCTTTACCCCATCCTGTCTGCGTCCATTTAAAAAAAGAGAGAGAAACGTTTCAAATGCCAAGCCCTACGGCCCTAGTTCAGCACGCACGCCGGCAACAAAGCCAGCGGCCGGCAACACAGCCAGTCTCCAAAATGAATGGTTGTCCTCGCCGGCATCACAGCCAGCCTCCAAAATGAATGGTTGTCCTCACCGGCAACACAGAGCCAGCGGCCGGCAACACAGCCGGCCTTCAAAATGAATGTTTTTCTCGCCGGCACACAGCCAGCGGCCCAGCGGGCGGGCGACACCCATGCCAGCCTCCAAAAAAGAACGGCCACGGCCGATCGAACGACCTAGTTCAGGCCAAGTGTGTTTTTGGCGTGCCTGCTGGCAAGCTTTTGGGATTTCTGGTCTCTAACAGAGGCATCGAAACTAACCCGGAGAAGATCAAAGCCATCACCTCTTTGGCCAAACCATCATGTATCAATGATGTTCAGCGTTTGGCGGTCGTATCGCCGCTTTAAGCCGGTTCATAAGCCGGTTAGGGGAGAAGGCTATGGCGTTGTATCAGATGATGAAGAAGACGGATAGATTTACTTGGAGTGATGCTGCCAATACTGCTTTTGAAGATCTGAAGAAACAGTTGGCTGAGCCGCCGGTTCTTGCTGCTCCCATTGACAAGGAACCCTTGTTACTGTACGTGGTTGCTAACGCGCGTGCTGTCAGCGTGGTTATTGTGGTAGAACGCAAGGAGGCTGGCAAGGAGCACCCGGTTCAGCGGCCGGTTTACTACATCAGTGAGGTACTGATTGAGTCCAAGCAGCGATATCCGCACTGGCAGAAGCTTGTCTATGGGGTGTTCATGGCCAACCGGAAGGTTAAGCAATATTTCTTGGGCCACCCCATCACTGTGGTTAGTTCTACCCCCTTGGGGGATATTATTCAGAACAGAGAGGCCACATGGCGAGTCGCCAAATGGGCCATTGAGCTTGGGCCTCATGGTTTAAAATATGTGCCACGCACAGCTATTAAATCTCAAGCACTGGTGGATTTCATCAATGATTGGACAGTGCTGCAGATGCCTGAGGAAAAGCCGGACAATACCTACTGGACAATTCATTTTGACGGGTCTAGGCAATTGGAAGGCTCGGGGGCTGGAGTTATTTTGGCTTCCCCTCGGGGTGATAAGTTTTGTTATGTACTCCGGTTGATGTTTCCTTGTACTAACAATGCAGCTGAGTATGAAGCCTTGCTCCATGGTCTCCGGGTGGCTAAAGAGATGAATTTAAGCCGGGTAAGATGCTTCGGCGACTCAGATCTAGTGGCTCAGCAAGTATCAGGCAAGTGGGATTCAAAGGATCCTCTCATGGCGGCTTATCGCCGGGAGGTTGACGCAATTACGGGGCACTTCAAGGGTTATCAGGCGGAACACATTAACTGTCGAAAGAACGAGGCGACTGACACTACTAGGGAAAAGGCTAGCAGCAACGAGGGTTTTAGGTGTATCAGTAGTGCGGAGAGTGGCGCTACTAATAAGGCGTTACAGCTAACACATAGCAGTAGCGCGTGCTCACCGGTGCTACTGCTACACAAGTGTAGTAGCAGCGCGCTTAGTGGAAGCTCGCTACTGCTAGTAGCTCTAGCGCACTTTGCCTGGACGCGCTACTGCTATCGCGGCGCTGCTGCTAACTTTTATACACTTGCTACTGCTAATTAAGTAGTTTTTTTGTTTTTTTTCAGCATATTTGTTTTGCATTTGAACAGGCTTTGTAGAAGAATCTTTAGCACATAGAAATGTCATCATGATACACATACAAATGCCTGCGAGACCACAAATGTAATCATAGCATATACATACAAATAGTCTCATCATAATCATCATCCAACACAAAATGGTATCTTGTCATCATCTCGAAAATAGCAATACATGCAAGTCTCGAATACTTGCAACTACAACGACGTCATCCATCTAAACAAAGGTATACGCAAGAAGAGCTATCACTATGAGTGAGAGCGGAACTATGCAGTACATGAGGTGGCGGTTACGAGTCCTCTCTCGCGCTAGCGTGAACCTCAAGTAACTAGCTTCTCCTTCTTGTCTGCTTTTAAAGCCTTTATGGCTGGCGCTCGTGAACCCATTCGCTTGCGCCTTACACTCATGCCACTCGTTGTACACCCCCGGAACCTTCCCTTTGTACACGACATATCAATTCCATCTCGCCATCAAGAAACTAGGTACCTGTTAGAGATGCATGTTCATGAAGAGGATGTACAATCATATATATGCAACAAAATATACTAGAGCAACATCGAAAAAGAAAGGGTTAGCAACTAGATGCAACATACAGTACGCAAATTAATTAACTAGAGGTACACAGGTCATCGTACACAAACTAACAAAGTAGCGTTACGCAAGTTCGGCAGGGACCGTGGACATCACAAAGTTTCATCACTACAAAAAGTATACAAGTTCAACCGACACATATTATCATCATCGGCATCATAAATCACCAGAAGTTCCATCCTTCCATATCATCGAGGATGAACCCTAGCTTCTTGAACGGCGTGAGGTCTAGACGTTGCATGCCTATGCAAGTTCGGACGTCAGCTCACGATATAGGGCCGTGGTGGAACATCCCCTTCTCATCGACGACTTCTTTCATGATGATCATCGCAATGTCGCTTTGGATGCGAAAGAAGTCATCTCTAAGTTTATAATCCGCTTCTCCATGAGATTCTAGCCACTTGTGGATATGATCATCATTTCTGCTTCTCACGCGAAGCTTTTGGTGATCCCTGTTGAACTGAATCATGAGATGGACGATGTAGAATCCATCCTTCTTGCTTGGTTTTGGGACATGGATGCAGGAGAAGTTAGTTTTATGCGCAAAACCCATCTTCTTGTTCCTTTGTTTCCTGATCTGCACGTGGCCTCCTCTAAAGCTGAAGCCTTGGAGAGCATCATCTAGAATATTCATTATGTGGGTGTAGTCTTTTTTCTCGTAGTCTCTGGAAGGGTCAAAATACACGGCGTGGGAGACTTGTGGGTAAAGAACAATAAGGACGGTGCTCCCCTTGCTGCGGGGAAAAGACACCTCAAATTATTCCCCATATTAGGGAGAAGGAATGATTGAAATGTACGAAAGAGTTGTCCGGAACTGACTTACTTTGGATGATAAGGCACGAGGACAATTTCCTGGTCCTTATTCTGTACCATGAAGTTTTGGAGGTACTCCCTAGCAGTTTCACGCTCAAAGTCGCCAAGACTCAAGAAAGACTCCTGCATGTAGTACGGATCCGCCACACAGATTTGCGAGACTTCTTCACTCTTCATGATGGAGCTCATATGTAGCGCAAAAAGGCGGACGATTGTAAAATCGAGCCGCCTTGTTAGAAACATCTCAAAGATATGGTCAAACTGCAGGAAGAACACCTCCGCGGGCCATGTCTCGACGTAGCACTTCCCCTCAGGCACACGACCCGCGTATGTCGGATATCCTGGATCCTTTGAGGCTAGTAGGCTTTTCTCAGTCGACAACACATGGTCGTGCAGTCTCCTGAGATCCCCTGATAGTGCCTCCAGCGGTTTCGGCGGTAGCATCGGCTCGCCCGTGAGATGGAACATGACCGCACCTTTCACGGGTACACGCTCTTCAGAATGCATCGTCTGGCTGCTATGTGCTCTGGCTTGTTTGGAGGCAGTTATCTTCCCCGATCTCTTCATCTCCTTTTTCTTGGGCACACCTTCTAGACCCTTCCTTAACCCCTGCCCTAGTGTTTTTAGGCTAAGTACTGTACGACCCTCGCGCCCGGCTAGTTGAGCCTGTGTTGAGGCGGCATCTTCAGGCGTGTCCTGTGAGGATTTCATGAAGAGAGACTTTTTGCAATCCCTACTACGACCCTGCCTGGGCATATCATCCATATACTAATTAGCAAGCTGATAGCCCGATTCATCATATGGTTGACTCATCATATCTATGTCACAGTCATACGCGTTTGTATTGAGGAAATCCATAGGGTCGACCTCCGTCTCATCATCCATTTTCTGTTCTCAGGAGAAATTACATCAGCCAGTACTATTGCACCCCCTTCATCATGTCGTCCGCCGCTCTCACCCGGCACTACAGGAGCTGGTAATTGTGTAGGCGGGGTGGTGGTCTCCGCACATGCTTGTTGATGTGTGGTTATTGGTGTGCTCTCGGCCGGCTCCAGACGAATAAGATTCTTCGGCCATAGCAACACCCAACCCTTGCAGCTTCCAATCCGCAGCGGGGTCTCGTCGTCCGCTCCCACATGCTGTACTGGAGGAGGCAAATCCTCGTGCCCCGATTTCATACTGGTCAAGCTAACCTTGAAGTGCCCAGCGGGGATCGGCTGGTTGTGGAACATGGGTTGCGAGGGGTCCATTATCATCCCCTTTCCCACGTCCACCTTCTGGCCTTTGATCAAGTAGAGTATGGTGCACGGGGTTTCTTTCGCCTGCAAACACATATGTCTGTGGCGTAAAACAACCGAAAGGCAACAAAAATGAAATATTATATATATATATATATATATATATATATATATATATATATATGTTGGTGCGACATGTAATTACCGTGACGACGTCGAGCTCAGCCAAATACGAAGGCCCACCTAGCGCGCCTGAGACTGAGGACGGACTGCTATGAGCGGGAGCGGCTACGAGACGAGGCCCGGTTGCGTGAGCAAGTGATGGTGCGATGGTGTTGTTGTTCATGGAGTTGCTCCCGACGAAACTGGGCAACGGAAAATCATGTACCGTCTTGTCTGGATTTTCCTTCGTCCAGTTGATGATAACTAGAAACAAGTTTATAGCAAAATCATTTCTGCAGGTAGTTACAGCTACATTGACTGCCTGCTGTAGCAACTCATATTTGTCCTCGGCTGCTTTTTTCGCGTACTCAGCTGCTTTTTTCTCGACCGCAAGCTTCACCTTCGCGTCGATGTCCGCCTGACTAAACTTCTTTTTCTGCTTCTTGGCCTCTGGGCCCTCGTTGTATAACACCTTCCACGTGGCATCGTCTCCAGCGCCGTGCACACGACCATATTCCGGCCGCTGGCCCAAAGGGAGTCCCTTAAGTTCGTTCAAGGCCCGATTGAGAGGGGTGTCCCACTTGGGCCTCATCGGAGAAGTAGGGCTTTCGGCTGCAAGCTGGTGTTGCTTCTCCAGTAGTCTAATCAATTTCCTCGTGATCTTGTCCGTGTAAAAAACCTTTTTCTCCTTGTCCCACTTGTAGCGGGCCCTGATGAAGTCACGCTCCAAGGGGTTGGTGAACTTCGCGAACGGGTCTGGGAGACCCGCGGCTTCACGTTCCGCGTCCTCCTTATCCCATATGGGCCTTTTACCGAGGTAGCCACGGCTTCCGAGGTGATGCTTCCCCGTGTTCCTTTGCTGAAGGCTCTTGAATTTCGCAGCCTTAGCCTTGGCTGCCTCGGTAGCGCAAGTGTCCTTGAACTTTTCGAACTCCTCTTCCGTAAGTGTCGGATTTTCCTCCAGAATCTTGGACAGGGGTTCATCAGCCTCAATAGCTCGTTTCACCCTCCCTTTCCAGGAGGCCAAATCATTGCTGAACATGCCCATGGCGTGATTGTTAATCTTTTTCATCTTTGGATCATCCCACGGTTGTTCTATGTTATCATCCCGGTCGGGGAACTTGAATCTCTTGTGCAACTTCGTTAGGAGCAACTGCGTCAAATGTTCTTTACTCCTTAAGTCATCGTCGTTGATGCTCGCGCATTCCCGTAGGATGCATCCTACTTGGTTCCCATAGCACTTGCGAGGTTCTTCCGGCTCTAACGGCTCAAACTTGCCAAGTGCCATCTTTGTGATCATAAGTCGTCCAATCCCTAGTTTGTTAGGTTTTCGTATCCTCTGCTTCTTATGCTTCCTCTTTTCGGTAGCGGTGTCGGGGCCGGTACCTTCCCCGCCGGTATCTTCCCCGCCGGTACCTTCCCCACCGGTCTCGGCGCCGCCATCGGTGCCGGCACCGTCGGTCTCGATGTCGGCGTCAGTACCATCATCGAGGCCGACCTGCAAACCTTGCTTAGCAGTCAAATAGTCGAGGTACTCCTGTTCACCCCCATAATCCATCTCGTCTGCATCTTGGTCAGAAGGCCCAGTTTCTTCGTTGTTCGACATGTTTCCTATGATTAAGTGTCCTCATTTATTTCTAAAAGTATGAATAAATGAGAAATGACATAAAAACAAATCTATGTGCCAGCACTCGATATGCCAACTATGTAGCACAAATCATGCCTTTATTCACGGGAAATTTCGGCATGACCTTTGCTAAAAAATGGACATATCGAGAGCCTGAAATTCACCGGAACGGAAATGAATCAACATTCCGGCGTAACATAGGCCACTCAGATCATTTTCCAAACATGACATGTCCAAAACATGACATATCCACATATCACATGTCCAGTTAAAATTTGCATATAAATTCATCTAATTTTGAAATCTAGCTAAATTCATAACTAAATAGGTAACCTAATTAACATACTGCCCTAACTAAAACCTAAGTAAATTAACCGAAGAACCCTAGCAGAGAGAGAGGGGGGGTTTACAGAGGGTGCAGGGGCGAGGAGGTAGGCCCGACGACGGCCGAGGTTGGGAGGGGAGGAAGCAGAGGAGGGAGGCGAGGGCCGACGGGTCGGGGGCGAGCGCCGGCGTCGGGGTCGGGGGCGAGCGCCGGGGTCGGGGTCGGGGGCGAGGGCCGGGTCGGGGGCGAGCGCCGGCGCCGGGGTCGGGGGCGAGCGACGGGGGAAGAGAGAGTGGGGATTTGGGGGGAAAAGGCAGGATGAAGCAGGGATAGTGAGAATTTTGGGTTTAGTGGACGTAGCAGCAGCGCGTTTGGACAAAACGCGCTGCTACTACCTTCAGTAGCTGTAGCGGTTTATACGAAATGCGCTACTACTACCTTCAGTAGTTGTAGCGGTTTATACGAAATGCGCTACTACTACTGCCAGTTTTCCTTTTCCTTTTCCTTTATTTTCTCCCACTTTTATTCCCAGAGAGCAGTGAACGAAGGGAGGGCGATATATATTGCATCTTTTGACGGTTAAATATGTATGCAAAATAGGAACATATATATTACATCATTGGACCCATGCATAATAATGGCTAAGTGTGTATACAAAATAGGAACATATATATATATATATATATATATATATATATATATTACATCATTTGACCGATAACATATGGTTCCTCAGCACTGACGTTTTCGTTTTTGAGTCAGCTTCTTTCCCTTCTTGTTCGTCGAAGAATAATTGAGCCCCTCATTGTGACTTTGCCTTTTCCATGGAGTACGATTTTTCTTAGGTAATATAGTATTGATTCTTCTTTTGACGTATACTTCATCATCATCGTCATCTTCCCTCATTGGGTTGCCGTACTGATCATAGTCTTCCTCGTTGGCGACTCCATTGAAGGAAATATGCCCTAGAGGCAATAATAAAGTTATTATTTATTTCCTCATATCATGATAAATGTTTATTATTCATGCTAGAATTGTATTAACCGGAAACTTGATACATGTGTGAATACATAGACAAACATAGTGTCACTAGTATGCCTCTACTTGACTAGCTCGTGAATCAAAGATGGTTAAGTTTCCTAGCCATGGACATGAGTTGTCATTTGATTAACGGGGTCACATCATTAGGAGAATGATGTGATTGACTTGACCCATTCCGTTAGCCTAGAACTTGATCGTTTAGTATGTTGCTATTGCTTTCTTCGTGACTTATACATGTTCCTATGACTATGAGATTATGCAACTCCCGTTTATCGGAGGAACACTTTGTGTGCTACCAAACGTCACAACGTAACTGGGTGATTATAAAGGAGCTCTACATGTGTCTCCAAAGGTACATGTTGGGTTGGCGTATTTTGAGATTAGGATTTGTCACTCTGATTGTCGGAGAGGTATCTCTGGGCCCTCTCGATAATGCACATCACTATAAGCCTTGCAAGCAATGTGACTAATGAGTTAGTTGCGGGATGATGCATTACATAACGAGTAAAGAGACTTGCCGGTAACGAGATTGAACTAGGTATTGGGATACCGACGATTGAATCTCGGGCAAGTAACATACCGATGACAAAGGGAACAACGTATGTTGTTATGCAGTTTGACCGATAAAGATCTTCGTAGAATATGTGGGAGCCAATATGAGCATCCAGGTTCCGCTATTGGTTATTGACCGAGAATAGTTCTAGGTCATGTCTACATTGTTCTCGAACCCGTAGGGTTCGCACGCTTAAGGTTTCGATGACAGTTTTATTATGAGTTTTGATGTACCGAAGGAGTTCAGAGTCCCGGATGAGATCGGGGACAAGACGAGGAGTCTCGAAATGGTCGAGACGTAAAGATCGATATATTGGACGACTATATTCGGAGTTCGGAAAGGTTCCGAGTGATTCGGGTATTTTTCGGAGTACCGGAGAGTTACGGGAATTCGCCGGGGAGTATATGGGCCTTATTGGGCCATACGGGAATAGAGAAGAGAGGCCGAAAGGAAGGAGGCGCGCAGCCCCCCTCTGGTCCGAATTGGACAAGGGGTGCGGCCCCCTTTTCCTTCCTCCTCTCCCCCTCTTTCCCCCTTCTCCTACTCCAACAAGGAAGGAGGGAGTTCTACTCCCGGTGGGAGTGGGACTCCCCTTGGCGCGCCCCTCCTAGGCCGGCCGCCCCCTTCCCCCTTGCTCCTTTATATACGGGGGCAGGGGGGCACCTCTAGGCACAACACAAGTTGATCTTCAAGATCGTTCCTTAGCCGTGTGCGGTGCCCCCCTCCACCATATTCCACCTCGGTCATATCGTCGCAGAGTTTAGGCGAAGCCCTGCGCCGGTGGAATATCATCATCGTCACCACGCCATCGTGCTGACAGAACTCATCCCCGACACTTTGCTGGATCGGAGTCCGGGGATCGTCATCGAGCTGAACGTGTGCTGAACTCGGAGGTGCCGTACGTTCGGTACTTGGATCGGTCGGATCGTGAAGACATACGACTACATCAACCGCGTAGTCATAACGCTTCCGCTTACGGTCTATGAGGGTACGTGGACAACACTCTCCCCTCTATGCCATCACCATGATCTTGCATTTGCGTAGGAATTTTTTTGAAATTACTACGTTCCCCAACATTGGCATCAGAGCCTGGTTTTATGCGTAGATGTCATATGCACGAGTAGAACACAAGTGAGTTGTGGGCGATACAAGTCATACTGCTTACCAGTATGTCATACTTTGGCTCAGCGGTATTGTGAGATGAAGCGGCCCGGACCGACATTACGCGTACGCTTACGCGAGACTGATTCACCGTTACGAGCACTCGTGCTTAAAGGTGACTGGCGGGTGTCTATCTCTCTCACTTTAGCTGAATCGAGTGTGGCTACGCCCGGTCCTTGCGAAGGTTAAAACAGCACTAACTTGACGAACTATCGTTGTGGTTTTGATGCGTAGGCAAGAACGGTTTTTGCTGAGCCCATAGCAGCCACGTAAAACTTGCAACAACAAAGTAGAGGACGTCTAACTTGTTTTTGCAGGGCTTGTTGTGATGTGATATGGTCAAGATGTGATGAGATATAAATTGTTGTATGAGATGATCATGTTTTGTTGAAGTTATCGGCAACTGGCAGAAGCCTTATGGTTGTCTCTTTATTGCATAAGATGCAAGCGCCAAATAATTGCTTTACTTTATCGCTATGCGCGCAATAGTTGCAAGAGCAATAGTCGGCGAGACGACCATGTGATGACACATTGATATAGATCAAGATGATGGAGATCATGGTGTCGTGCCGGTGACAATAGAGATCATGACAGTACTTTGGAGATGGAGATCAAAGGCGCAAGATGATCATGGCCATATCATGTCACATATTTTGATTGCATATGATGTTTATCTTTTATACATCCTATTTTGCTTAGTTTGACGGTAGCATTTTAAGATGATCTCTCACTAAAAATTATCAAGAAGTGTTCTCCCTGAGTATGCACCATTGCGAAAGTTCTTCATGCTGAGACTCCATGTGATGATCGGGTGTGATAGGCTCTAAGTTCAAATACAACGGGTGCAAAACAGTTGCACACGCGGAATACTCATGTTAAACTTGACGAGCCTAGCATATAATAGATATGGCCTCGGAACACGGAGACCGAAAGGTCGAGCGTGAATCATATAGTAGATATGATCAACATATTGATGTTCACCGTTGAAACTACTCCATCTCACGTGATGATCGAACATGGTGTAATTGATATGGATCACGTAATCACTTAGAGGATTAGAGGGATGTCTATCTAAGTGGGAGTTCTTTAGTAATATGATTAATTGAACTTAAATTTATCATGAACTTAGTACCTAGTAGTAGTTTGCAAATTATGTTGTAGATCAATAGCTCGCGTTGTTGCTTTCATATGTTTATTTTGATATGTTCCTAGAGAAAATTGTGTTGAAAAATGATAGTAGCAATGATGCGGATTGGATCCGTGATCTGAGGTTTATCCTCATTGTTGTGCAGAAGAATTATGTCCTTGATGCACCGCTAGGTGACAAACCTATTGCAGGAGCAGATGCAGACGTTATGAACGTTTGGCTAGCTCAATATGATGACTACTTGATAGTTTAGTGCACCATGCTTAACGGCTTAGAATCAGGACTTCAAAGACGTTTTGAATGTCATGGACCATATGAGATGTTCCAGGAATTGAAGTTAATATTTCAAGCAAATACCCGAGTTGAGAGATATGAAGTCTCCAACAAGTTCTATAGCTAAAGGATGGAGGAGAATCGCTCAACTAGTGAGCAAGTGCTCAGATTGTCTGGGTACTACAATCGCTTGAATCAAGTGGGAGTTAATCTTCCAGATAAGATAGTGATTGACAGAGTTCTCTAGTGACCATCACCAAGTTAGTAGAACTTCATGATGAACTATAGTATGCAAAGGATGACGAAAATGATTCCCGAGCTCTTCGTGATGTTGAAATCAACGAAGGTAGAAATCAAGAAAGAGCATCAAGTGTTGATGATTGACAAGACCACTAGTTTCAAGAAAAGGGCAAAGGGAAAGAAAGGGAAACTTCAAGTAGAATGGCAAACAAGTTTTCACTCCCACGAAGAAGCCCAAAGCTGAACCAAAGCCTGAAACTGAGTGCTTACACTGCAAAGGAAATGGTCACTGGAAACAGAAATACCCTGAATATTTGGTGGATAAGAAGGATGGCAAACTGAACAAGGGTATATTTGATATACAGGTTATTGATGTGTACCTTAATAGTGTTTATAGTAGCCCCTGAGTATTTGATACTTGTTCGGTTGCTAAGATTAGTAACTCGAAACAGGAGTTACAGAATAAACAGATTCTAGTTGAAGGGGAAGTGACGATGAGTGTTGGAAGTAGTTCCAAGATTGATATGATCATCATCGCACACTCCCTATACTTTCGGGATTAGTGTTAAACCTAAATAAATGTTATTTGGTGTTTGCGTTGAGCATGAATATGATTTGATCATGTTTATTGCGATACGGTTATTCATTTGAAGTTAAAGAATAATTGTTATTCTGTTTACATGAATAAGACCTTCGATGGTTATACACCCAATGAAAATAGTTTGTTGGATCTCGATCCTAGTGATACACATATTCATAATATTGATGCCAAAAGATGCAAAGTTAATAATGATAGTGCAACTTATTTGTGGCACTGCCATTTGGGTCATATCGGTGTAAAGCGCATGAAGAAATTCCATAAAGATGGATTTTCAGAATCACTTGGTTATGAATCATTTGATGCTTGCGAACCGTGCATTTTGGGCAAGATGACTAAAACTCCATTCTCCGGAACAATGGAACAAGCTACTGACTTATTGGAAATAATACATACCGATGTATGCGATCCAATGAGTGTTGATGCTCGTGGCAAGTATCGTTATTTTCTGACCTTCACAAGATGATTTGAGCAGATATGGGTATATCTACTTGATAAAACATAAGTCTGAAATAGTTGAAAGGTTCAAAGAATTTCAGAGTGAAGTGGAAAAATCATCGTAACAAGAAAATAAAGTTTCTATGATCTGATTTTAGAGATGAATATTTGAGCTACGAGTTTGGCCTTCATTTTAAACAATGTGGAATAGTTTCACAGCTCATGCCATATGGAACACCACAACATAATGGTGTGTCCGAACGTCATAATCGTACTTTACTAGATATGGTGCGATCTATGGTGTCTCTTATCGGTTTACCACTATCGTTTTGGGGTTATGCATTAGAGACAGCTGCATTCACGTTTAATAGGGCACCATCTAAATCCGTTGAGACGACACCGTATGAACTATGGTTTAGCAGTAAACCTAAGCTGTCGTTTCTTAAATTTTGGGGCTGCGATGCTTATGTGAAAAAGTTTCAACCTGATAAGCTCGAACCCAAATCGGAGAAGTGCATCTTCATAGAATACCTAAAGGTAACTATTGGGTACACCTTCTATCACAGATCCGAAGACAAGTTATTCGTTGCTAAAAATGGATCCTTTCTAGAGAAGGAGTTTCTCCCGAAAGAAGTGAGTGGGAGGAAAGTAGAACTTGATGAGGTAACTGTACCTTCTCCCGAATTGGAAAATAGTTCATCACTGAAATCAGTTCCAGTGATTTCTACACCAATTAGTGAGGAAGCTAATGATGATGATCATGAAACTTTTGATCAAGTTACTGCAGAACCTCGTAGGTCTTCCAGAGTACGGTCCGCACCAGAGTGGTACGGTAATCCTGTTCTGAAAGTCATGTTACTAGACCATGATAAACATACGAACTATGAGGAAGCGATGATGAGCCCAGATTCCGCAAAATGGCTGGAGGCCATGAAATCTGAGAAAGGATCCATGTATGAGAACAAAGTGTGGACTTTGGTGGACTTTCCTGATGATCAGCAAACCATAGAAAAATAAATGGATCTTCAAGAGGAAGACGGACGTTGATAGTAGTGTTACTATCTACAAAGCTCGACTTGTCGCAAAAAGGTTTTTGACAAGTTCAAGGTGTTGACTACAATGAGATTTTCTCAACTGTAGTGAGGCTTAAAGTCTATCCGAATCAAGTTAGCAATTGCCACATTTTATGAAATCTGGCAAATGGATGTCAAAACTGGATTCCTTAATGGTTTTCTTAAAAGAAGAGTTGTATATGATGCAACCATAAGGTTTTGTCAATCCTAAAGGTTCTAACAAAATACGCAAGCTCCAGCAATCCATCTATGGACTGGTGCAAGCATCTCGGAGTTGGAATATACGCTTTGATAAGTTGATCAAAGCATACAGTTTTATACAGACTTGCGGTGAAGCTTGTATTTACAAGAAAGTGAGTGGGAGCACTACAACATTTCTGATAAGAATATGTGAATGACATATTGTTGATCGAAAATAATGTAGAATTATTCTGCAAAGCATAAAAGAGTGTTTGAAAGGAGTTTTTTCAAAGAAAGACCTCGGCAAAGCTACTTACATATTGAGCATCAAGATCTACTGAGATAGATCAAGACGCTTGATAAGATTTTCAATGAGCACATACCTTGACAAGATTTTGAAGTAGTTCAAAATGAAACAGTCAAAAAAGGAGTTCTTGCCTGTGTTGCAAAGGTATGAAATTGAGTAAGACTCAAATCCCGACCACGGCAGAAAATAGAAAGAGAATGAAAAGTCATTCCCTATGCCTCAGTCATAGGTTCTATAAAGTATGCTATGCTATGTACCAGACCTATTGTATACCTTGATCTGAATTTGGCAAGGGAGTGCAATAGTGATCTAGGAGTAGATCACTGGACATTGGTCAAGAATAGCCTTAGTGAGGACTAAGGAAATATTTCTCAATTATGGAGGTGATAAAAGAGCCCGTCGTAAAAAGTTACCTCGGTGCAAGTTTTCACACCGATCCAGATGACTCTAAGTCTCAATCTGGATAAATATTGAAAGTGGGAGCAATTAAGCTAGAATAGCTCCATGCAGAACATTGAAGACATAGAATATTTGCAAAATACATACGACTTTGTATGTGACAGACCCGTTGATTAAATTTCTCTCACAAACAAAACATGATCATACCTTTGTACTCTTTGGGTATTAATCACATAGCGATGTGAACTAGATTATTGACTCTAGTAAACCCTTTGGGTGTCGGTCACATGATGATGTGAATTATGGGTGTTAATCATATACAGATATGAATATTGGTGTTAAATCACATGGCGATGTGAACTAGATTATTGACTCTAGTGCAAGTGGGAGACTGAAGGAAATATGCCCTAGAGGCGATAATAAAGTTATTATTTATTTCCTCATATCATGATAAATGTTTATTATTCATGCTAGAATTGTATTAACCGAAAACTTGATACATGTGTGAATACATAGACAAACATAGTGTCACTAGTATGCCTCTACTTGACTAGCTCGTGAATCAAAGATGGTTAAGTTTCCTAGCCATGGACATGAGTTGTCATTTGATTAACGGGGTCACATCATTAGAAGAATTATGTGATTGACTTGACCCATTCCGTTAGCCTAGCACTTGATCGTTTAGTATGTTACTATTGCTTTCTTTATGACTTATACATGTTCCTATGACTATGAGATTATGCAACTCCCGTTTACCGGAGGAACACTTTGTGTGCTACCAAACGTCACAACGTAACTGGGTGATTATAAAGGAGCTCTATAGGTGTCTCCAAACGTACATGTTGGGTTGGCGCATTTCGAGATTAGGATTTGTCACTCTGATCGTCGAAGAGGTATCTCTAGGCCCTCTCGGTAATGCACATCACTATAAGCCTTGCAAGCAATGTGACTAATGAGTTAGTTGCGGGATGATGCATTACATAACGAGTAAAGAGACTTGCCGGTAACGAGATTGAACTAGGTATTGGGATACCGACGATCGAATCTCGGGCAAGTAACATACCGATGACAAAGGGAACAACATATGTTGTTATGCGGTTTGACCGATAAAGATCTTCGTAGAATATGTGGGAGCTAATATGAGCATCCAGGTTCCGCTATTGGTTATTGACCGAGAATAGTTCTAGGTCATATCTACATTGTTCTCGAACCCGTAGGGTCCGCACGCTTAAGGTTTCGATGACAGTTTTATTATGAGTTTATGAGTTTTGATGTACCGAAGGAGTTCGGAGTCCCGGATGAGATCGGGGACATGACGAGGAGTCTCTAAATGGTCGAGATGTAAAGATCGATATATTGGACGACTATATTCGGAGTTCGGAATGGTTCCGAGTGATTCGGGTATTTTTCGGAGTACCGGAGAGTTACGGGAATTCGCCGGGGAGTATATGGGCCTTATTGGGCCATACGGGAATAGAGAAGAGGGGCCGAAAGGAAGGAGGGGCACAGCCCCCCTCTGGTCCGAATTGGACAAGGGGTGCGGCCCTCTTTTCCTTCCTCCTCTCCTCCTCTTTCCCCCTTCTCCTACTCCATCAAGGAAGGAGGGAGTCTTACTCCCGGTGGGAGTAGGACTCCCCTTGGCGCGCCCCTCCTAGGCCGGCGCCCCCTCCCCCCTTGCTCCTTTATATACGGGGCCAGGGGGCACCTCTAGGCACAACACAAGTTGATCTTCAAGATCGTTCCTTAGCCGTGTGCGGTGCCCCCCTCCACCATATTCCACCTCGGTCATATCGTCGCGGAGTTTAGGCGAAGCCCTGCGCCGGTAGAACATCATCATCGTCACCACGCCGTCGTGCTGACGGAACTCATCCCCGACACTTTGCTGGATCGGAGTCCAGGGATCGTCATCGAGCTGAACGTGTGCTGAACTCGGAGGTGCCATACATTCGTACTTGGATCGGTCGGATCGTGAAGACATACGACTACATCAACCGCGTTGTCATAACGCTTCCGCTTACGGTCTACGAGGGTACGTGGACAACACTCTCCCCTCTTGTTGCTATGCCATCACCATGATCTTGCGTGTGCGTAGGAATTTTTTTGAAATTACTACGTTCCCCAACATCCATCCATTCCAATGATGTTCCTTTTGCCTCTCCTCACGACAACACGACTGGGATTGCATGGGTCGGTTATGAAGAAGCATTGTGTCACGTGCTGACAAGGGCCCGATCTACACTTCCACCAAAGGATATTTGATTCCCCCCACTTATCCTTTGCAGATCCTATTACTCTTGGGTGTTGAGCACCCTAGACGGTTGAGGTCACCTCGAAGCCATACTCCATTGTGGTGAAGCTTCGTGGTGTTGTTGTTGTTGGGAGCCTCCGATTGTTGTGGAGATTGCCCCAACCTTGCTTGTAAAGGTTCGGTCACCGCCTTCAAGGGAACCAATAGTGGAATCACGGCATCTCGCATCGTGTGAGGGCGTGAGGAGAATACGGTGGCCCTAGTGGCTTCTTGGGGAGCATTGTGCCTCCACACCGCTCTAACGGAGACGTACTTCCCCTTAAAAGGAAGGAACTCCGGTAACACATCCTCGTCTCCACCGGCTCCACTCTTGGTTATTTCGTGCCTTTACTTTCGCAAGCTTACTTATTGTTACATCTCTTGTTTGCTTGCGTGCTAGTTGATATTGCATCATATAGGTTGTTCACTTAGTTGCATATCTAGACAACCTATTTGTTGCAAAGTTTAATTTGGTAAAGAAAAGCTTATAAATTGTTAGTTGCCTATTCACCCCCCCCCTCTAGTCAACCATATCGATCCTTTCAATTGGTATCAGAGCCTCGTCTCTTTATTAAGGACTTTGCCGTCCGAAGAGTATGGTTGACACCAACGATGGTGCGGAGGAACACTCCGGTGTGAATCCCATCTCATCTTCGGCCGAAGGGGGAACCTCGGTCTCTCGTGAGGAGTTCAATGTGGCTTTAGACACATTGAAAACCTCCATGACGGCCGAGGTTAAAAGCATGTTTAATGATTTCCTAGAGGGACTTAAACTATCTACCGCGCCTATGAAAGTGGGTGATCCTACTAACAAGGTGATGGATGCTATCTCCGACAAGGGGGAAGCTAACAATGAAAAGAGTCCTTCTACTAGTGGTAGAAATGGCACCGGCATCTTTGCCCATGTGGAACCCCCGGTTTATGGAGGGCCTATCCCCTCCACTCATTTGAATCATGCCGGTCCACCTCCTAAATATGAGAAACATGAAGATTTTGATAATTGGGTCTATCGCTTTAAGCGTCATTTGAAACATGTGAACACTAACCTTTGGAGAATCATTGAAGAAGGTTTTTATCCTCATGACCCAAGCAACTTCACCCCTCGAGAAGCCGTGGACAATCAATTCAATGAGAGTGCTCTCTTCATCATCCAAGATGCAATCCTTCCCAAAGATCTCCCTCACCTTCGACCCCATGTCGTGGCTAAAGAAGCATGGAAATGTGTCGAGGGTCTCTATCATGGAATTGCTAGCATTCAACGGTCCAACTATGAACTGGTGCAAGATGAAGCCGATGAGTTTGCAATGAAAGAAGATGAAGAACCTCGTGAGCTCTTTCAAAGAGTGACCAAACTCGCGGTGGCACTTCGAGATCATGGAAGCAAGGACATGGATGACAATTGGATCAAGCGGAAGTTCCTCAAGGCCATGATGCCCTACAACAAAGCCATGTCCTCCGTCATTCGTCAACGACCGGACTTCCACACCATGACCTCAAGTGAAGTGTTGGATGAGGTCGTTGCAATGAGCATATTGGACAAGACCGCCGACAATGCGGTGCTCCGTTCTCAAAGAGCAAAGAAGCCTAACCTTTCTTTGAAGGCCATGGTTATTGTGGAAGAAGAGGAAGAAGTGGAAGATGAGGAAAGCAACCCCGAAGACACCAAGTTTGACTATCATGAGCACATGGCCCTTGCTTCAAGACAATTTTGGAGCAAGAAGAGCTCAAGACCCAACTTCAACAAAAACAACTCAAGTGGCGTCAAGGGCAAGCAACGAGTTAGAACCTGCTTCAACTGTGGCAATGTGAGCCATTTCGTTGCGGATTGTCCTTACGAGAAGCGGGAAGACAATGGTGGCAAGTTCATTCGGAAAGACAAAGCCAAGTCCTTCCCAAACAAGAACAACTTCGCCAAGAAGACTCCCACTCGTGGGTTGGTGGTTCAAGAAGAATACCAAGAGGATGACGATGATGTTGAGAATGAAGAAGCAACGGCCATGGCGTTAATTGCCATCGCTACTCCCCGGGTGTCTCTCTTCGAATCACCCAACGAAAACATCACCGCTAGATGCCTCATGGCTAAGGCTTCAAACAAGGTAACCCCCAACATCACAACCACCATCATTACTAATCCCTCCGTGGAGGATTGCATTGATGGACATGTTGAGTCTAATGAGGAAGTGAATGAATTTGAGTCTTTTATGAGTAAGCTCAAGGGAAAGTCCAAGAAGCACTTTGTTGCTCTCTTGGAACAACTTGGTGAGGCCAATGACATGATCGAGGCTCACGAAGAAACCATCTCCAAGATGGAAGGTCATATCGGATCTCTCTAATGCTCTTGAGGAAGAGCGTGCGCATCGTTTGACTCTTGAGGAGTCACACAATGATGACCATGCTAAGTTAAAGAAAGATCTTGATCATGCTCTTGTCATGTCTCGTGTGCTAACCTCCGAGAAGGCTAAACTTGGGGTTGATCATGCTAGACTCAAAGAGGAGTTTGAGATACTTGACAAGGCCCACAAGGTCTTGAAGGGTACTCATGCTAGCCTCAAAGAGTCTCATGCTCAACTCCAAGTTAAGCTAACCAAGGAAAAGGCCACCTTTCCTCATATGGTATTAATTGATAATGCATGTGCTACTAACCCTTGTTGTGAGCATGTGCATCTTGTGGAGGAAAATGCCAAGTTGAAGGATCAACTTGAGAAAGGCCTTGTGACTTGCATTCAAGGTGAGAAAAACCTCAACGACCTTTTGAGCAATCAAAAGGAAGTTGTGGACAAAGAAGGAATTGGGTTTGCACCCAAGTCCAAGAGCAAGAAGAAGAAGAACAACAAGGCCAATCGTCCTCCTCCCCTCAAACAAACATTCGTGAAAGAAGAAGAGGGTGCTTCCAAGAAGAAGAAGGAGAAAGTGAAGGAAGTTGATGTCCAAAAGAGCAAAAGCATTTCCTCAAACAAAGCCGGCGACTTTAACCCTTCTTATGTGTTGTGCCGTGCTAGTGATGGACATGTTTATGCTAGATTTGTTGGTTCTTCTTATGAGTACATTGAATGGTCTATTTGGGTTCCCAAGACCCTTGTTACTAACATCAAAGGACCCATTACTAAATGGGTACCTAAAACCAAGCATTGATCTCGTGTAGGTGTTTGCTTCCGGTGGGGGATCATGGTTGCTCGATAGTGGAGCAACAAATCATATGACCGGGAGCAAGGACTTGGTGGTGGACGTGCAAGAGATTCCATCTATGCCCACCAATGTCGAGTGGGGTGATGCATCACATTCTAAGGTATTGGGTCTCGGCAAGGTTGTCATTTCTCATGATCTAACGATCGAGAAAGTCATGCTTGTTGAGTCCCTTGCATTCAATTTACTTTCCGTTCGTCAACATGCACTCATGGGCTTTGCTACATTCTTTGATATTGATACCGTGGCCCTCTTGTGGAGCAAGACTCTTAAAGTAGCCTTTGTTGGGCATGTCGAGAACGGCCTCTATGTGGTTAACTTTTCGGAGCAACCCACTAAGACCGCGACATGCATAATGGCTAAAGTTGACGTGGGATGGCTTTGGCATCGCCGTTTAGCCCACGTCAATATGAGATCTTTGCAAAGTCTTATCAAGGGGGACCATGTTCTTGGACTAACAAATGTTAGTTTTGCCAAAGATCGTGCTTGCAGTGCCTGTATCGAAGGAAAGCTTCATGAAAAGGCTCACCCTCCTTCTACCATCATCTACTCGAAGAGACCCTTGGAGCTCCTTCACATGGATCTCTTCGAGCCTCCATCTTTTGATAGTCTTGGAGGAAGAAAGTATTGCTTGGTGATTGTGGATGATTATTCAAGATACACTGGGTATACTTCTTCAAGAGGAAGAGTGAGACCCAACAAACCGTCATCAACTTTGCAAATGAAGCTCAACGTCAACATGATGCAAAGATCTTGACAATAAGAAGCGACAACGGCACCGAGTTCAAGAACTACACCTTGGATGAGTTTCTTAGTGATGAGGGGATCAAGCATCAATATGCGGCACCTTATACCCCTCAACAAAATGGTGTTGCGCAGAGGAAGAACCGGACGTTGATGGATGTGGCAAGGACCAGGATGGCGGAGTTCAAGTCTCCGTACAACTTTTGGGCCGAAGCCATCAACACCGCATGTCATGCATCCAATCGGCTCTATCTTCGCAAAGGCTTGAACAAGACTCCTTATGAGATCCTCACCGGCAACAAGCCCAACCTCAAGTACTTCCGGGTGTTCGGTTGTAAGTGTTTCATTCTCAAGAAAGGTGTTGGGTTGTCTAAATTTGAGGCTAGAGCTCATGAGGGCATATTTGTTGGTTATGCTACAAACTCTCATGCTTACCGTGTCCTCAACAAGTCCACCGGACTCATTGAGGAGACGTGTAACGTGGAGTTTGACGAAAATAACGGCTCCCAAGTGGAGCAAAGTGGTACTTGTGATATAGGTGATGAAATTCCTCCCCAAGCCATAAGAAGAATGGGTATTGGTCAAATCCTACCCATTGAGGAACCCCTTGTGGCCGAAGGAGAAGGAGAATGCTCTACTCAAGTAGAGCCATCACCTCATCAAGACCCACACGCTTCCGAAGAACAAAGTGAAGGCCCTCAACCTCGTGAACAAGACCAAGGGCAAGATCTACCTCAAGACGGTGGTGAACCTCTAAATGATGCCCAAGGTCAAGTTCTCCCCCTCGAGCGAGTTCAAGATCAAGAGCAACCTCAAGATCAAGAACAAGCTCAAGACGGCGCTCAAAATGATCAAGTAAACCCTCCTCTTTCCACACCCGAGGAGGAATTAGAGCGTCGTGCCGCGAAGATTGCTTCCAAGCTCACCACCCAAGGCCATCTCATGGAAAATGTGGTTGGAAGCCTAAGAAAGGGGGTAAGCACTCGTAGACAATTGGCAAACTATTGTGAACATCACGCGTTTGTCTCTTGTGTCGAACCCCAAAAGGTCTATGAGGCGCTCGAAGACTCGGATTGGCTCAATGCCATGCATGAAGAACTCAACAACTTTGAGTACAACAAGGTGTGGAGATTGGTGCCAAGACCATCCGGGAACCACAACGTCATTGGAACCAAGTGGATCTTCAAGAACAAGCAAGATGCTCATGGGAACATCATTCGCAACAAGGCAAGATTGGTAGCACTAGGCTACTCCCAAGTCGAGGGTATCGACTACGGTGAAACCTTTGCTCCCGTTGCTCGTCTTGAATCCATTCGTTTGTTGATTGCTTATGCTTCCCATCACAACTTTAAGTTGCAACAAATGGATGTGAAAAGTGCTTTTCTTAATGGTCCTATTAATGAGTTGGTCTATGTCAAGCAACCCCCCGGGTTCGAGGATCCCTACTTTCCGGATCATGTGTATCAACTCGATAAGGCACTCTATGGCCTTAAACAAGCCCCACGTGCGTGATATGATCACCTTACCGAGTTGCTACAAGATCGTGGATTTGAAGTAGGGCTAATCGACCCCACTCTTTTTACTAAGAAGGTCAACGGGGAGTTGTTTGTATGCCAACTATATGTTGATGATATTATCTTTGGTTCCCCTAACAAAGCTTTCAATGAAGAATTTGCCGCTCTCATGACCTCCAAGTTTAAGATGTCTTCAATGGGAGAGTTGAAGTTCTTCCTTGGTTTCGACATCAAACAAAGAAGAGAAGGAACCTTCATCAACCAAGCCAAATACACTCAAGACATGCTTAAAAGATTCAAGCTAAGTGATGTCAAGCCGGCTACTACACCAATGCCTACCAAGTGCCAACTTGACATCGATCCCAATGGTAAAGCGGTGGATCAAAAGGTATATCGCTCCATGATTGGCTCCTTGCTTTACCTTTGTGCATCTAGACCGGATATCATGTTGAGTGTGGGGATGTGTGCATGTTTTCAAGCCGCACCAAAGGAAAGTCACTTTGTGGCGGTCAAGCGAATCTTTCGATATTTGGCTCATACCCCAAACTTTGGCTTATGGTACCCAAGAGGAGCAAACTTCAAGCTTGAAGGTATCACGGATTCCGATTGGGCGGGAGACAAAGTGGATAGGAAGTCCACTTCCGGAGGGTGCCAATTTCTTGGTTGCTCCTTGGTAAGTTGGTCTTCCAAGAAGCAAAGTTGTGTGTCTCTCTCGTCCACCGAAGCGGAGTATGTGGCGGCCGGTAGTTGTTGTGCTCAACTCCTATGGATGAGGCAAACTTTAAAGGAGTGCGGTGTCATTTGTGACAAAGTGCCTCTTTGGTGTGATAATGAAAGTGCCATCAAGATTTCTCTCAACCCGGTGCAACACTTCAAGACGAAGCACATTGAGATTCGGTATCATTTCATCCGGGATCACATTAGGCAAGGGGAGATCGAGCTCAAGTATGTCAACACTCATGATAACCTTGCAGATATTTTCACGAAGCCCTTGGATGAAGCAAGATTTCGCGAGTTAAGGCATGAGCTAAATATCATTGATTTGAGCAATGTGACTTGAACCCGTGCACCCCCCACCACACTCAACTTGTTGTCTAGTTTAGGTGTAGGCATGGACATAGGGGAGTGTTGTTCTCTCAATGAACTCTCCCTCCCCCATTATGCATAAATAGATCACCTCTTTCACATTAGCCATTTTTTATGGTACTTGTGCTTCAAAGACGAGTTTTGGTCATGGGCCCAAGGATAATTCTTCGCGGTGCCATACCATCCAACTCAAACATAGGTGGCTTCGGCCACCGCCCTCTCTCCTCGAGAGGCTTTGTCACTTAGGGTTTTCCTGTTGTTCCCTTGGTATGTGCTTGTTTTTGTAGTTTTGAGTGTGTGTCTGTTTTTCCGTGCAAAGGCGTCTTTTTCCTCTTGTTTGAAACCTTCGGTGTCGTGAGCTCACGGTACTACCGCGGTCGGCCACGGTACTACCGCGGCCAACCACGGTACTACCGCTGATGGGAGCACGGTACTACCGTCCCCAAGCGACAGTAATTTTTTTAATGCCGCCTGGTTGAGCGGTACTACCGCCTCGGCGCGGTACTTCCGCCCGAGCGGTACTACCGCGATGACCCGCGGTACTACCGCGCCGGTTCGAGCGCGTGGGGATAAGGCCGGGCAGGGGGAGTTCTAACTCCCCATACCCATTCGTCCTCTTTCTCTCCACGTCGTCTCTTCCTCTCCCGTGCTCACGAACGGAGCCGGCGTTCGTCGCCGGATCTCCTCCACCGGCTGCCCTCCCGTGATTCCGTCCGGTGGGATCGTTCCCCACCACGTGCTCTTGCTATGGACCAAGGTTTTTACCCAAATCCTTCTCCTTTTTGATTGTGTTTTGGTTCTTCTAGGTTTTGGGGGAGGCTTGTATGTTCTTGAGATTCCTAGACTAAATCTCTGCAAGAGTAGGATGAAGGAGTGTGATATTGCATAGGATTTACACTTGTGTTGTTGTCTTGCGCTTGATCTGATCACCGTAGCACCGCCATGGCTTCGCAGTTCTTTTTCAGATTCAAATCCTGTTAGATCTGACGCGACGCGGTACTACCGCCCTTAGGGAGCGGTACTACCGCTCGCACGGTACTACCGCCCCTAGGGCGCGGTACTACCGCGCACCGTGCGGTACTAAAAGTTTACTACTGCCCCAGCCACGGTACTACCGTGACCCCGCACGGTACTACTGCGTCTGGAGCTGTACTAAGCCTTTAGTACCGCAAACCATGGCAGATCTACCGTGGCTCACTTCTATCGCATGCCAACTTCCTCGTTTATCTTCTATGGGTTTCATGTGCTGTCTTATGGCCTTTGCATTGATTCTTTTCGCCTTTTGTTTTGGTGCTTTGCGTGTGTGTCTCAGGTGGTGGCTCTCGCCGGTCCAATCCCATTCGTGACACTGGCTCCAAGCGTCTGTGCAACCCAGGAGAAGTTCCCGAGGGGTCATCTACGTCCAAGCGCAATGTCAAGACCACCGCTAGCAAGCACAAGGAGCCCGCCAGGGGTATGGATGAGATAGGCCCTACAGAGTATGTCCGTCTCAGGCAGCTTCACCCTTATGTGACCCCTCACTCCACTGTCAGAGGGTGTGAACTGTTCTGGAACAAGACCCAAACCCAAATCTATTTGGATGTCATCAAGAATAAGCAGAATACCTATGTGGAAGTGAAGTGGATTGATATGCACCACATGAGGAAGGACAAGTACCGTGACTACTTTGGGGAGGCTCTGGACTTGGTGGAGCAGTTTGGCATTGAGCATGTGATCTCTTTCCACCTGGACTATGACCCTGAGATCATATGTCAGTTCTTTGCTTCAGTGTACTTTCACTCCAATGAAGAAAGAAGGATGACCTGGATGACCAATGGCCGCAAGCTGTCTGCTACCTGGAAGAAGTTCATGGATTTGCTTCAAGTTGCTGATGATGGACTTGACACTCCTGTGGGTGTTCGCCCTCATGGCAATGCTTACTCTGCCGACAAGGACAAGCTCACCCCGTTCATGGTTGAGAAGACGCTCGCCAATAGCAAGACAATTTTGGTTCTCAACCCCTTTCTGGATATTATGTACCGCATCTTCTGCAACTCCTTGTTCCCACGCATCGGTGACAAAGACAAGGTTCATGCCTATATGGTGGACATGACGCTTATTTGCCAGGAGGCTCGCTCATCTCAGACTCAGCCACTTGATGTCTCTCACATCATGTGGTGTGAGCTTCGGTTTGCTGTGTTCAACCGCAAGATGCCTATTTATGGGCCCTACCTGTTTCTGCTGATTTCGAAGACTTGGGAGAAGATGTACCCTGAGGAGGAGTTCCTGGCTCCAGACTGGATTCGCCATGAGCCCATCTGTCTGCGGGTCAAACCCAACTGGGCTAACACCGCTACTCGTGCTGAGGCGTCTGCTTCTAGGGCTGCTGCTGTTGATGAGGATGTTGCTGGCGCCGAGGGCCGTTCTGCTAGGCCCTCTCAGAGTGACTCTAGGCCATCTTGGGCCAAGAAGTTGAAGGATAAGATGAAGTCCCTTTTCTGCATGCAAGCCAAGGGTCAGTACAGGGCTCACGTGGAGTCCAAGGAGAGTCGTCGCCGGCACAACAAGGTCTTGCAGCTCTATGGCGAGGATGTGTCTGGCGGGTCTGAGGAGCACATCACTCCTGAGACCGAGTGGATGGAGAAGCAAGGATACCGGTGGACTGATCCTGAGGAGGAGGTCGAGGAGTCCATTCCAGCTGCAGAGGCGTCTGACGAAGAGGCTTGGGACGACTTCTCTGCTTGAGCCACCTCGTGTGTGTGTAGGTGCCCTCTCTGCCTTTTTGGCGTCTCGATGCCAAAGGGGGAGAGAGTGTAGGGATTTGCGAGTCTTGTGTGTCGTGTGTTTGCTGCTTTCAGTTGAACTCTCTGCTGTTTTTCTCGTTTGTACCTTGGTTATCTTACCTCGTATGGTGTAAGACATATGCACTCTATCTATCCTAGCTAGCTTGTGTTATATTGTGCTACCTTCATGCTATGCTATGCTTATTATCATGTCTTGGTCTCTAAAATATAGGGGGAGTGTTGATCCTAGTTTGTGTACTATGCAGTCCAAAGCATTCATCTAAAGTGCACACATCTAGGGGGAGCCCCGTCTATATTTTAGAGAAGTGGGGTTTGCCACTGCTCTAAATTATCTTATCTATGTGCAAATCCCGTGTTGTCATCAATCCACCAAAAAGGGGGAGATTGTAAGGGCATATTTATCCCTAAGTGTTTTGGTGATTGATGACAATGCTTTTGCGGACTAATCGTGTGCCTTGAGTCCCTCAGATACTTCATCATTAGGCACAAGACGATTCGGTGCCCCTCGGAGACTGTCGAAGCCGGCGTTGTTCTACGTTTCACTTTGGTGGAGTTGAGTCGTAGGAGAGCCGTACTATTAAGAGGGGGTCCGCGTCGGAAAGGTAGGGTGGAATCACACGTACACTTGTCCCTCCTTTCCTTGCACTTTGGAGCTACCCGTCGTTATCTTGGTTGTGTGGAAAACTGGCGACTACTGCTGTACTTGCGGTAGTACCGCAGGTACAAGCGGTAGTACCGCGGCCTGTCACGGTACTACCGCCCCTCTGGTGCGGTAGTACCGTGGCACCCTGGCCTAGTGCCGCTCCGGTGCGGTAGTAGGGGCGGATGTAATTTTTTACATCCGCGCCCCCCACGGTAGTACCGCTCGCCCAGCGCGGTAGTACTGCGGGGGCCCACGGTAGTACCACTCTCTAGGAGTTGTAGTACCGTGCCCCTTCGACCTAGTACCGCAGTGTCGCGGTAGTAGGCGCGGATGTAATTTTTTACATCCGCGCCGACCACGGTAGTACCGCGCCTCTCATGCGGTAGTACCGCGTCGGGTTTTTGCACCACCCTAGTTTCTGCGGAAGTAGGCACGGATGTAATTTATTTCATCCGCGCCCTTCCCAGGTCGTGACCCTCCTGCCTTGCGGTAGTACCGCAAGGGGGAGCGGTAGTACCGCGCCAGCGGTAGTACTGCTCCTTCGTTAGGCTTGTTCCGGCCTGTGCAGTTGCCATGGTAGTACCGTGGTCGCCCACGGTAGTACCGCGTTGCCTCGCGGTAGTACCGCTTCCTTGGAGCGGTAGTACCGTGAGTCGCGGGCAGAACATGTGGATAACGGTTGGATTTTTTCCACGACTATATAAGGGATGTCTTCTACCTCTAGTTGACTACCTCTTCCACCTCTAAGCTCCATTGTTGCTCCAAGCTCCATTTTTGCCCGATCTCTCTCCCTAGCCAATCAAACTTGTTGATTTGCTCGGGATTGGGTGACAAGGGCCCGATCTACACTTCCACCAAAGGATATTTGATTCCCCCCACTTACCCCTTGCGGATCTTGTTACTCTTGGGTGTTGAGCACCCTAGACGGTTGAGGTCACCTCGAAGCCATACTCCATTGTGGTGAAGCTTCGTGGTGTTGTTGTTGTTGGGAGCCTCCGATTGTTGTGGAGATTGGCCCAACCTTGCTTGTAAAGGTTCGGTCACAGCCTTCAAGGGCACCAATAGTGGAATCACGGCATCTCGCATCGTGTGAGGGCGTGAGGAGAATACGGTGGCCCTAGTGGCTTCTTGGGGAGCATTGTGCCTCCACACCGCTCTAACGGAGACGTACTTCCCCTTAAAAGGAAGGAACTCCGGTAACACATCCTCGTCTCCACCGGCTCCACTCTTGGTTATTTCGTGCCTTTACTTTCGCAAGCTTACTTATTGTTACATCTCTTGTTTGCTTGCGTGCTAGTTGATATTGCATCATATAGGTTGTTCACTTAGTTGCATATCTAGACAACCTATTTGTTGCAAAGTTTAATTTGGTAAAGAAAAGCTTAAAAATTGTTAGTTGCCTATTCACCCCCCTCTCTAGTCAACCATATCGATTCTTTCACTTAGCATGTACCCATGGCTCGTTTTTTGCGATAGCGTTCATGGTAGCGCTCTTGGAGTCGGGTATACTCATGGTAGTGAAAATCCGGTTTTCTCTTTTGACATTCTTTGCCCATCTGACATGGAACATCGTCGTGTTGTGCAGTCCAGAGTAGTCAAGCTCCCAGATCTCCTCGACCCTTCCATAAAATCGTTCAGGTGCGCCGTTGTCGCTGCCGGTCATGCATTCCATCATCACCCCTGAGTTCTGATCATCACTGTCCATATCTTTGGCCTCCGTGTAGAACGTGTATCCGTTGATATCATATGCCTGATAGGTTACGAGGTTGGGCGAGGGGCCATGTGCTAAGGCGTATATGAGCAATCCGTCCTTAGAGCCGTCCTCCGGGGGATTAGCAATAATATGCTCTTTGAACCAATGCAGGAAAGTGGAGTTGTGCTCTCTAGTAACTTCGGCGTTCGTCCTGCATACCCCCCGGTCACGATACTTCTTTGCGATAATTTCTTTGTGCAGTGCCACGAAAGGATCTACCTCTTCTAGGTGTTGTAGCACTACAAAGTTTGCTCTGTCAAAGTCGCTGCGTCGATCTGAGTATGCCACGTGCAGTTCCCTACGACCATTGCAGTGACCATCTCCTTCGAGCCTCCCATCGTGCTTGTTAACGGGCAAACCAACACTAACACCAGGTGGCTGGTCTGCGCCATATAGAAAATTCTCACAGAAAGAGATGCACTCTTGTGTCAAATAGCCCTGGACGATGCTTCCATCTGGAGGGGACATGTTACGGATGAATCCTTTGATGATCCCATTCATCCTCTCAAACGGCATCATGTTGTGCAGGAATGACGGCCCCAGGTCTATTATGTCATCCACAATATGGACACACAGATGCACCATCACGTCAAAGAACGCGGGCGGGAAGTACATCTCAAGCTCATTCAGTATCACAACGATCTCTTCCTGTAGCCTTCGGAGCTGCTTCACACTGATCGACTTTCGAGAGATGATGTCGAAAAAGTTGCAGAGACCAATAAGCGTGTCATGGACGTGCTTGTCCATTATCCATCTAAGGGCAACAGGTAGTATCTGCGTCATCATCACATGACAGTCATGAGACTTCATCCCGCTGAACCTTTTCTTGTCCGTGTCTAGATATTTGCTTATCTTGCCACAGTAACCGGAACTAACTTTGACTCCGGTAAGGCACTTAAAGAATTGATTGATCTCAGCTTGACTTAAGGTGAAGCAAGAAGGGGGGCAATAATCCTCTTTCTTTATTTTCTTGCCCTTCTTCGACTGTGCCTCTGTCTCCGTCTCTGTCTCGTCTGACATTTTACGGGGCGGCATGTGCAGATCTTCCCTGATTTTCAAATCTTGCAAGTCTTTTCTTGCCTTCGGCCCATCCTTGGTCTTATCCGGCATGTTCATCAGTGTTGCGAGCAAGCTCTCAAGGACATTCTTACAGATATGCATTTGATCAAGGCAATAAGGTGTATCGAGTTTGTGCCAGTACTCCAAGTCCCAGAACACAGACCTCGTCTTCCATACCTTCAGCAGCAGCTCCGGCGCCTTTCTCATCGTCTTTCCCGGCGCGGGGCACTCCTTCTAGTTTTCAACAGCTCATCGATTTCGGCACCGCTCCGCTTACGTGGAGGTCCTCAATGCTCAGCGTGACCATTGAATAGATCTCCACGGTTTCTCCACGGGTCGTCCTGTTCAAGCCATCTTCGATGCCCCATGTACACGATTTTCCCAGACCCGCCATCTTTCCTTGACGTTAGCTGCTGAGACGTTGTATCATCCATGCACCGCGTGCATCCGCAATATCCACGGCACACCTGGCCTGCCACATATCCGTAACCGAGATAGTCATGCACTGTCGTGATCAGCGCAGCTCTCATGTTGAAATACTCGCCTTTGCTGGCGTCCCATGTCTTGGACGGTGTTTTCCATAACGTGTCTAACTCCTCTTGAAGTAGCCCCAGATACAAATTAATATTATTTCCTGGTTGTTTCGGCCCTTGAATAAGCATGCTCATGTGGATGTACTTCAATTTCATGCACAACCAAGGGGGAGGTTGTACATCCATACAAACACGGGCCATGTGCTATGGTTGGTGTTCTGGTTGCCAAACGGATTCATGCCATCGGTACACGCGCCGAGCACGATGTTCCTTGCATCACAGTCAAAATACCGATAGAAGTTGTTCAACGCTCTCCACTGGCTTCCATCCTTCACGTGTCTCAGCTTCGGATCATCTCCATCGTCGGGCTTCTTCCTCTCCGTGTGCCAGTGCATTAGCTTTGCTTCCTTGGGATCTACAAAATACCTCTGGAGACGGGGAGTGATCGGTAAGTACCATACAACTTTCTGGGGACATTTCTTCCCGGCCTTCTTGTATCGAGAAGCATTGCACACCGGACAGCTTGTTTTTTCCGTGTGCTCCTTCTGCTAAATTATGCAATCGTTGATGCATGCATGGTATCTAACGTGTGGCAGATCAAGAGGGCACACGATCTTCTTTGCCTCATCAACACTAGTAGGACATAGATTACCCGCGGGAAGAACATCCTTTAGGTACTTGAGATGCTCATCGAGGCTAGTGTCGGTCCATTTGTTTTTAGCTTTCGTCTTCAGGAGTTGGAGCGTGAAACTCAAGCGGGTCACCTCAGGATTGCAACCATCATACAATCGAGTGTTCGAATCTACCACCAGTTGCTCCAGCTTAGCCTCCTCTCTAGAAGCAGCTCTCTCAGTACTCGTCTCCTTGCGAAGCAATGCTTGAACATGAGGGTCCCGCACGATTGAACTTAGTACCGACGAACTCTGCTGCGTGGAGTCCATGTCGTTCTCTCTGCCGCCATGTCCGGCCCCTTCTCCTCCGCCATGTCCAGCCCCTTCTCCGCCGCCATGTCCGGCCTCTTCCCCGCCGCCATTATCGATCATCTCTTCGTCTTGCCCCGTGTCATCATTGCCTGCCCTGTCGGCATCCTCAACATCGTCATCCTCATCTTCAGTTATCAACCGAGTATAGCCATCCATGAAACCAGTCATGAGCAGGTGCGCTTCGACACGACCATCGTCATAGGGGTTGAGCCAAACTATTCCTTTGCATTTTCGACACGGACATAAAACCTCTGTCAGGTTCTTTTCTTTCATGTCCTGCACCGCCGACCGCAACCACCTGTCCACCATCGTTCCACTAACCATCATGAATGTCTGCACAGTAATAATAAAACAAATTGATTATAAAAATGCGTGCATGCATGAAAGTCATACAAAAATTTGGCATGACCTTCCCTAAAAATAGGACATATATGGATCTAGAGTTTGCCCGGAATTCACCGAAACGGAAATAAATCGACATTTCAGCAAAACATAGGCAACTCAAAAGCACAATTTGGCGTCAACTCATGCCACACACACAATTTTCACAAACATATCACACACACATAAACATATTTCCATTTTGCAAAAGCATGAAATTTTCATCACCTCTATCTCGAGATCGAGCACACGGTGGAGATGATGTTGTAGGGAGATCAAAAGTGCATAAAGCTCTTCTTGACAAAGATAGATCTAGTTAGGGGGCAAATAGGTCACTTAACTAAATCCTACATCTACCTAGCTACCTAATTTGGGAGGAGACAACTTCAACTAGTGGAGGGGAAGGAAAAAGAGAAAGGAGATGCATTAATGGAGGTGGTGTAGTTAGGTAGGAGTAATGAAGAGAGAGAAAGGTAGATAGAAGAGAGAGAGTAATGGGGGAGAAGTATTGAGGAAGAAGAAGAGTGAGAGTGGGAGCATGTGGGAGGTAGGGGAAAGGGAAGAGAGGAGGGGAAGGGGGAGGGACGGGTGGGGAAAAGGTGGTGGGTTGGTGCGGATTAGCAGTAGCGCGGGAGTTAAAACACGCTGCTGCTAAGGAAGTAGCAGCAGCGCGCTTTGGGCAACGGTGCTACTGCTAACCGGGACCAAAAAGTGTGCCAATTTGAAATTGAGCAGCAGCGACCTCAGAAAAAGTGTGCTACTACTACATTCATAGCAGTAGCGCGGCTCGCGGCACCGCGCTGCTGCTAAATGGAGTTTGGTGGACACCGCCGGTCGATATTTGTAGCAGCGCGGTTTACACCGAGCGCGCTACTGCTAAAAACTTGTCAGTAGCGAGTTTCCCGCACACACGCTACTACTAATTAGCAGCAGCGCTCCTTTTTGAGCCGCGCTGCAGCTAAGATTCTGTGTATAGGCTTTTCCCTAGTAGTGTGACGCTTTAAGCCGGCTGGGATCTCAGCGTAAGCCAGTGCCGCCTAATACTTTCTTGGATATTTTGCATAACCCTTCTGTCAAGCTACCTACAGAGGAAGATTTGGCTGTTCCTGACCCTAAAGCACAGTTGGTGGCGGCTCTTCATATCATTCCAGATTGGACGGTGCCATATCTGGCTTATATGACACGGGGCGAGTTGCCTGAGGATGAAACCTTGGCCAGGCAGATAACCCGGCGGTCTAAGTCTATGACGATTATCAATGGCGAATTGCATCATTGCAGTGTTTCAGGGGCTTTTCAGCGTTGCATCTCTCCTGAAGAAGGCCAAGAAATTCTCCGTGAGATTCATGAAGGAGATTGTGGTCATCACGCCGGGTCAAAATCTCTCGTGGCTAAGGCTTTTCGTCATGGGTTTTATTGGTTGTCGGCTCATGCTGACGCAGAGGATCTGGTCAGTAAGTGTGACGGTTGTCAGAAGTTCTCAAGATGGGCTCATGTGCCGGCTCAAGAGTTGAGGATGATTCCAATTACTTTGCCGTTCGCAGTCTGGGGGCTTGACATGGTTGGGCCTTTCAAGAGATCCAAAGATAAAAAGACTCACCTCTTGGTGGCAGTTGATAAGTTCACAAAGTGGGTCGAGGTAGAGCCGGTCAGTAAGTGTGATGCAGCCACAGCGGTTCAATTCATGAAGAAGGTGATATTTCGTTTTGGTTTTCCACACAGCATTATAACTGACAATGGCACTAATCTATCTAAAGGCGCCATGGAGGAATTCTGTCAACGTGAGCATATCCGGCTTGATGTTTCATCAGTGGCTCACCCTCAGTCCAATGGTCAAGCCGAAAGAGCCAATCAGGAGATCCTGAAAGGCATTAAGCCCCGGCTTTTTGTCCCCTTGCAACGGACGCCGGGTTGTTGGGTCGAGGAGTTACCTTCTGTGTTATGGAACATCAACACTACTCCTAACAGATCTATGGGTTATACGCCTTTCTTCATGGTCTACGGAGCTGAGGTGGTTCTCCCTAGTGACATCCGTCATGATTCACCTCGTGTGGCGGCTTATGTCAAGGAATACAATGAACAGGCGCGCCAGGATGCTCTTGATTTGTTAGATGAACATCGGGACTTGGCAGCAGCTCGTTCGGCGATTTATCAACAAGACTTGCGCCGTTATCACAGCCGCCGAGTTAAGCCTAGATCCTTTCAGGAAGGGGATTTAGTGCTCCGGCTCATCCAGGATCAAACTGATGCTCACAAGTTATCCCCACCTTGGGAAGGGCCATTTGTGGTCAGCAAGAACTTGAACAATAGGTCATATTACCTTATTGACGTTCGAGAGCACAAAGACTCACGTAAGTCGGAGGAAGAGACCCGGAGGCCGTGGAATATTGCTCATCTCCGGCCCTACTACACTTGAGCCATAGGCTCCACTGATGTATATATTTTGCCAATGTATATATTATGATAAATAATAAAGCAGGACCTCTGTCCTTTTTCCCTTCTCACAAGGTAAATTTATCATTATCATTGTCATCATTTTATCACATGATCACTCGGGGGCGGGTCATATTTGATCCGGCTCAGCCCGTTCTGATCCGGCTTACGATCGTATTCGAATCTAGCTGTTCAAAATTATGATCACTAGGGGGCTTGCTGTTCAAACATAGGTCGTATTCGAACCAAAAAGAACATAGTTGTCGATACCCTTTTGATTGGCACACTGCCGAGCTCACTTGGGGGCTTCTTGATCGTATTCAAATCATAGCTTAACCCCATCTGGGAACCGACTTTGATCGTATTCGAATCAGAGTTGTTAAAAAACTCTCAAGGTCATTAGGGGGCTTCTTGTTCAAACATAGGTCGTATTCGAACCAAAGAGAACACAGCTGTCGGTACCCTCTTGATCGGCGCAATGCCAAAGCCATTGGGGGCTACATGATCGTATTCGAATCCTAGTTTAAACCCCTCTGGGACGGTTCACTGATCGTATTCGAATCAGTAGTCTTGCCATTGTTACTTCTCTTTTTGGTTTAAGTTCTCTTTGGAAGCCCCATTATTTGATTTAAGATTTTTCCTGAGGCTTACAACTATAAATATGATGTCTGTAGGCCGGTTCAATATCGACTGATGAGTTGCCGACCCATAAGCATCATTGTACTTTCCGGGTATCCAAATATTGGATCTTCATCCTTACCGGCCGGGTCATATGAACCATTGGTGCAAGTTGTGATATTTTATCATAGTTGTGTTTTTATCAACCAGATAATCTATGATTATTTTGATAACCTTTTGACCTGCCTAGCAGTTTATTTGAAGGACAGTTTTTCAAAAAAATGATCAACTGTGTGCACGAATACAGCAAGGCGGCTTAAGGATGTTAAGCATCAAAACATGCACGATGTTATGGCCACAACAGAGCTATCTCTATCCTATTACATGACTCATTAAGTCCAAATAGTTTGCATTGTTTTTTACACCAAGTAATGAGCCGCCATGACAGATTCACCTTTAGGATTGGCCGGAAGCGTCCGGGTTAGCCCTCTCCGCGCTTGCGCTCTGCTCCTTTTCCTGGAAGGTTGATGATGACCAGTCAATGTTGTTTAAAGCTTCAAATTCTGCCTCATCATCAACAAGATCGGTCGGGTCAACTTCAGGAGCAAAGGTATGCTTACGAATTGGGGGAACCAGACTAGTCACATCATATTGAGGTGTCGGAATTCTTTTATTTTGTTCATCATAACCCGCCTGGTACTTGGTAAGATCTACTTCAGTAGCTATGAGAGTCGCCACGGGGCGTATCTCTTTGACACAGGCAAGAAAATCCGCATCCTCAAACGGCGTGCCGTCTTCCTTAAGACTTGGGTAACCAATGGTGATATCCTCCGGATCTAGTTCAGGTAGCCAGGCCTTAGCCCGGATTAGAGCATTTATTGCTCCGGCTCTTACAGCTGACCGTCTCAATTCATTGATCCGTTGCGGAAGGACTGAAAGCTTACTCAAGACCCGTGGTAGGAGGGTTGGAATCTCTAAACCGGTGAGGACTCATATTGACAAATCGGATTGTACACAAAAAGATCGTTGATGATCAATGTATTTTTAATACATTGAATTAAGTCTATTTTTACATGCTGACACATAGCAGTAGCGCTTCTTTGTGAAAGGCGCTGCTGCTAGGTAGTTTAGCAGTAGCGTCTTTCTCTATAGCGCGCTACTGCTAAGCCATTCCATCTCCCCCCCTCTCCTCTATCCGATCCACTCCACACTCAAAGACTCACTGGATCCCCTCTCAACCCCCCGCGCCGGTCCTCCCCCGTCGCCCCTCCTCCCTCTGTGCCACCGTCACCTCCTCCTCCTTGCTGGATTCGGTACCGGCCTCCTCCGTCCTCCCTCCACTTGCCACTGGTCGGCCCCTCCTCGCTTCGCCTTCCTCCTTCGTCCTCCCTCCACTGGCCGCCGGCCGGCCCCTCCTCTTGCTCCGCCTTCCTCCTCCGCCCTCCCTCCACTGGCCGCCGGCTGGCCCCTCCTCGCTCCGCCTTCCTCCTCCGTCCTACTCTCTTCTCCCTCCTCAAGTCGTCCCTCCTTCTCCCTCCTTCCTGCTACATTTTGATTTAGTAGGCTAGTTCATATGCAACATTTTGATTTAGTTGATTTAGTAGGCTAGTTGATTTAGTTGATTTAGAACATTTTGATTTAGTTGATTTAGTAGGCTAGTTCATTTAGTTTATTTAGTATGCACCATTTTATTGTTATTTTTTCTGTACATGGATAGGTAGTTGCTTTTGTTTTTTAATAAGTTACTTTTTGGAAAAATGTAGGTGGTACCTTGTCATCTAATATGTTACTAGATCTTAGGATTATAATTGTCCATCAAATTGCTTCTCGCGGAAGAACCAAAAATATCACATGCTACTGTTTTTCTTTCCTGTGAAGTGGATCGTTAATCCTTTGCTCATATTGCTTTAGGAAAAATGGTGCCACCACCACTATGTCGACTATGCAAGTCAAGGTGCGCTAGCAGCCTTGCAACTGGCAAGCTGTTCGGCATCTACTTCTAGCCAAGTTTTCGTCATGCGGCGGTAAGAAATTAGATGAAATGTAATAACTATTTTATTTTTAGTGTTGGCATTACTGCATTGTGTCATTTTGCTTATTTTACACAGATCGTCCCATGCAATGTGAGGTTGAAATTCAACAAGCTGACAGGAGACACTGTGACATTTGCGGCTCCTGGGGGGGCGTACACTATGGAGGTCGAGAAAGGAGGCAATATGTCACAGATTGGAGGAGATGGATGGTCCCGTTTCGTCGCACGCATGCGTCTTACTGGTGGTGAGTTGATCAGCTTCTCCTTCAGAGCAGAAAGACCCAAGCTGGCTGTCATTTATCTCAACCTGGTGGAAGATGATGAAGATGACGAAGATGATGAAGATAATGAGGACCCACTCGATGAAGATGATGAGGACCCACTTCATGAAGCCATCGTAGATCAAAGAACAAGGCTGAGTGAGGAGGAGGTGTCCAACCTGTGGGACATAATTCCGCCATGTGCTGACTTTGTCGGGGTGCCATTCATAACCCACCTGACAAATACCATGGTTGATCGACATGATATGGTATGTTATACTTACAAATGCAAATTATCCGATGAAATACTTAGTGTACAGTCAATGATATGGTATGTTGTGTGGAATCTAGTCGATGATATGTTTTAGTGTAGAGTTCGATCACATGCTTATTAGTGTAGAATCTAAGGAAACTATTAATAGTGTAGATAATCCATATGTACTTATTTGCGAGGCTATTTATTAATTGATATGTTTTTCTTATTCAGAAATTGGCAAAGAGCATATCTGTGAGTTATGGTATCGAGCCTGATGAAGAAGGCTCAGCTGGACTACGCCTTACTGCAAGGGGCTCCGTCACAACCTGTACTTACCGCGTGGACACGGACGGTCGCACACACTTAAACTCGGTTGGGTGGAAGAAATTCCTCGATGGCAAGAATCTTCGTGTTGAACAGGCCATTCTAATTACTATCAGGAACACCAACCACCTAGGCTTGAGGATGATGATTGTCTTTGATATCATCTAGAACTACATATGTGTATGTGTGGCTATATAATCTAGAACTACATATGATGATCGTCGTCGATATCATCTAGAACTACATATGATGATCGCCGTTGATATGACCTTGTATGCTTGAGGATGCATGTTGACTATGCATGAAATTTTTATCTAGTACTCCCTTCGTTCCGAATTACTCGTCGCGGTTTGAACTAAAACCACGACGAGTAGTTTGGAACGAAGGGAGTACTACCCAGTAATGGTTTATGAATTTGATATCTAGTAGCGGTACCTAGTATCTAGTATCTGAAAGGGAAACTGAAAGGGCAATGGGTACGGGGGGGAAATGATGGAAGATATAGCAGTAGCGAGGGACTGCGAAATCGCTACAGCTAAGTAATAGTAGCGCGTTCGGCAAAAGCGTTGCTGATATCGTCGACAGTAATAGCGTGGGTATGGACCGCGCTACTACTATAAGTTAGCTGTAGCGCCTTATTAGTAGCGCGGCCACCCGCGCTGCTGCTAGCCTCAAAACCTGCGCTACTACTAGGGTTTTCCCTAGTACTGTGGCCGCATGGGACAAAAGAATCAAGTAGGCAGAGACAAGCAGAGATGTAGGCCATGTTTGTAGGTGTGGCATTGATTAGCGAGGACCTCCTTTCTGAGCTGATTTCCGTTTTCAGTGACATAAAAATGACGAGTAGAAGCAATTTCCGCAAGGTGCATGATACAAGAAGAAATGGATGGAGAGGCAACTGAAAAAAAAGAAACCCCATGGATGGGAACCGAGTTTTTTTCCCCTGGGGCGTCCTAGGGTTCCCAACTTCCTCTCGATGGCGCGTCAGCGAGAGTTCCAATCTACCCCCCCCCCCCCCCAAAAAAGCTTGATTCCTCATGTTGAATCCTCCTGATCTATTCGGGATCGGGTTCCTGTGAGTCCAACTTCTAGTTCGCGGCACCTGCATGGCTGAGAAGGGGAAGGATACAAGGGAAGGTGGGCCGCTTGGCGGCGGCGGCGGGGATGGAGATCGTTTTGAGGCGAATCTGGAGAGCAAGTTTGAGGGCCTGAATCTGCATGGGGAAGAGGAGGAGTTGGATCTGTCTGGTGAGGTGGAGGAACTATTGGAGGAAATCAGATGGATTGGAGTTTTTAGGGTTCATACCCAGAGGCCGTTCTCACATGTCGCTCTGTTCAAGGACATACGCAATGCTTGGGCGTCCGCAAAGGACATGATCTTCAAAACCATGGGTGATAATTGCTTTCTTGTGTAGTTTTTGTGCCTTGGTGATTGGAACAGAGTTATGAACGGCGGTCCTTGGTTGTTCCGTCGAGATGCAGTGGTGATTGAAGAGTATGATGGGCTAACTAATGTCCATGAGTATAATCTAGACCGTATCCTAGTTTGTGCAAGGATCATGGGGATCCCTGATGGACTTATGCAGAACTCAAGTTTGGCTGAAAAGATCGCTAAGAAAGTTGGTGGGAACCCTATTAAGGTGTTTGTGAGTGAAGGACGTCTGAATCCGGCTAAGTATCATCGAGCGCGTGTCTTCGTGAATCTGGATACCCCATTAGTCCGCTTTATCCCACTAACGCTGAAGGAAAGCAAAAAGATATCCTGTTGAATATGAGAAACTCCCAAAGTTTTGTCACTTTTGTGTTCTTATTGGACATGAAGTTACAGAGTGCGGGGATGGTGTTCATAACCCTGAGGGTTGCGATTGGGGTGACTGGCTGTTGGTGCAGTATGATAATTCAAATAATAGTGGACAGGGAGTACCCCGCGGGGGAGGGAGTATGCGTTCAGGAGGAGTATCTGGAGGTAATAGAAGCGATCTCAGAGACCATGGGAGCCAGGAGCCAATGAATCTGGATCCTGGTAGCATGCTTGCCCCCTGGCTCGTAAGCGTCTGATAAATGGGGATGGTACAGTGGGTACAAATCCGGGAGGAGCTGTGGCACCACCACCCGGTTTTGTTAATAATAAGGTGAACTTAATTGAGAGTGGTACTGTGGAAGCGGTTGACAAAAGTCAAGTGAGTACCCCTGAGAAAGTTCAAGTCCAGAAGAGGCTGAAGTTTGGTGGGACTGAATCCAGCTCAGAACACATCGGCGACCTCCCACGAGGAGGATCGCCGCCAACAATGAAACTCATTAGCTAGAATTGTCGGGGCCTCCTCGGTGCCCCGATAGTTTTGTCGCTTCTGGACATCCAGAGGCGGTACTCTTCGGATGCGTTTTTCCTGTCTGAAACGCACCTGGATGAAACTAAGGCAGAAAGGCTGAAGAGAAGATTAGGCATTGACGAGATGATTTGTGCGCCATGTCTGGATGGAAGAAAGGGTGGGCTGCTTTTGGCCTGGAAGAAGGAGGTGAGGATCTACTCCCGGGCTTCCACCCTGGATTTCATTGACGTATCAGTGGAAGAGACAAATGGGGACATGTGGAGACTGACAGGAATTTACGGAGAACCAAGTTGGGATAATAAAGATCGTACATACCGTCTGCTCCGAGACCTACATGCCCAATCGAGGCTCCCGTGGACTGTTGTTGGAGACTTCAATGAAATATTGTATTCCCATGAGAAGGATGGAGGGCCCCCACGACAACAAGTGCGGTTGAAGGCGTTCCAGGATGCCCTTGCTGATTGTGGTTTGGAGGATCTTGGTTACACTGGTGATCAGTTCACGTGGTTCCGAGGTGGCCTGAAGGAGCGGCTGGATCATGCCATGTTCAACTCTACCTGGATGGAATTACACTCGCTAGCGGGGCTAAGTAATTTGGAGATGGGGAAATCGGACCACAGGCCGGTATGCTTGGATACCGAGTACTTAGCTAATGTGAGTGCTGGTACATCGAAGGTTGATAGGAGATTTGAGGCGAGATGGTTAGCTGAAGATACTGTGGAAGAAATTGTTAAAACAGCCTGGTTGAGAGCAAAACAACAGGGACTAGGGCCTTTCATTAAGGGTGATTTGGATCAGGTCCATGCTGATCTGCACGCATGTTACCGAGAGGTGCTAAAGAAGCCAAAAGCAAGGTTGAGGAAAGCTCAAAGGGAACTCGAGCAGCTGATGCGTGTTCCATTTAATGATGAAGTTAAGATGAAACAGAAGGAGCTCTCTGTTCTCATTGAGAACCTGCTAGATCAGGATGAAGTGTATTGAGCCCAACGTGGTCATGTTAACTGGCTGCGTAGGGGTGACCGTAATACTAAGTACTTTACCCAATTCGCTTCTGCTAGGAGAAGGAAAAACATGATTAAGAAGTTAAGAAATAGTAATAACGGGTGGGTTGAGGGTAATGAGAACCTCAACCCCCTGATTCGTGATTATTTTGGCGGCTTGTTTCACTCTGACTCGCCTAACATTGATCAGAATCTGTTGCATGCTGTAAAACCGCGAGTTACAATTGAGATGAACAGATTTTTGGTCGCGCCATATTCCAGGGAAGAGGTGAAAAAGGCGTTGTTCCAGATAGGTGATATGAAGGCCCCAGGTCCTGATGGTCTTCACGCAATCTTCTTTAAAAGATTCTGGCATATTCTTAGAGATGACCTAACTAATGAAGTGCTAGCTGCTATAAACAATAAAAAGGTGCCAACTGGGTGGAATCAGGCCAACATTGTTCTGATCCCTAAAGTAGAAAATCCAGAGGTAATTACCCAGTATAGGCCCATCAGTCTTTGTAATGTTATCTACAAAATTATCTCTAAAATGTTGGCTAATAGACTGAAAAAGATCCTACCTGAAGTGATTTCACCAACACAGAGTGCCTTTGTGCCAGGCAGGCTGATTACAGACAATGTACTGGTTGCATACGAATGCTTCCATGCAACGAAAAGAACACACAGATCTAATGGCTATTGTGCTGTCAAGTTGGATATGTTAAAGGCATACGACCGAGTTGAATGGGGCTTTCTACAACAGATGATGATCAAGATGGGGTTTGACCCAAGATGGGTGGAGTTGATAATGGAATGTATGTCCACTGTTAGCTATAAAGTCAGATTTAATGACACAGAAACTGAAGAGTTTCTACCAACCAGGGGCTTGAGGCAGGGGGATCCCCTGTCCCCCTATCTGTTCTTGCTCTGTTCTGAGGGTTTGTCTAGCTTGCTTGCCCATGAGGAGGAGATCGGTGGGATTGAAGGTATACTTGTATGCAGAAATGCGCCATCTATCTCCCACCTTTTATTTGCTGATGACTCGTTGATCTTGATGAGAGCTAATCCTCATAATGCCACTACTCTGAAAAGAGTACTAGACACCTATTGCAACAGCTCCGGGCAAAGGGTGAGTACAGCAAAATCCAGTGTTTATTTTAGTCCAAATACTAATGTCAGTGTCAGGGAAGATGTATGCAGGGAACTTGATATATTGACCGAGGCCCTCTCTGACAAGTACCTTGGGCTGCCAACAATGGTTGGTGTAGACCACAGTGATTGTTTCCAACATCTTATTGACAGGATCTGCCAATGTCTGAAAGGTTGGAAAGAAAAATTTATATCTGTGCAAGGGAAGGAGATATTGTTGAAATCAGTTGCGCACGCGATTCCGTCTTATGCTATGTTCGTATTTAAGTTACCAAAAGGTGTCTGCAAGGCTATCACTGATGAAATTGCAGGATTTTGGTGGGGAGATTATGAAGAAAAGAAAAAAAATGCATTGGTAAACATGGTGGAAGATGTGTGTTCCGAAGAGAAAGGGGGGTATGGGGTTTAGAGACCTTCACAGTTTCAACCTTGCTATGTTAGCAAAACAGTGATGGCGACTACTCCAGAACCCTGAATCTCTTTGCGCACGTGTCCTTAATGCCAAGTACTATCCAAATGGAGATATTCTAAGTGCAGGTCCGAAAAAGGGCTCTTCTTATACATGGCAAAGTATTGTAGCAGGAATCCAAACTTTTAAAAGGGGTTGTATTTGGCGGGTGGGGACGGGCGCTAAGATTAATATCTGGCATGATCCCTGGATACCTACAAGCGAAACGAGGAAAGTTATAACCCCTAGAGGAGCTACTATGATTGACAGAGTGGAAGATTTGATCGATCCCTACTCTGGGCAGTGGGATGAGGATCTTCTTCGCCTTGTTTTCTCCCCTGTAGATGTCCAACGAATACTTCTTATCCCCTTACGGATTGAAGTGATGGAGGATTTCGTCGCCTGGAATGCTACACGCTCAGGGTCATTTACAGTAAGATCGGCCTATCATGTGGAGTTTGAGCATCAATATGGACGCCATTGGCAGTACCCGGATGGGCAGGGAAGCATCAGTATAAATCCCATCTGGAAATTAGTATGGAGCCTTGCTATCCCTGGCAAAGTAAAAACACTTCGTTTGGAAATGTCTAAAAGGTGTACTGCCCTGTTTGGGTATTCTTGCTGGGCGTCACATCCCTACGTCCGCACAGTGTCCGGTTTGTAAGGTTGGGGTAGAGGATATCCAACATTGCCTTTTCAGCTGCCAGAGAGCGATGATGATTTGGGAAGAGCTTGGACTAGCAGAAGATATTAAGAAAGCTATCGCCGAAGACCGGTCGGGTTTGATAACGCTGGAAATACTGCAAAGAGCCCAAGATAGTGCGGACGAATTGCCAAAAGCAGAATTATGTGCAGTTGCAGCGTGGTATATTTGGTGGCAGAGACGACAGCTTGTTAAGGGAGAAAGTATAACGTCCCCGGATCGTACTGCTACTACTATCAAGGTATTGTGTACAAACTTCTTTCGAGCATCAAAACCTAATATACCAGATAGAAAACGAGAGCATATGTGGAGGAAACCACCTAGAGGATGGGTGAAGGTCAACGTTGATGCCTCGTTCAGTGCTGAAACTATGTCAGATGCAGTGGGCGCGATTGCTCGAGATGACAGAGGAGAGTTCATTGCAGCCGCAGCGTGGTTCATACCACATGTGATCACTGCCGAATCAGCGAAAATACAAGCCATCAGGAACGGGGCTTGGCTAGCGCAACACATTGGCTATAACTCTCTCATCTTGGAGTCAGATAACCTAAATGCTGTACAGGCTTTTGACAAACAAGAGACATACAATGGTAATGATGCAGCCGTGGTGATGGACGGCAAGCAGACTTGTACCGATTTTGCAGCAGTTTCCTACCTTCACTGCTTTAGGGAAGCGAACGAGGTTGCTGATCTTTTAGCAAAGCATTCTTCCCTTAGTAGATCCTCTCATCTTTGGGAAGATTCTACTCCTGACTTTATTTCTCAAGCTATTGTAAACGACTTGTCCATTATTTGAGAAATAAAGTTGATTTGCTGTCAAAAAAAGAAGAAGAAATGGATGGACACTCAAAGGAAAAAAAATGATGGGCATGGCATTTGGCATGGCACCTGAAAAGCGAGAACGGATAGAAATGAGGACAACAGGGTTCATCGGCACTAGTACCAAAGTAGACAAGAGCTTAATTCCAATGGCAATCCTTATGAATCTCCACTATTTAAAAAGAACGTAAAGTTTTCATTTCCTCTTTCTTTCCATCATCCCTTCGTCCAACCTTCTCTATATGATGATCAATCAACTTAATTTGCTCATCTTTTGAACCAATTCCACCATAATTTACTTACCAAATTTCTGATCAAAATATAAGGCAATTAACGGGCAGAAAAAGAAACGTAAAGTTTTCATTTCACCTTTCTTCCCACCACTCTTTCGTCCAACCTTCCCTATATGATAATAAATCAACTTAATTTACTTACCTTCTGAACCAATTTCATTTTAATTTATTTAGCAAACTTCTGATCAAAATATCATGCAATTGGCAGGCAAAATTTGATGAACATTTATTTACACAATCGTATTATTATGAACAGTGAAATACAAGCTAACATACTAGAATATTTATATGTCGTTGCAACACAGGGGCATTGTTCTAGTTTGAAATTAAGTTTTTGTATCCCCTGAACGACGGTTTTGACTACCGGGGACCACATATTTCAACCTGTGTGCTACCTTTTGCAGCCGACTAGAGTTTCTAGGCTAAGTTTGTGAGCACGTTTTTTTTTTCAAACCAAAGTAATTTGAAATTTCAGTATACCGATGCATAGGCAATGAATACATGGCCTCCTTTGGTTTGTACGAATCCTATAGGAATTTTATGGGATAGAATCTTCAAAGGAAAAAAAATTCTTATAGAGCCTTTTGGTTTGTAAGAATGGATTCCTATTCCTATGTAGGATAGAAACCAATCCTTCACATTTAAAAAAAAAAATATTAGCCTGAGTTAATGAAAAAATTCATATCCTATGCATCAAATGACATGTCTTTATTGAAATTGAGATGCATGTCACGTCACTTCCAATGATTTTTATATTTCTATCATATGAACTAAAGGAGGTCGTAACTTTTTGAATCAAACTGTACTAGTATTCCGTGCACAGATTCCCGGCTACGTGCTGGTGTTGATAGGTGTAGCTTGTGTCAGCGCGAGATTAGGCCGCAGGAGACTCGTACTGGTACTACGTACTTCTATGTTGTAGCTAGGCAGCTCTGCTCGGGCTTAGGACGCAACCTGTCATTTTGTCTGTAGATGGAATCTTTCCAGCAAGTCGCTGCTCCTGATCGCTGCCAGCTGATTAGCGTAAGGAACTACTACTCGCAGCAGAGTGCAGAGCCGGTAAACTATTGCTTCACGCGTACTCACCGTACTACGTTAGGCTAGGTTACTACGGACTGCTTGAAGTTGATAGTGGTGCTCACTCCTTGGGCCTTCGCTGCGCGGCTGGATTTGAGTCATGCGCACCCCTTCGAAAGGCTTGACTCCCGTACTGCTGTTCTCTGACTCTGCGCTTTGCACAGTACTGTACGTACTAGCATGCTCCCACGTGGATCTCCTCTCCTCTCCTCGGCTCGGCTTTCCGTTTCGAACCGGCATGGAGGGAGGGAGAACGCACTCTGGCGGCCAAAATTACTGTTTTGACCTTATTGAGAAAGTTAATCATAATTTGACCTTGCTTTGCAAATATTTTTTAATCTGACCTTTTGGCATCGCACCAGCAAGAAGGGCGCTATGATCCACTGTATAGCGCCTCAGGTCACGGCGCCATGCAGTTGCCACCGTGGCACAGTTGGACCCACGTCTAAGGTACCACAGCGCCACCGCCGGGGGCGCTATGCCGCTCCAATAGCGCCTGTGCCCAGGGCGCTATGACCGGTTGCACGTCTGATTTCCCTATGTGGTTGTTCGGTCTTGGATCTGCGTGTGCGTGCTGCGTGCATGCATGCACGGCACGGCCGCCATGCATGTGTATCGCACAAACGCAGTACACGTATATTTGGTGTGTGCATACATATCAATGTATCATATATGCATATGTACATGACAACGAGGCTGTGATGGTGTTTGTTGTGGTGTAATGCGAACGAGTGAGCAGTATTATTAACTAAAGAAAAAAAGGAAACAAATTGTGTATCGTTGTCTTCGGAGAAGAAAGGTGATCTCGCCTCCAGCCGGCAGGGCGTTTTCCTCCGCCCGCCGTCCTCCGACGGCTTCTCTCCACCGACGACCTCGGTCGTTGGTGGTGAGGGGGTCATCGGATCCACGTGGGTGTATCATTTTAGGATTTAGTAGCTTAGGATTTTGGGATGTTCGTGGTCTTTCACTTCGGTGATGGCGATGTCAATGCTGAATAAAAAAATATATCCTTCCTCGATGAGGCGAACGACATTGGGGTGGATTTGAAAACTGGTATGTTCAAGTAAGGACGACACGATGGCGACGGCATCCTTGTGGTGGACTTGTGTCCTTAGGCTCCGGCGTTGCGACGGTTTTGCAACAGTGGAGGTGGTCTTCCTTCTCTCGTCGATTCATCGAACACATGGTAGGCATTGGCGGAGCCTCGTGGAGGCCAAAAGGGGTTGCGACCCCCCCTTCCAAAAGTGAATTTTTTGTTCTACTAGTACTAAGCATCGGCCCAGCCTATGAGTAAACAAATTTTTTCCCAGCCCAAATGGAATGACGCGGTGTCAGCCTCTCACGCTCGTATCTCCCTTCCACAAACTGCACTTCCCTTGGTGATTTGCCTCCGTGGCAATTGAAATTCTGGGTCTTCATCCCAAGTCTCAGTTCTCCAAACTTGTTCTTCCGCTTGTGGCTGTTCCGTCGAGGCTCTGATTCCAAGCACGCCCACGCCACCTGCTGCTGCTACATCCAGGAATGGCTGCTTCTGTACGGCACCTATGTTGATGCCCTTCGTGCTGCTGCTGTGCTGCGTGCGGCGTGCCACGGATCATCGTTTGCGGCTTGCTGCTGCATCCGTATGCCACTGCTGCATCTCCACGACTCAATGGGACGACAGTCTATGAGCTGAACAGTGAAGTGCTACCGAAGGACTAAAGGAGCAAAAGAACAGTAGGTTTCAAATTCAGCTCCATAGAGTTGATTCAGAGCTGTTTAGATTGTGTGTAAATTGTGATAGCCTTCTAAACTTGATGCACCATGTTCTGATTGCCATGTTCATGCAAACTTGATTTAGATGAACTAACTCAGTCATGTTTTTGATTGTATCAATGAAAGAAACTTGATTTGCAACATAACAAACGACATTTAAATTTTAGTTTTAGTTAAGAGAACAGCAGACTATTCAGTCCTTTGTCAAAAGAAAAAGAGATGAAGAGACTGTTGATTGTGTGTTCATACATATTTTGCTTTTAGTTTTGAGTTGACCCCCCCTTGATTGTTTGTCACGCTCCGCCACTGGGCGTGACTGGTGGAGTCGCCGTGAATAGGGAGGCCGTGGCCGACCGGAGGCAAAGAAGGAGCCCGACCTCTTGACGTGATCGCCTTCTTCCTTGGGTCTTCGCCCGTGCACCGTCCGGCCCGGTGGAGGTGGTCTTCCTCCTCCCGCCCGCGGCCTTGACGGGGGGAACTAGAGCATAGCCTAAATAGGGAGGTGTAACGTCGGCTGCGCCCCCTTGGACGAGTTGGTTCTCCTGCCGCTTCCTCTTCATGGCGGCGGCGAAAGGAGTTTGGGCGGCACCGGCACGAACGGCCGCGGGAGGCACGGGAGGACGGAGCGGCGGCATTAGAGGTGGCGGCGGTGCATGCCGGATGGCGATTGCGGGTACTCCATTCGGCCGGTTTCCGGCGCCGCGAGGCCGGACGGCAAGGTCAGAAGTGAGATTTTAGACGGAGGCGACACGGGATGCAGGAACTGAAGCAAGCGGAAGTTAGTTTGCGCCGAGCGAAAAGGGGATCCGGGAAAAAACAAAACAATTCTTGTAGATATAGTGAAAATGGGCTGGGGTTTGATCCTAAAAAAATATCCGAAACGGGCGAATATATGGGATCTATTCAGGCCAGCAAAACCGCCGCCGTCTCGTAAATCAGCGGTTATTTTGCCGGATGACCCAGTTTACGGGATCGACTGGAGATACTCTTAGGTCGCGCTGGTAGTTACGGTTGTGTGCTTCTCAATGAACCTGTTGTAATTGAGCCTGCCGAGAGTCTATTCACGAGGTAGTAGCTATATATAACTACTCCCTCCGTCCATGAATAAGCGTACGTCTACGTTTTATTCTAAGTTAAAGTTTTAAAATTATAATCAACTTTATAGAAAATAGTAGTAGCATATATGACATCAAATTGGTATATTAGGAAAGTACATTTGAAAACTAATCTAGTGATACTACTTTAGAGCAACTCCAACGTAGCGATCCATTTCATCCGTTTGCGTTCGTCTGCGTCCACCTAAGGAAAAATAAGTGCCCAACGCAGCGACCTATTCTTATTTTGTGTTTGTTTTATGTCCGCTTGGACCCATTTCCGTCCTAAATTTGGATCACGTTGAGGTCGGCGAGGACACAAAGCGGATGTTTTTTGTGTCCTTTGCCTCCGCCTTCGTCCTGCATGCGATTGCTGGCCCATCTGTCATGCAAACAAGAGGGGTCCACCACCCATCCCATCCCCGCTGCATGCGAACCACCGACGATCTCATTCAGTTTCACCCGGTCAGGTAGCAAGGAGGGGCCGCCGCCGCCACCACCGCCCGCCGCTTGCCGGCTGCCGAGCTGCTGCTGTAGCAGGCGGGCTGGGGTGGCGTCGCCACTGCGGAGGCGGGGGAGACCGTCAGGGGGGTATCGCATGCTCGCAGCAAAATGGGACCAGCAAGGGACGGGCGCGGCGAGTGTGGGGCGGGCGGCGGAGAGCTGCGGGATGGGTGCGGGGCGAGCGCGAAGGCAAACTCGCGGGCACGGGGGGCGGGCGAGCTACGGGGCAAGGCGGCACGAGAGCTCGTCATTAGGTGTTCGGCTGAATGCCAACGTGGACATGCACAAAATGGGTCTGCATCCCGTTGGGCGCACCGGTCGACCCAAACAAGAAAACGGACACAAACGAACAGACGGGCGACCCAAATGAACAAAAAGCAGACAAAATCGGTGTCCATTTGGGTCGGCCCATTGAAGTTGCTCTTAATGCCATAAATACTGCTACATTTTCCTATGAAATTAGTGAAAATATTAATTTTTTGATTTAGAACAAAAGTTAGATATACGTTTATTCGCGGACTGAGGGAGTACGATGACTAGCTCTGACGTTTATAGCTAGGTTAGTCTGGACCATCGAGAACAGTACACTAATGAACTACCGTCGGTAGCCATACATACAAGTGCAAAGCAGATCAACCGGTCGATCTAGCAGCGAGTGTGCATGTACGTAAGGGCCGATTACGGCTAGTTAAGGCAACCGGGCATAGCGCCCTGACCACAAGCGCTATTGTAGCTTCATAGCGCCCTCGACTATAAGGCGCTATGGTGCCCAGCCTGGGCCCGACGCTGCCGCGCTGGGAAAAGCATGGCGCCATGAACCGCGGCGCGATACGATGAAGCATAGCGCCATTCGGACAGGCGCGATACAAAGAGGTCAGATTCGAAAATCTTTACAAAGTAGGGTCAAATCATGATTAACTTTCTCAAAGAGGTCAAAACAGTGATTTTGTCCCACTCTGGCTTCACAGGCGCGCAGGCCGTTCATGCTTCTTCGTGCCCGTGACTTCAGATTGCGGCGCTGCTACGGGCACCCGGGATGCTGTACCCACGACACGAAGAATTCTTTGCCTCAGCTCGATGACAGGTGAGATTTTTTTTCCCGTGTTAGTCAAAGCCGAGCTTACATACAAGGCATAAACGTAGTGATTTTGCTTATGTTGCAGGTTTTCACTCGGTCCGTGCCTCACCTGCTCATCACATGCACCTATGCATTAGTTTTTTTTTTTTTTGAAGGAAAGGGGTTGCTCCCCTGCCCCATTTTATAGAATGAAGCAGACAGCACCAGACATCAGTTTTACAAAGTATCATCCGACTACTACATAGCAGCTAATTCAACGATAAAAGCCTAAAGCCAATATAAAGTTTAGAGGCTAGAAGCATAAACGGAGTCTTTTACTTATTACATAGCGCCAACAGAAATGAGAAACGAAGGAGAACGACAGGAAAGATCCTTCAGGAGTGATCCATCATCTCCAACGCCCAGCCTTTCAGTTGGTCTCTCCCAGCATCATCTTCGTGCGATCCGGAGGAGTTCCCCACGCCGTTTGTCCAGCAGCAGGATGCATCGTAGCAGTAGAGTCGCCTGCCCATCGTCGGAGAGAACTTTTCATTGGTGTAAAAAGCAGCTTAGTTTTGCAAGAATGCACTTCACACTTCTTCATTTGCGTCCCTGAAAGCAAAACTCATTTCTTAGTCTCCACAGGCTCCACAAGGCAGCAGTTGTCACCATAGGCTCATCACATGCACCTATGCATTAGTGCATTACAGCTTACGCAAACCTCGTAGTACCTTGGTGCTGTGAACAACGTAGCATCCACGTACGCCGTGGTTCCATGAGCTTTCGGTCGACGAGACACAATCACGTAACACTACTGTCACCCTACCTAGCGAAGCAAAGACCCTACGATTATCGGTCCAATCAGGGCGACGTCGCGTGTGTGGGTCTAGCGATGTTCGGCGCTAACTAGCCGTTCGTTCGGGCTCGTTTCGTCCCCCCGACACGTTGGCTTTGCTCTCCGGTCCGGTCGCGATCCACGAGCTCCTCTCCGGTGTGGCGCGCCAACCCAAATCATTTTTCGCCAAGATAAAACGCGGGGCCTGCTCCGTGCCGCTGGTGTCCGTCCAACATGTGGGCGGGATACGACGAATGGATGTGGCGCTTCGTGTCGCCCGCACACACTGTACTTCGTGCACTGTACGCGACGTATGGTGGTAGGGGTAGGCCTAGTGGTAGTACTAGTAGTTGCCGGGGCCATGGCCATGGGCAGCAGCTAATCAACCATTAGTTGATTAACTTGTGGAGTGTAGTGACCACAAGAGAGTGCAGCAAACCTGTCACCAAAAAGTGTCTTCTTTTTTCTTCCCATAAAAAATGTCTGTTCTTTTTCTTTGAATGAAACATTATTATCTCCCCTGCCCATCTTTCCGCGCTAAGAGCATCTCCAACAGTCGCCCCAAACGACGCGCGCGCGGTAAACGCAGCTTTTAACGCGCGCGGGGCGGTTTGCCGCGCTCCAGCGGCCGCGGAAAACAAGCGCGCGCGGGAACCGTTTGCACGCGCGCGCGAAAAGGCGCCAGCTCGCGCGCAAGATTTGGCGCGCCGCTTCGCGCGCGCCTATAAAAGCTGCGCGCGCCACGCGCCTTCTCCACACACATCTCTTCCCCTCTCCCTCTCCCTCTCTGCCACGCGCCGCTCCAGCGCCCCGCCACCGACGCGCTGCCATGCCGCCGCGCCACCGAGGAGCGTCCGGCTACCGCGGCGTCCGCCTGCGGCCCAACGGCAGCTACACCGCGGAGATACGCTCCGGCGAACTCCGGCTCGCCCTCGGCACGTACGGGACGGCGCGACAGGCCGCCCGCGCGTACGACGCGGCGGCGTGGCGCCTAGGCCGGCCGCGCGGCCAGATAAACTTCCAAGATGTGTACACGCTCGAGCAAGTGCTCAACCTCGCCCCTCTGCCTCGTCTGAACACGGCGGAAGACCGTGCGGAGCACGCCGAGCGGCAACGCCGCCTCCTCGTCGCCCAGGAGGACGAGAGGGTCATGGCGGACTGGCGCCAGCGCCACCCGGAGGACGTCGCCTACGAGCAAGCCTACTGGGCAAGGCGCCGTGTCGTGGATTTGTCACGGCAGATGTCCTAGTAAAAGGACTTAGTCATGGAGCCATCGCTACGGGTTTACTTGAAGGGGTTAAAGCGGACACAAAGACACGAGGGTTTTATACTAGTTCGGCCCCTTCAATGAAGGAAAAAGCCTACATCTAGTTGTGATGGAATTGATGTGGTCTCGATGGCTAGGGAGCAAATAAGCTTCGCCTAGGCTCGAGTTGTTGGTTGTCTGTCCTGAACCGCCGCCGGGTCGTCCCCTTATATACACGGGTGACGCCCGTCGGCCCATAGAGTCCCAACCGGTTCATACTCGTATGCCGGTTGGTATCTCTCTATTCCTAACTTACAATACAAGTTATACATCAGGCCGGTTTACGGCTACATGTTCTTAAACCGACTACAGGCCTTGGGCCTTTATCTGCTTATACCACTAATGAAGTTAACCCGGCCCAAGTAGGCCGGTTTACGCCTAGTGGTAATATCCCCAACATTAGGCCCCAGATTGATTTGAACTCGGTCATGTCAGTCCTTCACACAATCTTGCGTCTTGGACCTCTTCTGGTAATTGGTAAACCTCCATGTCGTCATCATTTTTGGTTGCTGTAAACCGGCATGACGTCATCAGTTTTGGTTACTGTAAACCGGCATGACGTCATCATGAAATTTATAACGCCCTCTTAATGACAGCTCCTGGATCCGCGCGCTTGACCTAGCTCGGTTGCCTTATAAATAAGACCGAATGGTCATTTCTTTTCTTTCCCCTTCGTCCCTTCTTCTTCTTCTTCCTCACGTCGCCGGCTTTGGAGCTCCGCCACCGCCGTCAACCTCTGCCTCGTCTCGGGCCGCTGCATCAACCTGACCGTACCAGAGTGTTGCGGCACCTTCCCGCATCTTCTCCGTTCCCGGTAAGCTTTCTCTCCTTCTTAACCTAGATCTGTTCTTAGGGTTCCATGTTCATGCTGTGTTCATCGCGCTCATACCTGTTCTCTGATCTTGAATGGATCCGTGAACTCTTGCTGTGCTTAGTAACGATCCCTAAGCCTCCGCTTGCCATTTTTCATCTAAGCCCATAGATCTCCCGCACATATCCGCTCAATGGCTTACTTCCGTTTCTGCCTTTCTCTTCGAAATATTTTCTGTTTTTGCGAGCTTGTTGTAGATCCGTGGCTGTAGCAAGGTTTTGTGAAACTTGTTTCTGCATATCTAGTTATCCATAGCTCCAATTGCTTCTGACGCTTAGGTCAGGCGGTTTAACTTCACCATAGAAAAAATTGCTAAACCGGCGTATATCATTAGTCCCCTGGTTGAACCGCCAGAATCCATATGATGCCATGTCGTAGAAACCCGGTTCATAAGTACTGCCTCCGGTTTATCGTAGTTAAATCAGCACCTTCTTTTATCCAGCGTGTCCTTGAACTGGATCGCCTATTTCTTGTAGATCTCGCCATGGCCAAACAGGTGTATGAGTGCAACTGGGTTCCCTCTCGTGTCACCGAATCACAGTTAGACGATCTAGTCCTGATCGGCGCTTTGGATGGTAAAGATATGATCCACTGGAGGGTTCCTGGAGATGAATGTCCTCCCACGCCCCAGGAAGGAGAGGTCGTGGTCTTCGCAGATCACATGGCCCGGGGCTTCAAACCGCCCGGCTCTAAATTTTATCGGGATGTGTTAGCCAATTTTCAGCTCCGCCCACAGGATATTGGCCCTAACTCTGTCACCAATCTATGTTATTTTCAAGTACTTTCTGAGGCATACCTTCAAGAGGAACCTTCAGTCGAGCTGTTTAGAGATCTCTTTCATCTGAACTGCCGCACTGAATTCACCGATGGTCCTAATACCGAACTGGGCGGTATGGCCATTCAGAAGAGGAAGGAAATCACCTATCCCCACGTCAAACTTCATACTCACCCCAAGGAGTGGAACGCCACTTGGTTTTACTGCAAGGATACATCTCCTGACAATGAAAATCCCTTGCCTGGCTTCCGTCCGGAACGGCTCAGCAACACTCACCCTTTTCCACAAAGGCTAAGTGCCAAGGAGAGAATTAAATATGCTCCTCAACTGTCCAAGCTCCGGGCCTTCATGGCCAACGGTTTAACTGGAATAGACCTTGCACGCTGCTGGATATCATGGAGCATTCTGCCTCTGAGCCGGTGCCCCGGTTTGATGTACGAATACACTGGCAGTGTCGATGACCCACTCCGTCATATCAAAATCCAAGTCTCCGACGACGAAGTCACAGAATCTGTAAAAAAGATGTTGAATGAACCGGAGCACATCTGTGCTCAAACCGGTCTGCTTCCTTACTGCACCACCAACGAACCGCCAGCGGTAAGATTTTAATTGCTCTATTGTTGAACCTGTTACTGCTTTATTTGCCTGATCTTTAATTATTGCTGATCCAGAGTGATAATCCGTTTTGGAGCAAAAAGCTTTCACAAGACAAAGCGAAGAAGGCAGGGCGGCCAACCCGGCCCAAGACCAAGGTTATCAAGAAACCAGCTCGTAAGAGAAAAACCGCCGCTTCATCTGACCCAGCCATTGATGATGATGTGGGTAATCCGGATCTTGAGGTAGAACTTGATTCACTTGGCTTACTTTTTACCCGCCTTATTGATGATGATGCTTGTCAGGATGACGCTGAGGCCAGCAATGCAGGCTTCGTTGAGGTAACTATTCTCTCTTCTGATTCAGAAATCTTGCCTTTGCCAAAATCTCGCCGGGCAAACCGGAAATTTAAATTTTCTCATCCTCTTGCTTATTTGGATCCCAACTTTCTTATGAAGACCCAGCAACACGAAGCTCGCCGCACAACCCGGCACAGTGGCCAGGTAGTTACTTCTGCCGGTTTACCGAACAGTCTGGTTCGAAAATGCCGCTCCGAGGTCTCCGACCTTTTTATTGATTTAAATCCTAAAGCGGGTTTCTTCCGTCAACCTCTTAATCCATCCGACTCCGATTATCAGGTCACTTCTCATTCATCGTCTGGTGAATCGTCGGCCACTCAGCTACCACCTTTGAAAACAGTTGTTGGGTAAGTTAAACTGAACATATGCTTCCAGTATACTGCGTAATGGCTTATGCTTTTCCTTGACTTTTTGTTTTTCTTTCAGGGCTAAACCGAAACCAAGCAAGAAGGCCCGCCTAGATAAAGCGGCTGAAGAAGATGTGGCCCCAGAACATGACCAAGCGCCGGATCGTGAAATGTTTACTTCTGAAGATATCCCCAATGATCCTCCTTTGCAAGACGACGTCATTCCCGAAGAAAGGCTTATTAATACTCCAGCCTCTGCTGAACCGCCTGCCGGCTCCGTCCAGATTGAAAAATCCCACACTCCTGCTGATAAACCGGCCGCGCCAACACAAACCGGCGAGTCCAAAGACGATGATGTTGTGATTACCAGCGTGGGCCGCTCTGAACCCGGGAATCCTGTCACCCTTACCAAGCATACCATCAAAGAAGATTTTTCCGCTTTGAACAAAGGAAAATGGGATGTTGAACTAGAGACATATGCTGCTCTGAGTGCCCAAGATCTTCACTCCGGCTATTTAAACCGGCTTTACACTAGCCGCGACTGCGAAGCTGGCCTGGTCAAAATGATGAGGGATAAATTTGAGGTAACTTACTTCTTTCCTTGCTGCCATTGCCTTCATCCTTGTAGCCCCCAAGGGCCGGTTTGCAACCTTGGTCAAACCGGGACTTGATCTTGATCAAATAGCCATTAGCCCCCAAGTGCCAAGTTGAATACTTGTATTGAGCTTGGGACTTTGCAATCTAGTAATATGCAAAAACTGAAGGTGCATTAGCCCCCAAGTATCAGGCATATAACTTTGTTATGTGGTTGATACTTCAATTTCTTGGATCGCTTGTGTAAAGTTTAAACGCTGTCTGTATGCAGGCTGAGGTGAAAATCAAAGAGGACCGGATTGCCGATTTGCAGGAGGCCTTGAAGACCCAGCAAGCTGAAACAGATAAGTCAAAGCAAGAATTAACCAGCGCCTTGAGCACTGCTGAACGGCTGAAAGAAGGCTTCAAGAAAGAGTGGGCTGACTGGGCCACTGAGAAGGCCGGTTTAACCAAAAGAGCGGAAAATGCTGAAGCTGCCCTTAAACCGGTGGTGGATGAACTGACGGCTATACAGCGGCAAATACACTCCATGACTGCTGCAATCTTTGGTAAGCTCCTTTTAACTTCTGTGATAATTTGAACCTGCTGTAGCGTAAATCCGGTTTGAGACCATTCCAATCTTGTTGTAGGCACACGTATTGGGCACTTAGGAAATGATGTGCGGAAGAAACTGAAAGCTGCCTACACCTTGGTGGAACAATTGTATACCGGAGCCCAACGGATCATCACCGCAGCTTCTCATAACAACCCGGCGCCCTCTTTAATCCAGGACACTCTTAGCAGGTTGTCAATGCTTCCAGCCCGGATTGAGGAGCTAAAAAAATCCGTCGCCCGAACCGGAGCCATTCATGCCTTGATCCGAGCCAAGGCATGGGTGCCAGACTTTGATCCTGTGGAAGCAGCTCAAGGCTATCCCAGCCTGAAAGAAGATGGCTCTGAATTCAACGAAGAGGATTTGAGGGCAATAAACCGGGCAGTGCGCCCTCTGGCTTGCTAGCTAGCTGAAGAGGCAGATTTGACGCATTATCAACCGCAGTATAATGATCAAAACAAGCGAGTGCCTGCCCCAACCGTTGAAGCGGAGAATCTGATCCCTCCAATCCGTAAGCACACTTACGCTCCTGATATTGAACCGTCTTCCCTGATCCATGAAGAGGCTGTTTTCCAAGCTTTAATGGGAATCGACTGGACCACTGTTGATTTCCAGCCAATGGGTAGAGACGAGGAAGCTGAAGCGGCGGAGGATGAGGAGCAGGCTTGAACCGGAAGCCGGTTTGGAGAGCTATTTGTGACATCTCTCCAAAAGAACAATGATCTTGTTTGGGCACCGTGCTGTCTTGTAATAGGATAGTTAAAACTTCTGCCTGGAATATGCCTTCGTGCATAAGTACTGAAACTTTTGTTTGAAAAACTTTAATTCATATTTCCTGCAATCAGAAAAATTTGAACTTCGGTGGCGGTTATACCGCCAGCCGGTTTATGATCTTGATATGTGTATCAGTAATATAACAAATAGATGATACATAAATACCTGCCATGTTTGGGCATGAAGCTGGCTTAGCCAAGCCTGAAGCGGCGGTTTGAGAAACCATTACCGTCAAAAAGGGGGGAGAAAATAGCTCCCGTATAACCGTACTGAACCACTACGAGCCCCCTTGTTACTCCATGATGTTAACAGGGAAAAAGTGAACCGGGCATACTCCTCCGGATTAAAGGGGAATCAAATCCATCGGCTGAACCGGAAAAAAGATGTTTGTCGATATAAAAGAAATCCGACAACAGCAAAGAACAAACAAACCATGAAAATAACATGGAAGCAAAGGCAATGATAAAAACCGTTTGCAAAAATATGCTATACTGAGCTGATCAGATGGTATTACCATGGTCGGACAGGATCAAGGCCCCCAATAGGAGTGACAATGATTCAAGTCAGCCAGGTCCCCAAATGATTCGTGGCATATATGCCAGATTAAGAGGCGTGGCAATGGTTCGGGTTCGACCATGCCCCCAAGTGATTTTGTGGCCTTAGGCCGACCAAGAGGCGTGACTGGTTCAGACTTGACCATGTCCCCAAATGATCTGGTGGCTGTCGCCTATCAAAGGGTGTTCGTTGGTTCGGACACGACCAAGGCCCCCAGTGATATATAAAAAGCAAATGTCAAGGGGTAAACCGGAGGCCGCTTTGAACAGAACCACTCCGTGTAACCTCGCATGATGAGAAAGACAGAGACCCCGCTTTAGCTGAGGCTCTGGTTTAATATATCAAAGATAATATATACATTGTCATGATATGTACATAGATAGAGCCGATGGCTCAAGTATAGTAAGGCCGAAGATGAGCTATGTTCCACGGCCTGTTGGTCTCCTCCTCTGATGTACGTGAGTCTTGATGCTCTCGAATATCAATCAGATAGTATGACCCGTTGTGTAGATTCTTGCTGACCACGAAAGGTCCTTCCCAAGGTGGGGATAACTTGTGCATATCCGTCTGGTCCTGGATTAGTCGAAGCACCAAATCTCCTTCTTGAAAAGTTCTGGTTCTAACCCGGCGACTGTGATAGCGACGAAGATCTTGTTGGTAAATCGCCGAACGGGCAGCAGCTAGATCACGCGCTTCGTCCAATAGGTCCAAAGCGTCTTGCCGTGCTGTCTCATTGCCCGCTTCAACATAAGCTGCCACACGAGGCGAATCGTGCCGGATATCACTAGGGAGAACTGCCTCTGCTCCATAGACCATAAAAATGGTGTGTAGCCTGTGGACCGGTTTGGCGTAGTATTGATACTCCAGAGCACAGATGGTAGCTCCTCAACCCAACATCCCAGTGTCCTTTGCAGTGGGACCACAAGCCGGGGTTTGATGCCTCGCAAGATCTCTTGATTAGCTCGTTCTGCCTGTCCATTGGACTGGGGGTGTGCTACTGATGACACGTCAAGTCGGATGTGCTCACGTTCACAGAACTCCTTCATAGCCCCCTTGGATAAATTGGTACCATTGTCAGTAATGATACTGTGCGGAAAGCCAAACCGGAAAATCACCTTTTTGATGAACTGCACCGCTGTTGCTGCATCGCACTTGCTGACAGGCTCCGCTTCAACCCACTTGGTAAATTTATCAACTGCTACCAAAAGGTGGGTTTTCTTATCCTTGGATCTTTTAAAAGGTCCGACCATATCCAGCCCCCAAGTTGCAAACGGCCATGTTATTGGAATCATCCTCAATTCTTGAGCCGGCACATGCGCACGCCTTGAAAATTTCTGACATCCATCGCACCGTTTAACCAAGTCCTCTGCATCAGCATGTGCTGCCAACCAGTAAAAACCGTGACGAAACGCCTTTGCCACCAAAGACTTTGAACCGGCGTGGTGTCCACAATCCCCTTCATGGATTTCCCTTAAGATTTCACAGCCTTCCTCAGGAGAAACACATCGTTGAAACGCCCCTGATACACTGCAACGATGCAATTCACCATTGAGAATCGTCATGGACTTGGATCGCCGGACTATCTGCCTTGCTAGAATTTCATCTTCTGGCAACTCCCCTCGGGTCATGTATGCAATATAAGGAACCGTCCAATCTGGAATAGCATGTAATGCTGCCACCAATTGAGCCTCCGGGTCAGGAATAGCCAAATCCGCTTCACCTGGGAGCTGGACTGATGGATTGTGCAACACGTCCAAAAAGACATTAGGCGGGACCGGTTTGCGCTGAGAACCCAACCGGCTTAAAGCGTCCGCCGCTTCATTCTTCCGACGGTCCACATGATCCACTTGATAACCCTTGAAGCAACCTGCAATATTATCCACTTCCCGACGATATGCAGCCATGAGCGGGTCCTTAGAATCCCATGTGCCAGACACCTGTTGAGCCACAAGGTCCGAGTCACCGAAACACTTAACCCGGCTTAAGTTCATCTCTTTAGCCATCCGAAGACCATGAAGCAAGGCTTCATACTCAGCTGCATTGTTAGTACAAGGGAACATTAGGCGGAGAACATAACAGGACTTATCACCTCGTGGGGAAGTTAATACAACTCCAGCCCCCGAGCCTTCCAATTGCCTGGATCCATCAAAATGAATAGTCCAATATGTGTGATCCGGCTTCTCCTCTGGCGCTTGTAACTCCGTCCAGTCATTGATGAAATCAACAAGTGCTTGAGACTTCACCGCCGTCCGAGGTACGTACTTCAGTCCGTGTGGCCCAAGCTCTATAGCCCACTTGGCAATCCGGCCAGTCGCCTCCCGGTTCTGTATGATATCACCCAAGGGAGCTGAACTAACCACTGTGATTGGGTGCCCTTGAAAATACTGCTTCAACTTCCGGCTGGCCATGAAGACACCATAGACCAGCTTCTGCCAATGCGGATACCTTTGCTTGGATTCAATAAGCACCTCACTGATATAATAAACCGGTCGCTGAACCGGATATTCCTTGCCTGCCTCCTTGCGTTCCACCACAATAGCCACGCTAACTGCCCGAGCATTAGCTGCTACGTATAATAACAATGGCTCCTTGTCAACCGGAGCTGCGAGAACCAGCGGGTTGGCTAACTGCCGATTCAAGTCCTCAAATGCTTCATCAGCAGCCGGACTCCAGGCGAAATTGTCTGTCTTCCTCAGCATTTGGTACAAAGGGATGGCCTTCTCTCCGAGGCGGCTGATAAACCGGCTCAGTGCAGCGATTCAGCCCGCCAAACGCTGAACATCGTTGATACACTTTGGCTTAGCTGGGGAGGTAATAGCCGTAATCTTCTCCGGGTTAGCTTCAATTCCTCTGTTAGACACCAGGAAACCCAGTAACTTGCCTGCCGGAACACCGAAGACACACTTGGCCGGATTAAGCATCATCTTGTAAACTCGCAAGTTATCAAAGGTCTCCTTCAAATCATCTACCAGCGTCTCCTTCTGTCTTGACTTCACCACAATATCATCCACATAGGCGTGCACATTGCGGACGATCTGTTTATGCAGGCAATTCTATACACACCGTTGATAGGTGGCTTGGGCACTCTTGAGCCCGAAGGGCATAGATACATAGCAGAAGGCTCCAAAGGGAGTAATAAATGTTGTTTTCTCCTAGTCCTTAACCGCCATCTTGATCTGGTGATATCCAAAGTATGCATCCAAAAAACTCAAACGCTCACAACCCGCCGTGGCATCAATGATCTGGTCAATGCGGGGGAGGGCAAAAGGATCTGCCGGACAGGCCTTGTTGAGATCTGTGTAATCCACACACATACGCCAAGTGCCGTTTTTCTTAAGAACCAGCACCGGATTAGCAAGCCACTCTGGATGGAACACCTCAACAATAAAACCAGCTGCTAAAAGCCTGGCCACTTCCTCTCCGATGGCTTTGCGTCTTTCTTCGTTAAACCGGCGGAGAAACTATTTCACCGGTTTGTACTTAGGATCCACATTAAGAGTGTGCTCAGCGAGTTCCCTCGGTACACCTGGCATGTCAGACGGTTTCCATGCAAAAATGTCCCGATTCTCACGGATGAACTCGATGAGCGCGCTTTCCTATTTGGGATCCAGGTTGGCATTGATAGTGAACTGCTTGGACGAATCGCCGGGCACGAAGTCAACAAGCTTGGTCTCAGCTGCCGATTTGAACTTCAGATCTGAATCATGCTCTGTAGTTGGCTTCTTCAAAGAGGTCATATCCGCCGGATCAACATTGTCCTTATAATACTTCAACTCTTCCGTGGCACAGACCGACTCTGCATACGCCGCATAACCTTCCTCACATTCCAAAGAGACCCTACGGCTCCCATGAACCGTTATCGTCCCCTTGTAACCCGGCATCTTGAGCTGTAAGTAGATATAACAAGGCCGCGCCATAAATTTGGCATAAGCGGGCCGCCCAAACAAGGCGTGATACGGGCTCCGGATCTTCACCACCTCAAAGGTTAATTTTTCCGTCCGAGAATCGTGCTCGTCCCCAAAAGCCACATCTAGGGCTATCTTACCAACAGGATATGCAGATTTGCCTGGCACAACACCATGGAACACCGTATTCGACGGTCTGAGATCCTTGTCTGTTAGACCCATGCGCCGGAATGTCTCATAGTATATTATGTTAATACTGCTTCCTCCATCCATGAGTACCTTGGTGAACTTATAGCCCCCCACTTGAGGGTCTACCACTAATGCTAGCTGGCCTGGATTATCAACCCGGGGCGGGTGATCCTCTCTGCTCCACACGATGGGCTGCTCTGACCAGCGTAAGTAACATGGTAAGGCCGGTTCAACAGAATTCACCGCTCGCTTGTGGAGTTTCCGGTCGCGCTTATCCAAGCTAGTTGTGAAAACATGGTATTGCCCATTGCTCAACTGCTTTGGCTAGCTCTGATAACCCGACTGCTGCTGCTGCTGCTGCTGCTGCTGGCCATTCTGATTATTCTGGTTATTGTGACCGCCCTGATTGAAACCTGAACCAGAAGCTCCATCGTGACCCGGTCCGTGTAAACCGGATCCTGAACCGCCGCCTGACCCATGGTCATACCGGAAGGCATTAGAGTTTTTAAACTCCTGCATAATATAACAATCCTTCCAAAGGTGGTTAGCCGGCGACTCCTTCGTCCCGTGCTTTGAGCAAGGCTGATTCAACAAATAATTCAAACGGCTTGCATTAGGATTGGGAGCTCCATTACGATTTGCCGCTTTACCTCTGCGCCGCTGCCCTCTGTCCTGTGCATTAGTGTTGGCCACAAAATCCATGCTACCATCTTCCTTGAGCTTGCCTCCGTTTCCATGACCCGCCGGTTTGTGCTGCTGCTGTCTGGAGTTGCTATTCTTCCTTCCCTTCCCTGCTTCATCATCATCAGGCTCGGGATCCTTGGTACTGTCCGAATCAGCATACTTCACTAAAGCGGCCATGAGGGTTCCCATGTCATTACAGAACCACTTCATGCGTCCCAATTTCAATTTTAAAGGCTCAAATCGGCAGTTTCCTTCCAGAGTTAAGATCGCAGAGTCAGCATTAATCCTGTCAGACGAGTGCAAAATTTCCGAAACGCGGCGCACCCAACGGGTCGTTGATTCTCCTTCCTCCCGGACACAAGCCGCCAGGTCTACTATGGACTTGGGCTGCTTACATGTATCCTTAAAATTTTGTATAAACCGGGCCCTCAACTGGGCCCATGAGCTGATAGAATTGGGTGGTAGGCTCTTCAACCAAGTACGAGCCGTGCCCTCAAGCATCATGGTGAAATATTTTGCACATGCAGCCTCATCCACGTCCAGCATCTCCATGGCCATCTCATAACTCTCTACCCACGCTTCAGGGGATAAATCCGCGGTGTAATTCGGCACCTTGCGTGGACCCTTGAAATCTTTGGGCAGGCGCACATTACGTAAAGCGGGGATTAAGCAAGGCACTCCCAAAGCGGATGTGACTCCTGGTCCGGCGAAGGTGGTAGAGCGAACCGGTGTGAGTTGACCCGCATTATCCTGTGCTACTAACTCGGCCCCCCTTTGTGCCCGGGCCCGATCCACCACGTCCTGCGCGTCGCGGACACCACCTGCCGGGCTATTGCCACGGGCTGCTTCACGGCCTTGCGCATTGCTCGATATGGCCGGTTCATTCACGCGCCTGCTATAGCTCTGGCTTGGACGGGGCGTAGAGTGAATCCGATCACGGCTGTACGAATATGCTTCCTACTGAATCAGCGCAGTCCGGAGGAGGTCCTTAACCCGACGCGTCTCTATCGCTTGCGGAGAATCCCCTTCGACTGGGATGGCCTCTAATCGTGCAGCGGCCGCAACAAGGTTGTCCATAGGATTCGAATAATGACCCGGGGGTGTCTGGACTGGCAGAGGGGCCACAATGTTCTGTTGAGGGGGTTCCATCAGGCGGGGCTGGACCGTCGCTCCTGGCCCTGGTGCCTCAATCCGGTTTGCCTCCAGGTTCTGCGGCGGATTACTGGGCCCTGCTCCTGGAGTGTGAAAAAGATTTTGGGGGTCAAACCCTAACGGCAAGCGTGATCTGTGCTTCCGCTTCAAGACCTCCTGTGATGCATTCTGGTCGAGCATGAGATTATAGGCCTGGGCGTCCAAAGCGGCCCGCTCTGCAGCCATCCTGTCCTCCTCTGCCGCCAGATCCGCTTTGGCCTGCACGATCTGTTCTTTCACCTTTGCAATCTCTGCATCATGAGCCTCCTGATCCACCGGATTGGCTTCTGTCATAAGCGCGGCTAGTGCATCAAATAGATTGGATAAGACTTGAACCGGCGGGCGCACAAGGCCTCCTGCCCCTGCTACCGCTGCCGCCGCTGATCCGGAGAGCATTGCTGCGGCGGTCAAAGAATGATTCGCCGCCTGGGTGCCGGCCATGAATATTCCAACCCGGTTGATCTGGCCTGGGGGGTCCGGAATACTGTCGCCATCGGAACAGCCCCTAACCTGATCGTCTTGCAACTGATATAGCAATTCGGTCTCTCCGGTCGAGGACTCGTCGCCGGAATAGACGACGGTCTCGCTACCGTGTTCTGACTCGTCCTCACACTCTCCTCCGTGGATGACTCCAACGAAGGCACGCTTCATGGCCGGTTTAGCCTGGGTAGATCTCGCACGCTGAGCCGTCTCGACGAGGTCGGTACAGATGTCCGGCTCAGGCCCAGGCTCACCGATCTTGCCAATGAAAACGTGTATGCCGCCGAAGGGGACCCGATACCCGTACTCGATCGAATCGGTCTCGGGACCCCATCCTGCGTCGTCGATGTAGATCCTGCCGCGACGACTCTTGGTCATCCGGCCCACAACATAGCCTTCGAGTCCCTTGAGCTTGCCCTCCAAGATCGTCAAACCATCGTGCGATAGCCCCACGGTGGGCGCCAACTGTCGTGGGTTTGTCACGGCAGATGTCCTAGTAAAAGGACTTAGTCGTGGAGCCATCGTTACGGGTTTACTTGAAGGGGTTAAAGCGGACACAAAGACACAAGGGTTTTATACTAGTTCGGCCCCTTCGATGAAGGAAAAAGCCTACGTCTAGTTGTGATGGAATTGATGTGGTCTCGATGGCTAGGGAGCAAATAAGCTTCGCCTAGGCTCGAGTTGTTGGTTGTCTGTCCTGAACCGCCGCCGGGTCGTCCCCTTATATACACGGGTGATGCCCGTCGGCCCATAGAGTCCCAACCGGTTCATACTCGTATGCCGGTTGGTATCTCTCTATTCCTAACTTACAATACAAGTTATACATCAGGCCGGTTTACGGCAACATGTTCTTAAACCGACTACAGGCCTTGGGCCTTTATCTGCTTATACCACTAATGAAGTTAACCCGGCCCAAGTAGGCCGGTTTACGCCTAGTGGTAATATCCCCAACACGCCGCGAGGAGGACACGCAAAGGCGCCGCGCGTCGCGGTTGGACAAGCGTCGGCGGAAGGCGTTGGCGAATGCGCAGTCCGACCTCGTTGCAGCAGGTGGGCGGTCGTTCTTCACGCCGAACGATGAGCGGTGGCTGGACATCTGGCTATCTACCTCGGACGACACCGCCAAGGATGATAGTGGTGATGATGATAGCGACTTGGAGTAGTTTTTTTTGTTAATGCAATCTATGTTTATTGTTTGTCGTTTTTATTTTATGCAATCTATGTTTCGGATGTATAATACTTTTGTATCGTTTAATCTATGCAATCTATCTAATTTTTTAAAAAAATTCAACTTTTAAAAATGCATACATTTCTAGTCGCGCGCGCTGCATTTCAGCGCGCTGCTGGAGCAGCGCACGCGTGCTGCATTTCAGCGCGGCTGCTGGAGCCAGAGCAGGCGGGCACGCAAAACCAGCCGCAGCGCGTACGCTAACAGGCTTTTTGCGCGCGGCGCTTTAGCGCGGCTGTTGGAGATGCTCTAAGAGCAACTCTAGCAGACCCTGCGTCCGCCCTCGACCTGCAAAATAACTGCCAAAATACGGATACGGGCCGGAAAACCTGCCCGACCGGACCCAGCATCCCGCCCCGGCCCGCAAAAAATTTTGTGGGGCGCGCAAAATCCCGACCCCAACCCGAGAAACGCGGGTTTCCCCCTCGCGGCTGCGGTGCCCTGCATCGGAGAGAAGCAGTTGGCGGGAGGGACATTTCAGCCCCCCGTGCTTTCCCCCCTCCTTCCGCCGCCGCCCGCCCTTTGCTTCCGCCCGCTCGCCGCCGGCGATTCCGGCCATATATGCAGGCGGAATCACGTCGCGGGGACGCCCCACACCCTCCCGCGTGGAGCCGCTGGACCGACCCCCCCGGATCCGTCGAGAAGAGCCGCCCCTCATCGCCGCCGCCGCCGGGGATCGACCACCGTCGAGCGCGCCCCCTCGTCACCGCCTGGGATCACCCGCCACCGGTTAGTCCTTTTTGTCAATTTTGCGAGCTGTGTAGTTGATTGACACGTCGGCATGCGTGTAGATTGAGTTGAGCCCATGCGAGAAGTTCTTGCTCTCCGATTCGTCCGATTCGGATGACTCGAATGTTGAGACCATGCTTGCGACCTTCCGGTAGCAAACATTAGTCATGGCGCTTGCCATGAAGGAGCATGAAAACAAGCATAGGAAGAGGAGGCGAGGATCAACTATCAGGAGTCTATGCATTCCTCGGAATCGCCCTCTTGGGAACGAGATGGTGATGCAAGACTATTTTGCGAAGAATCCTACATATCCTCCGCACCTCTTCCGGAGAAGGTACCGAATGCGCCGATCCCTCTTTGTGAAACTTGTTCAAGCTTGCGAGGCAAATTGCCGGTATTTTACTCAAAGAAGAAATGCCGCAGGCTTAAAGGGATTTAGTGCGTATCAAAAAATCTCCGCAGCTATGCGGGTGATTGCATATGGCGTTCCAGCTGACTATGCCGATGAGTATCTTTGCATTGGTGAAGATACCACAATTGAGTCTGTGCGTAGGTTTGCAAAAGTGATCGTCCGTGTCTTTGGTCCTAAGTATCTTTGGGCACCCAATGAAGATGACACAAAGAAATTGATGGCATCTAATGAAAGGAGAGGTTGGCCTGGCATGCTAGGTAGCATTGATTGTATGCATTGGAATTGGAAAAATTGCCCCAAGGCTTGGCAAGGAATGTATTATGGCAAGTCTCATTATACAACAATTGTGCTAGAGGCCGTAGCATCCGAGGATTTATGGATTTGGCATTGCTTTTTTGGTATGCCGGGCACTCTCAATGATATCAATGTGTTGCAACGGTCTCATTTGTTTGCTAGGCTTGCTAGTGGTGATCCTACTGCTTGCAACTACACTATCAATGGGCATGAATACACAAAAGGGTACTATCTTGCAGATGGTATATACCCTCCTTGGTGCACATTTGTCAAGAGCATCAAAGAACCCAAAACAAAAAAACAATGTGAATTTGCAAGGGTGCAAGAGGCAGCCCGAAAAGACATTGAAAGAGCATTCGGTGTTTTGCAATCTAGGTTTGCCATTGTCCATGGTCCTTGAGGGAGTCCTGGACTAGGGGGTGTCCGGATAGCCAAACTATCATCATCGGCCGGACTCCAAGACTATGAAGATACAAGATCGAAGACTTCGTCCCATGTCCGGAGGGGACTTTCCTTGGCGTGGAAGACAAGCTTGGTGATACGGATATGTAGATCTCCTACCATTGTAACCGACTCTGTGTAACCCTAGCCCTCTCCGGTGTCTATATAAAACGGAGGGTTTTAGTCCATAGGACACAACAACAATCATACCATAGGCTAGCTTCTAGGGTTTTAGCCTCCTTGATCTCGTGGTAGATCCACTCTTGTACTACCCATATCATCAATATCAATCAAGCAGGAGTAGGGTTTTACCTCCATCGAGAGGGCCCAAACCTGGGTAAAAACATCGTGTCCCTTGTCTCCTGTTACCATCCGCCTAGACGCACAGTTCGGGACCCCCTACCCGAGATCCGCCGGTTTTGACACCGACATTGGTGATTTCATTGAGAGTTCCTCTGTGTCCTCACCGATAGGCTCGATGGCTCATTCGATCGTCAACAACAACGACGCAGTCCAGGGTGAGACTTTTCTCCCCGGACAGATCTTCGTATTTGGCGGCTTTGTACTGCGGGCCAACTCGCTTGGCCATCTGGAGCAGATCGAAAGCTACACCCCTGGCCGTCAGGTCAGATTTGGAAGTCTGAACTTCACGGCTGACATCCGCGGAGACTTGATCTTCGATGGATTCGAGCCACAGCCAAGCGCGCCGCACTGTCACGATGGGCATGATTTAGCTCTGCTGCCGGACAGTGCTCTGGAGGCCACACATGAGTCTGCTCCGACCCTTAATTCGGAGCCGGCTGCGCAGATCGAGGACGAGTGGCTAGACACCGCCTCGGGAGCTGCTACCTCTATGGCGATGGAGCCGAATACTGACTTTGTCCCTTGTGAAGCTCGTGACTCCGAGGTGCCGGACTCCGAACCTCCCGCGCCCCCTCCAATCGAATCTGGTTGGGCGCCGATCATGGAGTTCACCGCTGCAGACATCTTTCAACACTCACCTTTAGGCGACATCCTGAATTCGCTAAAGTATCTCTCGTTATCAGGAGAGCCCTGGCCGAACTGCGGTCAGGATGGTTGGGATGCGGACGATGAAGAAATTCAAAGCCCACCCACCACCCACTTAGTAGCCACTGTCGACGATCTAACCGACATGCTAGACTTCGACTCCGAAGACATCGACGGTATGGACGACGATGCCGGAGACGACCAAGAACCAGCACCTACTAGGCACTGGAAAGCCACCTCCTCATATGACATATACATGGTGGATATCCCAAAGGATGGGAATGGCGAGGGAATAGCGGATGATGACCCCTCCAAGAAACAACCTAAGCGCCGGCGTCAGCGGCGCCGCTCTAAATCCCACCACAGCAAGAATGGAGATTCCGGCACCGGAGATAATAACACCCCAGACAATGCTGAAGACAACCCCCTCCAGCAAGATTCAGCACAGGAGGATGGAGAAGCCAGCCCTCATGAGAGAGCGGCAGACGAAGAGGTAGAGGATGACAATTACATGCCTCCCTCCGGAGACGAGGCAAGCCTCGACGACGACGAATTCGTCTTGCCTGAGGATCCCGTCGAACAAGAGCGTTTTAAACGCAGGCTTATGGCCACGGCAAACAGCCTCAAGAAAAAGCAGCAACAGCTTAGAGCTGATCAAGATCTGCTAGCAGACAGATGGACTGAAGTCCTTGCGGCCGAAGAGCATGAACTCGAACGCCCCTCCAAAAGCTACCCCAAACGCAAGCTGCTCCCCCGATTAGAGGAGGAGGCATATAAACCTGCATCACCAGCGCACAATACGGCTGACCGACCACCCCGTGGCCGCGACAGAGAGGCCTCTAGGCCCTTCCCTAAAACCGTACCCCGGCAAAGCTCGAAAAGCACAAAGCCACAGGGGAATGCTCTGGACTTGCGAGAGATATTGGAGGATAAGGCAAGACAATCAAGATCGATCTACGGATCGCATGGGCGCCCCATGATACGCGACGACATCCGTCGCGCCGGACACAGCAAGTCCGGCCAGGCCGAACATAGTAGACAAAGCTCGTTTGAGCTACGTCGTGATATAGCCCAATACAGAGGCGCCGCACACCCACTATGCTTCACAGATGAAGTAATGGATCATTAAATCCCCGAAGGGTTTAAACCCGTGAATATTGAATCCTATGATGGCACAACAGACCCCGTGGTTTGGATCGAAGACTATCTTCTTCATATCCACATGGCCCGCGGTGATGATCTTCACGCCATCAAATACCTCCCACGCAAGCTTAAAGGACCAGCTCGGCATTGGCTTAACAACTTGCCAGCAGAATCAATTGGGTGTTGGGAGGACCTGGAAGCCGCATTCCTTGATAACTTTCAGGGCACGTATGTGCGACCACTAGACGCTGATGACCTAAGCCATATAATTCAGCAGCCAGACGAATCGGCTAGACAATTCTGGACACGGTTCTTAACTAAGAAAAATCAAATCGTCGACTGTCCGGATGCGGAGGCCCTCGCGGCCTTCAAACATAACATTCGCGACGAGTGGCTTGCCCGGCACCTGGGACAGGAAAAGCCGAAATCCATGGCAGCCCTCACATCACTCATGACCCGCTTCTGCGCGGGAGAGGACAGCTGGCTAGCCTGCAGCAACAACCTCAGCAAAAATTCTGGCAGTCCGGATACCAAGGACCGCAACGGCAGGTCGCGTCGCAACAAGCACAAACGCCGCATTAACGGCGACAATACTGAGGATACGACAGTCAATGCCAGATTCAGAGGCTCCAAACCCGGTCAGCGGAAAAAGCCATTCAAAAGAACTACTCCGGGTCCCTCCAGGCAGCCGGCGTGTTGGCACGCATTGGCGCAAAACGCGACACCGTCCCTCCAAACATCTTCCTGGAGCGGCTCTTTAAGCCATCCGTATTATGAGAAGAGGAATCCGGAAATAACAACCCGGAACCAACCGCATCACCCAACACGGAACATTCTGACACAATCGGTGGCTCAGCCAATGAAATAACACCTTCAGCCCACGAAATAATGGCAGTAATTGCCTCGTGGACAGAACCATTCCTAGCCTACTTAATTAGGCAGGAACTTCCTGAAGACCAAAATGAGGCCCGCTGCATAGTTCGGCGATCTAAAGCCTACAAGGTCCATGAGGGGGAACTTTATAAGAAAAGCACAGTTGGAGTCCTTCAAAGGTGCATCTCCGAAGAGGAAGGGTGAAATCTCCTGGCTGAAATTCACGCCGGACTCGGCGGGCACCACGCCGCAGCCCGGGCCCTTGTGGGCAAGGCCTTCCGTACATGATTTTATTGGCCGACTGCCTGGGCAGATGCTCAGGACTTAGTCCAACGATGCGTCGGTTGCCAGCTCTTTGCTAATCAAAGCCACATGCCACCCACCGCCCTCAAAACTATACCCATCACCTGGCCGTTCGCGGTCTGGGAGCTTGACATGGTTGGACCCCTTAAAGGGGGAACCCACAAGCAAAAATACCTATTGGTCATGGTGGATAAATTCACCAAATGGATAGAGGCCAAGCCGGTTAAAACGGCCGAATCCGGACCTGTGATAGACTTCATATCTGGGGTAGTACACCGTTATGGCGTCCCCCACAACATCATCACTGATAACGGCACGAACTTCACGGCCGACGAGGTTAAACTCTGGTGCAAAAACATGGGCATCAAGCTCGACTACGCTTCAGTCTATCACCCTCAAACTAACGGTCAAGTCGAACGAGCAAATGGTCTAATAATGAGCGGCATTAAATCCAGGTTAGTGCGGTCCCTCACGGAATCTAACACGCACTGGGTGGAGGAGCTTGACTCCATACTCTGGGGGCTGCAGACCACGCCAAATCGTACTACCGGATTCACGCCATTCTTTATGGTATACGGCGCAGAGGCAGTTTTGCCCTGCGATATAATTCATGACTCACCTCGAGTGCGCATGTACGAAGAAAGAGAAGCCGAGTTGGATCGGCAGGACAGTTTGGACGCATTGGAGGAGGAACGCGACGTGGCAAAGGCTCATTCCGCATTCTATCAGCAGCAGGCTCGAAGATATCAAAGTAGAGAAGTACGGGCCAAAGCTTACAATGTTGGTGAACTAGTTCTACGTTTGTCGGACAAGAAAAAGGACAAACTCAAGCCCAAGTGGGAAGGTCCCTTCATCATCGATCAAGTCCTGACCGGCGGAGCATACCGTCTACGAAATGCATCGAACAATCGACTCGAGCCGAACTCATGGAACGCAGCCCGCCTCCGAAGATTCTACGCCTAGCGCCGGACTCAGAGTTCGTCTCCTTCCTCCGTCCACATTTTATACGTTTGCTGTCTTTTGTTTTTTCCCTCTTCCTTCCTCCCTTATTTTTGTAAAGCCTTTGTGGGCTGACCTGCGCATTGTTCGCACACACTTGACGTGCTGCTCGCACTCATTATACCCGGGGGCTTCTTTAACAGAAGCTTTTTTATACGGGCTTCATGCCCAACACATGCGTCACACTTCCGCGTGTACCTTTTACTCACCATTATATGCATCGATATGACTTAAGTTTTGGCCAAGCTGGGTTGCCTGGCTCCTGTGCTTACCCCTACGTTCCCGATTGTTCGGCTAGGAGGTAAAGGGAGCACCTCTGCGATTGTTACTGCCGGGTCAGCCGGATGTGTACCTCAGACTGGGTGAAGCCGAAAGCTAGCGTTCTTAAGAGAATATTCGGTCGGTGACTTGAAAGATGATTTTTTACCTATCTATTTATCTGCCCCCAGACGCTTTTCTTCTCCTTTCGCAGTTCGGACATGCACTTTAGGGCATGCCTCCCAGGGAAAGGAACCCCTAACGGAACTATTCTCCTTGGAAGATGTTTCTTACTAACCATGCAATATAACATAACTAGTTGGGCACTTGTCTGATAAAGCACTAATGATCCCTACACCTGGTCTCCATGCATGCCCCGGTTTTTGCATAACCACGAGGGTATTCGGACACACTCCGGACTGTTGGGTCCCGAGGTTGAAGCGAAAAGGTTCGCAAAGACAAACGATCTACAATCCGTCTAGAAGGCATTATATATGTCATTTTAACATACATCGTTAAATTGACTGATTGTACTCCTCTTCAATCCCATCTAACAGGCTGTCTAATTTACAGTCCCGTTGGGAATACTTAGCGGCCAACTCTACTTGGTCGTACATTAAGCTCACAGGGATCTCCTTCCCGTCGGGCCCCACAGGTCCGACCTCGGCCATGTGGTTCGGATCCGCCTTCATGTACCGCGTATTCACCATGGCCCAGGCCTCCCTGGCGCCTTGACGGCAGGCCGATATCTTCCACAGACGGAAGCGTTGCCGTGCTCCCTGAAGCTTCTCCGCAAGCCCTCCAAGACCCTCGGGCAGGGAGACGGACGGCCATAAGGCCTGGGCAACGCCACTCATCGCCTGCCGAACACGTTCGTGCAGTTGCAACAGCTCGGGAAGTTGGTCACCCGTTGAACCGGGCATTTCCTCCGCAGGGCGACCTGTGAGCACACCTACAGACACATTTCTGTCAATCGACTTCCTCGCCGAACTCTTCTTTTCAAAAGAGTTTGCTTAAGCACTTATTGTAGATGCCGCGACGAAGCCGCCGATTCTCCTTTACGGAGTGAGACAACTGGACCCGAACATCTTTTAGTTCTTCGCCCAGCTGAGTGTTGGCATCTTGGAGTTTGTTCCTCTCCTGCTGCACCCTCATAAGCACCTTCTCGCCGGCCTTCAGCTGGTGCAGCAGATGTTGCTTGTCCGGATCTAGTCCGGCGCCCTCTGCAATATTATTGTCAGACTTACACACACACCGCACTTTATAAACTACTTATCTTTTCGAAGTATGTATTACCAGAGGGGGTCTCTCTGGCTCCCCCTGAGGCGGCTAGTGCGGCCTCAAGTTGGGCCTTGCACTCTTGAAGCTCCTGGGACAGGTGGGTATTCTTCTCCGTAAGATCCTGCATAACAAATGATCCTTAAATCAGTTATTTTAACTACTTTAAGTCTCGGGGGCTACTGGCATATATAACTATTAAAATTCCTTACTCGTATGTCTTTCACATACTGCTCCGTGGCTCTGGTTAAACCATCTTGAGCGGCACGGAGGTGCGCGTCTCCCGCATTAAAGGCATTCAACGCCTCCGGGGAGAAACATGTGTCACGAAGAACTGTCCGGCGGCGCCTGTGATTCATGGCGCTCTCCACCTCAGACCTGGTGGCGGATAGCCTGTCGGCATCCTCCGTCGGAGGAGCATCCGGCTCGCGCCTTGCGCTCGCCTCCCCCTCCGGACCAGGTGTTGGAGCCTGGCTGGCGGAGGCTTGGTTGGCAACCTCTCCGGGCATAGTCCGGCGATCACTCTTTCTCCTGGAAAAATCATGAGCATTAATATATCTCCCAGGAACCTTTCCCTTAAAACGGTGGCGTGCTATACCGTTGCGGCGACGTTTCGATTCGCACCGCACCCCTCTTCCGCCTGCTGGGCCGAACTGACCCTTGTCGGTCAGCCGCCGCGGGTTCGACTTCCCGCCTTGAAGGCACCTCCTGCGAGACATCGTTGGTATACGGTGGTCAGAAATAAGCACGGATGAAGCAATGGTGTCAGGATCCGGTCATAGTTACCTGGGAAGCTGGAGATAAACCGGGGTAGTCAGCCATAATGGCGACTAGAGCATTGTCCATGCTGAGTTGGTGGAACACCCCGTCAATCCGCTCCACCTCTATGTCCGGATCCTCTCCGGAGGCCGGATCAAGGGATCTTCCCGGATCCTCGGGTTGTGGAGTCGGACTGTGTATGCCCTCCACATCCCGGCACAGTTCCCGCGTCAAAATCATAAAGTAAGACACTTAACTTTGAAAGCACAGATCGGATAGATAAACGTTCGCTTACCCAGCTCCGAGGGTTATTCATGGAGAATCCATTCAATGGACTCGTGTGGAGGAAGTCTTCCTTCTCCCCCTTGTACAAGCCGGACAGGATCTTCACCAGATCGGCGGCCGATCCCGGCCCCTTGCAGCCATGACGGGTGGCGTCATTCTCCCCGTTGAAATCCCGCATGGGGTGGTCCCTATATTGGAGCGGCTGCACCCCTCGCATAATGCACGTGGCCATGACTCCAATCATGGTCAATCCGGAATGGGCCAGCAACCTTATCCGGCCCATCAGATATTGGACGCTCCTATCATCTTCCCGTTGAGGGCTCCGCAGGCGCCAACTCAGGCGTTTCTTCAGAGGAGCGCTGCTGAACTCCGGGAGGCCGATCCGAACTGGGTCCGGCAGTGGAGCGTCTTCCATATAAAACCATTCCGAAGGCCAGTCTTCGGACGCCTTCTTCGGGGTTCCGGATAGATATCCGGTCCCGGCAATGCGCCATATTTCGGCTCCGCCCACTTGATATATCGACCCCTCGTGAGAAGGGGGTACGAGGCAAAACAATCTCTTCCACAGCGTAAAATGGGGCTCGATGCCCAAGAACAGCTCGCAAAGAGCTACGAAACCCGCAACATGCAAAATGGAGGCGGGCGTAAGGTGATGAAGCTGGAGTCCGTAGAACTCCAGGAGCCCCCGGAGAAACGGATGTATGGAAAATCCGAGCCCCCTTATTAGATAAGGGACGAAGCACACCTGCTCTCCTTTGGAGGGATTGGGGGTGTTCTCCGCCTGCTTTCCACCTTTGTAGGTGGCCAATCCGGCTCGAACCGGGACCATGAAGGCCGGAGGAAGGTATCCCTCCGCTTGGAGCGTCACCAGCTCGCTGTGCGGAACTGAACATCTCCTCCAATCTCCTGGCTGAGGGCTGGGAGCGCGAGAGGAGGAGCCGCGTTGACTGTCCATGATGGAGTGGATTTTTGTCAGAGGCGCTCCGATGAGTACTCGCGAAAGGAGGATGGAGTGATTTGGATCTAGATCCTTGCCTCTCTTATAGGCAGCTTATTCATGCAGCTTTGGGGTAAAACGTAAAAATACCTTGGCTTTTCGCATTCATACGACACGTGGAAGAGGGCCATTATTGGGCGTGGAAGCCAAGGAGCGCAACATTTATAAGGAAGCCGGACACTATTCGGCAAGCACATGGAATTTGGAGGAGAACCCGCCTTGCAATGCCGAAGACAATATACGCGCCGGACTCGTCGTCATTGAAACCTGGTTCAGGGGCTACTGAGGGAGTCCTGGACTAGGGGGTGTCCGGATAGCCGAACTATCATCATCGGCCGGACTCCAAGACTATGAAGATACAAGATTGAAGACTTCGTCCCATGTCTGGAGGGGACTTTCCTTGGCGTGGAAGACAAGCTTGGCGATACGGATATGTAGATCTCCTACCATTGTAACCGACTCTGTGTAACCCTAGCCCTCTCCGGTGTCTATATAAACCGGAGGGTTTTAGTCCATAGGACACAACAACAATCATACCATAGGCTACCTTCTAGAGTTTTAGCCTCCTTGATCTCGTGGTAGATCCACTCTTGTACTACCCATATCATCAATATCAATCAAGCAGGAGTAGGGTTTTACCTCCACCGAGAGGGCCCGAACCTGGGTAAAAACATCGTGTCCCTTGTCTCCTGTTACCATCCGCCTAGACGCACAGTTCGGGACCCCCTACCCGAGATCCGCCGGTTTTGACACCGACAGTCCTGCTTGTTTTTGGGATAACAAAACCTTCAAAAACATCATGACATGCTGTGTTATCCTGCACAATATGATTCTTGAAGATGAGAAAGGAATGAACATATAATTCTTTTACGACAATGTGGGTAGCCGTGTCAAACCAGCTACAGACTCAAACCACACTAGAGCTTTTCTTCAGACATACGAAGAGATTGAAAATGCAGACACACACTTTCAACTTCAGGAGGATCTCATTGAGCACCATTGGCAAAGGGCTGGGTAGTGACTAAATTTTGTATTCATTTGTATTTGTATTCATGACAAGTTTTGTATTGCATTATTTAAGTTTGCTACGGTGATTTGAATAATATTTGTAATGCGGATAATTACTGTATTATGTTTGATTTGAGTAATTCAGTTTGTTTTCGATTGCTGAATTATGTTGGATTTGATATTGGCGGGCCGATGATATGCGGGATGCAGCGGCGCAAAGAGCAGACCCTGCAAAGCCGACCCTAAAAAGGCTATAAAGGCCTAGCACGGGAAAGTGCCGCATGAAACAAAGTAAAATTGAAGTAGACGGGACAAACAAAGGTGTAGGCCGTGTTCGTTCGTAGGCTTTGAGGGTTAGCAAGCGCGCGCCATTCCTTTTTGAGGCTTTGATCAGCACCAAATCCGTTACATGCTTTTCACTTTCGTTTTCACTGACTAATAAAAAGACAAAATTCGCGGATACAAAAAGGTTCCGCAGGGTCCATGACGCCCCAAATGGGAAGGCATGGCATGTCACCTGAAAAGCAAGAGTGGGAAGCACTATCGACTTGCATAGTATTCATGTGTCGAAAACGCTCTTATATTATGGGACGGAACGAGTAATTTTCTTTTTAAGATAGACTTGCATAGTACTACTTTTTTTAAAAAAAAACTTGTGTGGCAGATCGTACCCCTTGTTAGATTAACCAATGTGGAGGATCTTTGTAGAGCGGATTGTACATTGGTTGATGAGTAATACACACAAAAAACGATGTTGAATTTCTAAATTTTTGCAATTGAAATATCAGGTTTTTTTATCACCTTACAATTAACTAAAATTGATAGAGGAGCCATTTATTGTGTCGGGAGGTTGGGTGCCCGTCAATTGTAGGTGGCGACAATGATAAAACCTTGGGGCACAACACTACTTCCCTTGGATGCATTGGCATGTATCCAAACCCTTCCCTTATTGCCCCCCCCCCCCCTGAAAACCCCTGGTTGCGTGCCATGGTGCTTTCGCATCATTTCCTTCTTCAAAGCATCGTTCTTTAGCCTCGGGCCCATATTGGTAGGTCAAAGGGCGTATGTTGGTGGGTGAACGACAATGGTGTACCTCAAGGTGTGGTTTGGGCTTTGGATTAAGTTCTCATGCTTGATGTCTATTTTCCATGTTGAGTGTGCCGCGAGCTTCCTACCCGAGCTCGCGCGTTTGCTTCTGCATAGGTCGACAGTATGACACCTTTCAACCTAGAGCAGCAAGACATGGGTTCGTTCCACCACAAGAAACCCACACTCGGTTCGAGGAAGAAACCTTTTGAATGTGCTCTAATTACATGATACATGTCCTGTATTTTTCATGAACAGTTAAAGCGGGCATGCGCGCAAGGGGGTCACTGATGGATGGGACAACATCGCTGTCGACCCTACTAAAACAGAGAATAGTTTGATCTTTCAACATCAATCCTTCTTTTGACACTAATATTTTGCATTTTCATTTTCTTTCCTCAACGATCATAGTGAGTACGGAGGGCCATAAATTCCAACCCGCGCCGCTGGTTTGATGTACTCCCTCCCATCTAAACCAATTGACGCAGCTTTAGTGCAACATTGTATTAAGCCACGTCAAATAATTTGGATCAAAGGTGGTAATATATTTTCCAGCCGTCTAGAGGTTTAGGCTTAGTTTGTTAGTTTTTCCGGAACCATAGTAATTTGAAACTTCAGTGTTTCGAGCATAGTCAATGAGTACTCCAATTTCTAAAAAGCATAGTTTTTCTTGGTTTGGTCAAAGGTTGGTTTTTTCTTTCAAAATAATCCAAAAAACCATGTTACCAGGGATGCAATAATTTATGAAACTGATGCACTTTTCTATCCAAACACATCGAACTACGTAGGGGCTGTTTGGTTGGTTACTTAAATTGCCACACTTATTTAGCCACATTCGTGACGCTCCGCACGCCACACATTTGGCGAAAAAAGTATGTTGCTAAACACACTGCAGGTTGTGGTGAGCCTAATCTTCGTAGGAAATCAAACGGCAGCCTAGGGAGATGTGGCGCGCCGCACCTTTGGCGTGGCAAGGTGCAGCCGGCAACCAAACAACCCCTTAAAGCCGTGGTTTTCCGAAACTCTAACAAACGGTTGTGCCAAACACATCCAACGGCCTAGGACGGGCTGATCAGGAAAACAGACGCCCGAAAATGCATGTGGTGTGAGAGGGCTGATTTTTTTTTTGGGAAAGAGGGCTGAGATTTTTGAGGGTGAGAGGCTGAGATTAGACTCGGTTTTACTGTCAAAAAAAATGCCAGCATTGACGATTTCTTTTGAAAAAAACTGTAAATAAAAGTAATCATGTGGAAATGAGATATACCAGGCGGAAGGTAGTAGAAAGAAGTGTCACCGTGCAGCCTGCGCCGATGGCATCACAGTCACAGCCAGTTCCCGCACGCGGCCCGGTGGAGGCCGCCTCACACTAGGCCTGGCCACACCACCCTCCCAGTCTCCCACGACTCCAGTCAACAGCCGCGAGGCACGAGCCAGCACCCCGAATCTCCCGGGCGGCCGGCCCCGATGATTTAGCCGGAGAGCCCGTCGCGGCCGGATCAGCGCAGCCAGCGCAATGCCGGCCCCGCCGGAAAGCGCGGCGGGCGGCAGCAGCGGGGAGCACCTCCGCGCCCACGCGCACCTCACCAACTGCATCCACCTGCGCCACCACCACGCGCACAGCCACGGCAGCGCCTCCGGCCGCCGGCGCAGCCCCCCCGCGGGCGAGTCCTCCGCCTCGCTCATGCGGGACCTCCTCGCGATGCAGCGCTCCCGCTCGCTCCGGGACCCCTCCACCCGCCGCTCCGTCGACTCCTCCTCCCGGGTCGCCGCCGAGCCCCCCGAGCCGGAGGACCCCCCCGCCCCCGCCCCCGGCCGCGCCGCGCTCAAGACCCTCCTCGACCAGCTCGCGGAGGACCCGCGCCCCAGCAGGCCCGCCGCCCGCCGCCCGCGCCGCCGGTTCAGGCGCGGGGCCGGCCGCCGCGCCGCGCCCGCTGCGGGCGCGGACGCCGGCGGCCTGGATCGCGCCGGCGCCTTCTCCGCCAACTCCAGCTCCCAGGAGGCCGTCTGCGGCAACAGGTACTTCTTCGGCGCCGGCGCGGGCGGCGACGACAGCGACGGCAGCGAGGCGCTGCAGCCGCGCCCGCGGCCCCAGGCGTCGCAGGACTCGCGCAACGTCTGCGGCATCCCGTGGAACTGGTCGCGCCTCCACCACCGCAGCAAGTCCATCCTCGACATGGCCGGCCGGAGCCTCTCCTGCGGCCTGTCCGACCCCAAGTCGGCGGCCGCGGCGCGGAGGTCGTTAGCCGCCACCTCCGCGGCCTCATGTGGTGTCTACGCGGACGGGTCGCGTTCGCATCCGCACTTCCCGGTGACGGCGAGGCTGACCTCCTCCACCAGCTCCGACTCCGACTCACTGCCGCTGCTCGCCGAGGGCGCGCGGAATGGCATCCGCGCCATTTCCAGGAGCTTCTCTGGGGAGCTCGGGATTTTCTCCAATCAGAGCAGCGAGCTGGACTCCGACCTCATGTCCGAGGCGCGCTCGGGGCAGAAGTCCCGGGGCTCGCAGCGTGGCCGGCACCGGAGCCTCACTCAGAAGTATGCACCCAGGACTTTCAAGGACGTTGTTGGGCAGAGCTTGGTTGTGCAGGCGCTGTCCAATGCCATTCTCAAGAGGAAGATCGGCTCCGTTTATGTCTTCTATGGGCCGCACGGCACAGGCAAAACATCGTGCGCTCGGGTGTTCGCCAAGGCGCTGAATTGCCATTCTCCTGAACACCCCAAGCCTTGCGACACATGCGCGTCTTGTATCGCACACAATCTGGGAAAGAGTAGAAGTTTGGTGGAGATTGGGCCTGTTGGTAACATTGACCTGGACAGCATTGTGGACATCCTTGACAATGTGATGCTTTCGCCACTACCAGCGCACCACAGGGTGTTCATCGTGGATGATTGCAACACACTGCCGCCTGACACGTGGAGTGTCATATCGAAGGTTGTCGAGCGTGCACCTCGGCGTGTGGTTTTTGTTCTCATCAGCCCAAATCTTGATCTCCCACATATAATTATGTCAAGGTGCCAAAAGTTCTTCTTCCCGAAACTGAAGGAATGCGACATTGTCAACACTTTGCAGTGGATTTGTACTAGTGATGGCCTAGATGTCGATAGGGATGCCTTGAAGCTAATTGCTTCCCGGTCAGATGGGTCATTGAGGGATGCAGAGATGACCTTGGATCAATTGAGTTTGCTTGGGCAGAGAATTACAATGCCACTTGTTCAAGAACTTGTAAGTTTTCCAACAATGAGTCATAAGAATTACTTCTATATTAGGTAATATAGATAATTGGATAATTTCAGGCTAAATAAAAGTGGTAAAGAATTCTGTAGCTTGGGAAGTTATTGCTTATATGACTCTGGAATATTTGTGAAGCTGAATTAATGATATCATCATCATACACTTCAAATTTCTCTTCCAATGTGTGTTCCCATTTTGGCATACTGTACAAAAGAGTTCAGTAAGTTAAGAGTCACAACTGGAAGCACCAAACACCTTTTTAGTAAAATATTTGTTTTTATCTCTCTAAATAACACATTCTTGCATTCTAAGTGTAGTGATATGATTGTCGTTTCTTTTTTTGAGTTTTTTTTGGTTGGTTGTCGTTTCTAATACTTCGTTACCTGACAGGCTGGCTTGGTCTCTGATGATAAATTGGTAAATTTGCTTGATTTGGCACTATCTGCTGACACTGCAAACACGGTGAAAGCTTTGCGTGATATTACTGAAACAGGTGTTGAGCCTTTGTCCCTAATGTCTCAACTCGCCACAATAATAACTGACATCCTTGCTGGCACCTACACATTCACACAGGAAAGAATTCGAAGAAAGTTCTTCAAACGTCCAACCTGTAAGCAACAACATTCCTTTTTATCTATTTATTTATTACTTTGAAAGGATTTTACAGTAGGGGATAATTCGCCCTGAACCATGTATTACATGGAAGTCTATTACTGTAAATGTTCTGATTTCACATTGTAATTTTTGTTGCATTGATTACAGTATCAAAGGAGGATATGGAAAAATTGAGACAGGCCTTGAAAACACTCTCTGAAGCTGAAAAACAGTTGAGGGTCTCAAATGATAAGATGACCTGGCTTACAGCTGCTCTGCTCCAGCTTGCTCCTGATAAACAGTATGTACTGCCAAGTTCATCGACAAGTACAAGTTTTAACCAGGGTTTGCCTACATACCCTGATGGTGATATAGCAAGGAACTCTGGTCCGCATGGGTTATCAAGAGCATCCGACCAAGAAAATCAGCAATACAGAAGAAATGCTAATCTGGGGATTTGTTCTAGCCATGTCACGGCAAACACTTACCATGGTGGAAGGAGACTCAGGGAACATACACCAGATGGCCATATGTTGTCAACAAGTGCTACCAGAATGAATGAAGGATCTAAATGTAGCAAAACTGACAACGAGATGATTTGGCAAGCTGTTCTAGAAAATGTTCAGTCAGATTCGTTGAGAAAAATGATGGCTAAAGAGGGACGGGTGATTTCTGTTAGCCTTGGCACAGGCAAGATTACCTCTTATGCCATTTCTGCCTGTATTATTTGTACACCTTGTCAAGATTTTCAGAATATGCCTATTGAAAACTTTGTTCTTATCATTGTTAATGTGGTAAAATAACTATTAGTGTAGAAGTGCAAGCAGTACTGCAGATATAAGATAATAATATATTAGAAGTGGTTTGCGTTTATATGTTAGTATTGGGTGACCATGTAATTTAGTGGAATTTGTTAACTTGGTTATGATCAGATGTATACATTGCTTCTAGGCACTGTCAATCAACTATAGGCATGGAATATGTCATGCTAGTTCTTCAAGATTGCTAACAAGTTTAAAACCATGTTAAAGTAAATCTAAAATTCATAAAGAAAATGATAACTAACTAAACATTAAATTGTGCCATTGTAAGGATATTGTTTCAATTATCATTGTTCTTACACTTTGTTCTTTCCTTCCTGCAGCACCAACTGTGCAGTTAATGTTCAGCTCTCGTGTGAATAAGTCCAAAGCCGAAAAGTCGAGGGGTCAAATTTTGCAAGCATTTGAGTCTGTTCTTTCTTCTGCTATAATACTTGAAATCCGATATGAATCGAAGGATGGCGGGGAAGATGTTGAGGATACATATTCCAACATCGCATTAACGAGGTCTTTCACGAAACATAGTTCAGTTTCTTCTGGAGGTGAGAATTTAGTTAGCAGGCTCCAGAAAGGCAGAGTAGCCCAGGGTACTAGCTCAAATCAGACAAGATGGATGCAATCTGATCCACACATATTGACTGAAGGTGAGATTATTGAAGTGGGCCCTTCTGAAATGGAATGGTACGGGGAACCAGATACTGGTGCAAATATACGTCCTCCGGGAGGAACAAATGAACATGATCGGCAAAAAAATATAGTTAGAGGTAAGGTATCTCTTGCTCATGTTATTAACAAGGCGGAAGCTTGTTCTCAACAAGGAGGTTGGTCAAGACAAAAAGGGATGTCAATAACAGAAAAGTTAGAGCAAGAGAATTTGTAAGTAATCCCATACTACAACCAATTAAATCTGTTCATACACATTACTTTAAACTTTAGCATGCAATATTATAACGGAGCCTGGGTTAGATCTTGTAATTTGGTTCAACATTATTAAAATGTGAGAAGTTCCCTTTTTTTTTTGTCCTAGAATATGATTATGGACTGTTTATCTATTTGCAGGAGATTAGAGCCTAGGTCGAGCCTGCTTTGTTGGAAAGCTTCAAGCACTACTAGACGGAAGGTAATGACCTGGGATCACACCAACTGAAAACCTCAGTCCTAGGGTAGTTTATATATTTTCATTCCCCTAAGTAACTTAAGCTTGGCTCCATATAAGGCAAATGGCATGATAGTTGTCTGTTGAAAAGTAGTCATTTATATAAAATATAAGAAACAATTGCCAGTAAGCAAGATTATATATGTTTTGCAACATATCAAGCCTGGGTAGCTTGAAATTAATATTTTTTGAAGAGTTATTCTTTTGGATCACCAATTATAGTTTCATACCGTTGACTCACTGAAAATAGTAGAATGTATGCTTCCAAAAGACAAAATAAGCGAACTGTGGCTTCAAAGCGAGTTCTGAATAGAAACGGTAGAGTTCTTCGTAAAAGGATCATCGTCAGTGTGAGATCTTAGTTTTATACTGTCTGGAAAGTGGCTGTATGTCATGGGATACATGCATTTCTCATTGATCAAATGGTGATAGAATTGTTTTTTTGAGGGAATGCGATAAAATATTTCCACTTGCTGTTTATCTTGTCAGCTATGCTTTCTCATCCTTGCTGAGCGACATCGTGTCATTTCGCTGCAGCTGTCAGCATTGAAGATAAGGACTCGAAGATCACGAGCTCTATCAAGACTCGTCTTGTGCGGAAGGTGCATTTCAGTGAAATCTCCAAGATAACATGCCCACCAGATTTTTCATGGAGCTAAATTGATCTCTGTGGCTGATTCTCTGTAATTGTAGCAACCTGTAAGAATGTAGGTCATTCTGTACATCGTTTAACATGTAGAAGAACCAGGAATTTCCATCATGTCCATTCTTTTCCCTGACATTGTTAGAAATGCCAACAGTAAGCCGTTGCCACACTTTATGACACACCTGCAAGGTACTAACATTATCTTGCTAGGAACGAAAGCAAATCACGCGTGGTGCTAAATGCATGCTGTCCTTTTGCTGGTCACCAAATTACATTGATGAATCGACATTTAATCTTTGAGTGATTAGGAGGTATATATGCAGCTGAAAATGGAACTTGTTACGAACATACACTGCTAAAGACTGAAGATCTGCCACTTGACTCGTTAATTTCTACACATCATGGAATGACTATAGTGCTGATTAATGTGAGGGCGATGGTTATCCCTATTGATTGCGGTCGAAGGGCCACAAACACTACATACCAGTTACCGCATTACATATGAATCCCTAATTATATACTCCGTATGTGTCACGAAGGTTGAGTACTGCTTCAGAGTTCCAAGTTGAGACAAATAGGTGAGGGCCTTAACGATGAGATAACATGGGCTAGCAAACTACTCTGCTTCACGAGAAGATCCACATCCTGTAAAGTAAAGCCCACCTGTTGGGTCACAGTAGCAGAGCAGCCGAGGTGAATCGCAGGGCAATTCTCCTTTGGCACGCACAGCATGGCTAGCTACGTAGCTTCCGTGCATGCATGCATGCCACCGTGCCAATGGAGAAGCGCCTTGAGATTCACACGCCGCAACACATGGACATGGGCCAACTTTTGCTCTCCCTGCCCGCTTCGCTCAATGTTCTCAAGTTCTTGCGCTCGTTGGTGTAAACGTTCTGCTTCTTGGCCTCGCTTATATACTGCACGATCTGCCTCGGGATATGGATCTGCACACGGCATATGCTCCGAGTCCGATCGACTATTCCGGGGAAGGAGCTGTCTTTCTTGCCGGCAGTGTCTCCATCGCCCCCCGGCCCTTTGGAATGTGCTCCAGGAACAGGGTCCAACTGCCTTTTCCCAAGTATACATGGTGCAACGTTTCGACATAGAAAACCGTTTTTTAGAGCTGGGTAGCACTGGGTGTGTATGTCTCGCTGCAGCAGTGAAGCGTCAATGAATTTGATGCCAGATATGAAGAGGTTTTGTTCCGGGCATCTCGAGCTTGCTTTGTAACCGAGCTGTTGCTGTTGAATAAACTGATTTATGCGTTCCGTTAGCCCTTGGCGAGCCACGAACTTTTCTCATGGTCTGAGATGGTACATTCCGTTGGATCTTCTCTACTCGATCAAGCTCATGCAAGTTGGTCGCTTTTCCTTACTGAAACACAAGGCGAAAAGGGGTAGAGCTCTCCCGGACCAAGACTGTCTGCATTTTTTTGGAGCTGCCAGGTTTTTTGCTGGGAATGAAAATGAAACTTGCTACCAAATGAAATATATTAAACTTTTGAAAGATTTGCGTCGGTTTTATTTAAATTTTTTATTATGATGAGATTTTCAGGTTTATATACAGTATTAGACTGAAGCTACAATGTTCTCTGAACCTTGTTTAACTCCTTTGCATTGTTAACTGAAGTCTAAGTTAACGGCTAAGAGATTCAGAGTTCAGAGTTCAGGAAGGTGAAAGAGGAGCGAGCATGTAGAGGAGATGGCAGTACGACCCCATCAACAACACTCAGCTGTCACAGCACGAGTAGTTAACTGTGCCCCCCAACGACGGTCTTTATGTGCCGGGTCTTTGAGTTAACAGCCCGAAGAGGTTCTGTAAACCTCTTTGCAGTCAGTGGATTGATTCCATTTTGTTTAGGTGCAATCTTCTTCAGCTTCTGTTCTTCACCCTTCAGGAAGGCCGTGACAGATAAGTTGCCTGTCTGCTCCAGTCTAAGATGTTAGATGATAGACTTGCGTTGTAACATGACAATGTCACGATTGTAGTTGTGTGCGTGTGTGTTATCTTGTGAATCGAGGCAGGTGGTTAGAGGCGCCGGTGCTAGTAGATATCTTTGTATAGCTTGCATTAGGGGCCAAGCCTAAACCACCTGCCCCATCTTGTAACCTTGTTGGATATATAAACACGCATACGTCCCTGCCAGGAGGCACACGCTTCACACCAATACCTCGCAATCTTACATGGTATCAGAGCCTACCTCGGATTCATCCATGGCGAGCTCATCCACAAATACGTTCCCCTCATCTCCCTTTGCACACATCGCCACAGAGAAACTATCGAGGGGAAACGAAGCTCTCTGGCGCGCCACCGTCCTCTCTGCCATCAGGGGGGCGCAAATGACGGGCTTCCTCGATCCGGAGCAAGAAGTGCCGCCCATGACGATCGAGGTGACCAACAGCGATGGCAAGACCAAATCGAAGGCCGCCGACCCTGAGTTTGGCACCTGGTATGCTCGTGATCAGCAGGTTTTCTCCTATCTGTTGACTACGCTACCTCGTGAGATGGCCATCCAAGTGGCGACTTGCCACACCGCAGCGGAGCTGTGGAACACCGTGCAAGGGATGCTCACCTCGCATACCCGGGCGCGGTCTGTCAACGTCAGGATTGCGCTGGCGAATCTTCAGAAGGGCAACTCCACCATTACGGAGTACGTCGGTAAGATCAGAACTCTTTGTGATGAGTTGGTTGCCTCAGGAAAAAAAGTGGACGAAGAAGATGTGGTTTCACACATCCTTGCCGGGCTGGAGGAAGAATTCGATCCCGTGGTTTCTGCCATGTGCTCATGAGTCGAACCTGTGACTGTCCCGGAGCTGTACTCGCAGCTTCTGAGCTTCGAGACGCGCATGAATCTTCGCGGGGAGCCTCTCAGTCCTCCGCCAATGCTGCATCACGCGGGCGCTTCAACAACTTCAACAACAAGCAGAACGGCAACGACGGCGGCGGTGGTGGTGACCACGGTCGCGCCTTCAACAACAAACAAGCTGGCGGCAGTGGTGACCGTGGCCGGAGCTTCAACAACAAACCCAACGGCGGTGGTGGCCGTGGCAATCCAGGAGGAAACGGCGGCGGCTTCAACAACAATTCCACTGCCAAACCAACGTGCCAGATCTGTGGCAAAGTTGGGCACGTCGTTTGGAAGTGCTGGAAGCGCTACGACTCCGCCTACCAGGGAGGGGAAGAGCGCTCAGCAAACATTGCTGCTCCCCAATACGGTATAGATACAAACTGGTATATGGACAATGGTGCAACTGACCATATCACCGGTGATCTGGAGAAGCTCACAGTCCGGGAGAGGTACACCGGCAATGAGCAGATTCACACCGCCAATGGATCAGGTATGGCGATTAATCATATTGGTCATGCAACTATTTATACCCCAGATCGTGAACTTCACCTAAATAATGTTCTTCATGTTCTGGAGGCCACTAAAAGTTTGATCTCTGCAAGTAAACTTGCTCTTGATAATGACACTTTCGTTGAAATTCACCCTCATTTTTTTCTTGTCAAGGATCTGGAAACGAAGAGGGTTCTACTTCGCGGCAGGGGTAGGAGAGGTCTCTATCCTCTCTCAAACACATCGCGGGAAACGTCACAAAGCATGTGCTAAGTTTCACCAAGCCATCTTCAGACTTGTGGCACCGACGTTTAGGTCACCCATCTTCCATTGTTGTTAGGAAGATCATTAGTGAGAATAAACTCCCATGTGTTAGCAATGATGAAAATAAATTTGTATGTGACGCATGCCAAAAGGGCAAAAGTCACCGGCTACCACATCCTCAGTCTATGAGTGAATCAAAATTTCCTTTGGCACTTATCTTCTCTGATGTTTGGGGTCCTGCCGCTAAAACCGTAGGTAGAAAGAAATACTATGTGAGTTTTATAGATGATTTCAGTAAATTCACATGGATCTACCTCATCAAACATAAGTCTGAAGTTTTTCAAAAATTTCATGACTTCCAAAACCTTGTTGAAAGACAATTTGATCGCAAAATCCTAGCCCTCCAAACAGATTGGGGAGGGGAGTATGAAAAGTTGAATTCCTTTTTTACTAAGATAGGAATTTCTCACCATGTTTCCTGTCCTCATGCTCATCAGCAAAATGGGTCAGCTGAACGTAAACATCGTCACATAGTTGAAGTTGGGCTATCCTTGCTTGCTCAAGCCTCCATGCCCTTAAAATTTTGGGATGAGGCTTTCATTGCTGCCACCTATTTAATCAATAGGATGCCAAGCAAGGTTATAGACTTTGAGACCCCCCTCACTCGTTTATTTGGTGACACACCCAATTATTCTTCTCTACGCATATTTGGTTGTGCATGTTGGCCGAATCTCAGGCCCTATAACACACATAAACTTCAATTTAGATCTAAACAGTGTGCTTTCGTCGGTTACAACAACCTCCACAAGGGATATAAGTGTCTAGATATCTCCACAGGAAGAGTTTATATTTCCAGAGATGTGGTGTTTGATGAAAATATCTTTCCTTTTTCCACCTTGCATCCTAATGCAGGTGCACGGCTAAGAGCCAAAATTCTCTTGTTGTCACCAGATCTTTTGAATCCTACTGATCAGGGGGATAATAGTGTTGATCATATGATTAATGGTGCTACTAATCCAGATCATGATTGTCGGTGTCAAAACCGGCGGATCTCGGGTAGGGGGTCCTGAACTGTGCGTCTAGGCGGATGGTAACAGGAGACAAGGGACACGATGTTTTTACCCAGGTTCGGGCCCTCTCGATGGAGGTAAAACCCTACTCCTGCTTGATTGATATTGATGATATGGGTAGTACAAGAGTGGATCTACCACGAGATCAAGGAGGCTAAACCCTAGAAGCTAGCCTATGGTATGATTGTTGTAATGGTTATGTTGTCCTACGGACTAAAACCCTCCGGTTTATATAGACACTAGAGAGGGCTAGGGTTACACAGAGTCGGTTACAATGGTAGGAGATCTACATATCCGTATCGCCAAGCTTGCCTTCCACGCCAAGGAAAGTCCTATCCGGACACGGGACGAAGTCTTCAATCTTGTACCTTCATAGTCTTGGAGTCCGGCTGACGATGATAGTCCATCTGTCCGGACACCCCCTAGTCCAGGACTTCCTCAGTAGCCCCTGAACCAGTCTTCAATGACGATGAGTCCGGCGCGCATATTGTTCGGCATTGCAAGGCAGGTTCCTCCTCCGAATAATTCATAGAAGATTGTGAACACCAGGATAGTGTCCGGCTCTGCAAAATAAATTCCACATACCACCGTAGAGAGAATATTATGTTCACAAGTTCAATCTGCTGACGTGTTTTGTGGCATGACGTCACACCACCACCAAGCCTTTACTGGAATCGTTTTTTATTATACCACCTCAGCGCATTTAGCGAAGCGGTTTCCTTGGCACGTCTTGTAGAAGCAGAGATCGTGTCCCCCTTATTCCGGGATTCTCATCAATACGGACGTGGGTAACCCAGCCGCGCCATTGATGGTGGCGCTTGGGAGATAAGCGAGTTTTACCAGGCCGGTGGGGACGCACAGTTTTCGTCCGCCCATATATAAGGGGATAATGATCCACCCTTTTTACCTACGCCTTCTTCCTCCTTTGCTTATCCATCTCTACGCACTCTCGAGCTCCAGCGCTCAAGCCCGTGCACCTCGTCTCGACCTTCTCCGACCATGTCCGGAGCGGGAGGCAAATGGCTGGCCTCCTCCGTTATGGAGGAGCACATCGTAAAACTGCGCAACGCCGGATACCTTTCCGGCGATATCGCGCACCGGCTTCCCGACAAGGGGCAGCTCATCCCCACTCCCAGGCCCCATGAGAGGGTCGTATTCCTTCCCCACTTCCTCCGCGGACTGGGCTTCCCATTGCATCCCTTTGTCCGGGGGCTCATGTACTATTACAGCCTGGATTTCCACGATCTGGCGCCAAACTTCATTCTCAACATCACGGCGTTTATCGTCGTGTGCGAGGCCTTCCTCTGCATCCAGCCCCACTTCGGCTTGTGGCTCAAGACCTTCAACGTCAAGCCGAAGGTAGTGAAGGGCGTCCAAGCGGAGTGCGGAGGCACCATGCTGGGCAAGATGCCCAACGTCATCTGGCTCGAAGGGGCCTTCGTGGAGTCCATCAAGGGATGGCAATCGGGGTGGTTCTACATCACCGAGCCGCGCGACCCAAAATGGGCGGCGGCCCCCGAGTTTAGATCTGGTATCCCGATGCATCTCACCTCCTGGAAAGAGAAGGGCTTGCTATGGGGCAGTTCGGATGAGCTGACAGGACTCCAGTCCTGTCTCCAGACCCTGGTGAACAAGAAGCTCAGGCTTGTCAACGTAATCCAGGTCATGCTTATCCGCCGGATTCTCCCCTGCCAACAACGGGCCTTCAACCTGTGGGAGTTCGGTCCGGCACAGCACCGGACTCTGAGCGGGCTCTTCGACACGACGTACGAAGCCGTCTGGAGGGTGCTGTTCAAGGGCGGAGAAGCCCCCGCGTCCACGACGGAAGATCGCGGATTCAGCACCCAGCGCCCGGCCGGTGAGGTAAGCTTCGTTATCCTCTATGGGACAGTTGTTTCTTTCATAGTTTGACTCTACGGGGATCTAAAAACTCCTAATGCCTTTGACAGGACTGGAAGAGGACGTCCGGACAGGTAGACTGTCCGGCTCCCCTTCCCGAAGACCCAGCGGACGCCCGCTTAACGGGGCTGCTGGTCCCAGCACTCTATGTGGTGCCGGAGAAGAAGGCCAAGAAGAAGGCCACGGGAACTCGAAAAAGTTCCCGGCGCCAGGTGATATCGGACTCATCGTCCGATGGCTCCGAGGCTGACTCCTCCCCCGAAGACGAGGAGGAGAAAGAGGACTCTCTCCCAGAGGAAGGAGAGAGGAAGAGGAAGGCTTCCCCAACTGGGGAGGCCGAAGGGTCCAAGAGGGGAAGGACTATTCCCCCGGAAAGCTCCGCCAACGCCAACGTTGGCGACGAAGAGTGGCCTTCTAGGGCCAGGCCTCCGGCCAGATCGTAAGTATCCGGATTCCTGAAGGATTTATAATTTCTCTTTTGCGTCACATAGTGTCCTTCTAATGCCGCACACTGCCTGCAGTCCGGCCGATGATGATCTCCCCGCTTCGTCGAGCTGGTCGTTGGCTCCGTCGGATGTGGATTCCATCCCGACTGCTTCCACCCCTCGCGACGCTGAGGACGCCGAGGTGGGATCCCGGGAAGGGACCCATCAGGAGGAGGCTCCGGAGGCGCCACAAGGCAGCCTCCCGGACTTTGCGCAGGACTCCACGCCGGAACCCGCAGTGGTTCCGGAGTCCGGCAGGCGGCCCCTTCGCAAGAAGGGCAAGACCGTGACACCGGCGGCCTCCGTCCAACCGGAGGCGCCGGACAACTTGTTGGTGGCGCTCAAAGGCGCTTCCATCGAGGAAGAACACCGCACTATCATGAGTGCGGTGATTCAGAAGGTTCAGCTCGCCAAGAGCGGGCTGACCGAAGCCTGCAGTAGCCTTCTAACAGGCTTTGAGGTAAGAAGTTAAAAATATGTAATGCAATACCGCATAGACAGTAGCCCCTGATGCTCGGTTCGGTGTTCGGAAGAAAAACCGGATTGAGGATCTAAAAAAGATATACGCAGGAATGCTAAAAATTGTGTCAATATGGGTTTGCAGACTGCGCTACTAACCTCTGCCGCACTGACTGCGGAGGTTGGTGCGTTGAAGCAGGACCTCGAGCGGTCCGAGCAAGAGCTCGGCCTTGCCAAGAAGCAGCTCGAGGACAAAGAAGGTGAGTAATACCATCTTTGAATTTGTACCTTATAGAAAAGGATTTCGGTTGCAATTAAAATAACAAGGATAACGTGGGTACTGCAGGTGCCACGAAAGAGGTGTCAACCCTGAAGGAGGCCGTATCCGCGGCCGAACGCAATGCGGCCGTGGAACGGACGGAGCGAGAGAAACAGGAGGCGCGGGTGGCGGAGGTGCGGCAAGAGCTCCAGGCTCTCATGGAAAAACATGAGAGTTTGGAGCGTGACTCGAAGACTCGAGAGTCCGAGCTTGTCTCGGCTCTTGAAAGTGCCAAAGCCGCTAAGGCCGAGGCCCATAAGGCCCTCCAGGAGATTGAGGCGGTGAAGAAGATAGCGGCGGGTAAGGCATTTTGCATGCAAAGCAATCATGTTAATGTAAATTACCTATTACTTAGCCGAATTCGGAGCTCTCCAGGGGCGTTTGCAGATCTGCCTCGTAGTGTATCCGATGCCACCGCGTTTTACCGAGCCAAGGAGGGGAGCTCAACGGAGAAGGTCTTCTGGTCTCAATACGCTGAGGCCGACCATCCGGTGCCCCCTAGCGACCAGCTGAAGCAGCTGGTCGAGCTCCACAAGGTAGCCGAGCAGGCCATGAAGGGCCTCATAGTCCGGCTGTGGCCTGGAGAGGCCATGCCTGGGAGCTACTTCGGCCTCGTGCGGCGGCTGGTGGATGCGTGCCCCTGGGTGGAGGTCATCAAGCGCTTCGCCTGTATTGAAGGTGCTCGTCGGGCCCTTGCCCGCGCAAAGGTGCATTGGGGCAGGCTGGATGCAGAGAAGCTTATCACTGACGCGCCGCCAGCGGGCAAGGAGTATCGCACGCCTGAAATGTACTATAAGAATGTCCTGAAGGGTGCCCACAAGATTGCGGATGAGTGCCCCAGAGATGTAATTTTTGAGTAAACTCGCTATGTGTTATCCTGTGCGCTGAAGACTTAGTTCATATGCGCTAAGCAACGCTGATTAATTTAAAATATTACCTTCTGTGCGGCCGTTTATTAAATCTGAGAGATGGCAAGTCGTCGGCTTCAACCCCCATGCCGCGAGTGCTGGGGTGTTCGGGATAAACTTGAGCGCTCTTGTTCCCATTTTTGGGTCCATCTAGGGAGGCGCCCAACACAACGAACAAGGCAACCAGACTTATGATGCTTGAACACTCTCACTTAGCCATAGAATTCTATAATTTTAAATTTCGGCGAAGCCCCTAGTATTCGGAAGACCGAGTTTGGGGCGCTATCCACGCCTTGGCCGGACATTATCCGGTTCTTCGCTCGAAGCGGCGTAAGTCTTTAGGGACTCGAAAAGACCTCTCGAACAGCGACCAGTCTCTCGCCTTATCATGACAGTCAGTTTTAGCTTTCTCCACTGAGGCGCTCGCCCAGCTCAACCGGGGCGCAATTGCAGTGGTTCTCCCAGTGCTACCTTAGCCGACAGAACGGAACGTAAGGTACCAAAACATGGGAGCGGGCAAACCCAACTATTGACCCAAGACATGATTCAGAGCCGATTCATATAATGCTATAAGTTCGGGGTGCCGCACTTGTGAAAGTGTTCGGACTTATCACACCATAATGCGGGGAATATAAGCCCCTGGTGTATTCGGCCGTACCAAAATATACGGGTGCAAGATGTCATTAATGAACATATATGTAAAGTAATGCAATTATAGGCAAAAAGTGCTGCATTATTTATTTAAGGAGTTCTGCTATGAATGCGGAATGATACAAATAGTGCGGTAAGCAAAGGATTGGACTAATTAGACGTGTCTCATTCCAGGGGTAGGCTGCGGAATGGTGGATTTAACAAATTTAATGCTCGTAATGGAGACCACCTGATTGTTCGTCGCAGCCTTTGTCCCTCCCTGGTTGTTGCATCCTGAGTTCGGCAGCTCGCCTCCGGACAGGGCCTCTTGTGAACGGAGTCCTGTGTATAAAAGGAAGGAAAAATAAAAAATAAAAAGAGCGACACACTTGGGAGGCCCTGGTGTGGTTGAGCCGCACTCTGGGTCTGTTGTGGTCGTGCCCTTCCCCCTATGCCCATGGTATCTCCAGAGCGTAATGATGTACGCGGAGAGCTGGTCTTGCAATCATGTGAGGGCTGGGGTTGGGGCCGCATTGCTACGCGTGCTCGGAACATGCCGGGTGATCTTGGTTGATGTTGCTCCGGGCGTGTTTGGCCGTGTCCAACGGCCGGACTCGAAAACTGCCTTAGAAGGCTGCTCTGTACTTCAGCCGCGAGAGCCGCTGTATGTTCCTCCGTTCGGAGGGAGCGTTTCATATTTCCATTGACCGTGATGACTCCACGAGGGCCTGGCATCTTGAGCTAGAGGTATGCATAATGCGGCACCGCGTTGAACTTTGTGAACGCGGTTCGTCCGAGCAGAGCGTGATAGCCGCTGCGGAACGGGACTATGTCGAAGATTAACTCCTCGCTTCGGAAATTATCTGGGGATCCGAAGACCACTTCCAGTGTGACTGAGCCTGAACAATTGGCCTCGACACCTGGTATGACGCCTTTGAAGGTCGTCTTTGTAGGTTTAATCCTTGAGGGGTCTATGCCCATCTTGCGCACTGTATCCTGATAAAGCAGGTTCAGGCTACTGCCGCCGTCCATCAGGACTCTCGTGAGGTGAAATCCATCGACGATTGGGTCTAAAACCAATGCGGCGAATCCGCCATGGCGGATACTGGTCGGATGGTCTCTTCGATCGAAAGTGATCGGGCAAGAGGACCATGGATTGAACTTCGGGGCGACTGGCTCCATCGCATATACGTCCCTCAGTGCACGCTTCCGTTCCCTCTTGGGTATATGGGTTGCGTATATCATGTTTACCGTCCGCACTTGTGGGGGGAAGCCCTTCTGTCCTCTACTGTTCGGCGGCTGGGTCTCTTCCTCGTCATCATTGTGCAGCCCCTTGTTATTGCTTTCGGCAATTAACTTTCCTGTCTGCTTGAATACCCAACAATCTCTGTTGGTGTGGTTAGCTGGCTTTTCGAGGGTGCCATGTATTTGGCAAGAGCGGTCGAGTATTCGGTCCAAATTGGACGGACCCGGAGTGGTTCTTTTGAATGGCTTCTTCCGCTGACCGGGTTTAGAGCCTCGGAATCCGGCGTTGACTGTCGTATCCTCATTGTTGTCGCCATTAACACGGCGTTTGTTTTTGTTTCGACACGACCTGCCAATGTGGTCCTTAGTGTCCGGACTGCCAGCATTTTTGCTAAGGTTGTTGCTGCGAGCTAGCCAGCTGTCCTCTCCCGCATAGAAGCGGGTCATGAGTGATGTGAGGGCTGCCATGGATTTCGGCTTTTCCTGTCCGAGGTGCCGGGCCAACCACTCATCGCGGATGTTATGTTTGAAGGCTGCGAGGGCCTCTGCGTCCGGACAGTCGACGATTTGATTTTTCTTTGTTAAGAACCGTGTCCAGAATTGTCTGGCCGATTCGTCTAGCTGCTGAATTATGTGGTTTAGGTCATCGGCGTCTGGTGGTCGCACATATGTGCCCTGGAAGTTGTCAATAAATGCGGCTTCCAGGTCCTCCGAACACCCAATTGACTCTGCGGGCAGGCTGTTAAGCCAATGCCGAGCTGGTCCTTTAAGCTTGAGCGGGAGATATTTGATGGCGTGGAGATCGTCGCCGCGGGCCATATGGATATGAAGGAGATAGTCCTCGATCCAAACCGCGGGGTCTGTTGTGCCATCGTAGGATTCAATGTTGACGGGTTTGAACCCTTCAGGGATTTGATGATCCATTACTTCGTCTGTGAAGCATAGTGGGTGTGCGGCGCCTCTATATTGAGCAATATCATGACGTAGGTCAAGAGAGCGTTGTCTGCTGTGTTCGGCCCGGCCAGAGTTGTTGTATCCGGCGCGACGGTGTTCGTCATGGGTCGTGGCGCGCCCACGTGATCCATAGATAGATCTAGATTGTCTTGCCTTGTCCTCCAATATATCCCGCAAGTCCGACGCGTTCCCTCGTGGCTTCGTACTTTTTGAGCGGTGTCGGGGTACGGTCTTGATGGAAGGCCTAGATGCCTCTCTGTCGCGACCACGGGGTGGTCGGTCGGCCGTATTATGTGCTGGTGATGAAGGTATGTATGCTTCCTCCTCTAGTCGGGGGAGCAACTTGTGTTTTGGGTAGCTCTTGGAGGGGCGTTCGAGTTCATACTCTTCGGCCGCGAGGATCTCGGTCCATCTATCGGCCAGTAGGTCTTGATCAGCTTGAAGCTGCTGCTGCTTTTTCTTTAGGCTATTTGCTGCGGTCATTAGCCTACGTTTGAAATGCTCTTGTTCGACGGGATCCTCAGGCACGACAAATTCGTCGTCGTCGAGGCTTGCCTTGTCTCCGGAGGGAGGCATGTAATTATCATCCTCGACCTCTTCGTCTGCCGCTCTCTCGTGAGGGCTTGCTTCTGCATCCTCCTACGCTGAATCTTGCTGGAGGGGGTTGTCTTCGGCACTTTCTGGTGTGTTATTATCTCCTGTGCTAGAATCTCCATTCTTGCTGTGGCGGGATTTAGAGCGGCGCCGCTGGCATCGGCGCTTGGGCTGTTTCTTTAGGGAATCTGCCTCCGCTGCTTCTTCGCTGTCCCCTTCTTTTGGGGTGTCCACCATGTATATGTCGTATGACGAGGTGGGCTTCCAGTGCCCTGTGGGCGCTGGTTCTTGATTGTCTCCGGCATCGTCGTCCATACCGTCGATGTCTTCGGAGTCGTAGTCTAGTATGTTGGTTAAGTCGTCGACAGTGGCTACAAAGTGGGTGGTGGGTGGGCTTTGAATTTCTTCGTTGTCCGTATCCCAACCATCCTGGCCGTAGTCCGGCCAGGGCTCTCCGGATAGCGAGAGATGCTTCAGCGAATTTAGGATGTCGCCAAAGGGTGAGTGCTGAAAGATGTCCGCAGCCGTGAACTCCATGATCGGCGCCCAATCGGATTCGATTGGCCGGGGCGCAGGAGGTTCGGAGTCCGGCAGGGAGTCCGGCGCCTCGGAGTCACGGGCTTTATAAGGGACAAGGTCAGTATTCGGCTCTATCGCCGTAGCGGTTGCAGCCCCCGAGGCGGTGTCCAGCCATCTGTCCTCGGTCTGTGCGATCGGCTCCGAACCATGGGTGGGAGCGGATTCGTGTGCGGCCTCCAAAGTACTGTCCGGCGGCAGAGTTAGATCTTGCCCATCGTGACAGTGCGGCGCACTCGGCTGTGGCTCGGATCCATCGAAGATCAAGTCTCCGCGGATATCTGCCGTGAAGTTTAGGCTTCTAAACCTGTCCTGATGGCCAGGGGCGTAGCTTTCGATCTGCTCCAGATGGCCAAGCGAATTGGCACGCAGTGCGAAGCCACCGAATACGAAGATCTGCCCGGGGAGAAAAGTCTCACCCTGGACTGAGTTGTTGTTGATTGAAGAAGCCATCAAGCCTATCGGCGACGACACAGAGGAACTCTCAATGAAAGCACCAATGTCGGTGTGAAAACCGGCGGATCTCGGGTAGGGGATCCCGAACTGTGCGTCTAGGCAGATGGTAACAGGAGACAAGGGACACAATGTTTTTACCCAGGTTCGGGCCCTCTCGATGGAGGTAAAACCCTACTCCTGCTTGATTGATATTGATGATATGGGTAGTACAAGAGTGGATCTACCACGAGATCAAGGAGGCTAAACCCTAGAAGCTAGCCTATGGTATGATTGTTGTAATGGTTATGTTGTCCTACGGACTAAAACCCTCCGGTTTATATAGACACCAGAGAGGGCTAGGGTTACACAGAGTCGGTTACAATGGTAGGAGATCTATATATCTGTATCGCCAAGCTTGCCTTCCACGCCAAGCAAAGTCCTATCCGGACACGGGACGAAGTCTTCAATCTTGTATCTTCATAGTCTTGGAGTCCGGCTGACGATGATAGTCCGACTGTCCGGACACCCCCTAGTCCAGGACTCCCTCAATGATGTTGCAGGAAACAGTGAAATTTTTTTGGCAGAAAACAACACTTTGCAACGTGATTTTATGCAGCACATCGGTCCAAACCCGACAAGCGCAGAACACGAGGATGATTCTGCTGCAGCTGCCGATCCCAAGAGATCTGGCGGCGCAGGATCCTGCGCGCCTGCGGCAGCAGGCGCAGATCCACTGTCTCCCTCGGCTGGTGCATCGGCCGTGGGCGTCTCCGCGGGCACCACGTGTCGTGGTGGGTCCGGCACGGGCGCGTCGCCTAGTGCTGTCGCCTCTCCGCGCAATGATGGCCCTGCCAGCTGGGCCCACGGGCGTGTGTCTCCTGCGTGGTCGCCCGTGCAGACGCACGATCCAACGCACGACTGCGCCGCAGCCGAGACGGATCGTCCCGTTCTGTCGCCTGGGCGGGCACGTGATCCCATGCCCGACCGCACCGCAGTCGAGGAGGATTTCCCCGATCCTCTGAATGTTGCCAGTAACACTGGATCCGTTGCGGCTCCCGGATCTTCTACGGATCCTGCTCCTGTGCGCCCTCGTACACGAGCTTAGAAAGGTATTTTTAAGCCACTGGTTCCTAAAGATGGGATGGCCAGGTACGATAAAAATTTTAAATTTGCAAATCTTGTTGTTACACAAGAACCCAGAAACGTGGCAGAAGCTCTAGGAGATAAGAATTGGCAACGTGCTATGGAAATGGAGTACAATGCCCTTATGAAAAATCAAACTTGGCACTTGGTTTCTCCAAAGTCAGGGAGGAATATTATAGATTGTAAGTGGGTGTACAAAATTAAACGACACTCGGATGGCACTTTAGATAGATATAAAGCTAGGCTAGTTGCTAAAGGTTTTAAGCAACGCTATGGCATTGATTATGAGGACACGTTTAGTCCAGTTGTTAAAGCTGCCACCATTAGACTTGTTTTGTCTATTGCTGTCACCAGGGGATGGAGTCTCCGTCAACTGGATGTTCAGAATGCGTTTTTACATGGCGTTCTCGAGGAAGAGGTTTATATGAGGCAACCACCTGGTTTTGTCGATGTGATTCAACCTCAACATGTTTGTAAGTTGGACAAAGCTCTGTATGGTCTGAAACAGGCACCCAGGGCTTGGTACTCAAGATTGAGCACAAAGTTACATCAACTTGGATTTCGGCCCTCCAAAGGTGATACCTCCTTGTTCTTCTTTCAGAAAGGAAAGGTGATCATTTATATGCTCATTTATTTAGATGACATAATTGTTGCTAGTTCCTCACAAGAGGCCACCTCAGCTTTGCTTAAAAATTTGAAAAGTGAATTTGCACTTAAGGACTTGGGAGAGTTACATTATTTCCTAGGCATTGAAGTGAAAAAGATATCTAATGGGATTTTGTTGACACAAGAAAAGTATGCCACTGACATTCTCAAGCATGTGGGCATGAAGGGATGCAAACCTTGTAGTACTCCTTTGTCCACTACAGAAAAGCTGTCCTTACATGAAGGGGAGCTATTAAGTCAAGAAGAAGGGACTAAGTACAGAAGTGTTGTTGGCGCACTTCAATATCTGACATTGACAAGACCTGATATATCTTTCTCTGTTAATAAGGTTTGTCAATTTTTGCATGCTCCTACTACTGTGCATTGGACATCTGTTTAGAGGATATTGCGTTATGTCCAAGGGAGTGCTGGAATAGGACTGAAAATATGTAAATCACCATCAACTACAGTAAGTGCCTTTTCTGATGCAGACTGGGCAGGATGCCCTGATGACAGGAGATCGACTGGTGGGTTTGCTGTTTTTCTTGGTTCTAATCTCATTTCATGGAATGCAAAGAAACAAGCAACTGTTTCTAGGTCCAGCACAATGGTTGAATACAAGTCACTAGAAAATGCTACGGCTGAGGTAATGTGGGTAGAAACTCTTCTTGATGAACTAGGAGTTGAAAGAACACATGTTTCTTGTCTATGGTGTGACAATCTTGGAGCAACATATCTTTCTGCCAATCCTGTGTTTCATGGAAGGACAAAACACATAGAGATTGATTTTCATTTTGTTAGAGAAAGAGTTGCCAGAAGGCTTTTGGACATCAGATTTATACCAACTGGAGATCAAGTGGCTGATGGTTTCACAAAGCCCTTACAAGCTCGACAACTGCAAGCCTTCAAGAACAATCTTAACCTTGACATGTTTAGATTGAGGGAGGATGTTAGATGATGGACTTGCGTTGTAATGTGACAATGTCACGATTGTAGTTGTGTGCGTGCGTGTTATCTTGTGAATCAAGGCAGGTGGTTAGAGGCGCCTGTGATAGTAGATATCTTTGTATAGCTTGCATTAGGGGCCAAGCCTAAACCACCTGCCGCATCTTGTAACCTTGTTGGATATATAAACACGCATACGTTCCTGCCAGGAGGCATATGCTTCACACCAATACCTCGCAATCTTACATAAGACATTTCACCATCAGTTTGGAAGAGGAGAAACTCCTAGTTTGTAGTTCAAGAAAGCTCTCCAGGTTGAATTGTTTTCCCAATGTCTCTCATCCCAAAGGTAGCATCACATTTCTAATTTCCATTTTTCGCTCACACATGTGAAACTTGGGTCGAAGGGATGGGGAATCCAACATAAGACAGTAAAATATGTGGTTTAGTTTACGAGCATCACTACATGGGCCACTCATTGCACATTACCCTCTGGATCTTGAGCACATATATAGACAGAAAATGCACAATACTCAGACAAGTAGGTGTGCCTTTACTCACTGCATGAAAATTGTCCAGATTATATATCCACCTTAATTGTCTTGATACTGTGGTGATAACGAGAACTAGCTTCGATAGACAGATAGATTAATAGATATCACACAGGCTTGCAGAATACAAAATGTTGCAATCTCATAACAACATATTTTCTTTTTTGGGAAAGGAGGTTAAAACCCCCGGCCTCTGCATCAATCGATGCATACATCCATCTTTATTAATTATTCAACAAAAGTCTGAAAAGAACATACATCAAGCCACCCGAAGCCACCACTCACACCTACAAACTCGATAAGGTGGAGTGCTCTCACTCCCCATATCTAAAATCGGTGTCGTCGCCGATTCATCCGCATAACGTATCGGAACCAACAGACGATGGAGCAAACCTAAAGCATACACCACATGCACATGTTTTAGAAGCCGCCATCATGATTGAACTGCTGACTCATCTTAAGGAGATCCGCATCATCCTTGCCAGTCCAGCCATCCGTGGACGCCACCATGGCTCCCAATGACACCACCTCCCTGTGCGCAAACTGCTGAGCACATCACGGTCGCCGCCGGTACACCGCAGCAACATACCGCCAAGTACCACTGGCCAACACATCTTGAAGTCTCTAGAACATTTGTCGTGCGTAGCACCTGCCAAACATGCGTGACACAACATAGCACCTGTCGGCCAGGCATGACTTAACATCTCCACCGAAGCTCCAGGCAAGATGAAGCCGCTCCACCTCATGCCTCTGTTTCCCAGCGCTGCTCCACAAACAATACTCCCAAGAGAGAAACGACCCCGCAGTGCCGTTATCATCCGATCTGGAAGACCAGATCCTTTGGTTTCCCTCGGAGCAGCACGAGTGGGTCGACAAGAGTTACATGACGATGCCTTCATCAAGGTAACGACGTAGAACGTCGCCATCGCCTGCTGTCGGCTCGGTTTTTACCGACAGCTATGTCTCACTTACTCGAAGTCGGGACTAGATGGCGGATCTCGAGATCCGACCACCCAGCCTCAGGAAGACCACCTCCAACGGAGGAGATGATTACCACCGCCAAGCCCAGGGTCGCCGCCCTCGGCGCTCACGTGATGCAGACCAAGAATAGGAGCACCACCGTGATCCGAAGCCGAACCGGAGGTTGAGCGGCTGCAACATGGCCGCTCCACCTCTCGCGCCCACGTGACCAAGGTGGAAAGCCACCGCCGCCGCCATGGCACCCTCCGGAGAGCCAACCATGCGGAATGCCTCCAGGGCCACAGCCCCGACATCCAAGGTCCGAAACTACGCCAACCACCCACTTCACGGCGCACCAACCATGGTACGAGGAGTAGAGGCACCCCATCCACCCCTAGCCCGGCATCAGCCACTGAGTCTAGGTCAGCTACTCCATGGTAGGAAGCAATGACGCCTACGTCCCTGGCCAGTCATGGTGGACCGGGGGAGGGGGGGGGGGGGGACATGATCCAGTGACTGTCGATGGCCGAAGTAGAGCAAGCGTTGGCCATAGCCCGGTGGCCTTGGCCAATCCAACCAATGGTGCAGTGATGCCACGACCACCATGACCTCGCACCATGCCCACGAGGAGGGATTCCTCGCTGCTCCCTGGCAATACCTGGACCAAGCCCAACAACCCCTACCCGGATCTGGTCCACCCGAGCGCGAGCCCTAGATCCAAGAAAGCAACAGTCTAGACCATGGATAACGAATGTTGCCACCACTAGCCTGCGCCTCCTATCAAAACCAAGCCGCCAGATGTGCGCCGCCGAGGCCCCTGCAGGCCCGCACCGCCGCCAAGCACCACACCCAATGCCTCGACCCACATAGCACTTTGTAAGAGGAAATTATACATAGGCAAGAAGGAAATGCATCTTCCAAGATCCGACTTCATAGAACGTTTGACATAAGCAAAATTCTTAGAATTGCCATGAATAAAGTTACACTATATCTTGGAGACCAACTATGGATGTTCTTTGTTTGTTATTTTAGAGAAAAGACATCCACCAAATCGATGGATGGCCAAGGTTGAGGCAATGGAATACATTGATGTGGATTTATGATGTCCATTAGTTGGAGTAACAAGCCTCATCCACTTTGTAAAGGTCAACTGCCGTCACCATGCATTCACCGTCAATAGAAGAGAGCCTTCACACCCCGCTTGGAGGGTATCAACACCATGTGATGTTAGAGCAACTCATGCGAGTTACTCCCTCCGTTCCAAATTACTCGTCGTGGTTTTAGTTCAAATTTGAACTAAAACCACGATGAGTAATTTGGAACGGAGGGAGTATGTATGAATTTCACAACTAGCTTGATTGTCAATGGATAAGAGATTCTGAGCATATCCACCACCTCGAGTGGAGATCACACCGAGAGGAGCAGTGACGCTTACCACCCAACGACTATCAACCATAGACCAAAGGCTCCCTAGACAGTGCCTCTAGCTAGGAACAACAACATAGAGCTAACTAGTCCGACAAAACAGACCATCAATTTTCACCCAAAGCATGAGGTGAGGGATACAAACCCATGATGACACCTCTGGCAAGGGAAACAACACTTGAGAGTGTTGCCACAGCTGCCCGATGTACTACGCCGGGTTGGGTTTAACCCAAGGCACTATGATCACGTAACACCCATAGACTCATTACCACAACACCCCCTCCACTAAACTGTCACTAAGGTAAGTAAGGTCAACGGCACACACCACCATGCCCCACAGATCTTGGCGTCCCGCTCTATCTAAGGTGACAAAGGGATTGAATGTGTGAGCATTCGCCATAGATTGAGGAGGTCCCTGGAAGGGTGAGGTTTAAGGTGATCTAGAAGACAACAACCACATATGTACAAGAGCGATCACATGCCATAAGATTTGTGGTTTGATTGTGGCGATATGCTGTGAGAGAGATCCTTATTGGATGCCTCAATTTTTTTTCTTTCTTTGTAAGTCGATTTCTTCGACAATCATGCTTGGCTTTGCTTGGCCTCGTAGAATTATCAATAATATTCGACTAATGCGGAGGCCGGGGGTGGTCGTCCCTAAAAAGATGGCACATGTACCATGATTGGATCCCCCTGGGTCACCTTGCCCTCCTCAAGGCTGAGGTAGAGGACCAACACTAGCCTGGCAACACTCACAGGTAGGTCGCCACGGCGGTCACCACTCAGAGCCCCATCTATCTGCGTCACCATCTTGTGCTGATGATGCATTTCAAAGAGATCCCCGAGATAAGAAAATGTTTTGTTTATCAATGGATGCACAGGCCGGGGTCTTTTTGTCTTTTTCGAAAGAAAAAAAGGGATAAGGAAACTCTGACGCTGATGTCCAACTAATTTTACATGTAGCTAAGTTGACCTTCATGACTTATTCTTTGTAACTGTTAGGAGTGTAGGTTATTCTGCATATCGTTTAGCATGCAGAAGAATGTAAGAAATTCCATCAAGTTTTTCTCATCGAATTATTTTGAACGCTAACAACAACACGTGCTAAGCTACAAGGTGCACCTACCAGGCTGCATGGTGTTAATCATGACAGACAGACACAATCATATCCAGTCTCCGGAACAACTGTACGTGCTTGCATTGCAGGATCTGACTTGTGGAACACAATATCCTACATGTAATGCTTACCTGATGGATGGATCACGGTCACAGATCAGAAGGCAGAGCAGTTGAGGTGAATCACAGGGCAATTCTCCTTTGGCACGCACGACAAGGTTAGCTAGCAGCTTCCCTGGAGCTTCTTCACTTGGAAACTCACGTCGCCAGTTCCTGTGACCAATACATGCATGCCAGCGTGCCAAAGGAGAAACGCCCTGAGATTCACACGCCGCAATACATGGACAAAGTTTTGCTCTGCCTGCCTGCCTGCTCATTGTACTGATGTTCTTGCGCTTGTCGATAAGAACACTCCATCTCGGCCTCCCTTATATACTGCACGATCTGCCTCGGGATATGGATCTTCAGATGGCATATGCTCCTAGTCCGATCGACTATTCCAGAGAAGGAGCTGCCTTTCTTGCCGGCAGTGTCTCCATCGCCCCTCTTTGTAATATGCCTCAAGAATAATGGTCCTTCTAGCTCAACTTGCCTTTTCCGAAGTATTCCCTCTGGTCCTTTTTACTCCGCATATAAGACTTTTGTGTCAAATATGCGGACTAAAAAGAATCGGAGGAAGTATAAATGTTGCAGATTTACAGCATAGAAAACCGTTTTTAGAGCTGAGTAGCACCGAGTATGTCTCGCTGCAGGAGTGCAACGTCATTGAATTTGATGCAAGATATCAAGAGATTTTGTTCTGGACATCTCTGTTGCTGTTGAATAAACTGATTTATGCGTTCTGGTAGCCCTTGGCGAGCCATCAACTTTTCTCCTGGCCTGAGATGGTACATTCCATTGGATCTTCTCTACTCGATCAAGCTCATTTTAGCTGGTGGCCTTTTTCCTGACTGAAACACCAGGCATAAAGGGCAGGGCTTTCTAGGACAACGACGGCCTAGCTTTGCTGCATGGAGCTAGGTTTTGTGTTGGGAATGAAAGTGAAATTATTGGTTAATTTTTTTAAATTTTTAATCTGAAATTTCCAGGTTTATATCAAGTCTAGGACTGAAGCTACAATGTTCTCTGATTTAACTGCTTTGCATTGTTATCTGAAGTCTAATTCTAATTAAAGTCTAATAAGTAACAACTATTGGTCTTCATAATGTCGACCAAGTGGCATGAGACATACTGCTTTTGTTTTGTTTTTTGAATTAGTATTACTTAGTTTAGTTACTACTTGATGAATTTTTTTAAAGCACATATTGAAGAAATCCTGCAAGATCACGAAAGAAAAAAAATCTCCATCACCCGAAAAGATGTCGTTGCAGTTTAACATCCGACGCATAGAACAATGTAACACTGGGCGTCAATTCAGAATTTTTCAGATGCAAGCGTGTCTCAGCATCATGCTAAGATACAGAGAAATCCTGAGATAGCAGTACAACTATTTTCCAGTTCGACCCCCTCAAAGAGAGTTATTTTCTTTTAGGGTCACGCAGAGGGTGTTATGTTTGTATCGAATATTGTGTACAAGTTGGTTACAGTTGGACTTGTAGTTGTATCGTGTTTATATAGGATGTGGAGTCGTGTCCTAGTAGGACACTTGTATCCTAGGCCTCTCATATATAGCGGGGGTAGACACACGATGTAACCTATGTCAACATAATAGCACCAGAACGCAGGGGAAGCCGGCGGCATGTGCCGGTGTCCAGGGCGACCGGGTGCGATATTGTGACGGTGTCACGGGGAGGAGCGCCCATAGTCAAGCCCCGGGGATGTAGCCATATCGGTGAACCTCGTTAACAAATCTCGGTGTCGTGCATCGTGTAATTGCTTGGTCCACGGATGATCGACGGTATGCCTCGAATTTATTCTAACAGAGGGCAGTAGTTGACCTTGTAACGCCTCCTGTGACTGGCTCTCCCCAGCGATAGTTTTCGTGGGCCTGGGCTTCGAGTTAACGGCCCGAAGTGCTCACGTTAACCTATTTCCAGTCACTTCTTCAAACCGTTCTAGTTTAGCTGCTCTCTTCTGCAGCTTCTGTTCTTGACCCTTGGGGAAGGCTGTGACTGACAAGTTGTTAGTTTGCTTCAGGCTAAGAGATTTCATGATCTGTTTGGCAGATGAGAAACTGCCTGTTTGCTGTTTGGGATAGCGCTATTGGTTGAATTGTTTTCCCAATGTCTCTCATCCCAAAGGTATTGTCATATTTGTTGTGCAAAAAAAGGTATTGTCATATTTCTAATTTCCTTTTTTCTCTCAAACATGTGAAACTTGGGTGGAAGGGATAGAAAATCCAACACAAGACAAGGTTTTGTTTGCTATCATCACCACATCCAACTCATTGCACGTTATCCTGCGGATCTTGAGCATATATATATAGAGAAAATGCACAATACTCAGACAAGTAGGTGTGTTTTTACTCACTGCACAAAAATTGTACAGAGTAGATATTAATCTTAACTGTCTTGATACCGTGGTGATAAAGAGAACTACCTTTGATGGATAGATAGATTAATAGATAAGACAAAGGGCTTACAGAATACAAAATTTTGCCATCTCATAACAAACTAATAAGGTGTGCCATGGTTATTTTTTAAAATTGACAAGTGATGTATAATGATGATATAGATGAAAGATGTCTCACACTGAGTGATATAGTTTTTTCTCATTAGAAACACAATTAACATATGATTGCATTTATCTGAACAAAACGTCAACAATCAAGTTAAGAATTCCATGCACTCCACTATGGAGACATAGAGTTCTGGAAGAGGCATAAAAGCATAGGTTGAAAGAAAATACGGTTTCCAAGTTCAAATTTCAAAGACTATTTGAAAGATGTGCACAAAGGCACTCGTCATCAAAGTGTTCGATGACAAGGTAGATGTGAATACAATGCATTGACGTGGAAGCATGCCATCCGCCAGAGAAAGAAGCGCGCTCATCTACTTCCAAAATGTCAAATATTGACGCAACACTGCAGGAAAAAAACATGTAAGCCGAGTACCAAAAATACTCGGGTTATGCCGATTTCAACTCGGTTTTCATATAATACGACTATAATTCTCGGCTTACACTACACGGCTTACTAAGGAACGGCTCTCTATGGTAAGCCGAGTAGTGCAATACCCTTCGTTCATCGAAAGTGAGCGCCCTCCCACCCTCAAAGGGCACTAGCCCATCAAACGACATAGAAGCTCACCTATGAACTTAGATATAAAGGACTTGATGACCCGACACCACTAGAAAGAGACTTCAAGGATGGCCATCGTCTCGAGTAGAGACCACACCAATAGCATCACTATGAGCTTCAATGAACCAACCACATGATAACTAGCCAGAAGGGACCAAGGTTCCCAAGATGATGCCCTCATGGGTGGAATGGTGCCGCAGAACCGCTGCGGTAGCCGGACAAATTTGACCAATATTTTTCACCTCGAGAAAGAGGCGGGAACACAATCCCAAGATGATGCCTCTAGAGAGGGAGGCAATAGTTGAGAGTGTGTGCGTGTGCGCACACAGATATAAAGGTGTGACCCAGGTCATGTCCAACAAAGCATTAGACACAAGTTCCAAGAGGTCCATTGAAGGGCAAGACTAAAACACAACTAGTCCTGGTGACTAGCACCTGCATCATGCCACTGTTGGAAATATGCCCTAGAGGCAATAATAAAAGTATTATTATATTTCCTTGTTCATGATAATTGTCTTTTATTCATGCTATAACTGTATTATCCGGAAATCGTAATACACGTGTGGATACATAGACCATAATATGTCCCTAGTGAGCCTCTAGTTGACTAGCTCATTGTGATCAACAGATAGTCATGGTTTCCTGGCTATGGACATTGGATGTCGTTGATAACGGGATCACATCATTAGGAGAATGATGTGATGGACAAGACCCAATCCTAAGCATAGCACAAAGATCGTGTAGTTCGTTTGCTAGAGCTTTTCCAATGTCAAGTATCTCTTCCTTAGACCATGAGATCGTGTAACTCCCGGATACCGTAGGAGTGCTTTGGGTGTATCAAACGTCACAACGTAACTGGGTGACTATAAAGGTGCACTACAGGTATCTCCGAAAGTGTCTGTTGGGTTGACACGGATCGAGACTGGGATTTGTCACTCCGTGTAAACGGAGAGGTATCTCTGGGCCCACTCGGTAGGACATCATCATAATGTGCACAATGTGACCAAGGGGTTGATCACGGGATGATGTGTTACGGAACAAGTAAAGAGACTTGCCTATAACGAGATTGAACAAGGTATCGGTATACCGACGATCGAATCTCGGGCAAGTACAATACCGTTAGACAAAGGGAATTGTATACGGGATCGACTGAGTCCTTGACATCGTAGTTCATCCGATGAGATCATCGTGGAACATGTGGGAGCCAACATGGGTATCCAGATCCCGTTGTTGGTTATTGACCGGAGAACGTCTCGGTCATGTCTACATGTCTCCCGAACCCGTAGGGTCTACACACTTAAGGTTCGATGACGCTAGGGTTATAAAGGAAGTTTGTATGTGGTTACCGAATGTTGTTCGGAGTCCCGGATGAGATCCCGGACGTCACGAGGAGTTCCGGAATGGTCCGGAGGTAAAGATTTATATATGGGAAGTCCTATTTTGGCCACCGAAAAATGTTCGGGATTTTTCGGTATTGTACCGGGAAGGTTCTAGAAGGTTCCGGAGTGGGGCCCACCTGCATGGGGGACCCACATGAACGTGGGTAGTGGGGTCAAGGCCCCACACCCCTGGTCAAGGCGCACCAAGATCCCCCCTTAGAAGGAATAAGATCATATCCCGAAGGGATAAGATCAAGATCCCTAAAAAGGGGGGATAACAATCGGTGGGGAAGGAAATGATGGGATTTCTTTCCTCCCACCTTGGCCAACGCCCCAATGGACTTGGAGGGCAAGAAACCAGCCCCTCCACCCCTATATATAGTGGGGAGGCGCATGGGAGCTACACACGAAGTTCTGGCGCAGCCCTCCCCCTCTCCCAAGTCCTCCTCCTCTCCCGCGGTGCTTGGCGAAGCCCTGCAGGATTGCCACGCTCCTCCACCACCACCACGCCGTCGTGCTGCTGCTGGATGGAGTCTTCCTCAACCTCTCCCTCTCTCCTTGCTGGATCAAGGCATGGGAGACGTCACCGGGTTGTACGTGTGTTGAATGCGGAGGTGCCGTCCGTTCGGCACTAGGATCTCCGGTGATTTGGATCACGACGAGTACGACTCCTTCAACCCCGTTCTCTTGAACGCTTCTGCTTAGCGATCTACAAGGGTATGTAGATGCACTCTCCTTCCCCTCGTTGCTGGTTTCTCCATAGATAGATCTTGGTGACACGTAGGAAAATTTTAAATTTCTGCTACGTTCCCCAACAGTGGCATCATGAGCTAGGTCTATTGCTTAGATTCTTTGCACGAGTAGAACACAAAGTAGTTGTGGACGTTGATTTTGTTCAATATGCTTACCGTTACTAGTCCAATCTTGTTTCGACGGTATTGTGGGATGAAGCGGCCCGGACCGACCTTACACGTACTCTTACGTGAGACAGGTTCCACCGATTGACATGCACTTGGTGCATAAGGTGGCTAGCGGGTGCCAGTCTCTCCCACTTTAGTCGGAACGGATTCGATGAAAAGGGTCCTTATGAAGGGTAAATAGCAATTGGCATATCACGTTGTGGTTTTGCGTAGGTAATAAACGTTCTTGCTAGAAACCCATAGCAGCCACGTAAAACATGCAAACAACAATTAGAGGACGTCTAACTTGTTTTTGCAGGGTATGCTATGTGATGTGATATGGCCAATAAGAATGTGATGAAATATATGTGATGTATGAGATTGATCATGTTCTTGTAATAGGAATCACGACTTGCATGTCGATGAGTATGACAACCGGCAGGAGCCATAGGAGTTGTCTTAATTTATTGTATGACCTGCGTGTCATTAAACAACGCCATGTAATTACTTTACTTTATTGCTAACCGGTAGCCATAGTAGTAGAAGTAATAGTTGGCGAGACAACTTCATGAAGACACGATGATGGAGATCATGATGATGGAGATCATGGTGTCATGCCGGTGACTATGATGATCATGGAGCCCCGAAGATGGAGATCAATGGAGCTATATGATATTGGCCATATCATGTCACTACTATATAATTGCATGTGATGTTTATTATGTTTATGCATCTTGTTTACTTAGAACGACGGTAGTAAATAAGATGATCCCTTACAACAATTTCAAGAAGTGTTCTCCCCTAACTGTGCACCGTTGCTAAAGTTCGTCGTTTCGAAGCACCACGTGATGATCGGGTGTGATAGATCCTTACGTTCACATACAACGGGTGTAAGACAGTTTTACACATGCAAAAACACTTAGGGTTAACTTGACGAGCCTAGCATGTACAGACATGGCCTCGGAACACAGAGACCGAAAGGTCGAGCATGAGTCGTATAGTAGATACGATCAACATGAAGATGTTCACCGATGATGACTAGTCCGTCTCACGTGATGATCGGACACGGCCTAGTTGACTCGGATCATGTAATCACTTAGATGACTAGAGGGATGTCTATCTCAGTGGGAGTTCATAAGATGAACTCAATTATCCTAAACATGGTCAAAAGATCTTTGCAAATTATGTCGTAAGCTCGCGCTTTAGTTCTACTGTTTAGATATGTTCCTAGAGAAAATTTAGTTGAAAGTTGATAGTAGCAACTATGTGGACTGGGTCCGTGAACTGAGGATTATCCTCGTTGCTTCGTAGAAGGCTTATGTCCTTAATGCACCGCTCGGTGTGCTGGACCTCGAACGTAGTCTGTGGATGTTGCGAACATCTAACATACACGTTTTGATAACTACGTGATAGTTCAGTTAAATGGTTTAGAGTAGAGGCACCAAAGATGTTTTTGAAACGTCGTGGAACATATGAGATGTTTCGAGGGCTGAAATTGGGATTTCAGGCTCGTGCCCACGTCAAGAGGTATGAGACCTCCAATGATTTTCTAAGCCTGCAAACTAAGGGAGAGCTCAATCGTTGAGCTTGTGCTCAGATTGTCTGAGTGCGACAATCACTTGAATCGAGTGGGAGTTGATCTTCCAGAAATAGTCATGTTTCTCCAAAGTCATTGCCACCAAGCTGCTAGAGCTTCGTGATGAACTATAACATATCAGGGATAGATATGATGATCCTTGAGGTATTCGCGATGTTTGACACCGCGAAAGTAGAAATCAAGAAGGAGCATCAATTGTTGATGGTTGGTGAAACCACTAGTTTCAAGAAGGGCAAGGGCAAGAAGGGATACTTCATGAAACGGCAAATCAGCTGCTGCTCTAGTGAAGAAACCCAAGGTTGAACCCAAACCCGAGACTAAGTGCTTCTGTAATAAGGGGAACAACCACTGGAGCAGAATTACCCTAGATACTTGGTAGAAGAGAAGGCTGGCAAGGTCGATAGAAGTATATTGGATATACATTATGTTCATGTGTACTCTACTAGTACTCCTAGTAGCACCAGGGTATTAGATACCGGTTCGGTTGCTAAGTGTTAGTAACTCAAAATAAAAGGCTGCGGAGTAGACGGAGACTAGCTAAAGGTGAGCTGGCGATATGTGTTGGAACTTTTCCAAGCTTGATGTGATCAAGCATCGCACGCTCCCTCTACCATCGAGATTGGTGTTAAACCTAAATAATTGTTATTTGGTGTTTGCGTTGAGCATAGACATGATTGGATTATGTCTATCGCAATACGGTTATTCATTTAAGGAGAATAATGGTTACTCTGTTTATTTGAATAATACCTTCAATGGTCTTACACCCAAAATGAATGGTTTATTGAATCTCGATCGTAGTGATACACATGTTAATGCCAAAAGATATAGGATAGTAATGATAGTACCACCTACTTGTGGCACTTCCATGTAAGTCATATTGGTATAAAACGCATGAAGAAGCTCCATGTTGATGGATCTTTGGACTCACTCGTTTTTGAAAAGTTTGAGACATGCGAACCATGTCTATTGGTGTATACGCATGAAGAAACTCCATGCAGATGGATCGTTTGGACTCACTTGATTTTGAATCACTTGAGATATGCAAATCATACCACATGGGCAAGATGACTAAAAAGCCTCGTTTTTCAGTAAAATGGAACAAGATAACAACTTGTTGGAAGTAAACACATTTTGATGTGTGCAGTCCAATGAGTGCTGAGGCATGCAGTGAATATCGTTATGTTCTTACTTCACAGATGATTCGAGTAGATGTTGAGTATATTTACTTGATGAAACACAAGTCTGAATTATTGAATGGTTCAAGTAATTTCAGAGTGAAGTTGAAGATCATCGTGACAAGAGGATAAAATGTCTATGATATGATCATAGAGATGAGTATCTGAGTTACGAGCTTTGGCACGCAATTAAGACATTGTGGAAATTGTTTCACAATTAATACCGCCTGGAACACCATAGTGAGGGTGTGTCCGAACATCATAGTTGCACCTTTTTGGATATGGTGCGTACCATGATGTCTCTTATTGAATTACCACTATTGTTTATGGGTTAGGCATTAGAGACAACCACATTCACTTTAAATAGGGCACCACGTAATTCCTTTGAGATGACACCGTATGAACTATGGTTTAGAGAAACCTAAGCTGTCATTTCTTAAAGGTTTGGGGCTGCGACGCTTATGTGAAAAAGTTTCAGGTTGATAAGCTCGGACCCAAAGCGGATAAAATGCATCTTTATAGGACACCCAAAACAGTTGGGTATACCTCCCAATTCAGATCCGAAAGCAATAGGGATTGTTTCTTGAATCGGGTCCTTTCTCGAGGAAAAGTTTGTCTCGAAAAGTTGAGTGGGAGGATGGTGGAGACTTGATGAGGTTATTGAACCATCACTTCAACCAGTGTGTAGCAGGGCACAGGAAGTTGTTCCTGTGGCACCTACACCAATTGAAGTAGAAGCTTATGGTAGTGATCATGAAACTTCGGATCAAGTCACTACCGTACCTCGTAGGGTGACAAGGATGCGTACTACTTTAGAGTGGTACAATAATCCTGTCTTGAAGGTCATGTTGCTAGACAACAATGAACCTACGAGCTATGGAGAAGCGATGGTGGGCCCAAATTCCGACAAATGGTTAGAAGATATGAAATCCGAGATAGTATCCATGTATCAGAACAAAGCATGGACTTTGGTGGACTTGCCCTATGATCGGCAAGCCATTGAGATAAATGGATCTTTAAGAAGAAGACGGACGTGGACGGTGATGTCACTGTCTATGAAGCTCGACTTGTGGCAAAGAGTTTTTCACAAGTTCAAGGAGTTGACTACAATGAGATTTTCTCATCCGTAGTGATGCTTAAAGTCCGTCGGAATCATGTTAGCATTAGCTGCATTTATGAAATCTGGCAGATGGATGTCAAAACGAGTTTCCTTACCAATCTTCATAAGGAAAGGTTGTATGTGATGCAATCAGAAAAGTTTTGTCGATCCTAAGGATGCTAAAAGGTATGCTAGCTCCAGCGATCCTTCCATGGACTGGAGTAAGCATCTCGGAGTTGGAATATGCACTTTGATAAGATGATCAAAGATTTTTGTTTATACAAAGTTTATGAGAAACTTGTATTTCCAAAGAAGTGAGTGGGAGCACTATAGAATTTCTGATGAGTATATGTTGTTGACATATTGTTGATCAGAAATGATGTAGAATTTCTGGAAAGCATATAGGGTTATTTGAAAAATGTTTTTCAATGGAAAACCTGGATTAAGCTACTTGAACATTGAGCATCAAGATCTATGAGGATAGATCAAAAACGCTAAATGGTACTTTCAAAATGAGCACATACCTTGACATGATCTTGAAGGTGTTCAAGATGGATCAGTCAAAGAAGGAGTTCTTGCCTGAGTTGTAAGGTATGAAGTTAAGAGTTAAAGCTCGACCACGGCAGAAGAGAGAGAAAGGATGAATGTCGTCCCCTATGCTTTTGTCATAGACTCTATACGGTATGCCATGCTGAGTACCGCACTTGATGTGTGCCTTGCCACATGTCTGGCAAGAGGGTACAAAGGTGATCAAGGAGTGGATCACCGGACAGCGGTCAAAATTGTCCTTGGAGTAATAAGGACATATTTATCGATTATGGAGGTGATAAAGAGTTCGGCATAAAGGGTTACGTCGATGCAAGCTTTAACACCTATCCGAATGACTCTGAGTAGCAAACCGGATACGTGTAGTGGAGCAACCATTTGGAATAGCTCCAAGTGGAGCGTGGAAGCAGCATTTACAGAATGACCTAGAGATTTGCGAAGTACATACGGATCTGAAAGTTGCAGACCCGTTGACTAAAACCTCTCTCACAAGCAAAACATGATCAAACCCCAGAACTCATTGAGTCTTAATCACATGATGATGTGAACTAGTTTAATGACACTAGTAAACTCTTTGGATGTTGGTCACATGGTGATGTGACCTGTGAGTGTTAATCACATGACGATGTGAACTAGATTATTGACTCTAGTGCAAGTGGGAGACTGTTGGAAATATGCCCTAGAGGCAATAATAAAAGTATTATTATATTTCCTTGTTCATGATAATTGTCTTTTATTCATGCTATACCTGTATTATCCGGAAATCGTAATACACGTGTGGATACATAGACCACAATATGTCCCTAGTGAGCCTCTAGTTGACTAGCTCGTTGTGATCAACAGATAGTCATGGTTTCCTGGCTATGGACATTGGATGTCATTGATAACGGGATCACATCATTAGGAGAATGATGTGATGGACAAGACCCAATCCTAAGCATAGCACAAAGATCGTGTAGTTCGTTTGCTAGAGCTTTTCCAATGTCAAGTATCTCTTCCTTAGACCATGAGATCGTGTAACTCCCGGATACCGTAGGAGTGCTTTGGGTGTATCAAACGTCACAACGTAACTGGGTGACTATAAAGGTGCACTACAGGTATCTCCGAAAGTGTCTGTTGGGTTGACACGGATCGAGACTGGGATTTGTCACTCCGTGTAAACGGAGAGGTATCTCTGGGCCCACTCGGTAGGACATCATCATAATGTGCACAATGTGACCAAGGAGTTGATCACGGGATGATGTGTTACGGAACGAGTAAAGAGACTTGCCGGTAACGAGATTGAACAAGGTATCGGTATACCGACGATCGAATCTCGGGCAAGTACAATACCGTTAGACAAAGGGAATTGTATACGGGATCGACTGAGTCCTTGACATCGTGGTTCATACGATGAGATCATTGTGGAACATGTGGGAGCCAACATGGGTATCCAGATCCCGCTGTTGGTTATTGACCGGAGAACGTCTCGGTCATGTCTACATGTCTCCCGAACCCGTAGGGTCTACACACTTAAGGTTCGATGATGCTAGGGTTATAAAGGAAGTTTGTATGTGGTTACCGAATGTTGTTCGGAGTCCCGGATGAGATCCCGGACGTCACGAGGAGTTCGGAGTCCCGGATGATGTGGAATGATCCCGGACGTCCACCGGAAAATGTTCGGGATTTTTCGGTATTGTACCGGGAAGGTTCTAGAAGGTTCCAGAGTGGGGCCCACCTGCATGGGGGACCCACATGAACGTGGGTAGTGGGGTCAAGGCCCCACACCCCTGGTCAAGGCGCACCAAGATCCCCCCTTAGAAGGAATAAGATCATATCCCGAAGGGATAAGATCAAGATCCCTAAAAAGGGGGGACAACAATCGGTGGGGAAGGAAATGATGGGATTTCTTTCCTCCCACCTTGGCCAACGCCCCAATGGACTTGGAGGGCAAGAAACCAGCCCCTCCACCCCTATATATAGTGGGGAGGCGCATGGGAGCTACACACGAAGTTCTGGCGCAGCCCTCCCCCTCTCCCAAGTCCTCCTCCTCTCCCGCGGTGCTTGGTGAAGCCCTGCAGGATTGCCACGCTCCTCCACCACCACCACGCCGTCGTGCTGCTGCTGGATGGAGTCTTCCTCAACCTCTCCCTCTCTCCTTGCTGGATCAAGGCATGGGATACGTCACCGGGCTGTACGTGTGTTGAACGCGGAGGTGCCGTCCGTCCGGCACTAGGATCTCCGGTGATTTGGATCACGACGAGTACGACTCCTTCAACCCCATTCTCTTGAACGCTTCCGCTTAGCGATCTATAAGGGTATGTAGACGCACTCTCCTTCCCCTCGTTGCTGGTTTCTCCATAGATAGATCTTGGTGACACGTAGGAAAATTTTGAATTTCTGCTACGTTCCCCAACAGCCACTCGCAAGTAGGTCATCACCGCACTCACCACCTGGAGTCGTGGCATTAGTATCCTTGGAAAACTAGCCTCATCCACCTCCCACCAGGATACTAGCCATGTATGCTTACCTGACTAATCCATATGTTACACAATATCTCCTCCACATCCGCCAGCACTTCAGCCCTGTGGCAACAACCAGAAACCCACGTGTATTCAGAGAAGACTAACCCATATGTAACACAAGGTCTCCTCCGCAGCCGCCAACAGTTCAGCTCCGTGGCAGCAACCGGAAACCCACGTCTAGTTGAAAAAGAATGACCAGAATGGTGTGTAAAGTAGTGAATGATGAGGAGTCCGCATTCCAAATCTTGCAATGCAGCAAATAGACGACATGAACCACGATAATTGAGTAAATCTCTTGTTAGTTCTCCCCTATTCCACAAAATTTAACGAACAATTAAATTTGGACCATGTGACACATTTTTAGCCGACTGGCATGACTGTGGGATTCCGATGTGGTAGACGTCCAAAGTCCCCTAGATCTCCCCAGATTTGAGACCGAACTAGAAGTTTTTTTTACGCCCGGACTGGTCCAGCCCAATATATGGGCGTCTGGCCTAAAAGTGTCCTGACATATGTGGGAGGAATGGGCTTACCCTAGAGAGTATGTAAGCTCAGGGCAAAACACACCCATTGGCAGGTAATTCCTGTCCATGTGAGCCGAGATGTTCCTTGCCAGTTAAACCATTTTTCCCAATGCCGCTCATCCCTAAGGCAAGGTCATGCCAGAATAACAATTGCAATGAGGGTGTTCCTCACTTAAAGATATCAAAGCTAAGGAAAACAGATACAGGGGTAGTATGCGTATTTGCTTTCTTGGCTATATGCTAGTGTCATCATTCGCATCTCTAGTTATGTAAAGAGAACAAAGATATGTATGCCAGTGGACTAGTAGGTGGAGTTTGCACCAATATTATCAAGGGTGAAACATCCATTATTATTTTTGGTTTTCCACCTATAGTGGTTGTGGGGGTATAGAAGCTACGTATAGCTTAGCACAAACCGACATCTTTCGGTCTCATATAGTACTGTATATAACAAGTTACAGCATATATACATTGTTTCTTATAAGAAAAAAAGGAAGGGTACGTTTTAAAGGCAGAGCAGCTGAGGTGAATCGTGGGGCAATTCTCCTTTGGCACGCACGACAAAGGTTAGCTAGCCAGCTTCCCTGGAGCCTCTTCACCTGCAAACTCACCTGGCTAGCTCCTATCACCAATACATTTATACATGCATGCCACCATGCCAAAGGAGAAGCGTCCTGGGATTCACACGCCGCAATACATGGGCAAAGTTTTGCTATCCCTGCCTGCCTGCTCACTGTTCTCATGTCCTTGCCCTTCTTGATGAACTTCTTCTCGACCTCCCTTAAATACTGCACGATCTGCCTCGGGATATGGATCTTCAGACGGCATATGCTCCAAGTCGGATCGACTATTCGGGAGAAGGATCTTCCTTTCTAGGCGGCAGTGTCTCAGAGAGTACCCCATGCTCTCTACCCATGAGGGTAAAACACACACCCGCCAATGATTCTCATTGTCTGTCTTTCTTAATGTTGGCAAGAGAGCTTCCAATCCATAAATTAGAAAGGTTATTACAAGAACACCGCAGAGGAGGAATGCATGCACCACATAACAGCGAGTGCCAAAAAAGAAGAAAAGAAAAATAGCTACTCGGTTTATTGAGGAAAGCCGGGCAAAACCCCAAACAAAGCGTCACAAGTCCAACACCCTACAACACTCCCGACCGGTCACTCAAGCGCCTACACTGCAGTACACGCTGAAAATTGTTGTATCATCTTAGTTGCCACAACCATTTCCGCGAACCTCAACAATACCAAAGTGGAACGATATATCGGATAGAGCGAACCTATGCCGCTCCGATCCCACTGATTTGACTGACATAATTAACTTGCCCGACATTTCTTGTATGCGGAGGATGCTCCTGCTTCCTGACCACCTCCACATGACACTAATCCCTTTGACCGGATCCATCTCCAAGACAATGCGTCCAAGAAGGTACATGACGCCGAGCATAGCTTGTAGCGCCACCATCGCCCGACCCGGGTGACCAGATCTAGGACTTCCCTCAGAGCATGTTGGGAGGGCAAGGTGAGGGTTGCTACGTCGATGCCTCCAACAAGGGAACAACAACAGTGGGTGCTGCCGTCGATGATTCTAGCCATTGCCGAAGTACGGCTTTCGCTGATAGTCTCACACGCGCCCAACTCTAGGAGTCAGTTAGCCCACCTTATGCTCCACATAGCGAGAACCTGACACCAAAGCAGTCGCGCAAGCTTAGCCTTCATGCCAATGTTGGGCCTGTAGACGCCAGATTGTCCCCTGTACCCCGTGCATCCACCACGACAGGAGCCTTCCTGCCCTAGTGAGCACCAGCCGGACGACCGCCAGTTGCTGACTCACTCCTCCTCGACCCCTAGCCCATAGATCATAGATTGGGGGGAGGAATCCGCTATGCCCAAATCCCCAAGCAAGAGACGACGCCCAAGCTACGACAAAAGCCCTGCCCCATTGGTGCCGCACACCTATGCCCGGTCAACGCCCTGCTGAGCCGTCACACCACCATGGCAGTCGTTGTCGCCGCCGCCAAACCGACTCCTCCTAGTGATGCCCCGACACGTGCTCGCGGACAGAGCCACATAGGAGCGACTACCCACCCTCCACCTTTGCTAGGAAGGCTGCCGCCGCCGCATGCGACCGGCGACGACTGCGGCGAGAGGAGATCTTGGGCGCACGCGCACGCAGGGTGGGTGGGGGGGGGGGGGGGGTGTTATGGGGGCCTTTGGAGTCGCTCAAATGCATGACCTGGGAGGCGTGCTCTCTTCTCACTATCTATCACATCTACTCCCTCCGTTCCAAAATAGATAACTTAACTTTGTACTAACTTTAATATAAAGTTGAGTAATCTATTTTGGAACGGAGGGAGTACAAAATATCGTCCATCCTCGTCAAGTCATCACCCGCAGGCATGCTGTCAGCACATGCAACAAGCTGCCTCTTAGCTGCTTTCCTCGGCATTAGCATATGCAATGGTCAGACATATCCAAGATCAATGGTTGATCATAGGTTTACCAACACATGTAGATCTTTGATAAAGCCCATGATCGAGTCCGACCGGCAGGTCATCGAATCCAGACAATAGAGCATCTAAACCGGACCCCTCAAATCGTCACCAAATGCCCAACTACTACATATGTTGCATGCACGGACAAATGAGGACTTGAAGTGGACACAGACGTAGAGCGGGTCAAATTAGCCCACTCCAATTGTAGATACTTTTGCATACCTAAGTCAGCGAAGTGATCGGCTATACATACACCAGCACACATGATGGAGAGGGAGAAGTTCCTGAAAAGCCCGCAGATTTTCGTGGGAGATCTTCCCATATAGCTTTTGTGCTACTCAAAATGCTCTCTCCGGCGCAATATCTGTGCCGCTCAACATTGTTGAATAGAGTGGTCTATGGACCACCATGAAATTTCCCGGCAGCCTATATAGCCAACAAAAGAAAAAAAACTGAAATTAAATAAATTTGTGTGATTAGTTCCACTCCACTACAGTGGACCATCGGTCCATTGGGCTACTGCCTACGTACGAGTTTACACAAGTTAATCATATTACAGGCAAACGCAAGTATGGTTAATCTCAGGAGCAGATGAACGTACTTGCATATCATCATCAGGGATTTTCCTTGCGAGTTGTGACTCGTGAGACGCTTGTTGCATGCAGCTATGGATAGACAGCTGACCGATTATGAGGGGTCCCGCTCCTGCTCTAGGGTTCCTCCCTCCCTCCCCCCCCCCCCCCTCCCCCCCGCCGGCCTTCCTAGGCCCCGCCGCCGCCGCCGACAGCCGGCCGCCCCCTCTCCCTTCCCTCGGATCCGCTCCGTGCCGCCTCCCCGGGAGGTGGCCGGGGTGGCGCGAGCCCCCCCCCCCCCCCCCCTCGGCCGCCCTCGTCTCTCCTCCCCTCCTTGCTGCCGCCGACGGGCACCCCCGGCGCTGGCCGGGTGGTGTTGGCGACGGCGGGGCCTGCCAGTTCCCGCGCGCGTGGCTCCCTGCCCGGGGCATGGGGCGGCGGCGGTGCTCCTCGGCTTGATGATGGTCCGACGTCCCGGCAGCGGTGGCCGGCGGCTCGGCGGTGGTGGTGCGGCCCCTTGGCGGCGAGATGGCGTGGTGGCGCAGGTTGGCCAGTGGTACGCCCCCGGCCCAGATTGGGGCCCGCGGGCCCATCTAGGTCCTAGCGGGCCGGCCCCCGGCGTGGCTTCGTCGTCGTCTGTGTGGTGAGGAGGTGGAGCAGCTCGGATGGGGGGCAGCGACGCCGACGGCGCGGAGGCGGGAGCTGTTCGGGCCTCTGAGGGCCCAGCCGGGCCTGTGGGGCCACGGGCCCGGTAGGCTCCTACTTTGGCGTCCGGTCGGCTACCGTCGTGGACGGTGGAGGTGGGGCCCTCCAGTATGCTGACAGTGCTGCTGCCCTAGTCCTGGCTCCCCTTCTTCGTTGTGCAGGCCATCTTCGCGGTGCCGTGGTGAGACAGCGTGGGAAGCTTCGTCTCCGTGTTGGTGCAGGGTGGTGGTCAGTTTGGTGGCGAGCTCCGGAGTACCCGAGGTGGAGGATGGGATCAGGAGAAATCCCTGTTGGCTTGGCCGACACCGACACGGAGGGTACCACCGGACCTTCCTGGAGGGCGTCGGGGCTGCCCTTCCTCTCTCCCCACCGCATATCGGGGGAATCTCTTGGCAGCAGCGTCGTCATCGTTGCGTCCCTTCTTGGAGGTGTTGATTGGTACCGGCGCTTCAGAGTCTCGAAGCTTGGGGGACGATTTCCGGTGGACGCAGCGGTCGCGAGGCTTCGTCGTTTTTGTTGATCCGCTGTTATCGGCATTTGTTTCTTTTCTTTTTTCTCTTTCTTTTCTTTTGAGCGTGATTGTGCCGCTTCCGTCCCAACATCTATCGTTGGTTATATCGGATGGTTGCTTTGTAATACAAAGCGGAGGGAAACCTTTTTCTTAAGACAGCTCACCTGTTTGGATTAGAATTCACGCAACAACTGAGGCAAATGGCAGGGCAATTCTCCTTTGACACGCACGGCTTGCTAGCAAGCTGCACCGCACGCTCACCAGGCTACCGCCATCGCCAATTGGTACATGCATGCCACCGTGCCAAGGGAGAAGCGCCCTCTCATTCACACACGTCGGTCAAATTTGTCACCTTGTTGTAAGCCAAAGCTCTCTACCTCCTTTCAACCATATACTAATGCCTGCTCAATGTTTCAAAGTTGTTGTGCTCGTTGATGGATACATTCTGCGCCTCGGCCTTGCAGAGCATCTCCAACGGCCGCGCCAAACTAGCGCCGCGTCGCAAAAGTGGACGTTTTAGCGCGCGCGCAACCGGTGCAGTTGCTCCAGCGGACGCGCAAAAACAGCACGCGCGCGGCATATGTAGTTCAGCGCGCTGGCCGAAACGCAATCGCGCGCCGCTTATTTGCTGCGCCCGCTCCCGCGCGCTTGCTCTCCCACTTCCACCCCCATCCGGCCGCGCTGCCGCCGCCCGCGCCCCCCGGCGACCGTTCCGGCGCTTCCCCCGCCTATCCCCGCACCGCCGCGCTTCCGCCCCCCTCCTTGTCCCGCCGGCCCTCGCGCGCGCCCGTCGTCCAAGGAACAGCGCCCGAGCGCTTGCTGCCGCGCCGCACCCGCAAGGTGTTCGACAAAACGCCTACAAGGTATGTATTGCTCAAACTTCATGAATTTGGTGCATGTTTTTAATTGTAGTTTTTATAGTATAGTATTGAACATAGTAGATGAGTTCGTCGTATGATTCTTCCGAAGAAGAATTTGATATGGAAGAGGAGGAGGATCTTGCAATGATCCTAGCTATGCATATCAATAAAAAACCGAAGCACGGTGGTTCGGTTATGGGTAGGCAGAAAATTTGGAGAGATAGGATTGATGCCCATAACAGATTGATGAGGCATTTTTTTGTGGAGAATCCCACATACCGGAGTCGTATTTTCGTCGCCGGTTTAGGATGAGCACCAACTTGTTTAGGCGCATTGCAGAGAAACTAGCGAGCCATGACCGGTTTTTTCAGCAAATGAGGAATGCCGCCAGAGAGCTCGGGCATAGCAACTTTCAAAAGGTGACAACCGCTTTTGCGTATGTTGGCATACGGTATCCCAGCTGATCTAGTTGATGATCACTTGGCTATGGGTGAGAGCCAAGCCATCATGTGTGTCAAGCGCTTTGCAGTGGGAATTGTGCAAGTGTTTGGCGAGGAGTATTTGAGATCTCCCAATGCTGAAGATGTCGCAAGGCTATTGGAGATGAACAAAGTTCGCGGCTTTCCTGGCATGCTTGGCTCAATAGATTGCATGCATTGGAGTTGGAAAAATTGTCCAAAGGCATGGCATGGGCAATTTCACGGCCAAAAAAAGGGTTCCACTATAATCCTTGAAGCGGTGGCCGATCAGGAGACTTGGATTTGGCATGCATTCTTTGGAAATCCTGGATCTTTGAATGACATCAATGTTGTCAACCGGTCACCACTGATGAATAAGATTGCAAATGGTGAGTTGCCACCGGTGCAGTTTGTAGCAAATGGCCGTACATACAACTATGGCTATTATCTAGCGGATGGCATCTATCCAAAGTGGCAAACCTTCGTGAAGCCGTTGAAAAAGCTAGAAGGTAAGAAAGATCTTGATTTCCACAATGCTCTGGCGGCGGCTAGAAAAGATGTGGAGAGAGCATTTGGGATTTTGTAAGCCCAATTTGCTATTGTGAGAGGACCGGCTAGATTTTGGGATCAAAAAATGCTTTGGTACATCATGCACGCTTGTATGATCATGCACAACATGATCATCGAGAATAAGCATGGCCAAGATTTAGACTACTCACAGTATGAGCTTTTGGGACATCCCATGCGAGTGCGACGGAGGGCTGAAAGGGTAGCCCGTTTTGTTGCCTCCTATCATGCCATTCGGCGTCCCGCAATGCACAATGATCTTCAGAAGGATCTGATTGAAAAGTGGTGGGCATGGCATGGACGACAAAGAGCATGATTTCTGCATTCGACATTGTATTGTTCATGAACTATTTGTTGTGTTTATTGCAGTATTTGTTGTACTGAACGATAAACTATTTGTTTGGGTTGTAATGATAACGAAATTGAACTATTTATTGTTGATTTATTTTGTTTGTTTGATCATTTTTGCTTCTATTTGAAACGTATATGTGGTTTGTGCGTGCTGCGCGCTGTATTTTTGCGCGCTGCTGGAGCGGCGCGCGCGCGCTGCATTATAGCGCGGCTGTTGGAGCCAGCGCTGGCCGCCGCGCTAAATCAGCCGAAGCGCGCGCGGCATATTAGTTTTTAACGCGCGGCACGAAGCGCGGCTGTTGAAGATGCTCTTATATACCGCGGGGTTGGCTTCGGGATATGGATCTTCTGTCGGCATATGCGCCGAGGCCGATCGACTATTCCAAAGAAGTTGTTTCCTTGCCGGTGGTCTCTCCATGGGACCCCTTTGGAATGTGCTCCAGGAATAATGGTGTGGACACCTTTTGCTGGTGCAGCTGTGAAGCATCAACGCATTTGATGCCAGATATCAAGAGATTTTCTTGGCATTGGTAACCTAGCTAGCTAGTTTTTTAACCGAGCTGTTGCTGTTGAACTACTCTTTTTATTTTTGCGAGAAAACTTCTAATCTATTCATCAACTGTAATGGTAGTACAAAGAATACCAAAAATAAAAATTACATCTAGATCCGTAGACCACCTAGCGATGACTACAATCACTGGAGCGAGCTGAAGGCGCGCCATCGTCATCGCCCCTCCCTCATTGAAGCCGGACAAACCTTGTTGTAATAGACAGTCGGGAAGTCATCGTGCTAAGGCCCAATAGAATCAGCGCACCAGAACAACAACCGCCGCCGAAGCGTAATACCGAATCAACCTGCAGACACACTAACTGTAAAGGTACTACAAAGAACACCAGTGGTGTCAACTGTAAGACAAAGGCCGACCGAATCCCACGAGATCCGTCGGAAACACACCTCCACACGCCCTCTGAAGATGCTAGAAGCACCACCAGAACACGGGCTAGGCGAGGAGAACCTTATTCCATCTTCAAGAAGTCGCCCCCGCCTCATCTTCCGGAGCATGACACAAACCCAAATAAAATTGAAAAGAAACATCTAAAAATGGATCCCTCTCGCCGGCAAGTGCCGGGATCCGCCACGCCTCCATCATCCTGGGACCATAGGAGACGAAGTGGACCAACAACGACGCCGGCGAGAGGCTAAGGAAACCCTAAACGAGTCGCCTGGGACTTCACCTCGCTAGCATGCTGTTGAACTACTCACCGTGCCATTCCACATGGAGCAAGAGAATAAACTGGTAAATCCAAAAAAAGAGAGAATAAACCGATTTATGCTTTTTCCTAACCTTGGCGAGCCACAAACGCAAGCCTTATTTCTTTTAGTCTGAGATGGTACATTCCATTGGACCATCCGATCGAGCTCATGCAGCAGGTAGCTTTTCCTATCTGAAACAGCAAGCATAAAGGGCCAATAGCTCTGTGGTAATGTCTTAGGAACGAAAATGAATTTCGCTAACAAATTAGATCAGTTCAGTTATTTAACATTGGTTTTATTTGAACATTATAATTTGCGATGTCTAGTTTATATGAAGTCTGAGAACATTACACAATTTGAAGCTTCACAATGTTTTCTGGACCTTGTTTCAAGATCAACTGCATTGCGCAGTCATCTAAAGTCTAACTCTAATGTTCAAGACCAGCTTTTCTACTCTCGGGTGTAGGTACACCCGAGTTTGGAAAAAAAATAGAAAAACATGATGAAACAATGTCAAAAAAATCTGAAATTTTGGGACATGAAATTGTTGGGGAACGTAGTAACTTGAAAAATTTCCTACGCACACGCAAGATCATGGTGATGGCATAGCAACGAGAGGGGAGAGTGTTGTCCACGTACCCTCGTAGACCGTAAGCGGAAGCGTTATCACAACGTGGTTGATGTAGTCGTACGTCTTCAAGATCCGACCGATCCAAGCACCGAACGTACGGGGCCTCCGAGTTCAGCACACGTTCAGCTCGATGACGATCACCGGCCTCTGATCCAGCCAAGCTCCGGAGATGAGTTCCGTCAGCACGACGGCGTGGTGACGATGATGATGTTCTGCCGGCGCAGGGCTCCGCCTAAACTCCGCGACGATATGACCGAGGTGGAATATGGTGGAGGGGGGGGCACCGCACACGGCTAAGGAACGATCCGTAGATCAACTTATGTGTTATGGGGTGCCCCCCTGCCCCCGTATATAAAGGAGCAAGGGAGGGGGTGGCCGGCCTAGGAGGGGGCGCACCAAGGAGGAGTCCTACTCCCACCGGGAGTAGGATTCCCCCCTTCCAAGTAGTAGGAGTAGGAGTCAAGGAAAGGGGGAAGAGAAGAGAAGGAAGGAGGGGGCGCAACCCCTCCCCCTAGTCCAATTCGGACTAGGCCTTGGGGGGGCGCCCAACCTCTCCTCTCTCTTTCCCCTAAAGCCCAATAAGGCCCATATACTCCCCGGCGAATTCCTGTAACTCTCCGGTACTCCGAAAAATACCCGAATCATTCAGAACCTTTCCGAAGTCCGAATATAGTCGTCCAATATATCGATCTTTACGTCTCGACCATTTCGAGACTCCTCGTCATGTCCCCGATCTCATCCGGGACTCCGAACTCCTTCGGTACATCAAAACTTATAAACTCATAATAAAACTGTCATCGTAACGTTAAGCATGCGGACCCTACGTGTTCGAGAACAATGTAGACATGACCTAGAACTATTCTCGATCAATAACCAATAGCGGAACCTGGATGCTCATATTGGCTCCCACATATTCTACGAAGATCTTTATCGGTCAAACCGCATAACAACATACGTTGTTCCCTTTGTCATCGGTATGTTACTTGCCCGAGATTCGATCGTCAGTATCCAATACCTAGTTCAATCTCGTTACCGCCAAGTCTCTTTACTCGTTACGTAATGCATCATCCCGCAACTAACTCATTAGTCACATTGCTTGCAAGGCTTATAGTGATGTGCATTACCGAGAGGGCCCAGAGATACCTCTCTGACAATCGGAGTGACAAAACCTAATCTCGAAATACGCCAACCCAACATGTACCTTTGGAGACACCTGTAGTACTCCTTTATAATCACCCAGTTACGTTGTGACGTTTGGTAGCATCCAAAGTGTTCCTCCGGTAAACGGGAGTTGCATAATCTCATAGTTACAGGAACATGTATAAGTCATGAAGAAAGCAATAGCAACATACTAAACGATCAAGTGCTAGGCTAACGGAATGGGTCATTTCAATCACATCATTCTCCTAATGATGTGATCCCGTTAATCAAATGACAACACATGTCTATGGTTAGGAAACATAACCATCTTTGATCAACAAGCTAGTCAAGTAGAGGCATACTAGTGACACTATGTTTGTCTATGTATTCATACATGTATTATGTTTCCGATTAATACAATTCTAGCATGAATAATAAACATTTATCATGATATAAGGAAATAAATAATAACTTCATTATTGCCTCTAGGACATATTTCCTTCAGTCTACCACTTGCACTAGAGTCAATAATCTAGTTCACATCACCATGTGATTTAACACCAATATTCACATCTCTATGTGATTAATACCAATAGTTCACATCGTCATGTGATCATCACCCAAAGTGTTTTACTAGAGTCAATAATCTAGTTCACATCGCTATGTGATTAACACCCAAAGAGTACTAAGGTATGATCATGTTTTGCATGTGAGAGAAGTTTAGTCAATGGGTCTGTCACATTCAGAGCCGTATGTATTTTGCAAATATTCTATGTCAACAATGCTCTGCACGGAGCTACTCTAGCTAATTGCTCCCACTTTAAATATGTATCCAGATTGAGACTTAAAGTCATCTGGATTGGTGTAAAAGCTTGCATCGTTGTAACTTTTTACGACGGGCTCTTTTATCACCTCCATAATCGAGAAACATCTCCTTAGTCCTCACTAAGGATATTCTTGACCGCTGTACAGTGATCTATTCTTAGATCAAAATTGTATTCCTTTGTCAAACTCAGAGCAAGGTATACAATAGGTCTGGTTCACAGCATAGCATACTTTATAGAACCTATGACTGAGGCATAGGGAATGACTTTTCATTCTCTTTCTATTTTCTGCCATGTTCGGGTCTTGAGTCTTACTCAACTTCACACCTTTGCATCACAGGCAAGAATTCCTTCTTTGACTGTTCTATTTTGAACTATTTTAAAAATTTATCAAGGTATGTACTTATTGAAAAATCTTATCAAGCGTCTTGATCTATCTATATAGATCTTGATGCTCATGTGTAAGCAGCTTCACCGAGGTCTTTCTTTGAAAAACTCTTATTCAAGTATCCTTTCATGCTTTGCAGAATAATTCTACATTATTTCCGATCAACAATATGTCATTCACATATACTTATCAGAAATGCTGTAGTGCTCCCACTCACTTTCTTGTAAATACAGGCTTCACCGCAAGTCTGTATAAAACAATATGCTTTGATCAACTTATCAAAGCGTATATTCCAACTCCGAGATGCTTGCACCAGTCCATAGATGGATTGCTGGAGCTTGCACATTTTGTTAGCACCTTTAGGATTGACAAAACCTTCTGGTTGCATCATATACAACTCTTCTTTAAGAAAACTATAAAGGAATGCAGTTTTGACATCCATTTGCCAGATTTCATAAAATGTGGCAATTGCTAACATGATTCGGACAGACTTAAGCATCGCTACAGTTTGAGAAAATCTCATTGTAGTCAACACCTTGAACTTGTCAAAAACCCTTTTGCGACAAGTCGAGCTTTGTAGATAGTAACACTACTATCAACGTCCGTCTTCCTCTTGAAGATCCATTTATTTTCTATGGTTTGCCGATCATCGGGCAAGTCCACCAAAGTCCACACTTTGTTCTTATACATGGATCCTATCTCAGATTTCATGGCCTCCAGCCATTTTGCGGAATCTGGGCTCATCATCGCTTCCTCATAGTTCGTAAGTTTATCATGGTCTAGTAACATGACTTTCAGAACAGGATTACCGTACCACTCTGGTGCGGACCGTACTCTGGAAGACCTACGAGGTTCTGTAGTAACTTGATCTGAAGTTTCATGATCATCATCATTAGCTTCCTCACTAATTGGTGTAGGAATCACTGGAACTGATTTCTGTGATGAACTACTTTCCAATTCGGGAGAAGGTACAAATTACCCTATCAAGCTCTTACTTTCCTCCCACTCACTTCTTTCGAGAGAAACTCCTTCTCTAGAAAGGATCCATTTTTAGCAACGAATATCTTGCCTTCGGATCTGTGATAGAAGGTGTACCCAACAATTTCCTTTGGGTATTCTATGAAGACGCATTTCTCCGATTTGGGTTTGAGCTTATCAGGATGAAACTTTTTTCACATAAGCATCGCAGCCCCAAACTTTAAGAAACGATAGCTTAGATTTACTGCTAAACCATAGTTCATACGGTGTCGTCTCAACGGATTTAGATGGTGCCCAATTAAACGTGAATGCAGATGTCTCTAATGCATAACCACAAACCGATAGTGGTAAACTGATAAGAGATATCATAGATCGCACCATATCTAGTAAAGTATGATTACGACGTTCGGACACACCATTACATTGTGGTGTTCCAGGTGGCGTGAGTTTGTGAAACTATTCCACATTGTTTTAATTGAAGACCAAACTCGTAACTCAAACATTTGTCTCCGCGATCAAATCACAGAAACTTTATTTTCTGGTTACGATGATTCTCCACTTCACTCTGAAGCTCTTTGAACCTTTCAACTATTTCAGACTTATGTTTCATCAAGTAGATATACCCATATCTGCTCAAATCATCTTGTGAAGGTCAGAAAATAACGATACTTGCCACGAGCATCAACACTCATTGGATCATATACATCGGTATGTATTATTTCCAATAAGTCAGTAGCTTGTTCCATTGTTCCGGAGAACGGAGTTTTAGTCATTTTGCCCAAAAGGCACGGTTCGCAAGCATCAAATGATTCATAACCAAGTGATTCCGAAAATCCATCTTTATGGAGTTTCTTCATGCGCTTTACACCGATATGACCCAAACGGCAGTGCCACAAATATGTTGCACTATCATTATTAACTTTGCATCTTTTGGTATCAATATTGTGAATATGTGTGTCACTACAATCGAGATCCAATAAACTATTTTCATTGGGTGTATGACCATTGAAGGTTTTATTCATGTAAACAGAACAACAATTATTCTCTGACTTTAAATGAATAACCGTATTGCAATAAACATGATCAAATCATATTCATGCTCAACGCAAACGCCAAATAACATTTATTTAGGTTTAACACTAATTCCGAAAGTATAGGGAGTGTGCGATGATGATCATATCAATCTTGGAACTACTTCCAACACTCATCGTCACTTCCCCTTCAACTAGTCTCTGTTTACTCTGTAACTCCTGTTTCGAGTTACTAATCTTAGCAACCGAACAAGTATCAAATACTCAGGGGCTACTATAAACAGTAGTAAGGCACACATCAATAACCTGTATATCAAATATACCTTTGTTCACTTTTCCATCCTTCTTATTCACCAAATATTAAGGGCATTTCCGCTTCCAGTGACCATTTTCTTTGCAGTGTAAGCACTCAGTTTCAGGCTTTGGTCCAGCTTTGGGCTTCTTCGTGGGAGTGACAACTTGCTTGTCATTCTAGTTGAAGTTCCCTTTCTTTCCCTTTGCCCTTTTCTTGAAACTAGTGATCTTGTCAACCATCAACACTTGATGCTCTTTCTTGATTTCTACCTTCGTCGATTTCAACATCACGAAGAGCTTGGGAATCATTTTCGTCATCCCTTGCATACTATAGTTCATCACAAAGTTCTACTAACTTGGTGATGGTGACTAGAGAATTCTGTCAATCACTATCTTATCTGGAATATTAACTCCCACTTGATTCAAGTGATTGTAGTACCCAGACAATCTGAGGACATGCTCACTAGTTGAGCGATTCTCCTCCATCTTTTAGCCATAGAATTTGTTGGAGACTTCATATCTCTCAACTCGGGTATTTGCTTGAAATATTAACTTCAACTCCTGGAACATCTCATATGGTCCATGACGTTCAAAACGTCATTGAAGTCCCGATTCTAAACCGTTAAGCATGGTGCACTAAACTATCAAGTAGTCATCATATTGAGCTAGCCAAACGTTCATAACATCTGCATCTGCTCCTGCAATAGGTCTGTCACCTAGAGGTGCATTAAGGACATAATTCTTCTGTGCAGCACTGAGGGTAAACCTCAGATCACGGATCCAATCCGCATCATTGCTACTAACATCTTTCAACATAATTTTCTCTAGGAACATATCAAAATAAACATATGAAAGCAACAACGCAAGCTATTGATCTACAACATAATTTGCAAAATACTACCAGGACTAAGTTCATGAAAAATTTAAGTTCAATTAATCATATTACTTAAGAACTCCCACTTAGACAGACATCTCTTTAGTCATCTAAGTGATCACGTGATCCAAATCAACTAAACCATGTCCGATCATCACGTGAGATGGAGTAGTTTTCAATGGTGAACATCACTATGTTGATCATATCTACTATATGATTCACGCTCGACCTTTCGGTCTCCGTGTTCCGAGGCCATATCTGTATATGCTAGGCTCGTCAAGTTTAACCTGAGTATTCCGCGTGTGCAACTGTTTTGCACCCGTTGTATTTGAACGTAGAGCCTATCACACCCGATCATCACGTGGTGTCTCAGCACGAAGAACTTTCGCAACGGTGCATACTCAGGGAGAACACTTCTTGATAATTAGTGAGAGATCATCTTAAAATGCTACCGTCAAACAAAACAGAATAAGATGTATAACAGATAAACATCACATGCAATCAAAATATGTGACATGATATGGCCATGATCATCTTGCGCCTTTGATCTCCATCTCCAAAGTACTGTCATGATCTCTATCGTCACCGGCACGACACCATGATCTTCATCATCTTGATCTATATCAATGTGTCCTCACATGGTCGTCTCGCCAACTATTGCTCTTGCAACTATTGCTATCGCACAGCGATAAAGTAAAGCAATTATTTGGCACTTGCATCTTATGCAACAAAGAGACAACCATAGGGCTTCTGCCAGTTGCCGATAACTTCAACAAAACATGATCATCTCATACAACAACTTATATCTCATCACGTCTTGACCATATCACATCACAACATGCCCTGCAAAAACAAGTTAGACGTCCTCTACTTTGTTGTTGCAAGTTTTACGTGGCTGCTACGGGCTGAGCAAGAACCGTTCTTACCTACGCATCAAAACCACAACGATAGTTCGTCAAGTTGGTGCTGTTTTTAACCTTTGCAAGGACCGGGCGTAGCCACACTCGGTTCAACTAAAGTTGGAGAAACAGACACCCGGTAGTCACCTATGTGCAAAGCACGGTGGTAAAACCAGTCTCGCGTAAGCGTATGCGTAATGTCGGTCCGGGCCGCTTCATCCAACAATACCGCTGAACCAAAGTATGACATGCTGGTAAGCAGTATGACTTGTATCGCCCACAACTCACTTGTGTTCTACTCGTGCATATAACATCAACGCATAAAACCTAGGCTCGGATGCCACTGTTGGGGAACGTAGTAATTTCAAAAATTTCCTACGAACACGCAAGATCATGGTGATGGCATAGCAACGAGAGGGGAGAGTGTTGTCCACGTACCCTCGTACACCGTAAGCAGAAGCGTTATCACAACGCGGTTGATGTAGTCGTACGTCTTCACGATCCGACCGATCCAAGCACCGAACGTACGGGGCCTCCGAGTTCAGCACACGTTCAGCTCGATGACGATCTCCGGCCTCCGATCCAGCCAAGCTTCGGAGATGAGTTCCGTCAGCACGACGGCGTGGTGACGGTGATGATGTTCTACCGGCGTAGGGCTTCGCCTAAACTCCGCGACGATATGACCGAGGTGGAATATGGTGGAGGGGGGGCACCGCACACGGCTAAGGAACGATCCGTAGATCAACTTATGTGTCATGGGGTGCCCCCCTGCCCCCGTATATAAAGGAGCAAGGGAGGGGGTGGCCGGCCTAGGAGGGGGCGCACCAAGGAGGAGCCCTACTCCCACCGGGAGTAGGATTCCCCCCCCCCTTCCAAGTAGTAGGAGTAGGAGTCAAGGAAAGGGGGAAGAGAAGAGAAGGAAGGAGGGGGCGCAGCCCCTCCCCCTAGTCCAATTCGGACTAGGCCTTGGGGGGGCGCCCAACCTCTCCTCTCTATTTCCCCTAAAGCCCAATAAGGCCCATATACTCCCCGGCGAATTCCCGTAACTCTCCGGTACTTCGAAAAATACCCGAATCACTCGGAACCTTTCCGAAGTCCGAATATAGTCGTCCAATATATCGATCTTTACGTCTCGACCATTTCGAGACTCCTCGTCATGTCCCCGATCTCATCCGGGACTCCGAACTCATTCGGTACATCAAAACTTATAAACTCATAATAAAACTGTCATCGTAACGTTAAGCGTGCGGACCCTACGGGTTCGAGAACAATGTAGACATGACCTAGAACTATTCTCGGTCAATAACCAATAGTGGAACCTGGATGCTCATATTGGCTCCCACATATTCTACGAAGATCTTTATCGGTCAAACCGCATAACAACATACGTTGTTCCCTTTGTCATCGGTATGTTACTTGCCCGAGATTCGATCGCGGTATCCAATACCTAGTTCAATCTCGTTACCGGCAAGTCTCTTTACTCGTTACGTAATGCATCATCCCGCAACTAACTCATTAGTCACATTGCTTGCAAGGCTTATAGTGATGTGCATTACCGAGAGGGCCCAGAGATACCTGCCCGACAATCGGAGTGACAAAACCTAATCTCGAAATACGCCAACCCAACATGTACCTTTGGAGACACCTGTAGTACTCCTTTATAATCACCCAGTTACGTTGTGACGTTTGGTAGCACCCAAAGTGTTCCTCCGGTAAACGGGAGTTGCATAATCTCATAATTATAGGAACATGTATAAGTCATGAAGAAAAGCAATAGCAACATACTAAACGATCAAGTGCTAGGCTAACGGAATGGGTCATGTCAATCACATCATTCTCCTAATGATGTGATCCCGTTAATCAAATGATAACACATGTCTATGGTTAGGAAACATAACCATCTTTGATCAACAAGCTAGTCAAGTAGAGGCATACTAGTGACACTATGTTTGTCTATGTATTCACACATGTATTATGTTTCCGGTTAATACAAATCTAGCATGAATAATAAACATTTATCATGGTATAAGGAAATAAATAATAACTTTATTATTGCCTCTAGGGCATATTTCCTTCAGAAATTTCCTCAAATGTTCAGGTTTCTTGCAAAAATTCAGTGAAAAATAACATCAGTGGAGCTCTCGGCAAAAAAAAAATCAATGTTCTAAGTTTGCGCACTGTTTGAGCATTGATTTTTTTGTGAGAACTCCTCGGATGTTGTTTTTAGCTGAAATTATGCAAAAAAGTTCAAACACTTGATGGAGCTTGTTGTCTCAAAATTTCAGATTTTTTGGACCTTGTCTTATCACATTTTTCAAAGTTTTGCAAACTTGGGTGTACATACACCCGAGAGTAGCCACAACTCTCCCCTCTAATTAATGTCTAAATATTGTTGCTTTTCACAATGTAGATCAAGTCGTGGCAATACTTACAATTAGTTATGTAAGAAGTTGTAGTACTTATTTAAATATGAAGACTTTGAAATCGCGTAAAAAAGCAGGCTCAGACACTTCATGAAAATTTCGAAAATCATGTATAGAAGGTGGAGACATTTTGTTCAAGCCGGCCTGCAAATACTTCATGTCATGGGAGATCTTCCCATTCATGTCATGGGAGTACCAAAGACACCAACATATCTCGAGATATCTCCTGTTGTGCTGTGCATAATGCTGGTTCGATCTTTCGGTCCGGCGTAACCGTGCACACCTCACACATGCCAATTGAGGAGGTGGAGATACCTCAGACGCGCATACACTGATGAGCTTGTAGCACCCGCATGCCACGGTGGAGGGTTGTCCAACGTATGGAGCCAATTATTGACGGGTCATCTTTGGCAGGGGTTTGATCACACAGCCAGCCACCATAAACGGAGATTTGCCGAGCGACATAGCTTTGCGCCCACATGCACGCATCATGTGTGTATGTCTGGGTAGCTAGCTAGTTGATTCCATGCAGTGTGTTGTAATATGAAGTTGCACACACACATCACTTGACCGCAGTGGCGTAATGTGCTGGTTTCACAATTTGTTTGGCTCAAGACGAACTCTTAGTTTCTACTCGGGAGAATGAGGTTTGGTTGAACTGTTTTCCCAATGTTGCTCATCCCAAGAAATTATCACATTTTTGTATTTCTCATTCACTCAAAGATGTGAAACTTGGACACTTGGATGAAAGGGATGTGAAACCCAACACAAGAAAGTCACATGTTGTTTATTTGCTAGCTTCACTACATGTGACACTCACTGCATGGTATCTGTTGTATCTCGGGTATATGTAGAAAGATGAAGTGCATGACAGGTCATAAAATTAGGTGTGATTTTACTCATTGCATGAAATTTTGTGGAGTACCTATTCACCTTATTTTTCTTACTGTCATAGTAACGAGAAGCACTCTAGTGGACTAAATAATTAATAAGTACCACAAGAGGGGCTTGGACTTTGGCTATGTGCATCATAATGATGCAGAAGCCGGAGTCATCCCCTTTTTTAAGAAAAGTCGGAATTAAGTGGCTTGGACGATAGTGGAAATGCTCGATTTCATAACAAAGCTAAGACATCACGGTTACCTTAAAAAATTAGCAATTACTACAATACCTCGGTCATAAGTACAGCAACAATTTTTTGTAAGAATCACCGGGGAGGGGGGGGGGGGGGGGGCAGTTTCCCTACCTGAATTTATTACTCAAAGAGGATGATCCAGTCTATAAGGGTTAACAAGTTGACCCCTTTTACGAGAAATTAGAACTGAATTGGGTGCCTCACAAAGGCAGTATGGTCTATCTTAGATTAGACATGATGCCCACGCCCCCCACATCCGGTAGAATAACTAAAGCATCTAGATATCTCTACCCCTAAAATGGAGCTTGGTACGCCATTTGTTTTGTCTTGTACCTCGACCCATCGATCGAACACCAGGCTTCCCCACCGATTTTTTTCAGCCCAACCCCACCTCCCTAATGTTTTTTTTCGGTTTGTTGGTTTTTCGTAGCCTGGCCAATTGAATAGATAACAACCTCTTTAAACTTTCCTAACATATATCTCTTCAAACTTTCCTAACATAGATAAACTCCACCATGATTGGGCATGTTACCACCAGCCAAATCACAAAACACCAATCAAATCACAAATATCAACCCAAACTTTCTAATGCACCAATCCCTCCCTTTCCAGAGTATTATTTTCCTAACAATCATACTTATTCTCATTAGATTCCATCGTAAGCCACCCCCTCTTACCGGCATGTCTTTCACGAGAAATCCGGTATACAATCTCCTCTTTCCACATTTCGCCCAAAAAAATGGCACACCTTCCCTTCAGTTTCCTCCTCCACTGCAGCCGTAGAAGATAAGCTTCATTGCCGCATTCACCAACGACGAGATCACTGAGGACAATACCCATGCGTTGCTACGGGGAAAAGGCGAGTAATGCCTCCATGTGTGCCATGGCAAGCACTCTTTTTTCACCACTATGTGATTCACCGATTCGTCTGCTCTATCCCCAGGAAGCACGGCATTAAGGAGTGAGGGTGTGTGTCGACGTCGACGGTGTGCACATCCCAATGAGGGGAATCAAACAGAGGTGGCTTGCAGGGGTAGGTTAACAACGGTGGCACCATGTTTGGGTTCCCGGGGTTCTAAAAATTTGAACAGTACAATTGAAACGAAATTTAGAATTCTCATTTTAACTATATGAGCTACTAAATGAGAGATCAGAAGTAAGCAAAATAATGCAATAAAATAAAATAAAATTTCCAATTTAACCATCCGAGCTACTAAATGAGAGATCAAAAGTTAGCAAAAAATGCATGGAAAAGGAAGATCCGGATTCAACCAACTTTATGCACTTGAGTCCCAAGCATATACACCTAAAATACATCTCCCGTCGTCTACAAAGCAGTGAGCCCTGAAAAAGTGAAAAGTAAAGTTTAAGTTCTTGTCGAAAAAAACTGAACATTTTGTGAAATTGCTCAAATTCTTTCTGAACCAACTTTAGGGATGTTTCTCCATAAGAAATCAATCATCTCAGATTGAGCCTCATTCAACGCCGGAGAAGTTTCCACATCTGGCAGTCATTGCTGGTGAGAGATCAATGTTTTATTCATACGTTAATTGGCGAAAAAGGAAGGTAGGATGTGCCAAACGTTCTGAAAAGAAAATATGGCCATCACAACATGATCAAAATTTCACTCACAACAAATATCACTCTCAGTAAATACGTATGAAAACATGAAAAAAAACTCAACCACACGTCACCACCTTTTATAAGTGTTTTCCTCAAGCTCCATGTGACTTCCATAGTTCAGTCCCGCTCGTTCATCTGTCTCTTACAGCAGCAGGCAAAATAAATACAACCATGTCACTTCCGTACAGCCGACGAGCCGCACACCACTGCAGACCTCGCTGCTGCCCAATCTCCTAGCAGCACCTGCTTGAAACAGCCCGCCCAGTCTCGCGTTAGCACGTACACTTTCCAATCCCCAATGCAGAAAGCCTCCTTGCGCACAACCGTCTGCGTCGACGGCAACAGCCGGGCATGGCCGGGGTCTTTTCGCTATTTTCAAGAGAAAAAAAGGAAACACTGACACCATGGCCAACTAATTTTACATGTAGCTAAGTTGATCTTCATGACTTATTCTTCGTATCGGTTAGGAGTGTAGGTTATTCTGCATATCGTTTAGCATGCAGAAGAATGTACTCCCTCGCTATCTTGGCACCTCGAGTCAAGTGGCAGATTCTCGACTAGATTCCTCTATCGGGCGATTGCTCCCACTCCGGGCCCAGTGAAACTAGCGGTCCTTTGGGAGATCAAACTCCCCTTGAAAATTCGCATTTTCCTCTGGCAATGGGTCCGCGGCCGCCTACCTTCGGGTACGGAGGTCCGCAAACGTAACGGCCCCGGGGATGGCCTATGCCCCATCTGTTTGGTTCCGGAAGACTGCAATCACATCTTCTTCCGGTGCCCTGTGGCGCAGCAACCTCCCGGACCTATTTGGGGAGGTTCTTAGACTCCCCGGCTCTAGCCGCCCCCCACCTGGGTGCACTAGTAGAAAACAGGGCTTTGGTTCGGCTAGAGAAGAGCATTAATCCCGGTTGCATGACGAACCGGGACTAATGTGAGCATTAGTCCCGGTTCGAGCCGCTAGGGCACCGTACAGGCATTAGTCCCGGTTCAAATGGGACCTTTAGTCCCGGTTGGTGCCACGAATCGGGACTAAAGGGTGCGATGCCCATTAGTATCGGTTTGTGGCACGAAACGGTACTAAAGGTTAGACCTTCAGTACCGGTTTGTGCCACGAACCGGTACTAAGGGGGTTTGAGGCATTAGTACCGGTTCGTGGCACGAACCTGTACTAAAGGTCCCATTTTATGTTACTACATGTACTAGTTAGGAAAATTTCAAAACTTAAATTTGGACATGTTTTGCAAAAAGTGTAGGGAAAATGTAAAACGGCTATAACTTTTGCATACGATGTCAGAAAAAAAGCGTATAATATATCAAAATGTTCAGCACGAAAATCCGCATCCAATTTTGACCACCTACGGCCTGTTTGCAAATTTTTAGAATCCTCAAATTCTAAAAGGAAAAAAAGTTATGCTCAAATTTTAGTTTTTTTGAATTTTGGTTAAATCTGGTCAAACTATGGTCAAACTACTTATTCAAGAAGTATTAGTGTTACTAAATAATTATTCAAGCATATTAGTGTTACTAAATAATTATTTCATTTTTTTTGAATTTTGGTCAAATCTGGTCAAACTGTGGTCAAACAATGGTCAAGCTACTTATTCAAGAAATATTAGTGTTACTAAATGATTATTTCAGTTTTTTTTTGAATTTTGTTCAAATCTGGTTAAACTATGGTCAAACTATGGTCAAAGTGTGGTCAAACTACTTATTCAAGAAATATTAGTGTTACTAAATAACTATTGCTTTTTAGAACAATAGTTTCAAACTCAAACAGTTAAATGTGTGACTTAATGCTCAAGCTAAATTCCCGAGGGTTAATAGGATTGACATCTTACTATTGTCAGGAAAACAACAAGTGCAGACTTGGAAACGAGGGAGAATAGAACCCGGAAGTTAAGCGTGCTCAGGCTGGAGTAGTGAGAGGATGGGTGACCGTCCGGGAAGTTAGATGATTTGGAATGATGAGGAGTGATTAGAGATTAGAGATTAAATTGAGCAGTGATGAGGGGTGATTAGAGATTAGAGGTTTAAATAATTCAGAAATTTGAAAATAAAAAAATAAAAAAAAATCATAAAATTTCCTTTAGTACCGGTTGGTGTTACCAACCGGGACTAAAGGTGGACCTCCAAGCAGCGGCCACGTGGAGGGCCTTTAGTCCCGGTTGGTGTAAGAACCGGGACTAAAGGGGGAGGCTTTAGTAACGACCCTTTAGTCCCGGTTCCAGAACCGGGACTAAAGGGATGCGATCTACAAACTGTGTGGCTTCTTACAGCTTTAGAGACCGCTTAGCAAGCGGCGAGACCGGGATGCCATCGACAACATCATAGCTGATCTTCGCTCTTCGGCATCGGCATTTGCTCCGCCTGCGCCACCACCACCGCCTCCTCCCGAGCCGGATTAGTTTCTGCTTTTGCTTTATTTGGGGCTTGTCTGGCTGTGCCCCCAGCGTGACTTTGTGACTTGATTGTACCCTTTAATCTGTGTTGGATGCTTGGTTCGATGCTTTATAATATAAAGCGGGGGAAACCCTTTTTCGTATATATGTACTCCCTCCGTTCCTAAATATAAGTCTTTTAATTAAGAGATAACACTATAGACTACATACGGAGCAAAATGAGTGAACCTATACTCTAATAGATGTCTATATACATCCGAATGTAATATCTATAGTGGAATCTCTAAAAAGACTTATATTTAGGAACGGAGGGAGTAAGAAATTCCATCAAGTTTTTTTTCATGGAAATTTTTTGAACGCCAACAGTAAGACGTGGTAAGCTGCAAGATGCGCCTGCGAGGCTGCGCTGCAAGATGTTAATCATGATAAATAAACGCAAGGATGTTTAGTCTCAGACTCTCAGGAACACCCGAACGTGCTTGCATTGCAGGATATATATGACTTGTGCAGCACATCCTGTAAAGCCCGCCTGTTAGATCACAGTGACAGAGCAGCCGAGGTGAATCGCAGGGCAATTCTCCTTTGGCACGCACAGCATGGCTAGCTAGGTAGCTTCCGTGCATGGAGCTTCTTCAACTCACCTGGCTACATGCATGCATGCCACCGTGCCAATGGAGAAGCGCCCTGGGATTCACACGCCGCAACACATGGACATGGGCCAACTTTTGCTCTCCCTGCCTGCTTGGCTCAGTGTTCTGAGGTTCTTGCGCTCGTTGATGTAAACGTTCTGCTTCTTGCCCTTGCTTATATACTGCACGATCTGCCTCGGGATATGGATCTTCGGACGGCATATGCTCCGAGTCCGATCGACTATTCCGGAGAAGGAGCTGCCTTTCTTGCCGGCAGTGTAACCATCGTCCCCCCTGGCCCTTTGGAATGTGCTCTAGGAACAGGGTCCTCGTAGCCCAACCTGCCTTTTCGGAAGTATATATGGTGCAACGTTATAGCACAGAAAACCGATTTTTAGAGCTGAGCAGCACTGACCACACTGAGTATGTCTCGCTGCAGCAGTGAAGCGTCAATTAATTTGATGCCAGAGATGAAGAGATTTTGTTCTGGGCATCTCGAGCTTGCTTTGTAACCGAGCTGTTGCTGTTGAATAAACTGATTTATGCGTTCCGTTAGCCCTTGGCGAGCCACAAACTTTTCTCATGGTCTGGGATGGTACATTCCATTGGATCTTCTCTGCTCGATCAAGCTCATGCAAGTTGGTCGCTTTTCCTTGACTGAAACACAAGGCGTAAAGGGGTAGAGCTCTCAGGGACCAAACTGTCTGCATGGAGCTACCAGGTTTTGTGCTGGGAATGAAAATGAAACTTTCTACCAAAAGAAATATATTAATATTTTGAAAGATTGCATCGGTTTTATTTTATTTTTTATTATGATGAGACGTCCAGGTTTATATCGAGTCTGAGACTGAAGCTACATTGTTCCCTGAACCTTGTTTAACTCCTTTGCATTGTTAACTGAAGTCTAAGTCAAAGGCTAACAACTATTAGCTTTCATAGTGTAAACCAAGTGGCACGTGAGACCTGCCTTTCTTTTGTTTCCTAAATTACTATTACCCAGTTATTACTTGATGAAATTTATGAAACCACATATTAAAGAAATCCTGCTAGATCACAAAAGAAACAACATCCAATACCTGAAAGGATGGTTGGTTCTAGTTTAACATCCGAAGCATAGGACAATTTAACACTGCGCATCAACTTGGATACAAGTGTTTATCAGCATCATGCTAAGATTTAGAGAAATACAGAGACTAAGAGTTCAGGAAAGGTGACAGAGGAGCGAGCATCTAGAAGAGATAGCAGTGCAATTATTTTTCAGTCCGATCCCCTCCACAACACAACACAAGTAGTTAAGCGTGCCACACCTCCTATGCCTAGCTGTCCCCAACCACGTTCTTCATGGGCCTGGGCTTCGAGCCCGAAGAACTTGTGTTAATCTCTTTGCAGTCAGTCCATCGAATACATTCAGTTTAGCTGCAGTCTTCTTCAGCTTCTGTTCTTCACCCTTCAGGAAGGCCGTGACAGACAACTTGCCGGTTTGCTTCAGGCTAAGAGATTTCACCATCACATTAGAAACTCCTAGCTTGCAGTTGAAGAAAGTCTTGCAGATTGAATTGTTTTCCCAATGTCTCTCATCCCAAAGGTACCGTCACATTTCCTTTTTTGCTCAAACATGTGAAACTTGGGTGGAAGGGATGGGAAATCCAATAGAAGACGATAATGTGGTTTAGTTTGCTAGCATACATGGGCCGCTTATTGCACATTACCCTCCGGATCTTGAGCATATATATAGAGAGAGAAAATGCAAAATACGCCACACAAGTAGGTGTGCCTTTATTCACTGCATGAAAATTGTCTGGATTATATATTCACCTTAATTGTCTTGATACTGTGGCAGTAAAGAGAACTAGCTTCGATAGATAGATAGATTAATAGATATCACACAGGGCTTGCAGAATACAAAATGTTGCAATCTCATAACAAATTCACAATGGTTATTTTTAAAACTTGACAAGTGATATACAATGATGATATATAAAGATGAAATATGTCTCCCATTGAGTGATAATTTTTTTTTGCGTGTATTGAGTAATAAGTTTTTGCTCATTAAAAAAATTAACAATTAAGATACGATTCCATTTATCTGAACAAAATGTCCCTTTAAGAATTCCATGTACTCCATTGCAAGAGGAAGACATGCAATTCTCCTTTGGCACACACAAGTAAAGAGCTAGCCCGCATCACGCATTCACTAGGTCACCAACATCATCGATATATGGCACTATGCTAAAGGATAATCACACTATGATTCACATACACCGGCAAATTTGCCATGCCTTGATAATACTCAATACACGCAAAAAATGATAATACAAAGCTCTTTGCCTTTTTTTTCAATTATTTGCTATGCTTGCTAGACGTTTCAAAGTTCTCAACATTGTCGATGAACACATTTTGCGCCTTGGCTTGGATTGTATACCATGCGGTCAACCTCTAGATAATAACCTTCAAACGACATATATATGCTCCAAGGTTGGTCGCCTATCCCGGGGCATGCCGCCTTCCTTGCCGGCAATCTCTCCACCACCCTGCCTTTTGGCATGTGCTCTTGGAATAGGTCCGATATCTTCGTTCTCTAGCTATCTAGTTTCTAGGTTGCTACTTTTTGCTTCGTGCAAGCTTGTCTCTTGCTTCACTCTTAATTGCTTCACCCTTGCATGCTATTTTTTTTCGATGTGTTAGTTGAAGATAACAAAACAATCATGGAACTTACACACAACACAGGTGAAAAAATACGCAAAATCCAATCCGAGACAAGACATAGTATGCGGTGTTTTTTGCCGACTTCAGTACACGAGTTTTTGCATGAATCATAGTTAGGCATCCTTTCGATCTATGGTATATGTAGATAGAAATTTGATATAACGAGTTACAAAAGCTGGTGTGGCTTTACTCAAAATATCAAATTTACATGTAGTGGATAGCCATTTAGCTATTCTAGTACAATGGTGGTATAAGGTGAAAGCATCTTTGGTGGATAAATGGATTACTACACTGAAACTGAAAATAAAATGTTATTACAATCTAACAATAGCTAAACAAACACTCAATTTCTCTACAAAGTTTAATAGGTACAATGGTGGAAATCTGTTTGCTCTGTTTTCCCTTTCCCATTCCTACGGTTTCTTAAATTCCTATGTTTTAATACCCTTTGTCACGAACAAGGCCTGTATGCAAGAATTTCAAAGGAAAAGGTACAGAAGTCCAAAACGGAGGAAATCTACCAAGAACAAGCGTTGAACACCCAAGATTGCAACCATCAGATTGCTTTGGAAAGGCTCCATAACCTGTACTTCCACAGGAAAAATAAAAATCCACCTGAAGGTCAGTTTTTCGCGGAAGATCGGCTTTGGAGCACATTGTTTTCGCGGAAGATCCATATCCCAAGGCAGTGTTGAATAAAAAAATAAAACAAATACTAGAAAATTCAAAAAATGTTGTGTATATCAATCGATGCGCATGCCCGGGTCTTTTCGTCGTTTTCGAAAGAATAAAAGGATTAGGAAACGCTACCATGGATGTCCAACTACCTGTAGCTGAGTTAGTCTTCATGACTTATTCTCTGTAATTGTTAGGACTGTAGGTTATTCTGCATATCATTTAGCATGTAGAAGAACGTAAGAAATTCCATCAAGTTTCTTTCCACGAACCTTTTTTGGACGCCAACAGCAACACGTACTAAGCTGCAAGATGCACATGAGAGGATGCAAGGTGTTAATCATGACAGATAAGCATTAGCATATTTAGTCTTAGGAACAACTGTACGTGCTTCCATTGCAGGACTTGACTTGTGGAACACATATCCTACATATAATGCTTACCTGATGGATGAATCACGGTCACAGATCAGAAGGCAGAGCAGCTGAGGTGAATCGCAGGGCAATTCTCCTTTGGCACGCATGAAAAAAGGTACAGCCTCCCTGGAGCTTCTTCACCTGCAAACTCACCTCGCTACCTCCTGTCACCAATACATGCATGCCAGCGTGCCAAAGGAGAAACGCCCTGAGATTCACACGCTGCAATACATGGACAAAGTTTTGCTCTCCCTGCCTGCCTGCTCATTGTACTGATGTTCTTGCACTTGTCGATTAGAATACTCGGCATCTCAGCCACCCTTATATACTGCACGATCTGCCTCGCGATATGGATCTTCAGACGGCATATGCTCCTAGTCCGATCGACTATTCTAGAGAAGGAGCTGCCTTTCTTGCCGGCAGTGTCTCCATCGTCCCCCGACCCTTTGTAATGTGCCCCAGCCCCCAGGAATAATGGTCCACCTAGCCCAACTTGCCTTTTCCAAAGTACTCTATATGTTGCAACTTTACGGCATAGAAAACCGGTTTTAGAGCTGAGTAGCACTGAGTATGTCTCGCTGCAGCAGTGAAACGTCATTGAATTTGATGTCAGATATGAAGAGATTTTGTTCTAGACATCTCTATTTCTGTTAAATAAACTGATTTATGCGTTCTGGTAGCCTTTAGCGAGCCATCAACTTTTCTCTTGGCCTTAGATGGTACATTCGATTGGATCTTCTCTACTCGATCAAGCTCATTTTAGCTGGTGGCCTTTTTGCTGACTAAAACACCAGGCATAAAGGGCCAGAGCTTTCTAGGACAACAACGGCCTAGCTTTGCTGCATGGAGCTAGGTTTTGTGTTGGGAATGAAAATGAAATTATCGGTTATTTTTTTTCAATTTTTAATCTGAGACGTCCTGGTTTATATCAAGTCTAGGACTGAACCTACAATGTTCCCCGAACCATGTTTTAACAGGTTTGTATTGTTATCTGAAGTCTAACTCTAATTAAAGTCTAATAAGTAACAATTATTGGTCTTCATAATGTCGACCAAGTGGCACGAGACTTACCGCTTCTGTTTTGTTTTTTGAATTAGTATTACTTAGTTTAGTTACTACTTGATGAAATTTATGAAAGCACGTATTAAAGAAATCATGCTAGATCATGAAAGAAAAAATCTCCGACAACCGAAAGGATGTCGTTGCAGTTTAACATCCGATGCATAGGACAATGTAACACTGGGCGTCGATTCAGAATCTTTCAGATGCAAGTGTGTCTCAGCATCATGCTAAGATATAGAGAAATCCTAAAATAGCGGTACAACTATTTTTCAGTCCGACCCCCACAAGGAGAGTTATTTTCTTTAGGGGCACGCAGAGGACAAGTGGTTGACCTTGTCACGCCTCCTGTGACTGGCTGTAGTTTTCGTGGGCCTGGGCTTTGAGTTAACGGCCCGAAGTGCTCGCGTTAACCTATTTGCAGTCACTCCTGCAACCTGTTCTAGTTTAGCTGCTCTCTTCTTCAGCTTCTGTTCTTGACCCTTCGGGAAGGCTGTGACAAACAAGTTGTTAGTCTGCTTCAGGCTAAGAGATTTCACGATCTGTTTGGCATGCGAGAAATTGCTCATTTGCAGTTTGAGATAGCGCTATAGGTTGAATTGTTTTCCCAATGTCTCTCATCCAAAGGTATTGTCATATTTGTTGCGCAAAAAAATGTATTGTCTTATTTCTAATTTCCTTCTTTCTCTCAAACATGTGAAACTTGGATGGAAGTGATGGAAAATACAACACAAGACAAGGTTTTGTTTGCTAGCATCACTACATCGAACTCATTGCACGTTATCCTGCGGATCTTGAGCATATGTATAGAGAGAAAATGCACAATACTCAGACAAGTAGGTGTGTTTTTACTCACTGCACGAAAATAGTACGGAGCAGATATTCATCTTAACTGTCTTGATACCGTGGTGATAAAGAGAACTACCTTTGATGGATAGATAGATTAATAGATAAGACAAAGGGCTTACAGAATACAAAATTTTGCCATCTCATAACAAATTAATAAGGTGTGTCATGGTTATTTTTTAAAATTGACAAGTGATGTACAATGATGATATAGATGAAAGATGTCTCACACTGAGTGATATAGTTTTTTCTCATTAGAAACACAATTAACATCTGATTGCATTTATCTGAAGAAAACGTCAACAATCAAGTTAAGAATTCCATGCACTCCACTATGGAGACATAGAGTTCTGGAAGAGGCATAAAAGCATAGGTTGAAAGAAAATACAGCTTCCAAGTTCAAATTTCAAAGACTATTTGAAAGATGTGCACAAAGGCACTTGTCATCAAAGTGTTCGATGACAAGGTAGATGTGAATACAATGCATTGACGTGGAAGCATGCCATCCGCTAGAGAAAGAAGCGCGCTCATCTACTTCCAAAATGTCAAATATTGACGCAACACTGCAGGAAAAAAATATGTAAGCCGAGTACCAAAAACACTCGGGTTATGTCGATTTCAACTCGGTTTTCATATAATACGAGTATAATTCTCGGCTTACACTACACGGTTTACTAAGGACCGGCTCTCTATGGTAAGCCGAGTAGTGCAATACCCTTCGTTCATCGGAAATGAGCGCCCTCCCACCCTCAAAGGGCACTAGCCCATCAAACGACATAGAAGCTCACCTATGAACTCAGATATAAAGGACTTGATGACCCGACACCACTAGAAAGAGACTTAAAGGATGGCCATCGTCTCGAGTAGAGACCGCACCAATAGCATCACTATGAGCCTCAATGAACCAACCACATGATAACTAGCTAGAAGGGACCAAAGTTCCCAAGATGATGCCCTCATGGGTGGAATTGTGCCGAAGAACCGCTGCGGTAGCCAGACAAATTTGACCAATATTTTTCACCTCGAGAAAGAGGCGGGAACACAATCTCATGATGATGCCTCTAGAAAGGGAGGCAATAGTTGAGAGTGTGTGCGTGCGCACACACACAGATATAAAGGTGTGACCCAGGTCATGTCCACCAAAGCATTAGATACAAGTTCCAAGAGGTCCATTGAAGGGCAAGACTAAAACACAACTGGTCCTGGTGACTAGCACCTGCATCATGACACTCGCAAGTAGATCATCACGACGCTCACCACCTGGAGTCGTGGCACTAGTATCATTCGAAAACTAGCCTCACCCACCTCCCACCAGGATACTAGCCATGTGTGCTTACCTGACTAATCCATATGTTACACAATATCTCCTCCACATCTGCCAGGAGTTCAGCCCTGTGGCAACAACCAAAAACCCACGTGTATTCCGACAAGACTAACCCATATGTAACACAAGCTCTCCTCCGCAGCCACCAACAGTTCAGCTCTGTGGCAGCAACCGGAAATCCACGTGTAGTTGTAAAAGAATGACCACAATGGTGTGTAAAGTAGCGAATGATGAGGAGTCCGCATTCCAAATCTTGCAAGCAGCAAAGAGATGACATGAACCACGATAATTGAGTAAATCTCTTGTTAGTTCTCCTCTATTCCACAATATGAGACGCTCACACATCCATGGATTTAAATTTAACGAACAATTAAATTTGGACCATGTGACACATGTCATTGGAGTAAACCTATTTTTAGCCGATTGGCATGACCGTGGGAGTCTGATGTGGCAGACGTCCAAAGCCCCCTAGATCTCCCCAGATTTGAGACCGGACTAGAAGTTTTTTTACGCCCGGACTGGTCCAGCCCAATATATGGGCATCTGGCCTAAAAGTGTCCGGACATATGGGGGAGGAATGGGCTTACCCTAGAGAGTATGTCAAGCTCAGGGTAAAACACACCCATTGGCGGGTAATTCCCGTCCATGTGAGCTGAGATGTTCCTTGCCAGTTGAATCATTTTTCCCAATGCCGCTCATCCCTAAGGCAAGGTCATGCCAGAATAACGATTGCAATGAGGGTGTTCCTCACTTAAAGATATCAAAGCTAAGGAAAACAGATATAGAGATAGTATGCGTATTTGTTTGCTTGGCTATATGCGTGTCATCACTCACATCTCTAGATATGTAAAGAGAACAAAGATATGTATGACGGTGGACTAGTAGGTGGAGTTTAGTCATTGCACCAATATTATCAAGGGTGAAACAACCATTATTATTTTTGGTTTTCCACTACTGCTACGTATAGCTTAGCACAAACCGGCATCTTTCGGTCTCATATAGTACTGTATATAACAAGTTACAGAACACATGTTTTCTTACAAGAAAGAAAAGGAAGGGTACGTCTTAAAGGCAGAGCAGCTGAGGTGAATCGCAGGGCAATTCTCCTTTGGCACACACGACAAAGGTTAGCTAGCCAGCTTCCCTCGAGCCTCTTCACCTCCAAACTCACCTGGCTAGCTCCTATATCACCAATACATGCATGCCACCATGCCAAAGGAGAAGCGTCCTAGGATTCACACGCTGCAATACATGGGCAAAGTTTTGCTATCCCTGCCTGCCTGCTCACTGTTCTCATGTTCTTGCGCTTCTTGATGAACTTCTTCTCGGCCTCCCTTAAATACTGCATGATCTGCCTCGGGATATGGATCTTTAGACGGCATATGCTCCGAGTTCGATCGACTATTCGGGAGACGATCTTCCTTTCTTGCCGGTAGTGTCTCCATCGCCCCCCGGCCCCTTGGAATGTGCGCCAGGAACAGGGTCCTCGTAGCCCAACCTGCCTTTTCCGAAGTATACATGGTGCAACGTTACAGCATAGAAAGCCTAATTTTAGAGCTGAGTAGCACTGGGTGTGTATGTCTCGCGTCTCGCTGCAGCAGTGAAGCGTCAGTGAATTTGATGCCAGGTATGAAGAGATTTTGTTCTGGGAATCTCTAGCTTGCTTTGTAACCGAGCTGTTGCTGTTGAATAAACTGATTTATGCCTTCTGTTAGCCCTTGGCGAGCCACGAACTTTTCTCATGGTCTGAGATGGTACATTCCATTCTTCTCTACTCGATCAAGCTCATGCAAGTTGGTTGCTTTTCCTGACTGAAACACGAGGCGTAAAGGGGTAGAGCTCTCTGGGACCAAACTGTCTGCATGGAGCTGCCAGGTTTTGTGCTGGGAATGAAAATGAAATTTGCTACCAAATGAAATGTATTAATCTTTTGAAAGATTGGCATTTGATTTTTATTATTTTTTATTATGATACGTCCAGGTTTATGTTTAGTCTGAGAGGCTGAAGCTACAATGTTTTCTGAACCTTGTTTTGACTGTGCTTTGCACTGTTATCTAAAGTCTAACTGTAATTAAAGTCTAACAGCTATTGGTCTTCATAATGTAGACTAAGTGGCACAAGACTTGCCTTTCTTTTGTTTTTTGAAGTACTATTACTTAGTTATTACTCCACTCAATGAGACTTATGAAACCATATATTAAAGAAATCCTGCTAGATCACAAAAGAAACAACATCCAACACCTGAAAGGATGTTGTTGCAGTTTAACATTCGATGCATAGGACAATGTAACACTGCACATCAACTCGGAAACAAGTGTATCTTCTGTCTTAGCATCATGCTAAGATTTAGAGAAATCCAGAGATTCAGAGTTCAGGAAAGGTGACAGAGGAGCGAGCACAACACGACTAGTTAACTGTGCCACACCTCCTGTGCCTGGCGGTCCCCAGCGACAGTCTTCATGGGACTGGGCTTCGAGTTAAAAGCCCGAAGAGCTTCTGTTAACCTCTTTGCAGTCAGCTCATTGAATACATTTTGTTAGCTGCAATCTTCTTCAGCTACTGTTACTTCACCCTTCAGGAAGGCCGTGACAGACAACTTGCCAGTCTGCTTCAGGCTAAGTGATTTAACCATCAGTTTGGCAAAGTAGAAACTCCTAGTTTGCAGCTGAAGAAAGATTTGCCGCTTGAATTGTTTTCCCAATGTCTCTCATCCCAAAGGAACCGTCACATTTCCTTTTTCGCTCAAACATGTGAAACTTGGGTGGAAGGGATGGGAAATCCAACAGAAGACGGTAAAAATATGTGGTTTAGTTTGCTAGCATCACTACCTGGGCCGCTTATTGCACATTACCCTCTGGATCTTGAGCATATATATAGAGAGAAAAAAGTACAATACGTCACACAAGTAGATGTGTCTTTACTCAATGCATGAAAATTGTCCTGATTATATAGCCACCTTAATTGTCTTGATACCGTGGTGGTAAAGTGAACTAGCTTCGATGGATACATAGATTAATACATATCACAAAGGGCCCGCAGAATACAAAATGTTGCAATCTCATAACAAACTAATAAGATGCACCATGGTTATTTTTGAAACTTAACAAGTGATATACCTACACAATAGACTCCCTAGACAATGCCTCCAAGAACGGAACGATGCCATAGAACCGTTGCCTGCCAACTGTTTTTTTAAAAGGAGGATTACTCAGGTCCTCTGCAACATATGATGCACAAATCCAGTCATTAAGACGAACCAAGTAACAAAGTTCAAATATCCGGTCAAGTTCAATGCATGGGAAGTTACTAAACCAGTTCTCCCCGACACGGGGCCTTCGCCAAGGTGACCCGTTGTCCCCTTTCCTATTTTTATTTGTTGCTAATGCTCTTTCAGCTTTTTTGCATAAATCAATTCGAGAGGATGGTTTGGAGGCTTTGAGGATATGTAGAAGGGCCTCGGAGATTTCTCATCTATTGTTAGCAGATGATACACTTTTGTTCTTCAGAGCAAGGTCTGACCAAGCGGCAATTGTCAAGGAGGTGTTGAACACGTATGCTTCAGCTACGGGACAACTCATTAACCCTTCTAAGTGTTCCATCTTAATTCCTGATAGCTGCCCAGAGTTAGTTTCTGCTGAAATCAAAAGTATCTTGCAAATCTCAGAGGAGGTGTTTGAGCCAAAATATTTGGGGTTACAGGTTCAGAGGGGCAAATGAGTAAAGGAAAAATCCAACCCTTACAGGCTAAACTTAGTAAACGGCTTGTTGATTGGAGTGAGAAATATATGTCCATGGCAGGTAAGGAAGTTCTTATAAAAGCGGTGGCGCAAGGGATCCCCACATATGTTATGAGTGTCTTCAAGTTACCTATGTCAGTTTGTGATGATCTCTCACGACTGGTTCGGCAATATTGGTTGGGAGTAGAAAAAGGAAAGCGAAAAATGGCATGGCTGGCATGGGATAAAATGATACTTCCTAAATCTATGGGGGGTATGGGTTCCAGAGATATGAGAGCCTTTAACCAAGCTCTCCTAGCCAAGCAGGCTTGGAGATTAATTGAGCATCCAGAAAGCTTGGTGGCTAGGCTTCCTAGTGCAAAGTACTATCCCATCAGGGAAGTTAGTGGATACGGTGTTCACCGATAACGCTTTGGCAGTTTGGCGTGGTATTGAGCATGGTATGGAACTAGTGAAACACGGTATGATTTGGAGAGTGGGTAATGGTAATAAAATCAGAACATGGAGAGACCCCAGATCCCTCGAGGTCCATCATTGAGACCAATTTCTGGTGAAGGCCGCTGCAGGCTCAACAAAGTTTCTGATTTCCTAGGCCGCAACGTGTCAGCGTCCCTGCCATTGACATGCCGGCCCCAAGAACCAATAGCAACAGATCAGGCACGGGCCGGCCTCGTCGACAGGCCAAGGTCAACACAAGAGCGGCTGGGCCGGAGTGGGTCCAATAGGCCCAGCCAGTTTGCTACTTAACTCCACCAGCCCCGACCAGGAGAACGATCCAGTGGATCAACGAAACCTGGCGGCGGCGGCTACCTACTTTCCTCTGCACGAACCCTACTTCTTCCTCCTCCATTCCTGTAACCGATCGAGTTGTATCCAGATAATTGCTACTGCTTAAGAGATCCTCAAGTAGAGCCTATCATCTGGTATCAGAGAACACTCACCTCCCTTCCCCCTACACACTGACCCAGTTCATCGAAACATGTCGACTCCTGCAAGCTCGATCTGATCTCGCTGCCATGGATCCCTCGATCCAGGCGTTCCTCGACCGGCTGTAAGGGACATGATGTAGAGGGATAAATTCATGCAATATGATAAAAAAACCCCATCCTGTTATCCTCGATGGCAACAATACAATACGTGCCTTGCAACACTTTCTGTCACTGGGTAAGGACACCGCAAGATTGAACCCAAAGCTAAGCACTTCTCCCATTGCAAGAACTACCAATCTAGTTGGCCAAACCAAAAAGGATAATTCGAAGAGACTTGCAAAGATAACTCAATCATACATAAAAGAATTCAGAGAAGAATCAAATATTTTCCATAGATAATACTGGATCATAAACCCACAATTCATCGGTCTCAACAAACACACCGGAAAAAGAAGATTACATCGAATAGATCTCCACAAGAGAGGGGGAGAACATTGTATTGAGATCCAAAAAGAGAGAAGAAGCCATCTAGCTACTAGCTATGGACCCGAAGGTCTGAAGTAAACTACTCACACTTCATCGGAGGGGCTATGGTGTTGATGCAGAAGCCCTCCGTGGTGGATGCCCCCTTCGGCGGAGCTCCGGAACAGGCCCCAAGATTGGATCTCGTGGATACAGAAGGTTGCGGCGGTGGAATTAGGTTTTTGGCTCCTGTTCTGATCGTTCGGGGATACGTAGGTATATATAGGAGGAAGGAGTACGTCGGTGGAGCAACAGGGGGCCCACGAGGTAGGGGGCGCGCCCAGGGGGGGCGCCCTCCACCCTCGTGACCGCCTCTGGCACTTCTTGGAGTAGGGTCCAAGTCTCCTGGATCATGTTCGGTGAGAAAATCGCGTTCTCGAAGGTTTCATTCCGTTTGGACTCCGTTTGATATTCCGTTTCTTTGAAACACTGAAATAGGCAAAAAACAGCAATTCTGGGCTGGGCCTCCAGTTAATAGGTTAGTCCCAAAAATAATATAAAAGTGGAAAATAAAGCCCAATAGAGTCCAAAACAGTAGATAAAGTAGCATGGAGCAATCAAAAATTATAGATACGTTGGAGACGTATCACCCGCTCAGCTATATCCGAAGGAGTTTCAGCCAAGGCATTCCAGCTGCAGGCGTGGATCTAGGGACGAGAAGTGCTTATGTTGGTGGACTCAGGGAGTTCTACATCTTTTGTCAACACCAATCTGGCCAAGTTCCTGGAAGGGGTCTCATCTTTGAGCAAAACATACAGAGTACGGGTGGCTGATGGTGGTGAATTAAGATGCTCAACCATCATTCCTCAGTGTAGCTGGTATACACAAGGGCACGAGTTCACCACAGATTTGAAAGTTCTATCCTTGGGCGTGTATGACACAATATTGGGGATGGACTGGCTCGAGGAGCACAGTCCAATGACAGTTGACTGGAAAGCCAAATCCATTGCAATGCCGTCAGCGCAAGGAGTGATCTCACTACAGGGCCATGAAGCCGAGTCGACTGATTGCTTGATCATCAACAGCCTGCAATTACAAGGGCTGTGCAACAAAAATGTTGTGGCTTACATGGTGTAGCTACACACAGTGGAAATGGATAGTGAGCAAGGCACAAACACACCAGGAGCTCTCCAACTAGTCATTGCAGAATTTGCTGACCTCTTTGAAGAACTGATACGTCTCCAACGTATCTATAACTTTTGATTGTTCCATGCTTTATATTACCCCTTTTGGATGTTTATGGGCTTTATTTTACACATTTATATCATTTTTGGGACTAACCTACTAACTGGAGGCCCAACCCATATTGCTGTTTTTTTGCCTATTTCAGTATTTCGAAGAAAAGGAATATCAAACGGAGTCCAAACGGAATGAAACCTTCGGGAGCGTGATTTTTGGAACGAACGTGATCCAGAGGACTTGGAGTGCAAGTCAAGAAGCAGCCGAGGCTCCCACGAGATAGGAGGGCGCGTCCTCCCTATAGGGCGCCCCCTGTCTCGTGGGCCCCTTGGGCGTCCACCGACGTACTTCTTCCTCCTCTATTAGCCTACGTACCCTGAAAACATCCAGGGGCAGACGAAACGAAATTTCCACCACCGTAACCTTCTGTATCTGCGAGATCTCATCTCGGAGCCTTCGCCGGCACTCTGCCGGAGGGGAAATCGACCACGGAGGGCTTCTACATCAACATCCTTGCCCCTCCGATGAGTTGTGAGTAGTTTACCACAGACCTACGGGTCCATAGTTATTAGCTAAATGGCTTCTTCTCTCTTTTTGGATCTCAATACAATGTTCTCCCCCTCTCTTGTGGAGATCTATTCGATGTAAACTCTTTTTGCAGCGTGTTTGTCGAGATCCGATGAATTGTGGGTTTATGATCAAGTTTATCTATGAATAATATTTGAATCTTCTCTCAATTTTTTATGTATGATTGAGTTATCTTTGCAAGTCTCTTCGAATTATCAGTTTGGTTTGGCCTACTAGATTGATCTTTCTTGCCATGGGAGAAGTGCTTAGCTTTGGGTTCAATCTTGCGGTGTCCTTACCCAGTGACAGAAAGGGTTGCAAGGCACGTATTGTATTTTTGCCATCGAGGATAACAAGATGGGGTTTATATCATATTGTTTGAGTTTATCCCTCTACATCATGTCATCTTGCTTAATGCGTTACTCTGTTCTTATGAACTTAATACTCTAGATGCAGGCAGGAGTCGGTCGATGTGTGGAGTAATAGTAGTAGATGCAGGCAGGAGTCGGTCTACTTGTTGCGGATGTGATGCCTATATACATGATCATGCCTAGATAATCTCATAATTATTCGCTTTTCTATCAATTGCTCGACAGTAATTTGTTCACCCACCGTAATACTTATGCTATCTTGAGAGAAGCCACTAGTGAAACCTATGGCCCCCGGGTCTATCTCTTATCATATTTGCTTCCAATCTACTTTTATTTGCATCTTTACTTTTTGCATCTATATTATAAAATACCAAAAATATATTTATCTTATCATACTATCTTTATTAGATCTCACTTTCGCAAGTGGCCCTGAAGGGATTGACAACCCCTTTATTGCATTGGTTGCGAGTTCTTTGTGTGTTTGTGTAGGTGCGTGGGACTTTTGAGGAGCCTCCTACTGGATTGATACCTTGGTTCTCAAAAACTGAGGGAAATACTTACGCTACTATTGCTGCATCACCCTTTCCTCTTCAAGGAAAACCAACGGAAGCTCAAGACGTAGCAAGAAGGATTTTTGGTGCCGTTTCCGGGGAGGTCTTCACTCAAGTCAAGACATACGAAGTACCCATCACAAACCCATCTCCCTCGCATATACATTATTTGCCATTTGCCTCTCGTTTTTCTCTCGCCCACTTCACCCTTGCCGTTTTATTCGCCCTCTCTTTCCCAATCTCCTCCTCTCTTTTTGCTTGCTTTTTTCTGTTTGCTTGTGTGTTGGATTACTTATTGCCATGGCGCAAGATAATACCAAATTGTGTGATTTCTCGAATACCAATAACAATGATTTCCTTAGTACTCCGATTGCTCCGCTTAATGATGTTGAGTCTTGTGAAATCAATACTGCTTTGCTGAATCTTATTATGAAAGATCAATTCACCGGCCTTCCTACTGAAGATGCCGTTACTCATCTAAACAACTTTGTTTATTTGTGTGATATGCAAAAGAAGAAAGATACGATTGTCAAATTGAAGTTATTTCCGTTTTGACTTAGAGATCGTGCTAAAGTTTGGTTTTCGTCTTTGCCTAAAAATAGTATTGATTCTTGGAACAAGTGCAAAGATGCTTTTATCTCTAAGTATTTTCCTCCCACTAAGATTATCACTCTTAGGAACGATGTTATGAATTTTAAACAACTTGATCATGAGCATGTTGCCCAATCTTGGGAAAGAATGAAATTGATGCTTCGCAATTTCCCTACTCATGGTTTGAATTTATGGATGATCATACAAAGTTTTTATGCCGGTTTGAACTTTGCTTCTAGAAATCTCTTAGATTCGTCCGCGGGAGGCACGTTTATGGAAATCACGTTAGGAGATGCTACAAAACTTCTTGATAATATTATGGCTAATTATTCTCAATGGCACACCGAAAAATCTTCTAGTAAAAAAGTGCATGCTCACTACTAGGGAAAACCTTATACACAGAATGTTACCAGTAGCGCTGTACAAAATAAAACGCTACTGCTACTTAGTAGCAGCGCACGTAAATAAACCGCGCTACTGCTATGACTTTAGCAGTAGCGCGTACAAGAGAAAAGCGCTGCTGCTATGTTTGAACTGGGCGCACATGGCTAGCCCAACCTAGCAGTAGCGTGTATACTGGCCCAGCGCTACTGCTACTTTCCTTAGCTATAGCGCGCTTACGTGTAAGGCGCTGCTGCTAACGAAAATAAAATAAAGTGAAAAACAAGTAGAAAAGTAAATGAAAAAGAAAGAAATAGAAAAAGGAGAAAGGAAAAAAAATAAAATGTAAAAAAAATAAAAGGAAAAAGGGAAAAAAGGAGAAAGGAATAGCAGTAGCAGGTTTCAGGAAACGCGTTGTAGCTAACTTAGCTATAGCGCATTTCGAAAACATGCTACCGTTACGTTTCACTTAAACAACGGTTCCCCCCCTCGCCCCCGGCCACCACACTTCTTCCCCAAATCCCTCGCCCTGGCCGCCGTCTCCCCAATTCGCCGTCGCCCCACTTCGCCGCCGTCTCCTGCCAGCGTGGACGCCCGCAACCTCACCGTCTCCCCCCGAGGCCGTCGTCATCCTCACCTCCGCCGCCGCCAGAGGCCGCCCTCAGCCTCACCGCCGCCGCCCGAGGCCGCCCTCGACGTCACCGTCGGCGCCCTCCACCTCACCGCCGCCTGAGCCCGCCCAGGACCGCCGTTGCCCGTGCCCGAGCCCGCCCTCTCCGCCCTGCCTCCTGTTGAAAATATGCCCTAGAGGCAATAATAAATTAGTTATTATTATATTTCCTTGTTCATGATAATCGTTTATTATCCATGCTATAATTGTATTGATAGGAAACTCAGATACATGTGTGGATACATAGACAACACCATGTCCCTAGTAAGCCTCTAGTTGACTAGCTCGTTGATCAATAGATGGTTACGGTTTCCTGACCATGGACATTGGATGTCATTGATAATGGGATCACATCATTAGGAGAATGATGTGATGGACAAGACCCAATCCTAAGCATAGCACTAGATCGTGTAGTTCGTATGCTAAAGCTTTTCTAATGTCAAGTATCTTTTCCTTAGACCATGAGATTGTGCAACTCCCGGATACCGTAGGAATGCTTTGGGTGTACCAAACGTCACAACGTAACTGGGTGGCTATAAAGGTGCATTATAGGTATCTCCGAAAGTGTCTGTTGGGTTGTCACGAATCGAGACTGGGATTTGTCACTCCATGTAAACGGAGAGGTATCTCTGGGCCCACTCGGTAGGACATCATCATAATGTGCACAATGTGATCAAGGAGTTGATCACGGGATGATGTGTTATGGAACGAGTAAAGAGACTTGCCGGTAACAAGATTGAACAAGGTATCGGGATACCGACGATCGAATCTCGGGCAAGTATCATACCGATAGACAAAGGGAATTGTATACGGGATTGATTAAGTCCTTGACATCGTGGTTCATCCGATGAGATCATCGTGGAACATGTGGGAGCCAACATGGGTCTCCAGATCCCGCTGTTGGTTATTGACCGGAGAGTCATCTCGGTCATGTCTGCATGTCTCCCGAACCCGTAGGGTCTACACACTTAAGGTTCGGTGACGCTAGGGTTATAGAGATATTAGTATGCGGTAACCCGAAAGTTGTTCGGAGTCCCGGATGAGATCCCGGACGTCACGAGGAGTTCCGGAATGGTCCGGAGGTAAAGAATTATATATAGGAAGTGCTATTTCGGCCATCGGGACAAGTTTCGGGGTCATCGGTATTGTACCGGGACCACCGGAAGGGTCCCGGGGGTCCACCGGGTGGGGCCACCTGCCCCGGGGGGCCACATGGGCTGTAGGGGGTGCGCCTTGGCCTACATGGGCCAAGGGCACCAGCCCCAAGAGGCCCATGCGCCAAGAGAAGAGAAAAAGGGAGAGTCCTAAAGGGGGAAGGCACCTCCGAGGTGCCTTGGGGAGGATGGACTCCTCCCCCCCTTGGCCGCACCCTTTCCTTGGAGGAAGGGGCAAGGGCTGCGCCTACCCCCTATCCCTTGGCCCTATATATAGTGGGGAAAAGGAGGAGCAATCATACCTAAGGCCTAGCGCCTCCCTCTCCCTCCCGTGACACATCTCCCTCCTCCCGCAGTGCTTAGCGAAGCCCTGTTGGAATCCCGCTACTTCCACCACGCCGTCGTGCTGCTGGATCTCCATCAACCTCTCCCTCCTCCTTGCTGGATCAAGGCATGGGAGACTTCTCCGCTCCGTACGTGTGTTGAACGCGGAGGTGCCGTCCGTTCGGCGCTAGGATCATCGGTGATTTGAATCACGACGAGTACGACTACATCAACCCCGTTCTCTTGAACGCTTCCGCGCGCGATCTACAAGGGTATGTAGATCCACTCCTCCCTCGTTGCTAGATGACTCCATAGATTGATCTTGGTGACACGTAGGAAAATTTTGAATTATTGCTACGTTCCCCAACAGTGGCATCATGAGCTAATTTTATGCGTAGTTACTATGCACGAGTAGAACACAAAGTAGTTGTGGGCGTCGATATTGTTCAATATGCTTGCCGTTACTAGTCTTATCTTGATTCGGCGGCATCGTGGGATGAAGCGGCCCGGACCAACCTTACACGTACTCTTATGTGAGACCGGTTCCACCGACAAACATGCACTAGTTGCATAAGGTGGCTGGCGGGTGTCTGTCTCTCCCACTTTAGTCAGATCGGATTCGATGAAAAGGGTCCTTACGAAGGGTAAATAGCAATTGGCATATCACGTTGTGGTCTTTGCGTAGGTAAGAAACGTTCTTGCTAGAAACCCATAGCAGCCACGTAAAACATGCAAACAACAATTAGAGGACGTCTAACTTGTTTTTGCAGGGTATGCTATGTGATGTGATATGGCCAAAGGATGTGATGAATGATATATGTGATGTATGAGATGATCATGTTCTTGTAATAGGAATCACGACTTGCATGTCGATGAGTATGACAACCGGCAGGAGCCATAGGAGTTGTCTTAATTTATTTATGACCTGCGTGTCAACATAAACGTCATGTAATTACTTTACTTTATTGCTAACCGTTAGTTGTAGTAGTAGAAGTAATAGTTGGCGAGACAACTTCATGAAGACACGATGATGGAGATCATGATGATGGAGATCATGGTGTCATGCCGGTGACGATGATGATCATGGAGCCCCGAAGATGGAGATCAAAAGGAGCAAAATGATATTGGCCATATCATGTCACTATTTGATTGCATGTGATGTTTATCATGTTTATGCATCTTATTTGCTTAGAACGACGGTAGTAAATAAGATGATCCCTCATTAAAATTTCAAGAAGTGTTCTCCCCTAACTGTGCACCGTTGCTACAGTTCGTCGTTTCGAAGCACCACGTGATGATCGGGTGTGATAGATCCTTACGTTCACATACAACGGGTGTAAGACAGATTTACACATGCAATACACTTAGGGTTAACTTGACGAGCCTAGCATGTACAGACATGGCCTCGGAACACGGAGACCGAAAGGTCGAGCATGAGTCGTATAGAAGATACGATCAACATGAAGATGTTCACCGATGATGACTAGTCCGTCTCACGTGATGATCGGACACGGCCTAGTTTGACTCGGATCATGTGATCACTTAGATGACCAGAGGGATGTCTATCTGAGTGGGAGTTCATAAGATGAACTTAATTATCTTGAACATAGTCAAAAGGTCTTCACAAATTATGTCGTAGCTCGCGCTTCAGTTCTACTGTTTAGATATGTTCCTAGAGAAAAAATTTAGTTGAAAGTTAATAGTAGCAATTATGCGGACTAGGTCCGTAAACTGAGGATTGTCCTCATTGCTTCATAGAAGGCTTATGTCCTTAATGCACCACTCAGTGTGCTGAACCTCGAACGTTGTATGTGGATGTTGCGAACATCTGACATACACATTTTGATAACTACGTGATAGTTCAGTTAAACGGTTTAAGTAGAGGCACCAAAGACGTTTTCGAAACGTCGCGGAACATATGAGATGTTTCGAGGGTTGAAATTGGGATTTCAGGCTCGTGCCCATGTCAAGAGGTATGAGACCTCCGACGATTTTCTTAGCCTGCAAACTAAGGGAGAAAAGCTCAATTCTTGAGCTTGTGCTCAGATTGTCTGAGTACAACAATCATTTGAATCGAGTGGGAATTAATCTTCCAGATGAGATAGTGATGTTTCTCCGAAAGTCATTGCCACCAAGCTGCTAGAGCTTCGTGATGAACTATAATATATCAGGGACATATATGATGATCCTTGAGATATTCGCGATGTTTGACACCACAAAAGTAGAAATCAAGAAGGAGCATCAATTGTTGATGGTTGGTGAAACCACTAGTTTCAAGAAGGGCAAGGGCAAGAAGGGATACTTCATGAAACGGCAAATCAGCTGCTGCTCTAGTGAAGAAACCCAAGGTTAAACCCAAACCCGAGACTAAGTGCTTCTGTAATAAGGGGAACAACCACTGGAGCAGAATTACCCTAGATACTTGGTAGATGAGAAGGCTGGCAAGGTCGATAGAAGTATATTGGATATACATTGTGTTAATGTGTACTTTACTAGTACTCCTAGTAGCACCAGGGTATTAGATACCGGTTCAGTTGCTAAGTGTTAGTAACTCGAAACAAAAGGCTACGGAATAAACGGAGACTAGCTAAAGGTGAGCTGACGATATGTGTTGGAAGTTTTTCCAAGCTTGATATGATCAAGCATCGCACGCTCCCTCTACCAAAGAGATTGGTGTTAAACCTAAATAATTGTTATTTGGTGTTTGCGTTGAACATAGACATGATTGGATTATGTCTATCGCGATACGGTTATTCATTTAAGGAGAATAATGGTTACTCTGTTTATTTGAATAATACCTTCAATGGTCTTGCACCTAAAATGAATGGTTCATTGAATCTCGATCGTAGTGATACACATGTTCATGCCAAAAGATAGTAATGATAGTACCACCTACTTGTGGCACTGCCACGTAAGTCATATCGGTATAAAATGCATGAAGAAGCTCCATGTTGATGGATCTTTGGGATCACTCATTTTTGAAAAGTTTGAGACATGCAAACCATGTCTATTAGTGTATATGCATGAAGAAACTCCATGCAGATGGATCGTTTGGACTCACTTGATTTTGAATCACTTGACACATGCAAATCATACCACATGGGCAAGATGACTGAAAGCCTCATTTTTCAGTAAAATGGAACTAGAAAGCAACTTGTTGGAAGTAATACATTTTGATGAGTGCAATCCAATGAGTGCTGAGGCATTTAGTGGATATCGTTATGTTCTTACTTCACAGATGACTTGAGTAGATGTTGAGTATATTTACTTAATGAATCACGAGTCTGAATTATTGAAAGGTTCAAGTAATTTCAGGGTGAAGTTGAAAGATCGTCGTGACAAGAGGATAAAATATCTATGATATGATCATAGAGATGAATATCTGAATTACGAGTTTGGCACAGAATTAAGACATTGTGGAAATTGTTTCACAACTAATACAGCCTGGAACACCATAGTGTGATGGTGTGTCCGAACATCATAACTGCACCCTATTGGATATGATGCATACCATGATGTCTCTTATCGAACTGCCACGATAGTTTATGGGTTAGGCATTAAAGACAACTACATTCACTTTAAATAGGGCCCACGAGGTAGGGGGCGCGCCCGGGGGGGGGGGGGGGGCCTCCACCCTCGTGACCACCTCTGGCACTTCTTGGAGTAGGGTCCAAGTCTCCTGGATCATGTTCGGTGAGAAAATCGCGTTCCCAAAGGTTTCATTCCGTTTGAACTCCGTTTGATATTCCGTTTCTTCGAAACACTGAAATAGGCAAAAAACAGCAATTCTGGCCTGGGCCTCCGGTTAATATGTTAGTCCCAAAAATAATATAAAAGTGGAAAATAAAGCCCAATATAGTCCAAAACAGTAGATAAAGTAGCATGGAGCAATCAAAAATTATAGATACGTTGGAGACGTATCAGGCATCCCCAAGCTTAATTCCTGCTCGTCCTCGAGTAGGTAAATGATAACAAAAAGAATTTTTGATGCGGAGTGATGCTTTGGCATAATTTCAATGTAAATCTTCTTAATTGTGATATGAATATTCAGATCCGAAAGATTCAAGACAAAAGTTCATATTGACACAAAAATAATAATACTTCAAGCATACTAATCAAAGCAATCATGTCTTCTCAAAATAACATGGCAAAAGAAAGTTCATCCCTACAAAATCATATAGTTAGGCTATGCTTCATTTTCGTCACACAAAGATGTTCCCAACTTCTATACCCCCGATGACAAGCCAAGCAATTGTTTCATACTTAAATAATCTCAAACTTTTTCAACCTTAACGCAATACATGAGCGTGAGCCATGGATATAGCACTATGGGTGGAATAGAATATGATGATGGGGATTGTGTGGAGAAGACAAAAAAGGAGAAAGTCTCACGTTGACGAGGATAATGAATGGGCTATGGAGATGCCCATCAATTGATGTCAACATGAGGAGTAGGGATTGCCATGCAACGGATGCACTAGAGCTATGAATGCTCAACAAAAGAAAACTAGTGGGTGTGCATCCAACTCGCTTGCTCATGAAGACCTAGGGCATTTGAGGAAGCCCATCGTAGGAATATACAAGCCAAGTTCTATAATGAAAGATTCCCACTAGTATAAAAAGACAACTTATGAGACTCACTACATGAAGAACAAGGTGCTACTTTGAAGCACAATATATGAGACTCACTACATGAAGAACAAGGTGCTACTTTGAAGCACAAGTGTGGAAAAAGAGATAGTAGCATTGCCCTTTTTTATTTATTTTCTTTTTTTTTCTTTTTTTGGGCCTTTCTTTTTTTTTCTTTTGGCCTTTCCTTCCTTTTTTTTTCTTTTTTTGGGCAATGCTCTAATAATGATGATCATCACACTTCTATTGATTACAACATAAGGATTACAGCTCGAAACTTAGAACAAGATATGACTCTATATGAATGCCTCTGGCGGTGTACCAGGATGGTGCAATGAATCAAGAGTGACATGTATGAAAAATAATGCATGGTGGCCTTGCCACAAATATGATGTCAACTACATGATCATGCAATGGCAATATGACAAAAGTAATGTATGTCATGATGATAATGGTGGAAGTTGCATGGCAATATATCTCGGAATGGCTATGGAAATGCCATAATAGGTAGGTATGGTGGCTGTTTTGAGGAAGATATAAGGAGGTTTATGCGTGATAGAGCGTATCGTATCACGGGGTTTGGATGCACCGGCGAAGTTTGCACCAACTCTCAAGGTGAGAAAGGGCAATGCATGGTACCGAAGAGGCTAGCAAAGGCGGAAAGGTGAGAGTGCGTATAATCCATGGACTCAACATTAGTCAAAAGAACTCATATACTTATTGCAAAAATTTAGAAGTCATCAAAAATCAAGTACTACGCGCATGCTCCTAGGGGGATAGATTGGTAGGAAAAGACCATCGCTCGTCCCCGACCGCCACTCATAAGGATGCACAAGCCAGGTACACTTCATGTTTCAAATTTGTTACACAACTTTAACCATACGTGCATGCTACGGGACTTGCAAACTTCAACATAAGTATTTCTCAAATTCATAATCACCCAACTAGCACGACTTTGATATTATCACCTCAATATCTCAAAACAATTATCAAGCATCAAACTTATCTTAGTATTCAATTCACTCAAAAGAAAGTTTCACATATCTTGAATACCAAGTATATTAATATTAAGCAAATTACCATGCTATTAACGACTCTCAAAATAATCTAAGTGAAGCATGAGAGATCAATAGTTTCTTTAAAACAAATCCACCACCGTGCTCTAAAAGATATAAGTGAAGCACTAGAGCAAAAATTATCACGCTCAAAAGATATAAGTGAAGCACATAGAGTATTCTAACAAATTCCAATTCATGTATGGCTCTCTCAAAAGGTTTGTATAGCAAGGATGATTGTGGTAAACTAAAAAGCAAAGACACAAATAATACAAGACGCTCCAAGCAAAACACATATCATGTGGTGAATAAAAATATAGCTCCAAGTAAATTACCGATGGAAGTGGACGAAAGAGGGGATGCCTTCCGGGGCATCCCCAAGCTTTGACTTTTTGGTGTCCTTGGATTATCTTGGGGGTTCCATGGGCATACCCAAGCTTAGGCTCTTGCCACTCCTTGTTCCATAATCCATCAAAAGAATTCACCCAAAACTTGAAAACTTCACAACACAAAACTCAACAGAAATCTCGTGAGCTCCGTTAGAGAAAGAAAACAAAAGACTACTTCAAGGTACTTTAATGAACTCATTCTTTATTTATATTGGTGTTAAACCTACTGTATTCCAACTTCTCTATAGATTATAAACTATTTTACTAGCCATAGATTCATCAAAATAAGCAAACAACACACTTAAAACAGAATCTGTCAAAAACAGAACAGTCTGTAGTAATCTGTAACTTACGCAAACTTATGGAACTCTAAATTTTTTACAAAAATAGGAAGTCCTGGACAATTAGTTTATTGAATAGCATCAAGAAGAATCAACGCAAAAGAATGTTCCTGTGATTTAACAAAATTATATTCGTGCGAGCAAAGTTTCTGTTTTTCAGCAGAATCAAATCAACTATCATCGTAGGTTATCCTATAGGTTCTACTTGGCACAAACACTAATTAAAAGATAAAACCATGTCCAAACAGAGGCTAGATGGACTATTTATTCCTAAACAGAAGTGGATCTCATGATAGATTCATATGGTAATTTTATTTTATTTCTAGGGAAGTGTTCCATGCCCTTCTTTAAGGGAGATTGGAATCGAATATTCCCTTCCTTCATATCAATAATTGCACCAATCGTTCTAAGGAAAGGTCTACCAAGAATAATAGGACATGAAGGATTGCAATCTATATCAAGAACGATAAAATCTACGGGCACATAATTACTATTTACAACAATAAGAACATCATTAATTCTTCCCATAGGCTTTTTAATAGTGGAATCCGCAAGATGCAAGTTTAGAGAGCAATCATCAAAGTCACGGAAATCTAGAAAATCACACAAAGCTTTGGGAATAGTAGAGACACTAGCACCCAAATCACACAAAGCATGAAACTCATAATTTTTAATTTTAATTTTAATAGTAGGTTCCCACTCATCATAGAGTTTTCTAGGGATAGAAACTTTCAAGTCAAGTTTTTCTTCATAAGATTGCATCAAGGCATCAACAATGTGTTCGGTAAAGGCCTTATTTTGACTATAAGCATGAGGAGAATCTAGCACGGATTGCAACAAGGAAATACAACCAATCAAAGAGCAATTTTCATAATTAAATTCCTTGAGATCCAAAATAGTGGGTTTAGCAACATCTCGGTTTTTATTTATTTCAATCTCACTTTCATCAATTTCATCATCAAGATCTAGAAACTCCGAATTCTTAGAACGCCTTCTAGGTAAAGGAAGATCATATTCAGTTTCATCAAGATTCATATTGCAAAACAAAGATTTAATGGGGGACACATCAATAACTTTTAGATCTTCATCTTGATTCTCATAGGAATTGGAAGAACTTGCTTTAATAAAGGCATCTTTGGAAGCACGCATCCTAGCGGTTCTTTCTTTACACTCATCAATGGAAATTCTCATGGCTTTGAGAGACTCATTGATATCATGCTTAGGAGGAATAGATCTAAGCTTTAAAGAATCAATTTCAAGAGAAATTCTATCAACGTTCCTAGCCAAATCATCAACTTTAAGCAATTTCTCTTCAAGTAAAGCATTAAAATTCTTTTGTGTATTCATAAACTCTTTAACACTACTCTCAAATTCAGAGGGCATCTTATTAAAATTTCCATAAGAGTTGTTGTAGGAATTTCCATAATTATTAGAAGGATTACTAGGATAAGGCCTAGGATTAAAATTCCCTCTATACGCGTTGTTTCCAAAACTATTCCTACCAACAAAATTCACATCCATAGATTCATTATTATTCTCAAGCAAAGTAGATAAAGGCATATCATTGGGATCAAGAGGAGTATTTTTAGCAGCAAACATCTTCATAAGTTCATCCATCTTTTCACTCAAAACATTGATTTCTTCTATAGCATGCACTTTTTTACTAGAAGATCTTTCGGTGTGCCATTGAGAATAATTAGCCATAATGTTATCAAGCAATTTTGTAGCATCTCCTAACGTAATTTCCATAAACGTGCCTCCCGCGGCCGAATCTAAAAGATTTCTAGAAGCAAAATTCAATCCGGCATAAAAATTTTGTATGATCATCCATAAATTCAAACCATGAGTAGGGCAATTGCGAAGCATTAATTTCATTCTTTCCCAAGATTGGGCAACATGCTCATGATCAAGTTGTTTAAAATTCATGATATCGTTCCTAAGAGTGATAATCTTAGCGGGAGGAAAATACTTAGAGATAAAAGCATCTTTGCACTTGTTCCAAGAATTAATACTATTTTTAGGCAAAGGTGAAAACCAAACTTAGTACGATCTCTAAGTGAAAACGGAAATAACTTCAATTTGACAATATTGTTATCCGTATCTTTCTTCTTTTGCATATCACACAAATCAACAAAATTGTTTAGATGACTAGCGGCATCTTCACTAGGAAGGTCGGCGAATTGATCTTTCATAACAAGATTCAGCAAAGCGGTATTGATTTCACAAGACTCATCATTATTAAGAGGAGCAATCGGAGTACTAAGGAAATCATTATTATTGGTATTCAAGAAATCACACAATTTGGTATTATCTTGTGCCATGGCAACAAGTAATCCAACACACAAGCAAACAGAAAGGCAACAGGAAAAAGGCAAACGGAAAAGAGAGGGGGAGATTGGGAAAGAGAGGGCGAATAAAACGGCAAGGGTGAAGTGGGGGAGAGGAAAACGAGAGGCAAATGGCAAATAATGTAATGCGAGAGATAGAGATTGCGATGGGTACTTGGTATGGTTGACTTGCTTGCGTGAGCCTCCCCGGCAACGGCGCCAGAAATTCTTCTTGCTACCTCTTGAGCACTGCGTTGGATTTCCCCGAAGAGGAGAGGATGATGCAGCAAAGTAGCGTAAGTATTTCCCTCAGTTTTTGAGAACCAAGGTATCAATCCAGTAGGAGACCACGCACAAGTCCCTCGTACCTACACAAAACGATAGCTACTTGCAACCAACGCGATTAGGGGTTGTCAATCCCTTCACGGTCACTTACGAGAGTGAGATCTGATAGAGATGATAAATAATATTTTTGGTATTTTTGATAGATAGATGCAAATTAAAAAGTAAAAGGCAAAGTAAAAGCAAAGCAAGTAAATAAAGCGATAGAGATTGATATGATGAGAATAGACCCGGGGGCCATAGGTTTCACTAGTGGCTTCTGTCAAGAGCATATATATTCTACGGTGGGTGAACAAATTACTGTTGAGCAATTGACAGAATTGAGCATAGTTATGAGCATATCTAGGTGATGATCATGTATATAGGCATCACGTCCAAGACAAGTAGATCGAAACGATTCTGCATCTACTACTATTACTCCACTCATCGACCGCTATCCAGCATGCATCTAGAGTATTAAGTTAAAAACAGAGTAACGCCTTAAGAAATATGACATGATGTAGAGGGATAAATTCATGCAATATGATAAAAACCCCATCCTGTTATCCTCGATGGCAACAATACAATACGTGCCTTGCAACCCTTTCTGTCACTGGGTAAGGACACCGCAAGATTGAACCCAAAGCTAAGCACTTCTCCCATTGCAAGAACTACCAATCTAGTTGGCCAAACCAAAAAGGATAATTCGAAGAGACTTGCAAAGATAACTCAATCATACATAAAAGAATTCAGAGAAGAATCAAATATTTTCCATAGATAATACTGGATCATAAACCCACAATTCATCGGTCTCAACAAACACACCGCAAAAAGAAGATTACATCGAATAGATCTCCACAAGAGAGGGGGAGAACATTGTATTGAGATCCAAAAAGAGAGAAGAAGCCATCTAGCTACTAGCTATGGACCCGAAGGTCTGAAGTAAACTACTCACACTTCATCGGAGGGGCTATGGTGTTGATGCAGAAGCCCTCCGTGGTGGATGCCCCCTTCGGCGGAGCTCCGGAACAGGCCCCAAGATTGGATCTCGTGGATACAGAAGGTTGCGGCGGTGGAATTAGGTTTTTGGCTCCTGTTCTGATCGTTCGGGGATACGTAGGTATATATAGGAGGAAGGAGTACGTCGGTGGAGTAACAGGGGGCCCACGAGGTAGGGGGCGCGCCCAGGGGGGGCGCCCTCCACCCTCGTGACCGCCTCTGGCACTTCTTGGAGTAGGGTCCAAGTCTCCTGGATCATGTTCGGTGAGAAAATCGCGTTCTCGAAGGTTTCATTCCGTTTGGACTCCGTTTGATATTCCGTTTCTTTGAAACACTGAAATAGGCAAAAAACAGCAATTCTGGGCTGGGCCTCCAGTTAATAGGTTAGTCCCAAAAATAATATAAAAGTGGAAAATAAAGCCCAATAGAGTCCAAAACAGTAGATAAAGTAGCATGGAGCAATCAAAAATTATAGATACGTTGGAGATGTATCACCCGCTCAGCTATATCCGAAGGAGTTTCAGCCAAGGCATTCCAGCTGCAGGCGTGGATCCAGGGACGAGAAGTGCTTATGTTGGTGGACTCAGGGAGTTCTACATCTTTTGTCAACACCAATCTGGCCAAGTTCCTGGAAGGGGTCTCACCTTTGAGCAAAACATACAGAGTACGGGTGGCTGATGGTGGTGAATTAAGATGCTCAACCATCATTCCTCAGTGTAGCTGGTATACACAAGGGCACGAGTTCACCACAGACTTGAAAGTTCTATCCTTGGGCGTGTATGACACAATATTGGGGATGGACTGACTCGAGGAGCACAGTCCAATGACAGTTGACTGGAAAGCCAAATCCATTGCAATGCCGTCAGCGCAAGGAGTGATCTCACTACAGGGCCATGAAGCCGAGTCGACTGATTGCTTGATCATCAACAGCCTGCAATTACAAGGGCTGTGCAACAAAAATGTTGTGGCTTACATGGTGTAGCTACACATAGTGGAAATGGACAGTGAGCAAGGCACAAACACACCAGGAGCTCTCCAACTAGTCACTGCAGAATTTGCTGACCTCTTTGAAGAACTGATACGTCTCCAACGTATCTATAACTTTTGATTGTTCCATGCTTTATATTACCCCTTTTGGATGTTTATGGGCTTTATTTTACACATTTATATCATTTTTGGGACTAACCTACTAACTGGAGGCCCAACCCATATTGCTGTTTTTTTTGCCTATTTCAGTATTTCGAAGAAAAGGAATATCAAACGGAGTCCAAACGGAATGAAACCTTCGGGAGCGTGATTTTTGGAACGAACGTGATCCAGAGGACTTGGAATGCAAGTCAAGAAGCAGCCGAGGCTCCCACGAGATAGGAGGGCGCGTCCTCCCTATAGGGCGCCCCCTGTCTCGTGGGCCCCTTGGGCGTCCACCGACGTACTTCTTCCTCCTCTATTAGCCTACGTACCCTGAAAACATCCAGGGGCAGACGAAACAAAATTTCCACCACCGTAACCTTCTGTATCTGCGAGATCTCATCTCGGAGCCTTCGCCGGCACTCTGCCGGAGGGGAAATCGACCACGGAGGGCTTCTACATCAACATCCTTGCCCCTCCGATGAGTTGTGAGTAGTTTACCACAGACCTACGGGTCCATAGTTATTAGCTAAATGGCTTCTTCTCTCTTTTTGGATCTCAATACAATGTTCTCCCCCTCTCTTGTGGAGATCTATTCGATGTAAACTCTTTTTGCAGCGTGTTTGTCGAGATCCGATGAATTGTAGGTTTATGATCAAGTTTATCTATGAATAATATTTGAATCTTCTCTCAATTTTTTATGTATGATTGAGTTTTCTTTGCAAGTCTCTTCGAATTATCAGTTTGGTTTGGCCTACTAGATTGATCTTTCTTGCCATGGGAGAAGTGCTTAGCTTTGGGTTCAATCTTGCGGTGTCCTTACCCAGTGACAGAAAGGGTTGCAAGGCATGTATTGTATTTTTGCCATCGAGGATAACAAGATGGGGTTTATATCATATTGTTTGAGTTTATCCCTCTACATCATGTCATCTTGCTTAATGCGTTACTCTGTTCTTATGAACTTAATACTCTAGATGCAGGCAGGAGTCGGTCGATGTGTGGAGTAATAGTAGTAGATGCAGGCAGGAGTCGGTCTACTTGTTGCGGATGTGATGCCTATATACATGATCATGCCTAGATAATCTCATAATTATTCGCTTTTCTATCAATTGCTCGAAAGTAATTTGTTCACCCACCGTAATACTTATGCTATCTTGAGAGAAGCCACTAGTGAAACCTATGGCCCCCGGGTCTATCTCTTATCATATTTGCTTCCAATCTACTTTTATTTGCATCTTTACTTTTTGCATCTATATTATAAAATACCAAAAATATATTTATCTTATCATACTATCTTTATTAGATCTCACTTTCGCAAGTGGCCCTGAAGGGATTGACAACCCCTTTATTGCATTGGTTGCGAGTTCTTTGTGTGTTTGTGTAGGTGCGTGGGACTTTTGAGGAGCCTCCTACTGGATTGATACCTTGGTTCTCAAAAACTGAGGGAAATACTTACGCTACTATTGCTGCATCACCCTTTCCTCTTCAAGGAAAACCAACGGAAGCTCAAGACGTAGCAAGAAGGATTTTTGGTGCCGTTTCCGGGGAGGTCTTCGCTCAAGTCAAGACATACGAAGTACCCATCACAAACCCATCTCCCTCGCATATACATTATTTGCCATTTGCCTCTCGTTTTTCTCTCCCCCACTTCACCCTTGCCGTTTTATTCGCCGTCTCTTTCCCAATCTCCTCCTCTCTTTTTGCTTGCTTTTTTCTGTTTGCTTGTGTGTTGGATTACTTGTTGCCATGGCGCAAGATAATACCAAATTGTGTGATTTCCCGAATACCAATAACAATGATTTCCTTAGTACTCCGATTGCTCCGCTTAATGATGTTGAGTCTTGTGAAATCAATACTGCTTTGCTGAATCTTATTATGAAAGATCAATTCACCGGCCTTCCTACTGAAGATGCCGTTACTCATCTAAACAACTTTGTTTATTTGTGTGATATGCAAAAGAAGAAAGATACGATTGTCAAATTGAAGTTATTTCCGTTTTGACTTAGAGATCGTGCTAAAGTTTGGTTTTCGTCTTTGCCTAAAAATAGTATTGATTCTTGGAACAAGTGCAAAGATGCTTTTATCTCTAAGTATTTTCCTCCCACTAAGATTATCACTCTTAGGAACGATGTTATGAATTTTAAACAACTTGATCATGAGCATGTTGCCCAATCTTGGGAAAGAATGAAATTGATGCTTCGCAATTTCCCTACTCATGGTTTGAATTTATGGATGATCATACAAAGTTTTTATGCCGGTTTGAACTTTGCTTCTAGAAATCTCTTAGATTCGTCCGCGGGAGGCACGTTTATGGAAATCACGTTAGGAGATGCTACAAAACTTCTTGATAATATTATGGCTAATTATTCTCAATGGCACACCGAAAAATCTTCTAGTAAAAAAGTGCATGCTCACTACTAGGGAAAACCTTATACACAGAATGTTACCAGTAGCGCTGTACAAAATAAAACGCTACTGCTACTTAGTAGCAGCGCACGTAAATAAACCGCGCTACTGCTATGACTTTAGCAGTAGCGCGTACAAGAGAAAAGCGCTGCTGCTATGTTTGAACTGGGCGCACATGGCTAGCCCAACCTAGTAGTAGCGTGTATACTGGCCCAGCGCTACTGCTACTTTCCTTAGCTGTAGCGCGCTTACGTGTAAGGCGCTGCTGCTAACGAAAATAAAATAAAGTGAAAAACAAGTAGAAAAGTAAATGAAAAAGAAAGAAATAGAAAAAGGAGAAAGGAAAAAAAATAAAATGTAAAAAAAATAAAAGGAAAAAGGGAAAAAAGGAGAAAGGAATAGCAGTAGCGGGTTTCAGGAAACGCGTTGTAGCTAACTTAGCTATAGCGCATTTCGAAAACATGCTACCGTTACGTTTCACTTAAACAACGGTTCCCCCCCTCGCCCCCGGCCACCACACTTCTTCCCCAAATCCCTCGCCCTGGCCGCCGTCTCCCCAATTCGCCGTCGCCCCACTTCGCCGCCATCTCCTGCCAGCGTGGACGCCCGCAACCTCACCGTCTCCCCTCGAGGCCGTCGTCATCCTCACCTCCGCCGCCGCCAGAGGCCGCCCTCAGCCTCACCGCCGCCGCCCGAGGCCGCCCTCGACGTCACCGTCGGCGCCCTCCACCTCACCGCCGCCTGAGCCCGCCCAGGACCGCCGTTGCCCGTGCCCGAGCCCGCCCTCTCCGCCCTGCCTCCTGTTGAAAATATGCCCTAGAGGCAATAATAAATTAGTTATTATTATATTTCCTTGTTCATGATAATCGTTTATTATCCATGCTATAATTGTATTGATAGGAAACTCAGATACATGTGTGGATACATAGACAACACCATGTCCCTAGTAAGCCTCTAGTTGACTAGCTCGTTGATCAATAGATGGTTACGGTTTCCTGACCATGGACATTGGATGTCATTGATAATGGGATCACATCATTAGGAGAATGATGTGATGGACAAGACCCAATCCTAAGCATAGCACTAGATCGTGTAGTTCGTATGCTAAAGCTTTTCTAATGTCAAGTATCTTTTCCTTAGACCATGAGATTGTGCAACTCCCGGATACCGTAGGAATGCTTTGGGTGTACCAAACGTCACAACGTAACTGGGTGGCTATAAAGGTGCATTACAGGTATCTCCGAAAGTGTCTGTTGGGTTGTCACGAATCGAGACTGGGATTTGTCACTCCATGTAAACGGAGAGGTATCTCTGGGCCCACTCGGTAGGACATCATCATAATGTGCACAATGTGATCAAGGAGTTGATCACGGGATGATGTGTTATGGAACGAGTAAAGAGACTTGCCGGTAACAAGATTGAACAAGGTATCGGGATACCGACGATCGAATCTCGGGCAAGTATCATACCGATAGACAAAGGGAATTGTATACGGGATTGATTAAGTCCTTGACATCGTGGTTCATCCGATGAGATCATCGTGGAACATGTGGGAGCCAACATGGGTCTCCAGATCCCGCTGTTGGTTATTGACCGGAGAGTCATCTCGGTCATGTCTGCATGTCTCCCGAACCCGTAGGGTCTACACACTTAAGGTTCGGTGACGCTAGGGTTATAGAGATATTAGTATGCGGTAACCCGAAAGTTGTTCGGAGTCCCGGATGAGATCCCGGACGTCACGAGGAGTTCCGGAATGGTCCGGAGGTAAAGAATTATATATAGGAAGTGCTATTTCGGCCATCGGGACAAGTTTCGGGGTCATCGGTATTGTACCGGGACCACCGGAAGGGTCCCGGGGGTCCACCGGGTGGGGCCACCTGCCCCGGGGGGCCACATGGGCTGTAGGGGGTGCGCCTTGGCCTACATGGGCCAAGGGCACCAGCCCCAAGAGGCCCATGCGCCAAGAGAAGAGAAAAAGGGAGAGTCCTAAAGGGGGAAGGCACCTCCGAGGTGCCTTGGGGAGGATGGACTCCTCCCCCCCTTGGCCGCACCCTTTCCTTGGAGGAAGGGGCAAGGGCTGCGCCTACCCCCTCTCCCTTGGCCCTATATATAGTGGGGAAAAGGAGGAGCAATCATACCTAAGGCCTAGCGCCTCCCTCTCCCTCCCGTGACACATCTCCCTCCTCCCGCAGTGCTTAGCGAAGCCCTGTTGGAATCCCGCTACTTCCACCACGCCGTCGTGCTGCTGGATCTCCATCAACCTCTCCCTCCTCCTTGCTGGATCAAGGCATGGGAGACTTCTCCGCTCCGTACGTGTGTTGAACGCGGAGGTGCCGTCCGTTCGGCGCTAGGATCATCGGTGATTTGAATCACGACGAGTACGACTACATCAACCCCGTTCTCTTGAACGCTTCCGCGCGCGATCTACAAGGGTATGTAGATCCACTCCTCCCTCATTTCTAGATGAATCCATAGATTGATCTTGGTGACACGTAGGAAAATTTTGAATTATTGCTACGTTCCCCAACAGTGGCATCATGAGCTAATTTTATGCGTAGTTACTATGCACGAGTAGAACACAAAGTAGTTGTGGGCGTCGATATTGTTCAATATGCTTGCCGTTACTAGTCTTATCTTGATTCGGCGGCATCGTGGTATGAAGCGGCCCAGACCAACCTTACACGTACTCTTATGTGAGACCGGTTCCACCGACAAACATGCACTAGTTGCATAAGGTGGCTGGCGGGTGTCTGTCTCTCCCACTTTAGTCAGATCGGATTCGATGAAAAGGGTCCTTATGAAGGGTAAATAGCAATTGGCATATCACGTTGTGGTCTTTGCGTAGGTAAGAAACGTTCTTGCTAGAAACCCATAGCAGCCACGTAAAACATGCAAACAACAATTAGAGGACGTCTAACTTGTTTTTGCAGGGTATGCTATGTGATGTGATATGGCCAAAGGATGTGATGAATGATATATGTGATGTATGAGATGATCATGTTCTTGTAATAGGAATCACGACTTGCATGTCGATGAGTATGACAACCGGCAGGAGCCATAGGAGTTGTCTTAATTTATTTATGACCTGCGTGTCAACATAAACGTCATGTAATTACTTTACTTTATTGCTAACCGTTAGTTGTAGTAGTAGAAGTAATAGTTGGCGAGACAACTTCATGAAGACACGATGATGGAGATCATGATGATGGAGATCATGGTGTCATGCCGGTGACGATGATGATCATGGAGCCCCGAAGATGGAGATCAAAAGGAGCAAAACGATATTGGCCATATCATGTCACTATTTGATTGCATGTGATGTTTATCATGTTTATGCATCTTATTTGCTTAGAACGACGGTAGTAAATAAGATGATCCCTCATTAAAATTTCAAGAAGTGTTCTCCCCTAACTGTGCACCGTTGCTACAGTTCGTCGTTTCGAAGCACCACGTGATGATCGGGTGTGATAGATCCTTACGTTCACATACAACGGGTGTAAGACAGATTTACACATGCAATACACTTAGGGTTAACTTGACGAGCCTAGCATGTACAGACATGGCCTCGGAACACGGAGACCGAAAGGTCGAGCATGAGTCGTATAGAAGATACGATCAACATGAAGATGTTCACCGATGATGACTAGTCCGTCTCACGTGATGATCGGACACGGCCTAGTTTGACTCGGATCATGTGATCACTTAGATGACCAGAGGGATGTCTATCTGAGTGGGAGTTCATAAGATGAACTTAATTATCTTGAACATAGTCAAAAGGTCTTCACAAATTATGTCGTAGCTCGCGCTTCAGTTCTACTGTTTAGATATGTTCCTAGAGAAAAAATTTAGTTGAAAGTTAATAGTAGCAATTATGCGGACTAGGTCCGTAAACTGAGGATTGTCCTCATTGCTTCATAGAAGGCTTATGTCCTTAATGCACCACTCAGTGTGCTGAACCTCGAACGTTGTATGTGGATGTTGCGAACATCTGACATACACATTTTGATAACTACGTGATAGTTCAGTTAAACGGTTTAAGTAGAGGCACCAAAGACGTTTTCGAAACGTCGCGGAACATATGAGATGTTTCGAGGGTTGAAATTGGGATTTCAGGCTCGTGCCCATGTCAAGAGGTATGAGACCTCCGACGATTTTCTTAGCCTGCAAACTAAGGGAGAAAAGCTCAATTCTTGAGCTTGTGCTCAGATTGTCTGAGTACAACAATCATTTGAATCGAGTGGGAATTAATCTTCCAGATGAGATAGTGATGTTTCTCCGAAAGTCATTGCCACCAAGCTGCTAGAGCTTCGTGATGAACTATAATATATCAGGGACATATATGATGATCCTTGAGATATTCGCGATGTTTGACACCACAAAAGTAGAAATCAAGAAGGAGCATCAATTGTTGATGGTTGGTGAAACCACTAGTTTCAAGAAGGGCAAGGGCAAGAAGGGATACTTCATGAAACGGCAAATCAGCTGCTGCTCTAGTGAAGAAACCCAAGGTTAAACCCAAACCCGAGACTAAGTGCTTCTGTAATAAGGGGAACAACCACTGGAGCAGAATTACCCTAGATACTTGGTAGATGAGAAGGCTGGCAAGGTCGATAGAAGTATATTGGATATACATTGTGTTAATGTGTACTTTACTAGTACTCCTAGTAGCACCAGGGTATTAGATACCGGTTCAGTTGCTAAGTGTTAGTAACTCGAAACAAAAGGCTACGGAATAAACGGAGACTAGCTAAAGGTGAGCTGACGATATGTGTTGGAAGTTTTTCCAAGCTTGATATGATCAAGCATCGCACGCTCCCTCTACCAAAGAGATTGGTGTTAAACCTAAATAATTGTTATTTGGTGTTTGCGTTGAACATAGACATGATTGGATTATGTCTATCGCGATACGGTTATTCATTTAAGGAGAATAATGGTTACTCTGTTTATTTGAATAATACCTTCAATGGTCTTGCACCTAAAATGAATGGTTCATTGAATCTCGATCGTAGTGATACACATGTTCATGCCAAAAGATAGTAATGATAGTACCACCTACTTGTGGCACTGCCACGTAAGTCATATCGGTATAAAATGCATGAAGAAGCTCCATGTTGATGGATCTTTGGGATCACTCATTTTTGAAAAGTTTGAGACATGCGAACCATGTCTATTAGTGTATATGCATGAAGAAACTCCATGCAGATGGATCGTTTGGACTCACTTGATTTTGAATCACTTGAGACATGCAAATCATACCACATGGGCAAGATGACTGAAAGCCTCATTTTTCAGTAAAATGGAACTAGAAAGCAACTTGTTGGAAGTAATACATTTTGATGAGTGCAATCCAATGAGTGCTGAGGCATTTAGTGGATATCGTTATGTTCTTACTTCACAGATGACTTGAGTAGATGTTGAGTATATTTACTTAATGAATCACGAGTCTGAATTATTGAAAGGTTCAAGTAATTTCAGGGTGAAGTTGAAAGATCGTCGTGACAAGAGGATAAAATATCTATGATATGATCATAGAGATGAATATCTGAATTACGAGTTTGGCACAGAATTAAGACATTGTGGAAATTGTTTCACAACTAATACAGCCTGGAACACCATAGTGTGATGGTGTGTCCGAACATCATAACTGCACCCTATTGGATATGATGCATACCATGATGTCTCTTATCGAACTGCCACGATAGTTTATGGGTTAGGCATTAAAGACAACTACATTCACTTTAAATAGGGCACCACGTAATTCCGATGAGATGACACTGTATGAACTATGGTTTAGAGAAACCTAAGCTGTCATTTCTTAAAAGTTTGGGGCTGCTATGCTTATGTGAAAAAGTTTCAGGCTGATAAGCTCGAACCCAAAGCGGATAAATGCATCTTCATAGGACACCCAAAGCAGTTGGGTATACCTCCTGTCTCAGATCCGAAAGCAATTAGGGATTGTTTCTAGAATCGGGTCCTTTCTCGAGGAAAAGTTTCTCTCGAAAGAATTGAGTGGGAGGATGGTGGAGACTTGATGAGGTTAATGAACCGTCACTTCAACAAGTGTGTAGCAGGGCACAGGAAGTTGTTCCTGTGCCACCTACACCAATTGAAGTGGAAGCTTATGATAGTGATCATGAAGTTTCGGATCAAGTCACTACCGAACCTCGTAGGGTGACAAGGATACGTACTACTTCAGAGTGGTACAGTAATCCTGTCTTGGAAGTCATGTTGCTAGACAACAATAAACCTACGAGCTATGGAGAAGCGATGGTGGGCCCGGATTCCGATGAATGGCTCGAGGCCATAAAATCCGAGATAGGATCCATGTATGAAAACAAAGTGTAGACTTTGGCAGAACGGCTCAATGGTCGTAAGGCTATTGAGTACAGATGGATTTTAAAAGGAAGACGGACAATGATGGTAAATGTCACCATTAAGGAAGCTCGACTTGTCGTTAAGAAGTTTCCGACAAGTTCAAGGAGTTGACTACGGTGAGACTTTCTCACTCGTAGCGACGCTAAGAGTCTGTTGGAACTATATTAGCGATTACTGCATTATTTATGAAATCTTGCAGATAGGATGTCAAAACATTGTTTCCTCGACGATTTTCTTGAGGAAAGGTTGTATGTGATACAACCGGAAGGTTTTGTCAATCCTGAGAGATGCTAATAAGTATGCAAAGCTTCAGCAATCCTTCTAGGGACTGGAGTAAGCATCTCGGAGTTGGAATGTATGCTTTGATGAGATGATCAAAGATTTTGGGTGTATACAAAGTTTATGAGAAACTTGTATTTCCAAAGAAGTGAGTGGGAGCACTATAGAATTTCTGATGAGTATATGTTGTTGATATATTATGGATCAGAAATGATGTAGAATTTTTGGAAAGCATATAGGGTTTTTTGGAAAGTGTTTTTCAATGGAAAGCCTGGATTAAGCTACTTGAACATTGAGCATCAAGATCTATAAGGATAGATCAAAACACTTAATGGTACTTTCAAATGAGCACATACCTTGGCATGATCTTGAAGGTGTTCAAGATGGATCAGTCAAAGAAGGAGTTCTTGCCTGAGTTGTAAGGTATGAAGTTAAGACTTAAAGCGCGACCACGGCAGAATAGAGAGAAAGGACGAAGGTCGTCCCCTATGCTTAAGACATAGGCTCTACAGTATGCTATGCTGTGTACCGCACCTGAAGTGTGCCTTGCCATGAGTCAGTCAAGGGTTACAAGAGTGATCCAAGAATGGATCACAGGACAACGGTCAAAGTTATCCTTAGTAACTAGTGGACTAAGGAATTTTCTCGATTATGGAGGTGGTAAAAGAGTTCGTCGTAAAGGGTTACGTCGATGCAAGCTTAACACCTATCCGGATAACTCTGAGTAGAGATACCGGATATGTATAATGGAGCAACAATTTAGAATAGCTCCAAGTAGAACAGTTATTTGGAATAGCTCCAAATAGAATGTGGTAGCTGCATCTAGGAGATGACATAGAGATTTGTAAAGCACACACGGATCTGAAAAGGTTCAGACCCGTTGACTATGACCTCTCTCACAAGCATAACATGATCAAACCCAGAACTCATCGAGTGTTAATCACATGGTAAATGTGAACTAGATTATTGACTCTAGTAAACTCTTTGGGTGTTAGTCACATGGGGATGTGACCTTGAGTGTTAATCACATATCAATGTGAACTAGATTATTGACTCTAGTGCAAGTGGGAGACTGTTGGAAATATGCCCTAGAGGCAATAATAAATTAGTTATTATTATATTTCCTTGTTCATGATAATCATTTATTATCCATGCTATAATTGTATTGATAGGAAACTCAGATACATGTGTGGATACATAGACAACACCATGTCCCTAGTAAGCCTCTAGTTGACTAGCTCGTTGATCAATAGATGGTTACGGTTTCCTGACCATGGACATTGGATGTCGTTAATAATGGGATCACATCATTAGGAGAATGATGTGATGGACAAGACCCAATCCTAAGCATAACACTAGATCGTGTAGTTCGTATGCTAAAGCTTTTCTAATGTCAAGTATCTTTTCCTTAGAACATGAGATTGTGCAACTCCCGGATACCGTAGGAATGCTTTGGGTGTACCAAACGTCACAACGTAACTGGGTGGCTATAAAGGTGCATTACAGGTATCTCCGAAAGTGTCTGCTGGGTTGGCACGAATCGAGACTGGGATTTGTCACTCCGTGTAAATGGAGAGGTATCTCTGGGCCCACTCGGTAGGACATCATCATAATGTGCACAATGTGATCAAGGAGTTGATCACGGGATGATGTGTTATGGAACGAGTAAAGAGACTTGCCGGTAACGAGATTGAACAAGGTATCAGGATACCGACGATTGAATCTCGGGCAAGTATCGTATCGATAGACAAAGGGAATTGTATACGGGATTGATTAAGTCCTTGACATCGCGGTTCATCCGATGAGATCATCGTGGAACATGTGGGAGCCAACATGGGTATCCAGATCCCGCTGTTGGTTATTGACCGGAGAGTCATCTCGGTCATGTCTGCATGTCTCCCGAACCCGTAGGGTCTACACACTTAAGGTTCGGTGACGCTAGGGTTATAGAGATATTAGTATGCGGTAACCCGAAAGTTGTTCGGAGTCCCGGATGAGATCCCGGACGTCACGAGGAGTTCTGGAATGGTCCGGATGTAAAGAATTATATATAGGAAGTGCTATTTCGGCCATCGGGACAAGTTTCGGGGTCATCAGTATTGTACCGGGATCACCGGAAGGGTCCCGGGGGTCCACCGGGTGGGGCCACCTGCCTCGGGGGGCCACATGGGCTGTAGGGGGTGCGCCTTGGCCTACATGGGCCAAGGGCACCAGCCCCAAGAGGCCCATGCGCCAAGAGAAGAGAAAAAGGGGAGAGTCCTAAAGGGGGAAGGCACCTCCGAGGTGCCTTGGGGAGGATGGACTCCTCCCCCCCTTGGCCGCACCCTTTCCTTGGAGGAAGGGGCAAGGGCTGCGCCTACCCCCTCTCCCTAGTCCCTATATATAGTGGGGAAAAGTAGGAGCAATCATACCTAAGGCCTGGCGCCTCCCTCTCCCTCCCGTGACACATCTCCCTCCTCCCGCAGTGCTTAGCGAAGCCCTGTTGGAATCCCGCTACTTCCACCACGCCGTCGTGCTGCTGGATCTCCATCAACCTCTCCCTCCTCCTTGCTGGATAAAGGCATGGGAGACGTCTCCGCTCCGTACGTGTGTTGAATGCGGAGGTGCCGTCCGTTCGGCGCTAGGATCATCGGTGATTTGAATCACGACGAGTACGACTACATCAACCCCGTTCTCTTGAACGCTTCCGTGCGCGATCTACAAGGGTATGTAGATCCACTCCTCCCTCGTTGCTAGATTACTCCATAGATTGATCTTGGTGACACGTAGGAAAATTTTGAATTATTGCTACGTTCCCCAACACCTCCGTCACCGAGCACCTCCCCGCCACCGTCTCTCCCCTTTCTGTAAGTCCCCCACCCCTCCCCCCGACTCCTCTCTCTCTGCATTTTAGAGAAAAAATTAGTAGAGCAAAAGTTTGTTTATAGCAAAAAATTTAGTTTAGAGCAAAGGATGTTAAGTAGTAGATGTTAGAGCAAAAATTAGGTTAGAGCAAAAATTTGGTTTACAACAAAAGTTAGTTAGGGCAGTAGGGCTTAATTAGGGTAGATGCTGCTTGTATAGTATATAGTGATACTAGTTGATGTTAATTAGGTTAGGGCAATAGTGGTACTAGTAGATGTTAATTAGATGTTTTTCAGTTAGGGCACTAGAGTTTTGCTAGGTTAATTAGGTTAGTAGTGCTGCTAGTAGTAGTGGTACAGTAGGTTAATTAGGTGATGTTAAATGAATAACCTAAATGAATGAAATTAGTAGTTAACTGAAATTTGTTTCCTTTCATCATTGTAGAGCACTAAAGTTAACTGAATTTTGTTCTATTAGTAGTTAAATGAATTTTCTTCTACACTTTGTTTTTGAATTAGCTTGTGAAATTTGGACATGTGGTTGCTCCTGTATATTTGGACATGTGTTGCGATGTCGAAGAGGGATATTTGAACACTGTTTCCAGGGAATGATGCTGAGTGGCCTATGTTTTGCTGGAATGTTGATTCATTTCTGTTCCGGCAAATTTCAGGTTGTCGATTTGTCCACTTTTTAGCAAAGGTCATGCCGAATTTTTCCGTGAATTTTGGCATGACTTGTGCTACAAACTAGGACATATCGAGTGCCCGGGATTTGCCAAACCAGGAAGGAGTCAACATTCCTGCAAAACAATAGGCCTTTTTTATGTCATTATTCATTTTATTAGGTCTAGAATTAATTGACTAGATTTAATCATAGGAAACATGGCTAGCAACGATGAAGGATAGGGTTCTGGTGATTGCGACGATGTCTACCAGGCGGCAGACGAATTTTTTAGCCTTACCGACGATCAACCGATGTTGTTGCTGGGTCCACCGGTGGCATCGGGGACTGAGACCGACACGCAGACCGATGCTGAGACTGAGACCGGCGCTGAGACTCAGACCGGCATCGAGACCGGCGCTGAGACTGAGACCGGTGCTGCCTCAGGGAGCGGAGCCGGTGTAGAACCGAAAGCAAAGAGGCAATGGCTTCCTAACAAACTCAGGACTACTATACTGGTGGTCACGGAGGTGGACGAAGGCAATTTTGAGCCAAAGGCGCCCGATGAAGCGCGCGCGTGCTACGACAATCAAATAGGCTGCATCGTACGGACAACCGCCACCATCAACGATGAGAAACTACATAAGATAGAAAATATGAGGAGCTCCCTCCTTAAGAAGTTTCACTAGATATTCTTGTTCCCGGGCCGGAATGAGAAGGATTATGAAGATCCAGACGAGGACCCGGCAATGAAGAAGATAAACAAACACGCCATGACCAAGTTTAGCGACGCGTTGGCCGCCTGGAAAACTCGAGTGAAAACAAAGATCATCGACAAGAAGGAACCCTACTCCGAGATTGTAAATAATCCGACAATCACGGAAGAGCACTTTCAAATATTCAAGGAGGCTTGCGAGGCCGAAGCTGCCAAAAAAAGTCTAAGTACATGAAGGGGCTTCAAGAGAGGAATATTGGGAGCCACCACCTCAGAAGCCGTGGTTACGGCGGAAAGAGGTCCAAATGGGCCAAGGAGGACGCAGAAGCCGCGAGTCTGGGCATCCCAGACCCCTTGGCGGATTTCACCGTCCCGCAGGAGCGTGACCTCCTGAGGGCCCGACACCGTTGGGACCCAGTGAAGAAGGTTTACGAGACAACATCGGTCATTACGGAGTTCATGAGACTGCTGGTAATTTTAGTTTCTGATCAATTCGACTGCACACGTTAGTCATATTTGTAAACGATCCTTGTGCCTTTTGCAGAGAGAGCAGCACCGGATTGCGGCCGGAAGCGACTCGCCGTCTGAGGCATTGGCGAGGCCCAAGTGGGACACTCCATTCAACCGGGCGTTGAACATATTGAAACGACAACCAGTGGATACTCGACCGTCGTATGGACGCGTGTACGGTGTCGGAGACGGCGCCACATGGAAGAAGTACTACCGTGAGACCACAGAGGAGAGAAAGGAAAGACGGAGGTTAACTGAAGAAAACATCGACAAGAAGGTTGAGATTGCGGTTGAGAAGAAATCATCTCAGACAGTCGCAACAGTGGTAGCTGCCGCAAAACAGGTGGTTGCAGATTTGTCTACTTCCTTGGTGACGGGCGTTTTCACTTGGACAAGGCAAAATCCAGAAAAAATTCAGAGGACTTTCCCCTTGCTAACTTCTTGGTGAGCAGCTCGACTAGCGTTGCACCAGCACTGCTCCCGCACCGGCTCCCGCACCTGCTCCTGCACTGGCTCCCGCACCGGCTCCCGCACCTGCTCCTGCACCGGCTTCCGCACCGGCTCCTGCACCGGCTCCCGCACCTACTCCCGCACCGGCTGCCGCACCGGCTCCCGCACCTGCTCCCGCACCGACTCCCGCACCGGACGTGCTTGGTGGTGCCTCGTCTTTGGCTGAGCTCGACGCCCTCACGGTATCTGTCACACCGGCCCCCTTCAATATAAATGTATAATCTCCCATTTTCGTTGCCTTTCGGATGTCTCACATTGCAGACTTTTCTTTGCAGGCCGACGAAACCCCGTGCACCATATTGTACACCATCGGCAACCAGAAGGTGGACGTGGGGAAGGCGATGATAATGGAGCCGAAGGAACCATTGTTCTACAGCCGGCCGATCCCCTCGACTTCTTCAAGGTTTCCGTGGCCAGTGTCAAACCGAGCCACGAGAATTTGCCTCCTCTAATACTAGTGGGGAATGACGACGAGACCCCGTGGTGGCTTGGTGATTGTTGCAATGGGTGGGTCCTATTGTGGCCAAAGAGTCTGCTTTGTCTGGAGGCGGCCGGGAGCACACCCACGAGCATGCAGCCTCAGCAAGGTATGAACATCAACACCCAACCTACCCAATTAGTGCCGGGGGTCGGGTTGGGTGATAGCGGACGGGGTAAGGAGGAGGCTCCATTAGTCGCTGATGACGTCGCCATGGATGAGGATGAGGATGAGGATGGCGCTGAACAATATGTCTATACTGGCGCCTCCTCAGGGTTTGAGAGTCATGAGTCGGTGCCTGAATTACCGTCTCAACGTATTATGGACGACCTTCCAGTAGTAAAGAAGTCTAGGAAGAGAGCGAGGAAAGGCAAAAAAGCTGATTCTATGATCCAGCCGCCTCAGCAACCTCGGCTTCAGGACCGTATAGATATCCCCGATGCAGATAAATGGCATATCCCCGGTCAACCAATCCTACCTGCAACAGCGCTACGGTCCAGATTCGGCGATCTAAGGAGACTTCATGACGATGTGCTGCGGGTAGAGAAAGGCCTCATCGCCTCAAAAGATCTAGGATACCCACTCTACGTGGTTAACGTTCCGCGGCAAATGTCGTACGTCGACAGCTTCCCCGCGGATAAGTTCTTCCTCCGATTCGATTACATATTCGACATGTTTCACGTGAAGAAGCTGGATTTTACGTTTGTCCGTCTTTATGCCTTGCACATGAACTACATCATCAGGGTTGAGTAGATATCTTATATCTATGTCACTGACCCGTACTACATGCACGAGGGCTTCTTGGGAGTCTGCGCAAAGCACGATGAATACGCGAGGGATTACATCATCAGTTTCATGCTCGCCAATAAGGACAAGGATGCGATTCTCGTGCCTTATCATCCCGTGTAAGTCATCCGCGCTGCTATCCTTCCTTTGATTTCAATAATTCATTTGCACGGTGGAGGCTAATTAATTTGAGGTGTACTTATTTTGCACAGCGGCGGGCGCGCCGTCCTCATCATCCTCTACCCCTGATTCTCCCACGCTCTTTACTTGGACTCGTCGAAGAACATTCACAAAAAGGATTACACCCACATCAAAGATGTTCTCGACAGTGCTATGTTTTACTACCAAGCAAGGGGTGGAGAGGTTAGGGACAAGAAGAGAAGGGGCGGCAGGGTCGCCTTCAGCCATAAGACCGACTTCTGCTGCATCCAGCAACCGAACGATTCTCTTAATGATGGATTCTATGTACTACACCACATGCTGGAGTACAGACGGGATCACCAGAACCTTCGCATGTCACCTAGATCTGGCGATGCCCTTATTCTGCAATGGGCAAAGGACATAGGAGATATCGAGGATCATCAACTTCGAGCTGAGTTCTATAACATCCAGCGTGAACTTGCCCAAATCATCATGAAGGAGGTCGTCGGAAAAACAGGGATGTTCTACGGAGAAGGACAAATGTTGCGGGAAGACGTCTGAACATGGATAGCCTCTCAGCGTCTCGACATGAAGCCTTTCACTAAGCTTGAGGACTATCTCCCTGACATGGATGGATGGCACGACATGGTGGAGTGATTGTCGATATATGACAATGTGTCCGTTTAGTCCATACTTTCTATATGACAAAACTTTGAGTTATGCACGGTGAAACTTTATTTGTGATGTAATTAAACCGTCCTCCTCCTCGACTAGCGAAAATCACTCTAGTTAGGGCATTTTGGGTACGATGAACTTTGTTATTTATGCTTATGATATGTTGTTTTTATTTTTGCCAAGTCTGTCTCTTTCTGTTGCTCAACTATATATGTTGCATATCATCGACTCATGTGACGATGCAGGTGCATAGATCATAGATGGCGAAGAAGTTCTACGCCAGGAGTATATATACGACAAGTGGCCGGAGTGTCAGGCCCAGGTGTAACGGTTTCCGGTTTCCGAGCGACAGGGAGTAGTTAGTTTAGGTTCACGCTAATGCGAGAGAGGGATACGAACTCATGTACTCAAAGTGATAGCTCTTCTCGCGTATATCATTGTTTAGATGGATGACGATGTATTTGCAAGTAATCGAGACTTGTATCGCTATTTTTGAGATGATGACGAGAGACCACTTTGTGTTGGATGATGATTATTATGATGACATGAGTTGATGAGACTAATTGTATGTATATGCTATGATTACATTTGTATGTGTATGATATGCTAAAGATTATTGTATAAAGCCTATTCAAATACAAAACAAATACAAAACAAATATGCAGGAAAAAAACTAATAAAACTAGTAGTAGCAAGGGGGGGGGGATTTAGCAGTAGCGCTGCCTTACCATTAGTGCTTCCTTGTAAACAGCGCTGCAGATAATATCAGCAGCGCCCTTTTCTAAAGAGCGCTACAGCTATTCATGTATAGCACTGTGGGACAACAGGCGCTACTGCTATACATTAGCTGTAGCGCCTTATTAGTAGCGCCGGTCCCTGCGCTACTGAGAGGCCCAAAACCCGCGCTGCTGCTATGCTTTTCCCCAGTAGTATAGAAGAACTCAATGTTTTGAGTGGAAAGATGGATGGACCTATTACATGACCGCCATCCAAACCGGTTGAAGATATCCCGCGCTACCATCTCCCACCGGACTGATCCAGTAACCAAACGCTCCCTGGCCTCCGTCGGAGTGAGTAAGGACCACGTACGGATCAACGCAGTAGCCCGAAATAAAACCTGCAAAAAATGAATAGTTGTTGATCTGTTAAAAACCAAATCATTCCGGCAGTTCCAAATTGCCCATAACAACGCACATACTCCTACACGAATGTGTCTAGCTGTTTCGGACTCTATCCCAGAGAGCCACGTTCCAAATAACGTACTGACCGAATTTGAAGGAGTAATGTTAAAGGCAATTTGCACGGTGCGCCACAAAACTCTCGCCAACGGGCAATCAAAGAAGAGGTGCTTGATAATCTCATCCCGATCACAAAAACTACACCTAGTAGATCCTGTCCAGTTGCGCTTTACCAAATTGTCCTTTGTTAAAATTACTTATTTATGCACAAACCACATAAACACTTTAATCTTCAAAGGAACTTTGACTTTCCAAACATGTTTGGAACTAGGAATAATTCTAGAGTTAATGAGATCGATATACATCGACTTGACTGTAAGCTCTCCAGACCTAGTAAGCTTCCAACACAACTGGTCGGGCTGATGAGCTAGCTGAACCCCCATCAGTCTACTCACCAAATGAAGCCAAGCTTCCCACAGGTCACCAACAAGCACTCTCTAAAACCGAATATTGAGGGGACTGGACTGCATAATCGTTGCAACAAGAGAATCACGACGCTGAACAATACAATAAAGGGATGGATAATGGAGCGCCAATGGTATTTCATCAAGCCAGGTATCCTCCCGGAAGCGAGTGGTGGTGCCATTACCGACAATAAACTTTGTTCTATTAAAGAAGGCAACTTTGACTCTCATAAGCCCCTTCCAAAACGGTGAGTCAGTTGGTCTAACTGTCACCTGGGACAAAGTCTTGGACTGCATATACTTACTATGGAGAATCTGCGCCCAAGTTGCCTCAGTCTCAACTGACAGCTTGTACAACCACTTACTGAGAAGACATCTGTTCATGACTTCAAGATTATCGATACCAAGGCCCCCCTGGTCCTTTGGTTGACAGATGATATCCCATTTGGCGAGTCAGTATTTTCTCTTATGTTCGTCACACTGCCAGAAGAATCGAGATCGATAGAAGTCCAGCCTTTTCCAAACCCCAACTGGGACTTCAAAGAAGGATAAGAGAAACATAGGCATACTCGTGAGCACCGAATTAATAAGAATCAATCGGCCTCCATATGACATGAGTTTTCCTTTCCATCAACTTAGTTTCTTCTCAAACCGATCCTCGATACACTTCCACTCTCTGTTTGTTAGCTTACGATGGTGAATCGGTATACCTAGGTACGTAAAAGGTAAAGCCCCCAATCCACATCCAAACAATTTCCTATAAGCCTATAGTTCGTCCTTGGCTCTACCAAAGCAGAACAACTCGCTTTTATGAAAGTTAATCTTCAATCCCGACAATTGTTCAAATAAGCATAACACCAACTTCATATTTCTCGCTTTTGCCAAGTCGTGCTACATGAAGATGATTGTATCATCAGCGTACTGCATGATGGACACACCACCATCAACTAGATGAGGCACCAAGCCACCCACCTGACCGGCCTCCTTTGCCCTCCCTATCAGGATCGCCAACATATCAACGACAATATTGAACAAGATAGGAGACATGGGATCGCCTTGTCTCAAGCCCTTGTGTGTCTGGAAATAATGACCTATATCGCCATTCACTTTAATTCCAACATTCCCTTTTTGCATGAAATATTCTACCTGGCGTCGCCAAGCTTCATCGAAACCTTTCATGCGTAAGGCCTGTTGAAGGAACGTCCATTTGACTTTATCGTACGCCTTCTCGAAATCCACCTTGAAAATAATTCCATCGAGTTTTTTCGTGTGTATCTCATGGAGCGTTTCATGAAGGACCACAACCCCTTCAAGGATGTTCCTGTCTGGCATGAAAGCAGTTTAAGTAGGCTGCACTACAGCATCCACAATCTGTGTGAGCCTAATCGTTCCGACCTTTGTAAAATTTTTGAAGCTAACATTGAGAATACAATTGGCCTGAATTGCTCGATTCTCACAGCCTCTGTTTTCTTAGGAAGGAGGGTTATCGTACCAAAATTTAGCTGGAAAAGCTAAAGCTGCCCCGAGAACAAATCATGGAACATCGGCAACAGGTCCCCTTTAATAATATGCCAGCACTTCTTATAAAACTCAGCCGGGAATCCATCTGGGCCGGGAGCTTTATTATTTTTCATCTGCGAGATGGCTTCAAATACCTCCTTTTCAGAAAACGGAGCTGCCAAGATATCATTCTCAATGATAGTAAGTTGAGGCACATCCTCAACCCTAGAATCATCCAGAGACACACAATTATCCTCTGGGGGTCCAAACAACTGCTTGTAATACTCAGTAATGTATAATTTTAAGTTCTCCTTACCGATAATTGTTCCTTCATCTTGCTCAAGCTAAAAGATCCTCTTCTTCCTGTGTTTGCCATTGGCAATCATGTGGAAGAATTGAGTGTTCACGTCCTACTGGACAACTCTTCGGACCTTGGCCCACAACGCCCACTTTAATTCTTCTTCACGAAGAAGTTCTTTCAACCTCATCTCTGCGTCGAGCTTGGCATGAAGCTCAGCGGCTGACAGAATCATGGTTTCTGCTTTTACATCTAAGGACTGAATAAGGGTAAGGAGCCGTTCCTTTTCAACCTTATAAATCCCGCTAAGATGCTTAGCCCACCCACGTAGAAAACATCTCAGGTGCCTAATCTTATTCTGCCAGCGCTCATAGCCAATTAAAAAGAGACTCCAAGAATAACCACCACCTCGAGGCGACACCACACTAAGGGGAACACCGTGGCCTACCATGTGATGACTATCTGGTAGATACCAAGGCTCCCGAGATGGTACCTCCAGTTGGGAACAAACATAGAGCTAGTACCGCTAGTCTGACAAAACGGGACCAAGAATTTTTCACCCAGAGCAGGAGGTGAGGCCGTGAGGAACACAAACCCATGATGACGCCTTTAGAGAATGTATCAATGCTCATGAGCATTACCATCATGGGCACGACACACACCTTTGGGTGTGGCGGTCACCTAAGCACCATGACCGCCTAAAGACCCACTACCCAAAACATCCACCCACAAAACTTGAGTGTAGTCGATCACACCAACATACCCAACAGTTCTATGTCACTGCTCTAGCTAGCTAAGGTGACCAAGGGTCACACTAGAAGGGTGAGGTCCATGGTGATCCGAAAGATGACAATCACATATGGACAAGAGGGATAACCCAAGGGCTTCCGTACCACGACTAGCTCCCCTATAGGCCACCTTACCATCCTCATCAAGGTCATGGATGTAGACTAATATTTGTGTCGTGGAACTTGTAGGCAGGTCACTTTTTTCTTTTTTGTTGATACCATGAACTACTCGAACAACTTTCATTCGTTTAATAAATATGGTTGTGCGCATCGTGATAATGCAGAGCCCAGGGTATTAATTACCCTTTTAGAAATAAAAACATGGCCATAACCTCCACACTGAGCAACTCATTTATCTTCAAAGAAGCAATCACGCAACAACTAGCCAACATAGACCAAAGGCACAAAAGATGGTTCCCTTAATTAAGGAGGCAACAAAGCCATAGTGGGGGCACAGGCGTTGTACTACTTCCGCCGCCGCCCCTTCCATGGACCTCATGGATCTTGTGGGCGGACCTCAAATGAAGTATACTAACACATGATGACACCTCTAGAGAACGAAGTGCGCGAAGAGAGTGTCATTCTCGGCACCAAGAACATTGGGTTAGCTTTTGCTCGTGCACCACAAACACCTACCATCTAGATGCCCATTGCTCACAACAACCCCAACTATCAACAGTAAACCACCACACACTATGGACCTAGCCATGACCGCTCTAGCCATAGTATCGCAAGGCAACACCGTCGGGGTAGCTAACTAGAGCATTACCCACAAGATAGAAGAGTTTGCTGGAAGGGCGAAATGGAAGGAGTTTAGGACTATGAAAAGCACATGCGCCCAAGAATGGTCTCCAACGACGTTACGCACACCATGAGCGACTCTTCCCTAGAACCACTTTGCCGTCCTCACAGCTGAGGCAGTCAAGCAACTTCTTTTCCATGGCACATGCAGGCAGGTCGTCGCTACCCTCACTACCGAGAACTGCAGCACTAGGAGGGTAGTGATGTGGTTATACTCGACTAATCTATATGACATGCTAGCTCAAGTCACTCACACATCATCTGTGAACTTTAATTTAGCTGGTAGTTCGAGTAATAAAGTTTGGATCATGTAACATAACCATATCGTGGAGTATAATTTGACTAAGCTATTCTGCTCTTTCAAGACCCCACGTTTCTCTAATATTTGTTACTCGAGTTTTTCTGAATTTGCTTATATAACCCCAACTGGGACTTCAAAGAAGGATAAGAGAAACATAGGCATACTCGTGAGCACCGAATTAATAAGAATCAATCGGCCTCCATATGACATGAGTTGTCCTTTCCAGCAACTTAGTTTCTTCTCAAACCGATCCTCGATACACTTCCACTCTATGTTTGTTAGCTTACGATGGTGAATCGGTATACCTAGGTACGTAAAAGGTAAAGCCCCCAATTCACATCCAAACAATTGCCTATAAGCCTCTTGTTCGTCCTTGGCTCTACCAAAGCAGAACAACTCGCTTTTATGAAAGTTAATCTTCAATCCCGACAATTGTTCAAATAAGCATAACACCAACTTCATATTTCTCGCTTTTGCCAAGTCGTGCTACATGAAGATGATTGTATCATGAGCATACTGCAGGATGGACACACCACCATCAACTAGATGAATCACCAAGCCACCACCTGACCGGCCTCCTTTGCCCTCCCTATCAGGATCGCCAACATATCAATGACAATATTGAACAAGATAGGAGACATGGGATCCCCTTGTCTCAGGCCCTTGTGTGTCTGGAAATAATGACCTATATCGTCATTCACTTTAATTCCAACACTCGCTTTTTGCGTGAAAGATTCTACCTGGCGTCGCCAAGCTTCATCAAAACCCTTCATGCGTAAGGCCTGTTGAAGGAACGGCTATTTGACTTTATCGTACGCCTTCTCGAAATCCACCTTGAAAATAACTCCATCGAGTTTTTTCATGTGTATCTCATGGAATGTTTCATGAAGGACCACAACCCCTTCAAGGATGTTCCTGTCCGGCATGAAAGCAGTTTGAGTAGGCTGCACTACAGCATGCGCAATCTGTGTGAGCCTAATCGTTCCAACCTTTGTAAAGATTTTGAAGCTAACATTGAGAAGATAGATTGGCCTGAATTGCTCGATTCTCACAGCCTCTGTTTTCTTAGGAAGGAGGGTTATCGTACCAAAATTTAGCTGGAAAAGCTGAAGCTGCCCCGAGAACAAATCATGGAACATCGGCAACAGGTCCCCTTTAATAATATGCTAGCACTTCTTATAAAACTCAGCCGGGAATCCATCCGGGCCGGGAGCTTTATTATTTTTCATCTGCGAGATGGCTTCAAATACCTCGTTTCAGAAAACGGAGCTGCCAAGATATCATTGTCAACGATAGTAAGTTGAGGCACATCCTCAACCCTAGAATCATCCAGAGACACACAGTTATCCTCTGGGGTCCAAACAACTGCTTGTAATACTCAGCAATGTATAATTTTAAGTTCTCCTGACCGATAATCGTTCCTTCATCTTGCTCAAGATGAAAGATCCTCTTCTTCCTGTGTTTCCCATTGGCAATCATGTGGAAAAATTGAGTGTTCACGTTCCCCTGGACAACTCTTCGGACCTTGGCCTGCAACGCCCACTTTCATTCTTCTTCACGAGGAAGTTCTTTCAACCTCATCTCTGTGTCGAGCTTGGCACGAAGCTCAGCGGCTGACAGAATCGTGGTTTCTACTTTTACATCTAAGGAATGAATAAGGGTAAGGAGCCGTTCCTTTTCAACCTTATAAATCCCGCTAAGATGCTTAGCCCACCCACGTAGAAAACTTCTCAGGTGCCTAATCTTATTCTGCCAGCGCTCATAGCCAATCAAAAAGAGACTCTAAGAATAACCACCACCTCGAGGCGACACCACACTAAGGGGAACACCGTGGCCTACCATGTGATGACTATCTGGTAGATACCAAGGCTCTCGAGATGGTACCTCCAGTTGGGAACAAACATAGAGCTAGTACCGCTAGTCTGACAAAACGGGACCAAGAATTTTTCACCCAGAGCAGGAGGTGAGGCCGTGAGGAACACAAACCGATGATGACGCCTTTAGAGAGTGAATCAATGCTCATGAGCATTACCATCATGGGCACGACACACACCTTTGGGTGTGGCGGTCACCTAAGCACCATGACCACCTAAAGACCCACTACCCAAAACATCCACCCACAAAACTGGAGTGTAGTCGATCACACCAACATACCCAACAGTTCTATGTCACTGCTCTATCTAGCTAAGGTGACCAAGGGTCAGACTAGAAGGGTGAGGTCCATGGTGATACGAAAGATGACAATCACATATGGACAAGAGGGATAACCCAAGGGCATCCGTACCACGACTAGCTCCCCTGTAGGCCACCTTACCATCCTCATCAAGGTCATGGATGTAGACTAATATTTGTGTCGTGGAACTTGTAGGCAGGTCACTTTTTTTCTTTTTTGTTGATACCATTAACTACTCAAACAACTTTCATTCGTTTAATAAATATGGTTGTGCGCATCGTGATAATGCATAGCCCAGGGTATTAATTAACCTTTTAGAAATAAAAACATGTCCATCACCTCCACACTGAGCAACCCATTTATCTTCAATGAAGCAACCATGCAACAACTAGCCAACATAGACCAAAGGCACAAAAGATGGTTCCCCTAATTAAGGAGGCAACAAAGCCATAGTGGGGGCACAGGCGTTGTACTACTTCCGCCGCCGCCCCTTCCATGGACCTCATGGATCTTGTGGGCGTACCTCAAATGAAGTATACTAACACATGATGACACCTCTAGAGAACGAAGTGCGTGAAGAGAGTGTCATTGTCGGCACCAAGAACATTGGGTTAGCTTTTGCTCGTGCACCACAACCACCTACCATGTAGACACCCATTGCTCACAACAACCCCAACTATCAACAGTAAACCACCACACACTATGGACCTAGCCATCACCGCTCTAGCCATAGTATCGCAATGCAACACTGTCGGGGTAGCTAACTAGAGCATTACCCACAAGATAGAAGAGTTCGCTGGAAGGGCGAAATGGAAGGAGTTTAGGACTATGAAAACCACATGTGCCCAAGAATGGTCTCCAACGACGTTACCCACACCATGAGCGATTCTTCCCTAGAACCACTTTGCCGTCCTCACAGCTGAGGCAGTCAAGCAACTTCTTTTCCATGGCACATGGAGGCAGGTCGCCGCTACCCTCACTACCGAGAACTGCAGCACTAGGAGGGTAGCGATGTGGTTATACTCGACTAATCTATATGACATGCTAGCTCAAGTCACTCTCACATCATCTGTGAATTTTAATTTAGCTGGTAGTTAGAGTAATTAAGTTTGGATCATGTAACATAACCATATCGTGGAGTATAATTTGACTAAGCTATTTTGCTCTTTCAACTACCCCACGATTCTCTAATATTTGTTACTCGAGTTTTTATGAATTTGCTTATAATGAGTCATTCTTCGACTCTAAAACTAACTTTGTCTCATTTTCCAGTCTACCATCCAGGTTTGTGTTTTCTATGAGACTGATGTTCTAGTACAGATGATTGAGGATGGTCGCTAGCCTATACCCTAAACATTGCAACTAGAATAAATAACTAAAATTGTTGAGAGTCACATCTTTAACCTCCAAGGGCTATACGAACCACAATAGATATTGCAACTCATGACTCAGAAATCTGTTGCTAGCCGAGGCAGGTTAGTTGAATCAGTTATTTCAATGCCGAGACTTATGAAATTTTTTTCTACTAAAAATACTCCTCTTGATCCCAATGATATGCCTTTGTCTTCTTTGATTGAGAATAATAATGAATCTATGGATGTGAATTTTTTTAGTAGGAATAGTTTTGGAAACAATGCTTATAGAGGATTTAGAGGAAAATTTAATGCTAGACCGTTCCCTAGTAATTCCTCTAATAATTATGGAAATTCCTACAATAATTCTTATGGTAATTTTAACAAGATGCCCTCTGATTTTGAGAATAGTGTGAAAGAATTTATGATTTCTCAAAAGAATTTTAATGCTTTGCTTGAAGAAAACTTGCTCAAAGTTGATGATTTGGCTAGGAACGTTTATAGACTTTCGCTTGATGTTGATTCTCTTAAAATTAGATCTTCTCCTCCTAAGCATGATATCAATGAGTCTCTCATAGCAATGAGAATTTCCATTGACGAGTGCAAGGAAAGAACCGCTAGATTGCATGCTAAAAAAGATAACTTTATAAAGGCGTGTTCTTCTAGTTTCCATGAAAATAATGATGAGGATCTTAAAGTTATTGATGCATTTCCTATTAGATCTATGTTTTGCAATATGAATCTTGATAATTATGGGACTGATGACGAGTCAACTTTACCTAGAAGGCATCCCAAGAATTCGGAGTTTTTAGATCTTGATGCTAAATTTGGTAAAAGTGGGATTGGAGAGGTCACAACTTTAAATAGCATTGAACCCACTATCTCGGATTTCAAGGATTTTGATTATGATAATTGTTCTTTAGAAGGTTGTATTTCCTTGTTGCAATCCGTTGTTAATTCTCCTCATGCTTATAGTCAAAATAAAGCTTTTACCAAACATATCGTTGATGCCTTGATGCAATCTTATGATGAATAACTTAATTTGGAAGTTTCTATACCTAGAAAACTTAATGATGAGTGGGAACCTACTATGAAGATTAGAATTAAAGATCATGAGTGTTTTGCTTTGTGTGATTTGGGTGCTAGTGTTTCCACGATTCCGAAAACTTTATGTGATATTCTAGGTTTCCATGATCTTGATGATTGCTCTTTAAATTTGCACCTTGCGGATTCCACCATTAAAAAGCCAATGGGAAGGATCAATGATGTTATCATTGTTGAAAATAGAAATTTGGTGCCCGTGGATTTTATCGTTCTTGATATAGATTGCAATCTTTCTTGCTCTATTATTCTTGGTAGACCTTTCCTTAGAACGATTGGCGCGATTATTGATATGAAGGAAGGGAATATTAGATTCTAGTTTCCGTTAAAGAAAGGCATGGAGCACTTTCCAAGAAAGAAAGTCAAATTACCTTATGAATCTATCATGAAGGCTACTTATGAATTTAGTGCCAAGGACGGCACTCGTTAGATCTATCTTCGCTTTTATGCCTAGCTAGGGGCGTTAAATGATAGCGCTAGTTGGGAGGCAACCTTTTCTTTGTGTTTTTTGTTTTTGTTCCTGTTTAGTAATAAATCTTGCATATACCTTCTATTTAGATGTGTTTTTATCTTTTAATTAGTGTTTGTGCCAAGTAGAACCTATAGGATAACCTATGAGGATAGTTGATTTGATTCTGCTGAAAAACAGAAACTTTGCGCGCATGAATTTAGTTTTGTTAAATCACAGGAACGTGATTTTGCGTTGATTATTTTTTCTTCTGATCAATAAACAAATTATACAGGACTTCCTATTTTGGTAGGATTTTTAGAGTTCCCGAAGTTTGCGTTAGTAACAGATTGCTATAGACTGTTCTGTTTTTGACAGATTCTATTTTTCGTGTGTTGTTTGCTTATTTTGATGCATCTATGGCTAGTAAAATAGTTTATAAACCATAGGGAAGTTGGAATACAGTAGGTTTAACACCAAAATAAATAAAGAATGAGTTCATTACAGTACCTTATGTGGTGGTTTTGTTTTCTTTCACTAACGGAGCTTATAAGATTTCCTGTTGAGTTTTGTGTTGTGAAGTTTTCAAGTTTTGGGTAAAGCTTTTATGGACTATGGAATAAGGAGTGGCAAGAGCCTAAGCTTGGGGATGCCCAAGGCACCCCAAGATATTCAAGGATAGCCAAAAGCCTAAGCTTGGGGATGCCCCGGGAAGGCATCCCCTCTTTCGTCTTCGTTCATTGGTAACTTTACTTGGAGCTATATTTTTATCGCCACATGATATGTGTTTTGCTTGGAGCGTCATGCATTATATTAGTCTTTGCTTTTTAGTTTACCACAATCATCCTTGCTGTACACACCTTTTGGGAGAAGCCTATTTGATTAGAATTTGCTAGAATACTCTATGTGCCTCACTTATATCTTTTGAGCTTGATAGTTTTTGCTCTAGTGCTTCACTTATATCTTTTAGAGCACGGCGGTGACTTATTTTTGTAGAAATTTCTAGTCTCTCATGCTTCACTTATATCTTTTTGAGAGTCTTTTAGAACAGCATGGTATTTGCTATGGCTATAAATTGGTCCTAGAATGATGAGCATCCAAGTTGGGTATAATAAAAATTATCATAGGAAGTGAATTGGATGCTATGATCAATTTGATACTTGATAATTGTTTTGAGGTATGGAGGTAGTGATATTAAAGTCAATCTTGTTGGGTGATTATGAATTTAAAGAATGCTTGTGTTGAAGTTAGCAAGTCCCGTAGCATGCACGTATGGTTAAAGTTGTGTAACAAATTTGAAACATGAAGTGTACCTGGCTTGTGCATCCTTATGAGTGGCGGTCGGGGATGAGCGATGGTCTTTTCCTACCAATCTATCCCCCTAGGAGCATGCGCGTAGTACTTGATTTTTGATGACTTCTAAATTTTTGCAATAAGTATATGAGTTCTTATGACTAATGTTGAGTCCATGGATTATACACACTTTTACCTTTTTGCCTTTGCTAGCCTCTTTGGTACCGTGCATTGCCCTTTCTCACCTTGAGAGTTGGTGCAAACTTCGCCCGTACATCCAAACCCCGTGATACGATACACTCTATCACACATAAACCTCCTTATATCTTCCTCAAAACAGCCACCATACCTACCTATTATGGCATTCCCATAGCCATTCCAAGATATATTGCCATGCAACTTTCCACCGTTCCATTCATCATCATCACATACTTTACTTTTGTCATATTGCCATTGCATGATCATGTAGTTGACATCGTATTTGTGGCAAAGCCACCATGCATTATTTTTCATACATGTCACTCTTGATTCATTGCACCATCCCGGTACACCGTCGGAGGCATTCATATAGAGTCATATCTTGTTCTAGTTTCGAGTTGTAATTCATATGTTGTAATCAATAGAAGTGTGATGATCATCATTATTAGAGCATTGCCCAAAGAAAAAAAAAGAAAAAAAGGAGAAAGGCCAAAAAAAGAAAGGCCCAAAAAAATAAAAATAAAATAAAATAAGAAAATAAATAAAAAGGGCAATGCTACTATCTCCTTTTCCACACTTGCGCTTGAAAGTAGCACCTTGTTCTTCATGTAGTGAGTCGCATATATTGTGCTTCAAAGTAGCACCATGTTTTTCATATAGTGAGTCTCATAAGTTGTCTTTTTCATTCTAGTGGGAATTTTTCATTATAGAACTTGGCTTTTATATTCCTACGATGGGCTTCCTCAAATGCCCTAGGTCTTCGTGAGCTAGCAAGTTGGATGCACACCCACTAGTTTTCTTTTGTTGAGCATTCATTTATAGCTCTAGTGCATCCGTTGCATGGTAATCCCTACTCCTCATGTTGACATCAATTGATGGGCATCTCCATAGCCCGTTGATTATCCTCGTCAATGTGAGACTTTCTCCTTTTTTGTCTTCTCCACACAATCCCCATCATCATATTCTATTCCACCCATAGTGCTATATCCATGGCTCACGCTCATGTATTGCGTGAAGGTTGAAAAAGTTTGAGATTATTTAAGTATGAAACAATTGCTTGGCTTGTCATCGGGGGTATAGAAGTTGGGAACATCTTTGTGTGACGAAAATGAAGCATAGGCTAACTATATGATTTTGTAGGGATGAACTTTCTTTTGCCATGTTATTTTGAGAAGACATGATTACTTTGATTAGTATGCTTGAAGTGTTACTATTTCTTTTATCAATATGAACTTTTATTTTGAATCATTTGGATCAGAACATTCATGCCACAATAAAGAAAATTACATTGAGAATTATGCTAGGTAGCATTCCACATCAAAAATTCTATTTTTATCATTTACCTACTCGAGGACGAGCAGGAATTAAGCTTGCGGATGCTTGATACGTCTCCAACGTATCTATAATTTTTGATTGTTCCATGCTATTATATTACCCCTTTTGGATGTTTATGGGCTTTATTTTACACATTTATATCATTTTTTGGACTAACCTACTAACCGGAGGCCCAGCCCATATTGCTGTTTTTTTTGCCTATTTCAGTATTTCGAAGAAAAGGAATATCAAACGGAGTCCAAACGGAATTAAACCTTCGGGAGCGTGATTTTTGGAACAAACATGATCCAGAGGACTTGGAGTGCAAGTCAAGAAGCAGCCGAGGCTCCCACGAGATAGGAGGGTGCGCCCCCTGTCTTGTGGGCCCCTTAGGCGTCCACCAACGTACTTCTTCCTCCTATATAAGCCTGCATACCTTGAAAACATCCAGGGGGCAGACAAACACAATTTCCACCCCCGTAACCTTCTGTATCCACGAGATCTCATCTTGGAGCCTTCGCCGGCATTCTGCCGGAGGGGGAATCGACCACGGAGGGCTTCTACATCAACATCCTTGCTCCTCCGATGAGTTGTGAGTAGTTTACCATAGACCTACGGGTCCATAGTTATTAGCTAGATGGCTTCTTCTCTCTTTTTGGATCTCAATACAATGTTCTCCCCCTCTCTTGTGGAGATCTATTCGATGTAAACTCTTTTTGCGGTGTGTTTGTCGAGATCCGATGAATTGTGGGTTTATGATCAAGTTTATCTATGAATAATATTTGAATCTTCTCTCAATTTTTTATGTATGATTGAGTTATATTTGCAAGTCTCTTCGAATTATCAGTTTGGTTTAGCCTACTAGATTGATCTTTCTTGCCATGGGAGAAGTGCTTAGCTTTGGGTTCAATCTTGCGGTGTCCTTACCCAGTGACAGAAAGGGTTGCAAGGCATGTATTGTATTGTTGCCATCGACGATAACAAGATGGGGTTTATATCATATTGTTTGAGTTTATCCCTCTACATCATGTCATCTTGCTTAATGTGTTACTCTGTTCTTATGAACTTAATACTCTAGATGCAGGCAGGAGTCGCTCGATGTGTGGAGTAATAGTAGTAGATGCAGGCAGGAGTCAGTCTACTTGTTGCGGACGTGATGCCTATATACATGATCATGCCTAGATAATCTCATAATTATTCGCTTTTATATCAATTGCTCGACAGTAATTTGTTCACCCACCGTAATACTTATGCTATCTTGAGAGAAGCGACTAGTGAAACCTATGGCCCCCGGGTCTATCTCTTATCATATTTGCTTCCAATCTACTTTTATTTTCATCTTTACTTTTTGCATCTATATTATAAAATACCAAAAATATATTTATCTTATCATACTATCTTTATTAGATCTCACTTTCGCAAGTGGCCGTGAAGGGGTTGACATCCCCTTTATTTCGTTGGTTGGGAGTTCTTTGTGTATTTGTGTAGGTGCGTGGGACTTTTGAGGAGCCTCCTACTGGATTGATACCTTGGTTCTCAAAAACTGAGGGAAATACTTACGCTACTATTGCTGCATCACCCTTTCCTCTTCAAGGAAAACCAACGCAAGCTCAAGACGTAGCAAGAACCAACAGAATTGCCTCCATGGCGCGAGTGCAATCACCGCATTCCTCTTATACTGGGCGCGCAACCATTCAATATTCGCCCGTATCCCCACAAACCGGAGCACAAGGATGAGATCGAGCATCAAGTGGCAGAGCTATTGCACACCGGGGTCATACAGAGAAGCAACAGCCCTTTCGCCTCGTCGGTAATCCTCGTCAAAAAGAAGGATGGGACTTGGAATCTCTGCATCGACTACCATCACCTGAATGCCATCACATGCATTGCAAAATTCCCAATACCTGTCATCGGAGAACTGTTAGATGAGCTGCATGGCGCCTGTTGGTTCTCCAAGCTTGATCTGCGGGCAGGCTACCACCAAATCAGGCTCGCCGAAGGGGAGGAATTCAAGACGGCCTTTCACACTCACTCAAGACATTACGAATTCCGGGTGGTTTCCTTCGGATTGGCGGGGGGGGGGGGGGGGGCTGCGACATTCAACGGTGTGGTCACCAACACCCTGCACCCCCTCCTACGCCACTGCGTGCTCCTGTTCTTCGAGGACATTTTGGTCTTCAGCCGTACTCTACGTGACCACATCAAGCACCTACGACAAGTTCTCGAGCTACTCCGCAGAGACCATTGGAAGGTTAAACTCAGCAAGTGCGCCTTCAGCCAGCCCAAATTGGCATACCTGGGACATGTAGTCAGCGCGGACGGCATATCTACAGATTGAACCAAGGTCAAAGCAGTCTCTGAATGGAAAACACCAACCATTTTCATGGAGGTGCGTAGCTTCCTGGGGCTCGCAGGCTACTACAGGCGCTTAGTACGCAACTTTGGAGTCATTGCATGACCACTTTTCAATCTCCTCAAAAAATGGGTACCGTTTGTATGGATTCACCACAAAGAAACAACGTTTCAACTCCTCAAATCTTAGCTAACCACAACCCCAGTCCCACCACTGCCGGATTTCACCAAGCCATTCTGTGTCGAGACGGATGCCAGCAACCGAGGAATCGGTGCACTGCTTCAACAAGGAGGGAACCCAATAGCTTTCATGAGCAAAGCATTGGCGTCACGCTATCAGGGATTGTCCACATATGAGAAAGAATACCTGGCAGTAATCGTCGCTGTGGACCAATGGCGTCCGTACCTTCAACATGGAGAGTTTACCATCCTCACCGATCAAAAGAGCTTGATTCACTTGGAAGAACAGCGGCTCTCGACACCCTGGCAGCAAAAGGCTTTCACAAAATTGCTTGGCCTCAAATATTCCATCAGATACAAAAAACGGGCAGAAAACAATGCATCAAATGCCCTTTCAAGAGCTGAACCAATGGAGACACTAGCAGTGGTCATTTCCTGCCAACCAGCATGGCTGGATGATATTGTGGCCAGCTACAACTCCAACCCGCAAGCTCAGAAACTCTTGGAACAACTCGCAATCCGGGAAGATCCGAAGGGTCGTTTTTCTCTTACCCAAGGGGTTCCGCGATTCCGCGGGCGAATTTGACTGGGGGGTTCGACAGCATTGCAGCAGCGCATCATCAATGCCTTCCACAACAATCCTGTGGGAGGTCACTCCGGGATCCCAGCAACCTACCGTCGTATCAGACGCCTGTTTGCATGGTCGAAGATGAAGACACACGTTGACCAATACATTTGCTGTTGTACAATTTGCCAACAGGCGAAACCGGACCGTGCTGCTTCTCCGGGACTCCTCCAACCACTTCCCATCCCCACGGCTCCCTGCGAGATGATCTCCATGGACTTAATCGACGGGTTACCCCAATCATCTCAATTCAACTGCCTCCTGGTGATTGTGGACAAGCGTACCAAGTTTGCGCACTTCCTCCCATTGGCCCATCCCTACACCACACCAAAGTGGCCCTCCTCTACATGAACCAAATTTACAAGCTGCATTGGCTACCGGGTGCAATCGTCTCGGATCGCGACCCTGTCTTCACAAGCCACTTCTGGCAAGAGCTCTTCAAGCATGCAGGTTCAGAACTTCGTCTCAGCACGGCCAATCATCCGCAAACTGACGGACAAACGGAACATGTCAAGCAGTTCCTGGAAACGTACCTGTGGTGTTTTACACACGCTTGGCCAAAGCGCTAGAGCTACTGGATACCTATGGCACAATTCTGGTACAACTCATCTCACCACTCTGCTATCGGTATGTCTCCTTTCAAAGCCCTGTTTAGTCATGAGCCACGCTAATGGGGTGTCACAGCATCGGAGGACTGTTCAGTGCAATCATTGCAGTCTTGGTTGGAAGAAAGAACAATCATTCAGAACATTCTCCGGCAGCATTTAAACCGAGCACGTCAATGCATGAAGACGCAAGCTAGCAAGAAAGGATCTTGGAGACAATTTGAGGTGGGGGACAAAGTCTACCTCAAGCTGCAACCTTACATCCAAGCTTCTGTCGCTCCACGAGCAAATCACAAGCTCTCCATCATGTTTTTTGGGCCATTCCCAGTCATCACCAAGATAAGCGACGTCGCCTACAAGCTGCAACTACCTCCTGGCGCCACGGTGCACCCGGTCTTCCACGTTTCCTTGCACTAGTAGAAAAGGGGGCAATGGTCCAGGCCGGGCCAGCCCATTAGTCCCGGTTCAATCCAGAACCGGGACCAATGGGGGCATTGGACCCGGTTCGTGAGCCATAGGGGCCGGCCGGGCCACATGGGCCATTGGTCCCGGTTCAACTGGACCTATTGGTCCCGGTTGGTGGGACGAACCGGGACCAATGGGCCTCGCTCCTGGCCCACCACGGCCCCATTTGTCCCGGTTGGTGGCTTGAACCGGGACCAAAGGCTGCCCTTTAGTCCCGGTTCGAGCCACGAACTGGGACCAATTAGTTGCCTATATATACCCTCGCCCGCGAGTAGAGCACTCCCACTGCTCTGTTTTTCTGGCCGGCGAGGGGAGAGCTTTGTGGTGCTCTAGCTCACCTCCTATGCACACGAGGTGTTCGAAGGAATGCCCGAGCCACACTACTTAAGCTTTCTCCTCTCCAAGCTCCATTTTCCTCAATATTTGTCTAGGTTTAGCGGTCTGTCACGTCCCGTCCCCGTCCTCACCGCCGTCGATCGCCCGCGCCGATCTCGTTGTCGGCACCACCGTGGTGAGCCTCTTGTTCTTATCTTCTTTCTGGAAGGAAAAAAATTCTTACTTGTATGTTTATATAGATACTTGTATAATTTTCTTACTTTTATTATTGCATCTTATATAGTGCGATGGTTTTGGTATCCGCCCCCGTCGGCCCTCGTCCTGTCTATGATTCGGATGTGGTATATATTATCTTTTCATAACTATTGGTTCATTTATTGTTTATGACAATTATGCCGACCAACGTGACATAGATTTTATTTATCTAGGAGGTTGTTGAACCAGAAATTCCAACCAGACCCTATTGTCGAGAGGTTAAATTTAGTTGAAGAAGAAAACAATTTGTTGAAGGAAAAAATTAGAAAAATTGAGGAGGAGAAGATGATATTGGAGTTGCATGTTGCGGATGTCGTCGATGATCACAAGATCAAGATGGATGCAATGCACTTTAAGATTAGAAAGATTAGAAAATATGCCATTCACACCGAGGCTTGGTATCATTATGCCGTTGGATCAGTTGTTACATTGGTTGCGATTATGATCGCATTTGTTTTCGCGTTGAAATGTTTTACATAGTTTCACTGTATGGTTTAATTAATTTAGATGCTCTGCAGAGCTTTATGTTGTTAGATGAGAACTATGTATGTACTTTGGTTTTAATGTGATGATGAACTTCTATTAATTTGGTCACTTAATTATCTCTTCATGATGTTCTGTAATGATTTTTGACACACTTAATTATATATAATGCACGCAGATGAACCGGCAATGGATGTACGGTTCAAGACACACCTCCGAGTACATTAAGGGTGTGCATGATTTTCTCGAAGTGGCTGAGGCAAACAAGCAGAATGGTTTTATCTGTTGTCCATGCCCTATATGTGGGAATACGAAGCCTTACTCTGACCGGAAAATCCTCCACACCCACCTGCTTTACAACGGTTTCATGCCACACTATAATGTTTGGACGAGGCACGGAGAAATAGGGGTTATGATGGAAGACGGCGAAGAAGAAGAGTACAATGACAACTATGTGCCCCCTGAATACAGTGATGCTACTCAACATCAAGAGGAACCAGACGATGTGCACGATGATGCTCCAACGGGCGAAGCTACTGAAGATTAAGAGGAACCAGACGATGTGCCCCGATGATGATGATCTCCGCCGGGTCATTGTTGATGCAAGGACGCAATGCGAAAGTCAAAAGGAGAAGCTGAAGTTCGACCGCATGTTAGAGGACCACAAAAAAGGGTTGTACCTCAATTGCGAAGATGGCAACACAAAGCTCGGTACCGTACTGGAATTGCTGCAGTGGAAGGCAGAGAATGCTGTGCCTGACAAAGGATTTGAGAAGCTACTGAAAATATTGAAGAAGAAGCTTCCAAAGGATAACGAATTGCAAAAATAGTACATACGCAGCAAAGAAGGTCGTATGCCCTCTAGGATTGGAGGTGCAGAAGATACATGCATGCCCTAATGACCGCATCCTCTACCACGGTGCGTACAAGGATCTGAATGCATGCCCGATATGTGGTGCATTACGGTATAAGATTAGACGAGATGACCCTGGTGATGTTGACTTCGAGCCCCCCAGGAAGAGGGTTCCTGCGAAGATGATGTTGTATGCTCCTATAATACCACGGTTGAAATGTCTGTTCAGAAACGGAGAGCATGCCAAGTTGATGCGATGGCACAGTGAGGACCGTAAGAAAGACGGGAAGTTGAGAGCACCCGCTGACGGGTCGTAGTGGAGAAAAATTGAGAGAAAGTACCGGGATGAGTTTTCAAGTGAGCCAAGGAACGTATGGTTTGCTTTAAGCGCGGATGGCATTAATCCTTTCAGGGAGCAGAGCAGCAATCACAGCACCTGGCCCGTGACTCTATGTATGTATAACCTTCCTCCTTGGATGTGCATGAAGCGGAAGTTCATTATGATGCCAGTTCTCATCCAAGGCCCTAAGCAACCCGACAACGACATTGATGTGTACCTAAGGCCATTAGTTGAAGAACTTTTACATCTGTGGAATGGAAACGGTGTACGTACGTGGGATGAGCACAAACATGAGGAATTTAACCTAAAGGCGTTGCTGTTCGTGACCATCAATGATTATCCCGCTCTCAGTAACCTTTCAGGACAGACAAACAAGGGATACCACACATGCACGCACTGTTTACTTGACACCGATAGTATATACCTGGCAAGCTGCAGGAAGAATGTGACCTGGGCCATCGTCGATTTCTTCCGACCAACCATCAAGGTCGAAAGAAAGGCAAGCAATTCAAAGACGAGGCAGATCACCGGAAGAAGCCCGCCATGCGTACCGGTGATCACGTACTTGCTATGGTCAATGATTTACACGTAATCTTTGGAAAGCGTCCCGGTGGACTAGCTATTCCGAGTGACGCTGGGGGACACACACCCATGTGGAAGAAGAAATCTATATTTTGGGACCTACCCTACTGGAAATACCTAGAGGTCCGCTCTTCGATCGACGTGATGCACGTGACGAAGAACCTTTGCGTGAACCTGCTAGGCTTCTTGGGCGTGTATGGGAAGACAAAAAATACAGCTGAGGCACGGGAGGAACTGCAACGTTTGCACGAAAAAGACGGCATGCCTCCAAAGTAGTATGAAGGTCCTGCTAGCTATGCTCTTACCAAAGAAGAGAAGGAAATCTTCTTTGAATGCCTGCTTAGTATGAAGGTCCCGACTGGCTTCTCGTCGAATATAAAAGGAATAATAAATATGGCAGAGAAAAAGTTTCAGAACCTAAAGTCTCATGACTGCCACGTGATTATGACGCAACTGCTTCCGGTTGCATTGAGGGGGCTTCTACCGAAAAACGTCCGATTAGCCATTGTGAAGCTATGTGCATTCCTCAATGCAATCTCTCAGAAGGTGATCGATCCAAAAATCATACCAAGGCTAAGGAGTGATGTGGTGCAATGTCTTGTCAGTTTCGAGCTGGTGTTCCCACCATCCTTCTTCAATATCATGATGCACGTCCTAGTTCATCTAGTTGACGAGATTGTCATTCTGGGCCCCGTATTTCTACACAATATGTACCCCTTTGAGAGGTTCATGGGAGTCCTAAAGAAATATGTCCGTAACCACGCTAGGCCAGAAGGAAGCATCTCCATGGGCCATCAAACAGAGGATGTCATCGGGTTTTGTGTTGACTTCATTCCTGGCCTTAAGAAGATAGGTCTCCCTAAATCGCGGTATGAGGGGAGACTGGCTGGAAAAGGCACGCTTGGAAGGGACTCAATAATATGCAGGGACGGATATTCTTGGTCCCAAGCACACTACACAGTTCTACAGAACTCTACCTTGGTGACCCCGTATGTCGATGAACACAAGAACAGTCTGCGCTCCAAACACCCGGAGCAGTGTGACGACTGGATTACATGTGAACACATCAGGACTTTCAGCAGTTGGTTGGAAGCACTTAGCAGAGGTGACAACACTGTTTGTGATGAGCTGTACTTGTTGTCCAGGGGACCATCTTTGACTGTATTGATTTGGAAAGGATACGAGATAAATGGGAATACATTTTACACGATTGACCAAGATCAAAAGTGCACCAACCAAAACAGCGGTGTCCGCTTTGATGCAACAACCGAGAGGGCAAAGGACACATATTATGGTTACATAGTGGACATATGGGAACTTGACTACGGACATGATTTTAAGGTCCCTTTGTTTAAGTGCAAATGGGTCAATCTGTCAGGAGGCGGGGTACAGGTAGACCCACAGTACGGAATGACAACAGTGGATCTGAAAAATCTTGGGTACACTGACGAACCGTTCGTCCTAGCCAATGATGTGGCACAGGTTATCTATGTGAAGGACATGTCTACCAGACCGAGAAAGAGAAAAGATAAGGAAGCGAATACATCATACGATGGGCCAAAGCGCCACATAGTTCTTTCAGGAAAAAGGGACATCGTGGGAGTGGAGGGCAAGACAGACATGTCTGAAGATTATGAAAAGTTTCATGAAATTCCTCCCTTCAAAGTCAAGGCTGACCCCAGCATCCTGATAAACGATGAAGATTATCCATGGTTACGGCGCAATAGGCAAATGACACAAGCGAAGAAAAAGTGAAGACTTTCTCCCGCAACTATTATGATGATACCATGCCAACTTTGTAACTAACGAGTATGATACCATTGTCCGTTTTGTACATGCACATGCTATGTGGGTCAATTTATGATACCATGCCAACTTTCAACTTTTTCAGAGTTCATTTGAAATGCTTTAATGTCTTATGGTTCGGCCCTCGTAATAATTAAAAATAGCAACAATAAGTATTTTGTTGTAAGTAGAAACAAAATAAAATAAATAAAGCAAGAAAGAAAACAAAAAAACAAAAAAAGTGTTTGCAAATTTGAAAACTAATGGCACTAACAGAAAGTTTATAATTTTCCTAAATCTAAAAGCAAAAAGAATTGAAAAATAAAGCAAAAAACAAAAGAAAATAAATAATGCAGAAAACAAAACAAAAAAACAACAATAAGTATTTTGTTGTAAAACAAAATAAAATAAATAAAGCAAGAAAGAAAATAAAAGAACAAATAAAGTGTTTTCAAATTTGAAAACTAATGGCACTAACAAAAAGTTTATAATTTTCCTAAAACTAAAAGCAAAAAAAATTAAAAAATAAAGCAAAAAACAAAAGAAAATAAATAATGCAGAAAACAAAACAAAAAAACTGGAAAAAAATAAAAATGGCAATAATAAGTAAAGAAAACAAAAAACAACAAAAAAATGCTTCCTACTGGGCCCCCACGGCCTGAATATGACATGAAACCCTACTATGGGCCAGGATTCAGGCCCGCAGTAGGCCCAGAAGGCCCATCAGGCAAAGCAATAGCAAGTAGGCCCGAAAGCCTGCGGTGGAGAGGAGCTCGAGCGGGGTGCAGCAGTGGGGCTTATAAACCACTGTGCCCCTCTCAACTAGCGAGGTGGGACTAAACTTTGGCCCCGACGCGGGCAGCACAGGGGCCTTTGGTCCCGGTTGGTGGCACCAACCAGGACTAAAGGGGGGGCATTGGTCCCGATTGGTGGCACCAACCGGTACCAAAGGCCGCCGCTTCCCGCCCTTTGGGCTGCCGAAAAAGAGGCCTTTGGTCCCGGTTGGTGACACCAACCGGGACTAAAGGGGGCATTGGTCTCGGTTGGTGCCACGAACCGGGACCAATGGCTTTGCTATATAAGCAAACACTTTGCAAAAATTCATTATCTCATCGCCAGTTGCCCCCGACGACGCCGACCCTCCTCGACGCCGCCAGGCTGCTCCACCTCGCCGTCGCCGCCGCCGCCGCCAAGGTCGTCGCCTCCCCGAGCCCGCGCCGTCCTCGTTGCCGGCCTCCCCGAGCCTGCGCCGTCCTCATCGTCGGCCTCCCCAAGCCCGCGCCCCGTCCCGCACCCGCGCGCCGCCCCGAGCCCCTGCCCCGCCCCGCCCCCGCGCGCCGGTGCCCTCGCCGCCCCCACCGTCGCCATCGTCATCTAGCCGCCCCTGCTGTGAGCCGCCGCGTCACACCGGCTCTGTTTTTTTTTCATTTTTATTATTTTAGTTTTTTTGTTTAATGTATATGTGTATGTATGTGGCTATATATGCGGCTCTATTTTTTTCATTTTTATTAGTTTAGTTTTTTTGTTCATATATATATATATAATGTATATATGTATGTATGTGGCTATGTGTATGTAGATGTTCAAAATGTATAAAAAAATTGTTCAGAGCATGTTTTTGTTCATATATGTATTTTTTGTTCATATGTGTATTAATGTTTTCATATATGCAAAAGATAAATTTTTAGAAAAGTTAGGTTTTTTTTCTGTTCATAGATTTTTTTGGTGATATTAATTATTGTAGAATATGCAAATATTTGTATATTCATATGAACAATGCATTAGGCAAAACCTTTGTTTTTTTTTTCGAAATTTTCTATTTGAACATTTTTTTTAAAACAAACAATACTAAAAGAATGAGAGGAAAAAGGAAAATAAGAAGAGGAAGAAAGGAGAAGAAGAGGAGAAATAAATAAGAAGAGGAAAAAAGAAGAAAAAGAAGAAAAAGAAGAGGAGAAGAAGAAAAATAGAAATTTTCTATTTTCTTCTTCTCCTCTATTCCTTTCTTCTTCTCCTCTTTTTTTTTCTTCTTTCTTTTCTTCTTCCTTATTTCTCTTTTCTTCCTTTTCCTTATTTTCCTTTCTCGAGGGAGAAGAAGAAAAAGAAGAGTAGAAGAAGACGAAAGGAATAGAGGAGAAAGAAGAAACTTCAACACGACGGGGGGGGGGGGGTACCGATACCTCCTCCCCGATAACATTATTTCCCATGTATATGTATGTCGCGTCGTTGTTGATATAACCCCCTCGAGATAACTTCGACATGAGGGGCGGTCGATATATATACCCCCTCTTGACCGTGATAACTTATACAACGGCAGCATCCCCCTTGGCCCTCTCGCTCGACCAAAACTCTCGAGGACACCCAAACCCTAGAGAGAAAACGATGTTGGTCTCCTACCCCCTCCCGCCGCGCCCCTACCCGACAAATTAACTCTCTCGAGGCCATCCAAATTTACCAAGTTAAAAGAGCGTTGTCGTCAAGGCCACCCCAAACCCTTGAAGCGTTGTGTCGAGGCGACCCCAAATCCTAGAGAAGCAGCGTCGATGCCACTAACATGATTCCTTATTGTGAGTAGCTAGCTAGTTCTACGTTTGCCACTAATATATATATCCATCTGTACCATGTTTGAATAATAATTGACATGTTGTAAATATTTGCAGAAACTATGGAGCACTCCCGAGACGAAGAAACAGAAGCGATGTTGGGGGACATAATCGCACAAGGAAGTGATGAAGTTGCGTCACTTCTCAACGACACCGATGGTCAGGAAGGACTGGGTGAAGAAGAGGGCTTTGTTCATGATGGCTTCGGCCCATTAATGCCGGTACAAGAAGAGGACTATGTTCATGATGGCTCCGGTGACACAATGGAGGTACAAGAAGGAGACCATGCTGACTGCTCCGGTGACCGAACCGAGTCCGGCCAGGTATATATATATATATATATATATATATATATATATATATATATATATATATATATATATATATATATATATATATATATATATATTAGTTAAGCCCGTGCTGACTAGTTAATTGATGCATCCATTGTTTTGGTATATGTACACATATTAATTACTCTCGTCTTTCTTCCTTATAATTTCTAGCCCTCCGGATCGAGCACAACTTCGGTAAGGAGACGAGGCCCAAAGAAAAAGTTGAGCTCGGATGAAAAGTTTGAGATCATAGAAATCGCGCCAGACGGCGAACCGATTGAACCCATCCGGACAAGGAAGGCATTTTCTGCTCAGTGCGGGGTTCTTGTTAGGGACAAGATCCCGATCAGCATCCATCAATGGTATAAGCCTAAGGAGGAAGACCCTGAGGTGTCTTATGTCAATGATATGCAGAAAGAAGATCTTTGGACTCAACTGAAGGCAAATTTCACCCTACCACCAGAGGAGGATCCGGAGAAGCCAGTTAAAGAGCAATTAATCAAGTCTTGTGCTCTTAAGAAGATGGCAACCCTAATGAGGAGGTGGAGGAAAGAGCTGAACCAGTTTGTCGAGAAAGAAAAGACACCAGAATTCATCGGCAAATATGAGAAGATCAAAGATCACTAGCCCGCATTTGTGGCCCACAAGACATCGGAAAAGAGTAAGAAGATGTCGGCGACAAACAAGCAAAATGCTGCGAAGAAGAAGCTTCACCATTGCACGGGGTCAGGTGGCTACCTCAAAGCCCGGCCTAAGTGGTCCAAGGCTGAGCATGATCTGCTTGAAAAAGGGATCAAACCAGAGACAATGTACTGGCCAGACCGTTGCCGGACTTGGTTCTTCGGGGCTGGCGGAACCTTGGACCCTGTAACAGGGAAGTGCCATTGGACGGACGAGCAACTGCAAATACCAGTCAAGAACCTTCAACACTATATCGATGCAACGCAGCGAGGGACGTTCCTTCCAAACAGGGAGAAGGACGAGCTCACAATGGCCCTTGGGAATCCTGAGCACCCTGGACAGACACGAGGCACGCCAGGCTCCATTCCGTGGAAGGTTGGTTTTCCGGACGCAGGGGGTTACAAAACCCACGAGAGGAGGAAGAAACTGGAGTAGGACCAACTGCAGGCGCTGCACGAAAGGGTAATGGGGCTAGAGGAACGAGAAGAGGAACGAGAAGCAGCAGATCGCAGCAAACGACCTGCCGAAGCTTCCCCCGAAGTTACCCCGCCATCTCAGCGGAGAAGCAGCGTGGCTTCCATCGAGCTGCTTCAGCCGGAGCATGTCTTGACGGCTCCTGCCAGCTATCCCGTGGATGATATCACGGAGTCTCAAAATTGCCACATTATGGCGCGATGGATGAATTTGACCCGGCACAACTTATCACTGCGAGCCGATTCCAGAAGGATATGCTAAGGTGATGGTGGATGAAATAACGGAGGGATTTGAGGACCTCCTGCTTGACCACCCTACCGGTGAAGGGGAGACTAGGCTGGGTTCTGCTATGAAGACTCCATGCCTATGGCGGAAGGAGCTCATCAACCTTCCGAACTGGACGCCTCCGCCTCCTCCTCCTCCTCCTCCGGCAAGTCAGGGCACTCCGCCTCCTGCACCGCCTCCTCCTCCTGCGAGTGATGATCAGGGCACGCGTGGTGACACTCCGCCTCCTTCTCCGGCGCATGGCGGCACTCCTCCTTCTCCGTCTGCGCCGGCGCTCCCGAGCAGCCAGCAGCCTCCTCCTTCTCCGCCTCGCCAGCAAGGGCGGAAGAGACCCGCCGCCGCCCCGGCTGCTCTAGCGCATCGTAGTCCTTCTCCTCCGCCTCGTAAGAAAGCACGAAAGAAGACAGACGCTGCAGCCGCTCCATCTGCTCCGGAGTCTAGCAGCACAAGAAGAGGAGAGAGGCAATACAGATACGGTCCACCTCTAAAGCCTCTAGAGAAGTTACCGTACGAGAGGACCGAGGAGGAAAACAATATGATCGTGCGGACCCACGTGAAGGAGTTCTTTGAAGGGGTGAAAGCAAAGAGACATCCACCTCCGAAGGAGAAGGTAGATCCGGTGAAAGCAAAGTGCACTCTCGATGCCCTGAGGAAACCGGAAAAGTCTCCGCCGAGAACCAACTATGAGCACATTACTGAACAGACATATCTCCAAGCGGAGCGGTCAGGAAGTACTGTCAGACATCAAAGAGCAAAAGAACGAGCAGCTGCGAAAAAATTGACCAGCTCGGCGAACAAGCAAACCAATCGTGCCCCCCTCTCAATGTGTCTAGCAGCAATATCGTCGCTAATGTTCCGGGGATGGTGGCCGGTTATGGCAATCTACAAGATTACCTGCCTGACGATGCACTTCCTGATTTCATGGAGGTGGAAGAACACAAATACGAGTACGGGAAGCCTCTCGTCAAAGATGAAAAATCTCTAACAACGATGATGGGAAGATTCCATACTTGGTACATGAAAACCTGCAGAGAGTCTGGGGGGGGGGGGGGGGGGCGAATACTTTGTATCTGAGAATTTAAGAGGAGCACGACCTCGTTGAAAATGATTTGTTGCCTGTTACATTTGAGGAGTTCTTTGAGTTCTTCAATCAAAAGGCCCTCGATAAATTAACGGTCTTTTGCTACTGCCTGTAAGTACTATTTCTGTCATTAAGTCTCTATATATAGCTCGGCTCTTTCATTGCATGTATTTATAATTAATTATCCTCAATATATTATGCAGATTGAAGATCGTCGAGTGCAAAAAAAAAATGAAATTTATGATATTGGGTTCATTAACACAAATATCATAGATGTATTTCTGGTTGAAAAGCACGTCAAAGAGGCCGAGGACAACTTGCTACAATCGTTGATCAAAAATCAAAACAAAGATACCATACTCTTTCCTTACAACGGCAAGTGAGTGTTACTGTCATTTGCATATTCGGTTTCCCTTATTACTCGAGCGATGTTATAGTAATGTAATTGATGAGTTATGCATGCGTGCGTATGTACCACTATATTCTTCTAGAGATTAAGCTTGAGCGTGGACTAGTAACCGTTTTAGACTCGAGACGGAAAGATCCCAAAACCTATGTGGACATGACTGAAATGCTCAGCAAGTAAGTTCAATCGATCATTATCGCACCATATCGGCAACTTTTTGTTCATTTCCTGATATCTCAAGTAATAATAATTATTTTCTTTGTCTTGCAGGGTTTGGAAATAGTTCACCGCAGAAGCTCTGGGACTGCCGAAGGAGCTGCGATATACATACCCAAAATAAGTACTACTGGCTAGCTAGTTATGCGCATCTCCCGTTGATTCTATAGCTATACTTTCATCAATGCCATTTATAATGCTTCATTATCAGTTTGATTGACCCCTATTTCTCGTAAAGTGCTTGTGGCAGGAACAAGGGAATGATTTCTGTGGATACTACGTGTGCGAGTTCATCCACACCACGACTTTGAAAAACAAGCGGGGCTACTCTCAAAGACAATATGACGTGCGTAAGCAATAATATTCACAATTTCATTTTATTACACCATCATTTCTGTTGAGTTTCATTCATATATGTGTATTAATTAACCCCTTCTTCAAATTAGACGTGGCAGATGCAGAATGAACTCCTAGAACCAGATCACATGAAAGCAATTCAAGAGGAATTGGAGGGATTCTTTCTTGATCACGTCATCAATAAAGCCAGAGAATACCATGTGGAAGTTGATTTCAAATGCTAGGGGACTGTAATTGAGAGATCTTATATATTGTACATGTATGTAGCCAGTAGCGTCGGACGTACATGATACGAAAACTTGTTGTTCGACCAATCTCTCGGAGAAGGAGAGGTTGATCGATCATTTCTCTCGGTATGCATGACAAACTTCTGTACTCAATGGTTCCCTTCATTTTCTTACTAGGTAGCGTGTCGAGGGCTATATGTATATAGTACGTAGCGTCGACCAAGCACGAACATAAGAGAGGACACTTCTTTCTATTAATTAGCTAGCTAACACAATATATGAAACACCTAAATTAACCCCCAAAACCCCCAACCCCCCCTCCCTCCCCCCCTTTCAAAAAAAAAACAAAAACCCCAGCCACTGGAATGCTGACGTGTGGATGCCTTTTGGTCCCGATTGGTGCCACCAACCGGGACCAAAGACCCCCCTGCCTGGGCTCGGCGCACCGGCCACGTGGAGGACCATCTGTCCCGGTTCGTGTTAGAACCAGGACTAAAGGGGGGAGGTATTAGTAACGACCCATTAGTCCCGGTTCATGAACCGGGACTAAAGGCCCTTAGGAACCGGGACTAATAGGTGTTTTTGTACTAGTGTTGCTTCGTCGCGCACTCCTCCCAGGAATGGAAGTGTCGTCACAATTGCCGGTGGAGCAAAACACGAAGGCTGTACCAGTGGAGATCCTTCAAACACGCTGGCGCAAGACGGCAGGCGCGATGATCGAGCAAGTGCAGGTACGGTGGTCACCGGAATCCACGCTGGGCACCACCTGGGTGGACAAGGCCGCGCTCTTCGACAAGTTCCCTCAAGCGGAGGCTTGGGGTCAAGCCTCAACACAAGAAGGGGGGATGTCAGCGTCCCTGCCCCTGACATGCCGGCCCCAAGAACTAGCAGCAACGGATCAGGCATGGGCCGGCCTCGTCGACATGCCAAGGTCAACACAAGAGTGGCTGGGCCGGAGTGGGTCCAATAGGCCCAGCCAGTTTGCTACTTAACTCCACCAGCCCCGACCAGGAGAACCATCCAGTGGATCAACGAAACCTGGCGGCGGCGGCTACCTACTTTCCTCTGCACGAACCCTAGTTCTTCCTCCTCCATTCCTGTAACCGATCGAGCTGTATCCAGATAATTGCTACTGCTTAATAGATCCTGAAGTAGAGCCTATCACAACGGGACTTGGAACATGGATTTGCTTAATGCTCACTTTATGCCGGCCTGCTGATGTCCATATTATCCGAGGTATACGTACCTCACCGAGCCAGCAGGATGATTTTATTTCTTGGTTCCCGGGCAAGTTTGGTCAGTTCTCTGTAAAGAGGGCCTACCAGTTAGCGATATAGGAGCATGTACAACAACATAATTCAGGCGCCAGTAGTTCGAATCACAATGGAGATCGTTCCCACTGGAACCTGGTTTGGAAGGCAAATGTACTGCACAAAATGAGAATGCATGCATGGAAGGTTGCTGTTAATGCATTGCCCACAAATACATGTAAAGTTGTAAACTGAAGCATCGTATCGATGATGTACATGAAGGATGTCTGCTCTGCGGTGCCAACATGGAAGATTCCTTCCATGCTATTATTTTATGCCCGCATGTAGTGGCTCTATGGGGCGAGATGAGACAGGTCTGGCCATTACCTGCGAATGATCTACTGCTCGATACAGGGCCTGAATGGCTACTCAGTCTGCTGTCTGCCCAAGGGGAGAACGTTCGTGCAATGATTATTATGCTACTTTGGAGGATCTGGAGTATTTGCAATGATTTGGTTCACAGTAATGTTGTGCCTCCAACAGATATATCTCGCTCATTTTTGTGTAGTATTTATTGTTCTATGATCAGGCAAAGAAGCACAGTGCCGAGGAGTTGATCAAAGGCAAGTCACAACTGTACGTGAATGAGCCTGCCCCTGTTCGAGCGGCCAAGCAAAAGACTCCCTGCCCCAAGCCACCGCCTGGTTGGGCTGCTCTATCAGTGGATGTTCCTACATTAAAGAAACCGGCGAAGCAGGTGCGGGCATGGTGTTGAGGGACTCTGAGGAAACAGTGATTATTTCAGCGTACAGATTTTTGTTCGAAACCACTGGGAGGACGACAGTTGCCGGCCGAACTTTGCACGACAGAGGATTGAACGGTGCTGTCCCCTTTTGCCCTGCGTATGGACGGCTTGATGCGTACCATCGTCCGCAAACCGTCCAAAGTATATCATGTGTATATCAGCGTTCAGTTTTGTTCCACTGTCAAGACGCCCTCGAGGCAGTCAGTCGGCGGAGCTACAACATAAAGTCAGGGCGGGCCAGCCTATGTTTTAACTTGTACGTAGGCGTTGTTTTTGCTCACTAAGTAGCATATTACTCATGCAATTGCTTTGGATTGGGCGGGCCATGGCATAGTTTTACTCCAACGTAGCTCCGCCTTTGGAGGCAGTAGTGCTATACAGGAAGGCATGTCGCTTAGCATACAGTGGTCGAAGCTTCCTATAATGGTACAGGCCAACAGTTCCATTGCTATTGCTGCGTTGGCAGATGATTCGCTCTACCGCCCCACCTATGGACATATTGGAAATCAAGAAGCTCCTGAATTTGCGTGGGTTTGTTCCGTTAAAGATTGAGCGTAAACAAAATAGGGTTGCTCATAGTCTAGCTAATATTGATAGATCTGGTGGTAGCACTGCTTGTTGGTTGCGCCATGTGCTAGATAGTGTCTCAAATTTTGTATTAGCTGACTGTAACACTATTACTAAGGAATAAAACCCACTTTATCTCGCAAAAAAAGTTCCAAGTAAAAGCTTCAGTAAACAATAAAAATTATATGACGAAATGCCACAACCGGCAAAAAAGGATAATATGCCAACACAAATATCCTATTATTGGATCACCATACAAATTGGTTGTGCATAGCCCGTGCTGCCGTATTATTGGATCACCATCCGCATGATGTAGTAATGACCACGTACGGATCCATCTCAAACGCTTTGTAGATAACCTGTAGTGGCCTCATTGTCGCGAAGCTTAGCCACCCGCATGGCGTTTCTCATCCCCAGGTCATCAGCATCCAATTACGCTTGAATCTGCTGAGTCACATGCAGACCTCTACCTATCCACAGATCAAGGACCTCGCAGCGGGGGACTGCCGTGGCGAAGCGATCGGCCTAGGTGAGAGCGGAGGAGAGGCCTCTACCTCGGTCTTACTCCTAATAGCATCGCTCGACCTCAGAAGCCATGGAACCCACATTCGGCGCGGGATCCAACAACATGAATCGAAACCGAGACCGCAAGAGAAAAGATGAACAAAAGTTTGACCTCGTCGCGACAACAAACAAGGACGGCCAAGGAGGGGTCAAGAAGCAGAGCTAGGACAACAAGATTAGACGCCTGGGTCGCACCTACGAAGAACTTATGAGCGGGACATGCAAATACCACAACCACGGGACTTATAAGGCCTCGCACTGCACCAGGGAAGTGCACGCTCATCGACAAGCTTGCCAAGGAGAAGAATGGCAGGGCCAATGATGATGTGGAAGCCGACGATGATAGAAACCCACCACGCTAGCACCCAGGGCGGGATCCTAGGCCCGCAACATTGGCGAAGGAAGCCAGAAATCATTTCCAAAAGACATCCGGCGCATCAACGTGATCTTCCATGGGCTTGAATCTAAACACATCCAAAAACAAGCACTGCAGAAGGTCTACACCCCCCCTTGTACTAGGAGTCCCCCACTACCTTAACTGGTCTAACTGCACTATATCATTTGGTCAAACAGACCACCCGGAGTATGTCCCGAACCCAGACAAATCTGCCCTCGTCATCGACCTAATAATGGACGGCTACCAACTCTCTAAAGTCTTAATGGATGGCAACCTCGGAATAAATATAATATACGCTTAGACAGTACAAAAAATGGGCGTCCCTCTAACCGGCCTCCGTCCATCCCCAATGAATTTCCACGGAATAGTTCTTGGAAAGATGGCAGAAAGCCGCTCGGGCAGATCAATCTAGAGAGTGAATTGCAAAAAACCACCACAATTGGGTCGAAGTTTTCAATGCTTCAGAAAAAACCCACCAGAAAACATGCATTTTGGTGGGTGTTTGATGACTTTTGCACAATTGTGGTGGTATTTTGCAATTCACTCCAATCTAGAGGTAATCTTTGGTTCCGAGCATAATTTCAAGGATGAAACCCTTTGCTTTGGAGGTGGTACCTATGAAAGGGGGCTATGACGCTCTCCTAGGACGCCCAACCTTCGTCAAGTTCATGGTGATCCTGTGCTATGCCTACATGAAGCTCAAAATGCCTAAACCGCTTGGCATCATCGCCATCTCTGGCGACCCTAAGAATGCTCTAGAGGTGGAGGTGCCAACCTAGGGCACGTCAAGGCAGAGCTCACCAACTTCAACGACGCCGAGGCTAGCGCGACTACCGACAATGACAGCCATCATTACAACCAAGAAGCCTCGCTCCAACAACAAGGGACCAGAGGCACGCGCGGCTTCCACGAACCCATCTGGCTCCAACTGGGAAACATCAACATGAACCGGCTAGACGCTGGAGGCCCCAATCATCCGCTGACTCGACCATAGAGTGCAAACAGCGCCACGGATGGAATGGCAAACCACTTGCATCAAATCCTATCTTAGTATTTTGTATCATTTTAAAAATTTCAATTTCTAGTCCTTGTAATCGTCCCTGAGCTTGATCGTGCAGAGTTATGAATAAATGTGTCCTGGTCGAATCACTCTTTTTGCACACTTTTTTCTGTGAATGATTGCTAAGGCATACACACGAACGTACTGACCCTCACATGGTAGGATTTAAGGCAATTTTTAAGGAGATCCTCTTATTTACTAGACTCGGGGGCTGCATCATTATTTAGAGACCCACCGCAGCCAGTTCCAATGCTACATCCTAAGACCCCTCAACCCATGATGATAACTCTAGAGAGGGAAACAATGCTTGAGAGTGTTGCCTTAGCTGGCCCGATGTACTACGTTGGGTACCTTTCACCCAAGGCACTATGGCCACGTACCACATGGAGACTCGGCACCCACAACACCCCATCCACTAAACTGTCACTAAGGTCGATGACATACAACACCATGCCCCACAGACCTAGTCACCCTGTTCTATCTAAAGGCGGCAAAGGGCTTGAATGTGTGGCAAACCAACGAACATTGGCCATAAATTCAGGAGGTCCCTCGAAGGATTTGTGCTGTGATTGTGGTGATATTGCCGCGAGGGAGGTCCTTTTTGGACGCCTCATTTTTTCTTTTCTTTAAAGCCGATTTGATTGGCATTGATGCTTTGCTTTGCTTAATTAACATCGTTGAACCTCCTTTACAAAAAACAATAGCACCAGTGTGGCATCACTCACCGGTAGGCGCAACTGTGGTCACCATGCAGAGCCACATCTTTGGTACCTGCATCGCCATCTTGTGCTGAAGATGCATTTCCATGAGATCCCTGATATATGAAAATGTTCCGTTCATCAATCGATGCGCATGCCGGGTTTTTTTCGCCGTTTTCGAAAGAAAAAAGGATAAGGAAACACTGACACCAATGTCCAACTAATTTTACCTGTAGCTGAGTTAGTCTTCATGACTTATTCTCTGTAATTGTTAGGAGTATAGGTTATTCTGCATATCATTTAGCATGTAGAAGAACGTAAGCATTAGCATATTTAGTCTCGGAGGCTGCAGGATTTGACTTGTGGAACACATATCCTAATGTAATGCTCACCTGATGGATGGATCACGGTCACAGATCAGAAGGTAGAGCAGCTGAGGTGAATCGCAGGGCAATTCTCCTTTGGCACGCACGACAAAGGTTGTCTAGCCTCCCTGGAGCTTCTTCCCCTGCAAACTCACCTCGCTAGCTCCTGTCACCATTACATGCATGCCAGCGTGCCAAAGGAGAAGCGCCCTGAGATTCACACGCTGCAGTACATGGACAAATTTTGCTCTCCCTGCCTGCCTGCTAATTGTACTGATGTTCTTGCGCTTGTCGATAAAAACACTGGGCATCTTGGCCTTCCTTATATACTGCTCGATCTGCCTCGGGATATGGATCTTGAGACAGCATATGCTCCGCGTCCGATCGATTATTCCCGAGAAGGAGCTGCCTTTCTTGCCGGCAGTGTCTCCATTGCCCCCCTTTATAATGTGCCCCAGGAATAATGGTCCTCTCCTAGCCCAACTTGCCTTTTCCGAAGTAACCCCTCTGGTCCTTTTTACTCCGCATATAAGATTTATGTCAAATATGCGGACTAAAAAGAAATAGAGGGAGTATATATGTTGCAACTTTACGGCATAGAAAACCGTTTGTAGAGCTGAGTAGCACTGAGTATGTCTCGCTACAGCAGTGAAACGTCATTGAATTTGATGCCAGATATGAGGAGATTTTGTTCTGTTGAATAAACTGATTTATGTGTTCTGGTAGCCCTTGGCGACCCATCAACTTTTCTCCTGGCCTGAGATGGTACATTCCATTGGATCTTCTCTACTCGATCAAGCTCATTTTAGCTGGTGGCCTTTTTGACGGAAACACCAGGCATAAAGGGGCATAGCTTTCTAGGACAGCGACGTGCTAGCTTTGCTGCATGTAACTAGGTTTTGTGTTGGAATGAAAATGAAACTATTGGTTAGTTTTGAATCTGAGACGTCATTCGTTATACTACCAACACTCAATCTGGTTTTAAGGAACCCTAGCCTCCCGCGACTCCGCTGGCGGCCGCCGCCGCCGCCACCGCGCAGCCCCCTCCGTCGCCCTCGCCCATGGCCCCCGTAGCCCCCGCCGCTTCCCACGCCACCGCCCCTCCCCCTCCCCCTCCCAGCCCGGCCGGGGATGAAGGCCCTGACCCGGATCCCGACCCGCGCCCCTCTCCAGCGGTCGTTCTTTTCGCCCCTGCTGCTCCGGCCCCGGCGCCGGCCGCTCCGGCCCCTGCGGCTCCGACCCCGGCGCCCGCCGCTCTGGCCCCGGCCGCCCCGGACCTGGCCGCTCCGGCCCCTGCGGCTCCGACCCCGGCGCCCGCTGCTCTGCCCCCGGCTGCCTCGGCTTGGGTGGAGGTTGGGAGACGGCGCCGCCCGAGCCTGGAGAAGGTGGCTGCTCCCCCTCCCAGGAAGGATGCTGGACTGCCTCGCACTTTCAAGCAGAGGACTTTCGGCCTCTGCTTTCGGTGCTTGGCGTCGGACCACTTCGTCGCGGGCTGCCGCGGCCCTGTCCGGTGCTTGGGATGTGGCCACTCCGGCCATCGCGAGCGGGAGTGCTTGGCACGGCATCCTGCCGGTTCAGAACCTCGCCGTCCCCCCCTCGCGCCTGCCGGGCCTCGTCAGCGGCCTCCCCCTGCAGCGGATCGCCTCCAGCCCCACTTCATCGACCTGGTCGCACTTGGGCTTCGGTGGTTTCTCATCAAGACAGCCCTGCGACTGATGGTGTCGTGCCGACGGCTGATCCCGGTGTGCCTCCTGCTGTTTTGGAGCCCTTGCGGCCTCTCCTTGCAGCTCAGGCGGAGGCGCTCGGCGCTGAGCTACAGGCCTTGCTCGCTGCTCGTCTTGAGGTGTTGTTCAAGCCTCTTCAAGACCTGGTTGCTGCTGTGCAGAGTTGGACTGCTCAAGTCTCAAGCCTATGGGAACCTATGGAAGCTATCGGGGGCAGCCAAGACCTTGCCAATGTTGAATCTGCTCCTCCTACTGTGGCCGTTGGTGAGGATTGCAGTGCGCTTGTTGTGGCTGGCTGCTCAGCTGAGTTGAGTGAGAAGGCTCAGTCCGTTGATGATCCGCATGCCTTGAAAAAGGTCATGCTCGAGAATGATCCTCCTGACTTGGCTTCTGTCCTACCCGGGATGGTGAGTCAAGACGTGGAGGAGCGGGCCAAGGTGTCTTCTTGTTTTGACATGGTTATGTCTGAGGTGGAGCCTGTTGAGCAGTCGACACTGGAGGAGCCGAAGGTTTCCAGTGCTCCTTGCACCGGGAAGTCTTCAAAGGAGCTGATCCAGATGGATGCAGATGAGCCTCTTGGGAGAGCCTCCTCTCCGTGGGGGGAGTTCCTCGAAGAGCTTGCTCTCACTGTGTCGAGCTTGCCGCATGTTTTGCAGGTGGGAGAGGCTGCCCCTTCTCTCTTAGAGCGACGAAGCTGCCGTTTGGACAAGAAAAACAAAGATTGCGACATTCCTGTAGCCAAGCGCGCGGAGTATAGGCGGGCGGAGGCCTTTGGAGAGGTTCCAACACTCAAGAGCAAAGGAAAAACATCCGAGGAAGACCCGAATGAGAAGATGCAACACTATCTGCAGATGTACAAGAAGGAACACACGCCCAAGGCGATCGAGGCGGTGCGCGCATTAGTTCAGGCCAATGCTTGACCACTTCTGTTGCGAGGGTGCACTTCGGTGTGCTACCATTGTAGAGAGTTTGTGGGTGTTTGCGGAGTTCGTCTTTGTTGGATACAAGGCATGGCCTCCGTTCCTAGGTCTGGGGGCTCTTGTTTCGGCACAGATGATGTGCCATGAGTTGTTGGGTGTGGTTTTTTGCCGGTTTCCCATATTAACCGAGCGTTGTATGGTTTTCGGGTCCGGTTTCTCTATTAACTGGACCATTTTCCCTCTTCTATAATGCAAAGGCAGAGCACCTGCCGTTCACGCTCAAAAAAAAAAAATCTGAGACGTCCAGGTTTATATCAAGTCTAGGACTGAAGCTAAAATGTTCCCTGAACCATTTTAACTGCTTTGTATTGTTATCTGAAGTCTAACTCTAATTAAAGTCTAATAAGTAACAACTATTGGTCTTCACAATGTCGACCAAGTGGCACGAGACTTACCGCTTATGTTTTGTTTTTTTAATTAGTATTACTTAGTTTAGTTACTACTTGATGAAATTTATGAAAGCACATATTAAAGAAATTCTGCTAGATCACGAAAGAAAAAATATCCGACAGCCGAAAGGATGTCGTTGCAGTTTAACATCCGATGCATAGGACAATGTAACACTGGGCTTCGATTCAGAATCTTTCAGATACAAGTGTGTCTCAGCATCATGCTAAGATATAGAGAATTCCTGAGATATATAGCAGTACAGCTATTTTTCAGTTCGACCCCCTCGAGAAGAGTTATTTTCTTTAGGGGCACGCAGAGGACATGAAGTTGACCCTGTCACGCCTCCTGTGACTGGCAGTCCCCAGCGACAGTTTTCTTGGGCTTGGGCTTCGAGTTTCCATTCTTCAGTTTCCATTCTCGACTCTTGGGGAAGGCTGTCATAGAGAAGTTGTTAGTCAGCTTCAGGCTAAGAGATTTCAACGATCTGTTTGGTAGAGGAGAAACTGCCTGTTTGCAGTATGAGATAGCGCTATTGGTTGAATTGTTTTCCCGATGTCTCTCATCCCAAAGGTATTGCCATATTTATAATTTTATTTTTTCACTCAAACATTTGGGTAGAAGGGATGGAAAATCCAATGAAAGACAATAAACTATGTGATTTTGTTTGCTAGTATCATTACATTACCCACTCATTGCACGTTATCCTCCAGATCTTGAGCATATATACAGAGAGAAAATGCACAGTACTCAGCAAAAGTAGGCGTGTCTTTACTCACTGCATGAAAATTGTACGGAGTAGATATTCACCTTAACTGTGTTGATACCGCGGTGGAAAGGATATCTAGCTTTGATGGATAGATAGATTAATAGATAACACAAAAAGCTTGCAGAATACAAAATGTTACAATATCATAAGAAATAAAGACGCATCATGGTTGTTTTTAAAACTTGACAAGTGATATACAATGACGATACAAATGAAACCTATTTCCCGGCCGGTGAGTGATATAGTTTTTGCTCATTAAGCAGATAAAGAACATCTGACTCCATTTATCTACAAAACGTCAACAGTCAACTCTAGAATTCCGTGCACTCCACTACGGAGACATAGCGTTCTGGAAGAGGACTAATGCATAGGTCGGAAGAAAATACAGCTTACAAGTTTAGAGTTCAAAGACTATTTGACCAAAGAGAAATTCGCAAAATTGTCGCACCCAAGGTAGTAGCGTATCTTCGTGACCAACTATTAATCTTATATGTTTTCTTTAGGCAAAGAAATTACGCCAAACTTTAAGTTAAGAAAACAACAAATGGATGAACTAGAAACCAGGTGTAGAGAAAATCAGTTTAGAAAGACTGGGGGTATTGCAGCAATATTTGACCTTTTGGAAGTAGATGAGTGGCTTCTTTTTCTAGCGAATGGCGTGTTTCCACATCAATATACGACATTCACCTCTACCTGGTCATCGATCACTCTGATCCACGAGTGCCTTTGTGCACATATTTGTGTTTTGTTTCTTGTTCTTGACACTTCATTCATCGCCGATGTGGGCCCTCCCACCCTGCTCGAAGAGCACCAAACCATAGGACGACAAATAATCTCACCTAAGAACTCATATAGGACTTGAAGAACACCACTAGAAAAGAGACTCCGACGACGGCCATTATCTCGAGTCGAGACCACACTACTGTTACCTTCAATGAACCAACCACATGATAACTAGCTTTTAGGGACCAAGGCTCCCAAGATGATGCCTCTGAGGGTGGAATGGTGGCATAGAACCGCTGCCAGTATCTCGGGAAATTAGACCGAGTGTTTTCACCTTGAGAAAGAGGTGGGGGGACACAAACCCATGATGATGACCCGGCCAAGCCTTTCGAACATGCACCATGACCATATGCCTCTTGTCGAGACCCATTCCCACATCACCCCACCGCATAAACCAATGCTAAAGTCGAGGACACACCACCATGTGTTAGAGACTTAGCCATCTCTGCTCTAATCAAGGAATATGAGGGCGAGAACATCAGGAAACCAACCAGAGCACCGACAACAAGTTTCTGGAGATCCATGGAAGGGAAAGGCCAAAACACAACCGTCTCTCTACTTCTCTAGTGACTGGCACCTGCATCGTGACACTCGCAAGTAGGTCGTTAGTTTGCTCACCACCTGGAGTCATTGCACCATTATCCTAGAAAAAACTAGCCTCACCCACCTCCCACCAGGATATTGGTTGTGTGTCCCTACCAGACTAAGAGCATCTCCAGCCGTTCGGCCCCCCAGGTCGCCGAAAAAGAGCGGCCTGGGGGCGAGCCGGCGCTAGATCGCCCGTGGGGTTCTTTTCTCCCCAGCCACGCGCCCAGGTGCCGCCCCAGGCGCTCCATATTCGAAATCCATCATTCCCGCTCAAAGAAACAACAAACCGGCGATCATCGCGATAGTTCGGCGATACGGTGCCACAGTTCGGCGATCAAAATAAAAGGACACACAGTAGCTCGGCGTACAAAAAAGGAAGGACGCAGAAGGAGTTCATCAAATGTCGAGCTCGACCTCCGGCGGCATCGTCGTTGGCGTACGCGGGCTGGTAGGAGTCGGTGCGGCTTCTAGGCTGTTCGGCGCGACTTTTGTGCTGCTGGGAGGAGTTGGCGCGGCTTTTGTGCTGCTGGGCGCGGCGGAGGCATCGTCGGTGGGGTTGGGCGTCGCAGAGGCATCATCATCAGCCGCCGGGCTGGGCGTCGTCATCGGCGTCGCCAGTATCTAGTTCAGGATGAGGCCGTGCTCGGCCAAGAACCACGCTTTGAGATTCTCGTCGCCGCTCTGGAGCATGTCAGCGCCGCCCATCAAGAAGGCGAGGTCGTTGTTCCTCTTCTTAGCGTCTTGAGCTTTGAGTTTCGCGCGGCGTTGGCGCGGAGCAAGTCGAGTTTGACGGCGCAATTCGTCATCAAAACGGCCCACCTCGCCTCTATTTTCTCTTCCCGCTCGGCGGCCCTGGTCTTGGCATCGGCGATGCAGTGTTCGATGGACTCTTGCACATGCGCGGCAGCCGACTCGGCGTATTTCGCCTTCTTGGCACCTTTGTTGCCGTCCGGGCGCCCGTCGGTCGTGCCCGCTGTCGGCGCGTCCGGCCTGTACGTCTCTTTGGCCTTGGCGAGGGTGCGTTGGATGGCCGCCCATTTCTCGCACTTGTCGATCCGCTTGAAGATGTGGAGGTACTTGAAGTCTGCGTCGATGTTGCCGTCGCGGAACCTGGCGAACATGCGCAGCAGCTGTGCCGAGAAAAGACGTCAGTCGGCGCGGCCCCAGAGCGCGGCGACGTGGCGAAAGAGAGCGGCGAAAGAGCACGCGCGCGGCGAAAGAGTGCGCGATACCTGATCCTCGACGCTGGTGCCGCTCTCCCGGCGAGCCGCGACTTCCTCCACGATCCCATGCCATTTGTTGCACGCCGTTTGAATGAGCGACCAATGGTTTGGCATCGCCTTCGACCCCCGCTTCATGTGCATGCCTTTGAAGTAGGGGTCGACGAGCTTCCGCTTGTCGAACTCGGCCTTGATGCTGTCCCAATACGTCTCGATGCTCTGATTCGTGCCGGTGACCGGGTCAAGGCAGACGACCTTCCATGCTTCGGCGAGGCACTACTCTTCCTTGGACGCCCATTTGATGCGCGGCTCGCCGGACTTGGCCTTCTTCTTCTTCTTCTTTTTGCTTTTCCTCGTCGGTGCCGGCTCCTCCTCCTCTTCCTCCTCCTCCGGCTCTTCCTCGCCGTAGTCGAGCTCGTCGTCCACGTCAGCAAGGTCCTGTGTAGCAAACCCGGGGGAAGCGGCGGCCGCAGCCGAGCCGGCCGCGATGATGTCCTTCATGTTGCCCTCCGTCGTGTCGGCGCCGCCGAGATGGGACGAGGATGAGGCTTGTGAGTATAGGCCGTGGCATAGAGGTGATGTAGGTGAGGCTGCATATTCCGGCGGCGAGTATGTGTACGGCGGGTAATGCACGCCGGCGAACGCGGGCGAGGGCGTGCGCTGGAATTGGCGCCCATGAGGGAAGGTGATGTTGGGGTTGAAGCCGCCGTGGGCGTCGCCATCAGCATAGCCCGGCGACGGTGTGCTCCATGGGTGCGGCGACGACGAGAACCCGGCCGAAGAGCCGACGCTTTGCTGGCTCCAGGACCAGAACCGGGTGGATTCATCATCGCCGTGCGCGCCGCCTCCGCTTGTTCGGCCGCATGCTCCGCCGCCGCCGCAGCCGCAGCCGCCGCAGTGTGCGCCGCTTTCTACCTGGCCTTCTTGGCCCTGTTGTGCCTGTCGGCGGTGACGGCCTCCCGGCGCTCCACATCCGCCTTCCACTCGGCGTTGGTCATGCCGGGGGGCTTGGACAGTGGAGCCCTAGGCTTCCTTTGCTTCGGCGGGGAAGCGGCGGCTGGATCCGTCGCGGCGCGCGGCATCACGTACTTCTTCGGCAGCATTGCGGGCGGAAGGGCAGGGTGGAGGCGGGGGTTTGGCGGGAGGGAATGGAGAAGAGAGGGGGGGGGGAGCGGGAGGAAACGGTGGGAAAAAGTCTTTCAGTCACCGACAGAGCGGCCCCACGCCGCTTTTCGTTTCTTCCGGCGCGCCCAGGCGACACCCGGGCGCTTGGGTTTGGGGCGGGATCGCCTGCTCTGGATTTCGCCTAAACCGGCGCTAAACGAGATCTTGGGGGCGCGACTGGGCCGATTTTCGGCTACCGGCGCTAAAAATTTGCCGGGGGGGAGGGGGGGGGGGGGGCTGTTGGGGGCGCGGCTGGAGATGCTCTAACCCCTATGTTATACAATCTTTTCTCCACATCCGCTAGCAGTTCGGCCTCATGGCAGCGACTAGAAAACCACAGCTAGTTGGAGATGATTACCCATATGTCACACAAGCTCTCCTCTGCAGCCATCAGTAGTTCAAACTCACGTAGTCGGAGAAGAATAACACAGATTCGTGCCTAAACTAGGGAATGGTGATGAGTTCGCATTCCAAAACTTGGCATGCAGCAAACCACGATAATCGAGTAAATTTCTTGTTTCTTGAGAGATCAAGAAACTTCTTAGAGTGCTGCTATGCAGACGATACCTGTTGGACGATTCCTGGATGATAGTGCAAATCAGACCATCCATACAAAGGAATAGGTGCAATACTGCCAGTGGATTAAATATATCGCGCCGGAATCGTCCAGCAGTATCATTTGTGAAGTAGTTACGAACTTCTTATTTGTTCTTCCTCGTTGCAGAATATGAGATGCTCACACATCCAATGATTTAAATTTAATGAACAATTATACTATAAAATTTGGACCACTTGACAAGAAAATCATGCCATTGCAGTAGAGCTCTTTTTAGCCATACCCCTGCTTTCCATCTTTGCTTATGAACGATGTTATTTGACCTTGAGACCAACTTCGCATCACCTTTTCCACCGTATAACTTGTGATCCTTTTGAAGAAATCCATGATGGAGTTTGACATGGTGGGACTTTTCAGCACCAGTCAAAGCCATTGCCGCAGCCCATGAGTGAAGCACACATGAGTGACATAATCAAGTTGTGCAGTACATTAAAATGTCCCCGTCTCATAGTTGAATTATTGTTGCCAGTCCTACTCATCCCTAAGGGATGATCATGCAAGATTATATTCAATTGCAACATGGTTTTCTCACTTCAAGACATCATGAAGCTTGGGCTCGCTACATGGGGTCAATTCACCACCTAGATCTCTAGTATATGTAAAGGGGAAAAAGTATCAAGAGTAACGTATCAATTGTTTTAATCTTCCACATACTTTAGTCAACATTACCATGTGGCTTACTATATGCTAGTGTCATTATTCACATGTCACATCTCTAGCATATGTAAAGAGGACATAGATATGGATGATGGTAGACTAGCAGGTGAGGGTTTAGTCATTGCACCATATTATCAATTGCACCAGATTATCAAAATTGAAACATCTAATTTTTTTCTTAGTTTTCTACGTGGGTTATAGTACTGCTACGCAGCCTAGCACAAACTGACATCTTCCGGTATCACATATAACAAGTTACAACACATGTGGTTTCTTCTACAAAAAGGAAGGATTAGTCTTGAATGTTAACAATCTTGCCAACTTTGATTGTCTCTCATCCACTAACACTAAGGATTTCCCGCATCTCTCACATTTCCACAAAATGCTCCAAGTGAAGCTTACATAAAAAAGTTATACACTTACAGTTCAGTGCGCATTGCAATGATGCACAACCCCTTTTTAAGAAACAAAATATTGAGTTTATCATCTTACAATTTTATCTGCATAATTGCATATAAACAAGTCACATGGCGTCTTACTGCTTTAATACAACGAGTTGGTGGGGCTGCCCTGTTGGCGCCGCCTCTCGCAGCGCCGCCCTTCTTCTTCTACCTCTTGAGCTGCCTCACACAACTCTATCCTCTCTCTTTGTCTCTCTCAAGAACATATGAGAACACACACGCACGCACACATGCACCAAGGAAGAAAGCAACCGCTAGCTTTGCCAAGAGGATCTCTCCTTGGCGAAAACAAACACTACATTGTGGCTGCAGCCCTCACAGCTTTCTCTCATTACTCGATGGAACTATTTATACAGAAGGATTAGGCAATCATGCCATGCAACACACGCCACTATTTCTATCCACTAACTGCATGCACTAACCACTAACTCCATGCAGTAACAGAACCAACCCAGCCTCCTCCTAGAATCTCTCTACGAGCCATGACTTGGCCTCCAACGTGCACTTCATATAACTAACAAACTCTCATGCAGCCTACTTGCACGGCCAAGTGCAGCCGCCTTCTCAACGGCCACAAGACTTAACCCATGCATGGATATCAACACAATGGACAAGACCTCACCGGATCACCCGGCTTGTATCGCAGTCACGCTTCGGCCTCCGTCGCGTCTCGCCGCTTCTCACGGCGTCGCCGTATCACACGGCATCTTCGGCATCTCGCCGTGCTCGCCGCATCGCACAGCAGCCCAGCATCACCTCTTTCACGCGCACAACCGAAGCACCATTGGCCTACGCACACTTCCTAGACCATCTAAACTACATGCAGAACTACAAACTAAACATGTGATACAAAATATTAAGATTAGTGCTAACATGCCCGAGTTCGAGCCTGTTGAACTCATTTAGAGAAAGGCCCCGCGTTTTACCGATTAGCACCACAAGTTGGTGGATTAAACGGACCGAGTTCGAACCTCACTGCCTCCTGTTTAATTTGAGTATACCTTCTATGCTTACTCATAAAAAAACTCCTCCTCTATTCAACTCGTTTAAGTCATATGTGAACAAGCATTTCTAGAAAAAGTTAAGCCAAAAGCAAGGAGTTAATTTAATAATCGATGAAATTTGGGTGCAGCGGGTACCTGAGAGAGCACCCCATGCTCAGTACCCATGAGGGTAAAACACACACCCGCCGACAATTCTCACTGTTTGTCTTTTTGAATGTTGACAAGAGAGCTGCCAAATCCATAAATTAGAAAGGGTATTACAAGAACACCCTAGAGGAGGAATGCGCCACATAACGGTGAGTGCCAAAAAAAGAAGAAAGGATAAAAAGGGCTACTCGGTTTATTGAGGAAAGCTGAGAAAACCCCGAACAAAGAGTCAGAAGTCCAACACCCTAGAACACACCCGGCCGGGCACTCAAGCGCCTACACTGCAGTACATGCCGAAAAATGTTGTATCATCCGACTTGCCACTAGCATTTTCGTGAACATCGACAACACCAGAGTGGAATGATATGTCTGATAGAGTGAACCTATGCCGCTCTGATCTCACTAGTTTGGCTGACATAACTTGCCCGACATTTCTTGTATGCGCAGAATGCTCCTGCTTCCCGACAACCTCCACATGACACTAGTCCCTTTGATCAGATCCATCTCCAAGACAATGCTTCCAAGAAGGTACATGACGCCGAGCATAGCTTGCAGTGCCGCCATCGCTTGACCCGGGTGACCACATCTAAGGCTTCCCTCAGAGAATGTTGGGAGGGCAAGGTGAGGTTTGTTACGTCGACCCCTCCAACATGGGAATGACACCAATGGGTGCCGCCGACGACGACTCCGGACATTGCCAAAGTACGGCTTCCACCAACAATTTCACACGCCAACCCGAGGAGCCGACGAGCCCACCTTATGCTCCATGTCGTGAGAACCCAGCGCCAAAGTAGTCGTGCAAGCTTAGCCTTCATTCCAATGTTGGCCCTGTAGACGCCAGATTGTCTCTTGTACCCCATGCATCCACCACGACAGGAGCCTTCCTGCCCATTGAGCACCAGTCGGATGATCATCAGCCGCCGATCACGCTCACGCTCCTCCCCGACCCCCAGCTAATATATCATAGATCGGGGGGCGGGGGGGGGGGGGGGGGGGGCGCTAGACCCAGATCCCCAAGAAAAATATGACACCCAAGCCACGACCAAAGCCGCGCCCCATTGGCACCCAACACCGATGCCCGAAACCCAGCTGAGCCGTCACACCACCATGTCGGCCGTCGTCGCTGCCGCCAAACCAACTCCTCCTAGTGATGCCCCCCACACATGATCGCTGATAGAGCCACATAGGAGGCACTACCCACCCTCCACCTTTGATATGAAGGACCGCGCCGCCCCCGCCGCCGCCGCATGCGACCGGCGACAACTATGCCGATAGGAGATCTAGGGCGGACAAGGGGGGGGGGGGGTGGTGATTCGCTACGGTTATGTGAGCCTCTGGAGTCGCTCGAGCAAAATGGTGGCCATGCTCGTCAAGTCATCACACGCGGGTATGCTGACAACACATGCAACAAGATGCCTCTGAGCTGCTTTCCTCAGACATATGTAGTGGTCAGACATATCCATGATCAGTGGTCGATTATCGATTTACCATCAAATGCTGATCTTTGATAAAGGCCATGATCCAGTCCGACCACCGGTCGTTAAATCCAGACGTTAGAGCATCTACAACTGAACTCCTTAAATCCTCGCCAAATGTCCAACCCCTACATATGTTGCATGCACGGAGAAATGAGGACTTGAAGTGGACACGAATCGTATAGCGGGTCAAGTTAGCCCACTCCAATTGTAGATACTTTTACATACCTAAGTCACCGAAGCGATCCCCTATACATGCACCAGCATGCATGATCGACAGGGAGAAGTTCATGAAAAACCCACAGATAATTCGTGGGAGATCTTCCCATATCTAGCTTTTGTGCTACTGAAAATGCTCTCTCCGGCGCAGCATCTGTGCCGCTCAACATTGTCGAATTGAGTGATCCATGGACCACCATGAAATTTCTCGGCAGCCTATATAGCCAGCAAAAAAGAAAAAACTGGAAATAAATAAACTCGAGTGATTAGTTCCATTACTGTGGACCATTGGTCCATTGGGCTACTTCCTACGTAGATTACACAAGATAATCGTATCACAGGCAAACGCAAGAGTATGGTTAATCTCAGGAATAGATGAACATACTTGCATTTCATCAGGGGTTGCCTTGCGAGTTGTGACTCATGAGACGCTTGTTGAATGCAGCTATGGATAGATAGCTCACCTGTTGGAATATAATTCATGCAGGAACTGAGGCGAATGGCAGGGCAATTCTCCTTTGGCACGCACGGCTTGCTAGCAAGCTGCACCGCACGCTCACCAGGCTACCACCATCATATGTACATGCATGCCACCGTGCCAAGGGAGAAGCGCCCTGTGATTCACACACGTCGGTCAAATTTGCCATGCCTTGCTATAAGCCAAAGCTCTTTTGCCTCCTATCCACTATATTTTTTGCTAATGCTTGGTCTATGTTTTGAAGTTCTTGTGCTCGTTGATGGAAACATATGCGCCTCGGCGTCGCTTATATACCGCGGGGTTGGCTTCGTGATATGGATCTTATGGTAGCATATGCGCCGAGGCCGATCGACTATTCCAGCGTGGAAGTTGTTTTCTTGCCGGTGATTTCTCCATCGGTCCCCTTTGGAATGTGCTCCAGGAATAATGGTCCTCCTCATCGCTCAACCTCTTGCCTTTCCTGATCTCGGTACGGACACCATTTGCTGGTGCAGCTTTGAAACATCAACGCATTTGATGCCAGATATCAAGAGATTTTGTTCTTGCATTGGTGACCTAGCTAGCTAGCTTTTTAACCAAGCAATTGCTGGTGAATACTCACCGTGGCATTCCACATGGAGCAAGAGAATAAACTGATAAATCCCTCAAAAAGAGAGAGAATAAACCGATTTATGCTTTTTTCCTAACCTTGGCGACAAATGCAAGCCTTCATTCTTTTGGTCTGAGATGGTACATTCCATTGGATCTTCTCTATCCGGTCAAGCTCATGCAGCAGGTAGCTTTTCCTAACTGAAACAACAGGCATAAAGGGGCAAGAGCTCTGCAGGACCAGATACTGCAAGCTGTACTGAGGGGTGGTAATGTGTTGGGAATGAAAATGAATTTTGCTAACAAATTAGATCACTTCACTTATTTAACATTGATTTTATTTTAATATTATAAGTTGAGATGGCAACAATACTATACGTGCCTTGCAACCCTTTCTGTCACTGGGTAAGGACACCGCAGGATTGAACCCAAAGCTAAGCACTTCTCCCATGGCAAGAAAGATCAATCTAGTAGGCCAAACCAAACTGATAATTCGAAGAGACTTGCAAAGATAACTCAATCATACATAAAAGAATTCAGAGAAGATACAAATATTTCTCATAGATAAACTTGATCATAAACCCACAATTCATCGGATCTCGACAAACACACCGCAAAAAGAGTTTACATCGAATAGATCCCCACAAGAGAGGTGGAGAACATTGTATTGAGATCCAAAAAGAGAGAAGAAGCCATCTAGCTAATAAGTATGGATCCGAAGGTCTGTGATAAACTACTCACAACTCATCGGAGGGGCTATGGTGTTGATGTAGAAGCCCTCCGTGGTCGATTCCCCCTCCGGCGGAGCGCCGGCAAAGGCTCCAGGATGGGATCTCGCGGATACAGAAGGTTACGGCGGTGGAAATTGTGTTTCGTTGGCTCACTGGATGTTTTCGGGGTACGTAGGTATATATAGGAGGAAGAAGTACGTCAGTAGCCGCCTGTGGGGCCCAGGAGATAGGGGGCACGCCCAGAGGGGGTGGGCGCGCCCTCCTGTCTCCTGGCTGCCTCACAAGCTCCTTGACTTGCACTCCAAGTTCTCTGGATCACGTCCGTTCCAAAAATCACGCTCCCGAAGGTTTCATTCCGTTTGGACTCCGTTTGATATTCCTTTTCTTCGAAATACTGAAATAGGAAAAAAAAACAGCAATAAGGGCTGGGCCTCCGGTTAGTATGTTAGTCCCAAAAATGATATAAATGTGTAAAATAAAGCCCATAAACATCCAAAAGGGGTAATATAATAGCATGAAACAATAAAAAAAATTATAGATACGTTGGAGACGTATCACCGTGCCACTTTGCTGGAGAAGGCTTGACAACAACAAATGCTTGTTTATTTGATGGTGATGACGAAGATATAAGTGGATAGAGACCTCCCACGCACTTGCCCCTAAGAAGCACTCTCCTCGTGTCCAAGTCCTTTACCAAAAAGAAATTAGGATAGAATTCAATAAGAACACGATTATCAAGAGTAAATCTATGAACTGAAAGAAGATTTTTCAATGTTGTAGGGACATATAAGACTCGTTTTAGATGAAAATTTTTCATGGGGGTTTTGACAATTGAACTACCAACGTGAGTGATTTTCATACCAGAACCGTTTGCTGTATGCACTTGGTCATGTCCACGATACTTGTCTTTGATCGTCAGCTTCTCGAGCTCCCCTGTGATGTGGTTTGTGGCGCTGGTATCCGCATACCAGTTTGTGTCGACACCGTAGGAGTCGGTGACCATGTTGGCCCCCTTCTCCTCATGCTCATCTTCATCATCATAGCGATGCCAACAATCACGAGCACCTCCTGGATGATGCTTGTAACAAATTTGGCACTCTGGGTAGTCTCGCACCTGCTGCTGACGTTGTTGCTGTGGGCGACCGCGGCCACCTCCGCCGCCGCTGTTTCCACCTGATGGCGTTGGGGAGGGGCGCCTGCCTCGGCCACGGCCCCTGCTGTTGTTGCGCCCGCGGCCTCTGTTGTAGCCACGCCCGCGCCCCCTGTAAGCTAGGTTCGCCGTGGTCTTGAAGCCTGTGTCAGGACCGTCGCTGAGCATCTCCACGCGCTGATCAAACGCTGCAATTTGGGCGAATAGATCATCCACTAAAATTTGGTTTTTGACTGCAGTGATGGCTGCCACAACAGGGTCATAATCTCTGTCGAGGCCGGCAAGCACGTAGTCCACCATCTCTGGGTCCGAGACGGGGCGACCTGCCGCTGCGAGCTCATCCCCCAGGTTCTTCATCCTGGAGATGTAGGCGCTGCTGGACATGGATCCTTTCTTTGTGTTGGTGATGGCGATCCGTAGGTTGGTGATGCGCGACTGGGACTGCAAGGCGAACAGGGTGGTGATGGCAGTCCAGAGATCGAACGTCGTCTCCTTGCTCGCAACTTGGGTGAGGATCTCCATTGACAGAGAATTCAGGAGGTGGCTTAGGACTTGCTGGTCCTTTGATATCCACTGCGCATACAGAGGATTGGGTGCTGCGGCGGTAGTTTTGTCCGCTTGCTGCTGCTGCACCATCTTCGGTGGTGCTGCATATGATTCGTCTAGGAGGCCGGTGACCTGCGCTCCTCGCAGGCCCGGCATGACCTGGGCCTTCCATAGGATGAAGTTGGTCTTGGTGAGATTCTCAGATGGTAGAGCACCAAGGTTGAGCGAGATGGTGGATGAGGACGACATGGTGGGGTTGATGGCAAGGGTGATCGAGGAAGGAGGCTGCTGGCTAGATTGATAGGAAGAGGATGGCTCTGTATACCATGTCAGATGGAAGCGTTCCTACTCCCTCATAAGGGAGCCTCGTGGTTTATATTGATTGTGGGCAGGAATAGCCTCTGCCGTGGCTTACAAGTCTTCACCGATCGCTAGGATGCGGTGGTTATAGGATCGATAGGATAGATACGTAACAGAGAAGGAGAAGGAGTTTGTTGAGATTACAATAGAATTCTATCTCTAATTTTAACAAAAATGAAGTTTTCTACCAAATGAAATGTATTAATCTTTTGAAAGATTGGCATTTGATTTTTATTATTTTTTATTATGAGACGTCCAGGTTTATGTTTAGTCTGAGAGGCTGAAGCTACAATGTTTTCTGAACCTTGTTTTGACTGCTTTGCACTGTTATCTAAAGTCTAACTATAATTAAAGTCTAACAGCTATTGGTCTTCATAATGTAGACTAAGTGGCACAAGAATTGCCTTTCTTTTGTTTTTTGAAGTACTATTACTTAGTTATTACTCCACTCGATGAAACTTATGAAACCATATATTAAAGAAATCCTACTAGATCACAAAAGAAACAACATCCAACACCTGAAAGGATGTTGTTGCAGTTTAACATTCGATGCATAGGACAATGTAACACTGCACATCAACTCGGAAACAAGTGTATCTTCTGTCTTAGCATCATGCTAAGATTTAGAGAAATCCAGAGATTCAGAGTTCAGGAAAGGTGACAGAGGAGCGAGCACAACACGACTAGTTAACTGTGCCACACCTCCTGTGCCTGGAGGTCCCCAGCGATAGTCTTCATGGGACTGGGCTTCGATTTAAAAGCCCGAAGAGCTTCTGTTAACCTCTTTGTAGTCAGCCCGTTGAATACATTTTGTTAGCTGCAATCTTATTCAGCTACTGTTACTTCACCCTTCAGGAAGGCCGTGACAGTCTGACAGACAACTTGCCAGTCTGCTTCACACTAAGTGATTTAACCATCAGTTTGGCAAAGTAGAAACTCCTAGTTTGCAACTGAAGAAAGATTTGCCGGTTGAATTGTTTTCCCAATGTCTCTCATCCCAAAGGTACCGTCACATTTCCTTTTTCGCTCAAACATGTGAAACTGGGGTGGAAGGGATGGGAAATCCAACAGAAGACGGTAAAAATATGTGGTTTAGTTTGCTAGCATCACTACATGGGCCGCTTATTGCACATTACCCTCTGGATCTTGAGCACATATATAGAGAGAAAAAGTACAATACGTCACACAAGTAGATGTGTCTTTACTCAATGCATGAAAATGTCCTGATTATATATTCACCTTAATTGTCTTGATACCGTGGTGGTAAAGTGAACTAGCCTCGATGGATACATAGATTAATACATATCACAAAGGGCCCGCAGAATACAAAATGTTGCAATCTCATAATAAACTAATAAGATGCACCATGGTTATTTTTGAAACTTAACAAGTGATATACAATGTTCGTTAAGATGAAATATGTCTCACAATGAGTGATGAAGTTTTTTCTCATGAAACAAATGAACAAAATGTCCCTTCAAGAATTCCATGTACTCCACTGGAAGAGGTAGACATGAATAAGCTCAAAGAGGCTTCCGTGTTCAGATTTCGAAGACTATTTGACCAAAAAGAACTCCACAATCTTGTCACACCCATGGTAGTGGCATATCTTTTTGACCAACGGAGAATGTATATTATTTGTTTCTTTTGACAAAGGCATTATAGCAAATTTTAAATTAAGGGAACGACAAAAGGATGGACCAGAAACCAAGTATAGAGAAAATTAGTTTACAAAGACCACTGGCGAGAACAGTCAAAAAAACAGAATGGTGCGCACAAAGGCACTCATCAATTGAAGAGATCAATGACCAGGTAGATGCAAATGCAATGCATTGATGTGGAAGCACTCCCCATATGCTAGAGAAAGAATCCCAATATGCTTCCAAAAGATCAATTATTTTTGTAGTACCCTTAGTTCATCGCCAAAGTGGGCCCTCGCACCATGCTCAGAGGGCTCTAACCCATACCCAACATAGAAGCTCGCCTAAGAACTCAAATCACACTTAACTGCTAGACACCACTAAAAAGGAGATTCTGAGCATGATCATTGTCTCGAATCGATCACATCGAGAGCATCACTATTAGTTTCAATGAAGTAACCAGACGACTAATAGCCAGAGGGACAGTAGACTCCCTAGACAATGCCTCCAAGAGCGGAACGATGCCATAGAACCGTTGCCTGCCAACTGTTTTTTTAAAGGAGGATTACTGAGGTCCTCTGCAACATATGATGCACAATTCCAATCATTAAGACGAAGCAAGTAACCAAGTTCAAATATCTGGTCAAGTTCAATGCATGGGAAGTTACTAAACCACTTCTCCCCGACACGGGGCCTTCGCTAAGGTGACCCGTTGTCCCCTTTCCTAATTTTATTTGTTGCTGATGCTCTTTCAGCTTTTTTGCATAAATCAATTCGAGAGGATGGTTTGGAGGCTTTGAGGATATGTAGAAGGGCCTCGGAGATTTCTCATCTATTGTTAGCAGATGATACACTTTTGTCCTTCAGAGCAAGGTCTGACCAAGCGGCAATTGTCAAGGATGTGTTGAACACGTATGCTTGAGCGACGGGACAACTCATTAACCCTTCTAAGAGTTCCATCTTAATTCCTAATAGCTTCCCAGAGTTAGTTTCTTCTGAAATCAAAAGTATCTTGCAAATCTCAGAGGAGGTGTTTGAGCCAAAATATTTGGGGTTACAAGTTCAGAGGGGCGAATGAGTAAAGGAAAACTCCAACCCTTACAGGCTAAACTTAGTAAACGGCTTGTTGATTGGAGTGAGAAATATATGTCCATGGCAGGTAAGGAAGTTCTTATAAAAGCGGTGGCGCAAGGGATCCTCACATATGTTATGAGTGTCTTCAAGTTACCTATGTCAGTTTGTGATGATCTTTCACGGCTGATTCGGCAATATTGGTTGGGAGTAGAAAAAGGGAAGCGAAAAATGGCATGGTTGGCATGGGATAAAATGATACTTCCTAAATCTATGGGGGGTATGGGTTTCAGAGATATGAGAGCCTTTAACCAAGCTCTCCTAGCCAAGCAGGCTTGGAGTTTAATTGAGCATCCAGAAAGCTTGGTGGCTAGGCTTCCTAGTGCAAAGTACTATCCCATCAGGGAAGTTAGTGGATACAGTGTTCACCGGTAATGCTTTGACAGTTTGTCATGGTATTGAGCATGGTCTGGAACTAGTGAAACACATTATGATTTGGAGAGTGGGTAATGGTAATAAAATCAGAACATGGAGAGACCCCAGATCCCTAGAGGTCCATCATTGAGACCAATTTCTGGTGAAGGCCGCTGCAGGCTCAACAAAGTTTCTGATTTCCGAGGCCGCAACGTGTCAGCGTCCCTGCCCCTGACATGTCGGCCCCAAGAACCAGCAGCAAAGGATCAGGCACGGGCCGGCCTCATCGACAGGCCAAGGTCAACACAAGAGTGGTTGGGCCAGAGTGGGTCCAATAGGCCCAGCCAGTTTGCTACTTAACTCCACCAGCCCCGACCAGGAGAACCATCCAGTGGATCAACGAAACCCGGCGGCGGCGGCTACCTACTTTCCTCTGCACGAACCCTAGTTCTTCCTCCTCCATTCCTGTAACCGATCGAGTTGTATCCAGATAATTGCTACTGCTTAATAGATCCTCAAGTAGAGCCTATCATCTGGTATCAGAGACCACTCACCTCCCTTCCACCTACACACTGGCCCAGTTCATCAAAATGCGTCGAATCCGGCAAGCTCGATCCGATCTCGCTGCCATGGATCCCTCGATCCAGGCCTTCCTCGACCGGCTGGACACTACTCTGGCCGCCCACTCCACATCCATCGCCATGATCCAGGCCCAGACGGTCAAGATCGACGATCTGGTCGCCTAGCGACCTGATCTAGAGAAACGAGTCACGGAACTCGGCACGGCTGTCACGGCGCTCCAACAACCGCGCCCCTTGTTGTTCTCAGCTCCTACGGTGGTGCCCCCGATGGAGAAGAATTCTTCTCCACCCTGGCGACTCTCGGCGCTCCCATCGGGCCCGAGCCAGGCGCAGGCGGAGCGATCCATGGGTCCAATGACCATGGAGTCTTTGACATCACACGGGGGTTGCCGGCGGTGTCGTTTTGCACGCCGCCGCCACTCTCGGCCAACGGTCAGTCCGATTCCATTCCCCCGACGACACCGCTTTCTACATTTGCACACGTGAGCCAGCTCCTGACAGGATTGGGGCAAGCCCATCCGTCCATCACTTTTCCACAATTCGCGGGGGAGAACCCGAATTTGTGGAAAACTTTGTGTGAGCAATACTTTCAGATGTTCGGTACACACCGCACTTTTTGGGTGCCTATGGCAGCCCTCAACTTCTCTGGTTCAGCATCGATTTGGATCCACTCGATCCAGAAGAAGCTCTCTGACTATGATTGAGACTCGTTTGCAGCGTTACTTTGCACGCGCTTCGGCCACGATAGGCATCAAATGTTAATTAGGCAATTTTATACTATGCGACAGGATTCTACAATAGCAGATTACATAGAGAAATTTGAATTGATTATCAATCATCTGAGTTCATATTCTGATGCAATTCATCCGTTTTACTTTTTGACATGCTTCAGCGAGGGCCTGCGGCCAGACATCCGAGAGGTGGTGCTCGTCCAGCGCCCACCTTACCTGGACACGGCCTGTGCACTGGCCCTTCTCCAAGAAGAGGTGGCGGACGGCGGTCATGCTGAACCACTCCGTCAGCATCTTCCACGACCCCCAGAGGCACCGATCCACGCTAGTGGACCGTTGCCACTTCGACCACCCCTAGCGCGTCCCAACGCAACGGCAACAGGGGCAACCGATCGGCGGGGTACAGAAGCAGCCCGAGCAGACACCACCAAGCTCAAGACACTGCGAGACTATAGGCGTGCCCGTGGCTTGTGTTTCAAGTGCGGCGAGCGGTGGGAGCACGATCATGTGTGTCCCACCTCTGTTCATCTGCACGTTGTCGAAGAATTACTTGAGCTCTTCGGGATAGACAGTATGACAGAGGCAACCGAATAGCTTGAAGAGACAGTGATGGCTATATCCCGCTTAGCTATATCCGGAGGAGTTTCAGCCAAGGCATTCCAGCTGCAGGCATAGATTCACGGACGAGAAGTGCTTATGTTGGTAGACTCAGGGAGTTCTACATCTTTTGTCAACACCAATCTGGCCAAGTTCCTGGAAGGGGTCTCACCTTTGAGCAAAACATACAAAGTACGGGTGGCTGATGGTGGTGAATTAAGATGCTCAGCCATCATTCCTCAGTGCAGCTGGTATACATAAGGGCACGAGTTCACCACAGACTTGAAAGTTCTATCCCTGGGCGTGTATGACGCAATATTGGGGATGGACTGGCTCGAGGAGCACAGTCCAATGACAGTTGACTGGAAAGCCTGTCACAGCCCTAGAAATCTTCTTGTAATTAGTGGCATTGCATCCATGCATCATTTTCATTTTCATTTAAACTTGAAATGGGGATTGCCTAAACCCTAGCATTAAAGGAATTCACTAGGTTGAACCAAAATATTTCCAGTAAATCCAAATGGCTTTCAAAAAATGTTCATCATTCTTGGAAATGCTGGAAACAGTAACCAGAGGTGATGCACATTTTTCCATGACATATTTGGGCTCTGGATTAAATCATACTCTATTTGCATTTGGGCATTTAAATGCTATTAAATATTTTAAATGCTCAAATAATCATAAACTAAAATGTTTACTGTAGGATATATTCCCAACAGTGATCATGAGTAGTTTCATGATTTTTGAAAGAGTCCAAGTATTTTTAATAAAGCCCTAAAATTACAAAAAAATAGAAAACAGAAGAGAGAGAGAGAGAGAGAGATTTACCTGGCGTCCATCTGGCAACCTACCTGGCCCACCTACCTATAGCGGGCACAGCTCGCTGGCCCAGCCCACCTGGCGCCTCCTGTTGTCTTCTCCACCGCGCCAGGAGGACGCGGGCGTGTGCTCGACGCACGCGCGGCCACCTCTTGCTTGCCGACGAGCCCCTGGACGCGTGGACGACTCCCACGTGCCGTCCCGATCCCGCTGACCGCTTCGCTCACTCTCCCCCACGGCCCTCTCTCCTTTGCTCCCTCTCTCTCGCCCGGACCGAACGCGTCCTTCACCGCCGACGAGCGCAACCGCAGCCTCGCCTACCCCCTCGCCTCTCCGTGCTGTCCAGAGGCTCCGCCTCGACGCCACGGAGCCCCAAGACGAAGCACGCACCCGCGGAATGCCCTAAGCGACGCCATCATCCTCATCCTCGCTGTCGGCCACCGGAGATCCCCCTCGCCGTCCCGCTCGCTCCGATTCCGCCCCGACCTCGCCGTCTGCTTCGTCGTGACTGCTGTGAGCTTCTGCCTCTCCTCCAACTCTCCGTTCTCGCTGCCTCGCGCCATAGCAACTGCACCGAGCACACCCGCATGCGCCACCGCCTGAGCTCGCCGCCGACGTGGCTCCGGCCACGCAACGGCCTCGCCGTTCTGTCCTTTGACCTCCCCGCACCTTGTAGGGCTTGTAGGAGTTAACCCCGAGCCTCCACGCGCACCGTAGCAACGGCTTCGAGTTCGCCCAAACTCCGGCCGCCGCCCAACTTGCCGCCGCCGCCGCCACAGACCACCCCAGGTCCAGCCACCACCACCATCGGATGCGCCCTGCTGCGGGCGTTCCAACGCGCCCGGCCACGCGAGCTCCCGTCGCCGGAGTTAGCCGGACGGGCGTCGCCGTCGTGCTGTCCTTAGCACCGACGTTTAGCCGCCGACGTGGCACCTTCATTAGTGGCTAATGACGTTGCTAATTTAACCCCACAGCCACTGACAGATGGGCCCCACGCCCTAATTAATCCCAGTTTCGTTTCTGGTTAGGTTAGTTTAAACCCCAGCGGGACCCACGCGTCGGAGTTGACTGTGCTGACGTGTCGGTTGACCGGACCCACCTGTCATTGACCCTGGGATGCACTGGCTCACTGACGAGTGGACCCCACTGGTCAGGTTTGACCCGGACCAGCCCCTGTTGACCTGCTGACGTCACACCAACGTCATGCTGACGCAATAATTATTTACTGGAATTATTCATTACACGGGAAATTCCAGAAAATAATGCAAACTTCTAAAAATCATAGAAAATCAACCATAGCTCAGAATGAAATAAATTATATATGAAAAATGATCAGAAAAATCCAATCTATCCATCTGTACTGGTTTCATGCATGTTAGAACGCATTAACCTTGCTGTTTAGGTGAAACAATTTAATGCACTATTATGACCTCTTAAAATGGGTTTGCATTTGAATCTTTGGTTCAAATGGACTCATCTCAATCTGTTCTAGCTTGCATTAGCCAAAACACATTCATATTGCCATGTCATAGCATGCATCATATTGTGCATTGCATTGATCGTGTTTCTTCTCTGTTTGCCGGTGTTTGTCCCCTCTCGATAGACGTGACTTCGACGATGAGATCGATGACACCAATGAAGAACTATATTATCTTCAGAAGTGCCAGGCAAGCAAAACCCCCTTGTTCATTCTGATACAATCCTACTCTCTCTCTCCTGCTCTCTTTTACTGCATTAGGACAACAACGATTCATCTGTTACTTGCTGCGGTAGCTGAACCCCTTTATCCTCTGCATGACCTGTCATTGCCACAGTAAATAGATGAAACCCACTAGCATGAGTAGGAGTTGTTTGAGCCCTGATGTGCCTACTCATCATGCTTGTTTGTCATGCCTGCTATTGCTTAGAGTTGTTGTTGGGGAACGTAGTAATTTCAAAAAATTTCCTACGCACACGCAAGATCATGGTGATGGCATAGCAACGAGAGGGGAGAGTGTTGTCTATGTACCCTCGTAGACCGTTAAGCGGAAGCGTTATAACAACACGGTTGATGTAGTCGTACGTCTTCATGAATCGATCGATCCAAGCACCGAACGTACGGCACCTCCGTGTTCAGCACACGTTCAGCTCGATGACGTTCCCCGGGCTCCAATCCAGCGAAGCATCGGGGATGAGTTCTGTCAGCACGACGGCGTGGTGACGATGATGATGTTCTACCGGCGCAGGGCTTCGCCTAAACTCCGCGACGATATGACCGAGGTGGATTATGGTGGAGGGGGCACCGCACACGGCTAAGGAACGATCCATAGATCAACTTGTGTGTCTATGGGGTGCCCCCTGCCCCCGTATATAAAGGAGCAAGGGGGGAGGCCGGCCGGCCTTTGGGGCACGCCAAGGAGGGGGGAGTCCTCCTCCTAGTGGGAGTAGGACTCCCCTTTCCTAGTCCAACTAGGAAGGAGGAAGGGGGAAGGAAAGAGGGGGAGAGGGAGAGGGAAAGAGGGGCCGCGCCCCCTTCCCCTAGTCCAATTCGGACTCCCCTTGGGAGGGGGCGCGCCACCTCCTGGGCTGCTGCCCTCTCTCTCCCCTCAGGCTCACTAAGGCCCAATACTTCCCCGGGGGGTTCCGGTAACCCCTCTGGCACTCCGGTTTTCTCCGTAATCACCTGGAACACTTCCGGTGTCCGAATATAGTCGTCCAATATATCAATCTTTATGTCTCGACCATTTCGAGACTCCTCGTCATGTCCGTGATCACATACGGGACTCTGAACAAACTTCGGTACATCAAAACTCATAATAAAACTATCATCATAATGTTAATCGTGCAGACCCTACGGGTTCGAGAACTATGTAGACATGACCTAGAACTATTCTCAATCAATAACCAATAGCGGAACCTAGATGTTCATATTGGCTCCTACATATTCTACGAAGATCTTTATCGGTCAAACCGCATAACAATATACGTTGTTCCCTTTGTCATCGGTATGTTACTTGCCCGAGATTTGACCGTTGGTATCCAATACCTAGTTCAATCTCGTTACCGGCAAGTCTCTTTACTCGTTCCGTAATACATCATTTCATAACTAACTCATTAGTTACAATGCTTGCAAGGCTTAGGTGATGAGTATTACCGAGAAGGCCCAGAGATACCTCTCCGACAATCGGAGTGACAAAACCTAATCTCGAATTATGCCAACTCAACATGTACCTTTGGAGACACCTGTAGAGCACCTTTATAATCACCCAGTTACGTTGTGACGTTTGGTAGCACACAAAGTGTTCCTCTGGTAAACGGGAGTTGCACAGTCTCATAGTTGCAGGAACTTTGTATAAGTCATGAAGAAAGCAATAGCAACATACTAAACGATCAAGTGCTAAGCTAACGGAATGGGTCAAGTCAATCACATCATTCTCCTAATGATGTGATACCGTTAATCAAATGAAAACTCTTTTGTCCATGTCTAGGAAACATAACCATCTTTGATAAACGAGCTAGTCAAGTAGAGGCATACTACTGACACTATGTTGGTCTATGTATTCACACATGTATTATGTTTCCGGTTAGTACAATTCTAGCATGAATAAGAAACATTTATCATGAAATTAGGAAATAAATAATAACTTTTTTATTGCCTCTAGGGCATATTTCCTTCAGTCTCCCACTTGCACTAGAGTCAATAATCTAGTTCACATCGCCATGTGATTTAACACCAATAATCATATCTGTATATGATTAACGCCCATAGTTCCACTACAGGAATCAGCTAATTTGCTGTCAGTACTGCACTTTGCCGTCAGCTTTTCATCGGGGCAGACGGCAAAGACATACTTTGCCGTCAGTGGCTGACGGCAAAGAACAACCGACGACAAAGATATACTTTGCCGTCTATTTTTGTTTTGCTGACGACAAATGCATACTTTGCCGTCTGTGTTCGCTTCCAGCTGACGGCAAAGGCAGATGTTAGCTGACGGCAAAGATTTGAAGACGGCAAAATGAATGCAGGTGACGGTGGGAAAACTGGAGCCCGTCTTTGCCGTCTGTGCGTTACTGGGGACTGACGGCAAAGGCCATATGGGCCACTGGGCCTCGGCACACTGGCCCACCAGCCTATCCGCTGAGGAGGCAAAGCCTCTGCCCGAGCCGGCCCTCTCTCTCATTCTCTCCTCTCTGCCCCGATTCCTCTGGCGGCCTCCCCCCACGCCCACCGCTGCTAGCCCGAAACCCTAGCTCACTCCCTCCCTCACGCACTCAGATCCGCCCACCCTCCCTCACTCTTCGCACTCAGATCCGCCCGCCCTCCCTCACTCTTTGCGCTGGAAACCCTAGCCGCCGGGCCATGGTGACAGACGGTGACAACGAAGACGGTGGCTACCTCGACGACGGTGGTATGGTGTTACTTCCCCTTCTCTTCTACGACTCTTTCTCTGACCCCCCGTCTCTCGTCGTCTCTGTAGGTGCGGCCAGCAGCAGAAGCACCACCATGGCCTCCCTTCCTCCAACCCTAGCCGTCCGGTCATGTTGGCAGCGGCCAGATCCACGCCGGGACAAGACCTGCTTGTGCTCGTTAGGAGAGGCACACCATGGAGCAGCTCGTCAATGTCAGGTCCGACCCTTCCCTTCCCTTCATTCTATGCAGTTAATCCTAGGGTTGTATGTTCTATGTTGGAGTACTCTGCATTCAAATTATTTCCTATGTTATATTATGAGATTGATGTTCTTAGAATATGTATTCTCAATAATGGTACAAAATACATGTTTGGGCACAACAATTACGACTGCTCCTTCTATTAAATAATAATAATTTATGACTGCTCCCTTCTACTATTTGTTTCTGGCAAGAGGATGTTCATGTTTTGGCAGGGGCATTAAACAACCGTACTCTTCTCTTTATCAATGCATAGTTATTAGTTTGGTTGTATCCAGGTATGTCTGCAGTTCAAATCCACACAACTACTTATATGTAACACCTAGCACAACACCTCTCTACAAGGTTACACATTATATGTTTGTCGTCTGTGCTCCCATGAATCCAGGAAGTATAAGATGAACTCGATAATCGCCAATTGGTTTCTTTATTGCTGTTCAGGTTCTCATGAGCGGGTAATCTTTCTACAACGAGTAGATGGGGGTACATGGTTTGGGTTGCTCTACAGAACTGAAATAGTTTTCTGGTTACACACTTTATCAGAACTGAGACACGGGTAGGCTCTGGGTTGTGCCATCACTTTAGTGAAAATAAATGTACAATGCCAATTAGTATTTTGTCATCCCTCACAGACTTTCAGGTTTGGTATTCCTGCTTTTATGATATACTTAATGATTGAGGAAGGATCTATGCGATCGAAACAAATGCCTTGTTCTCATTGATGTCATGATACGCTGTGAGGCAATTCCTTGCCATTGGCCATGTTAGGTCTTATTATCTATGCACGTAGGAGGCTTCTATTTTTTATTTTAATATTTATGGGTTGATTAATTATGGGCTTTGGGGTTAGTATCCTTTTGGAAAATGCACTGTATTTCAATTCCTGTTTTGTATCATTCAAGCTTCTTCCTTTGATGTTATTTTGCTGCTGGTCACGCTCCTAATGGCATTTGTTAATACATGTATCCATGGTTTTCTTGTTTTATGATTTATCTTTCCTACAGCCAACACATTTTTTCTCTTGGCCGACCTGCTGCTTGCATGCATGACAGATATGCATCCATGGTGAAGTTACTATATAAGTATAGGGTCAAGCACTGCCCCGACAAACATCCTATTTTGAGTTTTTCCTCAAAGTCCCATGGCCGTGTTGCTGGTAGAGTTGGAAGGTATATACTGCTGTGATCTTACTTCTATATGGCCATGTAAACCTCACTGCTTTGCACTTTTTTGATAAACCGGTATATGAGTTTGTAACTTCTTTCTCTTCTCTCTTGAACTGTTTATTTGCAGCACCGCCCTTGATTTTGAAATTGGAGAAGGAAGACGGAGAGTTCAGTACAGTAAGGATGCTCTATAATATAGGAATCTAGGTGAATATTCTTGCTTCTAAGGTCTCCTGTGTTGGATGTGTTCTCAGTTTGCCTCTTTATTTCCCTCTTTATTTCTCCTTTTGCCTCTGCACTACTGCCAAAACTTCATTTATTTATCTCCTTGAGTGAAATAATAATAGAAGATAGTATTAACTACTGATTCAAGGAGTAATGGGTATGAAGCAAATGGCTCTTGCATATGTTCACTATTTATCCAATACAAAAACCAGAATATGAATTGTTATGAGAAAATTGCAGTTGATTCTATTTGATAACATGCAACAACCATGGATTCAAGATCATGTAATCTTGTCTACTTTTCATCTCATGCAACAGTTTCACTAGTTTGTGTACGATTTGTGTTGCATGATATTACATAACCAGTTATCTTAATATTCTTTTTGTTTTACTATTTTGGAAGTTTTTTCTTTGGGACTCTGATTTCTCAAGATTTAGATGATAATGGGGTGTCTTATTCAGAGTGTCAAGTTCTTGACAAGTTTATTTGTTTGACATAAAAAATGGCTTTGGTACGATGAATTTCAAAGTCTGAACCTTTTTCCTTTTTGGTTAATTGCTGTGGGTGGGCGCTGTCCATGAACAAAATAGACAAGGACGATGAGCAGTACACGACCCCACGGCCGAGCCGACGATCAACCACCAGGTAAGGTTGATCCCTCCTTCTCAACTCGGTTTTATTTCCCCAACTTATGCATGCTCTGCTCTGGTTTCTATTCTTGTGGTTGATATACTGCTTGATTGACTTGTATGAGGCCACTAGGTTCCTCTCATATTGCTCTTTTGCCTGACAAGAAGTTGTACATGTATGTGGCTAGTTCAGATTTGGTTCTAACAAATATTTAATTTGCTCCTGCTGCTCTGCATGTAAATACTTGCTCATGTTTTGCATGTCATGTTTGCTCCTGCTAAATGATGTGTACTAGGAGCTGTAGCTGTACTAGGAGGAGCTGTTGTACATGTCATATTTATTCCTGTACTAGGCTAGTTCAGATTTGGTGTCAATAGGTTCTTGTCTATTAGGATGTTGTTATATGCTTGACAAGTTTATTTGACTGAAAAAATCCCTTTAGTATGATGAATGATGCTCTTGAGTCTGAATCTATTTGATATGATAAATCTATGTCGGAACCTCTTTTTTGTTTGGTTAATTGCAGGGGCATGTGAATAAGGGATGGAGCAGCAACGATGATTGGTTGCACGGAGCTACAGTCAACCTGATGTGGTGTTTTAATCTCCTCGACATAGCGAGTAGTTGTGTGTGGTTTCCTTTCCAGTAGCATAGTTGGAGTTTAGCATGTGTGTGTAGAGCTGATGGTCGTGAGGCTAATTCCTGGAGTAGTACATGACTTGAAGATGCCCAGCTAGATGTGATACTTTGTGATGGTTTAGTCTACTTTGTGATCTCTTATGCAACACTTTGTGACACCCTATGATATATATATGGACATTTGCTATGGTTTGTGTTGTTTCTATGGAACATTGCTGTTATATTTGTGATATATATGGTCTATTGAATTGTTGAGGTAAGTTTTTTTCTAAATCTGTACAGAATTTTGCTGTCAGCAAATGAGTACTTTGCCGTTTGTCTGCTGATGGCAAAGTGCTCAGCTCTTTGCCGTCTGTAGACTGACTGCTATTGACAGCAAAGTGCTCATCTCTTTGCCGTCTGCAGGCTGACAGCAAAGTATCTAACGCCGTTCGTTAGGATGTCAAGCCGTCAAGTGCTTTTCTTTGCCGTCAGGCTGTAACGAGTGACGGTGAAGTGTGAAAACTGACGGCAAAGCCTTTGCCGTCAGCCTGACATAAAGCTGACGGCAAAGTATGGCTTTGCCGATTTACCCTTTGCCGACACACTTTGCCGTCTGCTGTTGACGGCAAACTCTTTGCCATCATGTATTCTGTCTTTGCCGTATGTGAAGCACAGACGGCAAATTACCTGATTCCTGTAGTGTTCACATCGTCATGTGACCAACACCCAAAGGGTTTACTAGAGTCAATAATCTAGTTCACATCGCTATGTGATTAACACCCAAAGAGTACAAAGGTATGATCATGTTTTGCTCGTGAGAGAAGTTTAGTCAACGGGTCTGTCACATTCAGAGCCGTATGTATTTTGCAAATATTCTATGTCCACAATGCTCTGCATGGAGCTACTCTAGCTAATTGCTCCCACTTTCAATATGTATCCAGATTGAGACTTAGAGTCATCTGGATCAGTGTAAAAGTTTGCACCGATGTAACTTTTACAACAAACTCTTTTATCACCTCCATAATCGAGAAACATCTCCTTAGTCCTTACTAAGGATATTCTTGACCGCTGTCCAGTGATCTACTCCTAGATCAAAACTGTACTCCCTTACCAAACTCAGAGCAAGGTATACAATAGGTCTGGAACACAACATAGCATACTTTATAGGACCTATGACTGAGGCATAGGGAATGACTTTTCATTCTCTTTCTATTTTCTGCCATGGTCGGGTCTTGAGTCTTACTCAACTTCACACCTTTGTATCACAGGCAAGAACTCCTTCTTTGACTGTTCTATTTTGAACTATTTCAAAAATTTATCAAGGTATGTACTCATTGAAAAAATCTTATCAAGCGTCTTGATCTATCTATATAGATCTTGATTCTCAATGTGCAAGCAGCTTCACCGAGGTCTTTCATTGAAAAACTTTTATTCATGTATCCCTTTATGCTATCCAGAAATTCTATATCATTTCTGATCAACAATATGTCATCTACATATAGTATCAGAAATGCTACAGAGCTCCCACTCACTTTCTTGTAAATACAGGCTTCACCGCAAGTCTGTATAATACTATATGCTTTGATCAACTTATCAAAGCGTATATTCCAACTCTGAGATGCTTGCACCAGTCCATAGATGGATCGCTGGAGCTTGCACATTTTGTTAGTACCTTTAGGATTGACAAAACCTTCTGGTTGCATCATATACAATTCTTCGTTAAGAAAACAATTAAGGAATGCAGTTTTGACATCCATTTGCCAGATTTCATAAAATGTGGCAATTGCTAACATGATTCGGACATACTTAAGCATCGCTACAGTTGAGAAAATCTCATTGTAGTCAACACCTTGAACTTGTTGAAAACCATTTTGCGACAAGTCGAGCTTTGTAGATAGTAACACTACTATCAGCATCTGTCTTCCTCTTGAAGATCCATTTATATAATATGTCTTGCCGATCATCGGGCAACTCCACCAAAGTCCACACTTTGTTCTCATACATGGATCCCATCTCAGATTTCATGGCCTCAAGCCATTTCGCGGAATCTGGGCTCATCATCGCTTCCTCATAGTTCGTAGGTTCATCATGTTCTAGTAACATGACTTCCAGAATAGGATTACCGTACCACTTTGGTGCGGATCTTAATCTGAAAGATCTACAAAGTTTGGTAGTAACTTGATCTGAAGCTTTATGATCATCATCATTAGCTTCCTCACTAATTGGTGTAGGAATCACTGAAACTAATTTCTGTAATGAACTACTTTCCAATTCGAGAGAAGGTACAATTACCTTATCAAGCTCTACTTTCCTCCCACTCACTTCTTTCGAGAGAAACTCCTTCTGTAGAAAGGATCCATTCTTGGCAATGAATGTCTTGCCTTTCGGATCTGTGATAGAAGGTGTACCCAACATTTTGGGTATCCTATGAAGACGCATTTTTCCGATTTGGGTTCAAGTTTATCATGTTGAAACTTTTTCACATAAGCATCGCAACCCAAACTTAAGAAACGACAACTTTGGTTTCTTGCTAAACCATAATTCATACGGTGTCGTCTCAACGGATTTTATATGGTGCCCTTTTTAACGTGAATGCAGCTGTCTCTAATGCATAACCCCCAAAACAATAGTGGTAAATCAGTAAGAGACATCATAGATCGCACTATATCCAATAAAGTGCGGTTACGATGTTTGGACACACCATAACGTTGTGGTGTTCCAGGTGGCGTGAGCTGTGAAACTATTCCACATTGGTTTAATTGAAGACCAAACTCGTAACTCAAAGATTCGTCTCCGCGATCAGATCGCAGAAACTTTATTTTCTTGTTACGATGATTTTTCCACTTCACTCTAAAATTCTTTGAACCTTTCAACTATTTCAGACTTATGTTTCATCAAGTAGATATACCCATATCTGCTCAAATCATCTTGTGAAGGTCAGAAAATAATGATACTTGCCACAAGCATCAACACTCATTGGATCGCATACATCGTTATGTATTATTTCCAATAAGTTAGTAGGTTGTTCTATTGTTCCTGAGAACGGAGTTTTAGTCATCTTGCCCAAAAGGCACGGTTCGCAAGCATCAAATGATTCATAACCAAGTGATTCCGAAAATCCATCTTTATGGAGTTTCTTCATGCGCTTTACACCGATATGACCCAAACGGCAGTGCCACAAATAAGTTGCACTATCATTATTAACTTTGCATCCTTTGGCATCAATATTATGAATATGTGTATCACTACGATCGAGATCCAACAAACTATTTTCATTGGGTGTATAACCATCGAAGGTCTTATTCATGTAAACAGAATAACAATTATTCTTTAACTTCAAATGAATAACCGTATTGCAATAAACATGATCAAATCATATTCATGCTCAACGCAAACGCTAAATAACATTTATTTAGTTTTAACACTAATCTCAAAAATATAGGGAGTGTGTGATGATGATCATATCAATATTGGAACTATTTCCAACACTCATCGTCACTTCCCCTCAACTAGTCTCTGTTTATCATGTAACTCCCGTTTCGAGTTACTAATCTTAGCAACCGAACAAGTATCAAATACTCAGGGGCTACAATAAACACTAGTAAGGCACACATCAATAATCTGTATATCAAATATACCCTTGTTCACTTTGCCATCCTTCTTACCCACTAAATATTCAGGGCATTTCCGCTTCCAGTGACCATTTTGTTTGCAGTGTAAGCACTCAGTTTCAGGCTTTGGTCCAGCTTTGGTCTTCTTCACGGGAGTGACAACTTGTTCGCCATTCTACTTGAAGTTTCCCTTTCTTTCCCTTTGCCCTTTTCTTGAAACTAGTGGTCTTGTCAATCATCAACACTTGATGCTCTTTCTTGATTTCTACCTTCGTTGATTTCAACATCACGAAGAGCTCGGGAATCGTTTTCGTCATCCCTTGCATACTATAGTTCATCACGAAGTTCTAGTAACTTAGTGATGGTGATTAGAGAATTCTATCAATCACTATCTTATCTGGAAGATTAACTCCCACTTGATTCAAGCGATTGAAGTACCCAGACAATCTGAGCACATGCTCACTAGTTGAGCAATTCTCCTCCATCTTTTAGCTATAGAACTTGTTGGAGACATCATATCTCTCAACTCGGGTATTTGCTTGAAATATTAACTTCAACTCCTGGAACATGTCATATGGTCCATGACGTTCAAAACGTCTTTGAAGTCCCGATTCTAAGCCGTTAAGCATGGTGCACTAAACTATCAAGTAGTCATCATATTCAGCTAGCCAAACGTTCATAACGTCTGCATCTGCTCCTGCAATAGGTCTGTCACCTAGCGGTGCATCAAGAACATAATTCTTCTGTGCAGCAATGAGGATAAACCTCAGATCACGGATCCAATCCGCATCATTGTTACTAACATCTTTCAACACAGTTTCTCTAGGAACATATCAAAAATAAACATATGAAAGCAACAACACGAGCTATTGATCTACAACATAATTTGCAAAATACTACCAGGACTAAGTTCATGATAAATTTAAGTTCAATTAATCATATTACTTAAGAACTCCCACTTAGACAGACATCTCTCTAGTCATCTAAGTGATCACGTGATCCAAATCAACTAAACCATAACCGATCATCACGTGAGATGGAGTAGTTTTCAATGGTGAACATCACTATGTTGATCATATCTACTATATGATTCACGCTCGACCTTTCGGTCTCCGTGCTCCGAGGCCATATCTGCATATGCTAGGCTTGTCAAGTTTAACCTGAGTATTCCGCGTGTGCAAAACTGGCTTACACCCGTTGTAGATGGACGTAGAGCTTATCACACCCGATCATCCCGTGGTGTCTGGGCACGACGAACTTTGGCAACAGTGCATACTCAGGGAGAACACTTCTTGATAATTTTTAGTGAGAGATCATCTTAAAATGCTACCGTCAATCAAAGCAAGATAAGATGCATAAAGGATAAACATCACATGCAATCAATATAAGTGATATGATATGGCCATCATCATCTTGTGCCTGTGATCTCCATCTCCGAAGCACCATCGTGATCACCATCGTCACTGGCGCGACACCTTCATCTCCATCGTAGAATCATTGTCGTCTACGCCATCTATTGCTTCTATGACTATCGCTACCGCTTAGTGATAAATTAAAGCAATTACAGGGCGTTTGCATTTCATACAATAAAGCGACAACCATATGGCTCCTGCCAGTTGCCGATAACTTCGGTTACAAAACATGATCATCTCATACAATAAAATATAGCATCACGTCTTGGCCATATCACATCACAACATGCCCTGCAAAAACAAGTTAGACGTCCTCTACTTTGTTGTTGCAAGTTTTACGTGGCTGCTACGGGCTGAGCAAGAACCGTTCTTACCTACGCATCAAAACCACAACGATAGTTTGTCAAGTTGGTGCTGTTTTAACCTTCGCAAGGACCGGGCGTAGCCACACTCGGTTCAACTAAAGTTGGAGAAACTGACACCTGCTAGTCACCTGTGTGCAAAGCACGGCGGTAAAACCAGTCTCGCGTAAGCGTACGCGTAATGTCGGTCCGGGCCGCTTCATCCAACAATACCGCCGAACCAAAGTATGACATGCTGGTAAGCAGTATGACTTGTATCACCCACAACTCACTTGTGTTCTACTCGTGCATATAACATCAACGCATAAAACCTAGGCTCGGATGCCACTGTTGGGGAATGTAGTAATTTCAAAAAAATTTCCTACGCACACGCAAGATCATGGTGATGGCATAGCAACGAGAGGGGAGAGTGTTGTCTATGTATCCTCGTAGACCGTTAAGCGGAAGCGTTATAACAACGCGGTTGATGTAGCCGTACGTCTTCACGAATCGACCGATCCAAGAACCGAACGTACGGCACCTCCGTGTTCAGCACACGTTCAGCTCGATGACGTTCCCCGGGCTCCAATCCAGCGAAGCGTCGGGGATGAGTTCCGTCAGCACGACGGCGTGGTGACGATGATGATGTTCTACCGGCGCAGGGCTTCGCCTAAACTCCGCGACGATATGACCGAGGTGGATTATGGTGGAGGGGGCACCGCACACGGCTAAGGAACGATCCGTAGATCAACTTGTGTGTCTATGGGGTGCCCCCTGCCCCCGTATATAAAGGAGCAAGGGGGGAGGCCGGCCGGCCTTTGGGGCGCGCCAAGGAGGGGGGAGTCCTCCTCCTAGTGGGAGTAGGACCCCCTTTCCTAGTCCAACTAGGAAGGAGGAAGGGGGAAGGAAAGAGGCGAAGAGGGAGAGGGAAAGAGGGGCCGCGCCCCCTTCCCCTAGTCCAATTCGGACTCCCCTTGGGAGGGGGCGCGCCACCTCCTGGGCTGCTGCCCTCTCTCTCCCCTCAGGCCCACTAAGGCCCAATACTTCCCCGGGGGGTTCCGGTAACCCCTCCGGCACTCCGGTTTTCTCCGAAATCACCCGGAACACTTCCGGTGTTCGAATATAGTCGTCCAATATATCAATCTTTATGTCTCGACCATTTCGAGACTCCTCGTCATGTCCGTGATCACACCCGGGACTCCGAACAAACTTCGGTACATCAAAACTCATAAACTCATAATAAAACTATCATCGTAACGTTAATCGTGCGGACCCTACGGGTTCGAGAACTATGTAGACATGACCTAGAACTATTCTCGGTCAATAACCAATAGCAGAACCTAGATGTTCATATTGGCTCCTACATATTCTATGAAGATCTTTATCGGTCAAACCGCATAACAACATACGTTGTTCCCTTTGTCATCGGTATGTTACTTGCCCGAGATTCGATCGTTGGTATCCAATACCTAGTTCAATCTCGTTACCGGCAATTCTCTTTACTCGTTCCGTAATACATCATTTCATAACTAACTCATTAGTTACAATGCTTGCAAGGCTTAGGTGATGAGTATTACCGAGAAGGCCCAGAGATACCTCTCCGAGAATCGGAGTGACAAAACCTATTCTCGAATTATGCCAACTCAACATGTACCTTTGGAGACACCTGTAGAGCACCTTTATAATCACCCAGTTATGTTGTGATGTTTGGTAGCACACAAAGTGTTCCTCCGGTAAACGGGAGTTGCACAATCTCATAGTTGCAGGAACTTTGTATAAGTCATGAAGAAAGCAATAGAAACATACTAAACGATCAAGTGCTAAGCTAACGGAATGGGTCAAGTCAATCACATCATTCTCCTAATGATGTGATCCCGTTAATCAAATGACAACTCTTTTGTCCATGGCTAGGAAACATAACCATCTTTGATAAACGAGCTAGTCAAGTAGAGGCATACTAGTGACACTATGTTTGTCTATGTACTCACACATGTATTATGTTTCCGGTTAATACAATTCTAGCATGAATAATAAACATTTATCATGAAATAAGGAAATAAATAATAACTTTTTTATTGCCTCTAGGGCATATTTCCTTCAGTTGTGTCAGGTCTGATTCATCCGGGATGAATCAGAGGTGTGTGAACATGTCCTACTGTGTGTGAGCTAAGTGTGTGAACACGATTTGGTAAAGGTAGCGGTGAGAGGCCATGTAGGAGTACATGGTGGGTTGTCTCATTGAAGCCATCCTCAGGAACTGAGTTTTGTGTTTGTGGTCCATGAAACAGATACTACCACGCATTGGGCCCGAAACCAATGGACCCTCTCGGCTTCTTAATCACCCTTGTTCTCTGTCCAAGATTTGCAACTAGTTTCTGGTGTTTGTAGGATGTATGTTGGAGGCCGTGCGTACCACTGACCCTAGGGGTGGGCTATGATGCAGTAGATACACCGTGGCCCGGTGTACCGAGCACCCATTTGGTGTCTCGGGAACCCTGCACACATCGTTTGGGCTGTGAGCGAAACCCCGGTCGGATCTCCTCGCGGATGGAACCCGAATAGCCGATAAACCTGGACTAGAGACTTGAGTGTTTAGGTAGGTCGTGGCCGACACCCTCGTTGGGCTTCCGCTTGAAGGTTGCCGAGTACATGTCGTGTAAATGGCGGTAAGTGGTGAGAGCATCTGTGAAGAAGTACACCCCTGCAGGGTTAACATCATCTATTCGAATAGCCGTGTCCGCGGTAAGGGACTTCTGGGTTGCCAAAACTTTGATTTGGGTATGGGCTATCGTCAAGTCAAATCAGAACCAACGATGTTCGTAATGTTGTCTTACTCGTGGTTGATCCCTCGAGCACACACCATTACATCTTTGGTTCTGACCAATGCTATCACCGTGTTCACATGATGGTGGAAGTCCGGTGATATGGAAAATTCTGATGAGTTGTTGTTGAACCCATCAGCAGCATTTTGTCTCCCCCATGATTCATGCTGAACATCAACCTAGTGTTGAAAATTTTATAAGCAATGCCTTCGTTCTCCGTTTATGAAGCTTATGCTTGGATGGAAGAAGTGACCTCCTCGAATTCATGTGCATTTGGTGCAAGTTGCCGCCGTGAGTTCGAGAAAGATTGTTTTTGTTCCTCGGGAATCATCCCAATCAGTCATGCATACGTGCGAAGTATTCTATGGTTTGGTAGATTAATTACCTCCACTCCATTCGTATTCCTAGCACACCAAGCCACTGGTTGATTTGTTCAAAGATAATAAGTTCTAAGTACTAGTCCTGAAGGTACCAGACGGATTTGTACAAGATTTCATTATCCTCGATGATGGTCCCCCACCTGAACTCAGTAGCATTTTATTATAAGACTACTATGTGGTCATGCTTGTCTTGGACAGCGTGTTCACAGGTTTGTAGCAGAACCAGCTCATGTTTTGGAGCTTGCTATCGTAGTTCATTTCCCGAGAATTCCGCAACGTCATCTCGTCGGTTTGTGTTGCAAATTTTCTTTCCCAGACATGATGTATGAAATATTCTGTTACCAACCAGATCTGAATCTTAGGCAGATATGATGGTTGGAACTTTTCCAGGATCTATGATGTAGGTCCCAACAGGGTTGATGTTCTGGCCGACGCACCTAGCCGGAGGATCTATCACTATAGTATCTTGATTGGGCAATTTGTCCATTTTCTCCATGAGGATTTCATGCGGCTTATTCTATAAATTGTTCCTTAGGCATTCTTGTGCTCTAGGTTTCCCCGATAGGCTATAACCATTCAAACGGTGGAATCACTCTCGTTGAGTTATTCCCGGTTACCAGAATCATTCCCAGCATTTGCATTTTGTTTCCAGCTTGCACCTCAGTAACTACTATTTAGGATCATCTTCAAAAGTGGTCCTACCATGGGTCCCATCCACTTCCGACGATAAGCAAAATCATCCATTGCATTGTCTTCAACAAGGTAGTCCACATCATCCATTCTAGTCTGAGTATGTCATTCTTTCGAACTCCTTCAAATGATCGATTGCGATTGCCTTGGGATGGTATAAAAAGTCTCAATGATATCTATATCAAAAGTAATTCTTTTTGCCACTTAAGGGAATATTTCTGCGGGTCACCTTCCTTAAGATGTCTCGTTATGGTATCATGGAAACTCAACTCCTCGCTACGTGGACAACCGTTCATCACCTTCTTAAGTGTGGAATTGTGTCTACGTAGTGAACCTTCGTCATCTGTTACACTCCATCCCTCTGGATGTATGTTTCATGTCTCAACTGGAGAAATGTTCAATGTCTCATTTCGCGAGTTGATCGTCGGTTGCTCGATCTTCGAGAAGATCGATCCTTCTAGAGTTTTCCCTTTCATCTCGTTGTCCTAATAGTTGGAGTTCTCAGAGCATGACATCGAGACAAAGATCATGATCGAATCAATGATCTTATGAAGTGCAACCTGGATTGTGAAGATTGTGTTTGTCTTGTACCCCCTTTGTCTTCTTACCTCACATCTTGAATCTCGGGACGAGATTCTTGTTTAGTGGGGGTGAGTTGTCACAGCCCTAGAAATCTTCTTGTAATTAGTGGCATTGCATCCATGCATCATTTTCATTTTCATTTAAACTTGAAATGGGGATTGCCTAAACCCTAGCATTAAAGGAATTCACTAGGTTCAACCAAAATAGTTCCAGTAAATCCAAATGGCTTTCAAAAAATGTTCATCATTCTTGGAAATGCTCGAAACAGTAACCAGAGGTGATGCACATTTTTCCATGACATATTTGGGCGCTGGATTAAATCATACTCTATTTGCATTTGGGCATTTAAATGCTATTAAATATTTTAAATGCTCAAATAATCATAAACTAAAATGTTTACTGTAGGATATATTCCCAACAGTGATCATGAGTAGTTTCATGATTTTTGAAAGAGTCTAAGTATTTTTAATAAAGCCCTAAAATTACAGAAAAATAGAAAATATAAAAGAGAGAGAGAGAGACTTACCTGGCGTCCACCTGGCAACCCACCTGGCCCACCTACCTGTAGCCGGCCCAGCTCGCTGGCCCAGCCCACCTGGCGCCTCCTGTCGTCTTCTCCACCGCGCCAGGAGGACGCGAGCGTGTGCCCGATGCATGCGCGGCCACCTCCTGCTTGCCGACGAGCCCCTGGACGCATGGACGACTCCCACGTGCCGTCCCAATCCTGCTGACTGCCTCGCTCACTCTGCCCCACGGCCCTCTCTCCTCTGCTCCCTCTCTCTCGCCCGGACCGAACGCGTCCGTCGCCGCCGACGAGCGCAACCGCAGCCTCGCCTCCCCCCTCGCCTCTCCGTGCTATCCAGAGGCTCCGCCTCGACGCCACGGAGCCCCAAGATGAAGCACGCGCCCGCGGAATGCCCTAAGCGACGCCATCATCCTCATCCTCGCTGTCGGCCGCCGGAGATCCCCCTCACCGCCCCGCTCGCTCCGGTTCCGCCCCGACCTCGCCGTCTGCTTCGCCGTGACCGCTGTGAGCTTCTGCCTCTCCTCCCCCTCTCCGTTCTTGCTGCCGCGTGCCATAGCAACCGCACCGAGCACACCCGCATGCGCCACCGCCTGAGCTCGCCGCCAACGTGGCTCCGGCCATGCAACGGCCTTGCCGTTCTGTCCTTTGACCTCCCCGCACCTCATAGGGCTTGTAGGAGTTAACCCCGAGCCTCCACGCGCACCGTTGCAACGGCTTCGAGTTCGCTCGAACTCCGGCCGCCGCCCAACTTGCCGCCACCGCCGCCACAGACCACCCCAGGTCCAGCCACCACCACCATCGGATGCGCCCTGCTGCGGGCGTTCCAACGTGCCCGGCCACACGAGCTCCCATCGCCGGAGTTGGCCGGACGGGCGTCGCCATCGTGATGTGCTTAGCACCAGCGTTTAGCCGCCGACGTGGCACCTTCACTAGTGTCTAATGACGCTGCTAATTTAACCCCACAGCCGCTAATAGATGGGCCCCACGCCCTAATTAATCCCAGTTTCGTTTCTGGTTAGGTTAGTTTAAACCCCAGCGGGACCCACGCGTCGAAGTTGACTGTGCTGACGTGTCGGTTGACCGGACCCACCTGTCATTGACCCTGGGATGCACTGGGTCACTGACCAGTGGACCCCACTGGTCAGGTTTGACCCGGACCAGCCCCTGTTGACCTGCTGACGTCACACCAATGTCATGCTGACGCAATAATTATTTACTGGAATTATTCCTTACACGGGAAATTCCAGAAAATAATGCAAACTTCTAAAAATCATAGAAAATCAACCATAGCTCAGAATGAAATAAATTATATATGAAAAATGATCAGAAAAATCCAATCTATCCATCTGTACTGGTTTCATGCAAGTAGAACAAATTAACCTTGCTGTTTAGGTGAAACAAGTTAATGCACTATTATGTCCTCTTAAAATGGGTTTGCATTTGAATCTTTGGTTCAAATGGACTCATCTCAATCTATTCTAGCTTGCATTAGCCAAAACACATTCATATTGCCATGTCATAGCATGCATCATATTGTGCATTGCATTGATCGTGTTTCTTCTCTGTTTGTCGGTGTTTGTCCCCTCTCGATAGACGTGACTCCGACGATGAGATCGATGACACCAATGAAGAACTATATTATCTTCAGAAGTGTCAGGCAAGCAAAACCCCCTTGTTCATTCCGATGCAATCCTACTCTCTCGCTCCTGCTCTCTTTTACTGCATTAGGACAACAACGATTTATCTGTTACTTGTTGCGGTAGCTGAACCCCTTTATCCTCTACATGACCTAACATTGCCACAGTAAATAGATGAAACCCACTAGCGTGAGTAGGAGTTGTTTGAGCCCTGATGTGCCTACTCATTCATGCTTGTTTGTCATGCCTGCTATTGCTTAGAGTTGTGTCAGGTCTGATTCATCCGGGATGAATCATAGGTGTGTGAACATGTCCTACTGTGTGTGAGCTAAGTGTGTGAACACGATTTGGTAAAGGTAGCGGTGAGAGGCCATGTAGGAGTACATGGTGGGTTGTCTCATTGAAGCCGTCCTCAGGAACTGAGTTCTGTGTTTGTGGTCCATGAAACAGATACTACCACGCATTGGGCCCGAAACCAATGGACCCTCTCGGCTTCTTAATCACCCTTGTTCTTTGTCCAGGAGTTGCAACTAGTTTCTGGTGTTTGTAGGATATGTGTTGGAGGCCGTGCGTAGCGCTGACCCTAGGGGTGGGCTATGATGTAGTAGATACACCGTGGCCCGGTGTACCAAGCGCCCGTTTGGTGTCTCGAGAACCCTACACACATCGTTTGGGGCTGTGAGCGAAACCCCGACCGGATCTCCTCACGGATGGAACCCGAATAGGCGGTAAACCTGGACTAGAAACTTGAGTGTTTAGGTAGGTCGTGGCCGACACCCTCGTTGGGCTTCCGCTTGAAGGTTGCCGAGTACATGTCATGTAAATGGCGGTAAGTGGTGAGAGCGTGTGTGAAGAAGTACACCCCTGCAGGGTTAACATCATCTATTCGAATAGCCGTGTCCGCGGTAAAGGACTTCTGGGTTGCCTGTACAGTTCATAGACAAGTGAAAGTGGATACTCTAAAATACGCAAGATAAGTGCGAGTGCTATGGATGGCGTTCTCATAGGGAGACGGGAGCGGATCCATAGTGGTGTATTGATATGGTGAATATGTGGACTCGTGTGCGCCACCTCAAAAGAGTTATTTGCAGTCATAGTTTAGGATAGCCACCGAGTCAAAGATGGCTTGCTGCAGTTAAACCCCACCATCCCCTTTGTTGATAATGATGCATATGTAGTTAGTTCTGATGTAAGTCTTGCTGGGTACATTTGTACTCACGTTTTCCTATTTTATGTTTTTGGAGAAAGACTTCGGTCTCGTTAGTAGTTCCGCGTAGACTTCGACGTTTAGGTTGTTACCTCAGCTATGATCTTGTGCCCTCGGCAGGATCTGGTAGATAGTCGGGCTTCTCAGCCTTTTTCATTTGTAGATGTCTGTACTCAGACATATTAAGCTTCCGCGTGTGTTTTGACTTGTATGCTCTGAATGTTGGGTCTTGAGACCCATGTTTGTAATATCTCGCTCCTCGGAGCCTAATGAATAAGTACTTGAGTCATAGAGTCATGTTGTGATGCCATGTTGTATTTGCACATATCGTGCATATTGTGTGTATGTTATTGAAATGCTTGGTATGTGTGGGATCTGACTATCTAGTTGTTTATCCTTAGTAGCCTCTCTTACCGGGAAATGTCTCCTAGTGTTTCCACCGAGCCATGGTAGCTTGCTACTGCTCCGGAACACTTAGGCTGGCCGACATGTGTCCTTCTTTGTTCCTGTATCTGTCCCTTCAGGGAAATGTCACGCGATGAATACCAGAGTCCTGTTAGCCCGCTACAGCCCGGTTCACTGGAGTCCTGCTAGCCCAGTGCTACAGCCTAGATTCACTCGCTGATGACCGACACGTTCGATGATGGGTCATGGATGCCTGTCCCTGTAAGTCTGTGCCACTTTGGGTTTACGACTAGCCATGTCAGCCCGGGCTCCTTATCATATGGATGCTAGCGACACTATCATATATGTGTGCCAAAAGGCGCAAACGGTCCTGGGCAAAGGTAAGGCGACACCCGTGGGAATACCGTGTGTGAGGCCGCAAAGTGATATGAGGTGTTACATGCTAGATCGATGTGGCATTGAGTCGGGGTCCTGACAAAGCCAAATCCATTGCAATGCCGTCAGCGGAAGGAGTGATCTCACTACAGGGCCATGAAGCTGAGTCGACTGATTGCTTGATCATCAATAGCCTGCAATTACAAGGGTTGTGCAACAAAAATGTTGTGGCTTACATGGTGCAGCTACACACAGTGGAAATGGACAGTGAGCAAGGCACAAACACACCAGAAGCTCTCCAACAAGTCATTGCAGAATTTGCTGACCTCTTTGAAGAACCAACGGAATTGCCTCCACGGTGCGAGTGCGATCACCGCATTCCTCTTATACCGGGCGCGCAACCATTCAATATTCTCCTGTATCGCCACAAGCCAGAGCACAAGGATGAGATCGAGCATCAAGTGGCAGAGCTGTTGCGCACCGGGGTCATACAGAGAAGCAATAGTCCTTTCACCTCACCGATAATCCTCGTCAAAAAGAAGGATGGGACTTGGAGGCTCTGCGTCGACTACCGTCACCTGAATGCCTTCACATGCATTGCCAAATTCCCAATACTTGTCATCGAAGAACTATTAGATGAGCTGCATGGAGCCTGTTGGTTCTCCAAGCTTGATTTGTGGGCAGGCTACCACCAAATTAGACTCGCCGAAGGGGAGGAATTCAAGACGGCCTTTCACACTCAGTCAGGCCATTACGAATTCCGGGTGGTTTCCTTCGGATTGGCAGGGGGCCTGCGACATTCAATGGTGCGGTCACCAATACCCTGCACCCCCTCCTATGCCACTTCGTGCTGCTGTTCTTCGACGACATTTTGGTCTTCAGCCGTACTATGCGTGACCACATCAAGCACCTACGGCAAGTTCTCAAGCTACTCCGCAGAGACCATTGGAAGGTTAAACTCAGCAAGTGTGCCTTCGGCCAACCCAAATTGGCATACATGGGACATGTAGTCAGCGCGGACGGCATAGCTACAAATCCAACCAAGGTCAAAGCAGTCTCTGAATGGAAAACACCAACCACTGTCAAGGAGGTGCGTAGCTTCCTGGGGCTCGCAGGCTACTACACGCGCTTTGTACACAACTTTGGAGTCATTGCACGACCACTTTTCAATCTCCTCAAAAAAGGGGTACCGTTTGTATGGACTTAACACACAGAAACATCGTTTCAACTCCTCAAATCTCAGCTAACCATAGCCCCAGTCCTAGCACTGCCAGATTTCACCAAGCCGTTCTGTGTCGAGACGGATGCCAGCGACCGAGGAATCGGGGTAGTGCTTCAACAAGGAGGGCACCCGATAGCTTTCATGAGCAAATCATTGGCGCCACGTGCTACGTCTTGAGCTTGCGTTGGTTTTCCTCGAAGAGGAGAGGGTGATGCAACAAAGTGTAGCGTAAGTATTTCCCTCAGTTTTGAGAACCAAGGTATCAATCCAGTAGGAAGCTCCTCAAAAGTCCCACACACCTACACAAACAAATTGAGAACTCGCAACCAACGCAATAAAGGGGTTGTCAATCCCTTCACGGCCACTTGCGAAAGTGAGATATAATAAAGATAGTATGATAAGATAAATATATTTTTGGTATTTTTGATATAGATGCAAAAAGTAAAGATGCAAATAAAGTAGATGGAAAGCAAATATAATAAGAGATAGACCCGAGGCTTCTCTCAAGATAGCATAATTATTACGGTGGGTGAACAAATTACTGTCGAGCAACTGAGAGAAAAGCGCATAGTTATGAGATTATCTAGGCATGATCATGTATATAGGCATCACGTCCATAACAAGTAGACCGACTCCTGCCTACATCTACTACTATTACTCCACATATCGACCTCTATCCAGCATGCATCTAGAGTATTAAGTTCATAAGAACAGAGCAACGCATTAAGCAAGATGACATGATGTAGAGGGATAAACACCTGCAATATGATATAAACCCCATCTTGTTATCCTCGATGGCTGAGGTCTACTACACAACCTTCTTCTTGTAGACGTTGTTGGGCCTGCAAGTGCACAGGTTTGTAGGACAGTAGCAAATTTCCCTCAAGTGGATGACCTAAGGTTTATCAATCCATAGGAGGCATAGGATGAAGATGGTCTCTCTCAAGCAACACTGCAACCAAATAACAAAGAGTCTCTTGTGTCCCCAACACATCCAGTACAATGGCAAATTGTATAGGTGCACTAGTTCGGCGAAGAGATGGTGATACAAGTGCAAAATAGATGGTAGATAAAGGTATTTGTAATCTGAAACAATAAAAACAGCAAGGTAACAAGTGATAAACGTGAGCGTAAACGGTATTGCAATGATAGGAAACAAGGCCTAGGGTTCATACTTTCACTAGTGTAAGTTCTCTCAACAATAATAACATAGATAGAACATATGACAAGCCCTCAACATGCAACAAAGAGTCACTCCAAAGGCACTAATAGCGGAGAACAAACGTAGAGATTATGGTCGGGTACGAAACCACCACAAAGCTATTTGAGGGAGTCCTGGACTAGGGGGTGTCCGGACAGCCGGACTATCATTATCCGCCGGACTCCAAGACTACGAAGATACAAGATTGAAGACTCCGGCTCGTGTCCGGATGGTACTTTCCTTGGCGTGGAAGGCAAGCTTGGCAATACGGATATGTAGATCTCCTACCATTGTAACCGACTTTGTGTAACCCTAGCCCTCTCCGGTGTCTATATAAACCGGAGGGCTTTAGTCCGTAGGACAACATACATTACAACAATCATACCATAGGCTAGCTTCTAGGGTTTAGCCTCCTTGATCTCGTGGTAGATCTACTCTTGTACTACCCATATCATCAATATTAATCAAGCAGGACGTAGGATTTTACCTCCATCGAGAGGGCCAGAACCTGGGTAAAAACATCGTGTCCCTCGTCTCCTGTTACCATCCGCCTAGACGCACAGTTCGGGCCCCCTACCCGAGATCCGCTGGTTTTGACAACGACATTGGTGCTTTCATTGAGAGTTCCTCTGTGTCGTCACCGATAGGCTTGATGGCATCTTCGACCAACAACGCTGTCCAGGGTGAGACTTTTCTCCCCGGACATATCTTCATATTCGGCGGCTTCGCACTGCGGGCTAATTCACTTGGCCATCTGGAGCAGATCGAAAGCTACGCCCCTGGCCGTCAGGTCAGATTTGGAAGCTTAAACTTCACGGCCGATGTCCGCGGAGACTTGATCCTCGACGGACCCGAGCCACAGCCGAGCGCGCCGCACTGTGACGATGGGCATGATCTAGCTCTGCCGCCGAACAGTGCCTTGGTGGCCGCACATGGATCCGCTTCGGCCATTAGCCCGGAGCCGATCGCCCAGATCGGGTCGGTGGATAGGCGCCGCCCTGGGGGCTTCAACATCCACGGCGATGGAGCCGAACACTAATCTTGTCCCCCGCGAAACTCGTGACTCCGATGCGCCGGACTCCTTGCCGGACTCCGAACCTCCCGCGCCCCTGCCAATCGATCCGGATTGGGCGCCGGTTATGGAATTCACCGCCGCGGACACCTTCCAATGCTCGCCTTTCGGCGATATCTTGAATTCACTAAAGCATCTCTCGTTATCAGGAGAGTCTTGGCCGGACCATGGCCAGGACGGTTGGGGAACGGACGACGAAGAAATTCAGAGCCCACCCACCACCCACTTTGTAGCCACTGTCGACGATCTAACCGACATGCTAGACCTTGACTCCGAAGACATTGACGGAATAGACGACAATGCTGGAGACGAACAAGAAACAAAGCCTATAAGGCACGGGAGGACTACCTCGCCACATGACATATATATGGTAGACACCCCAAAGGAGAGCGATAACGAGGATCAACGGGCCGTGGCAGAAGATGACCACGCCGATAAACGACCAAAACGACGGCGCAGGCGCCGTCCTAAGTTCCGCCTCGACAACAACGCTCCCAAAGAGCCCGCAATACGGCAGGGCTCACAAACGGACGACGAACACACAGATAAGCAACCGTCCGACCATGACGAGTCAGATAATCAGTCCAGGCCAGATGAAAACAACAGTCCGGACGACCTCACGCCGGACACACCGCCGGAGAGCAAGAACCTTCGGAAAAGACTCGTCAGTACTGCAAAAAGCCTGAAGAAGGTAAAACGGAGGCTCAAAATAGCGGAAGACACACTCAGAATGAGATGGAGCAAAGTGCTCAAAACCGCAGATAAGTACGGCAATGGCCACCAATCAAAGAGCTACCCGAAGTGCAAGCTGCTACCAGAATTCGATGAGGAGGCCATAGAGCCCCCGCCGTCCAAAAATAAAGGGGCTGCCTGGCTGGATAGACGGCCAGATGATAGGCCAAATTCTGACAACGGCGCCCCACATAAACTAACCAACGAACTTGGAAGGATAGATGGCCCAGCCAGATCCATCTACAGGCCAAAGGAGAAGGCCCCAGGAAGCAAGGCAACACGTCAACTGTCCGATGATAGCTGCACACACAAATACAGGGGCGCCGCACACCCACTATGTTTCACTGACGAGGTGCTGGACCATGAATTCCCAGCAGGACTTAAACCCGTAAACATAGAAGCCTACGATGGAACAACAGACCCTGGAGTCTGGATAGAAGATTATATACTACATATACATATGGCCAGAGGAGATGATCTCCACGCCATAAAATACCTACCCCTCAAGCTCAAAGGGCCAGCCCGTCATTGGCTTAAAAGCCTCCCTGAAAATACTGTTGGAAGTTGGGAAGAGCTCGAGGACGCGTTTAGAGCAAATTTTCAAGGGACTTATGTCCGCCCTCCGGATGCAGATGACCTAATTCACATAACTCAACAGCCCGGAGAGTCAGCGCGGAAATTATGGAACAGGTTCCTTACAAAAAAGAACCAAATAGTCGACTGTCTGGATGCCAAAGCCTTAGCAGCTTTCAAGCACAATGTCCGAGACGAATGGCTCGCCAGGCACCTCGGTCAAGAGAAACCGAGGACAATGTCCGCACTAACAAGCCTCATGACCCGCTTCTGTGCGGGCGAGGATAGCTGGTTAGCACGATGCAGCACCAGCGACCCAAGTACATCAGAGACAAGAGATGGAAACGGAAAATCACGGCGCAGAAAAGAGCAGCGCCGGAATAAAGAGAAAGGCCCGAAGAGCGCGGCAGTCAACGCCGGATTCAAAAGCTCGCGGCCCAATAATAAAACACATCCTCTTAAGGATGACAATGACGAATTGTCTAACTTAAACAAAATTTTGGGTCGGATATGCCAAATCCACAGTACCCCCGGAAGGCCTGCAAATCACACCCACAAGGATTGTTGGGTTTTTAAACAGTCCGGCCGACTAAATGCCGAACACAAGGGGCTCGACGCGTCAAGCGAAGAAGATAAACCCCACCAGCAGAGCATCGGAAAACAAAAGACTTTCCCACAAGGGGTCAAAGCAGTAAACTCACTTCATGTGATACTATGGAAAAATAGTGCGGCACTTTCTAAAAAGAGCTTCGCGCGGTCCAACCCAGCAGACCATAGAGATTGGATATCAAAACCAATCACTTTTGACCACCTGGACTATTCCAAAAGCGTTCGAAATGCGGGACGGACTCCCCTAATATTGAATCCCATAATAGATGGATTGCAATTTACTAACGTCCTAATGGACGGAGGCAGTGACTTAAACCTGCTATATTCAAACACAATCCGTAGGATGGGGATAGACCCTACCAAAATTCGACACAGCCGCACTTCCTTCAAAGGAGTGACGCCAGGCCATTACACCAAGTGCACAGGCTCCATATTACTAGAAGTCGTGTTCGGATCGCCGAACAATTCTCGACGCGAAAAATTAATTTTTCACATCGTCCCATTTGAAAGTGAATATCAAGCACTCTTGGGACGAAAGGCTTTTGTCCGCTTCAATGCCATACCGCATTACGCGTCTCTTACACTCAAGATGCCCGGACCGCGTGGCATAATTTTAGTGTGAGGGTCACTTAAAGACCCCGGACTTGGATAGACGAATCCGGCGTCAACGGGCTAGGGGCTCCCTAGCCGCATACCCCTTCACAGGGGGCTGCGCGCACAAATAACCACGGGTTCATACAAACACCGTTTTAATTATTTATATTTCTAATATTTTTCGCACTAATTGTTTTTAAAACTAAACGTTCCTCTCTTTTTACAGATGAACAACGTGCGTACCCGTCCAGGATAACGGCGCAACGGAGACACAGGCGTAGACGTGCAGTAGGGACCCGTTGTGAGGATTCTTTTCAGATTAAGACCTTGCGTAAACCTTTTTTACTGTCTCTTGTTGTTATTCTCCCTTGGTTTCTTCCTATAGCCAAAGCGGAGCCTGACGTTTTGGCATCGGCCGCGTCAAAAGACCATGCCCGTACCTGGACACTAGGGGCTTAGGGCATCGTTCTGCCCATTATTATAAAGACCGAACACCTTAGGGAGTGTTCGGCGTCTCGAGTTAGGCATTATATGCATCAGCTCCGAATCATGTCTTTGGTCAAATGTTGGGTTTGCCCGGCTCCTGTGTTTTGCTGCCTTACGTTCCGTATCATCGGCTAACGCGGCACCAGGAGAACTACTGCGATTGTGCCCCAGTTCGGCTGGGCGAGCACCTCAGTAGAGAAAGCCGAAAACTGACTGTCATGATACAGCGAGAGACTGGTCAGCCACTCGATCGACTATCGGAATGTTTAGAATTCCCCGCTTTGACGAAGGGCCGTTTCCCGGTCAGGCACACGCACTCCGAATCCGGAGAAGGGCGATGCCACCAGGGGATATATCGTAGCCCCACCCTCAAGCTCCACTGGCTAAGTGAAAGTGATAAAGCATTATAGTCCGGATTGCCTCGTTCGCTACGCTACCACCTCCTTATAACAGGACTGAGACGTCGGATTAAGTGTGAAAATGCGCTATTTTTGTGAACACCCCAGCACCTTGTGCGTGGGGGCTGAAGCCGAAGACTGCCATCTTTCAGGTTATACACAAGTATACGTAAACGGCCGCACAGGAGAAGTTTTACTACTTGGACGCACAAGTATAAAAAGCAGTTATAACATAATCATCGATTTACAAGCTAATGCGTTCATTTGAACGTTACATTCTTCGAGCACTGCGACTCTATTACACGAGCGCCACGCATAACTTCACCGAAATAGTGCTCGGCAGGGAGCCGGTCTTTATCCGAACCCTGGGCAGCAACAGCGGTGGCGTCCATCTCTGGACAATGCGCCTTCACACGGGCAAGAGCCATCCGCGCGCCCTCTATGCAGGCCGACCGCTTCATCTCCTTCATATGCGGCACCGCTCCAAGGAATTGCTGTAGTAAGCCAAAGTAGCTCGTCGCCTTGGACCTCTCTGGCCAGACATGGGCCACGATGTCAGTCATGGCAAGTCCGGACAATCTATTTAGCTCGGACCATTCGGCCAACTGGTCTGTCAATGGAAGTGGGCGATCCGGACTGTGGAATTGAGACCAATATAGCTCTTCCGTCTCGTGATCCTTCCGGCTCCGGAAGTGCTTAATGGCATCGGCCGCACTTGCAGCTAAGTCCATATACGGATCCTTCGGACTCCACAGCCGCTCAAATTGAGCATACTTTCCATCCATAAACCAGCGACGCAGCAAAAAAGGCTTGCCAGCCACGATCTCTCCGGCCTGGCACAGTTCCTCCTTCATAGCCCGCATTGCAGAGTGGGCATCCTTGGCTTCGGCGGTGGCCTTCTTCAGGTCTTCCCGCTCCGATAAGCGCTCCTTTTCAAGAGCCTCATTGCGGTCGGCAGCATCCTTTACTTTTATGGCCAATTCGGCCACCTCGGCCCTGCTTAGGCAGTGCGCAGCCTTTTCGGCTTTCAACTCCTCGGCCGCCCTCGAGGCAGCCGCTTCACTCCTTCGGGCTTGCTCCTTAGCTCGAGCAAGTTTGGCCCGAAGGCCCTCCACAGCAGCAGCACCATCTGTACAAACAGCATATAATTTATCAGAGGAGGGCTTCGACCCCCTTAATAAAGCGAATGCGGAGAACTCTTTTACCTTGTGACTCATCAAGTCGCCTGTTGACAAGTGCGATGTCCGCATCTGCCAAGTCAAATTGCCGATTTAACTCGGCAAACTCACTAGTCCGGCTAGCCCCCGGACTATCCGCCACCTGTATAGGAACGACGGAATTCATTCCTTTAGATTTCGATCCTCGGTACGCTGTCGTTTCCGACAACCTACCGAGTCTCAGGGGCTACTATCTATACAGGGCGCATTTTTTATATGCAAAACTGTTAAAAGACAAAGGGGTGCGTCATTCTCGCATACCTCAAATCCCGCCAGCAAACTCATGGCGGCATTATGCAATTCGCTCTCAGCGTACGAAATCCTTCCAATCACCATACGCATTAACGCACGGTGATCTTCTGAAATGGACGCCCTCTCAAGCAGATTCTTCAGTTCTCCCGGCCGGACACTAGTAGGTGCCGAACTCTCTGGCCCCTCCAGACTCGGGGATACCCTCCGTGATGACACTTCGGGTTCGCCTGCCTCATCTGGCGGCGCTGCGGACGGAGGCGTATCGCTCTCCATCATCTCCGGAAGAAGGTCCCCCGAAGATGAACTTATCTGAGAAGGCTACAGATCCGAACTGCAATATAAATATTTTGGTTATCTACAGAAGCACAAATGAAGGTATTTCCTTACTAATTAACTCCCTCTTTCATACTCACGGCTCGCTGGAGGGCCGACCCTTTGATGATGATTGTGCGTCCGGATTCTTTCCGGGCGCCGGACCCCCCGGGGAAGATCTCTTCCCACGCTTAGGGGCTTTGGCCTCCGGATCTTCGGAGGCGGTCCTCTTCCCCCCCTGAAGGGAGGGGTTCTTGCTTCCTCCCACTTCAGTCGCCCCTTTGGGCGAAATATTAGCTCCTCTATTTTCCCCGTCGCCCCCTTCTGCGGGCGCAACCTCCAACATTCTGACCAGCACGGGCTCCTGTGCGGTCTCTGGGAGGGGGGGCGGACACCTTATCAGCCTTGATCGCGCCACCCATTCCTGTAAAGAATAAAGGGTCAGGAGGCGAACTCTAGAAAGGCACATAAACAGAATGTCCGGACTCTGAGCTACTTACCTGAGTATCCGGGCGATCGCGGCTTAGGCCTGCATCCTCGGCTAAATCCGGACACGCCACCTGCGGTCCGAAGAACAACTTGTACATCTCCATGGGTGTCGCACCCATGAAGTGTTGGAGAGTCCGAGGTCCCTCCGGGTTGAACTCCCATAGACGGAGAGGACGGCGTTTGCAGGGCAGAAGATGCCTGATTAGCATAACCTGCATCACCTTGATCAGGTCGATCTCCCTCGCTTGGAGATCTTGAATCCGGCCCTGCAGTGAAGGCACGTCTTCGGACGGCCCCCAATTGATCCCTTGGTTGACCCACGACATCAGTTGGCGTGGAGGTCTCGGGCGGAATAAGGGTGGTGGCTTTTGCCTGCTGCCCCTTGGAGCGGTGATATAGAACCACTCCTGCTGCCACGGTCCAGGTTCCTCTTGGAAGGAACCCTCGGGCCACGGGGCATCGACCTTTTTGCTTATGGTCGCCCCGCCGCACTCCTCTTGATGCCCCCCGATCATCTTCGGCTCCACCTTGAAGGTCTTCAGCCATAGGCCGAAGTGGGGAATGACGCGGAGGAAGGCTTCACAGACGATAATGAATGCGGAGATATGGAGGATGGACTCCGGAGCCAAGTCATGAAAGTCCAGCCCATAGTAGAACAGGAGACCCCTCACGAAGGGATCCGTCGGGAAGCCTAAACCCCGACGGAGGTGGGATACGAAAACGACGTATTCACCGGGCTCGGGGGCTGGCACGGCCTGCCCTTGGGCAGGCAACCTGTGCGAAACCTCGTAGGCCAGGTACTTGGCCTCGCGCAACTTCAATATGTCCTCCTCCGTGACGGAGGAGGGCATCCACCGGCCCTGGAGGTCGGAGCCGGACATGATTGAGGATCCGAAGCGCTCGAATCTGAGGCTCTGGGTGTTGGAACTGGGAGCGGGGAAGAGATTCGATGCGAGATTGAAGAACAATGGCGAGCCTTGGTCCTCTTATAAAGGGGAAGAAATAGCAAGGGCCGTCTCCGTGACCGTTTGGGATTCCCCTTCGATAGAGGAGGCGTGGCGACGGGAGCGGTTGGGTTACCCACGCACGTATTGATGAGAATCCTGGAATAAGGGGAACACGATCTCTGCTCCGACAAGACGTGCCAAGAAAACCGCTTCGCTAAACATGCTGAGGTGGTATAGTAATTCAAACAAAGGCCTTGTGGCGGTGTGATGTCATGCCGCATAATACGTCAGTAGATTGAACTAAGTGTACATTTTATTCTCTCAACGGTGGAATGTGGAATTTATTTTGCAGAGTCGGACACTATCCTGGTGTTCATGATCTTCTCTGGATTATTCAAGGGAGGAACCCGCCTTGCAATGCCGAACATTATGCACGCCGGACTTATCATCATTGAAGACTAGTTCAGGGGCTACTGAGGGAGTCCTAGACTAGGGGGTGTCCGGACAGCCGGACTATCATTATCCGCCGGACTCCAAGACTACGAAGATACAAGATTGAAGACTCCGAGTCGTGTCCGGATGGTACTTTCCTTGGCGTGGAAGGCAAGCTTGGCAATACGGATATGTAGATCTCCTACCATTGTAACCGACTCTATGTAACCCTAGCCCTCTCTGGTGTCTATATAAACCGGAGGGCTTTAGTCCGTAGGACAACATACATTACAACAATCATACCATAGGTTAGCTTCTACGGTTTAGCCTCCTTGATCTCGTGGTAGATCTACTCTTGTACTACCCATATCATCAATATTAATCAAGCAGGACGTAGGGTTTTACCTCCATCGAGAGGGCCCGAACCTGGGTAAAAACATCGTGTCCCTCATCTCCTGTTACCATCCGCCTAGACGCACAGTTCGGGACCCCCTACCCGAGATCCGCCGGTTTTGACACCGACACTATTCTTTCGGATCGAATAATAAAAAAGAGTTCGTACTAGAATAACACCTTAAGATACAAATCAAGCAAAACCCTAATGTCACCTAGATACTCCGTTTTCACCTCAAGTATCTGTGGGCATGATTATACGATATGCATCACACAATCTTAGATTCATCCAACCAACATAAAAGTACTTCAAAGTGTGCCCCAAAGTTTTCTACCGGAGAGTCAAGAACATGTGCCAACCACTATGCATAGGTTTCCAAGTGTCACGAAACCCGCAAGTTGATCACCAAAACATAAATCAAGTGGATCAATAGAATAACCCATTGTCACCACGGTTATCCCACGCAAGACATACATCAAGTGTTCTCATAAAGACTCAATCCAATAAGATAACTTCGAAGGGTAAACTCAATTCATCACAAGAGAGTAGAGGGGGAGAAACATCATAAGATCCAACTACAATAGCAAAGCTCGGGATACATCAAGATCGTGCCATAGAGGAACACAAGAGAGAACACGAGAGAGATAGAGAGAGAGATCTAACACATAGCTACTGGTACATACCCTCAGCCCCGAGGGTGAACTACACCCTCCTCGTCATGGATAGCGCCGGGATGATGAAGATGGCCACCGGTGATGGGACCCCCCTCCGGCAAGGTGCCGGAACAGGGTCCCGATTGGTTTTTGGTGGCTACAGAGGCTTGCGGCGGTGGAACTCCCGATCTATCTTCTGTTCTGGAAGTTTTAGGGTACATAGGCATATATGGGTGCAGGGGGTATGTCGGTGGACCCTCGGAGTGCTCACGAGGTAGGAGGGCACGCCCAGGGGGGAGGGGCGCGCCCCCACCCTCGTGGGCAGCCCGGGAATCCCCTGACATGCACTCCAAGCCCAACAGATTGGTTTCCTTCCAAAATTAACTTCTCCAGTTGATTTCGTTCCGTTTTGACTCCGTCTGATATTCCTTTTCCTCGAAACACTGGAATAGGCATAAAACAGCAAATCAGGGCTGGGCCTCCGGTTAATAGGTTAGTCCCAAAAATAATATAAAAGTGGATAATAAAGCCCAGTATTGCCTAAAACAATAGATAAAGTAGCATGGAGCAATCAAAAATTATAGATACGTTGGAGACGTATCAAGCATCCCCAAGCTTAATTCCTGCTCGTCCTCGAGTAGGTAAATGATAAAAAAAGAATTTTTGATGCAGAGTGCTACTTTGGCATAATTTCAATGTAAATCTTCTTAATTGTGATATGAATATTCAGATACGAAAGATTCAAGACAAAAGTTCATATTGACACAAAAATAATAATACTTCAAGCATACTAGTCAAAGCAATCAGGTCTTCTCAAAATAACATGGCAAAAGAAAGTTCATCCCTACAAAATCATATAGTTAGGCTATGCTTCATTTTCGTCACACAAAGATGTTCCCAACTTCTATACCCCCGATGACAAGCCAAGCAATTGTTTCATACTTAAATAATCTCAAACTTTTTCAACCTTCACGCAATACATGAGCGTGAGCCATGGATATAGCACTATGGGTGGAATAGAATATGATGATGGGGATTGTGTGGAGAAGACAAAAAAAAGGAGAAAGTCACACATTGACGAGGCTAATCAACGAGCTATGGAGATGCCCATCAATTGATGTCAACATGAGGAGTAGGGATTGCCATGCAACGGATGCACTAGAGCTATGAATGCTCAACAAAAGAAAACTAGTGGGTGTGCATCCAACTCGCTTGCTCACAAAGACCTAGGGCATTTGAGGAAGCCCATCGTAGGAATATACAAGCCAAGTTCTATAATGAAAAATTCCCGCTACTACAAAAAGACAACTTATGAGACTCACTACATGAAGAACAAGGTGCTACTTTGAAGCACAATATATGAGACTCACTACATGAAGAACAAGGTGCTACTTTGAAGCACAAGTGTGGAAAAATAGATAGTAGCATTGCCCTTTTTTTATATTTTTTTGGGCCTTTCTTTTTTTTTCTTTTGGCCTTTTTTTTGGGCCTTTCTTTTTTTGGCCTTTTTCTTTTTTTGGGCAATGCTCTAATAATGATGATCATCACACTTCTATTGATTACAACATAAGGATTACAACTCGAAACTAGAACAAGATATGACTCTATATGAATGCCTCTGGCGGTGTACCGGGATGGTGCAATGAATCAAGAGTGACATGTATGAAAAATAATGCATGGTGGCTTTGCCACAAATACGATGTAAACTACATGATCATGCAATGGCAATATGACAAAAGTAATGTATGTCATGAATATTATGATGGAAGTTGCATGGCAATATATCTCGGAATGGCTATGGAAATGCCATGATAGGTAGGTATGGTGGCTGTTTTGAGGAAGATATAAGGAGGGTTATGTGTGATAGAGTGTATCGTATCACGGGGTTTGGATGCACTGGCGAAGTTTGCACCAACTCTCAAGGTGAGAAAGGGCAATGCACGGTACCGAAGAGGCTAGCAAAGGCGGAAAGGTGAGAGTGCGTATAATACATGGACTCAACATTAGTCAAAAGAACTCATATACTTATTGCAAAAATTTAGAAGTCATCAAAAATCAAGTACTACGCGCATGCTCCTAGGGGGATAGATTGGTAGGAAAAGACCATCGCTCGTCCCCGACCGCCACTCATAAGGATGCACAAGCCAGGTACACTTCATGTTTCAAATTTGTTACACAACTTTAACCATACGTGCATGCTACGGGATTTGCAAACTTCAACACAAGCATTTCTCAAATTCACAATTACTCAACTAGCACGACTTTGATATTATCACCTCCATATCTCAAAACAATTATCAAGCATCAAACTTATCTTACTATTCAACGCACTCAAAAGAAATTTTCACATATCTTGAACACCAAGTATATTAACATTAAGAAAATTACTATGCTATTAACGACTCTCAAAATAATCTAAGTGAAGCATGAGAGATCAATAGTTTATTTAAAACAAATCCACCACCATGCTCTAACAGATCTAAGTAAAGTACTAGAGCAAAAATTATTATGCTCAAAAGATATAAGTGAAGCACATAGAGTATTCTAGCAAATTCCAATTCATGTATGGCTCTCTCTCATTAAAGAATTTCAGATCTTGATACTTTATTAAAACAACAAGCAAAGCTAAAGAAAACTACATTGCAAGGATAGCACAACTCATGTGAAGAAGCAAAAACTTAGGCTCAACCGATACTAACCGATAGTTGTTGAAGAAGAAAGGTGGGATGCCTACCGGGGCATCCCCAAGCTTAGATGCTTGAGACTTCTTGAAATATTATCTTGGGGTGCCTTGGGAATCCCCAAGCTTGAGCTTTTGTGTCTCCTTAATTCCTATCATATCATGGTTTCTCTTTTTATCAAAAGCTTCATTCACAACAAACTCAACAAGAACTCGTGAGATAGGTTAGTATAAACCAATGCAAAAGCTTATCATTTTCTACTGTAAAAAATCAATAAAATTAATATTCAACATTTAATACTAAATTCCTATGCATATTTAATACCCCTATCACCAAATAGAATCATTAAACAAGCAAACATATGCAAACAATGCAACTATAGCAGCAATCTACCAAAACAGTACGGTCTGTAAAGAATGCAAGAGTCATCATACTTCCCTAACTCCAAAAATTATGAACTAGAATTCCCACTGTAATAAATTTATCATAGCTCAATATGCAAAAATATTCAACATTATACCACTCTCTGAATTTCCTAGGGAATTTTTGCAACAGCGGTAAACTTTCTGTTTTCAAACAGCAACATGTATACTAGCAAAATAAGCATGGCAAAGGCTATCCTTGACTTCTTTATTGAAACTAAAGATGCAAAACATTAATCTAAACAACAGCAAGCAAATACTAACAGGAGAAAATGACGCTCCAAGCAAAACACATATCATGTGGTGAATAAAAATATAGCTCCAAGTAAAGTTACCAATGAACGAAGACGAAAGAGGGGATGCCTTCCGGGGCATCCCCAAGCTTAGGCTCTTGGTTGTCCTTGAATATTACCTTGGGGTGCCTTGGGCATCCCCAAGCTTAGGCTCTTTCCACTCCTTATTCCATAGTCCATCCAATCTTTACCCAAAACTTGAAAACTTCAACCACACAAAACTCAAAACAAAACTCGTAAGCTCCGTTAGTATAAGAAGATAAAACCACCACTTAGGTACTGTATTGAACTCATTCTAAATTAATATTGGTGTAATATCTACTGTAATCCAACTTATCTATGGTTCATACCCTCCGATACTACTCATAGATTCATCAAAATAAGCAAACAACACATAGAAAACAGAATCTGTCAAAAACAGAACAGTCTGTAGTCATCTGTATAAAACGTATACTTCTGAACCCCAAAGATTATGAAATAAATTTCTGGACCTGAGAAATTTGTCTATTAATCATCTGCAAAAATAATCAACCTAAAAGCACTCACCAGTAAAAAATGGCAGCTATTCTCGTGAGTGCTAAAGTTTCTGTTTTTCACAGCAAGATCACATAAACTTCACCCAAGTCTTCCCAAAGGTTCTACTTGGCACTTTATTGAAACAAAAGCTATAAAACATGATTACTACAGTAGCATAATCATTTGGACACACAAAAATAGTAAGGACAAATATTGGGTTGTCTCCCAACAAGCGCTTTTCTTTAATGCCTTTTTAGCTAGGCATGATGATGACAATGATGCTCACATAAAAGATAAGAATTGAAACATAACGGGAGCATCATGAAGCATATGACTAGCACATTTAAGCCTAACCCACTTCCTATGCATAGGGATTTTGTGAGAAAACAACTTACGGGAACAACAATCAACTAGCATAGGAAGGTAAAACAAACATAACTTCAAGATTTTAAGCACATAGAGAGGAAACTTGACATTATTGCAATTCCTACAAGCATATATTCCTCCCTCGTAATAATTTTCAGTAGCATCATGAATGAATTCAACAATATAACCAGCACCTAAAGCATTCTTTTCATGATCTACAAGCATAGAAAATTTACCACTCTCCTCATAAGCAAACTTCTTCTTTATGGCATACGTATCATCACAATAATCATCATAGATAGGAGGAATGCTTTCATCATAGTAAATTTGCTCATCAAAGCTTGAGGGACAAAAAATATCATCTTCATAAAACATAGCTTCCCCAAGCTTGTGGCTTTGCATATCATTAGCATCATGGATATTCAAGGAATTCATACTAACAACATTGCAATCATGCTCATCATTCACATATTTCATGCCAAGCATTCTATGTAATTCTTCCTCTAGCACTTGAGCACAATTTTCCTTCCCATCATTTTCACAAAAGATATTAAAAAGGTGAAGCGTTTGAGACAAACTTAACTCCATTTTTTTGTAATTTTCTTTTATAGACTAACTAGTGCTAAAACAAGAAACAAAAAGACTCGATTGCAAGATCTAAAGATATACCTTCACTTACCTAGCCTCCCCGGCAACGGCGCTAGAAAAGAGCTTGATGTCTACTACACAACCTTCTTCTTGTAGACGTTGTTGGGCCTGCAAGTGCACAGGTTTGTAGGACAGTAGCAAATTTCCCTCAAGTGGATGACCTAAGGTTTATCAATCCGTAGGAGGCATAGGATGAAGATGGTCTCTCTCAAGCAACCCTGCAACCAAATAACAAAGAGTCTCTTGTGTCCCCAACACATCCAGTACAATGGCAAATTGTATAGGTGCACTAGTTTGGCGAAGAGATGGTGATACAAGTGCAAAATAGATGGTAGATAAAGGTATTTGTAATCTGAAATAATAAAAACAGCAAGGTAACAAGTGATAAACGTGAGCGTAAACGGTATTGCAATGATAGGAAACAAGGCCTAGGGTTCATACTTTCACTAGTGTAAGTTCTCTCAACAATAATAACATAGATAGAACATATGACAAGCCCTCAACTTGCAACAAAGAGTCACTCCAAAGACACTAATAGCGGATAACAAACATAGAGATTATGGTCAAGTACGAAACCACCACAAAGCTATTCTTTCGGATCGATCTATAAAAGAGTTCGTACTAGAATAACACCTTAAGATACAAACCAACCAAAACCCTAATGTCACCTAGATACTCCATTGTCAACTCAAGTATCCGTGTGCATGATTATACGATATGCATCACACAATCTTAGATTCATCCAACCAACATAAAAGTACTTTAAAGAGTGCCCCAAAGTTTCTACCGGAGAGTCAAGAACGTGTGCCAACCCCTATGCATAGGTTCCCAAGTGTCACGAAACCCGCAAGTTTATCACCAAAACATACATCAAGTGGATCAATAGAATAACCCATTGTCACCACAGTTATCCCATGCAAGACATACATCAAGTGTTCTCATAAAGACTTAATCCAATAAGATAAATTCAAAGGGGAAACTCAATTCATCACAAGAGAGTAGAGGGGGAGAAACATCATAAGATCCAACAACAATAAAAAAGCTCGGGATATATCAAGATCGTGCCATAGAGGAACACAAGAGAGAATACGAGAGAGAGAGAGATCAAACACATAGCTACTGGTACATACCCTCAACCCCGAGGGTGAACTACTCCCTCCTCGTCATGGATAGCGCCGGGATGATGAAGATGGCCACCGGTGATGGGATCCCCCTCCGGCAGGGTGCCGGAACAGGGTCCCGATTGGTTATTGGTGGCTACAGAGGCTTGCGGCGGCGGAACTCCCGATCTATCTTCTGTTATGGAAGTTTTAGGGTACGTAGGTATATATGGGTGCAGGGGGTACGTCGGTGGACCCTCGGAGTGCTCACGAGGTAGAGGGGCGCGCCTAGAGGGGCGCGCCCCCCACCCTCGTGGGAAGCCCGGGAATCCCCTGACGTGCACTTCAAGCCCAACAGATTGGTTTCCTTCCAAAATTAACATCTCCAGTTGATTTCGTTCCGTTTTGACTCCGTCTGATATTCCTTTTCCTCGAAACACTGAAATAGCATAAAACAACAAATCTGGGCTGGGCCTCCGGTAAATAGGTTAGTCCCAAAAATAATATAAAGGTGGATAATAAAGCCCAATATTGCCTAAAGCAGTAGATGAAGTAGCATGGAGCAATCAAAAATTATATATACGTTGGAGACGTATAAATGGCAACAATACAATACGTGTCTTGCAACCCTTTCTGTCACTGGGTAGGAACACCGGAAGATTGAACCCAAAGCTAAGCACTTCTCCCATGGCAAGAAAGATCAATCTAGTAGGCCAAACCAAACTGATAATTCGAAGAGACTTGCAAAGATAACTCAATCATACATAAAAGAATTCAGAGAAGATTCAAATATTATTCATAGATAAACTTGATCATAAACCCACAATTCATCGGATCTCGACAAACACACCGCAAAAAGAGTTTACATCGAATAGATCTCCACAAGAGAGGGGGAGAACATTGTATTGAGATCCACAAAGAGAGAAGAAGCCATCTAGCTAATAACTATGGACCCGTAGGTCTGTGGTAAACTACTCACAACTCATCGGAGGGGCAAGGATGTTGATATAGAGGCCCTCCGTGGTTGCTTCCCCCTCCGGCAGAGTGCCGGCGAAGGCTCCAAGATGGGATCTCGCGGATATAGAAGCTTACGACGGTGGAAATTGTGTTTCGTGGTGCTCCTAGATGTTTTCGGGGTATGTAGGTGTATATAGGAGGAAGAAGTACGTCAGTGGACGCCCGAGGGGCCCACCAGATAGGGGGGCGCGCCCTACAGGGGGGGCACCCTCCTATCTCGTGGGGCCCTTGGAGCTTTCTTGACTTGCACTCCAGGCTCTCCGGATCAGATTTGTTCCAAAAATAACGCTCCCGAAGGTTTCATTCCGTTTGGACTCCGTTTGATATTCCTTTTCTTCGAAATACTGAAAAATAGGCAAAAAAATAGCAATATGGGCTGGGCCTCCGGTTAGTAGGTTAATCCCAAAAATGATATAAATGTGTAAAATAAAGCCCATAAACATCCAAAAGGGGTAATATAATAGCATGGAAGAATCAAAAATTATAGATACGTTGGAGACGTATCAAGCATCCCCAAGCTTAATTCCTGCTCGTCCTCGAGAAGGTAAATGATAAAAAAGAAATTTTTGATGTGGAATGCTACCTAGCATAATTCATAATGTAATTTTCTTTAATGTGGCATGAATGTTCAGATCCAAATGAATACAAAATAAAAGTTATATTGACATAAGAAATAGTAATACTTCAAGCATACTAATCAAAGTAATCTTGTCTTCTCAAAATAACATGGCTAAAGAAAGTTATCCCTACAAAATCACATAGTCTGGCTATGCTCTATCTTCATCACACAAAGTATTTAATCATGCACAACCCCGATGACAAGCCAAGCAATTGTTTAATACTTTAATAATCTCAAACTTTTTCAACTTTCACGCAATACATGAGCGTGAGCCATGGACATAGCACTATATGTGGAATAGAATGGTGGTTGTGGAGAAGACAAAAAAGGAGAAGATAGTCTCACATCAACTAGGCGTATCAACGGGCTATGGAGATGCCCATCAATAGATATCAATGTGAGTGAGTAGGGATTGCCATGCAACGGATGCACTAGAGCTATAAATATATGAAAGCTCAATAAAAGAAACTAAGTGGGGTGCATCCAACTTGCTTGCTCACGAAGACCTAGGGCACTTTTGAGGAAGCACATCATTGGAATATACAAGCCAGGTTCTGTAATGAAAAATTCCCACTAGTATATGAAAGTGACAACATATGAGACTCTCTATCATGAAGATCATGGTGCTATTTTGAAGCACAAGTGTGGAAAAAGAGATAGTAGCATTGTCCCTTCTCTCTTTTTCTCTCATTTTATTTATTTCTCTTTTTCTTTTCTTTTCTTTTCTTTTTTTTTCTTTTTTCCTTTGGCCTTCTTTTTTTTTGGCCTTTCTCCCCTTTTTTTTCTTCTTTTTTTCTTTTTGTAAAGTCCGAAGTCTCATCCCGACTTGTGGGGGAATCATAGTCTTCATCATCCTTTCCTCACTAGGACAATGCTCTAATAATGAAGATCATCACACTTTTATGGACTTACAACTCAATGCTAGAACAAGATATGACTCTATATGAATGCCTCCGGCTGTGTACCGGGATATGCAATGAATCAAGAGTGACATGTATGAAAATTATGAAGGTGGCCTTGCCACAAATACAATGTCAACTACATGATCATGCAAAAAGCAATATGACAAAAGTGATGCGTGTCATATGAACGGAGCGGTGGAAAGTTGCATGGCAATATATCTTGGAATGGCTATGGAAATGCCATAATAGGTAGGTATGGTGGCTGTTTTGAGGAAGGTAAATGGTGGGTGTATGGTACCGGCGCAAGTTGTGCGGTACAAGAGAGGCTAGCAATGGTGGAAGGGTGAAAGAGTGCGTATAATCCATGGACTCAACATTAATCAAAAGAACTCATATACTTGTTGCAAAAATTTAGAAGTCATCAAAAACCAAAGTACTACGCGCATGCTCCTAGGGGGATAGATTGGTAGGAAAAGACCATCGCTCGTCCCCGACCGCCACTCATAAGGAAGACAATCAATAAATAAAATTGTGCTCCAACTTCATCACAAAGCAGTTCACCATACGTGCATGCTACGGGAATCACAAGCTTCAACACAAGCATTCTTTAAATTCATAATCACCCAACTAGCATGACTTTAATATCACTACCTCCATATCTCAAAACAATTATCAAGCATCAAATTGATCATAGCATCCAATTCACTTTCTATGATAGTTTTTATTATACCCAACTTGGATGCTCATCATTCTAGGACCAACTTTTTGATCATAGTAAATACCATAATGTTCTAAAAGACTCTCAAAATGATATAAGTGAAGCATGAGAGATTAGCAATTTCTTCAAAATTAAGACACCACCATGCTCTAAAAGATATAAGTGAAGCACTAGAGCAAAAACTGTCAAGCTCAAAAGATCTAAGTGAAGCACATAGAGTATTCTAGCAAATTCTAATCAAATAGACTTCTCCCAAAAGGTGTGTACAGCAAGGATGATTGTGGTAAACTAAAAAGCAAAGACTAATATAATACACGACGCTCCAAGCAAAACACATATCATGTGGCGAATAAAAATATAGCTCCAAGTAAAGTTACCAATGAACGAAGACGAAAGAGGGGATGCCTTCCCGGGGCATCCCCAAGCTTAGGCTTTTTGCTATTCTTGAATATCTTGGGGTGACATGGGCATCCCCAAGCTTAGGATCTTGCCACCCTTTATTCCATAGTACATAAAAGCTTTACCCAAAACTTGAAAACTTAACAACACAAAACTCAACAGGAAATCTTATAAGCTCCGTTAGTGAAAGAAAACAAAACCACCACATAAGGTACTGCAATGAACTCATTCTTTATTTATTTTGGTGTTAAACCTACTGTACTCCAACTTATCTATGGTTTATAAGCTATTTTTACTAGCCATAGATGCATCAAAATAAGCAAACAACACACGAAAAACAGAATCTATCAAAAATAGAACAGTCTGTAGCAATCTGTAACTAACTCAAACTTCTGGAACTCTAAAAATCCTACTAAAATAGGAAGTACTGGAAAATTTGTCTATTGAACAGCAGCAAAAATAATCAACGCAAAAGCACGTTCCTGTGATTTAACAAAATTATATTCGTGCGCACAAAGTTTCTGTTTTTGAGCAGAATCAAATCAACTATCATCGTAGGTTATCCTATAGGTTCTACTTGGCACAAACACTAAATAAAAGATAAAAACACATCTATCCAGAAGGTAGATGCAAGATTTATTACTAAACAGGAGCAAAAACAAAAAACAAAAATAAAAATTGGGTTGCCTCCCAACTAGCGCTATCGTTTAACGCCCCTAGCTAGGCATAAAAACGAAGATAGATCTAAGTGGTGCCGTAATAATAAGATAGATCTTGAAAGCTCATCTCATATTATCTATGTTCGGCAGCAAGTTCCTTTGAGGTAAGCAAAAGTAATCAAAAGGGCTAAATTTAGTGGGACAAAAATCCCCAAGATCAATCACAGGAGGTACGGGTTCCTCCTTTGGCCCGTCATAGTGCACAACTATTTCATCACTAAAAGCATTCTTTTGGCAAAATCTTGTGAGCCTATACTCAAGAGAGTATCCTAGCTCATTGTTTCGAAGGGCAAAATCATTATTAAGCTCGTTAATGCAATCAACCAAGACATTGGTAGGAACCTTTTTTCTAAGGTTTTCATTAAAAGCGACATAGTCCGAAGATTGAAAACGTCTAATTTCCTCTTGATCACAGAGGATCGCCTCTATGGGAGGACGACCGGCGTCCACCCTATAGTGCGCAAAGATTTCTTTGGCCTCTCTTATGATAAATCTAAATTCATGAGCCAAAAAGATAGTAACAGCGCGTTTAACAGAAGAATGCTCAATATTAGAGAATTCTAGAAAAATTCTTTGTATGCAAGGATGCATGTGCATAAATTGCCTTTCAAGCTCAACTATAAGCATAGCGACAGCATCTGCAAGACTACTAGTTTTATGAAGAATAGAACACCCCATGGAAGGTAAAGCACCAGCACAAGTAAAGAAATCTTGAATAACACCTTTGCCAATGATGTTACCACTACCGATTCGAAACTTTTTAGTATGCAAGATAGGGGGTTCATCGGCCGAAGCCTCGGGATTTTATGTTTTATCATTGTCGTCCATATCGATGATAATCTCCCCAATTTCAGACATAGCGACAAACAGAAGCACGGCGGAAGGGAGCAAGCGAAAAGAAAGGAGGAGATTGGGAAAGAGAGGGCGAATAAAACGGCAAGGGTGAAGTGGGGGAGAGGAAAACGAGAGGCAAATGGCAAATAACGTAAATGCAAGGGAGATGGGTTTGTGATGGGTACTTGGTATGTATTGACTTGAGCAAAGACCTCCCTGGCAACGGCGCCAGAAATCCTTCTTGCTACGCCTTGAGCTTGCGTTGGTTTTCCTCGAAGAGGAGAGGGTGATGCAGCAAAGTGTAGCGTAAGTATTTCCCTCAGTTTTGAGAACCAAGGTATCAATCCAGTAGGAGGCTCCTCAAAAGTCCCACGCACCTACACAAACAAACTGAGAACTCGCAACCAACGCAATAAAGGGGTTGTCGATCCCTTCACGACCACTTGCGAAAGTGAGATCTAATAAAGATAGTATGATAAGATAAATATATTTTTGGTATTTTTGATAGAGATGCAAAAAGTAAAGATGCAAATAAAGTAGATGGAAAGCAAATATAATAAGAGATAGAATCGGGAGCCATAGGTTTCACTAGAGGCTTCTCTCAAGATAGCATAAGTATTACGGTGGGTGAACAAATTACTGTCGAGCAATTGATAGAAAAGCGCATAGTTATGAGATTATCTAGGCATGATCATGTATATAGGCATCACATCCATAAAAGTAGACCAAATCCTGCCTGCATCTACTACTATTACTCCACACATCAACCGCTATCCAGCATGCATCTAGAGTATTAAGTTCATAAGAACAGAGCAATGCATTAAGCAAGATGACATGATGTAGAAGGATAAACACATGCAATATGATATAAACCCCATCTTTTTATCCTTGATGGCAACAATACAATACGTGTCTTGTAACCCTTTCTGTCACTGGGTAAGAACACCACAAGATTGAACCCAGAGCTAAGAACTTCTCCCATGGCAAGAAAGATCAATCTAGTAGGCCAAACCAAACTGATAATTCGAAGAGACTTGCAAAGATAACTCAATCATACATAAAAGAATTCAGAGAAGATTCAAATATTATTCATAGATAAACTTGATCATAAACCCACAATTCATCAGATCTCGACAAACACACCGCAAAAAGAGTTTACATCGAATAGATCTCCACAAGAGAGGGGGAGAACATTGTATTGAGATCCAAAAAGAGAGAAGAAGCCATCTAGCTAATAACTATGGACACGTAGGTCTGTGGTAAACTACTCACAACTCATCGAAGGGGCAAGGATGTTGATGTAGAGGCCCTCCGTGGTTGCTTCCCCCTCCGGAAGAGTGCCGACGAAGGCTCCAAGATGGGATCTCGCGGATACCGAAGGTTACGGCGGTGGAAATTGTGTTTCGTGGTGCTCCTGGATATTTTCGGGGTATGTAGGTATATATAGGAGGAAGAAGTACGTCGGTGGACGCCCGAGGGGCCCACGAGACAGGGGGCGTGCCCTACAGGGGGGGGGGGCACCCTCCTATCTCGTGGGGCCCTCGGAGCTTTCTTGACTTGCACTCCAGGCTCTCCGGATCGGATTTGTTCCAAAAATAACGCTCTCGAAGGTTTCATTCCGTTTGGACTCCGTTTGATATTCCTTTTCTTCGAAATACTAAAATAGGCAAAAAAACAGCAATATGGGCTGGGCCTCCGGTTAGTTGGTTAGTCCCAAAAACGATATAAATGTGTAAAATAAAGCCCATAAACATCCAAAAGGGGTAATATAATAGCATGGAACAATCAAAATTATAGATACGTTGGAGACGTATCACCACGCTATCAGGGATTGTCCACATATGGGAAAGAACACCTGGCAGTAATTGTCGATGTGGACCAATGGCATCCGTACCTGCAACATGGAGAGCTTACCATCCTCACCGATCAAACGAGCTTGATTCACTTGGAGGAACAGCGGCTCTCGACACCCTAGTAGCAAAAGGCTTTCACAAAATTGCTTGGCCTCCAATATTCCGTCAGATACAAAAAGGGGCAGAAAACACTGCAGCAGATGCCCTTTCAAGAGCTGAACCAACGGAGACACTAGGAGTGGTCACTTCCTGCCAACTAGCATGGCTGGATGATATTGTGGCCAGCTATAACTCCAACCCGCAAGCTCAGAAACTCTTGGAATAACTCGCAATCCGGGCAGATCCGAAGGGTCGTTTCTCTCTTACCCAAGGGGTTCTGCAATTCCGCGGGCGAATTTGGCTGGGTGGTTCAACAGCATTGCAGTAGCGCATCATCAATGCCTTCCACAACAGTGCTATGGGAGGTCACTCCGGGATCCCAGCAACCTACCATCATATCAGACGCCTGTTTGCATGGCCGAAGATGAAGACACATGTTCACCAATACATTCGCTGTTGTACAATTTGCCAACAAGCGAAACCGGACCGTGCTGCTTCTCCGGGACTCCTCCAGCCACTTCCCATCCCCACGGCTCCCTGGGAGATGATCTCTATGGACTTCATCGACGGGTTACCCCAATCAGCTCAATTCAACTGCCTCCTGGTGATTGTGGACAAGCGTACCAAGTTTGCGCACTTCCTCCCATTGGCCCATCCCTACACCGCAGCCAAAGTGGCCCTCCTCTACATGAACCAGAATTACAAGCTGCATGGGCTACCGGGTGCAATCGTCTCGGATCGTGACCCTGTCTTCACCAGCCACTTCTGGCAAGAGCTCTTCAAGCACGTAGGTTCAGAACTTCATCTCAGCACGGCCAAATCATCTGCAAACTGACGAACAAACGGAACGCGTCAAGCAGTGCCTGGAAACGTACCTACAGTGTTTTACACATGCTTGCCCAAAGCGCTGGAGCTACTGGATACCTATGGCACAACTTTGGTACAACTCATCTCACCACTCTGCTATCGGTATGTCTCCTTTGAAAGCCCTGTTTGTTCATGATCCACACCAGTGGGGTGTCACAGCATCGGAGGACTGTTCAGTGCAATCGTTGCAGTCTTGGTTGGAAGAAAGAACAATCGTTCAGAACATTCCCAGCAGCATTTAAACCAGGCACGTCAATGCATGAAGACGTAAGCTGACAAGAAACGATCTTGGAGACAATTTGAGGTGGGGGACAATGTCTACCTCAAGCTACAACCTTACATCTAAGCTTCTGTCGCTCCACGAGCAAATCACAAGCTCTCCTTCAAGTTTTTTGGGCCATTCCCAGTCATCGCCAAGATAAACGATGTCGCCTACAAGCTGCAACTACCTCCTGGCGCCACGATGCACCCGATCTTCCATGTTTCCTTTCTTCGTCGCGCACTCCTCCCAGGAATGGAAGCGTCTTCACATTTGCTGGTGGAGTAAAACACGAAGGCTGTACTAATGGAGATCCTTCAAACACGCTGGCGCAAGACGGCGGGCGCGATGATCGAGCAAGTGCAGGTACCGTGGTCACCAGAATCCACGCTGGGCACCACCTGGGAGGACAAGGCCACGCTCTTTGACAAGTTCCCTCAAGCCACTAGTAGAAAAGGTCGGCATTTGTCCCGGTTCGTAAGGGCCTTTAGTCCCGGTTCATGAACCGAGACTAATGTGTCGTTACTAATACCTCCCCCCTTTAGTCCTGGTTCTAACACGAACCGGGACAGATGGTCCTCCACGTGGCCGGTATGCCGAGCCTAGGCAGGGGGGCCTTTGGTCCCGGTTGGTGGCACCAACGGGGAGCAAAAGGCATCCACGCGTCAGCATTCCAGTGGCTGGGGTTTTTGTTTTTTTTGAAAGGGGGGCTGGGGGGGGGGGGGGTTGGGTGTTTTGGGGGGTTAATTTAGGCGTTTCATATATTGTGTTAGCTAGGTAATTAATAGAGAGAAGTGTCCTGTCTTATTTCCGTGCTTGGTCGACGCTACGTATTATACGTAGAGAGGCCCTCGACACGCTAGCTAGTAAGAAAATGAAGGGAACCATTAAGTACAGAAGTTCGTCATGCATATCGAGAGAAGTGATCGATCGACCTCTCCTTCTCCAAGAGATTGGTCGAACAACAAGTTTTCGTATTATCTATCCGACGCTACTGGCTACATACATATACAATATGTAAGATCTCTTAATTACAATCCTCTAGCAATTGAAATCAACTTCCACATGGTATTCTCCGGCTTTATTGATGATGAGGTCAAGAAAGAATCCTGCAAATTCCTCTTGAATTGCTTTCATGCGATCTTCTTCTAGGAGTTCAGTCCGCATCTGCCACGTCTAATTTGAAGAAGGGGGTTAATTAATACATATATATGAATGAAACTCAACAGAAATGATGGTGTAATAAAATGAAATTGTGAATATGATTGCTTACGCACTTCATATTGTCTTTTAGAGTAGCCCCGCTTATTTTTCAAAGTCGCGTTGTAGATGAACTCGCACACGTAGTATCCACAGAAATCATTCCCTTGTTCCTGTCACGAGCACTTTACGATAAATAGAGGTCAAACAAACTGATAATGAAGCATTATAAATGACATTGATGAAAGTATAGCTATAGAATCAACGGGAGATGCGCGCAACTAGCTAGCCAGTAGTACTTACTTTGGGGTATGTATATCGCAGCTCCTTCGGCAGTCCCGGAGCTTCTGTGGTGAATTGTTTCCAAACCCTGCAAGACAAAGAAAATAATTATTATTACTTGAGATATCAGGAAATGAACAAAAAGTTGCCAATATGGCGCGAGAATGATCGATTGAACTTACTTGTTGAGCAATTCAGTCATGTCCGCATATGTTTCGGGATCTTTTCGTCTCGAGTCTAAGACGGTTACTAGTCCCCGCTCAAGCTTAATCTCTAGAAGAACATAGTGGAAGCTGTGCACGCATGCATAACTCATCAATTACATTACTATAACCTCGGTCGAGTAATAAGGGAACCAAATATGCACACGACAGTAACACTCACTTGAAGTTGTAAGGAAAGAGTATGGTATCTTTGTTTTGATTTTTGATCAACGATTTTAGCAAGTTGGCCTTGGCCTCTTCGGCATGCTTTTTAACCAGAAATTCATCTATGATATTCGTGTTAATGAACCCAATATCATACATTTCTTGTTTTCTGCACTCGACGATCTTCAATCGTCATAATATATTGAGGATAATTAATTATAAATACATGCAATGAAAGAGCCGAGCTATATATAGAGACTTAATGACAGAAATAGTACTTACAAACAGTAGCAAAAGACCGTTAATTTATCGAGGGCCTTTTGATTGAAGAACGTGAAGAACTCCTCAAATGAAACACACAACAGATCAGTTCCAACGAGGTCGTGCTCCTCTTTAATGTTCAGATACAAACTATTCATCCCCCCAGACTCTCTGCAGTTTTCATGTACCAATTATGGAATCTTCGCATCATCGTTGTTAGAGATTTTTCATCTTTGACAAGAGGCTTCCTGTACTCGTATCTGTGTTTGTCCACCTCCATGAAATCAGGAAGTTGATCGTCAGGCAGGTAATCTGATAGATTGCCATAACCGGCCACCATCCATGGAGCATTAGCGACGATGTCACCGCTAGACACATTGAGTGGGGGGCACGATTGATTTGCTTGTTTGCCGAGCTGGGCAACTTTTTTCGCAGCTGCTCGTTCTCTTGACCTTTGATGTCTGACAGTACTTCCTGACCGTCCTCTTGGAGATATGTCTGTTTAGTAATGCACTCATAGTTGGTTCTCGGCGGAGACTTTGCCGGTTTCCTCAAGGCATCGAGAGTGCGATTTGCTTTCACCGGATCTGCCTTCTCCTCCGGAGGTGGATGTCTCTTTGCTTTCACCCCTTCAAAGAAGTCCTTCACGTGAGTCCGCACGATCGTCGTGTTTTCCTCCTCGGTCCTCTCGTACGGTAACTTCTCTAGAGGCTTGAGAGGTGGACCGTATCTATATTGCCTCCCGCCTTTGGCTGTATTGCTAGACGCCGGAGCAGACGGAGCGGCTGCGGCGTCTTTCTTATTTCATGCTTGCTTACGAGGCAGAGAAGGACTAAGACGCGCCGGAGCAGCTGGGGCAGCGGTGGGTCTCTTCCGCCCTTGCCGGCGAGGCGGAGAAGGAGGAGGCTGTTGGCTGCTCGGGCGCGCCGGCGCAGGCGGAGAAGGAGGTGGAGTGCCGCCACGCGCCGGAGAAGGAGGACCAGTGCCCTGATCATCACTCGCCGGAGGAGGAGGCGGTGGAGGAGGCGGAGTGCCCTGACTCGTTGGAGGAGGAGGAGGAGGCGGAGGCGTCCTGTTCGGAAGGTTGATGAGCTCCTTCCGCCATAGGCATGGAGTCTTTAGAGCAGAACCCAGCCTAGTCTCCCCTTCACCGGTACGGTGGTCAAGCTGGAGGTCCTCAAATCCCTCCGTTATTTCATCCACCATCACCCTAGCATATCCTTCTGGAATCGGCCGACAGTGAAAAGTTGCGCCGGGTTCAGTAGGATAAACAGAGCCAACAGCCGGCTTGACCTTCATATTCATCCATCGCGCCATAATGTGGCAATTTTGAGACTCCGTGATAGCATCCACAGGATAGCTGGCAGGAGCCGTCAAGACATGCTCCGGCTGAAGCAGCTCGGTGGAAGCCACACTGCTTCTCCGCTGAGATTGCGGGCTAGCTTCGGAGGAAGCTTTGGCAGGTCGTTTGCTGCGATCTGCTTCTCGTTCCTCTAGCCCCATTACCCTTTCGTGCAGCGCCTGCAGTTGGCCCTGCTCCAGTTTGTTCCTCCTCTCGTGGGTTTTGTAACCCCCTGCGTCCGAAAAAGCAACCTTCCACGGAATGGAGCCTGGCATGCCTCGTGTCCGTCCAGGGTGCTCAGGATTCCCGAGGGCCATTGTGAGCTCGTCCTTCTCCCTGCGCTGCGTTGATATAGTGCCGAAGCCTCTTGACTGGTATTTTCAGTTGCTCGTCCGTCCAACGGCACTTCCCCGGTACAGGGTCCAAGGTTCCGCCAGCCCCTAAGAACCAAGTCCGGCAACGGTCTGTCCAGTTCATTGTCTCTTGTTCGATCCCTTTATCAGGAAGATCATTCTCAGCCTTGTACCACTTAGGCCGGGCTTTGAGGTAGCCACCTGACCCTGTGCGATGGTGAAACTGCTTCTTCGCAGCATTTTGCTTGTTTGTCGCCGACATCTTCTTACTCTTTTCCGATGTCTTGTGGGCCACAAATGCGGGCCAGTGATCTTTGATCTTCTCATATTTGCTGATGAATTCTAGTGTCTCTTCTTTGTCGACAAACTTGTTTAGCTCTTTCCTCCACCTCTTGAATAGGGTTGCCATCTTCTTTAGAGCACAAGACTTGATTAATTGCTCTTTAACTGGCTTCTCCGGATCCTCCTCTGGCGGTAGGGTGAAATTTGCCTTCAGCTGAGTCCAAAGATCATCTTTCTGCATATCATTGACATAAGACACCTCAGGGTCTTCCTCCTTAGGCTTATACCATTGCTGGATGTCGATCGAGATCTTGTCCCTAACAAGAACCCCGCACTAAGTAGAAAATGCGTTCTTTGTCCAGATGGGTTCAATCGGTTCGCCGTCGGGCGCGATTTCTATGATCTCAAACCTTTCATCCGAGCTCAACTTTTTCTTCGGGCCTCGTCTCCTTACCGAAGTTGTGCTCGATCCGGAGGGCTAGAAAAAGGAAGAAAGACGAGAGTTAATTAATATGTTTACATATATCAAAACAATGGATGCATCAATTAACTAGTCAGGACGGTCTTAACTAATATATATATACCTAGCTGGACTCGGTTTGGTCACCGGTGCAGTCAGCACGGTCTCCTTCTTGTACCTCCATTGGGTCACTGGAGCCATCATGAACATAGCCCTCTTCTTGTACCGGCATTAATGGGCCGGAGCCATCATGAACATAGCCCTCTTCTTCACCCAGTCCTTCATGACCATCGGTGTTGTTGAGAAATGACGCAACGCCATCACTTCCTTGTGCGATTATGTCCCCCAACATCGCTTCTGTTGCTTCGTCTCAGGAGTGCTCCATAGTTTCTGCAAATATTTACAACATGTCAATTATTATTCAAACATGGTACAGATGGATATATATTAGTGGCAAACGTAGAACTAGCTAGCTAATCACAATAAGGAATCATGCTAGTGGCCTCGACGCTGCTTCTCTAGGGTTTGGGGTGGCCTCGACACAATGCTTCAAGGGTTTGGGGTGGCCTCGACGACAACGCTCTTTTAGCTTGGTAAATTTGGGTGGCCTCGAGAGAGTTAATTTGTCGGGTAGGGGCGCGGCGGGAGGGGGTAGGATACCAACTTCGTTTTCTCTCTAGGGTTTGGGTGTCCTCGAGAGTTTTGGTCGAGCGAGAGGGCCGAGGGGGGTGCTGCCGTGGCATAAGTTATCACGGTCGAGAGGGGTTATATATATTGACCGCCCCTCATGTCGAAGTTATCCGGGAGGGGGTTATATCGACAACGACGCAACATACATATACAAGGGAAAATAATGTTATCGGGGAGGGGGTGTCGGTACACCCCCTCGTGTTGAAGTTTCTTCTTTCTCCTCTATTCCTTTCTTCTCCTTCTTCCTCTTTTCTTCCTTTTCCTTATTTTCCTTTCTCCTCTAGACTAACCTAAAATGCACTAACCTAAAATCGATACCTACTAACAACCTAAATAAAAAATTAATACATATATGAAAAAACATATATAAACAAAAAAATGCTATGAACATTATATTCATACATACATAGTCACATCCATTCATCATATAGCTACCACATACATATATACATTATATATATGAAAAAATGCAATGAACAAACAAAATATACTTATGAAAAAAAATAGTATGAACATGTACACATATATACACATACAAACACATATACACAAAAAAATACGAAAAAATGCTATGAAAAATGCTATGAAAAATGCAGGGCAGGGGCGGCGGGGCGGCGCGCGGCGGCCGCGCAGGACAGGGGCGGTGACGTGGCGGCCGCGCAGGGGCGCGGGAGCAGGCTGTGCTCATAGGGGGCGGCGGCGACGGCGAAGGCGAGCAGCCTGATGGCGTCGGTGGCGGCGGCGACGGCGAAGGCGAACAGCCTGACGGCGTTGGTGGCGGCGGCGACGACAAGGTGGAGCAGGGGCGACGGGCGGCGACAGCGACAAGGAGGAGCAGGGGCGTCAGGGCAGAAGTGCGGGATTTGGTCGAAACTAATAAGTGCTGTATATATAACAAGAGCTTTAGTCCCGGTTGGTGGCACCAACCGGGACTAATGCACCCTTTAGTCCCGGTTGGTGCCACCAACCGGGACCAAAGGCCTCTTTTCAGCAGCCCAAAGGGCGGGAAGCGGCGGCCTTTGGTCCCGGTTGGTGGCACCAACCGGGACTAAAGGGGGGCATTGGTCCCGGTTGGTGCCACGAACCGGTACCAATCCCCCCTTTAGTCCCGGTTGGTGCCACAAACCGGGACCAAAGGCCCCTGTGCTGCCCGCAGCACGGCGAAAGTTTAGTCCCACCTCGCTAGTTGAGAGGGCTCGAGAGTGGTTTATAAGCGCTGTTGCGCCCACCCTCTCGAGCTCCTCTCAACTGCAGGCTTTCGTGCCTAATCTCACACTATGCTGCTGTGGGCCTATTGGGCCTTCTGCGGGACTGAATCCTGGCCCAGGCTGGGTTTCTAGTCGTATTCAGGTCGTGGTGGCCCAATAGGTGGCAGTTTTTTTTTGTTTTTTTCCAGCTTATTTTGTTTTTTGCATTATTTATTTTCTTTTATTTTTTGCTTTATTTTTTAATTCTTTTTGCTTTTAGTTTAAAAAAATTAAAATCTTTCTGTTTGTGCCATTAGTTTTCAAATTTGAAAACACTTTTTTTGTTTTCTTTCTTGCTTTATTTATTTTATTTTGTTTCTACTTACAACAAAATACTTATTGTTGCTATTTTATTTTTTTTCCAGTTTTTTTGTTTTGTTTTCTGCATTATTTATTTTCTTTAGTTTTTTGCTTTATTTTTTAATTCTTTTTTGCTTTTAGTTTTAGAGAAATTATAAACTTTCTGTTAGTGCCACTAGTTTTCAAATTTGAAAACACTCTTTTTGTTTTCTTTCTTGCTTTATTTATTTTATTTTGTTTCTACTTACAACAAAATACTTATTGTTGCTATTTTTTTTTCCTTTTTTATTTTTGTTTCTGCATTATTTATTTTCTTTTGTTTTTTGCTCTATTTTTAATTCTTTTTTGCTTTTAGTTTTAGAAAAATTATAAACTTTCTATTAGTGCCATTAGTTTTCAAATGAAGTTTGAAAAATTTGAAAGTTGGCATGGTATCATAATTTCACCCACATAGCATGTGCGTGTACAAAACGGACAATGATATCATACTCGTCTGTTACAAAGTTGGCATGGTATCATCATAATAGTTGCGGGAGAAAGTCTTCACTTTTTCTTCGCTTGTGTCATTTGCTTATTGCGCCGCAACCATGCATAATCTTCATCGTTTATCAGGATGCTGGGGTCAGCCTTGACTTTGAAGGGAGGAATTTCATGAAACTTTTCATAATCTTCAGACATGTCTGTCTTGCCCTCCACTCCCACGATGTCCCTTTTTTCCTGAAAGAACTATGTGGCGCTTTGGCTCATCGTATGATGTATTCGCTTCCTTATCTTTTCTTTTTCTCGGTATGGTAGACATGTCCTTCACATAGATAACCTGTGCCACATCATTGGCTAGGACGAACGGTTCGTCAGTGTACCCAAGATTTTTCAGATCCACTGTTGTCATTCCGTACTGTGGGTCTACCTGTACCCCGCCTCCTGACAGATTGACCCATTTGCACTTAAACAAAGGGACCTTAAAATCATGTCCGTAGTCAAGTTCCCATATGTCCACTATGTAACCATAATATGTGTCCTTTCCCCTCTCGGTTGTTGCATAAAAGCGAACACCGCAGTTTTGGTTGGTGCTCTTTTGATCTTGGTCAATCGCGTAAAATGTATTCCCATTTATCTCGTATCCTTTCCAAATCGTAACAGTCGAAGATGGTCCCCAGGACAACAAGTACAACTCATCACAAACAGTGTCGTCACCTCTAAGACGTGTTTCCAACCAACTGCTGAAAGTCCTGATGTGTTCACATCTAATCCGGTCGTTGCACTACTCCGGGTGTTTGGAGCGCAGACTGTTCTTGTGTTCATCGACATACGGGGTCACCAAGGTAGAGTTCTGTAGAACTGGGTAGTGTGCTTCAGACCAAGAATATCCGTCCCTGCATATTATTGAGTCCCTTCCAAGCGTGCCTTTTCCAGTCAGTCTCCCCTCATACCGCGATTTAGGGAGACCTATCTTCTTAAGGCCAGGAATGAAGTCAACACAAAACCCGATGACATCCTCTGTTTGATGGCCCATGGAGATGCTTCCTTCTGGCCTAGCGCGGTTACGGACATATTTCTTTAGGACTCCCATGAATGTAGGAGATATGCCCTAGAGGCAATAATAAATGATATTATTTATCTCCGAGTTCATAATTATGTTTATGTTCCATGCTATAACTGCAATGATTCTCGAGTCTACAATATCCACGAGGCTGGGAGGAAGACTCATATGCACGTGTGGAATAATAAACGGTAAGAAGTATTCCTAGTTTGGCCTCTAATACTAGCTCAAGTGTTGCATGAAGGTTCCATTTTCCTGATCATGGGCATGTCTATGCCAGCAACTTTGAGGGCACAGTGTTAAGAAAACATTTGTGTGGAATCGACCCGGTTTGATGTTATGCTATGAGATTCATTCGTCACAAGTTAATGGTAAATAACACAGAGATGGTTAACGTTTGCATGATTCCTTTGACCATGAGAGTATCGAGTTTCTTCATGCTTGCTTCATGAACTTTGGGTTTGTTAAACATCATCCGTAAATGGGTGGCTATTACGGTGGCTTACGGGTTCATGGAAAAGTGTGTCAAGTAACTTGATAGCTCAAGATTGAGATTTGCTCCTCCGACGATGGAGAGATATTCTCGGGCCCTCTCGGTGTTACGGTATCCATCATTGTCTGGCCAGACACAGTGTGATTTGATCACAGGGATGCCGGAACACGGAAACGAGAAAAGAGAACAAAACCAGTAACGAGGTAACTAGCACAGTGGACAAGTTGTTGATCCATGGGGATGCAAGTAAATCTCACCTCGGGTATTTGTAACATATCGCGAAGCAACAGGAATAGCACACGGCAACTGGAGGTTCACTCGAATATTCATTCGTGTGGGTATAGGGGTCAATATGGGTGTCCACGGCTCCGATGTTGATCATTAATTGGAAGGGGTTCCGGGTCACCTCTATACTTCACCGAACCTATAGGGTCACACGCTTAAGGGTCATCTATCTGTTGAATACTAGACAAGGAGTCTGAGAGAAAATCACCGAAAAAGTTTCGGACACCGGAAAAGGTTCCACAGAGAGAGGTCATCGGATGAGTTTCGGTGAAACTGAAAAGTTGTTTCAGGGGATACCGTTAAGTCAAATTGGTTTCGACACATTCCTGATAATTCTTGGAGGGTGCCAGAATCATTCTGGAAGGTTTCTAGAATTTTCCGGGATAATAACCGGATATGCTCCGGAGCTGCCAGAACCACTTCAGATGTTTTTCGCAGATGAAATTTACTAATCTGAAATTGTTTCAGAACAAATCCAAAATCATTTTAGTGGGTACTGGAATTATTCTAAGACTCACAGAAATATTTTCGGATTTAATGGACGCGAAAAATTGTCTTCATGAATAGTAAAAACACATTCTTGTTTGTTTTGCGCAGATGAAAATCACTAAACCTAAATTGTTTCGGAACGCGTTGAAAATTATTTTAGTGGGTACTAGAAATGTTCTGGGCACACATAAATATTTTCAGTTCGAACGGACGCTGAAAAATGTCGTCATGAATAGTGAAAGTGCTTTTTGCTTGGCTTCTTGGAGAAGCCACCTTGAGGGCCTTTTGGTATTATCCCCTTGGCTTCTTGGAGAAGCCACCCTTGGGCTTGGCCTATAAATAGGGGTGGAGGGGGCTGCCTAAAGACTCATCCCTTTCTCTCATACACATGCCATGCATTATCTGGCTTCTTCTCTCTCTCTCCCATGAAAAGAGTTTCGTAGAGACGTAAGGCTGTCTAGGTTCTGGCAGGAACTAGTTCTGGACGGCGAAGCCCTGCCGGATAGATGACACCGTATGTGTGCAACTCTGTAGAGAGATTGTAGTTTCGGTCTTAGTTCGTGAGTGCCTCCCAAAGGGCTGTCCATGTGACCGTCCGAGTTTTGAAGGTCCTCCCGAAGGGCTGTCCGAGTGACCGTTCGAGTTTCGAAGGTCCTCCCGAAGGGCTGTCCGCGACACCGTCCGGGGGGGGGGGGGGCGTTCGACCGCCTCCCGGAGGGTTGTCTGAGGAGCAGATGAGGGTATACATCCTCGCGGTTAGGAGGTTGTAAATCCTAGCTGCGGGGATCTGCACCGCCGTTCATCATCGACTCTACTTCCCACTGCGCTACGAGTCGGTAACAAAAAAGATCAAACCATGTATGCAGTCTCCATAGTGGTCCTGGGCTGGTGCGTAGGTCGGAAAATTTTTGTTTTCTGCTGCGTTCCCCTACAGTGGCATCAAGAGCCATGCTATGCGTAGATGCAGGTTACGATCTAGAATACATGGAGATGTATGGGTATTGCATAATATAATTTTGGAGTAGATGAGATCTATTGCTGAAAATTATTTATGCGGGTGACAGATGAAATCTGTTACCCGATGTTCTTGTTGCTTCCCTAGAATTTGCGTTTGCTCAATCTCGAGACAACATGGTGGAATTTGACAAAGTTCTGGCAATCCGTGATCCTGATTGATCATGGAAGTGCTATCAGTTCTTTGGGTTCTGTCGTAGTCAAAATAAAGATGAAATTTGCAGATGAAGGGGCATAGTAGATATGATCTGCACGGGGGTCATGCGTATGACGAAGTTTAGTATGGGGTTCGAGATTTTACTATCTCGTGCTTCATACATCCCGAGATGTTAATCTAGCAACTTGAATTATCATACTTGATGATGGACGTAGGTAGCTTCGGTTTGTTTCGAAACCTTAGAAGCCACGTAAAACCTTTTTTGTATGAACCGATTAGAGGCGTCTAACTTGGTTTTGCAGGATGGTTTGCATGTGATGTGGTATAGCAGTGCTCATAATAATCTGATTATGTATGAGATGACTATATAATGTAATTAACATGACCTGCGTGTCATGATTCGGCATGATGGCCGGAGCCATATGATTGCACTTTAATGACTTGCGTGTCAACCTTAAGTAATGCATTTATTTTATCCGCTATGGAGATAGCGATATTATCTGGTGCACCGACAAGGTGGTCGCAATCTTCACGAAGGTGAACGCCGACGCGAATGCCGAAGACGAATAAATGAAAGACTTCTCCGTCAGAAAGGGCTATACCATATCATGCTAATTATGAATTGCCTGAGATGTTTATCCCTTTGATGCACCCTTCTTGATTGCGCCGTAGTCGCTTTTTATTAGGGTGATCTCTCACAAAAATATCAAGTAGTTAGTGTTCTCCCAAGTGTAGCACCGTCACAGCACCTAACTTTTTGGGGTGCGCCATGTCCACATGGGTACGGACGATTAGGGATGTGTGAGGCGGGTGAGGTCAGACCTCACAGCGTGATCACTTGGTTGTCTTGACGCTCTAGCTTGATCGTCCTGAGCTCGGAACACAAGCATCGAAAGATGAACAAGAGTCACATAGAGATGTGATCGGCATGTTTGCCCACCAATTGAAATTCTCGTCATCAGTGATGTCCACATCAGTGTCATTGAATTGAAATGTGGATCTTGAATCACTCACAATCAATTATGAGAGATATTAATTTGAGTGGGAGCGCACTGTAGAATTAACTTGTTTAATTCTCAGTGCAATTAATTTTGAACACTGTCAAGTGTGATTTGCTAATAGTTATAGAATAATGGCTCGCGTTTCCACCTTCCCTATTAAAATTGAATAGCTATTAAATATCTGGTTAAAACTTTACGGTTGGTAACATAATGTGAGGATTGTCCTCAAGAGTGCCGAGAAGGACTTTGTCCTATCGCATACTTTCGGTATTCTCCCGCTAATGCTATGGATCATGTGACTCTCGTCCTTCAATTCAAAAGCTAGAATTCTGTTTTCAGTCAAGTGCAATATGTTTGCTTCCATGAGACCCGAACTTTGAAAGTTTGGATAGTTATGTGATATTCATGGAATCTGAAAATCATTTTCAGACACAAACAAAGGCTAACAGATATGTGATATCCAAAGCAATGTTTGTTTTGCAAACCGTTAGTAAAAGTGTTTACTAGGCATTTGACTGATAAGAGAGGGATCCACAAGAAAGTCTTTCATATGATGAAGTTGGATGCTTTTTCTGGAAGTAGGAGAAATACTAAAAGTTAAACTGTTAGAAGTAAAATGGCAAAAAGAAAAGAAGTCTGGAATATCCAGCTCATGTATGAATGTCATACAAGTTTTTGATGTATAGTAGGCTGGTCAAAGATATAGTTCTTGGGAATTATGGTTAAACATGTTAATCACTAATTCTTGGGTATTGTGAGTTAATCACAAAGATACCCGCTTGATTGCATTCTGTTAAGAAAAGAGCTACTATGGCCTAAAAGGCTAGCCAGAAATGAGGTTAAGGTATACACAGGGAACATAGTAAATGTTACTATACCGGTGTATTGTCGTCTGTATTTATTTTCATAATTCATTTAGAGTTTTTCAAACTCTAGCCCATTGCATAAGGTATCTTGCAAGAAGGTTGTTCATAAGAGAACTTTTTATGTTCAATGTTATGAATAACACAAGGGCCATACTTTCATTATGAATGAGATGTATGTTATGAATATTGATAATAATACAATACCTCTGGGTTTACTTTCATAATTCATTTTAGAGTTTCATACACTCTAACCCACTGCATAATGTTTGTTGCAAAAGAATTGTTCATAAAAACAACAATTGTTGTTAAGTATTATGAATAACATGAAGGGCCATGCTTCCATCCAAGATGGGATGTATGTTATGAATATTGATGGTAATATGATACATCCATAACACTGACGCTAAATGTCGCAAGACTAAAAGAATACCACACAAGTGTGGCACTACATTTGGTCACATTGGAGAAACCCGCATGGAAAATTCCATATGATGGACTTTGAAGTCGTTTGATTTTGAATCATCTGACACTTGCAACTTTCCTCTGAAAAGTGAAGTGACTAAAATACCGTTCATAGGCCATAAGGAACGAACAACAAACTTATTGGTGATCATACATTTGATGTGTGTAGCCCAATAAGTGTTGTTAGTAGTGGATTTATCTATCTTCAGAAATGACTCAAGTAGATATATGGATATTTACTTGATGAGACGTAAGTCTGGATCTTTTGAAATCATTCGAAAGGTTTTCAGAAATGAAGTAGAAGTTATTGTAACAAGAAAATTATGTTTCTACAATTTGATTGCAGAAAGGAATATTTGAGTTACAAGTTTAGCGAATGTCTGATGAGTTGTGAAAGGGGTTTCTTAAACTTGCACCTCCCGGAACACCACTTCAAGTGAAAAGTCCGTGGAGATGTAATCGAACCATTTATGACATGGTAAGATCAAAGATGACATAAATAAAATTGCCATTATCCCTTTTAAAGAGTGATGCTTTAGAGACTGCGGCTTTTACACTGAAAAGAGCTCCGTCGGGTCTGTCGAAATGACACCATGGTATGGTACGCCCAAGCATGTTATATCTTTTCTTAAACATTTGGAATATGGGGTTTGTGTAAAGGTTACAGACCTATTCCAAATCAGACAAGTGCTACTTTGTAGGTTATCCCAAGTCATTGGGTATCCCCCCACCACTATACCGAGGCAAACAGTTTTGCCACGAAACGGCATTCTTTTAAAGAGAATGGTTTTTTCAAAAAGGGTGAGTGGGAGGACAGTGCAAACTCGACGAGATAACAGTATCTTCGTCATCAGGTCAAAGGAAAGGAACCTTGGAAGTAATGTTGCGGAACGTTGCAGAAAATTAAAATTTTTCCTACGGTTTCACCAAGATCCATCTATGAGTTCATCTAGCAACGAGTCAAGGGAGTGAGTTTGCATCTACATACCACTTGTAGATCGTGTACGGAAGCTTGCAAGGGGATGGTGATGATGGAGTCATACTCGACGTGATTCAGATCACCGATGTCCAAGTGCTGAACGGACAACACCTCCGCGTTCAACACACGTACGGGACGGGAGACGTCTCTTCCTTCTTGATCCAGCAAGGGGGAAGGAGAGGTTGATGATGATCCAGCAGCACGACGGCGTGGTGGTGGATGCAGCAGAACTCCAGCAGGGCTTCGCCAAGCGACTATGGGAGGAGGATGAGGTGTAGCAGGGGGAGGGAGGCGCCAAGCACAAGGGTGCGGCTGCCCTCCCCCTACCCTCCTTTATATAGGCCCCCAGGGGGGGCGCCGGCCCTGGGAGATTGGATCTCCCAAGGGGGCGGCGGCCAAGGGGGAAGGAGTGCCCCCCAAGGCATGTGGTGCGCCCCCCCCCCACCCTAGGGTTTCAACCCTAGGCGCAGGGGGTGGGCCTAGGGGGGCGCACCAGCCCACTATGGGCTGGCTCCCCTCCCACCTCAGCCCATGGGGCCCTCTGGGATGGGTGGCCCCACCTGGTGGACCCCCGGGACCCTTTCGGTGGTCCCGGTACATTACCGGGTGACCCCGAAACTTTCCCGATGGCCAAAATACCACTTCCTATATATTATTCTTTACCTCCGGACCATTCCGAAACTCCTCGTGACGTCCGGGATCTCATCCGGGACTCCGAACAACATTCGGTATGCTACATACTCATATTCATACAACCCTAGCGTCACCGAACCTTAAGTGTGTAGACCCTACGGGTTCGGGAGACACGTAGACATGACCGAGACGACTCTCGGGCAATAACCAACAGCGGGATCTGGATACCCATGTTGGCTCCCACATGCTCCTAGATGATTTCATCGGTTGAACCACGATGTCGAGGATTCGATCAAACCCTGTATACAATTCCCTTTGTCAATCGGTACGTTACTTGCCCGAGACTCGATCGTCGGTATCCCAATAACTTGTTCAGTCTCGTTACCGGCAAGTCACTTTACTCGTACCGTAATGCATAATCCCGTGGCCAACACCTTGGTCACCTTGAGCTCATTTTGATGATGCATTACCGAGTGGACCCAGAGATACCTCTCCGTCATACGGAGTGACAAATCCCAGTCTCGATCCGTGTCAACCCAACAGACACTTTCGGAGATACCTGTAGTGCACCTTTATAGTCACCCAGTTACGTTGTGACGTTTGATACACCCAAAGCACTCCTACGGTATCCGGGAGTTACACGAAATCATGGTCGAAGGAAGAGATACTTGACATTGGAAAAGCTCTAGCAAATGAACTACACGATCTTTATGCTATGCTTAGGATTGGGTCTTGTCCATCACATCATTCTCCTAATGATGTGATCCCGTTATCAAAGACATCCAATGTCCATAGCCAGGAAACCATGACTATCTGTTGATCACAGCGAGCTAGTCAACTAGAGGCTCACTAGGGACATATTGTGGTCTATGTATTCACACGTGTATTACGATTTCCGGATAATACAGTTATAGCATGAATAAAAGACAATTATCATGAACAATGAAATATAATAATACTTTTATTATTGCCTCTAGGGCATATTTCCAACAGTCTCCCACTTGCACTAGAGTCACCAATCTAGTTACATTGTGATGAATCGAACACCCGTAGAGTTCTGGTGTTGATCATATTTTGCTCTCGAGAGAGGTTTAGTCAATGGATCTGCGACATTCAGATCCGTATGTACTTTGCAAATATCTATGTCTCCATCTTGAACATTTTCATGGATGGAGTTGAAACGACGCTTGATGTGCCTGGTCTTCTTGTGAAACTTGGGCTCCTTGGCTAGGGCAATAGCTCCAGTGTTGTCACAGAAGAGTTTGATCGGCCCCAACGCATTGGGTATGACTCCTAGGTCAGTGATGAACTCCTTCACTCAAATCGCTTCATGCGCTGCCTCCGAGGCTGCCATGTACTCCGCTTCACACGTAGATCCCGCCACGACGCTCTGCTTGCAGCTGCACCAGCTTACTGCTCCACCATTCAACATATACACGTATCCGGTTTGTGACTTAGAGTCATCCAGATCTGAGTCGAAGCTAGCGTCGATGTAACCCTTTACGACGAGCTCTTCGTCTCCTCCATAAACGAGAAACATATCCTTTGTCCTTTTCAAGTACTTCAGGATATTCTTGACCGTTGTCCAGTGTTCCTTGCCGGGATTACTTTGGTATCTTGCTACCAAACTTACGGCAAGGTTTACATCAGGTCTGGTACACAGCATGGCATACATAATAGATCCTATGGCTGAAGCATAGGGGATGACACTCATCTCTTCTTTATCTTTTGCCGTGGTCGGGGACTAAGCCGAGCTCAATCTCACACCTTGTAACATAGACAAGAACCCCTTCTTGGACTGATCCATTTTGAACCTTTTCAAAATCTTATCAAGGTATGTGCTTTGTGAAAGACCTATGAGGCGTCTCGATCTATCTCTATAGATCTTGATGCCTAATATATAAGCAGCTTCTCCAAGGTCCTTCATTGAAAAACACTTATTCAAGTAGGGCTTAATGCTGTCCAGAAGTTCTATATCATTTCCCATCAGGAGTATGTCATCTACATATAATATGAGAATGCTACAGAGCTTCCACTCACTTTCTTGTAAACGCAGGCTTCTCCATAAGTCTGCATAAACCCAAACGCTTTGATCATCTCATCAAAGCGAATGTTCCAACTCCGAGATGCTTGCACCAGCCCATAAATGGATTGCTGGAGTTTGCATACTTTGTTAGCGTTCTTAGGATTGACAAAACCTTCCGGCTGCATCATATACAACTCTTCCTTAAGATGTCCGTTAAGGAATGCCGTTTTGACGTCCATCTGCCATATCTCATAGTCATAGTATGCGACAATTGCTAACATGATTCGGACGGACTTCAGCTTCGCTACGGGAGAGAATGTCTCGTCGTAGTCAATCCCTTGAACTTATCAATAACCCTTAGCGACAAGTCGAGCCTTATAAATGGTAACATTACCATCCGCGTCCGTCTTCTTCTTAAAAATCCATTTATTTTCTATCGCTCGCCGATCATCGGGCAAGTCTGTCAAAGTCCATACTTTGTTTTCATACATGGATTCTATCTCGGATTTCATGGCTTCAAGCCATTTGTTGGAATCTGGGCCCGCCATCGCTTCTTCATAGTTCGAAGGTTCACCGTTGTCTAACAACATTATTTCCAGGACAGGGTTGCCGTACCACTCTGGTGTGGAACGTGTCCTTGTGGACCTACGAAGTTCAGTAGCAACTTGATCCGAAGTACCTTGATCATCATCATTGTTTTCCTCTTCAGTTGGTGTGGGCATCACAGGAACATTTTCCTGAGCTGCACCACTTTCCCGTTCGAGAGGTAGTACTTCATCGAGTTCTACCACTTTCCTGTTCCTCCCACTTACTTCTTTCGAGAGAAACTCTTTTTCCAGAAAGCATCCGTTCTTGGCAACAAAGATCTTGCCCTCGGATCTTAAGTAGAAGGTATACCCGACAGTTTCCTTAGGGTATCCTATGAAGACGCATTTTTTCGACTTGGGTTCGAGCTTTTCAGGTTGAAGTTTCTTGACATAAGCATCGCATCCCCAAACTTTTAGAAATGACAGCTTAGGTTTCTTCCCAAACCATAATTCATACGGTGTCGTCTCAACGGATTTAGACGGTGCCCTATTTAAAGTGAATGTAGCTGTCTCTAGAGCGTATCCCCAAAATGATAGCGGTAAATCGGTAAGAGACATCAAAGATCGCACCATATCCAATAGAGTGCGATTACGACGTTCGGACACACCGTTACGCTGAGGTGTTCCAGGCGGCGTGAGTTGTGAAACGATTCCACATTTCCTTAAGTGTGTACCAAATTCGTGACTTAAGTATTCTCCTCCACGACCTGATCGTAGGAACTTTATCTTTCGATCACGTTGATTCTCTACCTCATTCTGAAATTCCTTGAACTTTTCAAAGGTCTCAGACTTGTGTTTCATTAAGTAGACATACCCATATCTACTTAAGTCATCAGTGAGAGTGAGAACATAACGATATCCTCCGCCAGCCTCAACGCTCATTGGACCGCACACATCGGTATGTATGATTTCCAACAAGTTGGTTGCTCGCTCCATTGTTCCGGAGAACGGAGTCTTGGTCATTTTGCCCATGAGGCATGGTTCGCATGTGTCAAATGATTCATAATCAAGAGACTCTAAAAGTCCATCAGCATGGAGCTTCTTCATGCACTTGACACTAATGTGACCAAGGCGGCAGTGCCACAAATATGTGGGAATATCGTTATCAACTTTACATCTTTTGGCATCCACACTAAGAACATGTGTAATATTACGCTCGAGATTCATCAAGAATAAACCATTGACCATCGGAGCATGACCATAAAACATGTCTCTCATATAAATAGAACAACCATTATTCTTGGATTTAAATGAGTAGCCATCTCGTATTAAACGAGATCCTGATACAATGTTCATGTTCAAACTTGGCACTAAATAACAATTATTAAGGTTCAAAACTAATCCCGTAGGTAAATGTAGAGGCAGCGTGCCGACGGCGATCACATCGACTCTGGAACCATTCCCGACGCGCATCGTCACCTCGTCCTTCGCCAGTCTCCGTTTATTCCGCAGCTCCTGCTGTGAGTTACAAATATGAGCAACGGCACCGGTATCAAATACCCAGGAGTTACTACGAGTACTGGTAAGGTACACATCAATTACATGTATATCAAATATACCTTTGGTGTTGCCGTCCTTCTTATTCGCTAAGTATTTGGGGCAGTTCCGCTTCCAGTGACCCTTCCCCTTGCAATAAAAGCACTCAGTCTCAGGCTTGGGTCCATTCTTTGACTTCTTCCCGGTAACTGGCTTACCGGGAGCGGCAACATCCTTGCCGTCCTTCTTGAAATTCTTCTTGCCCTTGCCCTTCTTGAACTTAGTGGTCTTATTGACCATCAACACTTGATGTTCTTTCTTGATTTCAGCCTCTGTTGACTTCAGCATCGAGAACACTTCAGGAATGGTCTTCACCATCCCCTGCATGTTGTAGTTCATCACAAAGCTCTTGTAGCTTGGTGGGAGCGACTGGAGGATTCTGTCAATGACCGCCTCATCTGGGAGGTTAATGTTCAGCTGGGTCATATGGTTGTGCAACCCAGACATCTTTAGGATCTGTTCACTGACAGAACTGTTTTCCTCCATCTTACAACTGTAGAACTTGTCGGAGACATCATATCTCTTGACCCGGGCATGAGCTTGAAAAACTAGTTTCAGCTCTTCGAACCTCTCATATGCTCCGTGATGCTCAAAACACTTTTGGAGCCCCTGTTCTAAGCTGTAAAGCATGCCGCACTGAACGAGGGAGTAATCATCAGCACGAGTTTGCCAAGCATTCATAATGTCTTGGTTCTCTGGGACGGGAGCGTCACCTAGCGGTCCATCTAGGACATATTGCTTCCTGGCAGCTATGAGGATGATCCTCAGGTTCCGGACCCAGTCCGTATAGTTGCTGCCATCATCTTTCAGCTTGGTTTTCTCTAGGAACACGTTGAAGTTCATGTTGACATGAGCGTTGGCCATTTGATCTACAAGACATATTTGCAAAGGTTTTTAGACTAAGTTCATGATAATTAAGTTCTAATCAAATTATGAACTCCCACTCAGATTAGACATCCCTCTAGTCATCTAAGTGTTACACGATCCGAGTCGACTAGCCCGTGTCTGATCATCACGTGAGACGGACTAGTCATCGTCGGTGAACATCTTCATGTTGATTGTATCTTCCATACGACTCGTGTTCGACCTTTCGGTCTCCATGTTCCGAGGCCATGTCTGTACATGCTAGGCTCATCAAGTTAACCCTAAGTGTTTTTGCTGTGTAAAACTGTCTTACACCCGTTGTATGTGAACGTAAGAATCCATCACACCCGATCAGCACGTGGTGCTTAGAAGCGACGAACTGTAGCAACGGTGCATAGTTAGGGGAGAACACTTCTTGAAACTTTTTGTAAGGGATCATCTTATTTACTACCGTCGTCCTAAGTAAACAAGATGCATAAACATAATAAACATCACATGCAATTATATAGTTGTGACATGATATGGCCAATATCATATAGCTCCATTGATCTCCATCTTCGGGGCTCCATGATCATCTTGTCACCGGCTTGACACCATGATCTCCATCATCATGATCTCCATCATCATGATCTCCATCATCGTGTCTTCATGAAGTTGTCACGCCAACGACTACTTCTACTTCTATGGCTAACGCGTTTAGCAATAAAGTAAAGTAGTTTACATGGCGTTCTTCAATGACACGCAGGTCATACAAAAAATAAAGACAACTCCTATGGCTCCTGCCGGTTGTCATACTCATCGACATGCAAGTCGTGAATCCTATTACCAGAACATGATCTCATACATCAAAATTCATCATTCATCACAACTTCTGGCCATATCACATCACATGATCAATCGCTGCAAAAACAAGTTAGACGTCCTCTAATTGTTGTTGCATCTTTTACGTGGCTGCAATTGGGTTCTAGCAAGAACGTTTTCTTACCTATGAATAACCACAACGTGATTTTGTCAACTTCTATTTACCCTTCATAAGGACCCTTTTCATCAATTCCGCTCCAACTAAAGTGGGAGAGACAGACACCCGCCAGCCACCTTATGCAACTAGTGCATGTTAATCAGTGGAATCGGTCTCACATAAGCGTACGTGTAAGGTTGGTCTGGGCTGCTTCATCCCACAATACCGCTGAAGCAAGAAAAGACTAGTAGTGGCAAGCAAGTTGACAAGATCCACGCCCACAACAAAATTGTGTTCTACTCGTGCATTAGAGAACTACGCATAAACCTGGCTCTGATACCACTATTGGGGAACGTTGCAGAAAATTAAAATTTTTCCTACGGTTTCACCAAGATCCATCTATGAGTTCATCTAAGCAACGAGTCAAGGGAGTGAGTTTGCATCTACATACCACTTGTAGATCGCGTACGGAATCTTGCAAGGGGATGGTGATGATGGAGTCGTACTCGACGTGATTCAGGTCACCGATGTCCAAGTGCTGAACGGACAGCACCTCCGCGTTCAACACACGTACGGGACGGGAGACGTCTCCTCCTTCTTGATCCAGCAAGGGGGAAGGAGAGGTTGATGATGATCCAGCAGCACGACGGCGTGGTGGTGGATGCAGCAGAACTCCAGCAGGGCTTCGCCAAGCGACTACGGGAGGAGGATGAGGTGTAGCAGGGGGAGGGAGGCGCCAAGCACAAGGGTGCGTCTGCCCTCCCCCCTGCCCTCCTTTATATAGGCCCCCAGGGGGGGCGCCGGCCCTGGGAGATTGGATCTCCCAAGGGGGCGGCGGCCAAGGAGGAAGGAGTGCCCCCCAAGGCATGTGGTGCGCCCCCCCCCCCCCTACCCCAGGGTTTCAACCCTAGGCGCAAGGGGTGGGCCTAGGGGGGCGCACCAGCCCACTATGGGCTGGCTCCCCTCCCACGTCAGCCCATGGGGCCCTCCGGGATGGGTGGCCCCACCCGGTGGTCCCGGTACATTACCGGGTGACCCCGAAACTTTCCCGATGGCCGAAATACCACTTCCTATATATTATTCTTTACCTCCGAACCATTCCGAAACTCCTCGTGACGTCCGGGATCTCATCCGGGACTCCGAACAACATTCGGTATGCTGCATACTCATATTCATACAACCCTAGTGTCACCGAACCTTAAGTGTGTAGACCCTACGGGTTCGGGAGACACGTAGACATGACCGAGAAGACTCTCGGGCAATAACCAACAGCGGGATCTGGATACCCATGTTGGCTCCCACATGCTCCTCGATGATTTCATCGGTTGAACCACGATGTCGAGGATTCGATCAAACCCTGTATACAATTCCCTTTGTCAATCGGTACGTTACTTGCCCGAGACTCGATCGTCGGTATCCCAATACCTTGTTCAGTCTTGTTACCGGCAAGTCACTTTACTCGTACCGTAATGCATGATCCCCTGGCCAACACCTTGGTCACCTTGAGCTCATTATGATGATGCATTACCGAGTGGGCCCAGAGATACCTCTCCGTCATACGGAGTGACAAATCCCAGTCCCGATCCGTGTCAACCCAACAGACACTTTCGGAGATACCTGTAGTGCACCTTTATAGTCACCCAGTTACGTTGTGACGTTTGATACACCCAAAGCACTCCTACAGTATCCGGGAGTTACACGATCTCATGGTCGAAGGAAGAGATACTTGACATTGGAAAAGCTCTAGCAAATGAACTACACGATCTTTATGCTATGCTTAGGATTGGGTCTTGTCCATCACATCATTCTCCTAATGATGTGATCCCGTTATCAACGACATCCAATGTCCATAGCCAGGAAACCATGACTATCTGTTGATCACGATGAGCTAGTCAACTAGAGGCTCACTAGGGACATATTGTGGTCTATGTATTCACACGTGTATTACGATTTCCGGATAATACAGTTATAGCATGAATAAAAGACAATTATCATGAACAATGAAATATAATAATACTTTTATTATTGCCTCTAGGGCATATTTCCAACAAGTAATTCCAGAGTTTCCTACTACGACTGATACGGAAGTCTCTACAATAAAATGTATGGACTTCGGTCGAACTTGCAGCTGAACCACGTAGGCAAGGCTCGTGCAAACCTCTCAGGTGCGCAGACGAGATATTGTTGTTGAACAACAGTATACCTATGATACAAAATGAAGCATTGCTGGGCCCTGACTCCAGAATTGGCTAAATGCCAATACAAACCGAGTTAGTTTCCATATAAGTGATTCAAGATTAAAACCTTGATACACCTTTCGGAAGACTTAGAGTCTAACGAATATTTATGGAACTTAAAACTGATATGGATAAAAATGTTTATCCATAAAGCTCGACTTGTTGCAATAACAAGTTCAAGGAGTTGACTACGATGAGGTTGTTTCATCGTAGCAATGCTTAAAGTCGGTTCGGGTTAAACTAGCAATTAATACATATTTCAATCTTGAGATATGAAACATGGATGACAAAAGGATTTCCATCTGATGGAAATGAAACCTAAGACTTGTATGTGATACAGTTCAAAGTAATTTGTCGATCCAGAGGATGCTAGTAAGGATGCAAACTTCAGAGTTCCAGCGATGGACAGAAGAGAGCAAAATGGAGTTGGAATCTTCGTGTTTTGATGAAATGCTCAAAAGGGGTTTTGACTTCATCAATGGGTAACGAAGATGCTTGTAATTCAAGAAAGTAAGTGGGAGCGCAATAATATTTATAAAAACCTTGTGTGCTTGACACATTGGTAATTGAAAATAAATTTCTTGACAAGAATTAGGACTTCATTTGAAAATAGTTTTTTGATGAAGTGCTTAGGCTAAATAGCCTTGATATTAGGCATGATGATCTATGGAGATAGATTTACCTAATAGGGCTAAGCAATAAATACATATTGACAAGATGCTTAAACCGTTTAGCACTAAGAACGACAAGGAGTGATTCTTGCCAAAGTCACATGGAAAGAGTTTTTGCAAGAATCAGTGTCCCAAAACACTGATGAGCAAAATAAATGATGCAGATTCCACACACTTTTGTGTTTGGATTAATCATGTATTCCATGGTATGTAAAACAACCAGATATGTCCAATACTCCCAAGATGTTGCGAGTATGGATACTAAAGTGATCAAAGTACTGATCATGGGACAACAGTGAAAGATGTCATTGAGTACTAGAGTAAGTACTGATGATATGTTTTCTCGCAAGCGGAGATCATGAAGAGTTCGTTGTAAAATGTTACATCGATACGGTCTTCATCTTTTCCCCATGCGATTTTCGATTTAAGTTAAGGGTTTTGTGTAATACAAAATATGGTGGCACGGTAGTTGGAAATTGTTCCCAACAGGATACTGTGGCGAATTCTATAACAAATGACTAAGTATGTTGACGCTTTAGAAGTGACAAACAATATGTTGAATCATATAGTTCATTCATGGACTTAGTATGGTTCCAAGATGGCTTTTGTCAATGGGACACTACTGCAGGTAGTTTCTCCATAACCCAGTCTGAGGAATCCAGGTTCAACCTGTGATTCACATTTAAACAAAGCCAAGTCCGCACAAAATATGAATTTTGTGAAAGCGTAAAAATGCGAGGATATGCAGAGATAGACACGGAGCTGAAGTTGTCAGATCTGATGGACATCAGGCTATACCACATGCGAAATAATTTTTACACTGGCATGCCATAGGTGTAAAGTGCATTAGCATTAACTAGATTATTGACTCTAGTGCAAGTGGGAGTCTGTAGGAGATATGCCCAAGAGGCAATAATAAATGATATTATTTATCTCCGAGTTCATAATTATGTTTATGTTCCATGCTATAACTGCAATGATTCTCAAGTATACAATATCCACGAGGCTCGGAGGAAGACTCATATGCACGTGTGGAATAATAAACGGTAAGAAGTATTCGTAGTTTGGCCTCTAAGACTAGCTCAAGTGTTGCATGATGGTTCCGTTTTCCTGATCATGGGCATGTCTATGCCAGCAACTTTGAGGGCACAATGTTAAGAAAACATTTGTGTTGAATCGACCCGGTTTGATGTTATGCTATGAGATTCATTCATCACAAGTTAATGGTAAATAACACAAAGATGGTTAACGTTTGCATGATTCCTTAGACCATGAGAGTATCGAGTTTCTTCATGCTTGCTTCATGAACTTTGGGTTTGTTAAACGTCATCCGTAAATGGGTGGCTATTACGGCGGCTTACGGGTTCATCGAAAAGTGTGTCAAGTAACTTGATAGCTCAAGATTGGGATTTGCTCCTCCGACGATGGAGAGATATTCTCGGGCCCTCTCGGTGTTACGGTATCCATCATCGTCTGGCCAGACACAGTGTGATTTGATCACAGGGATGCCGGAACACGGAAACGAGAAAAGAGAACAAAACCAGTAACAAGGTAACTAGCATAGTGGACAAGTTGTTGATCCACGGGGATGCAAGTAAATCTCACCTCGGGTCTTTGTAACATATCGCGAAGCAACAGGAATAGAACACAGCAACTGGAGGTTCACTCGAATATTCATTCGTGTGGGTATAGGGGTCAATATGGGTGTCCACGGCTCCGATGTTGATCATTGATCGGAAGGGGTTCCGGGTCATGTCTATACTTCACCGGACCTATAGGGTCACACGCTTAAGGGTCATCTATCTGTTGAATACTAGACAAGGAGTCTGAGAGAAAATCACCGAAAAAGTTTCGGACACCGGAAAAGTTTCGGACAGCGGAAAAGTTTCGGACAGCGGAAAAGGTTCCGCAGAGAGAGGTCATCGGATGAGTTTCGGTGAAACTGAAAATTTGTTTCAGGGGATACCGTTAAGTCAAATCGGTTTCGGCACATGCCTGATAATTCTTGGAGGGTGCCAGAATCATTCTGGAAGCTTTATGGAATTTTCCGGGATAATAACCGGATATGCTCCAGAGCTGCCGGAACCACTTCAGATGTTTTTCGTAGATGAAATTCACTAATCTGAAATTGTTTCAGAACAAATCCAAAATCATTTTAGTGGGTACTGGAACTATTCTAAGAATCACAGAAATATTTTCGGATTTAATGGACGCGAAAAAATGTCTTCATGAATAGTAAAAACGCATTCTTGTTTGCTTTGCGCAGATGAAAATCACTAAACCGAAATTGTTTTGGAACGCGTTGAAAATTATTTTAGTGGGTACTAGAAATGTTCTGGGCCCACATAAATATTTTCAGTTTGAACGGACGCTGAAAAATGTCGTCATGAATAGTGAAAGTGCTTTTTGCTTGGCTTCTTGGAGAAGCCACCTTGAGGGCCTTTTGGTATTATCCCCTTGGCTTCTTGGAGAAGCCACCCTTGGGCTTGGCCTATAAATAGGGGTGGAGGGGGCTGCCTAAAGACTCACCCCTTGCTCTCATACACATGCCATGCATTATCTGGCTTCTTCTCTCTCTCCCACGAAAAGAGTTTCGTAGAGCCGTAAGGCTGTCTGGGTTCCGGCAGGAACTAGTTCTGGACGGCGAAGCCCTGCCGGATAGATGACACCATATGTGTGCAACTCTGTAGAGAGATCATAGTTTCGGTCTTAGTTCTTTAGTGCCTCCCGAAGGGCTGTCCATGTGACCGTCCGAGTTTTGAAGGTCCTCCCGAAGGGCTGTCCGAGTGACCGTTCGAGTTTCGAAGGTCCTCCCGAAGGGCTTTCCGCGACACCGTTCGAATTTTTGTTTTCTGCTGCGTTCCCCTACAATGAACCTCTCAAAGGGGTACATATTGTGTAGAAATACGGGGCCCAGAATGACAATCTCGTCAACTAGATGAACTAGGACGTGCGTCATGATATTGAAGAAGGATGGTGGGAATACCAGCTCGAAACTGACAAGAAATTGCACCACATCACTCCTTATCCTTGGTATGATTTCTGGGTCGATCACCTTCCGAGAGATTGCATTGAGGAATTCACGTAGCTTCACAATGGCTAATCGGACGTTTTCCGGTAGAAGCCCCCTCAATGCAACCGGAAGCAGTTGCGTCATAATCACGTGGCAGTTATGAGACTTTAGGTTCTGAAACTTTTTCTCTGCCATATTTATTATTCCCTTTATATTCGACGAGAAGCCAGTGGGGACCTTCATACTAAGCAGGCATTCAAAGAAGATTTCCTTCTCTTCTTTGGTAAGAGCATAGCTGGCAGGACCTTCATACTACTTCGGAGGCATGCCGTCTTTTTCGTGCAAACGTTGCAGGTCCTCCCGTGCCTCAGTTGTATCTTTTGTCTTTCCATACATGCCCAAGAAGCCTAGCAGGTTCACGCAAAGGTTCTTCGTCACGTGCATCACGTCAATTGAAGAGCGGACCTCTAGGTCTTTCCAGTAGGGTAGGTCCCAAAATATAGATTTCTTCTTCCACATGGGTGCGTGTCCCTCAGCGTCATTCGGAATAGCTAGTGCGCCGGGACCCTTTCCAAAGATTACGTGTAAATCATTGACCATAGCAAGTACGTGATCACCAGTATGCATGGCGGGCTTCTTCCGGTGATCTGCCTCGCCTTTGAAATGATTGCCTTTCTTTCGACACTGATGTTTGGTCGGAAGAAATCGACGATGGCCTAGGTACATATTCTTCCTACAGCTTCCCAGGTATATACTATCGGTGTCAAGTAAACAGTGCGTGCATGCATGGTATCCCTTGTTTGTCTGTCCTGAAAGGTTACTGAGAGCGGGCCAATCGTTGATGGTCACGAACAGCAATGCCTTTAGGTCAAATTCCTCCTGTTTGTGCTCATCCCACGTACGTACACCGTTTTCATTCCACAGCTGTAAAAGTTCTTCAACTAATGGCCTTAGGTACACATCAATGTCATTGCCAGGTTGCTTAGGGCCTTGGATGAGAACTCGCATCATAATGAACTTCCTCTTCATGCACATCCAAGGAGGAAGGTTATACATACATAGAGTCACGGGCCAGGTGCTGTGATTGCTACTCTGCTCCCCGAAAGGATTAATGCCATCCACGCTTAAAGCAAACCATACGTTCTTTGGGTCACTTGCAAACTCATCCCAGTACTTTCTCTCGATTTTTCTCCACTGCGACCCGTCAGCGGGTGCTATCAACTTCTCGTCTTTGTTACGGTCCTCACTATGCCATCACATCAACTTGGCATGCTCTCCGTTTCTGAACAGACGTTTCAACCATGGTATTATAGGAGCATACCACATCACCTTCGCAGGAACCCTCTTCCTGGGGGGCTCACCGTCAACATCACCAGGGTCATCTCGTCTGATCTTATACCGTAATGCACCGCATACCAGGCATGCGTTCAGATCCTTGTACGCACCGCGGTAGAGGATGCAGTCAATAGGGCATGCATGTATCTTCTGCACCTCCAATCCTAGAGGGCATACAACCTTCTTTGATGCGTATGTACTGTCGGGCAATTCGTTATCCTTTGGAAGCTTCTTCTTCAATATTTTCAGTAGCTTCTCAAATCCTCTGTCAGGCACAGCATTCTCTGCCTTCCACTGCTGCAATTCTAGTATGGTACCGAGCTTTGTGTTGCCATCTTCGCAATTGGGGTACAACCCTTTTTTGTGGTCCTCTAAGATGCGATCGAACTTCAGCTTCTCCTTTTGACTTTCGCATTGCGTCCTTGCATCGACAATGACCTAGCGGAGATCATCATCATCGGGCATATCGTCTGGTTCCTCTTGATCTTCAGCAGCTTCGCCCATTGCAGCATCATCGTGCACATCGTTTGGTTCCTCTTGATCTTTAGTAGCATCACCGTATTCAGGGGGCACATAGTTGTCATCGTACTCTTCTTCTTCGCCGTCTTCCATGATAACCCCTATTTCTTCGTGCCTCGTCCAAACATTATAGTTTGGCATGAAACCCTTGTAAAGCAGGTGGGTGTGAAGGATTTTCCGGTCAGAGTAAGACTTCGTATTCCCTCATATAGGGCATGGACAACACATAAAGCCATTTTGCTTGTTTGCCTCAGCCACTTCGAGAAAATCATGCACGCCCTTAATGTACTCGGAGGTGTGTCTTGAACCGTACATCCATTGCCGGTTCATTTGCGTGCATTATATATAATTAAGTGTGTCAAAAATCATTACAGAACATCATGAATAGATAATTACGTGACCAAATTAATAGAAGTTCATCATCACATTAAAACCAAAGTACATACATAGTTCTCATCTAACAACATAAAGCTCTGCAGAGCATCTAAATTAATTAAACCATACATTGAAACTATGTGAAACATTTCAATGAGAAAAAAATGTGATCATAAACGCAACCAATGTAACAACATATCCAACGGCATAATGATACCAAGCCTCGGTATGAATGGCATATTTTCTAATCTTTCTAATCTTCAAGCGCATTGCATCCATCTTGATCTTGTGATCATCGACGACATCCGCAACATGCAACTCCAATATCATCTTCTCCTCCTCAATTTTTCTTATTTTTTCCTTCAACAAATTGTTTTCTTCTTCAACTAAATTTAACCTCTTGACAATAGGGTCGGTTGGAATTTCCGGTTCAACAACCTCATAGATAAATAAAATCTATGTCACGTTGGTCGGCATAATTGTCATAAACAATAAATGAACCAATAGTTATGAAAAGATAATATATAGCACATCCAAATCTTAGACAAGACGAGCGCCGACGGGGGCGGATTCCAAAACCATCGCACTATATAAGATGCAATAATAAAAGTAAGAAAATTATACAAGTATCTATATAAACATAAAAGTAAGAATTTTTTTCCTTTCAGAAAGAAGATAAGAACAAGAGGCTCACCACGGTGGTGCCGGCGACGAGATCGGCGCGGGCGATCGACGACGGTGAAGACGGGGACGGGACGTGACGGACCGCTAAACCTAGACAAATATTGAGGAAAATGGAGCTTGGAGGTCGAGCTTGGAGAGGAGAAAGCTTAAGTAGTGTGGCTCGGGCATTCCATCGAACACCTCGTGTGCATAGGAGGTGAGCTAGAGCACCACAAAGCTCTCCCCTCGCCGGCCAGGAAAAACAGAGCAGTGGGAGTGCTCTGCTCGCGGGCGGGGGGTATATATAGGAAACTCATTGGTCCCGGTTTGTCCCACGAACCGGGACTAAAGGGTAGCCTTTGGTCCCGGTTCATGCCACCAACCGGTACCAATGGTGGTGTGCCAGGAGTGAGGCCCATTGGTCCCTGTTCATCCCACCAACCGGGACCAAAAGGTCCAGACGAACCGGGACCAATGGCCCACGTGGCCCGGCCGGCCCCCGGGGCTCACGAACCGGGTCCAATGCCCCCATGGGTCCCGGTTCTGGACTGAACCGGGACTAATGGGCTGGCCCGACCTGGACCATTGCCCCCTTTTCTACTAGTGAGCGAGGCTTGGGGTCAAGCCTCAACACAAGAAGGGGGAATATCAGCGTCCCTGACCCTGACATGCCGGCCCCAAGAACCAGCAGCAACGGATCAGGCACGGGCCGGCCTCGTCGACAGGCCAAGGTCAACACAAGAGTGGCTGGGCCGGAGTGGGTCCAATAGGCCCAGCCAGTTTGCTACTTAACTCCACCAGCCCCGACCAGGAGAACCATCCAGTGGATCAACGAAACCCGGCGGCGGTTGCTACCTGTTCTTCCTCCTCCATTCCTATAACCGATCGAGTTGTATCCAGATAATTGCTACTGCTTAATAGATCCCTTTATGCCGGCCTGCTGATGTCCATATTATCCGAGGTATACGTACCTCACCGAGCCAGCAGGATGATTTTATTTCTTGGTTCCCGGGCAAGTTTGGTCAGTTCTCTGTAAAGAGGGCCTACCAGTTAGCGATATAGGAGCATGTACAACAACATAATGCAGGCGCCAGTAGTTCGAATCACAATGGAGATCGTTCCCGCTGGAACCTGGTTTGGAAGGCAAATTTACTGCACAAAATGAGAATGCATGCATGGAAGGTTGCTGTTAATGCATTGCCCACAAATGCATGTAAAGTTGTAAACTCAAGCATCATATCGATGATGTACAGGAAGGATGTCTGCTCTGCGGTGCCAACATGGAAGATTCCTTCCATGCTATTATTTTATGCCCGCATGTAGTGGCTCTATGGGGCGAGATGAGACAGGTCTGGCCATTACCTGCGAATGATCTACTGCTCGATACAGGGCCTGAATGGCTACTCAGTCTGCTGTCTGCCCAAGGGGAGAACGTTCGTGCAATGATTATTATGCTACTTTGGAGGATCTGGAGTATTTGCAATGATTTGGTTCACAGTAATGTTGTGCCTCCAACAGATATATCTCGCTCATTTTTGTGTAGTTATTTATTGTGCTATGATCAGGCACAGAAGCACAGTGCCGAGGAGTTGATCAAAGGCAAGTCACAACTGTACGTGAATGAGCCTGCCCCTGTTCGAGCGGCCAAGCAAAAGACTCCCTGCCCCAAGCCACCGCCTGGTTGGGCTGCTCTATCAGTGGATGTTCCTACATTAAAGAAACCAGCGAAGCAGGTGCAAGCATGGTGTTGAGGGACTCTGAGTAAACAGTGATTATTTCAGCATACAGATTTTTGTTCGAAACCACTGGGCGGACGAAAGTGGCCGGCCGAACTTTGCACGACAGAGGATTGAACGGTGCTGTCCCCTTTTGCCCGGCGTATGGACGGCTTGATGAGTACCATCGTCCGCAAATCGTCCAAAGTATATCATGTGTATATCAGCGTTCATTTTTGTTCCACTGTCAAGACGCCCTCAAGGCAAACAGGCAGTAGTGCTATACAGGAAGGCATGTCACTTAGCATACAGTGGTCGGAGCTTCCTATAATGGTACAGGCCGACAGTTCCATTGCTATTACTGCGTTGGCAGATGATTCGCTCTACCGCCCCGCCTATGGACATATTGGAAATTAAGAAGCTCCTGAATTTGCGTGGGTTTGTTCCGTTAAAGATTGAGCGTAAATAAAATAGGGTTGCTCATTGTCTAGCTAATATTGATAGATCTGGTGGTAGCACTGCTTGTTGGTTGCGCCATGTGCTAGATAGTGTCTCAAATCTTGTATTAGCTGACTGTAACACTATTACTAAGGAATAAAACCCACTTTATCTCGCAAAAAAAAGTTCCAAGTAAAAGCTTCAGTAAAACAATAAAAATTATATGACGAAATGCTACAACCAGCAAAAAGGGATAATATGCCAACACAAAAATCCTATTATTGGATCACCATACAAATTGGTTGTACATAGCCCATGCTGCCGTATGCCAAAGGTTACACCCATATGCCATAAACTCCCTCGCTTCCGCATGATGTAGTAATGATCACATACGGATCCATCTCAAACGCTTTGTAGATAACCTGTAGTGGCCTCATTGTCGCAAAGCTTAGCCACCCGCATGGCGTTTCTCATTCCCAGGTCATCAGCATCCAATTACGCTTGAATCTGCTGAGTCACATGCAGACCTCTACCTATCCACAGATCAAGGACCTCGCCGCGGGGGACTGCCGCGGCGAAGCGATCGGCCTAGGTGAGAGCGGAGGAGAGGCCTCTACCTCGGTCTTACTCCCAATAGCATCGCTCGGCCTCAGAAGCCATGGAACCCACATTCGGCACGGGATCCAACAACATGAATCGAAACCGAGACCACAAGAGAAAAGATGAACAAAAGTTTGACCTCGTCGCAGCAACAAACAAGGACGGCCAAGGAGGGGCCAAGAAGCAGAGCTAGGACAACAAGATTAGACGCCTGGGTCACACCTACGAAGAACTTATGAGCGGGCCATGCAAATACCACAACCACGGGACTTATAAGGCCTCGCACTGCACCAGGGGAGTGCACGCTCATCGACAAGCTTGCCAAGGAGAAGAATGGCAAGGCCAATGATGATGTGGAAGCCGACGATGATAGAAACCCACCACGCTAGCACCCAGGGCGGGATCCTACGCCCGCAACATTGGCGAAGGAAGCCAGAAATCATTTCCAAAAGGCATCTGGTGCATCAACATGATCTTCCATGGGCTTGAATCTAAACACATCCAAAAACAAGCACTGCAGAAGGTCCACACCCCCTTGTACTAGGAGTCCCCCGCTACCTTAATTGGTCTAACTGCACTATATCATTTGGTCAAACAGACCACCCGGAGTATGTCCGGAACCCAGACAAATCTGCCCTCGTCATCGACCTAATAATCGACGGCTACCAGCTCTCCAAAGTCTTAATGGATGGCAACCTCGGAATAAACATCATATACACTTGGGCAGTACAAAAATGGGCATCCCTCTAACCGGCCTCCGTCCATCCCCAATGAATTTCTACGGAATAGTTCTTGGAAAGACGGCAGAAAGCCCCTCGGGCAGATCAGTTGGGTCGAAGTTTTCAATGCTTCAGAAAAAACCCACCAGAAAACATGCATTTTGGTGGGTGTTTGATGACTTTTGCACAATTGTGGTGTTTTTTGCAATTTACTCCAATCTAGAGGTAATCTTTGGTTCTGAGCATAATTTCAGGGCTGAAACCCTTTGCTTTGGAGGTGGTACCTATGAAAGGGGGCTATGACGCTCTCCTAGGACGCCCAACCTTCATCAAGTTCATGGTGATCCTGTGCTACGCCTACATGAAGCTCAAAATGCCTAAACCGCTTGGCATCATCGCCATCTCTGGCGACCCTAAGAATGCTCTAGAGGTGGAGGTGCCAACCTAGGGCACGTCGAGGCAGAGTTCACCAACTTCAACGACGCCGAGGCTAGCACGACTACCGACAATGCCAGCCATCATTACAACCAAGAAGCCTCGCTCAAACAACAAGGGACCAGAGGCACGCGCGGCTTCCACGAACCCATCTGGGAAACATCAACACGAACCGGCTAGACGCTGGAGGCCCCAGTCATCCGCTGACTCGACCATAGCGCGCAAACAGCGCCACGGATGGAATGGCAAACCACTTGCATCAAATCCTATCTTAGTATTTTGTATCATTTTAAAAATTTCAATTTCTAGTCCTTGTAATCGTCCCTGAGCTTGATCGTGTAGAGTTATGAATAAATGTGTCCTGGTCGAATCACTCTTTTTGCACACTTTTTTCTGTGACTGATTGCTAAGGCATACACACGAACGTACTGGCCCTCACATGGTAGGATTTAAGGCAATTTTTAAAGAGATCCTCTTATTTACTAGACTCGGGGGCTGCATCATTATTTAGAGACCCACCGCAGCCAGTTCCAATGCTACATCCTAAGGCCCCTCAACCCATGATGATAACTCTAGAGAGGGAAACTGTGCTTGAGAGTGTTGCCTTAGCTGGCCCGATGTACTCCCTCCGTCCTGAAATACTTGTCGGAGAAATGCATAAAAATGGGTGTATCTAGAACTAAAATACGTCTAGATACATCCATTCCTCCGACAAGTATTTCCGGACGGAGGGAGTACTACGTTGGGTACCTTTCACCCAAGGCACTATGGCCACGTACCACTTGGAGACTCGGCACCCACAACACCCCATCCACTAAACTGTCACTAAGGTCGATGACATACAACACCATGCCCCACAGACCTAGTCACCCTGTTCTATCTAAAGGCGGCAAAGGGCTTGAATGTCTCCAGCCGTTCGGCCCCCAGGATATTGGTCGTGTGTCCCTACCAGACTAACCGTTCGCCCCCCCCCCCCCCCCCCCCCAGACGCCGAAAAAGAGCGGCCTGGGGGCGAGCCGGCGCTAGATCGGCCCCCGGGGTTCTTTTCTCCCCGGCCACGCGCCCAGGTGCCGCCTCCCAAGGCGCTCCATATTCGAAATCCATCATTCCCGCTCGAAGAAACAACAAACCGGTGATCATCGCGATAGTTCGGTGATACGGTGCCACAGTTCGGCGATCAAAATAAAAGGACACACAGTAGTTTGGCGTACAAAAAAAGGAAGGACGCAGAAGGAGTTCATCAAACGTCGAGCTCGACCTCCGGCGGCGGCGCCGTCGGCGTACGCGGGCTGGTAGGAGTCGGTGCGCCTTTTGGGCTGTTCAGCGCGGCTTCTGGGCTGCTGAGAGAGGAGTCGGCGCGACTTCTGTGCTGCTGGGCGAGGCGGAGGCATCGTCGGTGGTGCTGGACGTCGTGGAGGCATCGTCATCAGCCGCCGGGCTGGGCGGCGACATCGGTGTTGCCGGTATCTGGTTCAGGATGAAGCCGCGCTCGGCCAGGAACCACGCCTTGAGCTTCTCGTCGCCGCTCTGGAGCTTGTCAGCGCCGCCCATCAAAAAGGCGAGGTCTTTGTTCCTCTTCTTGGCGTCTTGAGCTTTGAGTTTCGCGGCGGCGTTGGCGCGGAGCAAGTCAAGTTTGACGGCGCTGTTCGTCATCAAAACGGCCCACCTCGCCTCTGTTTTCTCTTCCCGCTCGGTGGCCCTGGTCTTGGCATCGACGATGCAGTGTTCGATGGACTCTTGCACACGCGCGGCAGCTGACTCGGCGTATTTTGCCTTCTTGGCACCTTTGTTGCCGTCCGGGCGCCCGTCGGCTGTGCCCGCTGTCGGCATGTCCGGCTTGTACGTCTCTTTGGCCTTGGCGAGGGTGCATCGGATGGCCGCCCATTTCTCGCACTTGTCGATCCGCTTGAAGTCGTGGAGGTACATGAAGTCTGCGTCGCTACTGTCATCGCGGAACATGGCGAACACGCGCAACAGCTGTGCCGAGAAAAGACGTCAGTCGGCGCAGCGGAAGAGCGCGTGCGCGGCGCCAGAGCGCGACGACGCGGCGAAAGAGAGCGGCGAAAGAGCACGTGCGCGGTGAAAGAGTGCGCGATACCTGATCCTCGACGCCGGTGCCGCTCTCCGGGTGAGCAGCGACCTCCTCCACGACCCCATTCCATTTGTTTCACGCCGTTTGAATGAGTGACCAATGGTTTGCCATCGCCTTCGACCCCCGCTTCATGTGCATGCCTTCGAAGTAGGGGTCAACGAGCTTCCGCTCGTTGAACTCGGCCTTGATGCTGTCCCAATACGTCTTGATGCTCTGATTCGTGCCGGTGACCGGGTCGAGAGGCAGACGACCTTCCACGCTTCGGCGAGGCACTCCTCTTCCTTGGACGCCCATTTGATGCGCGGCTCGCCGGACTTGGCCGCCTTCTTCTTCTTCTTTTTGCTTTTCCTCGTCGGCGCCGGATCCTCCTCCTCTTCTTCCTCCTCCTCCGGCTCTTCCTCGCCGTAGTCGAGCTCGTCGTCCACGTCAGCGAGGTCCTGTGTAGCGAACCCGGGGGAAGCGGCGGCCGCAGCCGAGCGGGCCGCGATGATGTCCTTCATGTCGGCCTCTATCGTGTCGGCGTCGTCGAGGTGGGACGAGGATGAGGCTTGTGAGTAGAGGCCGTGGCGGAGAGGTGGCGTCGGTGAGGCTGCGTAGTCCTGCAGCGGGTACGTGTACGGCGGGTACTGCATGCCGGCGAACGCGGGCGAGGGCGTGCGCTGGAATTGGCGCCCATGGGGGAAGGTGATGTTGGGGTTGAAGCCGCCGTGGGCGTCGCCATCGGCATAGCCCGGCGACGGCGTGCTCCACGGATGCGGCGACGACGAGTACCCGGCCGGAGAGCCGACGCTTTGCTGGCTCCAGGGCGCGTACCCGTGCTCACTGGGTGGATTCATCATCGCCACGCGCGCCGTCTCCGCTTGTTTGGCCGCATGCTCCGCCGCCGCCGCCGCCACTGCCGCCGCAGCATGCGCCGCTTTCTTCCTGGCCTTCTTGGCCCTGTTGCGCCTGTCGGCGGTGACGGCCTCCCAGCGCTCCACATCCGCCTTCCACACGGCGTTGGTCATGCCGGGGGGCTTGGACAGCGGAGCCCTAGGCTTCCTTTGCTTCGGCGGGGCGGCGGCGGCTGGATCCGTCGCAGCGCGCGGCATCACGTACTTCTTCGGCGGCATGGCGGGCGGAAGGGCAGGGTGGAGGCGGGGGTTTGGCGGGAGGGAATGGAGAAGAGAGGAGGGGGGGAGCGGGAGGAAACGGCGGGAAAAAGTCTTTCAGTCGCCGACAGAGCGGCCCACGTCACTTTTCGTTTCTATTGGCGCGCCCATGCGACACCCGGGCGCTTGGGTTTGGGGCGGGATCGCCTGCTCTAGATTTCGCCCAAACCGGCGCTAAATGAGATCCTGGGGACGCGACTGGGCCAATTTTCGGACACCGGTGCTAAAAATTCGCCGGGGGGCTGTTGGGGGCGCGGCTGGAGATGCTCTAACCCCTATGTTACACAATCTTCTCTCCACATCCGCTAGCAGTTCGGCCTCATGGCAGCGACTAGAAAACCACAGCTAGTTGGAGATGATTACCCATATGTCACACAAGCTCTCCTCTGCAGCCATCAGTAGTTCAAACTCACGTAGTCGGAGAAGAATAACACAGATTCGTGCCTAAACTAGGGAGTGGTGATGAGTCCGCATTCCAAAACTTGGAATGCAGCAAACCACGATAATCGAGTAAATTTCTTGTTTCGTGAGAGATCAAGAAACTTCTTAGAGTGCTGCTATGCAGACGATACCTGTTGGATGATTCCTGGACGATAGTGAAAATCAGACCATCCATACAAAGGAATAGGTGCAACACAGCCAGTGGATTAAACATATCGCGCCGGAATCGTCCAGCAGTATCGTTTGTGAAGTAGTTACGAACTTCTTATTTGTTCTTCCTCGTTGCAGAATATGAGATGCTCACACATCCAACGATTTAAATTTAATAAACAATTAGACTATAAAATTTGGACCACTTGACAAGAAAATCATGCCATTGCAGTAGAGCTCTTTTTAGCCATACCCCTGCTTTCCATCTTTGCTTATAAACGATGTTATTTGACCTTGAGACCAACTTCCCATCACCTTTTCCACCGTATAACTTGTGATCCTTTTGAAGAAATCCATGATGGGGTTTGACATGGTGGGACTTTTCAGCACCAGTCAAAGCCATTGCCGCAGCCCATGAGTGAAGCACACATGAGTGACATAATCAAGTTGTGCAGTGCATTAAAATGTCCCCGTCTCATAGTTGAAATATTGTTGCCAGTCCTACTCATCCCTAAGGGATGATCATGCAAGGTTATATTCAATTGCAACATGGTTTTCTCACTTCAAGACATCATGAAGCTTGGGCTCGCTACATGGGGTCAATTCACCACCTAGATCTCTAGTATATGTAAAGGGGGAAAAGTATCAAGAGTAACGTATCAATTGTTTTAATCTTCCACATACTTTAGTCAACATTACCATGTGGCTTACTATATGCTAGTGTCATTATTCACATGTCACATCTCTAGCATATGTAAAGAGGACATAGATATGGATGATGGTAGACTAGCAGGTGAGGGTTTAGTCATTGCACCATATTATCAATTGCACCATATTATCAAAACTGAAACATCTAATTTTTTTTCTTAGTTCTCCACGTGGGTTATAGTACTGCTACGCAGCCTAGCACAAACTGACATCTTCCGGTATCACATATAACAAGTTACAACACATGTGGTTTCTTCTACAAAAAGGAAGGATTAGTCTTGAATGTTAACAATCTTGCCAACTTTGATTGTCTCTCATCCACTAACACTAAGGATTTCCCGCATCTCTCACATTTCCACAAAATGCTCCAAGTGAAGCTTACATAAAAAAGTTATACACTTACAGTTCAGTGCGCATTGCAATGATGCACAACCCCTTTTTAAGAAACAAAATATTGAGTTTATCATCTTACAATTTTATCTGCATAATTGCATATAAACAAGTCACATGGCGTCTTACTGCTTTAATACAACGAGTTGGTGGGGCTGCCCTGTTGGCGCCGCCTCTCGCAGCGCCGCCCTTCTTCTTCTACCTCTTGAGCTGCCTCACACAACTCTATCCTCTCTCTTTGTCTCTCTCAAGAACATATGAGAACACACACGCACGCACACATGCACCAAGGAAGAAAGCAACCGCTAGCTTTGCCAAGAGGATCTCTCCTTGGTGAAAACAAACACTACATTGTGGCTGCAGCCCTCACAGCTTTCTCTCATTACTCGATGGAACTATTTATACAGAAGGATTAGGCAATCATGCCATGCAACACACGCCACTATTTCTATCCACTAACTGCATGCACTAACCACTAACTCCATGCAGTAACAGAACCAACCCAGCCTCCTCCTAGAATCTCTCTACGAGCCATGACTTGGCCTCCAACGTGCACTTCATATAACTAACAAACTCTCATGCAGCCTACTTGCACGGCCAAGTCCAGCCGCCTTCTCAACGGCCACAAGACTTAACCCATGCATGGATATCAACACAATGGACAAGACCTCACCGGATCACCCGGCTTGTATCGCAGTCACGCTTCGGCCTCCGTCGCGTCTCGCCGCTTCTCACGGCGTCGCCGTATCACACGGCATCTTCGGCATCTCGCCGTGCTCGCCGCATCGCACAGCAGCCCAGCATCACCTCTTTCACGCGCACAACCGAAGCACCATTGGCCTACGCACACTTCCTAGACCATCTAAACTACATGCAGAACTACAAACTAAACATGTGATACAAAATATTAAGATTAGTGCTAACATGCCCGAGTTCGAGCCTGTTGAACTCATTTAGAGAAAGGCCCCGCGTTTTACCGATTAGCACCACAAGTTGGTGGATTAAACGGACCGAGTTCGAACCTCACTGCCTCCTGTTTAATTTGAGTATACCTTCTATGCTTACTCATAAAAAAACTCCTCCTCTATTCAACTCGTTTAAGTCATATGTGAACAAGCATTTCTAGAAAAAGTTAAGCCAAAAGCAAGGAGTTAATTTAATAATCGATGAAATTTGGGTGCAGCGGGTACCTGAGAGAGCACCCCATGCTCAGTACCCATGAGGGTAAAACACACACCCGCCGACAATTCTCACTGTTTGTCTTTTTGAATGTTGACAAGAGAGCTGCCAAATCCATAAATTAGAAAGGGTATTACAAGAACACCCTAGAGGAGGAATGCGCCACATAACGGTGAGTGCCAAAAAAAGAAGAAAGGATAAAAAGGGCTACTCGGTTTATTGAGGAAAGCTGAGAAAACCCCGAACAAAGAGTCGGAAGTCCAACACCCTAGAACACACCCGGCCGGGCACTCAAGCGCCTACACTGCAGTACATGCCGAAAAATGTTGTATCATCCGACTTGCCACTAGCATTTTCGTGAACATCGACAACACCAGAGTGGAATGATATGTCTGATAGAGTGAACCTATGCCGCTCTGATCTCACTAGTTTGGCTGACATAACTTGCCCGACATTTCTTGTATGCGCAGAATGCTCCTGCTTCCCGACAACCTCCACATGACACTAGTCCCTTTGACCAGATCCATCTCCAAGACAATGCTTCCAAGAAGGTACATGACGCCGAGCATAGCTTGCAGTGCCGCCATCGCTTGACCCGGGTGACCACATCTAAGGCTTCCCTCAGAGAATGTTGGGAGGGCAAGGTGAGGTTTGTTACGTCGACCCCTCCAACATGGGAACGACACCAATGGGTGCCGCCGCCGACGACTCCGGACATTGCCAAAGTACGGCTTCCACCAACAATTTCACACGCCAACCCGAGGAGCCGACGAGCCCACCTTATGCTCCATGTCGTGAGAACCCAGCGCCAAAGCAGTCGTGCAAGCTTAGCCTTCATTCCGATGTTGGCCCTGTAGACGCCAGATTGTCTCTTGTACCCCATGCATCCACCACGACAGGAGCCTTCCTGCCCATTGAGCACCAGTCGGATGATCATCAGCCGCTGATCACGCTCCTCCCCGACCCCCAGCTAATATATCATAGATCGGGGGGTGGGGGGGGGGGGGGGGGCGGCGCTAGACCCAGATCCCCAAGAAAAATATGACACCCAAGCCACGACCAAAGCCGCGCCCCATCGGCACCCAACACCGATGCCCGAAACCCAGCTGAGCCGTCACACCACCATGTCGGCCGTCGTCGCTGCCGCCAAACCAACTCCTCCTAGTGATGCCCCCCACACATGATCGCTGATAGAGCCACATAGGAGGCACTACCCACCCTCCACCTTTGATATGAAGGACCGCGCCGCCCCCGCCGCCGCCGCATGCGACCGGCGACAACTATGCCGATAGGAGATCTAGGGCGGACAAGGGGGGGGGGGGGTGGTGATTCGCTACGGTTATGTGGGCCTCTGGAGTCGCTCGAGCAAAATGGTGGCCATGCTCGTCAAGTCATCACACGCGGGTATGCTGACAACACATGCAACAAGATGCCTCTGAGCTGCTTTCCTCAGACATATGTAGTGGTCAGACATATCCATGATCAGTGGTCGATTATCGATTTAGCATCAAATGCTGATCTTTGATAAAGGCCATGATCGAGTCCGACCACCGGTCGTTAAATCCAGACGTTAGAGCATCTACAACTGGACTCCTTAAATCCTCACCTAATGTCCAACCCCTACATATGTTGCATGCACGGAGAAATGAGGACTTGAAGTCGACACGAATCGTATAGCGGGTCAAGTTAGCCCACTCCAATCGTAGATACTTTTACATACCTAAGTCACCGAAGCGATCCCCTATACATACACCAGCATGCATGATCGACAGGGAGAAGTTCATGAAAAACCCACAGATAATTCGTGGGATCTTCCCATATCTAGCTTTTGTGCTACTGAAAATGCTCTCTCCGGCGCAGCATCTGTGCCGCTCAACATTGTCGAATTGAGTGATCCATGGACCACCATGAAATTTCTCGGCAGCCTATATAGCCAGCAAAAAAGAAAAAACTGGAAATAAATAAACTCGAGTGATTAGTTCCATTACTGTGGACCATTGGTCCATTGGGCTACTTCCTACGTAGATTACACAAGATAATCGTATCACAGGCAAACGCAAGAGTATGGTTAATCTCAGGAATAGATGAACATACTTGCATTTCATCAGGGGTTGCCTTGCGAGTTGTGACTCATGAGACGCTTGTTGAATGCAGCTATGGATAGATAGCTCACCTGTTGGAATATAATTCATGCAGGAACTGAGGCGAATGGCAGGGCAATTCTCCTTTGGCACGCACGGCTTGCTAGCAAGCTGCACCGCACGCTCACCAGGCTACCACCATCATATGTACATGCATGCCACCGTGCCAAGGGAGAAGCGCCCTGTGATTCACACACGTCGGTCAAATTTGCCATGCCTTGCTATAAGCCAAAGCTCTTTTGCCTCCTATCAACTATATTTTTTGCTAATGCTTGGTCTATGTTTTGAAGTTCTTGTGCTCGTTGATGGAAACATATGCGCCTCGGCGTCGCTTATATACCGCGGGGTTGGCTTCGTGATATGGATCTTATGGTAGCATATGCACCGAGGCCGATCGACTATTCCAGCGTGGAAGTTGTTTTCTTGCCGGTGATTTCTCCATCGGTCCCCTTTGGAATGTGCTCCAGGAATAATGGTCCTCCTCATCGCTCAACCTCTTGCCTTTCCTGATCTCGGTACGGACACCATTTGCTGGTGCAGCTTTGAAACATCAACGCATTTGATGCCAGATATCAAGAGATTTTGTTCTTGCATTGGCGACCTAGCTAGCTAGCTTTTTAACCAAGCAATTGCTGGTGAATACTCACCGTGGCATTCCACATGGAGCAAGAGAATAAACTGATAAATCCCTCAAAAAGAGAGAGAATAAACCGATTTATGCTTTTTTCCTAACCTTGGCGACAAATGCAAGCCTTCATTCTTTTGGTCTGAGATGGTACATTCCATTGGATCTTCTCTATCCGATCAAGCTCATGCAGCAGGTAGCTTTTCCTAACTGAAACAACAGGCATAAAGGGGCAAGAGCTCTGCAGGACCAGATACTGCAAGCTGTACTGAGGGGTGGTAATGTGTTGGGAATGAAAATGAATTTTGCTAACAAATTAGATCACTTCACTTATTTAACATTGATTTTATTTTAATATTATAAGTTGAGATGGCAACAATACTATACGTGCCTTGCAACCCTTTCTGTCACTGGGTAAGGACACCGCAGGATTGAACCCAAAGCTAAGCACTTCTCCCATGGCAAGAAAGATCAATCTAGTAGGCCAAACCAAACTGATAATTCGAAGAGACTTGCAAAGATAACTCAATCATACATAAAAGAATTCAGAGAAGATACAAATATTTCTCATAGATAAACTTGATCATAAACCCACAATTCATCGGATCTCGACAAACACACCGCAAAAAGAGTTTACATCGAATAGATCCCCAGAAGAGAGGGGGAGAACATTGTATTGAGATCCAAAAAGAGAGAAGAAGCCATCTAGCTAATAAGTATGCATCCGAAGGTCTGTGATAAACTACTCACAACTCATCGGAGGGGCTATGGTGTTGATGTAGAAGCCCTCCGTGGTCGATTCCCCCTCCGGCGGAGCGCCGGCAAAGGCTCCAGGATGGGATCTCGCGGATACAGAAGGTTACGGCGGTGGAAATTGTGTTTCGTTGGCTCACTGGATGTTTTCGGGGTACGTAGGAAGAAGTACGTCAGTGGCCGCCTATGGGGCCCAGGAGATAGGGGGCATGCCCAGAGGGGGTGGGCGCGCCCTCCTGTCTCCTGGCTGCCTCACAAGCTCCTTGACTTGCACTCCAAGTTCTCTGGATCACGTCCGTTCCAAAAATCACGCTCCCGAAGGTTTCATTCCGTTTGGACTCCGTTTGATATTCCTTTTCTTCGAAATACTGAAATAGGAAAAAAAACAGCAATACGGGCTGGGCCTCCGGTTAGTATGTTAGTCCCAAAAATGATATAAATGTGTAAAATAAAGCCCATAAACATCCAAAAGGGGTAATATAATAGCATGGAACAATAAAAAATTATAGATACGTTGGAGACGTATCACTGTGCCACTTTGCTGGAGAAGGCTTGACAACAACAAATGCTTGTTTATTTGATGGTGATGACGAAGATATAAGTGGATAGAGACCTCCCACGCACTTGCCCCTAAGAAGCACTCTCCTCGTGTCCAAGTCCTTTACCAAAAAGAAATTAGGATAGAATTCAATAAGAACACGATTATCAAGAGTAAATCTATGAACTGAAAGAAGATTTTTCAATGTTGTAGGGACATATAAGACTCGTTTTAGATGCAAATTTTTCATGGGGGTTTTGACAATTGAACTACCAAGGTGAGTGATTTTCATACCAGAACCGTTTGCTGTATGCACTTGGTCATGTCCACGATACTTGTCTTTGATCGTCAGCTTCTCGAGTTCCCCTGTGATGTGGTTTGTGGCGCTGGTATCCGCATACCAGTTTGTGTCGACGCCGTAGGAGTCGGTGACCATGTTGGCCCCCTTCTCCTCATGCTCATCTTCATCATCATAGCGATGCCAACAATCACGAGCACCTCCTGGATGATGCTTGTAACAAATTTGGCACTCTGGGTAGTCTCGCACCTGCTGCTGACGTTGTTGCTGTGGGCGACCGCGGCCACCTCCGCCGCCGCTGTTTCCACCAGATGGCGTTGGGGAGGGGCGCATGCCTCGGCCACGGCCCCTGCTGTTGCTGCGCCCGCGGCCTCTGTTGTAGCCACGCCCGCGCCCCCTATAAGCTAGGTTCGCCGAGGTCTTGAAGCCTGTGTCAGGACCGTCGCCGAGCATCTCCACGCGCTGATCAAACGCTGCAATTTGGGCGAATAGATCATCCACTGAAATTTGGTTTTTGACTGCAGCGATGGCTGCCACAACAGGGTCATAATCTCTGTCGAGGCCGGCAAGCACGTAGTCCACCATCTCTGGGTCCGAGACGGGGCGACCTGCCGCTGCGAGCTCATCCCCCAGGTTCTTCATCCTGGAGATGTAGGCGCTGCTGGACATGGATCCTTTCTTTGTGTTGGTGATGGCGATCCGTAGGTTGGTGATGCGCGACTGGGACTGCAAGGCGAACAGGGTGGTGATGGCAGTCCAGAGATCGAACGTCGTCTCCTTGCTCGCAACTTGGGTGAGGATCTCCATTGATAGAGAATTCAGGAGGTGGCTTAGGACTTGCTGGTCCTTTGATATCCACTGCGCATACAGAGGATTGGGTGCTGCGGCGGTAGTTTTGTCCGCCTGCTGCTGCTGCACCATCTTCGGTGGTGCTGCATATGATTCGTCTAGGAGGCCGGTGACCTGCGCTCCTCGCAGGCCCGGCATGACCTGGGCCTTCCATAGGATGAAGTTGGTCTTGGTGAGATTCTCAGATGGTAGAGCACCAAGGTTGAGCGAGATGGTGGATGAGGACGACATGGCGGGGTTGATGGCAAGGGTGATCGAGGAAGGAGGCTGCTGGCTAGATTGATAGGAAGAGGATGGCTCTGTATACCATGTCAGATGGAAGCGTTCCTACTCCCTCATAAGGGAGCCTCGTGGTTTATATTGATTGTGGGCAGGAATAGCCTCTGCCGTGGCTTACAAGTCTTCACCGATCGCTAGGATGCGGTGGTTACAGGATCGATAGGATAGATACGTAACAGAGAAGGAGAAGGAGTTTGTTGAGATTACAATAGAATTCTATCTCTAATTTTAACAAAAATGAAGTTTTCTACCAAATGAAATGTATTAATCTTTTGAAAGATTGGCATTTGATTTTTATTATTTTTTATTATGAGACGTCCAGGTTTATGTTTAGTCTGAGAGGCTGAAGCTACAATGTTTTCTGAACCTTGTTTTGACTGCTTTGCACTATTATCTAAAGTCTAACTATAATTAAAGTCTAACAGCTATTGGTCTTCATAATGTAGACTAAGTGGCACAAGAATTGCCTTTCTTTTGTTTTTTGAAGTACTATTACTTAGTTATTACTCCACTCGATGAAACTTATGAAACCATATATTAAAGAAATCCTGCTAGATCACAAAAGAAACAACATCCAACACCTGAAAGGATGTTGTTGCAGTTTAACATTCGATGCATAGGACAATGTAACACTGCACATCAACTCGGAAACAAGTGTATCTTCTGTCTTAGCATCATGCTAAGATTTAGAGAAATCCAGAGATTCAGAGTTCAGGAAAGGTGACAGAGGAGCGAGCACAACACGACTAGTTAACTGTGCCACACCTCCTGTGCCTGGAGGTCCCCAGCGATAGTCTTCATGGGACTGGGCTTCGATTTAAAAGCCCGAAGAGCTTCTGTTAACCTCTTTGTAGTCAGCCCGTTGAATACATTTTGTTAGCTGCAATCTTATTCAGCTACTGTTACTTCACCCTTCAGGAAGGCCGTGACAGTCTGACAGACAACTTGCCAGTCTGCTTCACACTAAGTGATTTAACCATCAGTTTGGCAAAGTAGAAACTCCTAGTTTGCAACTGAAGAAAGATTTGCCGGTTGAATTGTTTTCCCAATGTCTCTCATCCCAAAGGTACCGTCACATTTCCTTTTTCGCTCAAACATGTGAAACTGGGGTGGAAGGGATGGGAAATCCAATAGAAGACGGTAAAAATATGTGGTTTAGTTTGCTAGCATCACTACATGGGCCGCTTATTGCACATTACCCTCTGGATCTTGAGCACATATATAGAGAGAAAAAGTACAATACGTCACACAAGTAGATGTGTCTTTACTCAATGCATGAAAATTGTCCTGATTATATATTCACCTTAATTGTCTTGATACCGTGGTGGTAAAGTGAACTAGCCTCGATGGATACATAGATTAATACATATCACAAAGGGCCCGCAGAATACAAAATGTTGCAATCTCATAACAAACTAATAAGATGAACCATGGTTATTTTTGAAACTTAACAAGTGATATACAATGTTCGTCAAGATGAAATATGTCTCACAATGAGTGATGAAGTTTTTTCTCATGAAACAAATGAACAAAATGTCCCTTCAAGAATTCCATGTACTCCACTGGAAGAGGAAGACATGAATAAGCTCAAAGAGGCTTCCATGTTCAGATTTCGAAGACTATTTGACCAAAAAGAACTCCACAATCTTGTCACACCCATGGTAGTGGCATATCTTTTTGACCAACAGAGAATGTATATTATTTGTTTCTTTTCACAAAGGCATTATAGCTAATTTTAAATTAAGGGAACGACAAAAGGATGGACCAGAAACCAAGTATAGAGAAAATTAGTTTACAAAGACCACTGGCGAGAACAGTCAAAAAAACAGAATGGTGCGCACAAAGGCACTCATCGATTGAAGAGATTAATGACCAGGTAGATGCAAATGCAATGCATTGATGTGGAAGCACTCCCCATATGCTAGAGAAAGAATCCCAATATGCTTCCAAAAGATCAATTATTTTTGTAGTACCCTTAGTTCATCGCCAAAGTGGGCCTTCGCACCATGCTCGGAGGGCTCTAACCCATACCCAACATAGAAGCTCGCCTAAGAACTCAAATCACACTTAACTGCTAGACACCACTAAAAAGGAGATTCTGAGCATGATCATTGTCTCGAATCGATCACATCGAGAGCATCACTATTAGTTTCAATGAAGTAACCAGACGACTAATAGCCAGAGGGACAGTAGACTCCCTAGACAATGCCTCCAAGAGCGGAACGATGCCATAGAACCGTTGCCTGCCAACTGTTTTTTTAAAGGAGGATTACTGAGGTCCTCTGCAACATATGATGCACAATTCCAATCATTAAGACGAAGCAAGTAACCAAGTTCAAATATCTGGTCAAGTTCAATGCATGGGAAGTTACTAAACCAGTTCTCCCCGACATGGGGCCTTCGCCAAGGTGACCCGTTGTCCCCTTTCCTATTTTTATTTGTTGCTGATGCTCTTTCAGCTTTTTTGCATAAATCAATTCGAGAGGATGGTTTGGAGGCTTTGAGGATATGTAGAAGGGCCTCGGAGATTTCTCATCTATTGTTAGCAGGTGATACACTTTTGTTCTTCAGAGCAAGGTCTGACCAAGCGGCAATTGTCAAGGAGGTGTTGAACACGTATGCTTGAGCGACGGGACAACTCATTAACCCTTCTAAGAGTTCCATCTTAATTCCTAATAGCTGCCCAGAGTTAGTTTCTTCTGAAATCAAAAGTATCTTGCAAATCTCAGAGGAGGTGTTTGAGCCAAAATATTTGGGGTTACAAGTTCAGAGGGGCGAATGAGTAAAGGAAAACTCCAACCCTTATAGGCTAAACTTAGTAAACGGCTTGTTGATTGGAGTGAGAAATATATGTCCATGGCAGGTAAGGAAGTTCTTATAAAAGCGGTGGCGCAAGGGATCCTCACATATGTTATGAGTGTCTTCAAGTTACCTATGTCAGTTTGTGATGATCTTTCACGGCTGATTCGGCAATATTGGTTGGGAGTAGAAAAAGCGAAGCGAAAAATGGCATGGTTGGCATGGGATAAAATGATACTTCCTAAATCTATGGGGGGTATGGGTTTCAGAGATATGAGAGCCTTTAACCAAGCTCTCCTAGCCAAGCAGGCTTGGAGATTAATTGAGCATCCAGAAAGCTTGGTGGCTAGGCTTCCTAGTGCAAAGTACTATCCCATCAGGGAAGTTAGTGGATACGGTGTTCACCGGTAATGCTTTGACAGTTTGTCATGGTATTGAGCATGGTCTGGAACTAGTGAAACACGGTATGATTTGGAGAGTGGGTAATGGTAATAAAATCAGAACATGGAGAGACCCCAGATCCCTAGAGGTCCATCATTGAGACCAATTTCTGGTGAAGGCCGCTGCAGGCTCAACAAAGTTTCTGATTTCCGAGGCCGCAACGTGTCAGCGTCCCTGCCCCTGACATGTCGGCCCCAAGAACCAGCAGCAAAGGATCAGGCACGGGCCGGCCTCATCGACAGGCTAAGGTCAACACAAGAGTGGTTGGGCCAGAGTGGGTCCAATAGGCCCAGCCAGTTTGCTACTTAACTCCACCAGCCCCGACCAGGAGAACCATCCAGTGGATCAACGAAACCCGGCGGCGGCGGCTACCTACTTTCCTCTGCACGAACCCTAGTTCTTCCTCCTCCATTCCTGTAACCAATCGAGTTGTATCCAGATAATTGCTACTGCTTAATAGATCCTCAAGTAGAGCCTATCATCTGGTATCAGAGACCACTCACCTCCCTTCCACCTACACACTGGCCCAGTTCATCAAAATGTGTCGACTCCGGCAAGCTCGATCCGATCTCGCTGCCATGGATCCCTCGATCCAGGCCTTCCTCGACCGGCTGGACACTACTCTGGCCGCCCACTCCACATCCATCGCCACGATCCAGGCCCAGACGGTCAAGATCGACGATCTGGTCGCCTAGCGACCTGATCTAGAGAAACGAGTCACGGAACTCGGCACGGCTGTCACGGCGCTCCAACAACCGCGCCCCTTGTCGTTCTCAGCTCCTACGATGGTGCCCCCGATGGAGAAGAATTCTTCTCCACCCCGGCGACTCTTGGCGCTCCCATCGGGCCCGAGCCAGGCGCAGGCGGAGCGATCCATGGGTCCAATGACCATGGCGTCTTTGACATCACACGGGGGTTGCCGGCGGTGTTGTTTTGCACGCCGCCGCCACTCTCGGCCAACGGTCAGTCCGATTCCATTCCCCCGACGACACCGCTTTCTACATTTGCACACGTGAGCCAGCTCCTGACAGGATTGGGGCAAGCCCATCCGTCCATCACTTTTCCACAATTCGCGGGGGAGAACCCGAATTTGTGGAAAACTTTGTGTGAGCAATACTTTCAGAGGTACACACCGCACTTTTTGGGTGCCTATGGCAGCCCTCAACTTCTCTGGTTCAGCATCGATTTGGTGCCAATGTTGATTAGGCAATTTTATACTGTGCGACAGGATTCTACAATAGCAGATTACATAGAGAAATTTGAATTGATTATCAATCATCTGAGTTCATATTCTGATGCAATTCATCCGTTTTACTTTTTGATATGCTTCATCGAGGGCCTGCGGCCAGACATCCGAGAGGTGGTGCTCGTCCAGCGCCCACCTTACCTGGACACGGCCTGTGCACTGGCCCTTCTCCAAGAAGAGGTGGCGGACGGCGGTCGTGCTGAACCACTCCGTCAGCATCTGCCACGACCCCCAGAGGCACCGATCCACGCTAGTGGACCGTTGCCACTTCCACCACCCCTAGCGCGTCCCAACGCAACGGCAACGGGGGCAACCGATCGGCGGGGTACAAAAGCAGCCCGAGCAGACACCACCAAGCTCAAGACACTGCGAGACTATAGGCGTGCCCGTGGCTTGTGTTTCAAGTGCGGCGAGCGGTGGGAGCACGATCATGTGTGTCCCACCTCTATTCAGCTGCACGTTGTCGAAGAATTACTTGAGCTCTTCGGCATAGACAGTATGACAGAGGCAACCGAATAGCTTGAAGAGACAGTGATGGCTATATCCCGCTGAGCTATATCCGGAGGAGTTTCAGCCAAGTCATTCCAGCTGCAGGCATAGATTCACGGACGAGAAGTGCTTATGTTGGTAGACTCAGGGAGTTCTACATCTTTTGTCAACACCAATCTGGCCAAGTTCCTGGAAGGGGTCTCACCTTTGAGCAAAACATACAGAGTACGGGTGGCTGATTATGGTGAATTAAGATGCTCAGCCATCATTCCTCAGTGCAGCTGGTATACACAAGGGCACGAGTTCACCACAAACTTGAAAGTTCTATCCCTGGGCGTGTATGACGCAATATTGGGGATGGACTGGCTCGAGGAGCACAGTCCAATGACAGTTGACAGGAAAGCCTGTCACAGCCCTAGAAATCTTCTTGTAATTAGTGGCATTGCATCCATGCATCATTTTCATTTTCATTTAAACTTGAAATGGGGATTGCCTAAACCCTAGCATTAAAGGAATTCACTAGGTTGAACCAAAATATTTCCAGTAAATCCAAATGGCTTTCGAAAAATGTTCATCATTCTTGGAAATGCTGGAAACAGTAACCAGAGGTGATGCACATTTTTCCATGACATATTTGGGCTCTGGATTAAATCATACTCTATTTGCATTTGGGCATTTAAATGCTATTAAATATTTTAAATGCTCAAATAATCATAAACTAAAATGTTTACTGTAGGATATATTCCCAACAGTGATCATGAGTAGTTTCATGATTTTTGAAAGAGTCCAAGTATTTTTAATAAAGCCCTAAAATTACAGAAAAATAGAAAACAGAAAAGAGAGAGAGAGAGAGATTTACCTGGCGTCCATCTGGCAACCTACCTGGCCCACCTACCTGTAGCCGGCACAGCTCGCTGGCCCAGCCCACCTGGCGCCTCCTGTTGTCTTCTCCACCGCGCCAGGAGGACGCGGGCGTGTGCTCGACGCACGCGCGGCCACCTCCTGCTTGCCGACGAGCCCCTGGATGCGTGGACGACTCCCACGTGCCGTCCCGATCCCGCTGACCGCTTCGCTCACTCTCCCCCACGGCCCTCTCTCCTTTGCTCCCTCTCTCTCGCCCGGACCGAACGCGTCCGTCACCGCCGACGAGCGCAACCGCAGCCTCGCCTACCCCCTCGCCTCTCCGTGCTGTCTAGAGGCTCCGCCTCGACGCCACGGAGCCCCAAGACGAAGCACGCACCCGTGGAATGCCCTAAGCGACGCCATCATCCTCATCCTCGCTGTCGGCCGCCGGAGATCCCCCTCGCCGTCCCGCTCGCTCCGATTCCGCCCCGACCTCGCCGTCTGCTTCGTCGTGACTGCTGTGAGCTTCTGCCTCTCCTCCAACTCTCCGTTCTCGCTGCCTCGCGCCATAGCAACTGCACCGAGCACACCCGCATGCGCCACCGCCTGAGCTCGCCGCCGACGTGGCTCCGGCCACGCAACGGCCTCGCCGTTCTGTCCTTTGACCTCCCCGCACCTTGTAGGGCTTGTAGGAGTTAACCCCGAGCCTCCACGCGCACCGTAGCAATGGCTTCGAGTTCGCCCGAACTCCGGCCGCCGCCCAACTTGCCGCCGCCGCCGCCACAGACCACCCCAGGTCCAGCCACCACCACCATCGGATGCGCCCTGCTGCGGGCGTTCCAACGCACTCGGCCACGCGAGCTCCCGTCGCCGGAGTTGGCCGGACGGGCGTCGCCGTCGTGCTGTCCTTAGCACCGACGTTTAGCCGCCGACGTGGCACCTTCATTAGTGGCTAATGACGTTGCTAATTTAACCCCACAGCCGCTGACAGATGGGCCCCACGCCCTAATTAATCCCAGTTTCGTTTCTGGTTAGTTTAGTTTAAACCCCAGCGGGACCCACGCGTCGTAGTTGACTGTGCTGACGTGTCGATTGACCGGACCCACCTGTCATTGACCCTGGGATGCACTGGCTCACTGACCAGTGGACCCCACTGGTCAGGTTTGACCCGGACCAGCCCCTGTTGACCTGCTGACGTCACACCGACGTCATGCTGACGCAATAATTATTTACTGGAATTATTCATTACACGGGAAATTCCAGAAAATAATGCAAACTTCTAAAAATCATAGAAAATCAACCATAGCTTAGAATGAAATAAATTATATATGAAAAATGATCAGAAAAATCCAATCTATCCATCTGTACTGGTTTCATGCATGTTAGAACGCATTAACCTTGCTGTTTAGGTGAAACAAGTTAATGCACTATTATGACCTCTTAAAATGGGTTTGCATTTGAATCTTTGGTTCAAATGGACTCATCTCAATCTGTTCTAGCTTGCATTAGCCCAAACACATTCATATTGCCATGTCATAGCATGCATCATATTGTGCATTGCATTGATCGTGTTTCTTCTCTGTTTGCCGGTGTTTGTCCCCTCTCGATAGACGTGACTTCGACGATGAGATCGATGACACCAATGAAGAACTATATTATCTTCAGAAGTGCCAGGCAAGCAAAAGCCCCTTGTTCATTCTGATACAATCCTACTCTCTCTCTCCTGCTCTCTTTTACTGCATTAGGACAACAATGATTCATCTGTTACTTGCTGCGGTAGCTGAACCCCTTTATCCTCTGCATGACCTGTCATTGCCACAGTAAATAGATGAAACCCACTAGCATGAGTAGGAGTTGTTTGAGCCCTAATGTGCCTACTCATCATGCTTGTTTGTCATGCCTGCTATTGCTTAGAGTTGTTGTTGGGGAACGTAGTAATTTCAAAAAATTTCCTACGCACACGCAAGATCATGGTGATGGCATAGCAACGAGAGGGGAGAGTGTTGTCTACGTACCCTCGTAGACCGTTAAGCGGAAGCGTTATAACAACACGGTTGATGTAGTCGTACGTCTTCACGAATCGACCGATCCAAGCACCGAACGTACGGCACCTCCGTGTTCAGCACACGTTCAGCTCGATGACGTTCCCCGGGCTCCAATCCAGCGAAGCATCGGGGATGAGTTCCGTCAGCACGACGGCGTGGTGACGATGATGATGTTCTACCGGCGCAGGGCTTCGCCTAAACTCAGCGACGATATGACCGAGGTGGATTATGGTGGAGGGGGCACCGCACACGGCTAAGGAACGATCCGTAGATCAACTTGTGTGTCTATGGGGTGCCCCCCTGCCCCCGTATATAAAGGAGCAAGGGGGGAGGCCGGCCGGCCTTTGGGGCACGCCAAGGAGGGGGGAGTCCTCCTCCTAGTGGGAGTAGGACTCCCCTTTCCTAGTCCAACTAAGAAGGAGGAAGGGGGAAGGAAAGAGGGGGAGAGGGAGAGGGAAAGAGGGGCCGCGCCCCCTTCCCCTAGTCCAATTCGGACCCCCCTTGGGAGGGGGCGCGCCACCTCCTGGGCTGCTGCCCTCTCTCTCCCCTCAGGCCCACAAAGTCCCAATACTTCCCCGGGGGGTTCCGGTAACCCCTCCGGCACTCCGGTTTTCTCCGAAATCACCTGGAACACTTCCGGTGTCCGAATATAGTCGTCCAATATATCAATCTTTATGTCTCGACCATTTCGAGACTCCTCGTCATGTCCGTCATCACATACGGGACTACGAACAAACGTCGGTACATCAAAACTCATAATAAAACTATCATCATAATGTTAATCGTGCAGACCCTACGGGTTCGAGAACTATGTAGACATGACCTAGAACTATTCTTAGTCAATAACCAATAGCGGAACCTGGATGTTCATTTTGGCTACTACATATTCTACGAAGATCTTTATCGGTTAAACCGCATAACAATATACGTTGTTCCCTTTGTCATCGGTATGTTACTTGCCCGAGATTCGACCGTTGGTATCCAATACCTAGTTCAATCTCGTTACCGGCAAGTCTCTTTACTCGTTCCGTAATACATCATTTCATAACTAACTCATTAGTTACAATGCTTGCAAGGCTTAGGTGATGAGTATTACCGAGAAGGCCCAGAGATACCTCTCCGACAATCGGAGTGACGAAACCTAATCTCGAATTATGCCAACTCAACATGTACCTTTGGAGACACCTGTAGAGCACCTTTATAATCACCCAGTTACGTTGTGACGTTTGGTAGCACACAAAGTGTTCCTCCGGTAAACGGGAGTTGCACAGTCTCATAGTTGCAGGAACTTTGTATAAGTCATGAAGAAAGCAATAGCAACATACTAAACGATCAAGTGCTAAGCTAACGGAATGGGTCAAGTCAATCACATCATTCTCCTAATGATGTGATCCCGTTAATCAAATGACAACTCTTTTGTCCATGTCTAGGAAACATAACCATCTTTGATAAACGATCTAGTCAAGTAGAGGCATACTAGTGACACTATGTTGGTCTATGTATTCACACATGTATTATGTTTCCGGTTAATACAATTCTAGCATGAATAATAAACATTTATCATGAAATAAGGAAATAAATAATAACTTTTTTATTGCCTCTAGGGCATATTTCCTTCAGTCTCCCACTTGCACTAGAGTCAATAATCTAGTTCACATCGCCATGTGATTTAACACCAATAATCATATATGTATATGATTAACGCCCATAGTTCCACTACAGGAATCAACTAATTTGCTGTCAGTACTGCACTTTGCTGTCAACTTTTCATCGGGGCAGACGGCAAAGACATACTTTGCCGTCAGTGGCTGACGGCAAAGAACAACCGACGACAAAGATATACTTTGCCGTCTATTTTTGTTTTGCTGACGACAAATGCATACTTTGCTGTCTGTGTTCGCTTCCAGCTGACGGCAAAGGCAGATGTTAGCTGACGGCAAAGATTTGAAGACGGCAAAATGAATGCAGGTGACGGTGGGAAAACAGGAGCCCGTCTTTGCCGTCTGTGCGTTACTGGGGACTGACAGCAAAGGCCATATGGGCCACTGGGCCTCGGCACACTGGCCCACCAGCCTATCCGCTGAGGAGGCAAAGCCTCTGCCCGAGCCGGCCCTCTCTCTCATTCTCTCCTCTCTGCCCCGATTCCTCTGGTGGCCTCCCCCCACGCCCACCGCCGCTAGCCCAAAACCCTAGCTCACTCCCTCCCTCACGCGCTCAGATCCGCCCACCCTCCCTCACTCTTCGCGCTCAGATCCGCCCGCCCTCCCTCACTCTTTGCGCTGGAAACCCTAACCGCCGGGCCATGGTGACAGATGGTGACAACGAAGATGGTGGCTACCTCGATGACGGTGGTATGGTGTTACTTCCCCTTCTCTTCTACGACTCTTTCTCTGACCCCCCGTCTCTCGTCGTCTCTGTAGGTGCGGCCAGCAGTAGAAGCACCACCATGGCCTCCCTTCCTCCAACCCTAGCCGTCCGGTCATGTTGGCGGCGGCCAGATCCGCGCCGGGACAAGACCTGCTTGTGCTCGTTAGGAGAGGCACACCATGGAGCAGCTCGTCAATGTCAGGTCCGACCCTTCCCTTCCCTTCATTCTATGCAGTTAATCCTAGGGTTGTATGTTCTATGTTGGAGTACTCTGCATTCAAATTATTTCCTGTGTTATATTATGAGATTGATGTTCTTAGAATATGTATTCTCAATAATGGTACAAAATACATGTTTGGGCACAAAAATTACGACTGCTCCTTCTATTAAATAATAATAATTTATGACTGCTCCCTTCTACTATTTGTTTCTGGCAAGAGGATGTTCATGTTTTGGCAGGGGCATTAAACAACCGTACTCTTCTCTTTATCAATGCATAGTTACTACTTTGGTTGTATCCAGGTATGTCTGCAGTTCAAATCCACACAACTACTTATATGTAACACCTATCACAACACCTCTCTACAAGGTTACACATTATATGTTTGTCGTCTGTGCTCCCATGAATCCAGGAAGTATAAGATGAACTCGATAATCTCCAATTGGTTTCTTTATTGCTGTTCAGGTTCTCATGAGCGGGTAATCTTTCTACAACGAGTAGATGGGGGTACATGGTTTGGGTTGCTCTATAGAACTGAAATAGTTTTCTTTTTACACACTTTATCAGAACTGAGACACGGGTAGGCTCTGGGTTGTGCCATCACTTTAGTGAAAATAAATGTACAATGCCTATTAGTATTTTGTCATCCCTCGGAGACTTTCAGGTTTGGTATTCCTGCTTTTATGATATACTTAATGATTGAGGAAGGATCTATGCGATCGAAACAAATGCCTTGTTCTCATTGATGTCATGATACGCTATGAGGCAATTCCTTGCCATTGGCCATGTTAGATCTTATTATCTATGCACGTAGGAGGCTTCTGTTTTTTATTTTAATATTTATGGGTTGATTAATTATGGGCTTTGGGGTTAGTATCCTTTTGGAAAATGCACTGTATTTCAATTCCTGTTTTGTAACATTCAAGCTTCTTCCTTTGATGTTATTTTGCTGCTGGTCACGCTCCTAATGGCATTTGTTAATACATGTATCCATGGTTTTCTTGTTTTATGATTTATCTTTCCTACAGCCAACACATTTTTTCTCTTGGCCGACCTGCTGCTTGCATGCATGACAGATATGCATCCATGGTGAAGTTACTATATAAGTATAGGGTCAAGCACTGCCCCGACAAACATCCTATTTTGAGTTTTTCCTCAAAGTCCCATGGCCGTGTTGCTGGTAGAGTTGGAAGGTATATACTGCTGTGATCTTACTTCTATATGGCCATGTAAACCTCACTGCTTTGCACTTTTTTGATAAACCGGTATATGAGTTTGTAACTTCTTTCTCTTCTCTCTTCAACTGTTTATTTGCAGCACCGCCCTTGATTTTGAAATTGGAGAAGGAAGACGGAGAGTTCAGTACAGTAAGGATGCTCTATAATATAGGAATCTAGGTGAATATTCTTGCTTCTAAGGTCTCCTGTGTTGGATGTGTTCTCAGTTTGCCTCTTTATTTCCCTCTTTATTTCTCCTTTTGCCTCTGCACTACTGCCAAAACTTCATTTATTTATCTCCTTGAGTGAAATAATAATAGAAGATAGTATTAACTACTGATTCAAGCAGTAATGGGTATGAAGCAAATGGCTCTTGCATATGTTCACTATTTATACAATACAAAAACCAGAATATGAATTGTTATGAGAAAATTGCAGTTGATTCTATTTGATAACATGCAACAACCATGGATTCAAGATCATGTAATCTTGTCTACTTTTCATCTCATGCAACAGTTTCACTAGTTTGTGTACGATTTGTGTTGCATGATATTACATAACCAGTTATCTTAATATTCTTTTTGTTTTACTATTTTGGAAGTTTTTTCTTTGGGCCTCTGATTTCTCTTGATTTAGATGATAAGGGGGTGTCTTATTCAGAGTGTCAAGTTCTTGACAAGTTTATTTGTTTGACATAAAAAATGGCTTTGGTACGATGAATTTCAAAGTCTGAACCTTTTTCCTTTTTGGTTAATTGCTGTGGGTGGGCGCTGTCCATGAACAAAATAGACAAGGACGATGAGCAGTACACGACCCCACGGCCGAGCCGACGATCAACCACCAGGTAAGGTTGATCCCTCCCTCTCAACTTGGTTTTATTTCCCCAACTTATGCATGCTCTTCTATGGTTTCTATTCTTGTGGTTGATATACTGCTTGATTGACTTGTATGAGGCCACTAGGTTCCTCTCATATTGCTCTTTTTCCTGACAAGCAGTTGTACATGTATGTGGCTAGTTCAGATTTGGTTCTAACAAATATTTAATTTGCTCCTGCTGCTCTGCATGTAAATACTTGCTCATGTTTTGCATGTCATGTTTGCTCCTGCTAAATGATGTGTACTAGGAGCTGTAGCTGTACTAGGAGGAGCTGTTGTACATGTCATATTTATTCCTGTACTAGGCTAGTTCAGATTTGGTGTCAATAGGTTCTTGTCTATTAGGATGGTGTTATATGCTTGACAAGTTTATTTGACTGAAAAAATCCCTTTAGTATGATGAATGATGCTCTTGAGTCTGAATCTATTTGATATGGTAAATCTATGTCTGAACCTCTTTTTTGTTTGGTTAATTGCAGGGGCATGTGAATAAGGGATTGAGCAGCAACGATGATTGGTTGCACGGAGCTACAGTCAACCTGATGTGGTGTTTTAATCTCCTCGACATAGCGAGTAGTTGTGTGTGGTTTCCTTTCCAGTAGCATAGTTGGAGTTTAGCATGTGTGTGTAGAGCTGATGGTCGTGAGGCTAATTCCTGGAGTAGTACATGACTTGAAGATGCCCAGCTAGATGTGATACTTTGTGATGGTTTAGTCTACTTTGTGATCTCTTATGCAACACTTTGTGACACCCTATGATATATATATGGACATTTGCTATGGTTTGTGTTGCTTCTATGGAACATTGCTGTTATATTTGTGATATATATGGTCTATTGAATTGTTGAGGTAAGTTTTTTTTTAAATCTGTACAGAATTTTGCTGTCAGCAAATGAGTACTTTGCCGTTTGTCTGCTGATGGCAAAGTGCTCAGCTCTTTGCCGTCTGTAGACTGACTGCTATTGACAGCAAAGTGCTCATCTCTTTGCCGTCTGCAGGCTGACAGCAAAGTATCTAACGCCGTTCGTTAGGATGTCAAGCCGTCAAGTGCTTTTCTTTGCCGTCAGGCTGTAACGAGTGACGGTGAAGTGTGAAAACTGACGGCAAAGCCTTTGCCGTCAGCCTGACATAAAGCTGACGGCAAAGTATGGCTTTGCCGATTTACCCTTTGCCGACACACTTTGCCGTTTGCTGTTGACAGCAAACTCTTTGCCGTCATGTATTCTGTCTTTGCCGTATGTGAAGCACAGACGGCAAATTACCTGATTCCTGTAGTGTTCACATCGTCATGTGACCAACACCCAAAGGGTTTACTAGAGTCAATAATCTAGTTCACATCGCTATGTGATTAACACCCAAAGAGTACAAAGGTATGATCATGTTTTGCTCGTGAGAGAAGTTTAGTCAACGGGTCTGTCACATTCAGAGCCGTATGTATTTTGCAAATATTCTATGTCCACAATTCTCTGCATGGAGCTACTCTAGCTAATTGCTCCCACTTTCAATATGTATCCAGATTGAGACTTAGAGTCATCTGGATCAGTGTAAAAGTTTGCACCGATGTAACTTTAACAACAAACTCTTTTATCACCTCCATAATCGAGAAACATCTCCTTAGTCCTTACTAAGGATATTCTTGACCGCTATCCAGTGATCTACTCCTAGATCAAAATTGTACTCCCTTACCAAACTCAGAGCAAGGTATACAATAGGTCTGGAACACAACATAGCATACTTTATAGGACCTATGACTGAGGCATAGGGAATGACTTTTCATTCTCTTTCTATTTTCTGCCATGGTCGGGTCTTGAGTCTTACTCAACTTCACACCTTTGCATCACAGGCAAGAACTCCTTCTTTGACTGTTCTATTTTGAACTATTTCAAAAATTTATCAAGGTATGTACTCATTGAAAAAATCTTATCAAGCGTCTTGATCTATCTATATAGATCTTGATGCTCAATGTGTAAGCAGCTTCACCGAGGTCTTTCATTGAAAAACTTTTATTCATGTATCCCTTTATGCTATCCAGAAATTCTATATCATTTCTGATCAACAATATGTCATCTACATATAGTATCAGAAATGCTACAGAGCTCCCACTCACTTTCTTGTAAATACAGGCTTCACCGCAAGTCTGTATAATACTATATGCTTTGATCAACTTATCAAAGCGTATATTCCAACTCTGAGATGCTTGCACCAGTCTATAGATGGATCGCTGGAGCTTGCACATTTTGTTAGTACCTTTAGGATTGACAAAACCTTCTGGTTGCATCATATACAATTCTTCGTTAAGAAAACAATTAAGGAATGCAGTTTTGACATCCATTTGCCAGATTTCATAAAATGTGGCAATTGCTAACATGATTCGGACAGACTTAAGCATCGCTACAGTTGAGAAAATCTCATTGTAGTCAACACCTTGAACTTGTTGAAAACCATTTTGCGACAAGTCGAGCTTTGTAGATAGTAACACTACTATCAGCATTTGTCTTCCTCTTGAAGATACATTTATACAATATGTCTTGCCGATCATCGGGCAACTCCACCAAAGTCCACACTTTGTTCTCAGACATGGATCCCATCTCAGATTTCATGGCCTCAAGCCATTTCGCGGAATCTGGGCTCATCATCGCTTCCTCATAGTTCGTAGGTTCATCATGTTCTAGTAACATGACTTCCAGAATAGGATTACCGTACCACTTTGGTGCGGATCTTAATCTGAAAGATCTACAAAGTTTGGTAGTAACTTGATCTGAAGCTTTATGATCATCATCATTAGCTTCCTCACTAATTGGTGTAGGAATCACTGAAACTAATTTCTGTAATGAACTACTTTCCAATTCGAGAGAAGGTACAATTACCTTATCAAGCTCTACTTTCCTCCCACTCACTTCTTTCGAGAGAAACTCCTTCTGTAGAAAGGATCCATTCTTGGCAATGAATGTCTTGCCTTTCGGATCTGTGATAGAAGGTGTACCCAACATTTTGGGTATCCTATGAAGACGCATTTTTCCGATTTGGGTTCAAGTTTATCATGTTGAAACTTTTTCACATAAGCATCGCAACCCAAACTTAAGAAACGACAACTTGCTAAACCATAATTCATACGGTGTCGTCTCAACGGATTTTATATGGTGCCCTTTTTAACATGAATGCAGCTGTCTCTAATGCATAACCCCAAAAACGATAGTGGTAAATCAGTAAGAGACATCATAGATCGCACTATATCCAATAAAGTGCGGTTACGATGTTTGGACACACCATAACGTTGTGGTGTTCCAGGTGGCGTGAGCTGTGAAACTATTCCACATTGTTTTAATTGAAGACCAAACTCGTAACTCAAATATTCGTCTCCGCGATCAGATCGCAGAAACTTTATTTTCTTGTTACGATGATTTTTCCACTTCACTCTAAAATTCTTTGAACCTTTCAACTATTTCAGACTTATGTTTCATCAAGTAGATATACCCATATCTACTCAAATCATCTTGTGAAGGTCAGAAAATAATGATACTTGCCACAAGCATCAACACTCATTGGATCGCATACATCGGTATGTATTATTTCCAATAAGTTAGTAGGTTGTTCTATTGTTCCTGAGAACGGAGTTTTAGTCATCTTGCCCAAAAGGCACGGTTCGCAAGCATCAAATGATTCATAACCAAGTGATTCCGAAAATCCATCTTTATGGAGTTTCTTCATGCGCTTTACACCGATATGACCCAAACGGCAGTGCCACAAATAAGTTGCACTATCATTATTAACTTTGCATCCTTTGGCATCAATATTATGAATATGTGTATCACTACGATCGAGATCCAACAAACTATTTTCATTGGGTGTATAACCATCGAAGGTCTTATTCATGTAAACAGAATAACAATTATTCTTTAACTTCAAATGAATAACCGTATTGCAATAAACATGATCAAATCATATTCATGCTCAACGCAAACGCTAAATAACATTTATTTAGTTTTAACACTAATCTCAAAAATATAGGGAGTGTGTGATGATGATCATATCAATATTGGAACTATTTCCAACACTCATCGTCACTTCCCCTCAACTAGTCTCTGTTTATCATGTAACTCCCGTTTCGAGTTACTAATCTTAGCAACCGAACAAGTATCAAATACTCAGGGGCTACAATAAACACTAGTAAGGCACACATCAATAATCTGTATATCAAATATACCCTTGTTCACTTTGCCATCCTTCTTATCCACTAAATATTCAGGGCATTTCCGCTTCCAGTGACCATTTTGTTTGCAGTGTAAGCACTCAGTTTTAGGCTTTGGTCCAGCTTTGGTCTTCTTCACGGGAGTGACAACTTGTTAGCCATTCTACTTGAAGTTTCCCTTTCTTTCCCTTTGCCCTTTTCTTGAAACTAGTGGTCTTGTCAATCATCAACAATTGATGCTCTTTCTTGATTTCTACCTTCGTTGATTTCAACATCACGAAGAGCTCGGGAATCGTTTTCGTCATCCCTTGCATACTATAGTTCATCACGAAGTTCTAGTAACTTAGTGATGGTGATTAGAGAATTCTATCAATCACTATCTTATCTGGAAGATTAACTCCCACTTGATTCAAGCGATTGAAGTACCCAGACAATCTGAGCACATGCTCACTAGTTGAGCAATTCTCCTCCATCTTATTCAGCTAGCCAAACGTTCATAACGTCTGCATCTGCTCCTGCAATAGGTCTGTCACCTAGCGGTGCATCAAGAATATAATTCTTCTGTGCAGCAATGAGGATAAACCTCAGATCACGGATCCAATCCGCATCATTGCTACTAACATCTTTCAACACAGTTTCTCTAGGAACATATCAAAAATAAACATATGAAAGCAACAACACGAGCTATTGATCTACAACATAATTTGCAAAATACTACCAGGACTAAGTTCATGATAAATTTAAGTTCAATTAATCATATTACTTAAGAACTCCCACTTAGACAGACATCTCTCTAGTCATCTAAGTGATCACGTGATCCAAATCAACTAAACCATAACCGATCATCACGTGAGATGGAGTAGTTTTCAATGGTGAACATCACTATGTTGATCATATCTACTATATGATTCACGCTCGACCTTTCGGTCTCTGTGCTCCGAGGCCATATCTGCATATGCTAGGCTTGTCAAGTTTAACCTGAGTATTCCGCGTGTGCAAAACTGGCTTACACCCGTTGTAGATGGACGTAGAGCTTATCAAACCCGATCATCCCGTGGTGTCTGGGCACGACGAACTTTGGCAACAGTGCATACTCAGGGAGAACACTTCTTGATAATTTTTAGTGAGAGATCATCTTAAAATGCTACCGTCAATCAAAGCAAGATAAGATGCATAAAGGATAAACATCACATGAAATCAATATAAGTGATATGATATGGCCATCATCATCTTGTGCCTGTGATCTCCATCTCCGAAGCACCATCGTGATCACCATCGTCACCGGCGCGACACTTTGATCTCCATCGTAGAATCATTGTCGTTTACGCCATCTATTGCTTCTATGACTATCGCTACCGCTTAGTGATAAATTAAAGCAATTACAGGGCGTTTGCATTTCATACAATAAAGCAACAACCATATGGCTCCTGCCAGTTGCCGATAACTTCGGTTACAAAACATGATCATCTCATACAATAAAATATAGCATCACGTCTTGGCCATATCACATCACAACATGCCCTGCAAAAACAAGTTAGACGTCCTCTACTTTGTTGTTGCAAGTTTTACGTGGCTGCTACGGGCTGAGCAAGAACCATTCTTACCTACGCATCAAAACCACAACGATAGTTTGTCAAGTTGGTGTTGTTTTAACCTTCGCAAGGACCGGGCGTAGCCACACTCGGTTCAACTAAAGTTGGAGAAACTGACACCTGCTAGTCACCTGTGTGCAAAGCACAGCGGTAAAACCAGTCTCGCGTAAGCGTACGCGTAATGTCGGTCCGGGCCGCTTCATCCAACAATACCGCCGAACCAAAGTATGACATGCTCGTAAGCAGTATGACTTGTATCACCCACAACTCACTTGTGTTCTACTCGTGCATATAACATCAACGCATAAAACCTAGGCTCGGATGCCACTGTTGGGGAACGTAGTAATTTCAAAAAAATTCCTACGCACACGCAAGATCATGGTGATGGCATAGCAACGAGAGGGGAGAGTGTTGTCTATGTATCCTCGTAGACCGTTAAGCGGAAGCGTTATAACAACGCGGTTGATGTAGCCGTACGTCTTCACGAATCGATCGATCCAAGCACCGAACGTACGGCACCTCCGTGTTCAGCACACGTTCAGCTCGATGACGTTCCCCGGGCTCCAATCCAGCGAAGCGTCAGGGATGAGTTCCGTCAGCACGACGGCGTGGTGACGATGATGATGTTCTACCGGCGCAGGGCTTCGCCTAAACTCCGCGATGATATGACCGAGGTGGATTATGGTGGAGGGGGCACCGCACACGGCTAAGGAACGATCCGTAGATCAACTTGTGTGTCTATGGGGTGCCCCCCTACCCCCGTATATAAAGGAGCAAGGGGGAAGGCCAGCCGGCCTTTGGGGCGCGCCAAGGAGGGGGGAGTCCTCCTCCTAGTGGGAGTAGGACCCCCTTTCCTAGTCCAACTAGGAAGGAGGAAGGGGGAAGGAAAGAGGCGAAGAGGGAGAGGGAAAGAGGGGCCGCGCCCCCTTCCCCTAGTCCAATTCGGACTCCCCTTGGGAGGGGGCGCGCCACCTCTTGGGCTGCTTCCCTCTCTCTCCCCTCAGGCCCACTAAGGCCCAATACTTCCCCGGGGGGTTCCGGTAACCCCTCCGGCACTCCGGTTTTCTCCGAAATCACCCGGAACACTTCCGGTGTTCGAATATAGTCGTCCAATATATCAATCTTTATGTCTCGGCCATTTCGAGACTCCTCGTCATGTCCGTGATCACATCCGGGACTCCGAACAAACTTCGGTACATCAAAACTCATAAACTCATAATAAAACTGTCATCGTAACGTTAATCGTGCGGACCCTACGGGTTCGAGAACTATGTAGACATGACCTAGAACTATTCTCGGTCAATAACCAATAGCAGAACCTAGATGTTCATATTGGCTCCTACATATTCTATGAAGATCTTTATCGGTCAAACCGCATAACAACATACGTTGTTCCCTTTGTCATCGGTATGTTAGTTGCCCGAGATTCGATCGTTGGTATCCAATACCTAGTTCAATCTCGTTACCGGCAATTCTCTTTACTCGTTCCGTAATACATCATTTCATAACTAACTCATTAGTTACAATGCTTGCAAAGCTTAGGTGATGAGTATTACCGAGAAGGCCCAGAGATACCTCTCCGAGAATCGGAGTGACAAAACCTATTCTCGAATTATGCCAACTCAACATGTACCTTTGGAGACACCTGTAGAGCACCTTTATAATCACCCAGTTACGTTGTGACGTTTGGTAGCACACAAAGTGTTCCTCCGGTAAACGGGAGTTGCACAATCTCATAGTTGCAGGAACTTTGTATAAGTCATGAAGAAAGCAATAGCAACATACTAAACGATCAAGTGCTAACCTAACGGAATGGCTCAAGTCAATCACATCATTCTCCTAATGATGTGATCCCGTTAATCAAATGACAACTCTTTTGTCCATGGCTAGGAAACATAACCATCTTTGATAAACGAGCTAGTCAAGTAGAGGCATACTAGTGACACTATGTTTGTCTATGTATTCACACATGTATTATGTTTCTGGTTAATACAATTCTAGCATGAATAATAAACATTTATCATGAAATAAGGAAATAAATAATAACTTTTTTATTGCCTCTAGGGCATATTTCCTTCAGTTGTGTCAGGTCTGATTCATCCGGGATGAATCAGAGGTGTGTGAACATGTCCTACTGTGTGTGAGCTAAGTGTGTGAACACGATTTGGTAAAGGTAGCGGTGAGAGGCCATGTAGGAGTACATGGTGGGTTGTCTCATTGAAGCCATCCTCGGGAACTGAGTTTTGTGTTTGTGGTCCATGAAACAGATACTACCACGCATTGGGCCCGAAACCAATGGACCCTCTCGGCTTCTTAATCACCCTTGTTCTCTGTCCAGGAGTTGCAACTAGTTTCTGGTGTTTGTAGGATGTATGTTGGAGCCCGTGCGTAGCACTGACCCTAGGGGTGGGCTATGATGCAGTAGATACACCGTGGCCCGGTGTACCGAGCACCCGTTTGGTGTCTCGGGAACCCTGCACACATCGTTTGGGGCTGTGAGCGAAACCCCGGTCGGATCTCCTCGCGGATGGAACCCGAATAGGCGATAAACCTGGACTAGAGACTTGAGTGTTCAGGTAGGTCGTGGCCGACACCCTCGTTGGGCTTCCGCTTGAAGGTTGCCGAGTACATGTCGTGTAAACGGCGGTAAGTGGTGAGAGCATCTGTGAAGAAGTACACCCCTGCAGGGTTAACATCATCTATTCGAATAGCTGTGTCCGCGGTAAAGGACTTCTGGGTTGCCTGTATAGTTCATAGACAAGTGAAAGTTGATACTCTAAACTACGCAAGATAAGTGTGAGTGCTATGGATGGCGTTCTCGTAGGGAGACGGGAGCGGATCCATAGTGGTGTATTGATATGGTGAATATGTGGACTCGTGTGCGCCACCTCAAAAGAGTTATTTGCAGTCGTAGTTTAGGATAGCCACCGAATCAAAGCTGGCTTGCTGCAGTTAAACCCCACCATCCCCTTTGTTGATAATGATGCATATGTAGTTAGTTCTGATGTAAGTCTTGCTGGGTACATTTGTACTCATGTTTGCCTATTTTATGTTTTTGCAGAAAGACTTCGGTCTCGTTAGTAGTCCCGCATGGACTTCGACGTTTAGCTTGTTACCTCAGCTACGATCTTGTGCCCTCGGTAGGATCTGGTAGATAGTCAGGCTTCTCAGCCTTTTTCATTTGTAGATGTCTGTACTCAGACATATTAGGCTTCCGCATGTGTTTTGACTTGTATGCTCTGAATGTTGGGTCTTGAGACCCATGTTTGTAATATCTCGCTCCTCGGAGCCAAATGAATGAATACTTGAGTCGTAGAGTCATGTTTTGATGCCATGTTGTATTTGCATATATCGAGCATATTGTGTGTATGTTATTGAAATGCTTAGTATGTGTGGGATCTGACTATCTAGTTGTTTATCCTTAGTAGCCTCTCTTACCGGGAAATGTCTCCTAGTGTTTCCACCGAGCCATGGTAGCTTGCTACTGCTCCGGAACACTTAGGCTGGCCGGCATGTGTCCTTCTTCGTTCCTGTGTCTGTCCCTTCGGGGAAATGTCAGGCGATGAATACCAGAGTCCTATTAGCCCGCTACAGCCCGGTTCACCGGAGTCCTGCTAGCCCAGTGCTACAGCCTGGATTCACTCGCTGATGACCGACACGTTCAATGCTGGGTCATGGATGCATGTCCCTGTAAGTTTGTGCCACTTTGGGTTTACGACTAGCCATGTCAGCCTGGGCTCCTTATCATATGGATATTAGCGACACTATCATATACGTGTGCCAAAAGGCGCAAATGGTCCCGGGCAAAGGTAAGGCGACACCCTTGGGAATACCGTGCGTGAGGCCGCAAAGTGATATGAGGTGTTACATGCTAGATCAATGTGGCATTGAGTCGGGGTCCTGACAGCTTTGGTATCAGAGCCTGACTGCCTGTAGGATTACCAAGCCAAACCGGTCGAAGTTGTGTCTAGAAATGCTTTAGTTATGTAAGTTAATTGATTGTGGAAGGAAACGTAAGGATCTTTTTACTCCTTATATTTCATGGCCTTCTGATCTGAGTCATCCTCTTCTCTTCTACGGGGATTAAGAACTAGGCTCTCTTCTCTCTATCAGGTTCATGTGTTACTAATCCGTAGACTTATAGAATTGATAGTTTCAAATCTCAGTTCAGTTTTTTACTACTTCCATATGTTCATAGTTGGTCTCAGAACCTTTATATTGTGATGTTGAGTGGTTATGCCACCATTTTGCAGGATGTCTTAAATCCTTTTGAGCACTTACAGCCGTTATGCTGTCCGAGTCATCCCAGGTTTCTAAACAATCTGATGCACTTGCAAATCCTTTCCCTTTGGTTTTGATGTTCCTTTGGGCCAGGTTAATCACGCTAATTGCTGAGTTGAGGTATTCTATTGCCTCGACATATATGTTGGAGTTCTTATTATGACCCTAGGTGTCTTAGGGGATCATCTAGTAATCTAGCCATGATTTGTGTCCCAGTGTGATGATTCTGGCCTTTATTCTCGAAAGCATCCCGTGATGCCACTTAGTAGTAGGTATTCTACTTCTGGGTTTTGAACCCGAGATTCACCCCACTTACCCCTTGTTGATAGTGTTTGCTAGTTTCTTAAGGAAATTAGTAACCTTTGCATTAGTCCTCGAGGTCCGTGGTATTTCCTTCTTCCAAATACTATGAACCACTAACGACAGATGTTTGTTGGATCAAAGATCACAACAGGAGTGCTCTCGATGGGTTCTCCATTCTATATTGTGAATCTGCCAGTTCTACCTTCTTCATGGGTTATCCGGAAGAGATGTTGAGCTTTGCTCGACATACTAATCTATGCATCCACAACTCAGAAATATATATGTTCCTTTGAGTTGTCCCTCTTCAATCGTATTCCGACCTTCGTCTATCAATAGATAGTCAGGAGTAATTGTGCATTCGTGTTATCGATGCTTATTATTCTTGTGGTCCGTCAAGCCATACTATTCAGAATGACCAGGAGAAACAAACTCCAGTACCTCATCCATATCCAGGATTGGGTCAAAGCAGTTGTATTCCGTAGATCAAAATGCAATCAAGCTTTTGATCCCTTCTACCCTGAAGTATTACCCTCTTTACGTCAGGATCGTCATGAGAATTGCACTATCTCTTATGAATTCTTGACGCAGTAGTACTTCTTGCCATCATTGTTCATTCCTCGGTTTCCGTGTTATTGTAACTGGAATGCCGACAAGTGAATCGTGGTGTGTGAAATCAACACTGCTAGCAACTCTGTTGCTTGGTAGTTAAATGTATGATAACCTCATCCTTAGCGTGTTGATTATTGAATCGTCACCCTAAGGTTAATTATGCTACCTAGTCCCTATTTCCGGTGCACTCTTCGATCAAGGAGTCAGGATTGTGCCAATTCTTGCTTATTTGATCATATCGTCTTTCCTGAAAGCAAGATTGTTCTCGAGCTTAGTAACATATCGGTGGTTTGTGATGTTCCGAATATCTTCTCGGAAGTATTACCAGGTTGTCACCTGACCGCTATGTTAAGTTCGTGATCATGCTGGTTTTCTCCAAACCACCCATTCTCCAAGAATCTGTGTTGGATACCCCTGAGCTAGTTGGTTGAGCCAAACAACAACTTGGAGAGTTGGAAGATAAAATCTTGTCCGACTTAGTTCATTTTAAGGGATATCCTTTTGTGTGTGTGTGTTGAAGAAAGATGATACCTTCACCAATTGGTCCTCGTGATCAGTTGTTGGATCTGTTGTCTTGCCAAAACTTTGATTTGGGTATGGGCTATCGTCAAGTCAAATCAGAACCAACAATGTTCGTAATGTTGTCTTACTCGTGGTTGATCCCTCGAGCACACACCATTACATCTTTGGGTCTGACCAATGCTATCATCGTGTTCACATGATGGTGGAAGTCCGGTGATATGGAAAATTCTGATGAGTTGTTGTTGAACCCATCAGCAGCATTTTGTCTCCCCCATGATTCATGCTGAACATCAACCTAGTGTTGAAAATTTTATAAGCAATGCCTTCGTTCTCCGTTTATGAAGCTTATGCTTGGATGGAAGAAGTGACCTCCTCGAATTCATGTGCATTTGGTGCAAGTTGCCGCCGTGAGTTCGAGAAAGATTGTTTTTGTTCCTCGGGAATCATCCCAATCAGTCATGCATACGTGCGAAGTATTCTATGGTTTGGTAGATTAATTACCTCCACTCCATTCGTATTCCTAGCACACCAAGCCACTGGTTGATTTGTTCAAAGATAATAAGTTCTAAGTACTAGTCCTGAAGGTACCAGACGGATTTGTACAAGATTTCGTTATCCTCGATGATGGTCCCCCACCTGAACTCAGTAGCGTTTTATTATAAGACTACTATGTGGTCATGCTTGTCTTGGACAGCGTGTTCACAGGTTTGTAGCAGAACCAGCTCATGTTTTCGAGCTTGCTATCGTAGTTCATTTCCCGAGAATTCCACAACGTCATCTCGTTGGTTTGTGTTGCAAATTTTCTTTCCCAGACATGATGTATGAAATATTCTATTACCAACCAGATCTGAATCTCAGGTAGATATGATGGTTGGAACTTTTCCAGGATCTATGATGTAGGTCCCAATAGGGTTGATGTTCTGGCCGACGCACCTAGCCGGAGGATCTATCACTATAGTATCTTGATTGGGAAATTTGTCCATTTTCTCCATGAGGATTTCATGCGGCTTATTCTATAAATTGTTCCTTAGGCATTCTTGTGCTCTAGGTTTCCCTGATAAGCTATAACCATTCAAACGGTGGAATCACTCTCGTTGAGTTATTCCCGGTTACCAGAATCATTCCCAGCATTTGCATTTTGTTTCCAGCTTGCACCTCAGTAACTACTATTTAGGATCATCTTCAAAAGTGGTCCTACCATGGGTCCCATCCACTTCCGACGATAAGCAAAATCATCCATTGCATTGTCTTCAACAAGGTAGTCCACATCATCCATTCTAGTCTGAGTATGTCATTCTTTCGAACTCCTTCAAATGATCGATTGAGATTGCCTTGGGATGGTATAAAAAGTCTCAATGATATCTATATCAAAAGTAATTCTTTTTGCCACTTAAGGGAATATTTCTGCGGGTCACCTTCCTTAAGATGTCTCGTTATGGTATCATGGCAACTCAACTCCTCGCTACGTGGACAACCATTCATCACCTTCTTAAGTGTGGAATTGTGTCTACGTAGTGAACCTTCGTCATCTGTTACACTCCATCCCTCTGGATGTATGTTTCATGTCTCAACTCGAGAAATGTTCAATGTCTCATTCCGCGAGTTGATCGTCGGTTGCTCGATCTTCGAGAAGATCGATCCTTCTAGAGTTCTCCCTTTCATCTCGTTGTCCTGATAGTTGGAGTTCTCAGAGCATAACATCGAGACAAAGATCGTGATCGAATCAATGATCTTATGAAGTGCAACCTGGATCGTGAAGATTGTGTTGGTCTTGTACCCCCTTTGTCTTCTTACCTCACATCTTGAATCTCGGGACGAGATTCTTGTTTAGTGGGGGTGAGTTGTCACAGCCCTAGAAATCTTCTTGTAATTAGTGGCATTGCATCCATGCATCATTTTCATTTTCATTTAAACTTGAAATGGGGATTGCCTAAACCCTAGCATTAAAGGAATTCACTAGGTTCAACCAAAATAGTACAAGTAAATCCAAATGGCTTTCAAAAAATGTTCATCATTCTTGGAAATGCTCGAAACAGTAACCAGAGGTGATGCACATTTTTCCATGACATATTTGGGCTCTGGATTAAATCATACTCTATTTGCATTTGGGCATTTAAATGCTATTAAATATTTTAAATGCTCAAATAATCATAAACTAAAATGTTTACTGCAGGATATATTCCCAATAGTGATCATGAGTAGTTTCATGATTTTTGAAAGAGTCTAAGTATTTTTAATAAAGCCCTAAAATTACAGAAAAATAGAAAACATAAAAGAGAGAGAGAGAGAGACTTACCTGGCGTCCACCTGGCAACCCACCTGGCCCACCTACCTGTAGCCGGCCCAGCTCGCTGGCCCAGCCCACCTGGCGCCTCCTGTTGTCTTCTCCACTGCGCCAGGAGGATGCGGGCGTGTGCCCGATGCATGCGCGGCCACCTCCTGCTTGCCGACGAGCCCCTGGACGCGTGGACGACTCCCACGTGCCGTCCCAATCCTGCTGACTGCCTCGCTCACTCTGCCCCACGGTCCTCTCTCCTCTGCTCCCTCTCTCTCGCCCGGACCGAATGCGTCCGTTGCCGCCGACGAGCGCAACCGCAGCCTCGCCTCCCCCCTCGCCTCTCCGTGCTATCCAGAGGCTCCGCCTCGACGCCACGGAGCCCCAAGATGAAGCACGCGCCCGCGGAACGCCCTAAGCGACGCCATCGTCCTCATCCTCGCAGTCGGCCGCCGGAGATCCCCCTCACCGCCCCGCTCGCTCCGGTTCCGCCCCGACCTCGCCGTCTGCTTCGCCGTGACCGCTGTGAGCTTCTGCCTCTCCTCCCCCTCTCCGTTCTTGCTGCCGCGTGCCATAGCAACCGCACCGAGCACACCCGCATGCGCCACCGCCTGAGCTCGCCGCCAACGTGGCTCCGGCCATGCAACGGCCTTGCCGTTCTGTCCTTTGACCTCCCCGCACCTCATAGGGCTTGTAGGAGTTAACCCCGAGCCTCCACGCGCACCGTAGCAACGGCTTCGAGTTCGCCCGAACTCCGGCCGCCGCCCAACTTGCCGCCACCGCCGCCACAGACCACCCCAGGTCCAGCCACCACCACCATCGGATGCGCCCTGCTGCTGGCGTTCCAACGTGCCCGGCCACACGAGCTCCCGTCGCCGGAGTTGGCCGGACGGGCGTCGCCATCGTGCTGTGCTTAGCACCGGCGTTTAGCCGCCGACGTGGCACCTTCATTAGTGTCTAATGACGCTACTAATTTAACCCCACAGCTGCTGATAGATGGGCCCCACACCATAATTAATCCCAGTTTCGTTTCTGGTTAGGTTAGTTTAAACCCCAGCGGGACCCACGCGTCGAAGTTGACTGTGCTAACGTGTCGGTTGACCGGACCCACCTGTCATTGACCCTGGGATGCACTGGGTCACTGACCAGTGGACCCCACTGGTCAGGTTTGACCCGGACCAGCCCCTGTAGACCTGCTGACGTCACACCAATGTCATGCTGACGCAATAATTATTTACTGGAATTATTCCTTACACGGGAAATTCCAGAAAATAATGCAAACTTCTAAAAATCATAGAAAATCAACCATAGCTCAGAATGAAATAAATTATATATGAAAAATGATCAGAAAAATCCAATCTATCCATCTGTACTGGTTTCATGCAAGTTAGAACAAATTAACCTTGCTGTTTAGGTGAAACAAGTTAATGCACTATTATGACCTCTTAAAATGGGTTTGCATTTGAATCTTTGGTTCAAATGGACTCATCTCAATCTATTATAGCTTGCATTAGCCAAAACACATTCATATTGCCATATCATAGCATGCATCATATTGTGCATTGCATTGATCGTGTTTCTTCTCTGTTTGCCGGTGTTTGTCCCCTCTCGATAGATGTGACTCCGACGATGAGATCGATGACACCAATGAAGAACTATATTATCTTCAGAAGTGTCAGGCAAGCAAAACCCCCTTGTTCATTCCGATACAATCCTACTCTCTCGCTCCTGCTCTCTTTTACTACATTAGGACAACAACGATTTATCTGTTACTTGTTGCGGTAGCTGAACCCCTTTATCCTCTACATGACCTGTCATTGCCACAGTAAATAGATGAAACCCACTAGCATGAGTAGGAGTTGTTTGAGCCCTGATGTGCCTACTCATTAATGCTTGTTTGTCATGCCTGCTATTGCTTAGAGTTGTGTCAGGTCTGATTCATCCGGGATGAATCAGAGGTGTGTGAACATGTCCTACTGTGTGTGACCTAAGTGTGTGAACACGATTTGGTAAAGGTAGCGGTGAGAGGCCATGTAGGAGTACATGGTGGGTTGTCTCATTGAAGCCGTCCTCAGGAACTGAGTTCTGTGTTTGTGGTCCATGAAACAGATACTACCACGCATTGGGCCCGAAACCAATGGACCCTCTCGGCTTCTTAATCACCCTTGTTCTCTGTCCAGGAGTTGCAACTAGTTTCTGGTGTTTGTAGGATATGTGTTCGAGGCCGTGCGTAGCGCCGACCCTAGGGGTGGGCTATGATGTAGTAGATACACCGTGGCCCGGTGTACCAAGCGCCCGTTTGGTGTCTCGAGAACCCTACACACATCGTTTGGGGCTGTGAGCGAAACCCTGACCGGATCTCCTCGCGGATGGAACCCGAATAGGCGGTAAACCTGGACTAGAAACTTGAGTGTTTAGGTAGGTCGTGGCCGACACCCTCGTTGGGCTTCCGCTTGAAGGCTGTCGAGTACATGTCATGTAAATGGCGGTAAGTGGTGAGAGCGTGTGTGAAGAAGTACACCCCTGCAGGGTTAACATCATCTATTCGAATAGCCGTGTCCGCGGTAAAGGACTTCTGAGTGCTATGGATGGCGTTCTCGTAGGGAGACGGGAGCGGATCCATAGTGGTGTATTGATATGGTGAGTATGTGGACTCGTGTGCACCACCTCAAAAGAGTTTTTTGCAGTCATAGTTTAGGATAGCCACCGAGTCAAAGCTGGCTTGCTGCAGTTAAACCCCACCATCCCCTTTGTTGATAATGATGCATATGTAGTTAGTTCTGATGTAAGCCTTGCTGGGTACATTTGTACTCACGTTTGCCTATTTTATGTTTTTGCAGAAAGACTTCGGTCTCGTTAGTAGTTCCGCGTAGACTTCGACGTTTAGGTTGTTACCTCAGCTATGATCTTGTGCCCTCGGCAGGATCTGGTAGATAGTCAGGCTTCTCAGCCTTTTTCATTTGTAGATGTCTGTACTCAGACATATTAAGATTCCGCGTGTGTTTTGACTTGTATGCTCTGAATGTTGGGTCTTGAGACCCATGTTTGTAATATCTCGCTCCTCGGAGCCTAATGAATAAGTACTTGAGTCATACAGTCATGTTGTGATGCCATGTTGTATTTGCACATATCGTGCATATTGTGTGTATGTTATTGAAATGCTTGGTATGTGTGGGATCTGACTATCTAGTTGTTTATCCTTAGTAGCCTCTCTTACCGGGAAATGTCTCCTAGTGTTTCCACCGAGCCATGGTAGCTTGCTACTGCTCCGGAACACTTAGGCTGGCCGACATGTGTCCTTCTTCGTTCCTGTGTCTGTCCCTTCAGGGAAATGTCACGCGATGAATACCAGAGTCCTGTTAGCCCGCTACAGCCCGGTTCACTGGAGTCCTGCTAGGCCAGTGCTACAGCCTAGATTCACTCGCTGATGACCGACACGTACGATGATGGGTCATGGATGCCTGTCCCTGTAAGTCTGTGCCACTTTGGGTTTACGACTAGCCATGTCAGCCCGGGCTCCTTATCATATGGATGCTAGCGACACTATCATATATGTGTGCCAAAAGGCGCAAACGGTCCCGGGCAAAGGTAAGGCGACACCCGTGGGAATACCGTGTGTGAGGCCGCAAAGTGATATGAGGTGTTACATGCTAGATCGATGTGGCATTGAGTCGGGGTCCTGACAAAGCCAAATCCATTGCAATGCCGTCAGCGCAAGGAGTGATCTCACTACAGGGCCATGAAGCTGAGTCGACTGATTGCTTGATCATCAACAGCCTGCAATTACAAGGGTTGTGCAACAAAAATGTTGTGGCTTACATGGTGCAGCTACACACAGTGGAAATGGACAGTGAGCAAGGCACAAACACACCAGAAGCTCTCCAACAAGTCATTGCAGAATTTGCTGACCTCTTTGAAGAACCAATGGAATTGCCTCCACGGTGCGAGTGCGATCACCGCATTCCTCTTATACCGGGCGCGCAACCATTCAATATTCTCCTGTATCGCCACAAGCCAGAGCACAAGGATGAGATCGAGCATCAAGTGGCAGAGCTGTTGCGCACCGGGGTCATACAGAGAAGCAATAATCCTTTCACCTCACCGATAATCCTCGTCAAAAAGAAGGATGGGACTTGGAGGCTCTGCGTCGACTACCGTCACCTGAATGCCTTCACATGCATTGCCAAATTCCCAATACTTGTCATCGAAGAACTATTAGATGAGCTGCATGGAGCCTGTTGGTTCTCCAAGCTTGATTTGTGGGCAGGCTACCACCAAATTAGACTCGCCGAAGGGGAGGAATTCAAGACGGCCTTTCACACTCAGTCAGGCCATTACGAATTCCGGGTTGTTTCCTTCGGATTGGTAGGGGGCCTGCGACATTCAATGGTGCGGTCACCAACACCCTGCACCCCCTCCTACGCCACTTCGTGCTGCTGTTCTTCGACGACATTTTGGTCTTCAGCCGTACTATGCGTGACCACATCAAGCACCTACGGCAAGTTCTCAAGCTACTCCGCAGAGACCATTGGAAGGTTAAACTCAGCAAGTGCGCCTTCGGCCAACCCAAATTGGCATACCTGGGACATGTAGTCAGTGGGGACGGCATAGCTACAAATCCAACCAAGGTCAAAGCAGTCTCTGAATGGAAAACACCAACCACTGTCAAGGAGGTGCGTAGCTTCCTGGGGCTCGCAGGCTACTACACGCGCTTTGTACGCAACTTTGGAGTCATTGCACGACCACTTTTCAATCTCCTCAAAAAAGGGGTACCGTTTGTATGGACTTAACACATAGAAACATCGTTTCAACTCCTCAAATCTCAGCTAACCATAGCCCCAGTCCTAGCACTGCCAGATTTCACCAAGCCGTTCTGTGTCGAGACGGATGCCAGCGACCGAGGAATCGGGGTAGTGCTTCAACAAGGAGGGCACCCGATAGCTTTCATGAGCAAATCATTGGCGACACGTGCTACGTCTTGAGCTTGCGTTGGTTTTCCTCGAAGAGGAGAGGGTGATGCAACAAAGTGTAGCGTAAGTATTTCCCTCAGTTTTGAGAACCAAGGTATCAATCCAGTAGGAAGCTCCTCAAAAGTCCCACACACCTACACAAACAAACTGAGAACTCGCAACCAACGCAATAAAGGGGTTGTCAATCCCTTCACGGCCACTTGCGAAAGTGAGATATAATAAAGATAGTATGATAAGATAAATATATTTTTGGTATTTTTGATATAGATGCAAAAAGTAAAGATGCAAATAAAGTAGATGGAAAGCAAATATAATAAGAGATAGACCCGAGGCTTCTCTCAAGATAGCATAATTATTACGGTGGGTGAACAAATTACTGTCGAGACACTGAGAGAAAAGCGCATAGTTATGAGATTATCTAGGCATGATCATCTATATAGGCATCACGTCCATAACAAGTAGACCGACTCTTGCCTGCATCTACTACTATTACTCCACATATCGACCTCTATCCAGCATGCATCTAGAGTATTAAGTTCATAAGAACAGAGCAACGCATTAAGCAAGATGACATGATGTAGAGGGATAAACACCTACAATATGATATAAATCCCATCTTGTTATCCTCGATGGCTGAGGTCTACTACACAACCTTCTTCTTGTAGACGTTGTTGGGCCTGCAAGTGCACAGGTTTGTAGGACAGTAGCAAATTTCCCTCAAGTGGATGACCTAAGGTTTATCAATCCGTAGGAGGCATAGGATGAAGATGGTCTCTCTCAAGCAACCCTGCAACCAAATAACAAAGAGTCTCTTGTGTCCCCAACACATCCAGTACAATGGCAAATTGTATAGGTGCACTAGTTCGGCGAAGAGATGGTGATACAAGTGCAAAATAGATGGTACATAAAGGTATTTGTAATCTGAAATAATAAAAACAGAAAGGTAACAAGTGATAAACGTGAGCGTAAACGGTATTGCAATGATAGGAAACAAGGCCTTGGGTTCATACTTTCACTAGTGTAAGTTCTCTCAACAATAATAACATAGATAGAACATATGACAAGCCCTCAACATGCAACAAAGAGTCACTCCAAAGACACTAATAGCGGAGAACAAACGTAGAGATTATGGTCGGGTACGAAACCACCACAAAGCTATTTGAGGGAGTCCTGGACTAGGGGGTGTCCGGACAGCCGGACTATCATTATCCGCCGGACTCCAAGACTACGAAGATACAAGATTGAAGACTCCGGCTCGTGTCCGGATGGTACTTTCCTTGGCGTGGAAGGCAAGCTTGGCAATACGGATATGTAGATCTCCTACCATTGTAACCGACTCTGTGTAACCCTAGCCCTCTCCGGTGTCTATATAAACCGGAGGGCTTTAGTCCGTAGGACAACATACATTACAACAATCATACCATAGGCTAGCTTCTAGGGTTTAGCCTCCTTGATCTCGTGGTAGATCTACTCTTGTACTACCCATATCATCAATATTAATCAAGCAGGACGTAGGGTTTTACCTCCATCGAGAGGGCCCGAACCTGGGTAAAAACATCATGTCCCTCGTCTCCTGTTACCATCCGCCTAGACGCACAGTTCGGGACCCCCTACCCGAGATCCGCCGGTTTTGACACCGACATTGGTGCTTTCATTGAGAGTTCCTCTGTGTCGTCACCGATAGGATTGATGGCATCTTCGACCAACAACGCTGTCCAGGGTGAGACTTTTCTCCCCGGACAGATCTTCAAATTCGGCGGCTTCGCACTGCGGGCTAATTCACTTGGCCATCTGGAGCAGATCGAAAGCTACGCCCCTGGCCGTCAGGTCAGATTTGGAAGCTTAAACTTCACGGCCGATGTCTGCGGAGACTTGATCCTCGACGGACCCGAGCCACAGCCGAGCGCGCCGCACTGTGACGATGGGCATGATCTAGCTCTGCCGCCGAACAGTGCCTTGGTGGCCGCACATGGATCCGCTTCGGCCATTAGCCCGGAGCCGATCGCCCAGATCGAGGGTCGGTGGATAGGCGCCGCCCTGGGGGCTTCAACATCCACGGCGATGGAGCCGAACACTAATCTTGTCCCCCGCGAAACTCGTGACTCCGAGGCGCCGGACTCCTTGCCAGACTCCGAACCTCCCGCGCCCCTGCCAATCGATCCGGATTGGGCACCGGTTATGGAATTCACCGCTGCGGACACCTTCCAATGCTCGCCTTTTGGCGATATCTTGAATTCACTAAAGCATCTCTCGTTATCAGGAGAGTCTTGGCCGGACCATGGCCAGGACAGTTGGGGAACGGACGACGAAGAAATTCAGAGCCCACCCACCACCCACTTTGTAGCCACTGTCGACGATCTAACCGACATGCTAGACCTTGACTCCGAAGACATTGACGGAATAGACGACAATGCTGGAGACGAACAAGAAACAGAGCCTATAAGGCACGGGAGGACTACCTCGCCACATGACATATATATGGTAGACACCCCAAAGGAGAGCGATAACGAGGATCAACGGGCCGTGGCAGAAGATGACCACGCCGATAAACGACCAAAACGACGGCGCAGGCGCCGTCCTAAGTCCTGCCTCGACAACAACGCTCCCAAAGAGCCCGCAATACGGCAGGGCTGACAAACGGACGACGAACACACAGATAAGCAACCGTCCGACCATGACGAGTCATATAATCAGTCCAGGCCAGATGAAAACAACAGTCCGGACGACCTCACGCCGGACACACCGCCGGAGAGCAAGAACCTTCGGAAAAGACTCGTCAGTACTGCAAAAAGCCTGAAGAAGGTAAAAAGAAGGCTCAAAATAGCGGAAGACACACTCAGAATGAGATGGAGCAAAGTGCTAAAAACCGCAAATAAGTACGGCAATGGCCACCAATCAAAGAGCTACCCGAAGCGCAAGTTGCTACCAGAATTCGACGAGGAGGCCATAGAGCCCCCACCGTCCAAAAATAAAGGGGCTGCCTGGCTGGATAGACGGCCAGATGATAGGCCAAATTCTGACAACGGCGCCCCACATAAACCAACCAACAAACTTGGAAGGATAGATGGCCCAGCCAGATCCATCTACAGGCCAAAGGATAAGGCCCCAGGAAGCAAGGCAACACGTCAAGTGTCCGATGATAGCGGCACACACAAATACAGGGGCGCCGCACACCCACTATGTTTCACTGACGAGGTGCTGGACCATGAATTCCCAGCAGGATTTAAACCCATAAACATAGAAGCCTACGATGGAACAACAGACCCTGGAGTCTGGATAGAAGATTATATACTACATATACATATGGCCAGAGGAGATGATCTCCACGCCATACCTACCCCTCAAGCTCAAAGGGCCAGCCCGTCATTGGCTTAAAAGCCTCCCTGAAAATACTGTTGGAAGTTGGGAAGAGCTCGAGGACGCGTTTAGAGCAAATTTTCAAGAGACTTATGTCCGCCCTCCGGATGCAGATGACCTAATTCATATAACTCAATAGCCCGGAGAGTCAGCGCGGAAATTATGGAACAGGTTCCTTACAAAAAAGAACCAAATAGTCGACTGTCTGGATGCCGAAGCCTTAGTAGCTTTCAAGCACAATGTCCGAGACGAATGGCTCGCCAAGCACCTCAGTCAAGAGAAACCGAGGACAATGTCCGCACTAACAAGCCTCATGACCCGCTTCTGTGCGGGCGAGGATAGCTGGTTAGCACGATGCAGCACCAGCGACCCAAGTACATCAGAGACAAGAGATGGAAACGGAAAATCACGACGCAGAAAAGAGCAGCGCCAGAATAAAGAGAAAGGCCCGAAGAGCGCGGCAGTCAACGCCGGATTCAAAAGCTCGCGGCCCAATAATGAAACACATCCTCTTAAGGATGACAATGACGAATTGTCTAACTTAAACAAAATTTTGGGTCGGATATGCCAAATCCACAGTACCCCCGGAAGGCCTGCAAATCACACCCACAGGGATTGTTGGGTTTTTAAACAGTCCGGCCGACTAAATGCCGAACACAAGGGGCTCGACGCGTCAAGCGAAGAAGATAAACCCCACCAGCAGAGCATCGGAAAACAAAAGACTTTCCCACAAGGGGTCAAAGCAGTAAACTCACTTCATGTGATACTATGGAAAAATAGTGCGGCACTTTCTAAAAAGAGCTTCGCGCGGTCCAACCCAGCAGACCATAGAGATTGGATATCAAAACCAATCACTTTCGACCACCTGGACTATTCCAGAAGCGTTCAAAATGCGGGACGGACTCCCCTAATATTGAATCCCATAATAGATGGATTGCAATTTACTAACGTCCTAATGGACGGAGGCAGCGACTTAAACCTGCTATATTCAAACACAATCCGTAGGATGGGGATAGACCCTACCAAAATTTGACACAGCCGCACTTCCTTCAAAGGAGTGACGCCAGGCCATTACGCCAAGTGCACAGGCTCCATATTACTAGAAGTCGTGTTCGGATCGCCGAACAATTCTCGACGCGAAAAATTAATTTTTCACATCGTCCCAATTGAAAGTGAATATCAAGCACTCTTGGGACGAAAGGCTTTTGTCCGCTTCAACGCCATACCGCATTACGCGTCTCTTACACTCAAGATGCCCGGACCGCGTGGCGTAATTTTAGTGCGAGGGTCACTTAAATACCCCGGACTTGGATAGACGAATCCGACGTCAATGGGCTAGGGGCTCCCTAGCCGCATACCCCTTCACAGGGGGCTGCGCGCACAAATAACCGCGGGTTCATACAAACCCCGCTTTAATTATTTATATTTCTAATATTTTTCGCACTAATTGTTTTTAAAACTAAACGTTCCTCTCTTTTTACAGATGAACAACGTGCGTACCCGTCCAGGATAACGGCGCAACGGAGACACAGGCGCAGACATGCAGTAGGGACCCGTTGTGAGGATTCTTTTCAGATTAAGACCTTGCGTAAACCTTTTTTACTGTCTCTTGTTGTTATTCTCCCTTGGTTTCTTCCTATAGCCAAAGCGGAGCCTGACGTTTTGGCATCGGCCGCGTCAGAAGACCATGCCCGTACCTGGACACTAGGGGCTTAGGGCATTGTTCTGCCCATTATTATAAAGACCGAACACCTTAGGGAGTGTTCGGCGTCTCGAGTTAGGCATTATATGCATCAGCTCCGAATCATGTCTTTGGTCAAATGTTGGGTTTGCCTGGCTCCTGTGTTTTGCTGCCTTACGTTCCGTATCATCGGCTAACGCGGCACCAGGAGAACTACTGCGATTGTGCCCCAGTTCGGCTGGGCGAGCACCTAAGTAGAGAAAGCCGAAAACTGACTGTCATGATACAGCGAGAGACTGGTCAGCCACTCGATCGACTATCGGAATGTTTAGAATTCCCCGCTTTGACGAAGGGCCGTTTCCCGGTCAGGCACATGCACTCCGAATCCGGAGAAGGGCGATGCCACCAGGGGATATATCGTAGCCCCACCCTCAAGCTCCACTGGCTAAGTGAAAGTGATAAAGCATTATAGTCCGGATTGCCTCGTTCGCTACGCTACCACCTCCTTATAACAGGACCGAGACGTCGGATTAAGTGTGAAAACGCGCTACTTTGCGAACACCCCAGCACCTTGTGCGTGGGGGCTGAAGCCGAAGACTGCCATCTTTCAGGTTATACACAAGTATACGTAAACGGCCGCACAGGACAAGTTTTACTACTTGGACGCACAAGTATAAAAAGCAGTTATAACATAATCATCGATTTACAAGCTAATGCGTTCATTTGAATGTTACATTCTTCGAGCACTGCGACTCTATTACACGAGCGCCACGCATAACTTCACCGAAATAGTGCTCGGCAGGGAGCCGGTCTTTATCCGAACCCTGGGCAGCAACAGCGGTGGCGTCCATCTCTGGACAATGCGCCTTCACACGGGCAAGAGCCATCCGCGCGCCCTCTATGCAGGCCGACCGCTTCATCTCCTTCATATGCGGCACCGCTCCAAGGAATTGCTGTAGTAAGCCAAAGTAGCTCGTCGCCTTGGACCTCTCTGGCCAGACATGGGCCACGATGTCAGTCATGGCAAGTCCGGACAATCTATTTAGCTCGGCCCATTCGGCCAACCGGTCTGTCAATGGAAGTGGGCGATCCAGACTGTGGAATTGAGACCAATATAGCTCTTCCATCTCGTGATCCTTTTGGCTCCGGAAGTGCTTAATGGCATCGGCCGCACTTGCAGCTAAGTCCATATACGGATCCTCCGGACTCCACAGCCGCTCAAATTGAGCATACTTTCCATCCATAAACCAGCGACGCAGCAAAAAAGGCTTGCCAGCCACGATCTCTCCGGCCTGGCACAGTTCCTCCTTCATAGCCCGCATTGCAGAGCGGGCATCCTTGGCTTCGGCGGTGGCCTTCTTCAGGTCTTCCCGCTCCGATAAGCGCTCCTTTTCAAGAGCCTCATTGCAGTCGGCAGCATCCTTTACTTTTATCGCCAATTCGGCCACCTCGGCCCTGCTTAGGCAGTGCGCAGCCTTTTCGGCTTTCAACTCCTCGGCCGCCCTCGAGGCAGCCGCTTCACTCCTTCGGGCTTGCTCCTTAGCTCGAGCAAGTTCGGCCCGAAGGCCCTCCACAGCAGCAGCACCGTCTGTAGAAACAGCATATAATTTATCAGAGGAGGGCTTCGACCCCCTTAATAAAGCGACTGCGGAGAACTCTTTTACCTTGCGACTCATCAAGTCGCCTGTTGACAAGTGCGATGTCCGCATCTGCCAAGTCAAATTGCCGATTTAACTCGGAAAACTCACTAGTCCGGCTAGCCCCCGGACTATCCGCCACCTGTATAGGAACGACGGAATTCATTCCTTTAGATTTCGATCCTCGGTACGCTGTCGTTTCTGACAACCTACCGAGTCTCAGGGGCTACTATCTATACAGGGCGCATTTTTTATATGCAAAACTGCTAAAAGACAAAGGGGTGCGTCATTCTCGCATACCTCAAATCCCGCCAGCAAACTCATGGCGGCATTATGCAATTCGCTCTCAGCATACGAAATCCTTCCAATCACCATACGCATTAACGCACGGTGATCTTCTGAAATGGACGCCCTCTCAAGCAGATTGTTCAGTTCTCCCGGCCGGACACTAGTAGGTGCCGAACTCTCTGGCCCCTCCGGACTCGGGGATACCCTCCGTGATGACACTTCGGGTTCGCCTGCCTCATCTGGCGGCGCTGCGGACAGAGGCGTATCACTCTCCATCATCTCCGGAAGAAGGTCCCCCGAAGATGAACTTATCTGAGAAGGCTGCAGATCCGAACTGCAATATAAATATTTTGGTTATCTACAGAAGCACAAATGAAGGTATTTCCTTACTAGTTAACTCCCTCTTTCATACTCACGGCTCGCTGGAGGGCCGATTCTTTGATGATGATTGTGCGTCCGGATTCTTTCCGGGCGCCGGACCCCCCGGGGAAGATCTCTTCCCACGCTTAGGGGCTTTGGCCTCCGGATCTTCGGAGGCGGTCCTCTTCTCCCCCTGAAGGGAGGGGTTCTTGCTTCCTCCCGCTTCAGTCGCCCCTTTGGGCGAAATATTAGCTCCTCTATTTTCCCCGTCGCCCCCTTCTGCGGGAGCAACCTCCAACATTCTGACCACCACGGGCTCCTGTGCGGTCTCTGGGAGGGGGGTCGGACACTTTATCAGCCTTGATCGCGCCACCCATTCCTGTAAAGAACAAAGGGTCAGGAGGCGAACTCTAGAAAGGCACATAAACAGAATGTCCAGACTCTGAGCTACTTACCTGAGTATCCGGGCGATCGCGGCTTAGGCCTGCATCTTCGGCTAAATCCGGACACACCACCTGCGGTCCGAAGAACAACTTGTACATCTCCACGGGTGTCGCACCCATGAAGTGTTGGAGAGTCCGAGGTCCCTCCGGGTTGAACTCCCATAGACGGAGAGGACGGCGCTTGCAGGGCAGAAGATGCCTGATTAGCATAACCTGCATCACCTTGATCAGGTCGATCTCCCTCTCTTGGAGATCTCGAATCCGGCCCTGCAGTGAAGGCACGTCTTCGGACGGCCCCCAATTGAGCCCTTGGTTGACCCACGACATCAGTTGGCGTGGAGGTCCCGGGCGGAATAAGGGTGGTGGCTTTTGCCTGCTGCCCCTTGGACCGGTGATATAGAACCACTCCTGCTGCCACGGTCCAGGTTCCTCTTGGAAGGAACCCTCGGGCCACGGGGCATCGACCTTTTTGCTTATGGTCGCCCCGCCGCACTCCGCTTGACGCCCCCCGATCATCTTCGGCTCCACCTTGAAGGTCTTCAGCCATAGGCCGAAGTGGGGAATGACGCGGAGGAAGGCTTCACAGACGATAATGAATGCGGAGATATGGAGGATGGACTCCGGAGCCAAGTCGTGAAAGTCCAGCCCATAGTAGAACAGGAGCCCCCTCACGAAGGGATCCGTCGGGAAGCCTAAACCCCGACGGAGGTGGGATACGAAAACGACGTATTCACCGGGCTCGGGGGCTGGCACGGCCTGCCCTTGGGCAGGCAACCTGTGCGAAACCTCGTAGGCCAGGTACTTGGCCTCGCGCAACTTCAATATGTCCTCCTCCGTGACGGAGGAGGGCATCCACCGGCCCTGGAGGTCGGAGCCGGACATGATTGAGGATCCGAAGCGCTCGAATCTGAGGCTCTGGGTGTTGGAACTGGGAGCGGGGAAGAGATTCGATGCGAGATTAAAGAACAATGGCGAGCCTTGGTCCTCTTATAAAGGGGAAGAAATATCAAGGGCCGTCTCCGTGACCGTTTGGGATTCCCCTTCGATAGAGGAGGCGTGGCGACGGGAGCGGTTGGGTTACCCACGCACGTATTGATGAGAATCCCGGAATAAGGGGAACACGACCTCTGCTTCGACAAGACGTGCCAAGGAAACCGCTTCGCTAAACATGCTGAGGTGGTATAGTAATTCAAACAAAAGCCTTGTGGCGGTGTGATGTCACGCCGCATAATACGTCAGTAGATTGAACTAAGTGTACATTTTATTCTCTCTACGGTGGAATGTGGAATTTATTTTGCAGAGCCGGACACTATCCTGGTGTTCATGATCTTCTCTGGATTATTCAAGGGAGGAACCCGCCTTGCAATGCCGAACATTATGCACGCCGGACTTATCGTCATTGAAGGCTGGTTCAGGGGCTACTGAGGGAGTCCTGGACTAGGGGGTGTCCGGACAGCCGGACTATCATTGTCCGCCGGACTCCACGACTACGAAGATACAAGATTGAAGACTCCGGCTCGTGTCCGGATGGTACTTTCCTTGGCGTGAAAGGAAAGCTTGGCAATACGGATATGTAGATCTCCTACCATTGTAACCGACTCTGTGTAACCCTAGCCCTCTCCGGTGTCTATATAAACCGGAGGGCTTTAGTCCGTAGGACAACATACATTACAACAATCATACCATAGGCTAGCTTCTAGGGTTTAGCCTCCTTGATCTCGTGGTAGATCTACTCTTGTACTACCCATATCATCAATATTAATCAAGCAGGACGTAGGGTTTTACCTCCATCGAGAGAGCCCGAACCTGGGTAAAAACATCGTGTCCCTCGTCTCCTGTTACCATCCGCCTAGACGCACAGTTCGGGAACCCCTACCCGAGATCCGCCGGTTTTGACACCGACACTATTCTTTCGGATCGAATAATAAAAAAGAGTTCATACTAGAATAACACCTTAAGATACAAGTCAACCAAAACCCTAATGTCACCTAGATACTCCGTTTTCACCTCAAGTATCCGTGGGCATGATTATACGATATGCATCACACAATCTTAGATTCATCCAACCAACATAAAAGTACTTCAAAGTGTGCCCCAAAGTTTTCTACCGGAGAGTCAAGAACATGTGCCAACCCCTATGCATAGGTTCCCAAGTGTCACGAAACCCGCAAGTTGATCACCAAAACATACATCAAGTGGATCAATAGAATAACCCATTGTCACCACGGTTATCCCACGCAAGACATACATCAAGTGTTCTCATAAATACTCAATCCAATAAGATAACTTCGAAGGGTAAACTCAATTCATCACAAGAGAGTAGAGGGGGAGAAACATCATAAGATCCAACTACAATAGCAAAGCTCGGGATACATCAAGATCGTGCCATAGAGGAACACAAGAGAGAACACGAGAGAGAGAGAGAGAGAGAGAGAGAGAGATCAAACACATAGCTACTGGTACATACCCTCAGCCCCGAGGGTGAACTACACCCTCCTCGTCATGGATAGCGCCAGGATGATGAAGATGGCCACCAGTGATGGGACCCCCCTCCGGCAAGGTGCCGGAACAGGGTCCCGATTGGTTTTTGGTGGCTACAGAGGCTTGCGGCGGTGGAACTCCCGATCTATCTTCTGTTCTGGAAGTTTTAGGGTACGTAGGCATATATGGGTGCAGGGGGTATGTCGGTGGACCCTCGGAGTGCTCACGAGGTAGGAGGGCACGCCCAGGGGGGAGGGGCGCGCCCCCACCCTCGTGGGCAGCCCGGGAATCCCCTGACATGCACTCCAAGCCCAACAGATTAGTTTCCTTCCAAAATTAACTTCTCCAGTTGATTTCGTTCCGTTTTGACTCCGTCTGATATTCCTTTTCCTCGAAACACTGGAATAGGCATAAAATAGCAAATCAGGGCTGGGCCTCCGGTTAATAGGTTAGTCCCAAAAATAATGTAAAAGTGGATAATAAAGCCCAGTATTGCCTAAAACAGTAGATAAAGTAGCATGGAGCAATCAAAAATTATAGATACGTTGGAGACGTATCAAGCATCCCCAAGCTTAATTCCTGCTCGTCCTCGAGTAGGTAAATGATAAAAAAAGAATTTTTGATGCGGAGTGCTACTTTGGCATAATTTCAATGTAAATCTTCTTAATTGTGATATGAATATTCAGATACGAAAGATTCAAGACAAAAGTTCATATTGACACAAAAATAATAATACTTCAAGCATACTAGTCAAAGCAATCAGGTCTTCTCAAAATAACATGGCAAAAGAAAGTTCATCCCTACAAAATCATATAGTTAGGCTATGCTTCATTTTCGTCACACAAAGATGTTCCCAACTTCTATACCCCCGATGACAAGCCAAGCAATTGTTTCATACTTAAATAATCTCAAACTTTTTCAACCTTCACGCAATACATGAGCGTGAGCCATGGATATAGCACTATGGGTGGAATAGAATATGATGATGGGGATTGTGTGGAGAAGACAAAAAAAGGAGAAAGTCACACATTGACGAGGCTAATCAACGGGCTATGAAGATGCCCATCAATTGATGTCAACATGAGGAGTAGGGATTGCCATGCAACGGAAGCACTAGAGCTATGAATGCTCAACAAAAGAAAACTAGTGGGTGTGCATCCAACTCGCTTGCTCACAAAGAACTAGGGCATTTGAGGAAGCCCATCGTAGGAATATACAAGCCAAGTTCTATAATGAAAAATTCCCGCTACTATAAAAAGACAACTTATGAGACTCACTACATGAAGAACAAGGTGCTACTTTGAAGCACAATATATGAGACTCACTACATGAAGAACAAGGTGCTACTTTGAAGCACAAGTGTGGAAAAATAGATAGTAGCATTGCCCTTTTTTTATATTTTTTTGGGCCTTTCTTTTTTTTTGGCCTTTTTTTTGGGCCTTTCTTTTTTAGGCCTTTTTCTTTTTTGGGCAATGCTCTAATAATGATGATCATCACACTTCTATTGATTACAACATAAGGATTACAACTCGAAACTAGAACAAGATATGACTCTATATGAATGCCTCTGGCGGTGTACCAGGATGGTGCAATGAATCAAGAGTGACATGTATGAAAAATAATGCATGGTGGCTTTGCACAAATACGATGTCAACTACATGATCATGCAATGGCAATATGACAAAAGTAATGTATGTCATGAATATGATGATGGAAGTTGCATGGCAATATATCTTGGAATGGCTATGGAAATGCCATGATAGGTAGGTATGGTGGCTGTTTTGAGGAAGATATAAGGAGGGTTATGTGTGATAGAGCGTATCGTATCACGGGGTTTGGATGCACCGGCGAAGTTTGCACCAACTCTCAAGGTGAGAAAGGGCAATGCACGGTACCGAAGAGGCTAGCAAAGGCGGAAAGGTGAGAGTGCGTATAATACATGGACTCAACATTAGTCAAAAGAACTCATATACTTATTGCAAAAATTTAGAATTCATCAAAAATCAAGTACTACGCGCATGCTCCTAGGGGGATAGATTGGTAGGAAAAGACCATCGCTCGTCCCCGACCGCCACTCATAAGGATGCACAAGCCAGGTACACTTCATGTTTCAAATTTGTTACACAACTTTAACCATACGTGCATGCTACGGGATTTGCAAACTTCAACACAAGCATTTCTCAAATTCACAATTACTCAACTAGCACGACTTTGATATTATCACCTCCATATCTCAAAACAATTATCAAGCACCAAACTTATCTTACTATTCAACGCACTCAAAAGAAATTTTCACATATCTTGAACACCAAGTATATTAACATTAAGAAAATTACTATGCTATTAACGACTCTCAAAATAATCTAAGTGAAGCATGAGAGATCAATAGTTTCTTTAAAACAAATCCACCACCATGCTCTAAAAGATCTAAGTAAAGTACTAGAGCAAAAATTATTACGCTCAAAAGATATAAGTGAAGCACATAGAGTATTCTAGCAAATTCCAATTGATGTATGGCTCTCTCTCATTAAAGAATTTCAGATCTTGATACTTTATTAAAACAGCAAGCAAAGCTAAAGAAAACTACATTGCAAGGATAGCACAACTCATGTGAAGAAGCAAAAACTTAGGCTCAACCGATACTAACCGATAGTTGTTGAAGAAGAAAGGTGGGATGCCTACCGGGGCATCCCCAAGCTTAGATGCTTGAGACTTCTTGAAATATTATATTGGGGTGCCTTGGGCATCCTCAAGCTTGAGCTTTTGTGTCTCCTTAATTCCTATCATATCATGGTTTCTCTTTTTATCAAAAGCTTCATTCACAACAAACTCAACAAGAACTCGTGAGATAGGTTAGTATAAACCAATGCAAAACCTTATCATTTTCTACTATAACAAATCAATAAATTATTATTCAACATTTAATACTAAATTCCTATGCATATTTAATACTCCTATCACCAAATAGAATCATTAAACAAGCAAACATATGCAAACAATGCAACTATAACAGCAATCTACCAAAACAGTACGGTCTGTAAAGAATGCAAGAGTCATCATATTCCCTAACTCCAAAAATTATGAACTAAAATTCCCACTGTAATAAATTTATCATAACTCAATATGCAAAAATATTCAACATTATACCACTCTCTGAATTTTCTAGGGAATTTTTGCAACAGCGGTAAACTTTCTGTTTTCAAACAGCAACATGTATACTAGCAAAATAACCATGGCAAAGGCTATCCTTGACTTCTTTATTGAAACTAAAGATGCAAAACATTAATCTAAACAACAGCAAGCAAATACTAACAGGAGAAAATGACGCTCCAAGCAAAACACATATCATGTGGTGAATAAAAATATAGCTCCAAGTAAAGTTACCAATGAACGAAGACGAAAGAGGGGATGCCTTCCAGGGCATCCCCAAGCTTAGGCTCTTGTTTGTCCTTGAATATTACCTTGGGGTGCCTTGGGCATCCCCAAGCTTAGGCTCTTGCCACTCCTTATTCCATAGTCCATCGAATCTTTACCCAAAACTTGAAAACTTCAACCACACAAAACTCAAAACAAAACTCGTAAGCTCAGTTAGTATAAGAAAATAAAACCACCACTTAGTTACTGTATTGAACTCATTCTAAATTAATATTGGTGTAATATCTACTGTACTCCAACTTATCTATGGTTCATACCCTCCGATACTACTCATAGATTCATCAAAATAAGCAAACAACACATAGAAAACAGAATCTGTCAAAAACAGAACAGTCTGTAGTCATCTGTATAAAACGTATACTTCTGAACCCCAAAAATTATGAAATAAATTTCTGGACCTGATAAATTTGTGTATTAATCATCTGCAAAAATAATCAACCTAAAAGCACTCCCCAGTAAAAAATGGCAGCTATTCTCGTGAGTGCTAAAGTTTCTGTTTTTCACAGCAAGATCACATAAACTTCACCCAAGTCTTCCCAAAGGTTCTACTTGGCACTTTATTGAAACAAAAGCTATAAAACATGATTACTACAGTAGCATAATCATTTGGACACACAAAAACAGTAAGGACAAATATTGGGTTGTCTCCCAACAAGCGCTTTTCTTTAATGCCTTTTTAGCTAGGCATGATGATGACAATGATGCTCACATAAAAGATAAGAATTGAAACATAACGGGAGCATCATGAAGCATATGACTAGCACATTTAAGCCTAACCCACTTCCTATGCATAGGGATTTTGTGAGAAAACAACTTACGGGAACAACAATCAACTAGCATAGGAAGGTAAAACAAACATAACTTCAAGATTTTAAACACATAGAGAGGAAACTTGCCATTATTGCAATTCCTACAAGCATATATTCCTCCCTCGTAATAATTTTCAGTAGCATCATGAATGAATTCAACAATATAACCAGCACCTAAAGCATTCTTTTCATGATCTACAAGCATAGAAAATTTACCACTCTCCTCATAAGGAAACTTCTTCTTTATGGCATATGTATCATCACAATAATGATCATAGATAGGAGGAATGCTTTCATCGTAGTAAATATGCTCATCAAAGCTTGGGGGACAAAAAATATCATCTTCATAAAACATAGCTTCCCCAAGCTTGTGGCTTTGCATATCATTAGCATCATGGATATTCAAGGAATTCATACTAACAACATTGCAATCATGCTCATCATTCACATATTTCATGCCAAGCATTCTATGTAATTCTTCCTCTAGCACTTGAGCACAATTTTCCTTCCCATCATTTTCACAAAAGATATTAAAAAGGTGAAGAGTTTGAGACAAACTTAACTCCATTTTTTTGTAATTTTCTTTTATAGACTAACTAGTGCTAAAACAAGAAACAAAAAGACTCGATTGCAAGATCTAAAGATATACCTTCACTTACCTAGCCTCCCCGGCAACGGCGCCAGAAAAGAGCTTGATGTCTACTACACAACCTTCTTCTTGTAGACGTTGTTGGGCCTGCAAGTGCACAGGTTTGTAGGACAGTAGCAAATTTCCCTCAAGTGGATGACCTAAGGTTTATCAATCCGTAGGAGGAGTAGGATGAAGATGGTCTCTCTCAAGCAACCCTGCAACCAAATAACAAAGAGTCTCTTGTGTCCCCAACACATCCAGTACAATGGCAAATTGTATAGGTGCACTAGTTCGGCGAAGAGATGGTGATACAGGTGCAAAATAGATGGTAGATAAAGGTATTTGTAATCTGAAATAATAAAAACAGCAAGGTAACAAGTGATGAACATGAGCGTAAATGGTATTGCAATGATAGGAAACAAGGCCTAGGGTTCATACTTTCACTAGTGTAAGTTCTCTCAACAATAATAACATAGATAGAACATATGACAAGCCCTCAACTTGCAACAAAGAGTCACTCCAAAGACACTAATAGCGGAGAACAAACATAGAGATTATGGTCGGGTACGAAACCACCACAAAGCTATTCTTTCGGATCGATCTATAAAAGAGTTCGTACTAGAATAACACCTTAAGATACAAACCAACCAAAACCCTAATGTCACCTAGATACTCCATTGTCAACTCAAGTATCCGTGTGCATGATTATACGATATGCATCACACAATCTCAGATTCATCCAACCAACATAAAAGTACTTCAAAGAGTGCCCCAAAGTTTCTACCGGAGAGTCAAGAACGTGTGCCAACCCCTATGCATAGGTTCCCAAGTGTCACGAAACCCGCAAGTTTATCACCAAAACATACATCAAGTGGATCAATAGAATAACCCATTGTCACCACGGTTATCCCATGCAAGACATACATCAAGTGTTCTCATAAAGACTCAATCCAATAAGATAAATTCAAAGGGGAAACTCAATTCATCACAAGAGAGTAGAGGGGGAGAAACATCATAAGATCCAACTACAATAAAAAAGCTCGGGATATATCAAGATCGTGCCATAGAGGAACACAAGAGAGAATACAAGAGAGAGAGATCAAACACATAGCTACTGGTACATACCCTCAACCCCGAGGGTGAACTACTCCCTCCTCGTCATGGATAGCACCGGGATGATGAAGATGGCCACCGGTGATGGGATCCCCCTCCGGCAGGGTGCCGGAACAGGGTCCCGATTGGTTATTGGTGGCTACAGAGGCTTGCGGCGGCGGAACTCCCGATCTATCTTCTGTTATGGAAGTTTTAGGGTACGTAGGTATATATGGGTGCAGGGGGTACGTCGGTGGACCCTCGGAGTGCCCACGAGGTAGAGGGGCGCGCCTAGAGGGGCGCGCCCCCCACCCTCGTGGGAAGCCCGGGAATCCCCTCACGTGCACTTCAAGCCCAACAGATTGGTTTCCTTCCAAAATTAACTTCTCCAGTTGATTTCGTTCCGTTTTGACTCCGTCTGATATTCCTTTTCCTCGAAACACTGAAATAGCATAAAACAACAAATCTGGGCTGGGCCTCCGGTTAATAGGTTAGTCCCAAAAATAATATAAAGGTGGATAATAAAGCCCAATATTGCCTAAAACAGTAGATGAAGTAGCATGGAGCAATCAAAAATTATATATACGTTGGAGACGTATAAATGGCAACAATACAATACGTGTCTTGCAACCCTTTCTATCACTGGGTAGGAACACCGGAAGATTGAACCCAAAGCTAAGCACTTCTCCCATGGCAAGAAAGATCAATTTAGTAGGCCAAACCAAACTGATAATTCGAAGAGACTTGCAAAGATAACTCAATCATACATAAAAGAATTCAGAGAAGATTCAAATATTATTCATAGATAAACTTGATCATAAACCCACAATTCATGGGATCTCGACAAACACACCGCAAAAAGAGTTTACATCGAATAGATCTCCACAAGAGAGGGGGAGAACATTGTATTGAGATCCACAAAGAGAGAAGAAGCCATCTAGCTAATAACTATGGACCCGTAGGTCCGTGGTAAACCACTCACAACTCATCGGAGGGGCAAGGATGTTGATGTAGAGGCCCTCCGTGGTTGCTTCCCCCTCCGGCAGAGTGCCGGCGAAGGCTCCAAGATGGGATCTCGCGGATATAGAAGCTTACGGCGGTGGAAATTGTGTTTCGTGGTGCTCCTAGATGTTTTCGGGGTATGTAGGTGTATATAGGAGGACGAAGTACGTCAGTGGACGCCCGAGGGGCCCACCAGATAGGGGGGCGCGCCCTACAGGGGGGCACCCTCCTATCTCGTGGGGCCCTTGGAGCTTTCTTGACTTGCACTCCAGGCTCTCCGGATCAGATTTGTTCCAAAAATAACGCTCCCGAAGGTTTCATTCCGTTTGGACTCCGTTTGACATTCCTTTTCTTCGAAATACTGAAAAATAGGCAAAAAAACAGCAATATGGGCTGGGCCTCCGGTTAGTAGGTTAATCCCAAAAATGATATAAACGTGTAAAATAAAGCCCATAAACATCCAAAAGGGGTAATATAATAGCATGGAACAATCAAAAATTATAGATACGTTGGAGACGTATCAAGCATCCCCAAGCTTAATTCCTGCTCGTCCTCGAGAAGGTAAATGATAAAAAAGAAATTTTTGATGTGGAATGCTACCTAGCATAATTCATAATGTAATTTTCTTTAATGTGGCATGAATGTTCAGATCCAAATGAATACAAAATAAAAGTTATATTGACATAAGAAATAGTAATACTTCAAGCATACTAATCAAAGTAATCTTGTCTTCTCAAAATAACATGGATAAAGAAAGTTATCCCTACAAAATCACATACTCTGGCTATGCTCTATCTTCATCACACAAAGTATTTAATCATGCACAACCCCGATGACAAGCCAAGCAATTGTTTAATACTTTAATAATCTCAAACTTTTTCAACTTTCACGCAATACATGAGCGTGAGCCATGGACATAGCACTATATGTGGAATAGAATGGTGGTTGTGGAGAAGACAAAAAAGGAGAAGATAGTCTCACATCAACTAGGCGTATCAATGGGCTATGGAGATGCCCATCAATAGATATCAATGTGAGTGAGTAGGGATTGCCATGCAACGGATGCACTAGAGCTATAAATATATGAAAGCTCAATAAAAGAAACTAAGTGGGGTGCATCCAACTTTCTTGCTCACGAAGACCTAGGGCACTTTTGAGGAAGCCCATCATTGGAATATACAAGCCAACTTCTGTAATGAAAAATTCCCACTAGTATATGAAAGTGACAACATATGAGACTCTCTATCATGAAGATCATGGTGCTATTTTGAAGCACAAGTGTGGAAAAAGAGATAGTAGCATTGTCCCTTCTCTCTTTTTCTCTCATTTTATTTATTTCTCTTTTTCTTTTCTTTTTTTTCTTTTTTCCTTTGGCCTTCTTTTTTTTTTGGCCTTTCTCCCCTTTTTTTTCTTCTTTTTTTCTTTTTGTAAAGTCCGAAGTCTCATCCCGACTTGTGGGGGAATCATAGTCTTCATCATCCTTTCCTCACTAGGACAATGCTCTAATAATGAAGATCATCACACTTTTATGGACTTACAACTCAACGCTAGAACAAGATATGACTCTATATGAATGCCTCCGGCTGTGTACCGGGATATGCAATGAATCAAGAGCGACATGTATGAAAATTATGAAGGTGGCCTTGCCACAAATACAATGTCAACTACATGATCATGCAAAAAGCAATATGACAAAAGTGATGCGTGTCATATGAACGGAGCGGTGGAAAGTTGCATGGCAATATATCTTGGAATGGCTATGGAAATGCCATAATAGGTAGGTATGGTGGCTGTTTTGAGGAAGGTAAATGGTGGGTGTATGGTACCGGCGCAAGTTGCGCGGTACAAGAGAGGCTAGCAATGGTGGAAGGGTGAAAGAGTGCGTATAATCCATGGACTCAACATTAATCAAAAGAACTCATATACTTGTTGCAAAAATTTAGAAGTCATCAAAAACCAAAGTACTACGCGCATGCTCCTAGGGGGATAGATTGGTAGGAAAAGACCATCGCTCATCCCCGACCGCCACTCATAAGGAAGACAATCAATAAATAAAATTGTGCTCCAACTTCATCACAAAGCAGTTCACCATACGTGCATGCTACGGGAATCACAAGCTTCAACACAAGCATTCTTTAAATTCATAATCACCCAACTAGCATGACTTTAATATCACTACCTCCATATCTCAAAACAATTATCAAGCATCAAATTGATCATAGCATCCAATTCACTTTCTATGATAGTTTTTATTATACCCAACTTGGATGCTCATCATTCTAGGACCAACTTTTTGCTCATAGTAAATACCATAATGTTCTAAAAGACTCTCAAAATGATATAAGTGAAGCATGAGAGACTAGCAATTTCTTCAAAATTAAGACACCACCGTGCTCTAAAAGATATAAGTGAAGCACTAGAGCAAAAACTGTCAAGCTCAAAAGATCTAAGTGAAGCACATAGAGTATTCTAGCAAATTCTAATCAAATAGGCTTCTCCCAAAAGGTGTGTACAGCAAGGATGATTTTGGTAAACTAAAAAGCAAAGACTAATATAATACACGACGCTCCAAGCAAAACACATATCATGTGGCGAATAAAAATATAGCTCCAAGTAAAGTTACCAATGAACGAAGACGAAAGAGGGGATGCCTTCCCGGGGCATCCCCAAGCTTAGGCTTTTTGCTATTCTTGAATATCTTGGGGTGACATGGGCATCCCCAAGCTTAGGCTCTTGCCACCCTTTATTCCATAGTACATAAAAGCTTTACCCAAAACTTGAAAACTTCACAACACAAAACTCAACAGGAAATCTTATAAGCTCCGTTAGTGAAAGAAAACAAAACCACCACATAAGGTACTGCAATGAACTCATTCTTTCTTTATTTTGGTGTTAAACCTACTGTACTCCAACTTATCTATGGTTTATAAGCTATTTTTACTAGCCATAGATGCATCAAAATAAGCAAACAACACACGAAAAACAGAATCTATCAAAAATAGAACAGTCTGTAGCAATCTATAACTAACTCAAACTTCTGGAACTCTAAAAATCCTACTAAAATAGGAAGTACTGGAAAATTTGTCTATTGAACAGCAGCAAAAATAATCAACGCAAAAGCACGTTCCTGTGATTTAACAAAATTATATTCGTGCGCACAAAGTTTCTGTTTTTCAGCAGAATCAAATCAATATCATCGTAGGTTATCCTATAGGTTCTACTTGGCACAAACACTAAATAAAAGATAAAAACACATCTATCCAGAAGGTAGATGCAAGATTTATTACTAAACAGGAGCAAAAACAAAAAACAAAAATAAAAATTGGGTTGCCTCCCAACTAGCGCTATCGTTTAACGCCCCTAGCTAGGCATAAAAACGAAGATATATATAAGTGGTGCCGTAATAGTAAGATAGATCTTGAAAGCTCATCTCATATTATCTATGTTCGGCAGCAAGTTCCTTTGAGGTAAGCAAAAGTAATCAAAAGGGCTAAATTTAGTGGGACAAAAATCCCCAAGATCAATCACAGGAGGAACGGGTTCCTCCTTTGGCCCTTCATAGTGCACAACTATTTCATCACTAAAAGCATTCTTTTGGCAAAATCTTGTGAGCCTATACTCAAGAGAGTATCCTAGCTCATTGTTTCGAAGGGCAAAATCATTATTAAGCTCGTTAATGCAATCAACCAAGACATTGGTAGGAACCTTTTTTCTAAGGTTTTCATTAAAAGCGACATAGTCCGAAGATTGAAAACGTCTAATTTCCTCTTGATCACAGAGGATCGCCTCTATGGGAGGATGACCGGCGTCCACCCTATAGTGCGCAAAGATTTCTTTGGCCTCTCTTATGATAAATCTCAATTCATGAGCCAAAAAGATAGTAACAGCGCGTTTAACAGAAGAATGCTCAATATTAGAGAATTCTAGAAAAATTCTTTGTATGCAAGGATGCATGTGCATAAATTGCCTTTCAAGCTCAACTATAAGCATAGCGACAGCATCCGCAAGACTACTAGTTTTATGAAGAATAGAACACCCCATGGAAGGTAAAGCACCGGCACAAGTAAAGAAATCTTGAATAACACCTTTGCCAATGATGTTACCACTACCGATTCGAAACTTTTTAGTATGCAAGATAGGGGGTTCATCGGCCGAAGCCTCGGGATTTTATGCTTTATCATTGTCGTCCATATCGATGATAATCTCCCCAATTTCAGACATAGCGACAAACAGAAGCACGGCGGAAGGGAGCAAGCGAAAAGAAAGGAGGAGATTGGGAAAGAGAGGGCGAATAAAACGGCAAGGGTGAAGTGGGGGAGAGGAAAACGAGAGGCAAATGGCAAATAACGTAAATGCGAGGGAGATGGGTTTGTGATGGGTACTTGGTATGTCTTGACTTGAGCAAAGACCTCCCTGGCAACGGCGCCAGAAATCCTTCTTGCTACGTCTTGAGCTTGCGTTGGTTTTCCTCGAAGAGGAGAGGGTGATGCAGCAAAGTGTAGCGTAAGTATTTCCCTCAGTTTTGAGAACCAAGGTATCAATCCAGTAGGAGGCTCCTCAAAAGTCCCACGCACCTACACAAACAAACTGAGAACTCGCAACCAACGCAATAAAGGGGTTGTCGATCCCTTCACGACCACTTGCGAAAGTGAGATATAATAAAGATAGTATGATAAGATAAATATATTTTTGGTATTTATGATAGAGATGCAAAAAGTAAAGATGCAAATAAAGTAGATGGAAAGCAAATATATTAAGAGATAGAACCGGGGGGCATAGGTTTCACTAGAGGCTTCTCTCAAGATAGCATAAGTATTACGGTGGGTGAACAAATTACTGTCGAGCAATTGATAGAAAAGCGCATAGTTATGAGATTATCTAGGCATGATCATGTATATAGGCATCACGTCCATAAAAGTAGACCGAATCCTGCCTGCATCTACTACTATTACTCCACACATCAACCGCTATCCAGCATGCATCTAGAGTATTAAGTTCATAAGAACAGAGCAATACATTAAGCAAGATGACATGATGTAGAAGGATAAACACATGCAATATGATATAAACCCCATCTTTTTATCCTCGATGGCAACAATACAATACGTGTCTTGCAACCCTTTCTGTCACTGGGTAAGAACACCACAAGATTGAACCCAAAGCTAAGAACTTCTCCCATGGCAAGAAAGATCAATCTAGTAGGCCAAACCAAACTGATAATTCGAAGAGAGTTGCAAAGATAACTCAATCATACATAAAAGAATTCAGAGAAGATTCAAATATTATTCATAGATAAACTTGATCATAAACCCACAATTCATCAGATCTCGACAAACACACCGCAAAAAGAGTTTACATCGAATAGATCTCCACAAGAGAGGGGGAGAACATTGTATTGAGATCCAAAAAGAGAGAAGAAGCCATCTAGCTAATAACTATGGACCCGTAGGTCTGTGGTAAACTACTCACAACTCATCGGAGGGGCAAGGATGTTGATGTAGAGGCCCTCCGTGGTTGCTTCCCCCTCCAGAAGAGTGCCAACGAAGGCTCCAAGATGGGATCTCGCGGATACAGAAGGTTACGGCGGTGGAAATTGTGTTTCGTGGTGCTCCTGGATGTTTTCGGGGTACGTAGGTATATATAGGAGGAAGAAGTACGTCGGTGGACGCCCGAGGGGCCCACGAGACAGGGGGCGTGCCCTACAGGGGGGGCGCCCTCCTATCTCGTGGGGCCCTCGGAGCTTTCTTGACTTGCACTCCAGGCTCTCCGGATCGGATTTGTTCCAAAAATAACGCTCCCGAAGGTTTCATTCCGTTTGGACTCCGTTTGATATTCCTTTTCTTCGAAATACTGAAATAGGCAAAAAAACAGCAATATGGGTTGGGCCTCCGGTTATTTGGTTAGTCCCAAAAATGATATAAATGTGTAAAATAAAGCCCATAAACATCCAAAAGGGGTAATATAATAGCATGGAACAATCAATATTATAGATACGTTGGAGACGTATCACCACGCTATCAGGGATTGTCCACATATGGAAAAGATCACCTGGCAGTAATCGTCGATGTGGACCAATGGCATCCGTACCTGCAACATGGAGAGCTTACCATCCTCACCGATCAAACGAGCTTGATTCACTTGGAGGAACAACGGCTCTCGACACCCTAGTAGCAAAAGGCTTTCACAAAATGGCTTGGCCTCCAATATTCCATCAGATACAAAAAGGGGCAGAAAACACTGCAGCAGATGCCCTTTCAAGAGCTGAACCAACGGAGACACTAGCAGTGGTCACTTCCTGCCAACCAGCATGGCTGGATGATATTGTGGCCAGCTATAACTCCAACCCGCAAGCTCAGAAACTCTTGGAATAACTCGCAATCCGGGCAGATCCGAAGGGTCGTTTCTCTCTTACCCAAGGGGTTCTGCAATTCCGCGGGCGAATTTGGCTGGGTGGTTCAACAGCATTGCAGTAGTGCATCATCAATGCCTTCCACAACAGTGCTATGGGAGGTCACTCCGGGATCCCAGCAACCTACCATCATATCAGACGCCTGTTTGCATGGCCGAAGATGAAGACACATGTTCACCAATACATTCGCTGTTGTACAATTTGCCAACAAGCGAAACCGGACCATGCTGCTTCTCCGGGACTCCTCCAGCCACTTCCCATCCCCACGGCTCCCTGGGAGATGATCTCTATGGACTTCATCGACGGGTTACCCCAATCAACTCAATTCAACTGCCTCCTGGTGATTGTGGACAAGCGTACCAAGTTTGCGCACTTCCTCCCATTGGCCCATCCCTACACCGCAGCCAAAGTGGCCCTCCTCTACATGAACCAGAATTACAAGCTGCATGGGCTACCGGGTGCAATCGTCTCGGATCGTGACCCTGTCTTCACCAGCCACTTCTGGCAAGAGCTCTTCAAGCACGTAGGTTCAGAACTTCATCTCAGCATGGCCAAATCTTCCGCAAACTGACGAACAAACGGAACGCGTCAAGCAGTGCCTGGAAGCGTACCTACAGTGTTTTACACATGCTTGCCCGAAGCGCTGGAGCTACTGGATACCTATGGCACAACTTTGGTACAACTCATCTCACCACTCTGCTATCGGTATGTCTCCTTTGAAAGCCCTGTTTGTTCATGAGCAACCCCAGTGGGGTGTCACAGCATCGGAGGACTGTTCGTGCAATCGTTGCAGTCTTGGTTGGAAGAAAGAACAATCGTTCAGAACATTCTCCAGCAGCATTTAAACCAGGCACGTCAATGCATGAAGACGTAAGCTGACAAGAAACGATCTTGGAGACAATTTGAGGTGGGGGACAAAGTCTACCTCAAGCTACAACCTTACATCCAAGCTTCTGTCGCTCCACGAGCAAATCACAAGCTCTCCTTCAAGTTTTTTGGGCCATTCCCAGTCATCGCCAAGACAAACGACGTCGCCTACAAGCTGCAACTACCTCCTGGCGCCACAGTGCACCCGATCTTCCATGTTTCCTTTCTTCGTCGCGCACTCCTCCCAGGAATGGAAGCGTCTTCACATTTGCCGGTGGAGCAAAACACGAAGGCTGTACTAGTGGAGATCCTTCAAACACGCTGGCGCAAGACGGCGGGCGCGATGATCGAGCAAGTGTAGGTACCGTGGTCACCGGAATCCACGCTGGGCACCACCTGGGAGGACAAGGCCACGCTCTTTGACAAGTTCCCTCAAGCCACTAGTAGAAAAGGTCGGCATTTGTCCCGGTTTGTAAGGGCCTTTAGTCCCGGTTCATGAACCGGGACTAATGTGTCGTTACTAATACCTCCCCCCTTTAGTCCTGGTTCTAACACGAACCGGGACAGATGGTCCTCCACGTGGCCGGTGTGCCGAGCCTAGGCAGGGGGGCCTTTGGTCCCGGTTGGTGGCACCAACGGGGAGCAAAAGGCATCCACGCGTCAGCATTCCAGTGGCTGGGGTTTTTGTTTTTTTTAAAGGGGGGCTGGGGGGGTTGGGTGTTCTGGGGGGTTAATTTAGGCGTTTCATATATTGTGTTAGCTAGGTAATTAATAGAGAGAAGTGTCCTCTCTTATTTCCGTGCTTGGTCGACGCTACGTATTATACGTAGAGAGGCCCTCGACACGCTAGCTAGTAAGAAAATGAAGGGAACCACTAAGTACAGAAGTTCATCATGCATATCGAGAGAAGTGATCGATCGACCTCTCCTTCTCCAAGAGATTGGTCGAACAACAAGTTTTCGTATTATCTATCCGACGCTACTGGCTACATACATATACAATATGTAAGATCTCTTAATTACAATCCTCTAGCAATTCAAATCAACTGCCACATGGTATTCTCCGGCTTTATTGATGACGAGGTCAAGAAAGAATCCCGCAAATTCCTCTTGAATTGCTTTCATGCGATCTTCTTCTAGGAGTTCAGTCCGCATCTGCCACGTCTAATTTGAAAAAGGGGGTTAATTAATACATATATATGAATGAAACTCAACAGAAATGATGGTGTAATAAAATGAAATTGTGAATATTATTGCTTACGCACTTCATATTGTCTTTTAGAGTAGCCCCGCTTATTTTTCAAAGTCGCGTTGTACATGAACTCGCACACGTAGTATCCACAGAAATCATTCCCTTGTTCCTGTCACGAGCACTTTACGATAAATAGAGGTCAAACAAACTGATAATGAAGCATTATAAATGACATTGATGAAAGTATAGCTATAGAATCAACGGGAGATGCGCGCAACTAGCTAGCCAGTAGTACTTACTTTGGGGTATGTATATCGCAGATCCTTCGGCAGTCCCGGAGCTTCTGTGGTGAATTGTTTCCAAACCCTGCAAGACAAAGAAAATAATTATTATTACTTGAGATATCAGGAAATGAACAAAAAGTTGCCAATATGGCGCGAGAATGATCGATTGAACTTGTTGAGCAATTCAGTCATGTCCGCATAGGTTTCGGGATCTTTTCGTCTCGAGTCTAAGACGGTTACTAGTCCCCGCTCAAGCTTAATCTCTAGAAGAACATAGTGGAAGCTGTGCACGCATGCATAACTCATCAATTACATTACTATAACCTCGGTCGAGTAATAAGGGAAACCAAATATGCACACGACAGTAACACTCACTTGAAGTTGTAAGGAAAGAGTATGGTATTTTTGTTTTGATTTTTGATCAACGATTGTAGCAAGTTGGCCTTGGCCTCTTCGGCATGCTTTTTAACCAGAAATTCATCTATGATATTTGTGTTAATGAACCCAATATCATACATTTCTTGTTTTCTGCACTCGACGATCTTCAATCGTCATAATATATTGAGGATAATTAATTATAAATACATGCAATGAAAGAGCCGAGCTATATATAGAGACTTAATGACAGAAATAGTACTTACAAACAGTAGCAAAAGACCGTTAATTTATCGAGGGCCTTTTGATTGAAGAACGCGAAGAACTCCTCAAATGAAACCCACAACAGATCAGTTCCAACGAGGTCGTGCTCCTCTTTAATGTTCAGATACAAACTATTCATCCCCCCAGACTCTCTGCAGTTTTCATGTACCAATTATGGAATCTTCGCATCATCGTTGTTAGAGATTTTTCATCTTTGACAAGAGGCTTCCCGTACTCGTATCTGTGTTTGTCCACCTCCATGAAATCAAGAAGTTGATCGCCAGGCAGGTAATCTGATAGATTGCCATAACTGGCCACCATCCATGGAGCATTAGCGACGATGTCACCGCTAGACACATTGAGTGGGGGGCACGATTGATTTGCTTGTTTGCCGAGCTGGGCAACTTTTTTCGCAGCTGCTCGTTCTCTTGACCTTTGATGTCTGACAGTACTTCCTGACCGCTCTGCTTGGAGATATGTCTGTTCAGTAATGCACTCATAGTTGGTTCTCGGCGGAGACTTTGCCGGTTTCCTCAGGGCATCGAGAGTGCGATTTGCTTTCACCGGATCTACCTTCTCCTCCGGAGGTGGATGTCTCTTTGCTTTCACCCCTTCAAAGAAGTCCTTCACGTGAGTCCGCACGATCGTCGCGTTTTCCTCCTCGGTCCTCTCGTACGGTAACTTCTCTAGAGGCTTGAGAGGTGGACCGTATCTATATTGCCTCCCGCCTCTGGCTGTATTGCTAGACGCCGGAGCAGACGGAGCGGCTGCGGCGTCTTTCTTATTCCATGCTTGCTTACGAGGCGGAGAAGGACTAAGACGCGCCGGAGCAGCCGGGGCGGTGGTGGGTCTCTTCCGCACTTGCCGGCGAGGCGGAGAAGGAGGAGGCTGTTGGCTGCTCGGGCGCGCCGGCGCAGGCGGAGAAGGAGGCGGAGTGCCGCCACGCGCCGGAGAAGGAGGCCCAGTGCCCTGATCATCACTCGCCGGAGGAGGAGGCGGTGGAGGAGGCGGAGTGCCCTGACTCACTGGAGGAGGAGGAGGAGGCGGAGGCGTCCAGTTCGGAAGGTTGATGAGCTCCTTCCGCCATAGGCATGGAGTCTTTAGAGCAGAACCCAGCCTAGTCTCCCCTTCACCGGTAGGGTGGTCAAGCTGGAGGTCCTCAAATCCCTCCGTTATTTCATCCACCATCACCCTAGCATATCCTTCTGGAATTGGCCGGCAGTGAAAAGTTGCGCCGGGTTCAGTAGGATAAACAGAGCCAACAGTCGGCTTGACCTTCATATTCATCCATCGCGTCATAATGTGGCAATTTTGAGACTCCGTGATAGCATCCACGGGATAGCTGGCAGGAGCCGTCAAGACATGCTCCGGCTGAAGCAGCTCGGTGGAAGCCACACTGCTTCTCCGCTGAGATGGCGGGGTAGCTTCGGAGGAAGCTTTGGCAGGTCGTTTGCTGCGATCTGCTTCTCGTTCCTCTAGCCCCATTACCCTTTCGTGCAGCGCCTGCAGTTGGCCCTCCTCCAGTTTGTTCCTCCTCTCGTGGGTTTTGTAACCACCTGCGTCCGAAAAACCAACCTTCCACGGAATGGAGCCTGGCATGCCTCGTGTCCGTCCAGGGTGCTCAGGATTCCCGAGGGCCATTGTGAGCTCGTCCTTCTCCCTGCGCTGCGTTGATATAGTGTCGAAGCCTCTTGACTGGTATTTTCAGTTGCTCGTCCGTCCAACGGCACTTCCCCGGTACAGGGTCCAAGGTTCCGCCAGCCCCGAAGAACCAAGTCCGGCAACGGTCTGTCCAGTTCATTGTCTCTTGTTCGATCCCTTTATCAGGAAGATCATTCTCAGCCTCGGACCACTTAGGCCGGGCTTTGAGGTAGCCACCTGACCCTGTGCGATGGTGAAACTGCTTCTTCGCAGCATTTCGCTTGTTTGTCACCGACATCTTCTTACTCTTTTCCGATGTCTTGTGGGCCACAAATGCGGGCCAGTGATCTTTGATCTTCTCATATTTGCCGATGAATTCTAGTGTCTCTTCTTTGTCGACAAACTTGTTCAGCTCTTTCCTCCACCTCCTGAATAGGGTTGCCATCTTCTTAAGAGCACAAGACTTGATTAATTGCTCTTTAACTGGCTTCTCCGGATCCTCCTCTGGCGGTAGGGTGACATTTGCCTTCAGCTGAGTCCAAAGATCATCTTTCTGCATATCATTGACATAAGACACCTCAGGGTCTTCCTCCTTAGGCTTATACCATTGCTGGATGTCGATCGAGATCTTGTCCCTAACAAGAACCCCACACTGAGTAGAAACTGCGTTCTTTGTCCAGATGGGTTCAATCGGTTCGCCGTCGGGCGCGATTTCTATGATCTCAAACCTTTCATCCGAGCTCAACTTTTTCTTCGGGCCTTGTCTCCTTACCGAAGTTGTGCTCGATCCGGAGGGCTAGAAAAAGGAAGAAAGACGAGAGTTAATTAATATGTTTACATATATCAAAACAATGGATGCATCAATTAACTAGTCAGGACGGTCTTAACTAATATATATATATACCTAGCTGGACTCGGTTTGGTCACCGGTGCAGTCAGCACGGTCTCCTTCTTGTACCTCCATTGGGTCACTGGAGCCATCATGAACATAGCCCTCTTCTTGTACCGGCATTAATGGGCCGGAGCCATCATGAACATAGCCCTCTTCTTCACCCAGTCCTTCATGACCATCGGTGTTGTTTGGAAATGACGCAACGCCATCACTTCCTTGTGCGATTATGTCCCCCAACATCGCTTCTGTTGCTTCGTCTCAGGAGTGCTCCATAGTTTCTGCAAATATTTACAACATGTCAATTATTATTCAAACATGGTACAGATGGATATATATTAGTGGCAAACGTAGAACTAGCTAGCTAATCACAATAAGGAATCATGTTAGTGGCCTCGACGCTGCTTCTCTAGGGTTTGGGGTGGCCTCGACACAACACTTCAAGGGTTTGGGGTGGCCTCGACGACAACGCTCTTTTAACTTGGTAAATTTGGGTGGCCTGGAGAGAGTTAATTTGTCGGGTAGGGGCGCGGCGGGAGGGGGTAGGATACCAACATCGTTTTCTCTCTAGGGTTTGGGTGTCCTCGAGAGTTTTGGTCGAGCGAGAGGGCCGAGGGGGGTGCTGCCGTGGCATAAGTTATCACGGTCGAGAGGGGTTATATATATTGACCGCCCCTCATGTCGAAGTTATCCGGGAGGGGGTTATATCGACAACGACGCAACATACATATACATGGGAAAATAATGTTATCGGGGAGGGGGTGTCGGTACACCCCCTCGTGTTGAAGTTTCTTCTTTCTCCTCTATTCCTTTCTTCTTCTCCTCTTCTTTTTCTTCCTCTCCCTCGAGAAAGCAAAATAAGGAAAAGGAAGAAAAGAGGAAGAAGGAAGAAGGAGATCGAAGAAGAAGAAAAAAGAAGGAGAGGAAAAATAGAAATCTTCTTCTCCTTTCTTCCTCTTCTTATTTTGCTTTTTCCTCTTCTTCTTTTTCTATTTTTTCTTCTTCTCCTCTATTCCTTTCTTCTTCTCCTTTTCTTTTTCTTCTTTTTTCCTCTTCTTATTTATTTCTCCTCTTCTTCTCCTTTCTTCCTCTTCTTATTTTGCTTTTTCCTCTCCTTCTTTTTCTTCTTCTTCTTCCTTCTTCCTTCTTCCTCTTTTCTTCCTTTTCCTTATTTTCCTTTCTCCTCTACACTAACCTAAAATGCACTAACCTAAAATCGATACCTACTAACAACCTAAATAAAAAATTAATACATATATGAAAAAACATATATAAACAAAAAAATGCTATGAACATTATATTCATACATACATAGTCACATCCATTCATCATATAGCTACCACATATATATACATTATATATATGAAAAAAATGCAATGAACAAACAAAATATACTTATGAAAAAAAATACTATGAACATGTACACATATATACACATACAAACACATATACACAAAAAAATATGAAAAAATGCTATGAAAAATGCAGGGCAGGGGCGACGGGGCGGCGCGCGGCGGCCGCGCAGGACAGGGGCGGCGACGCGGCGGCCGCGCAGGGGCGCGGGAGCAGGCTGTGCTCACAGGGGGCGGCGGCGACGGCGAAGGCGAGCAGCCTGATGGCGTCGGTGGCGGCGGCGACGGCGAAGGCGAACAGCCTGACGGCGTTGGTGGCGGCGGCGACGGCAAGGTGGAGCAGGGGCGACGGGCGGCGACGGCGACAAGGAGGAGCAGGGGCGTCGGGGCAGCAGTGGGGGATTTGGTCGAAACTGATAAGTGTTGTATATATAGCAAGAGCTTTAGTCCCGGTTGGTGGCACCAACCGGGACTAATGCACCCTTTAGTCCCGGTTGGTGCCACCAACCGGGACCAAAGGCCTCTTTTCAGCAGCCCAAAGGGCGGGAAGTGGCGGCCTTTCGTCCCGGTTGGTGGCACCAACCGGGACTAAAGGGGGGGCATTCGTCCCGGTTGGTGCCACGAACCGGTACCAATCCCCCCTTTAGTCCCGGTTGGTGCCACAAACCGGGACCAAAGGCCCCTGTGCTGCCCGCAGCACGGCGAAAGTTTAGTCCCACCTCGCTAGTTGAGAGGGCTCGAGAGTGGTTTATAAGCGCTATTGCGCCCACCCTCTCGAGCTCCTCTCAACTGCAGGCTTTCGTGCCTAATCTCACACTATGCTGTTGTGGGCCTATTGGGCCTTCTGCGGGACTGAATCCTGGCCCAGGTTGGGTTTCTAGTCGTATTCAGGTCGTGGTGGCCCAATAGGTGGCAGTTTTTTTTTGTTTTTTTCCAGCTTTTTTTTGTTTTCTGCATTATTTATTTTCTTTTATTTTTTGCTTTATTTTTTAATTCTTTTTGCTTTTAGTTTAAAAAAATTAAAATCTTTCTGTTAGTGCCATTAGTTTTCAAATTTGAAAACACTTTTTTTGTTTTCTTTCTTGCTTTATTTATTTTATTTTGTTTCTACTTACAACAAAATACTTATTGTTGCTATTTTTATTTTTTTCCAGTTTTTTTGTTTTGTTTTCTGCATTATTTATTTTCTTTTGTTTTTTGCTTTATTTTTTAATTCTTTTTTGCTTTTAGTTTTAGAGAAATTATAAACTTTCTGTTAGTGCCATTAGTTTTCAAATTTGAAAACACTCTTTTTGTTTTCTTTCTTGCTTTATTTATTTTATTTTGTTTCTACTTACAACAAAATACTTATTGTTGCTATTTTTATTTTTTTCCTTTTTTATTTTTGTTTCTGCATTATTTATTTTCTTTTGTTTTTTGCTCTATTTTTCAATTCTTTTTTGCTTTTAGTTTTAGAAAAATTATAAACTTTCTATTAGTGCCATTAGTTTTCGAATGAACTTTGAAAAATTTGAAAGTTGGCATGGTATCATAATTTCACCCACATAGCATGTGCGTGTACAAAACGGACAATGATATCATACTCGTCTGTTACAAAGTTGGCATGGTATCATCATAATAGTTGCGGGAGAAAGTCTTCACTTTTTCTTCGCTTGTGTCATTTGCTTATTGCGCCGCAACCATGCATAATCTTCATCGTTTATCAGGATGCTGGGGTCAGCCTTGACTTTGAAGGGAGGAATTTCATGAAACTTTTCATAATCTTCAGACATGTCTGTCTTGCCCTCCACTCCCACGATGTCCCTTTTTTCCTGAAAGAACTATGTGGCGCTTTGGCTCATCGTATGATGTATTCGCTTCCTTATCTTTTCTTTTTCTCGGTCTGGTAGACATGTCCTTCACATAGATAACCTGTGCCACATCATTGGCTAGGACGAACGGTTCGTCAGTGTACCTAAGATTTTTCAGATCCACTGTTGTCATTCCATACTGTGGGTCTACCTGTACCCCGCATCCTGACAGATTGACCCATTTGCACTTAAACAAAGGGACCTTAAAATCATGTCCGTAGTCAAGTTCCCATATGTCCACTATGTAACCATAATATGTGTCCTTTCCCCTCTCGGTTGTTGCATAAAAGCGAACACCGCAGTTTTGGTTGGTGCTCTTTTGATCTTGGTCAATCGCGTAAAATGTATTCCCATTTATCTCGTATCCTTTCCAAATCGTAACAGTCGAAGATGGTCCCCTGGACAACAAGTACAGCTCATCACAAACAGTGTTGTCACCTCTGAGACGTGTTTCCAACCAACTGCTGAAAGTCCTGATGTGTTCACATCTAATCCAGTCGTCGCACTACTCCGGGTGTTTGGAGCGCAGACTGTTCTTGTGTTCATCGACATACGGGGTCACCAAGGTAGAGTTCTGTAGAACTGGGTAGTGTGCTTGAGACCAAGAATATCCGTCCCTGCATATTATTGAGTCCCTTCCAAGCGTGCCTTTTCCAGTCAGTCTCCCCTCATACCGCGATTTAGGGAGACCTATCTTCTTAAGGCCAGGAATGAAGTCAACACAAAACCCGATGACATCCTCTGTTTGATGGCCCATGGAGATGCTTCCTTCTGGCCTAGCGCGGTTACGGACATATTTCTTTAGGACTCCCATGAATGTAGGAGATATGCCCTAGAGGCAATAATAAATGATATTATTTATCTCCGAGTTCATAATTATGTTTATGTTCCATGCTATAACTGCAATGATTCTCGATTATACAATATCCACGAGGCTCGGAGGAAGACTCATATGCACGTGTGGAATAATAAACTGTAAGAAGTATTCCTAGTTTGGCCTCTAAGACTAGCTCAAGTGTTGCATGATGGTTCCGTTTTCCTGATCATGGGCATGTCTATGCCAGCAACTTTGAGGGCACAATGTTAAGAAAACATTTGTGTTGAATCGACCCGGTTTGATGTTATGCTATGACATTCATTCGTCACAAGTTAATGGTAAATAACACAGAGATGGTTAACGTTTGCATGATTCCTTAGACCATGAGAGTATCGAGTTTCTTCATGCTTGCTTCATGAACTTTGGGTTTGTTAAACGTCATCCATAAATGGGTGGCTATTACGGCGGCTTACGGGTTCATGGAAAAGTGTGTCAAGTAACTTGATAGCTCAAGATTGGGATTTGCTCCTCCGACGATGGAGAGATATTCTCGGGCCCTCTCGGTGTTACGGTATCCATCATCGTCTGGCCAGACACAGTGTGATTTGATCACAGGGATGCCGGAACACGGAAACGAGAAAAGAGAACAAAACCAGTAACTAGCATAGTGGACAAGTTGTTGATCCACGGGGATGCAAGTAAATCTCACCTCGGGTCTTTGTAACATATCGCGAAGCAACAGGAATAGAACACAGCAACTGGAGGTTCACTCGAATATTCATTCGTGTGGGTATAGGGGTCAATATGGGTGTCCACGGCTCCGATGTTGATCATTGATCGGAAGGGGTTCCGGGTCATGTCTATACTTCACCGGACCTATAGGGTCACACGCTTAAGGGTCATCTATCTGTTGAATACTAGACAAGGAGTCTGAGAGAAAATCACCGAAAAAGTTTCGGACAGCGGAAAAGGTTCCGCAGAGAGAGGTCATCGGATGAGTTTCGGTGAAACTGAAAAGTTGTTTCAGGGGATACCGTTAAGTCAAATCGGTTTCGGCACATGCCTGATAATTCTTGGAGGGTGCCAGAATCATTCTAGAAGCATGGAATTTTCCGGGATAATAACCGGATATGCTCCGGAGCTGCCGGAACCACTTCAGATGTTTTTCGCAGATGAAATTCACTAATCTGAAATTGTTTCAGAACAAATCCAAAATCATTTTAGTGGGTACTGGAATTATTCTAAGAATCACAGAAATATTTTCGGATTTAATGGACGCGAAAAAATGTCTTCATGAATAGTAAAAACGCATTCTTGTTTGCTTTGCGCAGATGAAAATCACTAAACCGAAATTGTTTTGGAACGCGTTGAAAATTATTTTAGTGGGTACTAGAAATGTTCTGGGCCCACATAAATATTTTCAGTTCGAACGGACGCTGAAAAATGTCGTCATGAATAGTGAAAGTGCTTTTTGCTTGGCTTCTTGGAGAAGCCACCTTGAGGGCCTTTTGGTATTATCCCCTTGGCTTCTTGGAGAAGCCACCCTTGGGCTTGGCCTATAAATAGGGGTGGAGGGGCCTGCCTAAAGACTCACCCCTTGCTCTCATACACATGCCATGCATTATCTGGCTTCTTCTCTCTCTCCCACGAAAAGAGTTTCGTAGAGCCGTAAGGCTGTCTGGGTTCCGGCAGGAACTAGTTCTGGACGGCGAAGCCCTGCCGGATAGATAACACCGTATGTGTGCAACTCTGTAGAGAGATCGTAGTTTCGGTCTTAGTTCTTTAGTGCCTCCCGAAGGGCTGTCCATGTGACCGTCCGAGTTTTGAAGTTCCTCCCGAAGGGCTGTCCGAGTGACCGTTCGAGTTTCGAAGGTCCTCCCGAAGGGCTGTCCGCGACACCGTTCGAATTTTTGTTTTCTGCTGCGTTCCCCTACAATGAACCTCTCAAAGGGGTACATATTGTGTAGAAATACGGGGCCCAGAATGACAATCTCGTCAACTAGATGAACTAGGACGTGCGTCATGATATTGAAGAAGGATGGTGGGAACACCAGCTCGAAACTGACAAGAAATTGCACCACATCACTCCTTAGCCTTGGTATGATTTCTGGGTCGATCACCTTCCGAGAGATTGCATTGAGGAATTCACGTAGCTTCACAATGGCTAATCGGACGTTTTCCGGTAGAAGCCCCCTCAATGCAACCGGAAGCAGTTGCGTCATAATCACGTGGCAGTCATGATGAAACTTTTTCTCTCCCATATTTATTATTCCCTTTATATTCGACGAGAAGCCAGTGGGGACCTTCATACTAAGCAGGCATTCAAAGAAGATTTCTTTCTCTTCTTTGGTAAGAGCATAGCTGGCAGGACCTTCATACTGCTTCGGAGGCATGCCGTCTTTTTCGTGCAAACGTTGCAGGTCCTCCCGTGCCTCAGTTGTATCTTTTGTCTTTCCATACACGCCCAAGAAGCCTAGCAGGTTCACGCAAAGGTTCTTCGTCACGTGCATCACGTCAATTGAAGAGCGGACCTCTAGGTCTTTCTAGTAGGGTAGGTCCCAAAATATAGATTTCTTCTTCCACATGGGTGTGTGTCCCTCAGCGTCATTCGGAATAGCCGGGACCCTTTTCAAAGATTACGTGTAAATCATTGACCATAGCAAGTACGTGATCACCAGTATGCATGGCGGGCTTCTTCCGGTGATCTGTCTCGCCTTTGAAATGATTGCCTTTCTTTCGACACTGATGTTTGGTCGGAAGAAATCGACGATGGCCTAGGTACATATTCTTCCTACAGCTTCCCAGGTATATACTATCGGTGTCAAGTAAACAGTGCGTGCATGCGTGGTATCCCTTGTTTGTCTGTCCTGAAAGGTTACTGAGAGCGGGCCAATCGTTGATGGTCACGAATAGCAACGCCTTTAGGTCAAATTCCTCCTGTTTGTGCTCATCCCACGTACGTACACCGTTTTCATTCCACAGCTGTAAAAGTTCTTCAACTAATGGCCTTAGGTACACATCAATGTCATTGCCAGGTTGCTTAGGGCCTTGGATGAGAACTCGCATCATAATGAACTTCCTCTTCATGCACATCCAAGGAGGAAGGTTATACATACATAGAGTCACGGGCCAGGTGATGTGATTGCTACTCTGCTCCCCGAAAGGATTAATGCCATCCGCGCTTAAAGCAAACCATACGTTCTTTGGGTCACTTGCAAACTCATCCCAGTACTTTCTCTCGATTTTTCTCCACTGCGACCCGTCAGCGGGTGCTATCAATTTCTCGTCTTTGTTACGGTCCTCACTATGCCATCACATCAACTTGGCATGCTCTCCGTTTCTGAACAGACGTTTCAACCATGGTATTATAGGAGCATACCACATCACCTTCGCAGGAACCCTCTTCCTGGGGGGCTCGCCGTCAACATCACCAGGGTCATCTCGTCTGATCTTATACCGTAATGCACCGCATACCAGGCATGCATTCAGATCCTTGTACGCACCGCGGTAGAGGATGCAGTCAATAGGGCATGCATGTATCTTCTGCACCTCCAATCCTAGAGGGCATACGACCTTCTTTGCTGCGTATGTAATGTTGGGTAATTCGTTATCCTTTGGAAGCTTCTTCTTCAATATTTTCAGTAGCTTCTCAAATCCTTTGTCAGGCACAGCATTATCTGCCTTCCACTGCTGCAATTCTAGTATGGTACCGAGCTTTGTGTTGCCATCTTCGCAATTGGGGTACAACCCTTTTTTGTGGTCCTCTAACATGCGATCGAACTTCAGCTTCTCCTTTTGACTTTCGCATTGCATTCTTGCATCGACAATGACCTGGCGGAGATCATCATCATCGGGCATATCGTCTGGTTCCTCTTGATCTTCAGCAGCTTCGCCCATTGCAGCATCATCGTGCACATCATCTGGTTCCTCTTGATCTTTAGTAGCATCACCGTATTCAGGGGGCACATAGTTGTCATCGTACTCTTCTTCTTCGCCGTCTTCCATCATAACCCCTATTTCTTCGTGCCTCGTCCAAACATTATAGTGTGGCATGAAACCCTTGTAAAGCAGGTGGGTGTGAAGGATTTTCCGGTCAGAGTAAGACTTCGTATTCCCTCATATAGGGCATGGACAACACATAAAACCATTTTGCTTGTTTGCCTCAGCCACTTCGAGAAAATCATGCACGCCCTTAATGTACTCGGAGGTGTGTCTTGAACCGTACATCCATTGCCGGTTCATTTGCGTGCATTATATATAATTAAGTGTGTCAAAAATCATTACAGAACATCATGAATAGATAATTAAGTGACCAAATTAATAGAAGTTCATCATCACATTAAAACCAAAGTACATACATAGTTCTCATCTAACAACATAAAGCTCTGCAGAGCATCTAAATTAATTAAACCATACATTGAAACTATGTGAAACATTTCAATGAGAAAAAAATGTGATCATAAACGCAATCAATGTAACAACATATCCAACGGCATAATGATACCAAGCCTCGGTATGAATGGCATATTTTCTAATCTTTCTAATCTTCAAGCGCATTGCATCCATCTTGATCTTGTGATCATCGACGGCATCCGCAACATGCAACTCCAATATCATCTTCTCCTCCTCAATTTTTCTTATTTTTTCCTTCAACAAATTGTTTTCTTCTTCAACTAAATTTAACCTCTTGACAATAGGGTCGGTTGGAATTTCCGGTTCAACAACCTCATAGATAAATAAAATCTATGTCACGTTGGTCGGCATAATTGTCATAAACAATAAATGAACCAATAGTTATGAAAAGATAATATATAGCACATCCAAATCTTAGACAGGACGAGGGTCGGCGGGGGCGGATACCAAAACCATCGCACTATATAAGATGCAATAATAAAAGTAAGAAAATTATACAAGTATCTATATAAACATACAAGTAAGAATTTTTTTTCCTTTCAGAAAGAAGATAAGAACAAGAGGCTCACCACGGTGGTGCCGGCGACGAGATCGGCACGGGCGATCGACGACGGTGAAGAAGGGGACGGGACGTGACGGACCGCTAAACCTAGACAAATATTGAGGAAAATGGAGCTTGGAGGTCGAGCTTGGAGAGGAGAAAGCTTAAGTAGTGTGGCTCGGGCATTCCATCGAACACCTCGTGTGCATAGGAGGTGAGCTAGAGCACCACAAAGCTCTCCCCTCGCCGGCCAGGAAAAACAGAGCAGTGGGAGTGCTCTGCTCGCGGGCGAGGGGTATATATAGGAAACTCATTGGTCCCGGTTTGTCCCACGAACCGGGACTAAAGGGTAGCCTTTGGTCCCGGTTCATGCCACCAACCGGTACCAATGATGGTGTGCCAGGAGCGAGGCCCATTGGTCCCTGTTCATCCCACCAACCGGGACCAAAAGGTCCAGACGAAGCGGGACCAATGGCCCACGTGGCCCGGCCGGCCCCCGGGGCTCACGAACCGGGTCCAATGCCCCCATGGGTCCCGGTTCTGGACTGAACCGGGACTAATGGGCTGGCCCGACCTGGACCATTGCCCCCTTTTCTACTAGTGAGCGGAGGCTTGGGGTCAAGCCTCAACACAAGAAGGGGGAATATCAGCGTCCCTGACCCTGACATGCCGGCCCCAAGAACCAGCAGCAACGGATCAGGCACGGGCCGGCCTCGTCGACAGGCCAAGGTCAACACAAGAGTGGCTGGGCCGGAGTGGGTCCAATAGGCCCAGCCAGTTTGCTACTTAACTCCACCAGCCCCGACCAGGAGAACCATCCAGTGGATCAACGAAACCCGGCGGCGGTTGCTACCTGTTCTTCCTCCTCCATTCCTATAACCGATCGAGTTGTATCCAGATAATTGCTACTGCTTAATAGATCCCTTTATGCCGGCCTGCTGATGTCCATATTATCCGAGGTATACGTACCTCACCGAGCCAGCAGGATGATTTTATTTCTTGGTTCCCGGGCAAGTTTGGTCAGTTCTCTGTAAAGAGGGCCTACCAGTTAGCGATATAGGAGCATGTACAACAACATAATGCAGGCGCCAGTAGTTCGAATCACAATGGAGATCGTTCCCGCTGGAACCTGGTTTGGAAGGCAAATTTACTGCACAAAATGAGAATGCATGCATGGAAGGTTGCTGTTAATGCATTGCCCACAAATGCATGTAAAGTTGTAAACTGAAGCATCATATCGATGATGTACAGGAAGGATGTCTGCTCTGCGGTGCCAACATGGAAGATTCCTTCCATGCTATTATTTTATGCCCGCATGTAGTGGCTCTATGGGGCGAGATGAGACAGGTCTGGCCATTACCTGCGAATGATCTACTGCTCGATACAGGGCCTGAATGGCTACTCAGTCTGCTGTCTGCCCAAGGGGAGAACGTTCGTGCAATGATTATTATGCTACTTTGGAGGATCTGGAGTATTTGCAATGATTTGGTTCACAGTAATGTTGTGCCTCCAACAGATATATCTCGCTCATTTTTGTGTAGTTATTTATTGTGCTATGATCAGGCACAGAAGCACAGTGCCGAGGAGTTGATCAAAGGCAAGTCACAACTGTACGTGAATGAGCCTGCCCCTGTTCGAGCGGCCAAGCAAAAGACTCCCTGCCCCAAGCCACCGCCTGGTTGGGCTGCTCTATCAGTGGATGTTCCTACATTAAAGAAACCAGCGAAGCAGGTGCAAGCATGGTGTTGAGGGACTCTGAGTAAACAGTGATTATTTCAGCATACAGATTTTTGTTCGAAACCACTGGGCGGACGAAAGTGGCCGGCCGAACTTTGCACGACAGAGGATTGAACGGTGCTGTCCCCTTTTGCCCGGCGTATGGACGGCTTGATGAGTACCATCGTCCGCAAATCGTCCAAAGTATATCATGTGTATATCAGCGTTCATTTTTGTTCCACTGTCAAGACGCCCTCAAGGCAAACAGGCAGTAGTGCTATACAGGAAGGCATGTCACTTAGCATACAGTGGTCGGAGCTTCCTATAATGGTACAGGCCGACAGTTCCATTGCTATTACTGCGTTGGCAGGTGATTCGCTCTACCGCCCCGCCTATGGACATATTGGAAATTAAGAAGCTCCTGAATTTGCGTGGGTTTGTTCCGTTAAAGATTGAGCGTAAATAAAATAGGGTTGCTCATTGTCTAGCTAATATTGATAGATCTGGTGGTAGCACTGCTTGTTGGTTGCGCCATGTGCTAGATAGTGTCTCAAATCTTGTATTAGCTGACTGTAACACTATTACTAAGGAATAAAACCCACTTTATCTCGCAAAAAAAAGTTCCAAGTAAAAGCTTCAGTAAAACAATAAAAATTATATGACGAAATGCTACAACCAGCAAAAAGGGATAATATGCCAACACAAAAATCCTATTATTGGATCACCATACAAATTGGTTGTACATAGCCCATGCTGCCGTATGCCAAAGGTTACACCCATATGCCATAAACTCCCTCGCTTCCGCATGATGTAGTAATGATCACATACGGATCCATCTCAAACGCTTTGTAGATAACCTGTAGTGGCCTCATTGTCGCAAAGCTTAGCCACCCGCATGGCGTTTCTCATTCCCAGGTCATCAGCATCCAATTACGCTTGAATCTGCTGAGTCACATGCAGACCTCTACCTATCCACAGATCAAGGACCTCGCCGCGGGGGACTGCCGCGGCGAAGCGATCGGCCTAGGTGAGAGCGGAGGAGAGGCCTCTACCTCGGTCTTACTCCCAATAGCATCGCTCGGCCTCAGAAGCCATGGAACCCACATTCGGCACGGGATCCAACAACATGAAGCGAAACCGAGACCACAAGAGAAAAGATGAACAAAAGTTTGACCTCGTCGCAGCAACAAACAAGGACGGCCAAGGAGGGGCCAAGAAGCAGAGCTAGGACAACAAGATTAGACGCCTGGGTCACACCTACGAAGAACTTATGAGCGGGCCATGCAAATACCACAACCACGGGACTTATAAGGCCTCGCACTGCACCAGGGGAGTGCACGCTCATCGACAAGCTTGCCAAGGAGAAGAATGGCAAGGCCAATGATGATGTGGAAGCCGACGATGATAGAAACCCACCACGCTAGCACCCAGGGCGGGATCCTACGCCCGCAACATTGGCGAAGGAAGCCAGAAATCATTTCCAAAAGGCATCTGGTGCATCAACATGATCTTCCATGGGCTTGAATCTAAACACATCCAAAAACAAGCACTGCAGAAGGTCCACACCCCCTTGTACTAGGAGTCCCCCACTACCTTAGTTGGTCTAACTGCACTATATCATTTGGTCAAACAGACCACCCGGAGTATGTCCGGAACCCAGACAAATCTGCCCTCGTCATCGACCTAATAATCGACGGCTACCAGCTCTCCAAAGTCTTAATGGATGGCAACCTCGGAATAAACATCATATACACTTGGGCAGTACAAAAATGGGCATCCCTCTAACCGGCCTCCGTCCATCCCCAATGAATTTCCACGGAATAGTTCTTGGAAAGACGGCAGAAAGCCCCTCGGGCAGATCAGTTGGGTCGAAGTTTTCAATGCTTCAGAAAAAACCCACCAGAAAACATGCATTTTGGTGGGTGTTTGATGACTTTTGCACAATTGTGGTGTTTTTTGCAATTTACTCCAATCTAGAGGTAATCTTTGGTTCTGAGCATAATTTCAGGGCTGAAACCCTTTGCTTTGGAGGTGGTACCTATGAAAGGGGGCTATGACGCTCTCCTAGGACGCCCAACCTTCGTCAAGTTCATGGTGATCCTGTGCTACGCCTACATGAAGCTCAAAATGCCTAAACCGCTTGGCATCATCGCCATCTCTGGCGACCCTAAGAATGCTCTAGAGGTGGAGGTGCCAACCTAGGGCACGTCGAGGCAGAGCTCACCAACTTCAACGACGCCGAGGCTAGCACGACTACCGACAATGCCAGCCATCGTTACAACCAAGAAGCCTCGCTCAAACAACAAGGGACCAGAGGCACGCGCGGCTTCCACGAACCCATCTGGGAAACATCAACACGAACCGGCTAGACGCTGGAGGCCCCAGTCATCCGCTGACTCGACCATAGCGCGCAAACAGCGCCACGGATGGAATGGCAAACCACTTGCATCAAATCCTATCTTAGTATTTTGTATCATTTTAAAAATTTCAATTTCTAGTCCTTGTAATCGTCCCTGAGCTTGATCGTGTAGAGTTATGAATAAATGTGTCCTGGTCGAATCACTCTTTTTGCACACTTTTTTCTGTGACTGATTGCTAAGGCATACACACGAACGTACTGGCCCTCACATGGTAGGATTTAAGGCAATTTTTAAAGAGATCCTCTTATTTACTAGAGTCGGGGGCTGCATCATTATTTAGAGACCCACCGCAGCCAGTTCCAATGCTACATCCTAAGGCCCCTCAACCCATGATGATAACTCTAGAGAGGGAAACTGTGCTTGAGAGTGTTGCCTTAGCTGGCCCGATGTACTACGTTGGGTACCTTTCACCCAAGGCACTATGGCCACGTACCACTTGGAGACTCGGCACCCACAACACCCCATCCACTAAACTGTCACTAAGGTCGATGACATACAACACCATGCCCCACAGACCTAGTCACCCTGTTCTATCTAAAGGCGGCAAAGGGCTTGAATGTCTCCAGCCGTTCGGCCCCCAGGATATTGTGTCGTGTGTCCCTACCAGACTAACCGTTCGCCCCCCCCCCCCCCCCCCCCCAGACGCCGAAAAAGAGCGGCCTGGAGGCGAGCCGGCGCTAGATCGGCCCCCGGGGTTCTTTTCTCCCCAGCCACGCGCCCAGGTGCCGCCTCCCAAGGCGCTCCATATTCGAAATCCATCATTCCCGCTCAAAGAAACAACAAACCGGCGATCATCGCGATAGTTCGGCGATACGGTGCCACAGTTCGGCGATCAAAATAAAAGGACACACAGTAGTTTGGCGTACAAAAAAAGGAAGGACGCAGAAGGAGTTCATCAAACGTCGAGCTCGACCTCCGGCGGCGGCGCCGTCGGCGTACGCGGGCTGGTAGGAGTCGGTGCGGCTTTTGGGCTGTTCAGCGCGGCTTCTGGGCTGCTGAGAGAGGAGTCGGCGCGACTTCTGTGCTGCTGGGCGAGGCAGAGGCATCGTCGGTGGTGCTGGACGTCGTGGAGGCATCGTCATCAGCCGCCGGGCTGGGCGGCGACATCGGTGTCGCCGGTATCTGGTTCAGGATGAGGCCGCGCTCGGCCAGGAACCACGCCATGAGCTTCTCGTCGCCGCTCTGGAGCTTGTCAGCGCCGCCCATCAAAAAGGCGAGGTCGTTGTTCCTCTTCTTGGCGTCTTGAGCTTCGAGTTTCGCGGCGGCGTTGGCGCGGAGCAAGTCGAGTTTGACGGCGCTGTTCGTCATCAAAACGGCCCACCTCGCCTCTGTTTTCTCTTCCCGCTCGGCGGCCCTGGTCTTGGCATCGACGATGCAGTGTTCGATGGACTCTTGCACACGCGCGGCAGCTGACTCGGCGTATTTCGCCTTCTTGGCACCTTTGTTGCCGTCCGGGCGCCCGTCGGCCGTGCCCGCTGTCGGCGTGTCCGGCTTGTACGTCTCTTTGGCCTTGGCGAGGGTGCATCGGATGGCCACCCATTTCTCGCACTTGTCGATCCGCTTGAAGTCGTGGAGGTACATGAAGTCTGCGTCACTACTGTCATCGCGGAACATGGCGAACACGCACAACAGCTGTGCCGAGAAAAGACGTCAGTCGGCGCAGCAGAAGAGCGCGTGCGCGGCGCCAGAGCGCGACGACGCGGCGAAAGAGAGCGGCGAAAGAGCACGCGCGCGATGAAAGAGTGCGCGATACCTGATCCTCGACGCCGGTGCCGCTCTCCGGGTGAGCAGCGACCTCCTCCACGATCCCATTCCATTTGTTGCACGCCGTTTGAATGAGCGACCAATGGTTTGCCATCGCCTTCGACCCCCGCTTCATGTGCATGCCTTTGAAGTAGGGGTCAACGAGCTTCCGCTCGTTGAACTCGGCCTTGATGCTGTCCCAATACGTCTTGATGCTCTGATTCGTGCCGGTGACCGGGTCGAGAGGCAGACGACCTTCCACGCTTCGGCGAGGCACTCCTCTTCCTTGGACGCCCATTTGATGCGCGGCTCGCCGGACTTGGCCGCCTTCTTCTTCTTCTTTTTGCTTTTCCTCGTCGGCGCCGGATCCTCCTCCTCTTCTTCCTCCTCCTCCGGCTCTTCCTCGCCGTAGTCGAGCTCGTCGTCCACGTCAGCGAGGTCCTGTGTAGCGAACCCGGGGGAAGCGGCGGCCGCAGCCGAGCGGGCCGCAATGATGTCCTTCATGTCGGCCTCTATCATGTCGGCGTCGTCGAGATGGGACGAGGATGAGGCTTGTGAGTAGAGGCCGTGGCGGAGAGGTGGCGTCGGTGAGGCTGCGTAGTCCTGCAGCGGGTACGTGTACGGCGGGTACTGCATGCCGGCGAACGCGGGCGAGGGCGTGCGCTGGAATTGGCGCCCATGGGGGAAGGTGATGTTGGGGTTGAAGCCGCTGTGGGCGTCGCCATCGGCATAGCCCGGCGACGGCGTGCTCCACGGATGCGGCGACGACGAGTACCCGGCCGGAGAGCCGACGCTTTGCTGGCTCCAGGGCGCGTACCCGTGCCCACCGGGTGGATTCATCATCGCCACGCGCGCCGTCTCCGCTTGTTTGGCCGCATGCTCCGCCGCCGCCGCCGCCACTGCCGCCGCAGCATGCGCCGCTTTCTCCCTGGCCTTCTTGGCCCTGTTGCGCCTGTCGGCGGTGACGGCCTCCCAGCGCTCCACATCCACCTTCCACTCGGCGTTGGTCATGCCGGGGGGCTTGGACAGCGGAGCCCTAGGCTTCCTTTGCTTCGGCGGGGCGGCGGCGGCTGGATCCGTCGCAGCGCGCGGCATCACGTACTTCTTCGGCGGCATGGCGGGCGGAAGGGCAGGGTGGAGGCGGGGGTTTGGCGGGAGGGAATGGAGAAGAGAGGAGGGGGAGAGCGGGAGGAAACGGCGGGAAAAAGTCTTTCAGTCGCCGACAGAGCGGCCCACGTCACTTTTCGTTTCTATTGGCGCGCCCATGCGACACCCGGGCGCTTGGGTTTGGGGCGGGATCGCCTGCTCTAGATTTCGCCCAAACCGGCGCTAAACGAGATCCTGGAGACGCGACTGGGCCAATTTTCGGACACCGGTGCTAAAAATTCGCCGGGGGGCTGTTGGGGGCGCGGCTGGAGATGCTCTAACCCCTATGTTACACAATCTTCTCTCCACATCCGCTAGCAGTTCGGCCTCATGGCAGCGACTAGAAAACCACAGCTAGTTGGAGATGATTACCCATATGTCACACAAGCTCTCCTCTGCAGCCATCAGTAGTTCAAACTCACGTAGTCGGAGAAGAATAACACAGATTCGTGCCTAAACTAGGGAATGGTGATGAGTCCGCATTCCAAAACTTGGAATGCAGCAAACCACGATAATCGAGTAAATTTCTTGTTTCGTGAGAGATCAAGAAACTTCTTAGAGTGCTGCTATGTAGACGATACCTGTTGGATGATTCCTGGACGATAGTGAAAATCAGACCATCCATACAAAGGAATAGGTGCAACACAGCCAGTGGATTAAACATATCGCGCCGGAATCGTCCAGCAGTATCGTTTGTGAAGTAGTTACGAACTTCTTATTTGTTCTTCCTCGTTGCAGAATATGAGATGCTCACACATCCAACGATTTAAATTTAATAAACAATTAGACTATAAAATTTGGACCACTTGACAAGAAAATCATGCCATTGCAGTAGAGCTCTTTTTAGCCATACCCCTGCTTTCCATCTTTGCTTATAAACGATGTTATTTGACCTTGAGACCAACTTCACATCACCTTTTCCACCGTATAACTTGTGATCCTTTTGAAGAAATCCATGATGGAGTTTGACATGGTGGGACTTTTCAGCACCAGTCAAAGCCATTGCCGCAGCCCATGAGTGAAGCACACATGAGTGACATAATCAAGTTGTGCAGTGCATTAAAATGTCCCCGTCTCATAGTTGAAATATTGTTGCCAGTCCTACTCATCCCTAAGGGATGATCATGCAAGATTATATTCAATTGCAACATGGTTTTCTCACTTCAAGACATCATGAAGCTTGGGCTCGCTACATGGGGTCAATTCACCACCTAGATCTCTAGTATATGTAAAGGGGGAAAAGTATCAAGAGTAACGTATCAATTGTTTTAATCTTCCACATACTTTAGTCAACATTACCATGTGGCTTACTATATGCTAGTGTCATTATTCACATGTCACATCTCTAGCATATGTAAAGAGGACATAGATATGGATGATGGTAGACTAGCAGGTGAGGGTTTAGTCATTGCACCATATTATCAATTGCACCATATTATCAAAACTGAAACATCTAATTTTTTTTCTTAGTTCTCTACGTGGGTTATAGTACTGCTACGTAGCCTAGCACAAACTGACATCTTCCGGTATCATATATAACAAGTTACAACACATGTGGTTTCTTCTACAAAAAGGAAGGATTAGTCTTGAATGTTAACAATCTTGCCAACTTGATTGTCTCTCATACACTAACACTAAGGATTTCCCGCATCTCTCACATTTCCACAAAATGCTCCAAGTGAAGCTTACATAAAAAAGTTATACACTTACAGTTCAGTGTGCATTGCAATGATGCACAACCCCTTTTTAAGAAACAAAATATTGAGTTTATCATCTTACAATTTTATCTGCATAATTGCATATAGACAAGTCACATGGCGTCTTACTGCTTTAATACCACAAGTTGGTGGGGCTGCCCGAGTTCGAGCCTGTTGAACTCATTTAGAGAAATGCCCCGCGTTTTACCAATTAGCACCACAAGTTGGTGGATTAAACGGACCGAGTTCGAACCTCACTGCCTCCTGTTTAATTTGAGTATACCTTCTATGCTTACTCATAAAAAAACTCCTCCTCTATTCAACTCGTTTAAGTCATATGTGAACAAGCATATCTAGAATAAGTTAAGCCAAAAGCAAGGAGTTAATTTAATAATCGATGAAATTTGGGTGCAGTGGGTACCTGAGAGAGCACCCCATGCTCAGTACCCATGAGGGTAAAACACACACCCGCCGACGATTCTCACTGTTTGTCTTTTTGAATGTTGACAAGAGAGCTGCCAAATCCATAAATTAGAAAGGGTATTATAAGAACACCCTAGAGGAGGAATGCGCCACATAATGGTGAGTGCCAAAAAAAGAAGAGAGGAAAAAAGGGCTACTCGGTTTATTGAGGAAAGCTGAGAAAACCCCGAACAAAGAGTTGGAAGTCCAACACCCTAGAACACAACCCGCCAGGCACTCAAGCGCTTACATTGCAGTACACGCCGAAAAATGTTGTATCATCCGACTTGCCGCTAGCATTTTCATGAACATCGACAACGCCAGAGTGGAATGATATGTCTGATAGAGTGAACCTATGCCGCTCCGATCTCACTAGTTTGGCTGACATAACTTGCCCGACATTTCTTGTCTGCGGAGAATGCTCCTGCTTCCCGACAACCTCCACATGACACTAGTCCCTTTCACCAGATCCATCTCCAAGACAATGCTTCTAAGAAGGTACATGACGCCGAGCATAGCTTGCAGTGCCGCCATCGCTTGACCCGGGTGACCACATCTAAGGCTTCCCTCAGAGAATGTTGGGAGGGCAAGGTGAGGTCTGTTACGTCGACCCCTCCAACATGGGAACGACACCAATGGGTGCCGCCGTCGATGACTCCGTCCATTGCCAAAGTACGGCTTCCACCAATTCACACGCCAACCCGAGGAGCCGATGAGCCCACCTTATGCTCCATGTCGTGAGAACCCAGCGCCAGAGCACTCGTGCAAGCTTAGCCTTCATTCCGATGTTGGCCCTGTAGACGCCAGATTGTCTCTTGTACCCCATGCATCCACCACGACAGGAGCCTTCTTGCCCATTGAGCACCAGTCGGATGATCATCAGCCGCCAATCATGCTCCTCCCCGACCCCCAGCTAATATATCATAGATCGGGGGGGGGGGGGGGGGGCCTAGACCCAGATCCCCAAGAAAAATATGACACCCAAGCCACGACCAAAGCCGTGCCCCATCGGCACCCCACACTGATGCCCGAAACCCAGCTGAGTCGTCACACCACCATGTCGGCCGTCGTCGCTGCCGCCAAACCAACTCCTCCTAGTGATGCCCCCCACACATGATCGCTGATAGAGCCACATAGGAGGCACTACCCACCCTCCACCTTTGATATGAAGGGCCGCGCCGCCCCCGCCACCGCCGCATGCGACCGGCGACAACTACGCCGATAGGAGATCTAGGGCGGACAAGGGAGGGGGGGGGGTGATTCGCTAGGGTTATGTGGGCCTCTGGAGCCGCTCGAGCAAAATGGTGGCCATGCTCGTCAAGTCATCACACGCGGGTATGCTGTCAGCACATGCAACAAGATGCCTCTGAGCTGCTTTCCTCAGACATATCCATGATCAGTTGTCGATTATCGGTTTACCATCAAATGCTGATCTTTGATAAAGGCCATGATCGAGTCCGACCACCGGTCATTAAATCCAGACGTTAGAGCATCTACAAGTGGACTCCTTAAATCCTCGCCAAATGTCCAACCCCTACAAATGTTGCATGCACGGAGAAATGAGGACTTGAAGTGGACACGAATCGTATAGCGGGTCAAGTTAGCCCACTCCAATTGTAGATACTTTTACATACCTAAGTCACCGAAGCGATCCCCTATACATTCACCAGCATGCATGATCGACAGGGAGAAGTTCATGAAAAACCCACAGATATTTCGTGGGAGATCTTCCCATATCTAGCTTTTGTGCTACTGAAAATGCTCTCTCCGGCGCAGCATCTGTGCCGCTCAACATTGTCGAATTGAGTGATCCATGGACCACCATGAAATTTCTCGGCAGCCTATATAGCCAGCAAAAAAGAAAAAAACTGGAAATAAATAAACTCGAGTGATTAGTTCCATTACTGTGGACCATTGGTCCATTGGGCTACTTCCTACGAAGATTACACAAGATAATCGTATCACAGGCAAACGCAAGAGTATGGTTAATCTCAGGAATAGATGAACATACTTGCATTTCATCAGGGGTTGCCTTGCGAGTTGTGACTCATGAGACGCTTGTTGAATGCAGCTATGGATAGATAGCTCACCTGTTGGAATATAATTCATGCCTTTTTTTTTAGAAAAGGGAATACCCCGGCCTCTGCATCAGATCGATGCATACGGCCTATATTATTAAAAAAGCAAACAAGGTCTCAACAAAGGTCTTACAATAAATGAACAAAAGCAGCATCTAGCTCACATAGAGCATCAACTGCAAAGCAGAAACGAGAAAAGCCACAACCGGCTGGCATAAGAACAGATAGGTAAACTAAATGCCTATCCTATTACATGATCGCCATCCAAACCAGTTGAAGATATCCCGCGCTACCGTCTCCCACTGGACAGATCGAGTAACCAAACGCTCCCTGGCCTCCGTCGGAGTGAGTAAGGACCACATACGGATCAACGCTGTAGCCCGGAATAACACCTGCAAAAAATGAGTATTTGTTGTTCTGTTAAAAACCAAATCATTTCTGCAATTTCAAATTGCCCATAATAACGCACATACTCCTACATGAATGTGTCTGGCTGTTTCGGGGTCAATCCCAACAAGCCACGCCCCAAATAACGTGTTGACCGATCTCTGAGGAGTAATATTAAAGGCAATTTGCACGGTGCGCCACAACCCTTGTGCTAACGGGCAGTCAAAAACTAAATGCTTGATAGTCTCATCCCGATCACAGAAACTACACCTAGTAGATCATGTCCAGTTGCGCTTAACTAGATTGTCCTTTGTAAGAATAACTTGTTTATGCACAAACCACATAAACACTTTAATCTTCAAAGGAACCTTAACTTTCCAGACCTCCTTGGAAGTAGGTATCACAGTTGAATTAATGATATCAATGTACATTGATTTTACCGTGAACACCCCAGTTCTAGTTAGCTTCCAATACAACTGGTCGGGCTGAGGATTTAGCTGAACTTCCATCAGCCTACGGACCAAGTGAAGCCATGCTTCCCATCGAGGTCCAACAAGCACCCTCCTAAACTGAATGTTTAGAGGGATAGACTGCATCACCGTGGCCACGAGAGCGTCCCTACGCTGAACAATACGATATAGTGTCGGATATTGTGTAGCCAAAGGCGCGTCACCCAGCCACGTATCCTCCCGGAATCGCGTATCATCTCCATTACCAACAATACATCTCGTTCTGTTAAAGAAAGCGGCTTTAACCCTCATGAGCCCTTTCCAGAACGGCGAATCTGTAGGTCTCATAGTGACCTGGGATAAAGTCTTTGAGTTCAGATATTTACTACGTAGAATCTGCGCCCAAGTTGCCTCTGTCTCAGAAGACAACTTAAACAACCACTTACTAAGCAGGCATCTGTTTTTGACTTCAAGATTTTCAATACCAAGTCCCCCTTGGTCCTTTGGTATGCAGATAATATCCCATTTGACCAATCTGTACTTCCTCTTAGACTCATCACTCTGCCAAAAGAAGCGAGAACGATAGAAGTCTAGCCTTTTCCTCACCCCAACTGGAACCTCGAAGAAAGATAAGAGAAACATAGGTAAACTCGTGAGCACCGAGTTAATCAGAATCAACCGGCCTCCATAAGACATGAGTTTTCCTTTCCAACAACTTAGTTTCTTCTCAAATCGATCCTCGATACACTTCCACTCACCATTTGTTAGCTTACGATGGTGTATGGGAATACCAAGATACGTGAAAGGTAGAGCCCCAACTTCACAACCAAACAATTGTGTATATGCTTCTTGTTCGTCTTTGGCTCTACCAAAGCAGAACAACTCGCTTTTATGGAAATTAATCTTCAGCCCAGACAATTGTTCGAAAAGGCATAACACTAACTTCATGTTCCTCACTTTGGCCAAATCGTGTTCCATGAAAATGATTGTATCATCAGCGTATTGCAGGATGGACAAACCACCATCAACCAGATGAGGCACCAATCCCTCCACCTGACCGGCCTCTGTGGCCCTCCCAATCAGGATCGCTAACATATCAACCACAATATTGAACAGAATAGGCGACATAGGGTCACCCTGTCTCAAACCCTTGTGCGTTTGGAAATAATGACCTATGTCATCGTTAACTTTAATGCCAACACTGCCTTTTTGCGTGAATGTTTCCACTTAAATGTCGCCAGCGCTCATCAAAGCCCTTCATTCGTAAAGCTTGCTGGAGGAACGGCCATTTGACTTTATCATAAGCCTTCTCGAAATCCACTTTGAAAACAACACCATTTAGTTTTTTCATATGAATTTCATGAAGCGTTTCATGAAGGACAACAACCCCTTCGAGGATGTTCCTATCCAGCATGAAAGCCGTTTGAGAAGGTTGTACTACAGCGTGCGCAATCTGTGTGAGCCTGATCGTCTCAACCTTGGTAAAGATTTTGAAACTGACGTTGAGAAGGCAAATAGGCCGAAATTGCTCAATTCTCACGGCATCTGTTTTCTTAGGCAACAAAGTTATCGTTCCAAAATTAAGTTGGAACAGCTGCAAATGTCCCGAGAACAAATCATGGAACATCGGCATCAGGTCACCTTTGATAATATGCCAACACTTCTTGTAAAACTCAGCCGGGAAACCATCCGGCCCCGGTGCCTTATTACACTTCATTTTGGCAATAGCCTCGAAAACTTCCTTTTCCGAGAAAGGGGCAGTTAAAACATCGTTCTCCACAGCAGTAAGTTGAGGTATATCGCTAACCCTAGACTCATCCAGGAATACACAGTTCTCCTCTGGTGGTCCGAACAAACGTTTGTAGTACTCAGTAATGTAGAGCTTCAAGTTATCCTGGCCGACTATTGTACCCTCATCTTGTTCTAGCTAGAAGATTCTCTTCTTCCGGTGCTTGCCATTGGCTATCATGTGGAAGAACTGAGTGTTCGCATCCCCCTGGACAACTTTTCTCACCTTTGCCCGCAATGCCCACTTTAATTCTTCTTCACGGAGTAACTCCTTCAGCCTCATCTCAGCCTCATGCTTAATATGAAGCTCGGTGGGTAACAGAATCGTAGTTTCTGCTCTTATGTCTAAGGTTTGGATAAGGGAAAGGAGTCGTTCCTTCTCCACCTTATACACTCCACCTAGATGTTTAGCCCACCCACGAAGGAAACTTCTGAGATCCCTAATCTTGTTCTGCCAGTGTTCAAGGGCATTTCTACCTCCTACATCCTTAGCCCATTCTCTGGCAACAAGATCCAAAAATCCTTCTCTTTCAAACCACGCCAGCTCAAAAGAGAATAAATTCTTGTTACCCGAGTAGGTAGCCCCACCAGAATCGAGCAATAGAGGAGTGTGATCAGAAATTCCGCGAGATAGAGCCTGAACAGTTACAAAGGGAAACTTCTGTTCCCAAGCAACACTAGCCAGAACCCGATCCAACTTCTCGAAAGTTGGATTTGGCATCGCGTTCGCCCAGGTGAACTTCCTACCTAAAAGCTCAATTTCTCTCAAATCTAAGCTTTCAATAATGGTATTGAACATAAATGACCATCTCCCATCAAAATTGTCATTATTATTTTCATCGCGTCTTCTAATAATATTAAAATCACCCCCAACCAGAATTGGAAGCTGCTCAGACCCGCAAATTCTAACAAGATCTGCCAAAAAGTCAGGTTTGAACTCTGCCTGCGCTGCCCCGTACACCGCCGCCAAAGCCCAGTCGAAACCATCATCTTTGGACCGCACCCTGAACTTAACAGCAAAATCCCCCATGACCACACTGCGAACTTCGAGAGAGTCACATCTAACACCAAGTAAGATTTCCCCCGACCTTCCTCTCGGCGGAAGACAATGCCAGTCAAACTCAATACCCCCCGACAACGTATTGAGAAATTGAGGTGAGAAATTTGCTCTACCCGTTTCCGACAAGGCAATAAAATCCAATCTATGCTCAATGGATGCCTCCGTAAGGAACCTCCTTTTAGCCAAGTCCTTAAGACCTCTGCTATTCCAAAAGATTCCTCTCATATCTCATCATGAAATTTTTTAGCCGTGCGGATCATAGCGCTCCTACGGACCGCGGACATCGGGTATATTTTGTGCTTCCACTTGCGCTTAGGGCTTGTCGGGCCCACCCGGTCCAAAATGCCCGTAACCGGGGAAGTATCTACTTCCAACCCAACATTCTCGTCCTCCTCCTCCGGCTCCTGGAGGGGCGGTCTGAGATCATCACAAAAATTATCAAGTATTCGTACTCCCAAGGCATCAATCTCAGAATCGTTCATCGGTTTGACGGCAGCTAAGTTACGAATCACTTCTAAAGCCCTCTCGCCTTCTAGATCAAGCAAATCGTTAACAGAATTAGTAACTTCACCCTCATTACTACCAAGTGAAATTCCTAATTGGTGTGCCTTATCCACAATTTGATCGTGTGAAAAATGCATAATAGTATTGGAAGTATTCACGGACATACCAGTAGTGACCTGGACATCACGAAGCTTTGCCGCCCTCACGGCACAGCGCTGCTGCATGTCGTCAACCTCCGGATAGCCCTGAAGCCGACAACTCATGCGTCGGCCCTCAGTTGCCTGGTCCGGAATCCCGCCAAACAGAATAACCTCCTCCCGCGAGAATTTATCCGGAGAGCGACCGCCCGTCGCTCCCCGAACATCCACCCGGTCGCCATGACCAGGTGAGAGCGCCGAGTCCGCCACTGGGGAGGCAAAGGCCACCTGCCTCCGCCCCCCATCCACTCCGGACCGCCTGTCCGGAGTGCACGTCGAAGTCGCGAACGGGGCGCCCCCCTCGGGCACCGAAGGAGAAGAGAGCCTTGAGGCCACCTGCCCCAAGCCCTCTCGCAGACCCTGTCCAGCCGCCTGCAGTGTCGCCCCAGCAACAGGCGTAGAGGGTGCGGAGGCCACCTGCCCCGGCCCCCCTACCGTGATCCCGTCGTCTCTCCTGGTAACCTCAACAGGAAGAGTAGGGGGTGGGGTCTCCAAAGCACCCTGGCCCGAACCCCCAGATGGGATCGGACCACCCTCCTGCAACACAGCCACGTCACCGCAAACCAAAGAAGGCGAGACCACGATATCCAGCCTTGCAACCCCACCAGAACCCTCCACAGCCGAGTCCTCAAAGTCCAACGCCGGTAAAGAGTACTCGAACTCCTCAATAGACTCCACCCACTCACTCCACAGTCTCGGAGGTGCAGACGCGGGACCGAAGGAACCAAATCTCAAAGTGGTCGATGGCACAGACGCGTTAGGCGCCGTCTCTCCTCCTGCTGCCTTACTAGTCGGCTCCGGTCTCTTGGCCATCTCACACACAGAATCATCGGCCGGTTTTTCCTTACCGGCCGTATCATCATCACCCTCGCTCATATCATCGCCAGTGGCAGCCGGAGCCTCGGCAAAGAGGCTATCATCCTCAAATTCAATCTCAAGGCTGTATACCTGACCACGATAAGCCCACTTAACCACGTCTGGCACGAAGTCAATGTCCAGAATGCTGACCAACAGGCGGGCAATCCCATGAGCTCGAGTAAAGGCCATATCCACTCGCTCGGTCTTTCCCACCATGATACCGAGACTAGCAACAACCCTGGCATCCTGCAGTAGCACAGACGGAGCTCCCGAAAAGCACAACCAAGCCTGGATAAGGGGTTTACCCTGAGGCTCAACCAGCTTCCACTCGTGGAACTCAAGGATGACCTCCGTACCTGGAACCTTACACATCCCAAAGCTCAGCAACCTCTGTAAATCCTCCACAGTTGGAAACTGAACCCTGAATAAGTTGGTCTCCAGCCTGACAAGCTCCCAATGGAAGTCTCCTGGTGCCAGCTCCCGGAGGCGCTGAATAATCTGGGCCTCAGACACTTGACCTCTAGTGACTTTCACCACCCCATTTGTTGTACTGTGCACCTCTTGAGGAACCTCCCTCTCAGTCGGTGACTCAAAAAACGTGAGCTCAGAACAGAAGACACCATATGTCATAAGGCTCGGTGTCTGCTCCCGCAACAGCGGACAAGCTCCAGACTCGTGTGCAGGCTTACCACAAGTATCACATAGAATAGCCACACATTCAGCAATAAAATGGCCCTTATCGCCACATCGACAACAAAGCATTCTTTCCTTTTTCTTGGCAAACTTTGCAGCCCTGTCCATCTCAGTTCTGTCAGAAGCCTCCACCGACGTAGGCTAGGCCTCGACCGCATCAGGAACCTGCATAGCCGCCAGTTCCGTCACCACGTCCATCGCCTGGCAAGACGTGTCTGTGTCCTCAGTAATAGCATCGACCACCGTCTCAATAGTGGTATGATGCTGCCTTGGATGGTACCGACCCCCTCGGCCTCCTCGGCCACCACGATTGCCCCGAAAACCGCCTCGGTTACGATGAGCCGGTCCAGAAGCCCCTTCGACAAAACCGCCTGTCGGCCCCAAGAAACGCCTCTCGGCCGAACCATCGCTCTGCCAGGCATACCCCTGTCCACCACCCGTAGACGAGGATCCCCGGTGGTGTCCATCTCCATACGCATTATAACCATCGTCACCCCACTGCCCTCTAGGTGCCGAGCGAACATCCGCATTAGCCGGGACCAGAGGTGCCTGAGCCTGCTGCAAAACCGGCGTCGTCGAGTCATTGGCCTGCCTTGCCACAAAGTGCGGCGGTCTAGCTCCCGCCTGGGTCGCCACCGGGCGCTGGCCATGAGCAGCCGGAGGAGGCGGCCTTGGGTTCGGGGCACCCCGGCCCGCGGCAGCTCCATGGGTCGGCATTGGCGGCCTAGGACCACCCCGCCCCGCTGCAGGCAACATCACCGGCGCGGCAGGCCGAAGTCCAGCGGCAGCAACACCGCGGCCAGCCGGAGTGGCCATATTGGCGCCACCCACTGGCGCTCTTTGGCCGCCGACGACCGGTGTCGCGCGGCCGGTACCAATCCCAGGACGCGGAGGCGGAGGCGCACCACCCCGGCCGGCACCGAGCGGCACCCCCGCGCCGCCGCCTCCCGACCCCGTGAGCGTGCCGCCTCCGCCGCGGCCACCTGCCAGCGACTGCGTTGGCCCTCCGCGGCCCGCAGCGCCCGGAGCAGCGTCGCTGGCAGAGGGGACTCCTCGTCCCGCCATAGTTCTGAGAGGAGGAATGCGCCTGGCGCGCGCACCGCCGCGATCAGAGAAGCTCGGCCGACGCCCTCCACTGCGAACCCTAGTCGTAATCGATCGTCTCCCGATCGCAAAATCGTTGCATGGGGGTGTAGTCGTACAAGCCGGATCGCTTCGGGCCTCATACCCTGCGATTACAAGCCCAACAGCCATCTGGCCCGGTTCACTCAGAACTGGCCCACCCGCAAGCAGAACGACATCACGGCCCACTAACTCATTCAAACGAGCGATCCGCTGATTATGGATCGAAGCGACACGGTCGATCGCCGGCGCCGGCACCGGTGCCGCCGACGACCGCCGGTTTTTCTTTCTTTTCACTAACTTCCATGAACTCTCAGTAATATAATCTGACAAAGTCGGTTTTGGAAGACTAACCTGAGGTATCGGCCCCTTCCAAGGCCAGATCGCCGCGGCTGTAGTCCGGCGATGAACTATGCGCCGAACAACCTCGATTTTGTCTTCCGGTCGTAGTCCTTGCCTCGCCGGATCGTCGACTGGCACAACTCCATCCACAATCGCGGCGATTTCCTCTTCAGAGTAACCCGGATCGAACGCCTCGCAAATAACCGACGACGGTGTCGGCGAGTACTCCGGCGAGTCTCCGGCGCTCTCCGCATCGTCTTCGTCCTCCACATCTGAATCCGCGAGGGCCCAGAACCTTCCACCGACGCGCCCCGCACCGGAGGCAGACGCAAAAAAAAAACACATCAGTACATATAATTCATGCCTGTCGCAAAAAAAAAGGAATATAATTCATGCAGGAACTGAGGCGGATGGCAGGGCAATTCTCCTTTGGCACGCACGGCTTGCTAGCAAGCTGCACCGCACGCTCACCAGGCTACCACCATCATATGTACATGCATGCCACCGTGCCAAGGGAGAAGCGCCCTGTGATTCACACACGTCGGTCAAATTTGCCATGCCTTGCTATAAGCCAAAGCTCTTTTGCCTCCTATCAACTATATTTTTTGCTAATGCTTGGTCTATGTTTTGAAGTTCTTGTGCTCGTTGATGGAAACATATGCGCCTTGGCGTCGCTTATATACCGCGGGGTTGGCTTCGTGATATGGATCTTATGGTAGCATATGCGCCGAGGCCGATCGACTATTCCAGCGTGGAAGTTGTTTTCTTGCCGGTGATTTCTCCATCGGTCCCCTTTGGAATGTGCTCCAGGAATAATGGTCCTCCTCATCGCTCAACCTCTTGCCTTTCCTGATCTCGGTACGGACACCATTTGCTGGTGCAGCTTTGAAACATCAACGCATTTGATGCCAGATATCAAGAGATTTTGTTCTTGCATTGGCGACCTAGCAAGCTAGCTTTTTAACCAAGCAATTTCTGGTGAATACTCACCGTGGCATTCCACATGGAGCAAGAGAATAAACCGATAAATCCCTCAAAAAGAGAGAGAATAAACCGATTTATGCTTTTTTCCTAACCTTGGCGACAAATGCAAGCCTTCTTTCTTTTGGTCTGAGATGGTACATTCCATTGGATCTTCTCTATCCGATCAAGCTCATGCAGCAGGTAGCATTTCCTAACTGAAACAACAGGCATAAAGGGGCAAGAGCTCTGCAGGACCAGATACTGCAAGCTGTACTGAGGGGTGGTAATGTGTTGGGAATGAAAATGAATTTTGCTAACAAATTAGATCAGTTCACTTATTTAACATTGATTTTATTTTAATATTATAAGTTGAGATGTCTAGTTTTATATCAAGTCCGAGTGTTGAGTTGTATGTAGCGTGACATATGTACTGGTGTGTTTTGTGTATGTACGCATGTGCTGTTGTAACTGTAAGAGCTAGTCTCACGCCATCATCTCGCCTGCATCCCTGCATCTAGGGATCGGCTCCTGTACTTGTACCGCCAGTTGGCTTGTGGAATAGATGAGATCTCTTTCCATCATTCTCGTCATTCTTCTCCGAGAACATAACAATTTGAAGCTTCACAATGTTTTCAGAACCTTGTTTCAAGTTCAACTGCATTGTGCAGCTATCTAAAATCTAACTCTAATTAATGCATAAATATTGTTGCTATTCACAATGTAGACCAACCAGCAAGACTTACAGTTAGTTCTTTCAGAAGTTGTAGTACTTAGTTTATCATAAATATTTTGAAATCACGTATAAAAGAAGGCTTGCAGACACTTCATGAAAATTTCGAAACCACGTATAGAAGGTAGAGACATTTTGTTCAAGCTGGCCTACAGATACTTCATATCATGGGAGATCTTTCCATTCATGTCATGGGAGTACCAAAGACACCAATATATCTTGAGATATATCTGTGGTTGTGCTGGGCATAATGCTGGCTCGATCTTTCCGTCCGGCGTAACCGTGCACACCTCAAACATGCCAATTGAAGAGGTGGAGATACCTCAGACGCGCATACACTGATGAGCTTGTAGCACCCGCACGCTGCGGTGCACAGTTGTACAACATATGGGACCGTGCACCGTCGGTTTGATCACACACCCAGCCACCACAAAGGGAGATTTGCCGAGCGACGTAGCTTTGCGCCCACCTGCACACATCATGTGTGTATGTCTGGGTAGCTAGCTAGTTGTTCCCTTGCAACATGTTGAAATGTGCAGCTGCACATACACTTCACCTGACTGCAGCGGCGTAATGTGCAGGTTTCACAATTTGTTTGGCTGAAGAAGAACTCTTAGCTTGTACTCCGGAGAATGAGGTTTGGTTGAACTGTTTTCCCAATGTCGCTCATCCCAAGAGATTGTCACATTTTTTTTATTTCTCACTCGCTCAAAGATGTGAAACTTGGATACTTGGACGAAAGGGATGTGGAACTCAACACAAGAAAGTAATATGTTCATTTGCTAGCTTCACTAGATTTGGCACTCACAACATGGTATCTGTCGTATCTCAGGTATATGTAGAAAGATGAACTGCATGACAGGTCATAAAATTAGGTGTAATTTTACTCATTGCATGAAATTTTGTGGAGTACCTATTCACCTTATTTTTCCTGGGTACCGTCATGGTAAAGAGAAGCACCCTAGTGAACCAAATAATTAATAAGTACCATAAGTGGAGCTTGCACTTTGGCTGTGTGCATCATAATGATGCAGGGGTCAGAGTCATCCCTTTTTTCAAGAAAAAAAAAAGAATTAAGTGGCTTGGACAATACTGGAATTGCTCAATTTCATAACAAAGCTAAGATGTACTACGGATACTTTACAAAATTAGCAATTACAATACAACGATGATAAGTAGAGCAACAATGTTTTTTAAGAATCACTGGGGAGGGGGTGGGTGCAGTTTCCCTACCTGAATTTATTACTCAAAGTGGCCATAATGCCAAGAGGATGATCCAGTCTATAAGGGTTAACAAGTTGACCCCGTTTATGAGGAAAACCAGGCCAAAAACCGTACAAGTAGCAAGGGTAAAATCAATTAAGAAAAAAATGTCTAGGACAAGGCACGACCTAGGTAGCAGACAAATTGACGATCACCATGAGAGACACAAGTAGATATGGGGTGTCGTCGAGGGGTCACAATACCAAGACATTGCAAGCAGCCTAGCGCACCGCACCGGTGTGCATATCGAACCCCACGATGCAACACAGGAGCATCCATAGTCAACGAGTGCCATAACAAAGCAAGCACCTTGACTGGGAGCTCCGCCGTGGGAATTCAGAACGATTAGCAAATTGAAGAGGCATCGTGCGTCAACATTGAGCAAAGGTTAATTGAGACAACACCAAGAGCACAAAGCTCGCCGCAACACAATGGTGCCGATGTGAGGGTCTTGAGCATGCACACCAAAGATAGCTGAGTGGTTTGAGACTCGCTGAGCGTGCCGCACCAGGGGAATCAATGCTGCCAGGGGGAGGGTGGAAATGTCAATGCTTCCAAGGAAGAGCGTGACGCCCACATGCGCCTCCCTTACTAGCGGTGACCAAGTGTGAGCTTTCGCTTGATCCCGATCTAACCCCCACAACCCACTACATGCGAGACAGAGGTTCCTCCGTGTGATTGCAAGGAGGGCAACGACAACGCCCGTAAGCGAAGCTGTCCTTGAGCTTTTGCCTGAAACCCCACCGCAACCTGAGAAGCCCGGATACACCAATGTTCCAATAGCCAATGGACGACGGTAGGAAGTCGGAGACGAGGCCCAACCTCAGGGAACAAACTGTAGCATGAGAGAGTATACCTGCGGTGGATGGAGTGAGGAGGCGCAAGGACGAAGTTGGATTGACAAGAGAGGCAGGGAGGACGACAGCTACGGGGAAGTCCCACAAAATCCGTCAGCACAGAAGCAACGACAATGAGGAGGAGAGATAAAGGGGGCATGCGTGGATGGAGGTGTACGGCAGGGATTCTGTGTTGACAAACATGCAGAGAACCAGAGCATACCATTGGAGACCACCAGCCGCCTCATGGAGCCTAGGAAGCCTAGATCTACACCTTCAGTAGCCAGGAGCAGCACCAGGCGCTGCCACGCCGGTGAACCGCACCTCCACACCCATCGCCGCTGTTGCTCCACTCATGAGTTCGCCGCAACTATCGTGAGCCGGACAGGAGGTACCCTTCAATCGTCGTCCGCCCCCGAGGCTTCGCCCGTGGGTCTCCTTCGGCAGTGGAAAGGGACGGGTAGGGTTGGGGAATGACCCACAACTAGGGTTTTAGGAGACACCCATGTAGCCGTGGATAGAGCGACCAAGTAGACCAATAAAGAATGTATTTTGTTTCTTAGTTTAGAGGAAAGGAATCCACTGAATTGATTGATGGCCAAGGTTGAGGCTAATGCAATGCATTGATGTGAAAACATGCACTCCATTAGATGAAGTAGCCCTCATCTACTATAGAAAGGACGAAATTCATCGCAAGACCATCCATTCACCACAGAAAAGGGCCATCCCACGTTGAATGACGTAGGATGTTAAGGAAGCCTATTAGAGATCTCGTATAGGAACTTACAACTATATAGCCAATGAAAAGTAGACTCTAAGGATAACCACCACCTCGAGCCAACACCACACCAAGGGGGACACCATAGCCTACCATGTGACGAATATCTAGTAGATGCCAAGGCTCCCGAGACGGTACCTCTAGTTGGGAACTACACTATAGAGCCACTACCACTAGTATGATGAAATGAGACGAAGAATTTTTCACCCAGAGGAGGAGGTGAGGCTATGTGGAATACAAGCCCATGATGATGCCTCTAGATAGAGAACCAATGCTCCTGAGCATTGCCATCATGAGCACGACACACATCTTTGGGTGTAGCTGTCACCTAAGCACCATGACCACCTGAAGACCCACTGCCCAAAATATCCACCTGCAAAACTGCAGTGTAGTCGATCACACCACCACACGCAACAATTTGGTGTCACTTCTCTAGCTAGCTAACTTGACCAAGGGTGAGAACATCGAATAGCCAACTACAACACTGGCCTAGAAGGGTGAGGTCAATGGTGATCTGGTAGATGACAATCACATATGGACAAGGGCGATAACCCAAGGGTACCCATACCACGACTAGCTCCCATGTAGGCCACCTTACCGTCCTCAAGGCAGTGGACCGATATCTGAGTCGTGGAACTCGTAGGCAGGTCATTTTTTTCATTTTGGTTGATACCATGAACTGATTGGACAAATTCCATTCTATTTAATGAATATGGTTGTGTTCGTCATGATAATGCAGAGGCCAGGATATCTCCTTTTATAAAGAAAAAAAGCATGGCCACCGCCTCCACACCGAGCAACCCATTTATCTTCAACGAAGCAACCATGTAACAACTAGATAACATAGACAAAAGGCACCAAATATGGTTCCCCTAAGGGGGCTACAAAGTCATGGTGGGGCATATGCCTTGTACCACCTCCGACTGTCGCCCCTTCCATGGACCTCAAGGATCTTGTGGGCGGGCCTCAAATGAAGTATACAAACCCATGATGACACCTCTAGAGAACGAAGTGCACGAAGAGATTGTCTGTCGACACTGAGAACATTGGGTTAGGTTTCGCTCGTGAACCAGAACCACCTACCATGTAGATACCCATTGCTCACAACAACCCCAACTATCACCGGTAAACCACCACACCCTATGGACCTAGCCATCACCGCTCTAGACATATAGTTAACTAGAGCACCACCCATAAGATAGAATAGTTCCTTGGAAGGGCGAAATGGAAGGTGTTTAGGACTATGAAAACCAAATGTGCCCAAGAATGGTCACCGACGACGTTCTCCGCACCACGAGTGACTCTTCCCCCGAACCACTTTGTTGTCCTCACAACCGAGGCAGTCGAGCAACTCCTTGCTGTGGCACATGCATGTAGGTCGCCGCTACCCTCGCTACCTGGAACTGCGGCACTAGGAGACTACCGACGTGGTTATACCTACCCGACCCATGTGACATGCCAGCTCAAGTCACTCACACATCATCTGTGAATTTAAATTTAGCTGGCAGCTAGACTAATAAAGTTTGGGTAATGTAATAGAACAATATCATGGAGTATAATTTGACTAAGCTATTGTGCTCTTTCAAGTACCGCATGATTCTCTAATATTTGTTATTTGAGTTTTCCGAATTTGCTTAATAATGAGACATTCTTTGACACTAAAACTAACTTTGTCTCGTTTTTTACAGTCTAGCATATGACCCATTTGAAGAAATGTAGGTTCTTTTCAAGAATATATATCCAGGTAGGTGTTTCCTATGAGACTGGTATTCGAGTACAGATGATTGAGGATGAATGCCCTGGAGAGTGAAGCATGTCTCAGTGACATGATAGAGTTCTTGTCGCCACCTTATTAATCTTTTTTTCTCCGAAAAGGAGGGTGAACCCTCGACCTCTACATCAGGTGATGCACATAGTCTATTGCAAAATGATAAGTCTCGTACATTAGATTGCTAAAATAAATAAATAAAATTGAAGGGAGCTACATCTTTAACCACAATAGATATTGCAACTCATGACTCATAAATCTGTTGCTAGGCGATGCTGGTTAATTAGTTGAGTCAATTTTTCCAACACCGCTCAAACCTAAGGCATGGTCATGCCAACATAGCAATTGCAGCAGGGTTGTTCTCCCTTAGGGCTTGTTCCGTTGCAACAGTTTTGAAGGGGATTGGAGTGGATTTGGAAGGATTAATTCTCCTACAAGTCAAAATCCCCCTCAATCCCCTCCAAACCTCTCGAAGGGAGGTCTAACCTAACAAGACCTTACATAAATGAAGCTTGGATGTGCACTTAAAGAGATAGTCTGCATATTAATCTTAAGCTTCTTGGCTACATGGTCGAGTAACCCTCAACACTCATATTTCTAGCCTATGCAAAGAGGACAGACATACAAAGATACATATGATGGGATACTAGTAGGTGGGGGCTTAATTGATTGCACCATTCCACGTACACTGGTGTATAGTACCACCATGCTACTTAGCTCATAACAAGGTACGTGCCACAGCTACAAAATGTTGCTCATGGCCGTCATCCGCGGTCTCCCCGTACACTGGTGTATAGTACCACCATGCTACTTAGCTCATAACAAGGTACGTGCCACAGCTACAAAATGTTGCTCATGGCCGTCATCCGCGGTCTCCCCGTCAGTACATGCATGCAGCTAGCAGCATATGCTAGCGGTCAGTCACATTGAAGATTAGTGATGGAGCATCATCAGTTCACCAACACATGCAGATCGCCATCAACCCCAAGATCGACAGCGAGTCCGACCGGCCAATCACCGAATTCAGACGTACGTAACGTACCGAAACGATTGCCTCCGTACGCACTGTTGCACACAAGATCGGAAGTCCCCTGAGTTTGCAGCCTGCATATGATTCATGAGAGATCTGGCGTTTGTGCTATGCATTATATGCATAATGCCGATTTGATCTCAGACGGCCCAACACCTGCGCTACTCAGCATTGTCTACGTAGAGTACACCAGTTAATAATCACAGACAAAGGCAAGCATGGTTAGACTTAGGAACATATGAACGTGCTTTTTGCCTTGTGAACGGCATGTTGCATGTAGCTATGGATATATACCTCATCTGCTTAGATCAGAATTTAGAGAGCAGCTGAGGCGAATGGCAGGGCAATTCTCCTTTGGCACGCACGGCTAACTACCTGCATGTACCACAAACTCACCAGGGACCAGGCTACCACACCATGATCACATGCATGCCACCGTGCCAAGGGAGAAGCGCCCTGTGATTCACACACGCCGGACTAATTTTCCATGCCTTGCTATAAGCCAAACCTCTTTTGCTCCCTTTCAACTATATATTTTGCTAATGCTGCTCTATGCTTTGAAGTTCCTGTGCTCGTTGATGGAAACATTATGCACCTTGGTGTCGCTTATATACCACGGGGTTGGCCTCGGGATATGGATCTTCTCGTGGTATATGCGCCAAGGCCGATTGAGTATTCCAGATGAGGAGCTGCTTTCCTTGTCGGTGGTCTCTCGATCATTTCCCCTTTGGAATGTGCTCTAGGAATAATGGTGCTCCTCCTTGCTCAACCTTGCTTTCCTGATCTTCAGTACGGGTACCTTTTGCCGGTGCAAGCACAAAACCTTAGAGCTGAGCAGCACCGAGGACGTACCACCGCAGCAGCAAAACATCAATGTATTCGATGCCAGATATGATGTGATTTTGTTCCTGCATTGGCTACCTAGCTAGCTAGCTTTAATTTTCAGCAGAGTTGTTGCTGTTGAACTACATACCGTGGGATTCCAAGAGAATAAAGCGATTTCTGCTTTGTCTTGACCCTTGGCAAACGCAAACCTTCTTTGTTATTTCCTGAGATGGTACATTCTACTGGATCTTCTCTCTTCGATCCAGCTCATGCAGTTGGTAGCTTTTCTTGACCGAAACACCACGCATAGAGGGGGCAGAGCTCTCTGTGGGACCAGGACTCGGTAGCTTGCTGCATGGGACGACAATGTTTTCAATCTTTTGAATATTTGAGACGTCCAAGTTTCATATCAAGTCTGAGACTGAAGCTTCACAATGTTCTCTGAACCTTGTTTCAATTTTTTTCGAAAAGGGGGAAGACCCCGGCCTCTGCATCAGTACGATGCATACGGCCCTCTTATTAACAAAATAAAGTAGTGCCAACATGGTTCCAAAGGTCCTCATAAGTCAAAAAAAGCAGAAAAAGCTCACACAGAGCCAGAAGAGGCTAGATACATCAACTAGCCACATGAAGATGCCACAACCGGCTGGGTAAACTAGGTAGGAATACTAAATGCCTATCCTATTGCATGACCGCCATCCAAACCGGTTGAAGATATCCCGAGCTACCATCTCCCAGCGGATAGACCCAGTAACCAAATGCTCCCTGGCCTCCGTCTGGGTGAGTAGCGACCACGAACGGATCAGAGCCGTAGTCTGGAATAAAACCTGCAAAAAATGTATACATGATATTCTGTTAAAGACCAAATTGTTTCTGCAATTCCAGATAGTCCACAGCAAAGCACAAACCCCAACCCGAATATGTCTCGCTAAGTTAGGCTCAATCCCATTAAGCCATGTCCCAAATAAAGCATTAACAGAATTCGGTGGTTTGATATTGAAAGAAATGTGGACCGTCTGCCAAAGTACCTTGGCCAGCGGGCAATCAAAAAAGAGGTGTTTAATAGTCTCATCCCGATCGCAGAAACTACACCTAGTAGGTCCTGTCCAATTACGCTTCATCAAGTTATCCTTAGTTAAAATTACTTGTTTATGGACAAACCACATAAACACTTTTATTTTCAAAGGAACTTTGACATCCCAAACATGTTTGGACGTAGGAATGGAGTTCGAATTAATAACATCAATATACATTGATTTAACCGTGAATACTCCAGACTTAGTCAACTTCCAGCGTAATTCATCGGGTTGTTGAAAAAGCTGGACGTCCATCAGTCTCCTAACTAGACGGAGCCATTCTTCCCAACGATTGCCCGCTAGCACTCGTCTGAACTGAATATTAAGGGGGGTAGATTGGAAGACCGAAGCAACGACCACCTCCTTTCGTTGAACAATGCGATACAACGAGGGATATTGGATGGCCAAGGGTGTGTCACCGAGCCAAGTATCCTCCCAGAAACGTATACTCGTGCCGTTTTCAACAACAAACTTTGTCCTATTAAACAATGCCTGCTTGAACCTTGTTTCAATTGGTTTGCATTATTATCTGAAGTCTCACTCGGCCAGGCCGCTGCCGTCGCCAGTGACTAGGGGCACACCCGCTGTTGACGGCCACGAGACCCTGCCGCTGGGGCAGCCCCTCCGCACCTCTTGGACGACGAGCGCCTCACGGGGGTGCTTTGGCTCGGCGGTGACTTCGCCCCTGGTGAGCAGCGGCGGCCGTCGAGCACTCCGTTCGTCCTCCATGGCACACTGCACCAGCGGACATGGTTTCTGGTGCGGTCGAAGGGGGCAACCCTGGTGCAGCAGGGTAACGTCAAGGTTCATGTTCAGAGAAACCCAAGTTTATAGATTCCGGAGGGAATTGCAAAAATCATCGACCTTGACAGAAAGGGTTGCAGAAACCGCAATTCTACGGATTTATCTCAAAAAGCCTAATTCCGAGGCTATTTTCTTGTTGTTGCAAAAAACACTATTAGAGCATCTTGAACAGCCGCATAAAAATTTCGCGCCCAATAAAAATTATAGTGTGCCACTCTAGCACTTTTAATGCGCCGGGACCAACAATGCTTTAGCAGACGCCCAAAAACGCGCGCCCAAAATAGCACGCAATGCAAATTGTGAAGCGCGCGCAATCCGGAGCCCAAAATATGCTGTGCGCGATAGCATTTTTCAGCGCGTGCCCAAAACTTTTTAGCGCACGCAATATTTTACAACATCAGTTATAGCTGTTCGGGGCCCAAAAAACGAATTTTTAGCGCGCAGAGCTCTTTTGGGGCTCCTGATGGAGATGCTCTTAAATGACTTAGGTCATTTTGAGCACGATTATGATAGGCGGCCCCTCTGGATAAGGTGACGCGGCATGATATAATGGATCGCAAATAGACAAAAAGAAGGGACTAAATTGTAATAAAAGGGCCCAAGATGATAAAGTCATTTTTTCATTAAAAAGGAGGGTAAGGTTCCATCCTGCCTCTCACCATTGACTCATGTTGGTTCGGACTCCCCTGCGCTAGCCGGTAGAGCCCGAGCTCGCCGGCGTGCAAACTAGCAGCAGCTCCCCTGCGTCGGCTGGGCCACGAGCTCCCGTGCCCCACTCCAAGCAGCTCACCTGCAGCATGGCTACTCGCGTCCACGCGCGACCGGCGTGGCTGTTGCACGCTCCTGTGAGTGGTTACTACTCGCGGCTTGCGCCGCTGCTGCATATGGCAGGGAGGTAGGGAGGCGCACCACAGAGCTCCGCCGCCGCCCCATGTCGTGCCCCACATCGGCCTCCGCCGTGCTCAGAAAAGCTGTTGCTACCGTCCATCAGAAGCCGCTGGTGCCGGCCTTTTGGTACCGACGGCGGCTGCTGCTTCAGCGGACGTGACAGCTACTGCTCCAGTGGGGAAGGGGGAGCGCTAAGGGCAGCAAGGGCAGGCACGTTCGGCCTCTTTTGCACCGGCCGCGCACGGGGAGGGATGGCCGGAGGCCTCCACCATGGGAGATGAAGGTCACGAGGACCGATTACGTTTTTTAGTAAAACAAAATTGTATCGGGCTGTGTTTGGCTTTTTTATTTGCCACGTCACCCAGTCCAGCGGGACCCACCTGTCATAATCGTGCTCAAAACAGTCTAAGTAACCGACTAGTGTTTGTTACAAAAAAAAATTAGCCTCAAAATTAGGCTTTTTCAGCACAAATCCATAGAATTGTGGTATCTGCAACCATTGCCTTGAATCTCGATGGTTTTTGCAATTCACTCTAGATTCGGAGAACGTGCAACCTGAGAGATGGATTAGAAACATGTTTCTCTATGCAATTCTTTGCAATGATGAACACACCAATTGCATTCATTAGACAGTACATATGTGCAATTTTCAGATCAAGCTGGAGCGCTGACATAGGATGTTGTGAGCAATCTTACAGCTGCTCTACTCTATTGCAGCCTTCTGAAATAGTCTGCTGTGAGCAATATGGTTGAGTGCTGAAATAGGCAGTTGTGAGCAATTTGGTTTGGATCGATGCATTTCTGGGATCCCATAATGATTAGTAACATGAAAGGCGTGAATGTAGACCGCAGGGGGAGGCGGCAAATTTTCCCAAATATTCTCGAAAGGGGGAGGCGGCAAATTTTCTCTAGATTCCTGTAACGACAGTGTATCTATTTTTAGGGAAGTGCTGCATTTCATTAAGTCAGGATGAGCTCATGTGACGGGCGATACTGGGTCATAGCCTACGTGATGGGCGCATCCGAATGTCCCCATATCCACCCACATATGGGCTGGTATGGGGAGTGCGAGACAGCCCAGACCTTTAGGTTGGATTAGTCTGGTCCGGTTTGATGGCAAAAATCCTGATCGTTATAGTTACCGGGCAGCCCGCACAAGCATTTTGGGTCGATATGGGGACCCTCGTTGTACATACTCTTACTTCCATAGATGATCAGCAAACTCAAGATGTCTCTACCAATTGCCTATACAATGTAATGTAATTACATATGTATATTGCCAAAAAAAAAGGCTAAAGCATTCTCTCTTACTCAATCTTGCCATAGTTTGTTCACCCTGCGCACTCCAATATTATTTCGATTTGATTTACAATTTCAACAAAAATACATAATTTATTGATTAATTTACATCTCATAGTCTATATCACAATAACTAACAGCATAGATAGTGCTAGAGCCAATACTAACTATGGTTTTCTGATTAATTAGTCTGTCATTGTAGTATACAAAATATGTACACAACACAAACTTCATGTTCTCGCAAGTATATAAAGCTGCAAGTTGATTTTTTGAACATAAAAAAAAGTTACAAAAGAAAAACATCTGGCACAAATGATAATGTTGATTCAGATTCTTTTTTACATTCATTAAGAAGAAAAGAGTTGCCCGGTTAATTAGGAAAACCCAAGCTAAAACCATATACAAAGGGCATAAAGCCGTACGTCAGACGCTGGGACATTCCCCCACGCAAAGGCAAATCCCACTCGAAAACATCAGAACACAATGGACCAAGCTCACACTTGTCGATGGCATGCCGAGCACCACTACCAACGCCAACAAAACACACAACACTACGAAACACACACACAACACTATGGGAGGCCCCACTCCGCCAAGCCAACCTCCCACCATTGTGGGAAAGAAGAAGTCATGACCGGGACTCGATTCGTATATGAGTGTCTCTGCGTCAGACGAAGACATATAGAGAAATCCTGAAATTCAGAGTTAAAGGAAGGTGAAAGAGAAGCGAGCATGTAGAGGAGATAGTAGTACAACTATTTTTCAGTTTGATCCCTCCACAACACAGAACATGAGTAGACGAGTAGTTAACCATGCCAACCATCCTGCGCATTTTTGTCCCTAGCGACGGCCTGAGTTTCGAGTTAATAACCCGAAGAGCTAGCTCGCAATAACTTCTTTGCAGTCAGCCCTTCGATTCCACTTAGTTTAGCTGCAATCATCTTCAGCTTGTGTTCTTCACCCTTCAGGAAGCTCTGGCCGACAAGTTATTCCACAAGAGAATGGTAGACGGAATCTGAAATAAGCAGAGTCTGCTCGAGGCCAAGAGATTTCACCATCAGTTTGGCTGAGGAGAAACTCCTAGTTTGCAGTCACAAGAAGATCGGTAGGTTAAATTGTTTTCCCAATGTCTCTCATTCTAATGTATTCTCACATTTCTAATTCCTTTTTTTTCACTCAAAGATGTGAATCTTGGTGGAGCGGATGACAAATCCAACACGACAATAAAATATGTGGTTTAGTTTGCTAGCATTACTACATGGGCAACTCATTGCGTTTTATCTGTCGGATCTTGAGCATATATATGAGAGAAAGAGAGGAAAAATGCATAAGACGTCAGACAAGCAAGTGTGTCTAGTATTCACTACTCACTGCATGAAATTTTTCTGGAGTAGATATTCAATTGATTGATACTGCGGTGGTAAAGAGCTTTGATTGATAGATAGATTAAATAGTAGGGACGACAATGGGCGTGCGGAGTGCAGAATGTTAGAAATATCATAACAAATGAAATTGCTGACAAGTGAAAGTGATGTGGAATGATGATATTATATGAAAGATGTTTCTCAGTGGGTGACATAGTTTCGCACTAAAAAAACAATTAGCATCTAATTCTATCTAGAGTTTATCTTCACAAAATGTCCGCTCAAGCAGGGTTCCTCTTGAATACTCTCTCCGCCCCACAATATAAGACGTTTTTGAAAATTGTGAGTCGGAGGCCGTATTAAACAAGCACATTAGGTTTCATTGTATCTCCATCCAGTAAAGACTTCTCACTTTTCTCACTACTACACAAAGGGCTCTAGGTGGAGGTTACATGAAAAATTATAAGCTTGCGATTGAGTTTATCATCTTACAATTTTGACCACATAATTGCATATAAACAAGTCATGAGTGAGCAAGCACATCTAATACAAATGAGAGCCACAAGCAAGAAAGGGTAAGGATGGAAATCGAGCGCCACGGCGTGCTGAATTTCCCTGTGCGTCCTGTCACGGCTAAAAAATCTTTCTCATCGCCTTCGGATGTTTCACGGGAGATCTACCTCTTGTGTTATATGCATAATGCCCATTTGATCTAGCTCTTGTGTCGTATGCGCCTCGGCATCGCTTATATACCGCAGGGTTGGCTTTGGGATATGGATCTTATGGTAGCATAGGCGCCGAGGCCGATCGACTATTTCAGAGGAGGAGCAGTTTTCCTTGCCGATGGTCTCTCGATCGTCCCCCCTTTTGAATGTAATCCAGGTGTCGCTCAACCCTGCCTTTCCTGATCTTCAGTACATGTATCTTTTGCGGGCACAAGAAAAACTTTAGAGCTGAGAAGCACCAAGGACGTATCGCCGCAGTGATTTCGTTCTTGCATTGGCTACCTAGCTTGCTTGCTCTTCAGTTGGGCTGTTGATGTTGAACTACATACTGTGGCATTCCCAATGGAGCAAGAGAATAAAGCGATTTATGCTTTGTCTTAACCCTTGGCCAGCCACAAACGCAAACCTTCTTTCTTATGTTCTGAGGTGGAACATTCCATGGGATCTTCTCTCTTCAATCGAGCTCATGCAGCTGGTAGCTTTTCTTGACTGAAACAGAACACATAAAGGGGGGGCAGAGCTCTCTGTGGGACCAGGACTCGGTAGCTTGCTGCATTGAGCAACAATGTTTTGTGCTGGGAATGAAAATGAATTTTGCTAGCAAACGAGAGATATTTTAATCTTTTGAATATTTGAGATGTCCAGGCTATATACCAAGTCTGAGACTGAAGCTTCACATTGTTATCTGAAGTCTCACTCGGCCCGGCCACTGTCACTAGCAGCTCTCCCGTGGACGAAGGCCACGCGACCCTACCCCAGTCGTCCGGGGGAGAGCCGCAAGTCGTCACGTCCGATACATGCATTTCTGGGATCCAGGATTTTCTAGAGAACGATTAGTAAATGAAAGGCATGAATGAGACGGCAGGCCAGGCGGTGCGAGCATTTCCCAAATATTCTCGAAGGGGGGAGGCGGTAAATTTTCTCTAGATTCCTGGAACAGCAGTGTATCATTTTTTAAGGGAAAGTGCTGCATTTCATTCTTAAGTCAGGACGAGCTTCGCCGCGTTAGTGACTTGAAATGTGTTAAAATTGTGATATGTGTCTTGACTTTGAGTCCGATTTGACTCTCTTTGTAAGCGATGTTCCTGAAGTTTCAACTGTTGTCGTAGGCGGTCGAGCTGTGTGAGCTCCTCATCTGAGACCTTGGTAACGCGGGAGGGGATGACAACTTGAGCATCACCGTCAATCGAAATACCATTCAGAGAGTGTCCACCACATATACAACCAATTGAGAGATGTTCTTCGAGGAGGATACCTACTGTTGTCGTATGGGGTCTATTTGGGTGATCTCCTTCCGTGATACTTTGGTAACGCACGAGGAGATCATCACATAAACATCACCGAGAGTCGACAAACTGAGATGAGAGTTGTTGAAGAGAGCCTCAACGGACTGGAAGTCAACACACAAATCCTAATAAATTAGCCTTGTAGGCCAGCGATGAATAGAATAGAAGTACTGTTTCATACTTATGTTATTTTTTCACTGTGTGTTGAAATGTGTTAGCACCGAACGCGAGGTTATGGCTTCCCCCGATGATGCAGCTCCCTTAGGGTCGATTACCCAGTCGAGGAGGAGTGCTCCAGTGTGGTCTACTTGGCGGTGCTCCTTCAGCCGAACCCACAGCTCATCGATGGGAACCACACGGTCTACTAGTCCACCCAGTCAGAGCTGAAGATTGAGGGCATCCGCAAGATGATGGTCCGTCTCCGTGCTGACCAGACGAAGTGTTTTGAAGAGCTGGCCAAGTAGTAGGCGCCACCTAAGGAGAGCGATGGCCTGGTGCCATTGAGTATGTCGAGAGCTAGTACCCATGATGCTTGCTCCTCCACTTGGGGGGAGGGGGGGTTCCCACCTGTTCCGACTATGATCAGTGGCTTCTCCGGCTACAACTCGGAGTAGTCTAGCCAGATAGTTTGACCTTGATCTGGTGATCTAGTTATGTACCGGCTGATGTGACTCGGAGTGGCACTTGTGATGCTTTTGGATATATGAGTCATGAATGCTTATGTGGTTTATGTTACATGTGTTATTTTTTAATTTGGGTTGCTTCTTAAAATCATATTCTCTTTCTTTTGTAGATGAAGTATGTTGTGTACAGAGGTACGTGTCCAGGAGTCTATGATTCATGGCTTTCATGCAATGAACAAGGGGTTTAAAAGGCTACTCCTTTGAATCGGCCAATAGTAGGGAGGAGGCAAAGAATGAGTACTTGCTCAAAGACAAGAGCAATCATAAAGTAGGCGATGGTACATGCCAACTTATCAGGTTGAGTGGGTTCAAGAACTTGATATTATTTTTCTAGTTCTGCCTAATTGTGGGGTTGCTTTTATCATGTGATCGTATCTAATATGCATTCAACACATTGTTTTTTACCGAGGAGACACTCGTGCTAAGTAACTATGTGTGACATCAAACTTAGCATGTGTGGGCCATATATGATAATTTTGTGAGTTTGTTGTTATGTATGTGGTCCTTATAGAGTATACAAATTTATGTATGTGATACTTATTGGATATTACTGTTATATTTGTTTGCTGTGATACACATTTTTTTTTACCTGGGGAGTTGCTAGTGTGTACGCCAAGATCTTGGCGACGGCTCTCGGAAAAAGGTCACACATGGCAGTACCTGGGGAGTTGTTGGTGCTAGGTAAGCCGAGAGTTGACACTCGGCAAATAGGAAGGTGTTTGCCGAGTTCTCCTTGGAGCAGTCGGCAAGACCTGGCGGTGCCAGCCCCACTCACAGTCGTGAAATCACTTTGTTTTGCCGAGAGTACTGACTTAGTTCTTGGCAATAAGTATGCAGTTCTGAAGACAACACTCACCGAAGTTCTGTTTTCCTAAGGGGTGTACCCGAACCTTTGACTCCGACATCCGCGCCCTCTAGGTTGGCACAGGCACAAGCACCTAACGCTGCCCAGAGGAGCTGGGCGGAGGGGAAGGGGGCGCCCGACGCTGAATCTGAAGCGGAGCAGAGCGTGATGGGCCATCGCGTTTTGTCGCATTGTCGTGGCGGGCCACAGGGGACAACACGGATGACGCAGAGCTCGAGCTCCCTCCAGTGTCCACCTGCGACCACTCAATGGTCATGTGAAGTGCAAACTCTTCGTCGTTCGACGCTTCACTGCCGGAGACATCCTCCTACAAGAGGTCGTCGCAGTCAATGGGATCGGAATCGCTGTCGGAGGAGCTACTGGAGCTCGCCATGGTGAAGGGGGCGACACTGGAAGGGAGGGGAGGCGACAGGAATAGGAGGGTACTGTGAGTGAGCAGATTGGTCGAGAGTGGACGCCGAGCTAGTGTTTGGTGGGGTCTTTATGGGCTCATGGAGGGCCATAGCGGGCCACAACCTACGTGGCCGGCCACAACCTACCGGGTGTCCCCAGGCTAGGTATGGGAGTGACATACAACCCGTACTTTTGGGTTGGATTTTCCCGATCCGGTTGGGTGGCAAAATCCTAACCTTACAGCGATCGGGCAGCCCGCACAGGCGTTTGAGGCCAATATTTGGGACCGTGGTTGTACATGTTCTTACTTCCAAAGATGATGAGTGAAAGTGCTCGTCTACACCCGAGCTCAAATGAACAGTAACTCAAAAAACACTTAAAAATGTTCAAAAAAATCTGAATTTTTTACAGCAAACTTTGACAAATGTTCTAAGAGCTTGCAAAATTTCAGCATGAAATCACATTTGTGGAAGTCGTGGCAAAAAAAAAATTAGTGCTCCAAAATGCTTTCGAAAGTAGCATTTTCAGAGTATCAATTTTGTTATTTTTTTGCCATGACTTCCACAAATGCGATTTATGATGAAGTTTGCAAGCACTTAGAAGATTTGTCAAAAATTGCCATAAAAAATTCACATTTTTTAAATCATTTTTAAATATTTTTTGAATTTACTTTTCACCCGAGCTATTTGGGCTCGGGTGCAAAAACTTCACGTCCAGCAAACTCAAGATATCTCTACAGATTCCCTATACAATGTAATGTTATCACTGATGTATATTACCAAAAAATGCTAAAGAATTCTCGCTTACTCAATCTTGCCATAGTTTGTCCATCTTGCACATTCCAATATTATTTTGAATTTTTCCTCAAAAAATGTATTATTATTTTGATTTGATATATAATTTCAACACAAAGACTTAATTTATTGACCAATTTACATCTATATCCACAATAACTAACAGCACACACTTTTGATAGTGCTAGAGCCAAGACTAACTATGGTTTTATGATTAATTAGTCTGTCTTTTTTTTTTGCGAATTAATTAGTCTGTCATTGTAGTGAACAACATATGTCCACAACACAAACTTCACGTTCTCGCAAGTATACAAAGCCGCAAGTTGATTAATTGAACATACAAAAAGTTACATAAGAAAAAACATCTGACAGCTGAAAGGATGTCATTGTAGTTTAACATCCGACGCACAGGATAATGTAACACTGGGCATCGATTCAGATACAAGTGTGTCTTACCCTAAAAACAGGATACAAGTGTGTCTCTGCGTCACGGTAAGATATAGAGGATAATCCTGACATTCAGAGTTCAAGAAAGGTGAAAGAGGAGCGAGTAGGCAGAGGAGATTCAGAGTTCAACAAAGGTGAAACAGGAGCGAGCAGGTAGAGAGATAGCAGTACATCTGTTTTTCAGTTTTATCCCTCAACACAACGCCGATCGGGAGTAGTTAACCGTGCCACGCCTCATGTACATAGATGTTCCCAGTGATGTGCTCGCGTTAACTTCTTTGTGTAGTCAGCCCTTCGATTCCATTGCAATCATCTCCAGCTTCTGTTCTTAACCCTTCAAGAAGGCTTTGGCAGGCAAGTTGTTCCACAGCTAAATGGTAGACGACGGAATCTGAAAGAAACATAGTTTGGTTGGGGCTAAGAGATTTCACCATCAGTTGGCCGAATTGAAACTCCTAGTTTGCACTTTGCAGTCCCAAGAAGACGGCTGGGTTGAATTGTTTTCCTAATGTCTCCCATTCCAATGTATTCTCACATTTCCAATTTCCTTTTTTCGCTCAAAGATGTGAATCTTGGGTGGAACAGATGAAAAATCCAACAAGACAATAAAATATGTGGTTTAGTTTGCTAACATTAGTACATGGGCCACTCATTGCATTTTATCCGTCGGATCTTGAGCATATATATAGAGAAGGGGAGGGAAAATGCATAATACGTCAGACAAGCAAGTGTGTCTAGTACTCACTACTCACTGCATGAAAATTTTCTGGAGTAGATATTCACCTTAATTGTCTTGATTGATACTGCGGTGGTAAAGAGCTTTGATGGATATATAGATTAATTAATAAGGACGACAAAGGGCGTGCCGGGTGCAAAATGTTAAAATCTCATAACAAATGAAATTGCTGACAAGTGAAAGTGATATAGGATGGTGATATTATATGGAAGATGTTTCTCAGTGGGTGATACAGTTTTTGCTCACTAAAAAACAATTAACATCCAATTCTATTTATCTTCACAAAACGTCTGCTCAAGCAAGGGTTCCTCTTGAATACTCCCTCCGTCCCACAATATAAGACGTTTTTGCAAACTGTGGGATGGAGGGAGTACTAAACAAGCACGTCAGGTTTCATTGTATCTCCATCCAGTAAGGACTTCTCACTACTACACAAAGGGCTCTGGCCTCTGGGTGGAGGTTACATGAAAAATTATACGCTTACGGCACTTCAGGATTGAGTTTACCATCTTACAGTTTTGACCACATAATTGCATATAAACAAGTCATGAGTGAGCAAGCACATCTAAGACAAATGAGAGCCACAAGCAAGAGAGGGTAAGGATGGAAATCGAGCGCCACGGCGTGCTGAATTTCCCTGTGCGTCCTGTCACGGCTAAAAAATCTTGCTCATTGCCTTCAGATGTTTCAAGGGAGATCTAGCTCTTGTGTTATATGCATAATGCCCATTTGATCTCTCCCGGCAAAACATCTGTGTGAGTCAGCATTGTCCAAGTAGAGTACATAAGTTAATCATCACAGACAAACGTAAGCATAGTTAGTCTCAGGAATAAATGAACATACATGCATATCAGGGGTATCCTTGTGAGTTGTGAGACGCATGCTGCATGCAGCTATGGTTAGATGCCTCACCCGTTTGGATCAGAGTTCAGAGGGCAGCTGAGGCGAATGGCAGGGCAATTCTCCTTTGGCACGCACGGCTTGCTAGCAAGCTGCACCGCACACTCACCGGTACATGCATGCCACCATGCCAAGGGAGAAGCGCCCTGTGATCTATGCCAACGCTCTATTGCCTCCTATGAACTATATTTTTTGCTAATTCTTGCTCTATGTTTTGAAGTTCTTGTGCTTGTTGATGGAAACATATGCGCCTCGGCGTTGCTTATATACTGCAGGGTTGGCTTCGGGATATGGATCTTATGGTAGCATATCCGCGGAGACTCATCGACTATTCTAGAGCAGGAGCTGCTTTCCTTGCGGATGGTGTCTCAGTCGTCCTCCCTTTTGAATTTGCTCCAGGTGTCGCTCAGCCTTGCCTTTCCTGATCTTCAGTACGGGTATCTTTTGCCGGCGCAAGAAAAACTTTACAGCTGAGCAGCACCAAAGATGTGTCGCCGCAGCAGCAAAACGCCAACGTATTCGATGCAAGATATGAAGCGATTTTGTTCTTGCATTGGTTACCTAGCTAGCTAACTTTTCAACTGAGTTGTTGCTGTTGAACTACATACTGGGATTCCACATGGAGCAATAAAATAAAGCGATTTCTGCTTTGTCTTGACCCTTGGCCAGCCACAAACGCAAACCTTCTTTCTTATGCTCTGAGATGGTACATTCCACAGGATCTTCCCTCTTCGATCTAGCTCATGCAGCCGGTAGCATTTCTTGACTGAAACACCAGGCATAAAGGGCGCAGAGCTCTCCATGACCAGACCAGGCATAAAGGACTGGGTAACTTGTTGTATGAGCAGACCAGGTTTTGTGCATGGAATAGGAAACCATGGTTGCTCCAAGTGGTGGGCTCACCAGCAAGAGCCGGAAAAATTGTGGAACGCTGCTCGGTTTGCCGCGGACTTGTTGTTGTTGCGATTCTTGTGCAGTTGCCACGGTTAGTTACTTGGTAGTTATGCTAGCAATCAAAAATAATTGATTGGATATGTAAAGAATTTTATAGAACGAGGCTAACAAGACCGGCGCAGCGAAGCATGCCTATGCTTCTAGTGGAAATGAATTGTGCTAACAAATGATATCTGCTATAAACTGTCTGATATTGGTTGTATCCAAACATTTTAATTGGAGGCGACTGCATCCGACTTGGCGCACGGGTTTATTTAGTACATGAACCTGTAAGAACTGTTGGAAACGATTGTTTTGGCAATGCTTCACGATGTATTGATCGGTGCAAAGCGCATGTATATATGGAGTACGAAGTGGGCCACAACCTCAACTATACAAAGACTAGGAGGTGGGCCAGGCTATACAATATACATGCACAAACCATATATTCAACACCCCCCGCAGTCGAAGCGTCGCCGGAGACGCAAAGTCTGGACCTGAACTCCTCGAAAACAGAAGTAGGCAGTCCTTTCGTCATGACGTCGGCGAACTGCTGCGCCGTCGGGACGTGGAGGACCCGGATGCGCCCAAGAGCCACCTGCTCATGAACGAAGTGTATATCGAGATCAATATGCTTCGTTCGACGATGATGGACCGGGTTGGCGGAGAGGTAAACGGCGGAGACGTTGTCGCGGTAGACGAGCGTAGCCTTGTGAACATCACAAAGCAACTCCTGGAGCAGCTGACGGAGCCAAGAGCATTCAGCAACAGCGTTAGCCACTGCTCGATACTCAGCCTCGGCACTCGAGCGGGAGACGGTGGGCTGGAAGACCAAGAGATCAGGGACGGCCCAAGGTAGACACAGTACCCCGAGGTGGAGCGCCGTGTGTCGGGGCAGCCAGCCCAGTCCGCATCAGAGTAGGCGACGAGGTCGGTGGAGGCGGAGGCCGTCAACGTAAGTCCCAAGGACTGGGTGCCACGTATGTATCGGAGGATACGCTTCACCAGAGTCCAGTGAGAGTCGCGCGGAGCATGCATGTGAAGACAGACCTGCTGAACGGCATACTGCAAGTCGGGGCGCGTCAGGGTCAGGTACTGCAGGGCGCCCACAATGGAGCGGTAGAAGGCCGCATCAGATGCAGGCGAACCCTCCAAAGCGGAGACCTTGGCCTTGGTGTCGACTGGCGTGGGAGCAGGCTTGCAGTTAAGCATCCCAGCTCGGTCGAGAAGCTCATGGGCATAGCGCTGCTGATGCAGGAAGAACCCATCTGGCCGTCGAACCACCTCAATGCCAAGGAAATAATGCAGAGGACCCAAATCCTTCAGGGCAAACTCATCACGAAGACGAGCAGTAAGCCGCTGGAGGAGCGCGACAGTGGATGCCGTCAGAATGATGTCGTCGACGTACAACAGCAAGTAGGCCGTGTCAACTCCGTGATGATACACGAATAGGGACGCATCGGAGCGAGTCGATGTAAATCCGAGCGTCTGCAGGAAGGCGGCGATGCGCTAGTACCAGGCTCGAGGTGCCTGCTTCAGCCCGTAGAGAGAACGGGAGAGCAAGCACACATGATCTGGATGCGTGGCGTCGACGAAGCTGGTGGGCTGCTCACTAAACACCTGCTCAGCCAGGTGGCCGTGCAAGAAGGCATTGGACACGTCCAACTGATGCACATGCCATGCTCGGGACACGGCGAGCTGGAGCACGGCGCGAATCGTGCCCGGTTTAACAACTGGGGCAAATGTGTCGGTGAAGTCCATGCCCGCGCGTTGCCGAAAACCCCGAACCACCCAGCGAGCTTTATAGCGCTCGAGAGTGCCATCCGGACGAGTCTTGTGCCGAAAGACCCACTTGCCCGTGATAATGTTGGCACGGGGCGGCCGAGGGATGAGCTGCCAGGTACGGTTCCGCTGGAGCGCATCGAACTCTTCCTGCATCGCAGCAAGCCAATGAGGATCCCGAAGGGCGGCTCGAGCTGACGATGGGAGAGGAGACGGCTCAGAGGCGGAAGCAGCGAGAAGACACTCATCGCTGGGGTACCACGTGCTCGGGCGAAGGGTGCCAGCCCGAGAGCGAGTCATCGGGCGGGGCAGCGGGTCCGGAGGGGAGGCGGGCGAGGACGAAGACGAGCCCGCCTCCGATGTGACCGCCGCGGGCGAGGCCTTCGCGGACGAGGCCGCCGGTGAAGCGGTGGGCGAGGCCGCCTGCGTGGCGGCGGACGAGGCCGCCGGCGTGGCGGAGGCCGGACGCCGGGGGCGTCGCGGGCGTCGAGGGAGGTGCAGCCCCTAGGGCAGCCAAACGGGGAGAGACTCGACCCGTGGCGCGGGAGGCACCCTCAAAGCCGGGAGGCGGCCCAAGAGAGGCACGTGGGCGGCCATCACCGGGAGCGGGCAAGGCCGCATCATCCGAAGGTACATGCTGGAACGGAAAAACCATCTCATCAAAGTAAACGTGTCGTGAAGTGATCACCCGATGAGAGATAGGATCATATCAGCGGTAGCCTTTGGTGTTAGGAGGATAGCCGAGAAAGATGCAGGCCACAGACCTAGGTGCGAGCTTATGAGGAGCGGTGGAAGCGATGCCGGGGTAGCACAGGCAACCGAAGATGCGGAGCTCAGCATAGGAGGGTGGCGTGCTAAACAAGAGGTGATGAGGTGCGAAATTCCCGCGAGTGCGAGAGGGACGAATGTTAATGAGTAGTGATGCGATGACAAGCGCGTCGGGCCAAAAACGTGGTGGCACGTTGGCGTGAAAGAGGAGGGTGCGAATGCAGTCATTGAGAGTGCGTAGCACGCGCTCAGCGCGGCCGTTTTGTTGCGAAGTGTACGGGCAAGTGAGACGAAAGATCGTGCCGTGTGTGGCGAGAAGGTTGCGGATCGCAAGGTTATCGAACTCCTTCCCGTTGTCTGTTTGCAATGCATGAATGGGACGTCCAAACTGCGTGGAGACATAGGAGTAGAAGGCGGTGAGAGTGGCAACAGAGTCCGACTTTCGCCGCAACGGGAAGGTCCACACATAGTGCGAAAAATCATCAAGTATGACAAGATAATAAAGATAGCCCGTGTTACTTGCAACAGGAGAGGTCCAGACATCACTATGAATTAACTCAAACGGGTATGATGCGACATGCGAGGAATTGCTAAAAGGAAGACGAACATGTTTGCCGAGGCGACAAGCATGACAAGTGTGATCGTCGATCTTATTACATGTGAATGAACAGCTCCGAAGAATATGACGAAGGGTGGCGATGTTGGGATGACCAAGACGAGCGTGCCAAAGGTCCACTCCGGCGGAAAGCGCCATGGGTGCAGCAACAGATGAGGTAGGTGAGTGGACCGCGTAGAGCTCGCCGGGGCTGTCACATCGGTGGAGCACCATCCGGGTGTTGGAGAACGTAGTAATTTCAAAAAATTTCCTATGCACACGCAAGATCATGGTGATGGCATAGCAACGAGAGGGGAGAGTGTTCGTCCATGTACCCTCGTAGACCGTAAGCGGAAGTGTTAGCACAACGCGGTTGATGTAGTCGTACGTCTTCACGATCCGACCGATCCAAGCACCGAATGTACGGGGCCTCCGAGTTCAGCACACGTTCAGCTTGATGACGATCTCCGTGCTCCGATCCAGCAAAGCTCCGGAGATGAGTGCCATCAGCACGACGGCGTGGTGACGATGATGATGCTCTACCGGCGCAGGGCTTCGCCTAAACTCCGCGACGATATGACCGAGGTGGAATATGGTGGAGGGGGGCACCGCACCCACGGCTAAGGAACGATCCGTAGATCAACTTGTGTGTCATGGGGTGCCCCCTGCCCCCGTATATAAAGGAGCAAGGGGGGAGGAGGCCGGCCCTAGGAGGAGGGCGCGCCAAGGGGAGTCCTACTCCCACCGGGAGTAGGATTCCTTCTTTCCTAGTCCAACTAGGAGAAGGGGGGAAAGAAGGGAAGTGGAGAAGGAAGGGAGAGGGGGGCCGCGCCCCAAACCCTTTGTCCAATTCGGACTGGGCTTGGGAGGGGCGCGCGCCACCTCCTGACTCCTTCCCACTAAAGCCCATTAAGGCCCAATACTCTTCCCCGTATTCCCGTAACTCCCCGGTACTCCGAAAAATACCCGAATCACTCGGAATCTTTCCGAACTCCGAATATAGTCGTCCAATATATCGATCTTTACGTCTCGACCATTTTGAGAGTCCTCGTCATGTCCCCGATCTCATCAGGGACTCCGAACTCCTTCGGTACATCAAAACTCATAAACTCATAATATAACTGTCATCGAAACCTTAAGCGTGTGGACCCTACGGGTTCGAGAACTATGTAGACATGACCTAGAACTATTCTTGGTCAATAACCAATAGCGGAACCTGGATGCCCATATTGGCTCCTACATATTCTACGAAGATCTTTATCGGTCAAACCGCATAACAACATACTTTGTTCCCTTTGTCATCGGTATGTTACTTGCCCGAGATTCGATCGTCGGTATCCAATACCTAGTTCAATCTCGTTGCCGGCAAGTCTCTTTACTCGTTACGTAATGCATCATTCCGTAACTAACTCATTAGCTACATTGCTTGCAAGGCTTATAGTGATGTGCATTACCGAGAGGGCCCAGAGATACCTCCCCGACAATCGGAGTGACAAAACCTAATCTCGAAATACGCCAACCCAACATGTACCTTTGGAGACACCTGTAGTACTCCTTTATAATCACCCAGTTACGTTGTGACGTTTGGTAGCACCCAAAGTGTTCCTCCGGTAAACGAGAGTTGCATAATCTCATAGTTACAGGAACATGTATAAGTCATGAAGAAAGCAATAGCAACATACTAAACAATCAAGTGCTAGGCTAACGGAATGGGTCATGTCAATCACATCATTCTCCTAATGATGTGATCCCGTTAATCAAATGACAACTCTTTTGTCCATGGCTAGGAAACATAACCATCTTTGATAAATGAGCTAGTCAAGTAGAGGCATACTAGTGACACTATGTTTGTCTATGTATTCACACATGTATTATGTTTCCGGTTAATACAATTCTAGCATGAATAATAAACATTTATCATGAAATAAGGAAATAAATAATAACTTTATTATTGCCTCTAGGGCATATTTCCTTCACCGGGTACGGGCATCCTTGACAGAAAAGCCAAACATGTCAAATTCAATGGTAACAAGATTTTCACGTGTAAGAGAACGAACGGAAACAAGATTTTTAATGATGTCAGGAGAAACAAGCACATTAGAAATATATAATGGCATGGAGTTAGAAGGAAAAGCAGCATGACCGACATGAGTAATGGGCATGGAAGAACCGTCACCCACGGTAATGCGAGCAGCGGTGTGAACGGGGTGAGTGGCAAGAAGGTTACCGGGGTTGGCGGCCATGTGAGCCGTGGCTCCGGTGTCCATATACCAGTCGCCACCGCCAGTGTACTACTGCGGCGTGGGGGCGGTGTGGAGAGCCGCTAGTAGCGCGGGATCCCAAGGCGTCGGCGGGAGGGCCGGGGCAGACGGCGCCGGCTAAGGCGGTGGCGCCACATACCCATAGCCCAAGGGGCCATAGAGCGGCGCGGGCTGGTATGCCTGAGGGGCCGCGTACAGGGCCTGATGAGGGGGCGGGCGGCCGCCAAAGGAACCGGGGACGGGGGCACACGGTATAGGCATGGAGTACGCGTGCACAACCCCCGTCCCAGGGTTCTGGCCGGCCTGCCAGGGCGCCGGCGGCAGCGGGTGCTGCGGCTGGCGGGGCGCCCCGCCGTGGGCAGCTGGCTGCTGCGGCTGCTGCTGCTAGTGGCCTCCGCGACCGCGACGCCCGTCCCGGCGCTGCTACTGCTCGGCGGGGGGCGGAGGGGCCTTCGGCGGCGCCAGGTAGGGAAACCCGGGCGGCGGCGGCGCCTGGAAGGGGCCCGGGGCGGGCCGCGGCGGTGGGGCCGGGGCGCTGGGCGGCGCACCGCCACGGGTACCGGCGGTGAGGGCCGTGTGGGTGGCCTGGGTGCGTGACATCCGCGTCCGCCGCTCCTCCAGCTTCAGGTACGCGACGATCTTGGGGAAGGTCGGGTTGGTGATGAGGGGGATGTTGGAGGCGGCGTTCCCGAAGTCATCGTTCAGGCCGGCGATGAGGTGCTGAGGAGAAGCTCATCGGAGACCTTCTCGCCGAGGTCACGGAGCTCGTCAACAAGCTTCTTGAGGCGCATGCAATAATCATCAACGGACGACTCAAGCTGCTAGCACCCAAAAAACTCGCCGTGCAAGAAGACCTTGTGTTGGAGCACGTTGTCGATGAAGAGGCCATTGAGCTTGGTCCAAACGGCGTGAGCGTCATCGTCGGTGGAGACCACCATGTGGAAGAGGTCCTTCGAGATGGTGGTGTAGAACCAACGGATGAGAGTGGCGTCGATGGCCGTCCACTCCTCATCGTCCTCCATGAAGCGGGAGTCCACGGAGCCATCGATGTGATCCCGGAGATTGTACTCACGGAACACGAGGGAGAAGTACGTCTTCCAGGCATAGTACGTGGAGGTGAGGTGGTCGAGGACGACGGGAACCCGGGCGAGGATGTTGAGATCGCGGATGACGACGGGATCGGGACCTTCGAACGGGTTGGTGCGGCGGCTGCGGGAGGTACCGGTGGAACCGGTGGAGGCCATGGCCGAAAGGGGGTGATGCGGCGGCGCTGGAGCGGCGGCGCGGCAGGGAGGAGGGCGGCGCGGCTTGGGGGCGGCGCGGCGGTGGCTGGCGGAAGCGCGGGCGGCGGTGGCAGACCAGGGCGCGGCGCGGCGGCGTAGGTTCGCGGCGGCGGCGGGTGGCGGCGGCGGCGGCGGCGATGGGATCGCGGCGGCGACACAGGTTAGGGTTAGGATCGTAGGTATGATACCATGTTGGAAACGATTGTTTTGGCAATGCTTCACGATGTATTGATCGGTGCAAAGCGCACGTATATATGGAGTACAAAATGGGCCACAACCTCAACTATACAAAGACTAGGAGGTGGGCCAGGCTATACAATATACATGCACAAACCATATATTCAACAAGAACTACTCAAACTTGACTTGCGGCTGCATTTTAGTTCCAAACGGGTCCGGCTCACGCTAATCGCACCTACACGGTGTGCCTCGCTGGGAAATCAGCCACGCCCGCGGCACATGGGGTTTTCGTGCTTTTTGTTGAAGCATGGATTAGGTTTATTTGGATTCCATAAAAAAAGGGGAGACCCTGTAGGTCCCAGCTAGCTGATGAAGAAATAATCTGCATATTTGATGGCTTGGTTACATGGTCGTATCACCACTCAACACTCATATATCTAGCATATATGTAAAGAGGACAAATGTATTCGCGGCTGAGGCAGCCGGCCACCAGGACTTGCTCTGCGGCACTGGTGGGTCGCCACTTTGCTCAATACCCGGCTCCAACATCCGAAAAAAAACAGTCTCGCACACCTCTCACCTCCCACCACAACAGTGGTGCACATAAATTGAATAGCAAAGAAATTTTGATCTATTCTCCCTTGATGCAAGAAAAAAGTAACCCACAGATCTGAGAATTAAACTTTAGCAAGCAATTGGACTAGTACATTTGGATCATGTAACAGGAAAGAGCTATCATTCCAGTATGCTTCTGATGAGCTATCATGTTATTTCACTAAGCCTCAATTCTCTGATAGTACATGTTACTCTAGCTTTCCAAATTTGTTTCTAGTGGGTCTTCTTCTACTCTCCGACTAACTTCAGATCACCATTCCACTCTATCTCACTACAATAATGATGATCCTTTTGCAGAACGGCTACGCTAAATCTCAGTCGACTGGGATTTAGTGAAGTCTCAGTCGACGGCACTAAGATCCGTGTGTACGTGCATGTCTCGAACGAGCTCTTTTCTTTGTCGTTGCATGGGCCGGTGGAGATTTTTTTAGAAAAGGAGGAATACCCCCGGCCTATGCATCTGAACGATGCATACGGCCATTTTATTAATTATTAACACAAGACGTTACAAAGTCATACAACAGTAAGACCGAAGCCACCATCTAAGAAACGTCTGTCGCTACTCCTATCCAGCTGATGAAGGGGCGCTGATAGTCTGGGCCTAATACCTAACAGACCTTGCAGCCAAACCTAACATCTAAGACCTGAGGTCCCAACCAGGATGCCTGCCGGGTATGGGCACCCACCAGTCCGGCGTGTTCCTCAACCAGGACGCTTGCCGGGTATGAGGCCGCCGCAGCCATCTGCCACCAATCCATCTTCAGAGCTGTACTGCTGCATCGACCTTGCCCGGTCTAGCTGCCGCCGACGCCACCACGACGCCAGACAACATCGACCTCCTGCGCGTGTCCATCACCACACATTTGACGCCAAGCCTCCGCTGCTCCATGCCGCCAAGAGTCGCCACCAGGAATATGTAGAAAGAAACACCTCTCCACCGAAGAAGCCATCCGCTGGTGCCTCGAGCTCGAGTGCACTCCAAGAATGCCGCCCCCAAGGGGAAACGACACATGAATGTCGCCGTCATCCGATCAACTGATCTAGGGTTTCTCCCGGAGGTATTGGGTGGGTTTGGGATTTGTACGCCGATCATGCCTTCACGAAGGAAACGATGATAAGGGCATCGTCATCACCGGCTCCGGCCAATGACCAAAGACCAAGTTTTCACTCGGATCCATCCCAAGAAATCCACCCGACAACCTGTGCACTGTCTCGACCGCCTTCAAAGCCCTAGATCTAGCCGCCTAGATCCGGCGACCAACCGCAATAACAGTGCCACTGTAGGAGCCCTGGCACACTGCCCACTGCCTGAATGCGCCACCACTGGAGCCTGGGAGGAGGACTCCCACCCCACCTCGCCAAACCGCAAGAGCCGCCGAGATCGATCCCGCACGCTCATCACCGTCTCTGATCGGAACCAATCCGTGGCAAAACCACGAGATCGCCGACGCAGATCCGCCTTAGATATGGACTACAACACGTCATGCCGCCGCGGGAAGCCCGAGCTTCACCCGCCGCCATCGTCTAGGGCCGCCACCCCAGGATCCTGATCTATCTAGCCCGGACCTCCACGACGCCCTCTCCACGTCGCCGCACCGGCTCGCAACCAGGCAACCACGCCGCCGCCCAAGGCCTCCGCCCGGAGCACGCCGTCGCGCCATCATGGATCAGATCGCCGCTGCGCCGTCACGCGCGTGGAGGTCCCGTCCCACCCCCTCCAACGCGATCCAGGGAGGAGAGCCTCCGCCACCGCCGTCGGCCCCAGGGCGTAGCCCAGCGGCATCCTCCGGCGGCAGTGGAGGGAAGGGAGGGAGGTGGTGGTGACCCTGGCGGCTAGGGTTTGAAGAGTCGCCCGAGTCGCCCGAGCCTTTCTCTTATTTTTCTGCTGGACCTTGTTCCCTTTGCTGTGCAGCCCAAGTTTCCCGAGAGTGTTTGTTTAGTTATTTTTGTCAGCATACAAAAAAGTACTTTGTTTTGTTTCTTTTTCTCGCCCTACACAAGTGAGTTTTGCATGTAGGAGAGAAAATCACGGTGGCTTTTCTTTTTCCCAAAAGAAATTTTCATTTTCCTTTTTTCTTTACCTTTTTTTTCTTTTTATTGTTTTACTTTTCATTTACTTTTTATAAGTCTTTAACTTTTCTTTTTTTATTTTTATTTATTATTTGCTTGTCCTGTTTCATAATTTTCGTCTTGTTTATCTTCTTGTTTATTTAATTTAATTTTTCATTTTGTCCTTTCTTATTAATGTTGTGTTTTATTCTATTTGATTTTAGCATATTTTCCAACTTTCTAGCAGCCCTATTTTAGCAACAAAATTGCCTACCAATTTTCTCGTTAATCATTTTCAGTTGCACATCCATCATATGCTTTGTAAGTAAATGTTGGTTGTGATAGTTGAAATTTTATTAGCTGTATTGCTAAAACTCAGTAGATTGAGTTTAACCGAAGTCCTGGTACACATATATGGCCGTTAGATCACTGTTCCCGTAAGATTCACGCAACACTGCTTGTCTAGTGTTACCCGACCTGTTTAGCGCCTGCTTTTTTTGTTTTCACTTTTCTCGTGTTCGGTATTGATGCGCGACATGCTGGTCGTGAGAGGCGTTTTTCTTTGTTTTTGTTGAACTTTTTAATTTCCATGTACACACCATATCTACCGTGCAGTACTCGTCCCAGGGGACGGGTCTTCGTCCCTCGAGGTTCTTCAGTTGCATTTTTTTCTTCTGTTTTCCCCTCTTTTATGCCAGATCTCTATTTGTGGATTTATTTATGTATGCATTTTGTTTATTTATGCTTGTATAATGTAGGAAATGCTTTTTCTTCCATGAGTGGGGATTTTTGAACCATGTAGACACAAATTTTAGTGGGTATGTTGGTTGTCAGCGGGTTTTTAAACCATGACTTTTGTTTTGTATAGGACTGGCATTTTCATATTATTTTTCTTGTTTATGCGTAAAAGAATATTAGCATATATTTTTTTCTTACACCCGGCCGCAAGTGCATGTCTTCTAACCCGACCGTAATTGGACTTCTTTATTTTGTCGGAGGGGCACCAGGAGAGGGGAGGGCCAGTTGCAAGCCGGACAACAGCCCCGCAACTGCATGTCCCCCAACATGGTTGCAACTAGAATTTTATTTTGTCGGAGGGGGCGCCGGGAGAGGGGGCAGGCCAGTTGCAAGCCCGACAACAGCCCCGCAACTGCAAGTGCCGCATCCGATCGCAACTACATTTCCCCCAACATGATTGCAACTCTACTTTTGTTTTGTCAGAGGGGGCGAACCAGTTGCAAGCCCGACAACAGCCGCACAACTGCATGTCCCCCAACATGGTTGCAACTCGATTTTTGTTTTGTCGGAGGGGCGCCGGGAGAGGGGGATGACCAATTGCATGCCCGGCAACAGCCCCGCAACTGCAAGTGCTGCACCCGACCGCAACTGCATGTCCCCCAACATGGTTGCAACTCGACTTTTCTTTGGTTGGAGGGGGCGTCGGGAGGGGGGGGGGGGGGGGGGGGCAGTTGCAAGGTCGACAATAACCGCGCAACTGCAAGTGCCGCATTCGACCGCAACTGGATGTCTTTTAACCCGACCACAACTAGACATTTTTGTTCTCTCGGAGGGGACGCTGGGAGAGGGGGTGGGCCAATTGCAAGCTCGACAACAGCCCCGCAATTGCAAACGCCGCACTCGACCGCAACTGCATGTCCCCCAACATAGTTGCAACTAGACCTTTGCTTTGTCGGAGGGGGCAGCGGGAGAGGGAGTGGGTCAGTTGCATGTTCGACACTAGGAATGCAACTGCAAGTGTCGCACCCGACCGCAACTGCATGTGTTCTAGTCCGACCGCAACTAGACTTTTTTGTTCTATCGGCGGGGGCACCAGTAGAAAGGGTGGGCCAATTGCAAGCCCGATAACATCCCCGCAACTGCAAGCGCCGCACCCGAACGCAACTGCATGTCCCGCAACATGGTTGTAACTGGACCTTTGTTTTGTCGGAGGGGGCGGCGGGAGAGGGGGCGGGATGTCCGACACTAGGAATGCAACTGCAAGTGTCGCACCCAACCACAACTGCATTTCTTCAACGCGATTGCAGCTCCGTGGGGTTTTGTCGGGCGTGTGGGCCGTTGCAAGCATGCCACTAGGCACACAACTGCCAATGACGCAGCTGATTGAAACTCTTTGGTGTTTGTCGGAGAGACAATTGCATCTCTATCACTAGGTCTGCAACCGCAAGTGTTGCACCCGACTGCAATTGCATTTTCTTCAACGCGAACTATAACTTTGTGGTGTTTTGTCGAGGGAGGGAAGTTTTATGTCTTCCATTAGGCACACAACTACAGTGTCGCTCCGACTGCAACTATATATTGTTTTCTCCGAGATAAATTTACATGTCTCCCACTAGGTCTACAGTTGCAAACCTCACCCAGGTTGCAAGCGTATGGCTTTAATGCGACTGGAACTCTACGGTGTTTTGTCGGGATTGGGGCAGTTGCATATCTGCAACTAGGGATGCAACTGCAAGTGTTGCCCCCTGGCTACAACTGCATGTCTTCAACGCAATGACAACTCTGTGGTGTCTTGTCGGGAGGGGGCATTTGCATTCCTGACACTGAGAATGCAACTGCAAGTTTTGCTACTAACTGCAGCTCTGTGGTGTAGTGTCGGGAGAGGGATAGTTGCATGCCTGCCACTAGGCCTACAATTGCAAGTGTCATCTCGGATTACACCTGCATGTTGCCTTCTGATTTTTCTAAAACCTGCCACACCAATCCAGTTGCACCTCTATGTCACATGTGTAACTGAATATGATTTGCTCTCTTATTTTGTTAGTAGTACCATTGCCAATTTGTGGATGATAGCAAAATTACAAATAGATGAGACACAATCTAAGAAAAAATGCAAGGTAAAACCATCATTAAATAATGCTAAACATTTTTCTAATTTCATGATGATTTTTTAAATAATATTGTACATTTTCAATGGCACTCTAATTTTTTAAAATACATGATAAATAACTGTGAAAATGCATGAACATATTTTTAAAAAATATCACAACTAATGCTTACATTTTCTAGAAAAAAATAATATAAATAAGAATGAAAGGAGAAAAATGAAAAGTGAAACCAGACAAAATTGATAGTAATCGCATGTTAATGTTTTTGCACGAACAACAAACTAACACATCGGACCGGTGCACCACACGTAGTCAATGGAGCAGCAGCACGGAACAAAAATATTGTCCAATCTCTGGCCCAACGCAGCTCAAAAACACACAAAGCAAAGACAAACAGGGCAGCCCCAAAAAGCAACCAGAGGCGACATGGTATGGGCTGGACAATATAGCAAAAGAAAAAAAAAACAGGTGATGTCACCCGACTGAGACTTCAGTCGACTGAGACCTAGACAAACCCTTTGCGAAGTACAGGATGGTGTATCCCGCAGTAGTTTCTTCTACTATCGATGGTTGAGGGTTGCCATGGCATTCCGTCACCAGTCAAAGTGATTGGCGCAAGCATGCACCAAGGACTGTAGCACATCATACTGACATAGTAGAGGTTCGAGGCTAAAGGTATCAAGACAAGTTGAATCATATTTCCCAATGCACATACCAGAATAGGACTTGCAACGAGTTTTTTTTTTCCTTTTTTCACTTCATGATACGAAGCTCGGACAAACAAATGAAGAGAGTCTACATATATATTTGTTTGCATGTGCCATGACACCACTCACATTTCTAGCATATGTAAAGAGGATAATGATATATATGATGGTAGACTAGTAGGTGAGGCTTTAGTCATTGCACCAACATTATCATGGGTTGGCGTACCATGCTCATACCTGCGGGGCAAGGTAAAACCCGACAGCCACCGGCAATTCAGACTGCCACTCACATGCAGCAGCCTTAAGTTTGAGCTGCTTCCTTCAGCATATATATACTAGCGGACGTTGAGCATATCCAAGATCATTGATAGATAAATCACCATTTCACCAACACGTATGCATGCAATCGATCGAGCGATCAACAGGCCGTAAGCCGCGCCTTTAGCGCCCGTAACGCGTACTGGTGCCCATGCGCTGCCTACCTGGGCCTGGCCCAACAAGGCCGACGTGTTTGGTTAACCGCTCTCAGGATTCGAACGTTGTGCAGTGAAAATTAACGAAAAAACAGCAAAAAAGATGCGTCTCTCAGGATTAGAACAGGAGACCAAGTCTTCCTGTACGAGTATGCCTAACCACTGGAACAACTTAACTTTAGTGAACTATTAAAGCGCCAACAGTATAAGAACGAGCGTCCGGTTCATCAAATTTGAAAGAAGTTCACCGAATCTGAAAAAAGTTCGTCGAAATCTAGAAAAAGTTCATCGAAATCTAGAAAAAGTTGATCAAATTTGAAAAAGTTCATGGAATTTATAAAAAATGTATTTTTCGTTTTTTGTTTGTAAATTCAAAATGTGTTCATAGTTTTAAATTTATCACTTTTTCAAATTTTGTTCACAGTTTTAAATTGTTCAGTGTACATCAAAAAAATGTTCAATGAGTATTTAAATGGTTTTTCAGCGCATATCACAAAATTGTTCAATGTGTAGTTAAAAATTGTTCAGATTATATTACAAAAATGTTCAATGTATAAAATTTGTTCATCTTATATCAAAAAAATGTATAAATATTTTTTAAATTATTTCAATGTATATCACAAAAATGTTCGCTGTGTAGTTAAAAATTGTTCATCGTACATCAAAAAAATGTTTAGTGTATATTTGACAATCGCTCGTCGTATATAAATTTTTGTTCATGTTCCCAATAAATGTTCACGTTTTAAAAAATTATGGAATTTGAAAATTTTTGTCGAATTTTAAAAAAATTCATCGATTTGATAAAAGTTCATTCAATTTGAAAAAATTCGCATTTTTAAGAAAATAAAAAGGAAAATGAGAAAAGAAAAATAAAAAAGGAAAGAGAAATAAAAGGAGAAAAAACGCCCAGAAATCAGCGAGCAGTGAAAGCTGGTTTGGTGGGCTCTCGCGGCCTACTTAAATAAAAGAACGTAAATAGGTAAGTGGACACAATCGGTACGGTGGTCTTTTTGTTAGTGAGCTGCTGTTTGAACGGAGAGATCGTGAGTTCGAGCCCTCACATTCGAAATAAATTTTTTGCTGCAGTTTTTTAACAGAAAGAAAATGAAAAAAAACGGGCCGATGTACTAGGACGTGTTGGGTTGGCTGCATATAGGCCAACTAGGCCCGCCCAAAAAGAATCCGTTCTGCTTGGTTGTATGTGTTTCCTGTAGGGCCTGCACCGCATGTAGTTAAAGCGCCTTTGGGCCTGGCTATCGGCAATTTCTGGCCAGCCAGGCCAAACAGATCGGCAGTTTCTTCTTCTATCTCTACTAACCTCTCTAATCTCTTTTCTTCCTTCTCCCCTCTAATTTACATAACGATGCTTCGATTTGAGATAAACTTTACACAAAAAAATGGACATCGATGTTATGGTTCCATTTAGATGATCGGTTCGTAGTTTGTCGATCGTAAATGCTCAATTTTGTGTTCACGTTAGGAGCTATTTTGGACAAATCATGTTAGATTTGTCGTGCATGATCGATCGTTTGAGATTTCCTTTGACTAATAGCCTAATTTCACAGTTCTTCACGACATTCGTGTTGCAAGTTTTTTGTTTCGTCGATCCTGTTGCACCAACACCGCATTTATGCGCACACTGTGTTTCTTCTCCTCTTTCCTCTGTCTTAGAGCTCTCCAGTTCGTCTCTTTCGACGTCGGCGCCTTACCTCCTTGCCCACGTCCTACTACACTGGAGTCGGCATTGTTCATCTCGGCCTCCTCTCTCCCGTCCTACTGCACTGACGCTGCCATGGCGCGAGCACTACATTTCTCGTTGTCTTTGTGCGGACGTTCTCTACGCCAACGAGGCTAGCAGCTAGTTCGCCGCGCCGCCGACGGGGTCACTCGCGCACGACTCCATGCTCGTCGTGTCGGACGCGGAGCCACGACCACCGTCCACCGCAGTCGCCATGGTCCGACACACACTGCATTTCTTCTTCATGTTCCTCTGCCTCAGCGCTCCTTTGCACGATCATCTGCGACGGAGACGGTAGCTAGCAACTAGTTCATCGTGGCGCCGGCAAGAACGCTCACCCGAGACTCCATGTTGGTCGTGTTGGACGCGGCGCCGCGGTCACCGTCCACTGCAATTGCGAGGCACAATGTGTGTATACAACCAAACACCGTGTAGTTGCATGAGCCGAGCCAATGCCGGCAACCAAACGTTATATCAAAATTGCACCCCTAATGCGAGAGTACTAGATGCGGGCAACCAAACAATATGCAGATGTTAGTTTTCAGCCTGCATTTTCTCACCGAGGCTCTCGTGAGCGAGGCTAAGCTAAGCCAGACCCAGCTGCTACTCGCGCCAAACACCATCATGCGTATCAGAGTGGTGTAATGTGCATATAGAGCTCGCTAGTTGCTTCCTTGCAATGTGGTGTAATGTGCAGTTGCACGTACGCACCACTCAAGCTACATTTGCGATCTGAACGGCATCTGCTTCCTCTCTGCAGGCCGGCTTGGACATTCAAGGATCAAGGTGTGAGAAGAATCGCTATCCTCTGCGACCACGAACGCCGGCCGTCGGCATGCTCGCGGTTGATATCAGCAACTTGGACATTGGACAAACTCTGTATTCGAGCGGGTCTGAGTCTGAGTGTTCATGGATGCTAGTATATAGAACTAGTGACAACTACGAGCTTTTCTTGACACATTTGTAATGTGCCTCGCACAAAGCCATGCTAAATGGTAGGGTCGGTCAACACATACAACAACAATAATATAGGCCTCCAAATTTTTGGATGTAAGATACAGAGAAACAACTCTAACAACATAAGAAAGATAACATCATAAAACTGTAGGGCATGAAAGATAGGGAAAATCATCTTATGCTCCCGAGCTCATTTGAGCTTGGGATGAACAGTATAAAAACATTTCAGAAAATTTTGAATTTTTTTAGATGCAAACATTGACAAAAGTTCTCAGTGCTTGCAAAATTTCATCAAAAAATGACATTAATAGAAGTCGTGGCAAAAAAATCAGTACTCCAAAATGTTTTAAAAATAACACTTTTGGAGCAGCAATTTTGTTTCACTGTTGAGTATATGTGTTGTGCATATTGTGTACTGGGCCCACCTCCTAATTTTCTTGTATAGTTGAGGTCGTGGTCCACCGTTGTACATCATATATACGTGCGATTGCACCTGAGTAATACATTGTGCAATTCTCATAACATACATGGTATCCGTTTTTTAGGTTTACGACCTTGCTTCCGCCCCGCCGCCGCGCCCTCCTCTGCGCCATCGTTGCCACCGCCCTAGCCGTCGTCGCCGCGCGCCTCCTCCGTGCTATCGCCGCCGCCGTCGTCGTTGCGCACCTCCTCCGTGGTGTCGCCGTCGCCGCCGCTACCTCCTCCCCCGCCGTCGCGCTCTCCCTGCCGCTGCCCTCGCCGCCATGGCACTCTGCCGTCGCGCGCCACCCCGCGGCCACCTTACCCTAGCGTCGCCGCTGCCTGCTCTACTCGCTGCCGCCTCCTCCCTTAGCCGCTGCTGCATCTCCATCCCATGTTGCCGCCGCACCTCTCCCGTGACGGCGCCGCCACAAACCCTAACCCTAGCCCGAGCCGCACCACCACCTTGCCGCCATGTCGTCCATCACCTCGTCCGGCTCCACTATCAACTCCAACCCATTCGCCGACGTCAACCCTCCCAACGTCAATGACATCCGCAACCTCAACATATACGAGCGGGTTCCGGTTCATCTCTCCCAGACGGACGCCTCCTACTACGCGTGGAAGACGTACTTCTCCCTCGTGTTCCGGAGTACCATGACGGCTCCGTCGACTCCAGCCTCGTCCCCGACTTCCATGACTGGTCCACCATCGATACCACGCTCATCCAGTGGTTCTTCCTCACCATCTTGTTGGACCTGTTTCAGATGGTTGCGCAAGACGGTGATGATGCCCACGCCGTGTGGACCAAGCTGAACGGGCTCTTCACCACAATCGTCTTCAACATCGCGTTTTTTTGCAGCAAGAGTTTTTTGGATGCCACTAGGACAACTGCTCCGTCGATAACTATTGTCGCCGCCTCAAGACTCTTGCCAATGAGCTCCACGATACTGGCGCGAAGATTGATGATGATCTTCTCCTCAGCACGATCACTGCCGGCCTCAACGAGGACTTCGGCAACGCCGCGGCGAACCTCACCCTCATCCCCGAGCCCTCCTTCGCCAAGTTCGTTGCTTACCTCCGGCTGGAGGAGCGGCGGATGAAGCAGGTGAAGGCGCGGTCCATCCACACCGTCCTCGTCACTGGCACCACCCGCGGTGGACCACCGCCGCCACCCACTAGCCCGGCCGTGCCACCACAGTAGCACCATTCGGCACCCTACCCGCCGCCGCAGCAGCAGCCGCCACTGCAGCCCCTCACGCCGCCCCCGTACGGGACCCCCGGCCCTCCCGCGCCACCCGCTGAAAAGCGCCGCGAAGGCCGGCACGGCGGCCAGTAGAAGCCGCAGGCCGCGGGCGCGCCTCGTCAGCAGCAGCAGCTCCAGGTGCCTCCTCCGTGGGCCGCCAGGTACAACCCGTGGACTGGTGTCGTTCATGCGTACACCATACTGGTCCCACGGGCCCCTGTGCCGACTCTTCCCGTGCCTATGCCGAACGCGGCTCCGCAGCCCTATGGAGGGTACCCACCACCGCAGCTGAGTGGCGGTTACGGCTTCCCGATGGCGTCCCCGTGACCTTCGCCGGCGCTGCCACCGGCGCCTTGGGATCCGGCGCTTTTCGACGTGCTGCACACCGCCCCTATGCCGAACAACTACACTGGAGGCGGTGACACTGGGGCCACGGTTCACATGCTTGCTCACCCTGGTAATCTTGCCTCCTTCACTCCTGTCACTACCGACCGCTACATCATTGTCGGCGACGGTTCCACCCTTCCCATTATACACGCCGGGCACACTTCTATTCCTTATAATTCCATGCCTTTATCTTTGTCTAACATAGTTGGGTCACCTTATCTTATTAAGAATCTTATTTCCGCTCGTTGTTTCACTCGTGAAAATCCTGTTACTGTTGAATTTGACGAGATTGATTTTTGTGTCAAGGACGCTCGAACCAGGATGATACTTCACCGATGTGACAACCCCGACAAGCTCTATCCGGTGCATCCGTCTTCCTCCACCACCACTGCATCGGTCGCTCTCTCTGCCGGGGTTGATATCTGGCACGCTCGTTTGGGTCATCCCAACTGAGGGAGTCCTGGACTAGGGGGTGTCCGGACAGCCGGACTATCATTGTCCGCCGGACTCCGCGACTACGAAGATACAAGATTGAAGACTCCGGCTCGTGTCCGGATGGTACTTTCCTTGGCGTGAAAGGCAAGCTTGGCAATACGGATATGTAGATCTCCTACCATTGTAACCGACTCTGTGTAACCCTAGCCCTCTCCGGTGTCTATATAAACCGGAGGGCTTTAGTCCGTAGGACAACATACATTACAACAATCATACCATAGGCTAGCTTCTAGGGTTTAGCCTCCTTGATCTCGTGGTAGATCTACTCTTGTACTACCCATATCATCAATATTAATCAAGCAGGACGTAGGGTTTTACCTCCATCGAGAGGGCCCGAACCTGGGTAAAAACATCATGTCCCTCGTCTACTGTTACCATCCGCCTAGACGCACAGTTCGGGACCCCCTACCCGAGATCCGCCGGTTTTGACACCGACATTGGTGCTTTCATTGGGAGTTCCTCTGTGTCGTCACCGATAGGCTTGATGGCATCTTCAACCTGCAACGCTGTCCAGGGTGAGACTTTTCTCCCCGGACAGATCTTCGTATTCGGCGACTTTGCCCCGCGGGCCAATTCACTTGGCCATCTGGAGCAGATCGAAAGCTACGCCCCTGGCCGTCAGGTCAGATTTGGAAGCTTAAACTTCACGGCCGACGTCCGCGGAGACTTGATCTTCGACGGACTCGAGCCACAGCCAAGCGCGCCGCACTGTGACGATGGGCATGATCTAGCTCTGCCGCCGAACAGTGCCTTGGTGGCCGCACACGGATCCGCTTCGGCCATTGGCCCGGAGCCGATCGCCCAGATCGAGGGCCGGTGGATAGACGCCGCCCTGGGGGCTTCAACATCCACAGCGATGGAGCCGAACACTAATCTTGTCCCCTGCGAAACTCGTGATTCCAAGGCGCCGGACTCCTCCCCGGACTCCGAACCTCCCGCGCCCCTACCAATCGGTCCGGATTGGGCGCCGGTTATGGAATTCACCGCCGCGGACATCTTCCAATGCTCGCCTTTCGGCGATATCTTGAATTCACTAAAGCATCTCTCGTTATCAGGAGAGTCCTGGCCGGATTATGGCCAGGATGGTTGGGATGCGGACGACGAAGAAATTCAGAGCCCACCCACCACCCACTTTGTAGCCACTGTCGACGATCTAACCGACATGCTAGACTACGACTCTGAAGACAGCGACGCTATGGACGACGATGCCGGAGACGAACAGGAACCAGCGCCCACAGGGCACTGGAAGGCCACCTCGTCATACGACGTATACATGATGGATACCCCAAAAGATGGGGACGGCGAAGAAACAGCGGAGGCAGATCCCTTAAAGAAACAGCCCAAGCGCCGGCGTCAGCGGCGCCGCCCTAAATCTCGCCACAACAAGAATGGAGATTCCGGCACAGGAGATAATAATACTCCAGAGAGTGCCGAAGACAATCCCCTCCAGCAAGACTCAGCGCAGGAGGATGCAGAAGCAAGCCCTCATGAGGGGGCGGCAGACGAAGAGGTTGAGGATCATAATTATATGCCTCCCTCCGAAGACGAAGCAAGCCTCAACGATGACGAATTCGTCGTACCCGAGGATCCCGTCGAACAAGAGCGCTTCAAGCGCAGGCTTATCGCCACAGCAAACAGCCTAAAGAAAAAGCAGCAGCAGCTTCAAGCCGATCAGGACCTGCTGGCCGATCGATGGACCGAGGTCCTCGCGGCCGAAGAGTATAAACTCGAACGTCCCTCCAAAAGTTACCCAAAACGCAAGCTGCTCCCCCGATTAGAGGAGGAAACATACGTACATCCATCACCAGCGCAGGATATGGCTGACCGACCACCCCGCGGTCGTGACAGAGAGGCATCCAGGCCCCCAGCCAAGACCATACCCAGGCATCGCTCCAAAAGTACGAAGCCAAGAGGGAACGCGCCGGACTTGCGAGACATATTGGAGGACAAAGCAAGGCAATCCAGATCCATCTATGGATCACGTGGGCGCCCTAGGACCCACGACGAATACCGTCGTGCCGGATACAATAACCCCGGCCGGGCCGAACACAGCAGACAACGCTCTCTCGAGCTGCGTCACGATATTGCTCAATACAGGGGCGCCGCACACCCGTTATGCTTCACTGACGAAGTAATGGATCATCAGATCCCCGAAGGGTTTAAACCCGTAAACATCAAATCTTACGATGGCACAACAGACCCCGCGGTGTGGATCGAAGACTATCTTCTCCACATCCATATGGCCCGCGGCGATGATCTCCACGCCATAAAATACCTCCCACTCAAGCTTAAAGGACCAGCTCGGCATTGGCTTAACAGCTTGCCAGCAGAGTCAATTGGGTGTTGGAAAGACCTGGAGGCCGCATTCCTTGATAACTTCCAAGGCACATATGTGCGACCACCAGACGCCGATGACCTAAGCCACATCATTCAGCAGCCAGACGAATCGGCCAGACAATTCTGGACACGGTTCTTGACGAAGAAAAATCAAATCGTCGATTGTCCGGACGCAGAGGCCCTTGCAGCCTTCAAACATAACATCCGGGACGAATGGCTAGCCCGGCGCCTGGGGCAGGAAAAGCCGAAATCCATGGCAGCCCCACATTGCTAATGACCCGCTTTTGTGCGGGAGAGGACAGCTGGCTAGCCCGCAGCAACAATCTCCGTAAAAATTCTGGCAGTCCGGATACTAAGGACAACAACGGCAGGTCACGTCGAAACAAAAACAAGCGCCGAATTAACGGCGACGATAAGGAGGATACGGCAGTCAATGCCGGATTCCGAGGCTCTAAACCCGGTCAACGGAAGAAGCCATTTAAAAGAACCACTCCGGGTCCGTCCAATCTGGACCGAATACTCGATCGCTTATGCCAGATACATGGCACCTCTGAAAAGCCAGCTAACCACACCAATAGAGATTGCTGGGTGTTCAAGCAGGCCAGCAAGTTAATTGCCGAAAACAATGACAAGGGGCTAAATAGCGACGACGAGGAAGAGACCCGGCCGCCGAACAACAGAGGACAGAAGGGTTTTCCCCCACAAGTACGGACGGTGAATATGATATACGCGACCCACATACCCAAGAGGGAGAGGAAACGCGCACTAAGGGACGTCTATGCGATGGAGCCAGTCGCCCCAAAGTTCAACCCATGGTCCTCTTGTCCGATCACTTTCGATCGAAGAGACCATCCGACCAGCATACGCCATGGCGGATTCGCCGCATTGGTCTTAGACCCAATCGTCGATGGGTTCCACCTCACGAGAGTCCTGATGGACGGCGGCAGTAGCCTGAACCTGCTTTATCAGGATACAGTGCGCAAAATGGGCATAGACCCATCAAGGATTAAACCTACAAGGACAACCTTTAAAGGTGTCATACCAGGAGTGGAAGCCAATTGCACAGGCTCAGTCACACAGGAAGTGGTCTTCGGATCCCCGGATAATTTCCGGAGCGAAGAGTTAATCTTCGACATAGTCCCGTTTCGCAGCGGCTATCACGCTCTGCTCGGGCAAACCGCGTTTGCCAAATTCAACGCGGTGCCGCATTATGCATACCTAAAGCTCAAGATGCCAGGCCCTCGTGGAGTCATCACGGTCAATGGAAATACGGAACGCTCCCTCCGAACGGAGGAACATACAGCGGCTCTCGCGGCAAAAGTACAGAGCAGCCTTCTAAGGCAATTCTCGAGTCCGGCCGTTAAACGGCCGGATACAGCAAAGCGCGCCCGGAGCAATGCCAACCAAGACCACCTGGCGCGATCAGAGCACGCGTAGCAATGCGGCCCCAACCCTCGCCCGCGTATGATCGCAAGAATAACACTCCGCGTACATCATTACGCTTTGGAGATACCATGGGCACAGGGGAGGGGGCACGATCACAACGGACCCAGAGTGCGGTTCGACCACACCGGGGGCTCGCAAATGTGCCGCTCTTTTTTTATTGTTTTTCTTCTTTTTTGTATACAGGACTCTGTTAACCAGAAGCCCTGTCCGGCGGTGAACCTGCCGAACTCATGATGCAACAGTCAGGGACTAAAGAAGGCCGCGCTGAACACTCAGGTGGTCTCAATTATGAGCATTAAATTCGATTATATACACCAAATCCGCAGCTCATCCCTGGAGGGGGACATGTTTATTTAGTCCAAATCCCTTGCTTACCGCACTATTTGTATCAGTCCGCTCTACTAGCAGACTTTTCTTTCATTAATAATGTAGCACCTTTATGATCGCAATTGCATTACATCTTATATATATATGCTCATTATATGACATCTGGCACCCGTATATTTTGGTACGGCATAATACACCAGGGGCTTATGTTCCCCACTCTATGGTGTGATAAAGTCCGAACACTTTCACAAGTGCGGAACCCCGAACTTATAGCATTATATGAATCGGCTCCGAATCATGTCTTGGGTCAATAGTTGGGTTTGCCCGGCTCCCACGTTTTGGTGCCTTACGTTCCGTTCTGTCGGCTAAGGTGGCACTGGGAGAACCACTGCGATTATGCCCCAGTTGAGCCGGGTTAACGCCTCAGTGGAGAAAGCTAAAACTGACTGGCATGATAAGGCGAGAGACTGGTTGCTGTTCGAGAGGTTTTTTCGGGTCCTTAAAGACTCACACCGCTTCGAGCGAAGTTCCGGATAATGTCCGATGAAGGCGTGGATAGCGCCCCGGATTCGGTCTTCCGAATACCAGGGGCTTCGCCGAAATTTAAAATTATAGAATTCTATGGCTAAGTGAGAGTGTTCAAGCATTATAAGTCCGGTTGCCTTGTTCGTCGTGTTGAGCGCCTCCCTAGATGGACCCAAAAATGGGAACAAGAGTGCTCAAGTTTATCCCGAACACCCCAGCACTTGTGGCTTGGGGGCTGAAGCCAACGACTTGCCATCTCTCAGATTTTACAAACGGCCGCACAGAAGGTAATATTTTAAATTAAACAAGCGTTGCTCATGGCGCATATGAACGAAGTTTTCAGCGCACAGGATAAATAAACAGCGAGTTCACTCAAAGATTACATTTCGGGAGCACTCATCTGCAATATTGCAGGCTCCCTTCAGGACAATTTTATAATACTTCTCTGGTGTGCGATACTCCTTGCCCGGCGGCGGTGGGTCCGTGAGAAGCTTCTCCGCATCCAACTTGCCCCATTGCACCTTTATGCGGGCAAGGGCCCGACGAGCACCTTCGATACAGGCGGAGCGCTTGACTACATCTAGCCTGGGGCATGCATCCACCAGCCGCCGCACGAGGCCAAAGTAGCTACCAGGCATGGCCTGTCCAGGCCACAGCCGGACTATGAGGCCCTTCATGGCCTCCTCAGCTACCTTGTGGAGTTCGACCAGCTGCTTCAGCTGGTCGCTTGGGGGCACCGGATGGCCGGCCTTAGTATACTGAGACCAGAAGACCTTCTCCGTCGAGCTCCCCTCCTCGCCACGATAGAATGCGGCGGCATCAGACGCACTACGCGGCAGATCTGCAAACGCCCCTGGAGAGCTCTGAATGCGGGTAAGTGTCAGGTAGTTCACATTAACATGCCTGCTTTGTAATGAAAAACGCCTTACCCGCCACTATCTTCTTTATGTCCTCAACCTCCTGAAGGGCCTTACGGGCCTCGGCCTTGGCGGACTTGGCACTTTCGAGAGCCGAGGCAAGCTCAGACTCTCGAGTCTTGGAGTCACGCTCCAAATTCTCATGTTTTTCCATGAGAGCCTGGAGCTCTTTCCGAACTTCCGCCACACATGCCTCTTGCTTTTCTCGCTCAGCCCGTTCCGCGGCCGCATTGCGTTCGGCCGCGGACACAGCATCCCGCAGGGCTGCCACCTCGATAGTGGCCCCTGCAATACACATATTATCCTTGTTAATTTTACTTGCAACCAAAATCCTTTTCTGTAAGGTACTTATTCAAAGAGGTGTTACTCGCCTTCTTTTTCCTCGAGCTGCTTCTTTGCATGGACGAGCTCTTGCTCGGACCGCTCGAGATTCTTCTTCAGCACGTCAACCTTCGCCGTTAGTGCGGCAGAGGTCAGCAGTGCAGCCTGCAAACCCATATTGACATATTTTAGGCAACCCTGCGTATATCTTGTTATAGATCCTTAGTCCGGCTTTTCTTTCCGAACACCGAACTAAGCATCAGGGGCTACTGTCTATGTGGTATTATATTACATAATTTTAACTTCTTACCTCAAAGCCTGTTAAAAGGCTGCTGCAGGCTTCGGTCAGCCCGCTCTTTGCAAGCTGAACCTTCTTAATCACCGCACTCATGATAGTACGGTGTTCTTCCTCGATGGAACTGCCTTTAAGCGCCTCCAGTAGGTTATCCGGCGCCTCTGGTTGGACGGAGGCCGCCGGCGTCACGGTCCTGCCCTTCTTTCGAAGGGGCCGCTTTCCGGACTCTGGAACCACTGCGGGTTCCGATGTAGAGTCCGGCACGAAGTCCGGGAGGCTGCCTGACGGCGCCTCCGGAGCCTCCTCCTGATGGGTCCCTCTCTGGGATCCCACCTCGGCGTCCTCGTCGGCGCGTGGGGTGGAGGCGGTCGGGATGGAATTCACATCCGACGAGGCCAATGACCCGCTCGATGAGTTGGGGAGATCATCATTGGCCGGACTACGGGCAGAATGCGGCGTTAGAAGGATACTACGCGACATAAAAGAAATTACACATCAAGGATCCGGATACTTACGATCTTGCCGGACGCCTGGCCCTTGGAGGCCACTCATCCTCACCAACGCTGATGTTGGCGGAACTGTCCGGGGGGATAGTTCTCCCCCTCTTGGACCCTTCGGCCTCCCTGATGGGGGAAGCCTTCCCTTTCTTCTCTCCCTCCTCCGGGAGAGAGTACTCCTCCTCGTCTTCGGGAGAGGAGTCCTCATCGTCATCAGACGCCTGGTTGCGGGAACTCTTTCGAGTCCCCGCGGCCACCTTCTTGGCCTTCTTCTCCGGCACCACGTGCAGTGCCGGAACCAGCAGCCCTGTTAAGCGGGCGTCCGCTGGGTCTTCTGGCATGGGAGCCGGGCTGATGAGCAGCTTGGCCTTCTCCATCCATTCCTGTCAAAGGAAGAGGTAGAATGAAACCTCACTAGAGTCAATCTAATTATCACAAGTGTCCCGTAATGGGGTGGAATCACTTACCTCGTCAGTTGGATACTGCGAGCTGAATCCGCGGTCTTCGGTCGCGGACGCGGGGCTTCGGCGCCCTTGAACAGCACCCTCCAGGCGCCTTCGTATGTTGTATCGAAGAGCCCGTTTAGCGCCTGGTGCTATTCCGGATTGAACTCCCACAAATTAAATGCCCGTTCTTGGCATGGGAGGATCCGCCGGATGAGCATGACTTGGACCACGTCGACGAGCCTGAGCCTATTGCTCACCATCTTCTTGATACATGCTCAGAGTCCCGTCACCTCCACCGGATTCCCCCACTGCAAGCCCTTCTCTTTCCAGGAGGTGAGCTGCGTGGGGATGCCAGATCTAAACTCGGGGGCCGCCGCCCATGTGGATTTGCGCGGCTCAGTGATGTAGAACCACCCCGATTGCCACCCCTTGACGGAGTCCACGAAGGTCCCTTCCAGCCAAGGGACGTTGGGCAATTTGCCCAACATGGCGCCTCCGCATTCCGCTTGCGTACCCTTCACAACCTTCGGCTTGACGTTGAAGGTCTTGAGCCACAGGCCGAAGTGGGGCCGGATGCAGAGGAAGGCCTCGCACACGACGATAAACGCCGAGATGTTGAGGATAAAGTTCGGCGTCAGATCGTGGAAATCCAGGCCATAGTAAAACATGAACCCCCGGACAAATGGATGGAGCAGAAAGCCCAGTCCGCGGAGGAAGTGGGGGAGGAAGACGACCCTCTCATGAGGCCCGGGGGTAGGGATGAGCTGCCCCTCGTTGGGCAGCCGATGCGCGATATCGCCGGAAAGGTATCCGGCACTGCGCAGCTTGGTGATGTCCTCCTCCTTGACGGTGGAGGCTAACCATTTACCTCCCGCTCCGGACATATTCGGAGAAGGTTGAGGCGAGATGCGCTATCTCGGGCGTTGGAGCTTGAGTTCGCGGGGATGGATAAGCAAAGGAGGAAGAAGGCGTAGGTGAGAAGGTGAATCCTTATCCCTTATATATAGGCGGACAAAACTATACGTCCCCCACCAGCCTGGTAAAACTCGCTTATCTCCCAAGCGCCACCATCAATGGCGCGGTTGGGTTACCCACGCACGTATTGATGAGAATCCCGGAATAAGGGAAACACGATCTCTGCTTCGACAAGACGTGCCAAGGAAACCGCTTCGCTAAACATGCTGAGGTGGTATAGTAATTCAAACAAAGGCCTGGTGGCGGTGTGATGTCACGCCGCATAATACGTCAGCAGATTGAACTAAGTGTACATTTTATTCTCTCTATGGTGGAATGTGGAATTTATTTTGCAGAGCCGGACACTATCCTGGTGTTCATGATCTTCTCTAGATTATTCAAGGGAGGAACCCGCCTTGCAATGCCGAACATTATGCACGCCGGACTTATCGTCATTGAAGACTGGTTCAGGGGCTACTGAGGGAGTCCTGGACTAGGGGGTGTCCGGACAGTCGGACTATCATTGTCCGCCGGACTCCACGACTACGAAGATACAAGATTGAAGACTCCGGCTCGTGTCCGGATGGTACTTTCCTTGGCGTGAAAGGAAAGTTGGCAATACGGATATGTAGATCTCCTACCATTGTAACCGACTCTGTGTAACCCTAGCCCTCTCCGGTGTCTATATAAACCGGAGGGCTTTAGTCCGTAGGACAACATACATTACAACAATCATACCATAGGCTAGCTTCTAGGGTTTATCCTCCTTGATCTCGTGGTAGATCTACTCTTGTACTACCCATATCATCAATATTAATCAAGCAGGACGTAGGGTTTTACCTCCATCGAGAGGGCCCGAACCTGGGTAAAAACATCGTGTCCCTCGTCTCCTGTTACCATCCGCCTAGACGCACAGTTCGGGACCCCCTACCCGAGATCCGCCGGTTTTGACACCGACACCAACCCCGTCACTCTTCATCATATTCTTAGGAGTTTCAGTTTCAGTTGTAATAAGATAGAGGATCACACTTGTCATGCCTGTCGTGTCGGCAAACACGTTCTTCTTCCGTTTAATAACTCCACTAGCAATGCTTATTTTCCTTTTAGTTAATTCATAGCGGTGTGTGGACCTCTCCAGTTCCTAGTAATTCAGACTATTTATATTATCTGGTTATTCTCCTTATGTGTGGACGTTTTCTTTGCGACGCAAGTCGGATGCACTTTCCACTCCGACAGCTTTTTACTCCTATGTCAGCACGCAGTTTGGACGTCCCATTCTTGCTCTTCAGACTAACAATGGAAAAGAGTTCAACAACCTTGCTTTCAACACTTTTCTGTCACACCATGGCATAGTTTTTTTGGTCTCACTTGCCCGTATAATTCACAGCACAACGATCGAGCCAAACGCGTACTTCGCACTCTAAATGACTGTGTTCGCACGATCCTGTTTCATCCTAATGTGTCGCCTTGCTTCTGGCCGGACGCACTTGCTACCGCATCACTGCTCCTTAACCTTCGACACTGTCGCCAGTGGTGTAACTACGCACCTCACCACCTTCTCTTTGGTACGCCGCCTTCTTATGATGGTTTGCGTATTTTTATGTGTCTTTGTTATCCTAGTACCGCTGACACTTCTCCTCACAAACTTGCACCATGTTCTATTGCATGCATCTTTATCGGCTATCCTTGCAAGTCCAAGGGCTATAGGTTTTACGATCCCATCTCCCACGGAGTGTTCACCTCCTGGCACGTTTACTTTGATGAGCATGTGTCTCCGTTTCAGCAGGTTCCTCCGGTTGTCCCTCCCACCGCTGAAGATGTGGGACCATTGACACCTTGCCCGGGGCGCTCGCGCGCCGCCCTCGGCCCGCTCCTGGCTTTGAGGCACGTCACGCGTATCCGGCTGCCTCCGGGTCCAGCGTCGGCCCCGCCTTGACGCCGTCTTCCCGCTCGGCGGCTGCCTTCGCATCCACCTCACCGCCGCCCTCCACCGCGGCGACCCCCGCGGCCTCTTCTGTCGGCACGATGTCTGAGCCGCCCTCTGCCGCTCCATAGCTTCCTTCAACCGCAGCTTCGACGGCCAGCAGGTCGGCCCCGCATGCGGACCATGATTCCACGGCCTCATCTTCGGCCGCGGCCTCGACGCCCCCTGGTGCCTCTTCACCGGTGGCTCCAGACTCACCACCCGCAGTCGGTCCGGTCACTCGCGCCCGTACGGGAGTTTTTCGCCCGAGCTCGCGCTTTGCTTCGGAGGAGTACGTCCACACGGCATCCACCTCTATGTCGTCGCCGTTGCCGTCCTCCGTTTGAGCCGCTCTTCGTGACCAACTCTAGATGGCTACGATGCAAGAGGAGTTTGATGCCTTGCTGCGCAACCGGATGTGGCAGCTTGTTCCCCATCCCCGACACGCTGACGTGGTTACCGAGAAGTGGGTCTTCAAACACAAGCTCCATCCTGATGGTACCCTTGACCGCTATAAAGCGCGCTGGGTTGTTCGTGGTTTCCGGCAACGCGCTGGCATCGATGGTACCGACACCTTCGCTTCGGTCGTTAAGCCTGGGACGATTCGCATGGTTCTCCACCTTGCGGTCTCACGTGCCTGGCGGGTGCACCAGATGGACGTCTCCAACGCCTTCCTTCACGGTCACCTCGAGGAGCAGGTCTTCTGCCAGCAGCCCACGGGGTTTGTTGATCCGGCGTTTCCCGACCACGTGTGTCTGCTCTCGCGGTCCTTGTACGGACTCAAGCAGGCTCCTCGCGCTTGGTACCAGCCGCATCGCGTCGTTTCTGCACCATCTCGGGTTTCGCTCTATCCGCTCGGACGCATCTTGGTTCGTCTATCACCAGGGCTCCGACATGGCATACTTGCTCCTTTATGTCGACGACAACATCCTGACGACATGTACAGCTGGTGTTCTCAGTCAGCTCACTGCCTGTCTTCACGCTGAGTTTGCCATCAAGGACTTGGGTCCGTTGCACTACTTCCTCAGTGTTGAGGTGGTGCGTCGTCCGGATGGCTTCTTCCTTCACCAGCAGAAAGTACACTCATGAGCTCCTGGATCGCGCTGCATGCTTAACTGCAAGCCCGCTGCCACGCCTGTTAATACGAAGGCCAAGCTCTCTGCCACGGATGGTTCCCTTGCTTCGGATGCTGCCTTTTACCGGTCTATTGTTGGGGCTCTTCAGTACCTCACTATGACTCTGTTTCATTTTCTAGAGTCTACCATATGACCCATTTAAAGAAATCTAGGTTCTTTTCAAAACAAAAAAAAATCCAGGTAGGTGTTTCCTATGAGACTGATATTCGAGCACGGATAATTGAGGATGATCGCTTCATTCTAGCACTAGTTGAAGTGGTTAGAGGAAGAATGCCCCGGAGAGTGAAGCCTGTCTCAGTGACATGATAGAGTTCTTGCCGCCACCTTATTAATCTTTTTTTCTCTAAAAAGGAGGGTGAACCCTCGGCCTCTGCATCAGGTGATGCACATAGTCTATTGCAAAATGATAAGTGTTGTCCATTAGGTTGCTAAAATAATAAATAAATAAAATTGAGGGGAGCTACATCTTTAACCTCCATGGGCTATATCAACCACAATAGGTATTGCAACTCATGACTCATGAACCTGTTGCTAGGTGATGCAGGTTAGTTGAATCAATTTTTTCCAACACCGCTCAAACCTAAGGCATGGTCATGCCAAGATAGCAATTGCAGCAGGGTTATTCTCCCTTAGGGCTTGTTCCGTTGCAAGGGTTTTGAAGGGGATTGGAGTGGATTTGGAAGGATTAATTGTCCTACAAGTCAAAATCCCCCTCAATCCCCTCCAAACCTCTCCAATACTCTCCAAGAGAGGTCTAACCGAACAAGATCTTACATAATAGTCTGCATATTAATTTTAAGCTTCTGGGCTACATGGTCGAGTCACCCTCAACACTCACATTTCTAGCCTATGCAAAAGGACAGACATACAAAGATATATATGATGGTATACTATTAGGTGGGGACTTAATTGATTGCACCATTCCACGTACACTGGTGTATAGTACCACCATGCTACTTAGCTCATAACAAGTTACCCATCACAGCTACAAAATGTCGCTCATGGCCCGTCATCCGCGGTCTGCCCGTCAGTACATTCATGCAGCTAGCAGCATATGCTAGCGGTCAGCCACATTAAAAAAATACTAAAACTCCATGAGCACCAAACATTCAAGCCAAGACTTGAACTCTGGTGGGATGGCTGCAAACTCTCGCACCTTGCCAACTGAGCTAGCGGTCAGCCACATTGAAGTTTAGCGATGTAGCATCATCAGTTCACCAACACATGCAGATCGCCATCAACCCCAAGATCGACAACGAGTCCGACTCAGCATTGTCTACGTAGAGTACACGAGTTAATAATCACATACAAACGCAAGCATGGTTAGACTTAGGAACATATGAACGTACTTGCATATAAGGGGTTTGCCTTATGAACGGCATGCTGCATGTAGCTATGGATATAGATACATCACCAGTTTGGATCATAATTTGGAGAGCAACTTAGGCGAATGGCAGGGCAATTCTCCTTTGGCACGCACGGCTAACTACATGCATGCACCCGCACAGTCACCAGGGACCAGGCTACCACACCATCATCGGTACATGCATGCCACCGTGCCAAGGGAGAAGCGCCCTGTGATTCACACACGTCGGACTAATTTCCATGCCTTGCTATAAGCCAAAGCTCTTTGCTCCCTTTCAACTATATATTTTGCTAATGCTGCTCTATGCTTTCAAGTTCTTGTGCTCGTTGATGGAAACATTATGCACCTCGGCGTCACTTATATACCGCGGGGTTGGCCTCAAGACATCGATCTTCTGGTGGCATATGCGCCGAGGCCGATCGACTATTCCAGATGAGGAGCTGCTTTCCTTGTCGGTGGTCTCTCGATCATTTCCCCTTTGGAATGTGCTCTAGGAATAATGGTGCTCCTCCTTGCTCAACCTTGCTTTCCTGATCTTCAGTACGGGTACCTTTTGCCGGTGCAAGCACAAAACTTTAGCACCGAGGACGTACCGCCGCAGCAGCAAAACATCAATGTATTCGATGCCAGATATGATGTGATTTTGTTCCTGCATTGGCTACCTAGCTAGCTAGCTTTAATTTCCAGCAAAGTTGTTGATGTTGAACTACATACCGTGGGATTCCAAGAGAATAAAGCGATTTCTGCTTTGGCTTGACCCTTGGCCAGCCACAAAGGCAAACCTTCTTTCTTATGTTCTGACTTCTGAGATGGTACATTCGACTGAATCTTCTCTCTTCGATCCAGCTCATGCAGCTGGTAGCTATTCTTGATCGAAATACCACGCATAAAGGGCGCAGAGCTCTCTGTGGACCAGGACTCGGTAGCTTGCTGCATGGAGCGACAATGTTTTGTGCTGGGAATGAAAATGAATTTTGCTAGCAAGATCTATTAATCTTTTAAATATTTGAAACGTCCATGTTTTATATCAATTCTGAGACTGAAGCTTCACCGGGGTGCCCTGGCTCGGCGGCGACTTCGCCCCTGGTGAGCGGCGGCGGCTATCGAAGGTTCCCAGGGGTAGCACTCAGGTTTGTCCTCCGTTGCCTGCTGCACCAGCGGACATGGTTCCAGGTGAGGCCGAAGGGGGCAACCCAGGTGCAGCAGGGTAATGTCAAGGTTCATAGAAGGTGCATGTTCACTTGTTCAGAGAAACGCATGTTCAGAGAAACGCAAGCTTGTAGATTAAGAGAACGTGCAACCTTAGAGGTTGATTAGAAACCTGTTTCCTAGTCCAGTTCTTTGTAATGATGATGACGATGATCGCACCAATTGCATCCGTTGGACAGTACATATGTGCAACTTTCAGATCCAGCTGGAGCACTGAAATAGGCTGCTGTGAGCGATCTTACAGCTGGCCGTCGAGCCCTACTCTATTGCAGCCTGCAGGTCTGCTGTGTCGGACAAAAACCACGCTACCATCAACGGGTGACTGATGAGTTTCTCCATCTGGCCATGGTTAGCGTAGCGCCCAAAGGGGTTTTGAAGGCCTCGCCCGAATACTATACTACCAATGTATGTAGTTTACTGCCTGTGTAATTTGGTTTGGATCGATGCATTTCTAGGATCCCATATATTCTAGAGAAAGGTTAGTAATCAGAAAGGCATGAATGTAGACGGCAGGGCGAAGCGGTGTGAGCATTTCCCAACTATTCTCGAAGGGGGGAGGCTGAGGGTCGTAAGGCAAATTTTCTCTAGATTCCTGGAACAGCAGAGTGTCGTTTTTTTAGGGAGAGTGCTGCATTTCATTCTTAAGTCAGGATGAGCTCCGCCCTGTTAGTGAGTTGAAATGTGTTAAAAATTGTGATATGTATCTTGACTTCCAGTCCGATGTGACTCTTTGTAAGAGATGTTCCTGAAGTATCGATTGTTGTTGTAGGCGGTCGAGCTGTGTGAGCTCCTCATCTGAGACCTTGGTAACGCAGGAGCGGATCGGCAGATTCACCATCACCGTCAGTCGAAATACCATTGAGAGAGTGTCCACTGTATATACAACCACTTGAGAGATGTTCTTCGAGGAGGATACTGACTATTGTCGTATGGGATCTATCTGGGTGATCTCTCGCGATATACCTTGGTAACACACGAGGAGCTCGTCACATAAATATCACTGGGAGTGGACACACTGAGATGAGAGTTGTTCAAGACAGTCTCGACGGACTGGAAGTCAACACACAGATCCTAATAATTTAGCCGTGTATGTTAGCGATGAATAGAATAGAAGTATTCAGAGCGGTTTCATGTACTTATCTTATTTTTCCACTGTGTGTTGAAATGTGTTAGCACCGAACTCGAGGTTATGGCTTCCCATGATGATGCAGCTCCTGTTAGGGTCGACTCCCCCATCGAGGAGGAGCGCGCCAGTGAGGTCTACTTGGCGGCGCTCATTCAGGCAAACCCGTAGCTCATCGATGAAACAACGCGGTCTATGAGTCTGTCTAGTCGGAGCTAAAAGTAAGGGCATCCGTGAGATGATGGTCCGTCTCCGTACTGAGCAGCCAAAGTGTTTTTGAGAAGCTGGCCAAGAAAGAAGTGCCACCTACGGAGAGGGTTGGCCCGGTGCCATTGAGTACGCCGACCGCGAGCACCGACGATGCTTGCTGCTCCACTGGGGGTGGGGGGGGGGGGGGGGATTCCCACCTATTCTGACTCTATGATCACTAGCTTCTTCGACTACAACTCGGAGTAATCTAGCTAGATAGTTTGAACTTGATTTAGTGATGTAGTTATGTAGTTGCCGATGTCAACTTGGAGTGGCACTTGTCATGCTTTTGGGGTATATGAGTCATGAATGCTTATGTGTCTTGTGTTACATGTATTATTTTTAACTTGGGTTGCTTCTTAAAATCGTATTCTCTTTCTTTGTAGATGAAGTGGTATGTGGTGTACAGAGGTAGGTGTGAAGGAGTCTATGATTCATGGCCTTCATGCAATGAACAAGTGATTGGTTACAAAAGCTGCTCCTTTGAATCGGTCAATAGTAGGGAGGAGGCAGAGAATTATTACCCCAAGTATGTGTTCAGAGACCAGAGCAATCATGAAGTAGGCAATGGTGCAGGCCAACTTATCAGATTGAGTGGGTTCAAGAACTTGCTAATACTCTTCCAGTTTGTACTAATTGTGGGGTTGCTTTTATCGTGTGATCGTATGTAACATGAATTGGCCACATTGTTGTTTACTAAGAAGACACTCGTGCTAAGTAACTACTTATGACTTCATATGAAGGTTGTGTGGATCATATATGATTCTTTTGTGAGTTTGTTGTTATGTATGTGGTCCTTAAAGAGCACACAAATTTATGTATGTGATTCTTATTGGATATTATTGTTATATCTGTTTTGATGTAGGGTTATATGAAAAACAATTAGGAACCAGGTTGGCAATGTGTTTTTACGAGAAGGGTACTCGGCAATGATTTCTTTTTCAGGAATTACTCACGGGAAAAAGGTCACATGGAAGGTGCTGGCAAGTGATACGTCTCCAACGTATCTATTTTTTTATTGTTTCATGCTATTATATTATCTGTTTTGGATGTTTTATATGCATTAATATGCTATTTTATATTATTTTTGGGACTAACCTATTAACCTAGAGCCCAGTGTCAGTTTCTGTTTTTTCCTTATTTTTGAGTTTTATAGAAACGGAATATCAAACGGAGTCCAAACGGAATAAAACTTTTGCGATGATTTTTCTTGGACCAGAAGACACCTACGAGACTTGGAGATGAAGTCAGAAGACCCACGAGGCGACGACAAGCCGTATGGGCGCGCCCCCTGGGCTCGTGTCCCCCTTGGAGGTCTCATAACCCTAATCTTCGGCCTATGTATTTCCAAACCATCAGAGGCATCAACAAAAATATTTTCCACCGTTGCAAGCCTCTATTCCCGTGAGAAACCATCTTGGGGCCTTTTCCGGCGATCTGCCGGAGGGGAATTCGATCACGGAGGGCATCTACATCAACGCTATTTCCGTTTCGATGATGCATGAGCAGTTTACCTCAGACCTACGGTTCCATAGCTAGTAGCTAGCTAGATGGCTTGTTCTCTATCTTTGATCTTCAATACAAAGTTCTCCTCGATGTTCTTGGAGTTCTATCCGATGTAATATTTTTTTGCGGTGTGTTTGTCGAGATCCGATGAATTGTGGATTTATGATCAAATTATCTATGAATATTATTTGAATCTTCTCTGAATTCTTATATGCATGAATTGATATCTTTGTATTTCTCTTCAAATTATCGGTTTAGTTTGGCCAACTAGATTGGTATTTCTTGCAATGGGAGAGGTGCTTAGTTTTCGGTTCAATCTTGTGGTGTCCTCACCCAGTAACATAGTAGGGGTAGTGAGGCATGTATTGTATTGTTTCCATCAAGTATAAAAAGATTGGATTTTCATCATATTACTTGAGTTTATCCCTCTACATCATGTCATCTTACTTAATGCATTACTCTGTTCTCTTGAACTTAATACTCTAGATGCAAACAAGAGTTGGTCGATGTGTGGAGTAATAGTAGTAGATGCAGGCATGAGTCGGTCTACTTGACATGGACGTGATGCCTATATTCATAATCATTGCCTTAGATATCGACATAACTTTGAGCTTATCTATCAATTGCTCGACAGTAGTTTGTTCACCCACCATATGCTTTCTTTCAAGAGAGAAGCCTCTAGTGAAACCAATGGCCCTCAGTTCTATTTTCCATCATGTATTTTCAAATCTATAAACCAAAAAACCCAAAAATACCTTGCTGCAATTTATTTGTTTTTACTTTGTTTTACGTTTTAGTAATCTTTTATATATATCTCTATCAGATCTCACCATTGCAATTGACCGTGAAGGGATTGACAACTCCTTTATCTTGTTGGGTGCAAGTGTTTGATTGTTTGTACAGGTGCATAGATTGGAGACTTGCTTGTACCTCCTACTGGATTGATACCTTGGTTCTCTAACTGAGGGAAATACTTATCTCTACTTTGCTGCATCACCCTTTTCTCTTCAAGGGAAAAACCAATGCAAGCTCAAGAAGTAGCAGTAAGAAGTTCTGGCACCGTTGCCGTGGAGGTTCTACATCAAGCCTACCAAGTACCCATCATAAACTCTCATCTCTTGCATTACATTTTTCGCCATTTGCCTCTCGTTTTCCTCTCCCCCACTTCTAAAACAATTTTCAGAAAACACAAAAATATTTGCCTTTTTATTCGCCCTTCTTGCGTTCGTCCTCTCGTTTGCTCTTATGTCGTACTTGCTTTCTTTGCTTGGCATAATTGTGTATTTATTGAAAATCAGTAAGCAAAGAGTTTATGGATCCTCATCCACTTGCTAATATTTTTATGAGATCCAATTACGATGAACCTATTGCTAGTGAGTTGAGTGCACTGGATTATTTGTATGAAGTTTTGCTTGAAATTTGTGAATCTTAAAATTGTGATGAAGTGTTAAAAGAAGAAATTCATGAAGCGATTCACGATAGCTCCTTGGATGAAAAGCATGATTGCAATGGTTCTACTATAAAATCTATTAATTTCATTTGTGCTAATGATATGCAAAACCCTAAGCTTGGGGATTCTAATATTGCTATGTCCACTACTTGTTGCAATGATCATGATTGGGGTGATTTTTCTTATGTTCTTGAAAATTTATTTAAGCCTCATTATGAATATGTTTGCAATAATATTGGAAGTGGGCTTGGAAGAGTGTCAACTCTAGGCAATAATGATCCTACTACTTTGGAGCATGATCAATCTCAGGATTTTTTTTTTGATAAAAGTGGGTTTGAAGAGGTCATGACTTTAGTTAATGTTAATCCCACTATCTTGGAAGAGTGTCAACTTTGCATGCATGTGGATCATCTAGAGAATATGTTATGTGACAGCTATATTGTTGAATTTGAATATGGTACTGTTGAAACACGCGGTATGCTACGCTAGCGCCAAATAAAAAAATTCTACCACGCACCCAAGATCATTGGTGGAAATAGATTACGAGATCGGGTTTACCACTAGACGCGTAGTCATCGCAGCGGAAGTAGAGTTGGTGATGCGTGTAGTCGGTCTCTCAGCCCGTCTCCTCCTCTTGTTGCCGATCTCCCACGAATAGCAAAGAACCGTGAACGGCACCTCGTGGTTCCCTCGAATGGTTTGTCCAAGCACCGCACAGATGCGATGCCTCCAAGGTATCCACACGTACCACGGGGGGGGGGGGGGGGGGCAGCATCGAGCGGTGGACTGCTAGGTCCGGTCGTGCGGCATGGGCGTCGGGAGTGGCGGCTGGTGAGAAAAAGATCAACCCTAAGTGGTGCGCCTACTCCCCTTTATATAGACCTCCGAGGTGGGCTCAACACTTGAGCCCACTAGGAGTCCACATCCATTTTCCACTCGGATCCAATCCGAATGGGCTGCAGCCCCTTTAAGTGTGCCACCCATTAGGTTCACATACACATGGACACGACCAGAGTCGAATGTTGGTAGCGGCTCCTAGCAGAACATTCCAGCTCCCATGTGTGCGTAAAGTCATTTGACGAACCTCAACAATGTGTCATATGCGACATTCCTTTTTCCTCACGATATTTGTTGTCGAGCTCAAGGCGAGTACTTGTCACCCTTGTGATAGCTCGACCTCTCTTCTTGAAACCGTGATACAGATTCCCGAACTGGGTTAACACTTAACCCAAGTCGCATGACCATGCTTTCCGAATCTGATCTCTCAAGAGGGCCCAGAGAATATCTCTCCAAATAGGAGGGGCAAATCCCATCTTGGTCAACCATGTCTCGCGGCATGTCTCACGACTCACCCGAAAGCTACCTTTATAACTACCCAGTTATGGAGTAGCGTTTGATAGACCCTAAGTAAGTCGATCCTCATCCCGAGAACATGCGAGGACATCAGGTCTAGGACATGGCATATACATTGTACTTGAGACTAACAGATGACTATATCTCGCCGCGTCTCAAAGTGGGTTTGTCCAACTCGGTGATCTCCATCCCCGAGCCCATACTATCGGTTTAGCATCTCCATGCACATGACATGGGAAACATAGTCATCAACCGAGTCATATACTAGTCAAGGATATGTGTCCGCATAACCTTATCAACTAGGGACCATTAGAACAATCATCATACAATACATAGTTCCACAAACAATTCAGATACTTATTGAAACATATCATTGATAATGTTCAAGGACAATACAAAGGACTCATGAATACATAGGGAAATATCATCATCACATGATTGCCTCTAGGGCATATCTCCAACAGTCTTCCACTTGCACTAGAGTCAATCATTTAGGCATCGTATGCCCATCGAGCTCATGTGTGCCTCATGCTTTGGCTGTGGGAGAGGTTTCTTCAATGGATGAGCAACATTTGCATCCGTGTGTACCTTGCATATGTTTACATCACCTCTTTCGACAATGTCGCAAATAAGGTTAAAACACCTGAGTATGTGTTGGGTTTTATGATGGTTCCGTGGTTCCTTGACTTGCACGATGGCACCACTATTATCACGATAGAGGTCCAATGGCTTTGATGCGCTCTCAACCACACCAAGATCAGAAATAAAATTCTTCACCCAAACACCTTCTTTTGCAGCTTCAGAAGCCGCAATGTACTCGACCTCTGTTGTAGAATCAGCTACAGTATCTTGCTTGGAGCTCCTAACAGCTCACTGCTCCTCCGTTCAGAATGAACACAAACCCAGATTGCAATTGACTATCATCCCTATTAGTTCAGAAACTAGCATCAGTGTAACTCTTCACAACAAGCTCATCCTCACCTCCATAAACTAGGAACATGTCCTTAGTCCTTCTCAATTACTTAAGGACATTCTTAACCGCTATCCAGTGACTCTCACCTGGGTCAGCCTGGTATCTACCCACCACGTTGAGAGCAAAGCTAACATCACGATGAGTACATACCATAGCATACATGATGGACCCAACAGTCGAAGCATACGAAATCCCATCCATGCGTCTTCGCTCGTCAGGTATCGAAGGACTCTGAGTTTTGCTAAGACTAATGTCATGAGACATGGGCAAGAACCCCTAATCCAATAAGCCTTCTCGATCTATCTCTATAGATCTTGATTCCCAAAATATAAGCTGCTTTTCCTGAGTCCTTCATAGAAAAACTATTTTTCAATGAGTCCTTGACAGATTCAAGCATTTGAACATCATTTCCAATCAATAATATGTCATCCACATATAAGATCAGAAATGCAACTAAGCCCACTGACCTTCTTGAATACACAATAATCACAGTGTTCTTGATGAAGCCAAACTCTTTGGCTGCTTCATTAAAACGAATGTTCCAATTCCGAGATGCTTGCCTTAATCCATAAATGGATCTCTGAAGCTTGCATACCATGCTAGACTTATTTGGATCGACAAAACCCTCGGGCTGTGTCATATACACATCCTCAGTTAAATTTCCATTAATGAAAGCCATTTTGATATCCATCTGCCATATCTCAAAGTCAAAATATGTCGCTATAGCAAGGATGATCCGAATTTATTTAGGCATCGCTACCGGTGAGTAAGTCTCATCGTAGTCAACTCCTTGAACTTGTCGATAACCTTTAGCGACAAGTCGAGCCTTATGGGCTATGACATTTCCATCCATATCAGTTTTCTTCCTAAAGATCCACTTGCGCTCAATGGCTCGGACGCCATCTGGCAGATCAACCAAGTTCCAAACTTGATTGTCATCCATGGACTTTAATTCCAATCTCATGGCCTCAAACCATAACTCGAAATCAGGGCTCTCCATTGTTTCCGCATATGTAGTCGGCTCGTTATTCTCCAAGAACAACACACTGCAGTCATGCAAATTGCGTAACCTTTCCAACCTCCAATCCGTAGAACCGGCGTCGACTCCGCCACGGGTTCCCTGACTAATTCCGTTGTGACAGAATCACCTACCAGAACGTCCCTGTGTGGTTCTCGAATTTCTTATAGTCGGACCGTCCTCCCACTAGCCTTCTGATTGAGAAACTCTTTCTCAAGGAAAACTCCATGTCGAGCGACAAACACTTTGCCCTATCCACGGTTGTAGAAGTAATATCCCAAGGTGTCCCTTGGATATCCCACGAATATGCACTTGTCCAATTTGGGTGTGAGCTTGTCCGACTGAAGTCACTTGACATATGCTTCACATCCCCAAACTTTTAGAAAAGACAAATTGTGACTCTTCGCAGTCCATATCTCATATGGTGTCTTATCTACGGACTTAGATGGTACCCTGTTTACTGTGAAAGCTGCAGTTTCTAGAGCGTATCCCCAAAATGACAACGGTAAATCCCACTGTAAGCTGAAAGAGGGTGATCCAGTGAGCCCACATGTGATCAAGATGATCGGGTGCATGCAAACTCTGGATCGGCTGGGCTTCCCACTTGGGGACGAGTTGTCCACAGATACAATTCTGGGTTCTCTTCTGGATAGCTATGGGTCGTTCATCTCGAACTACCATATGCATTGGATGGAAAAGAAGCTCACTGAATTGCATGGGATGCTCAAGGTGGCAAGCAGTATATCAAGAAAGGTACGCATCATCAAGTGTTGATGGTGCAGAACTCGGCCAAGTTCAAGAAGAGCTGGTCCAAGAAAAAGGCTAAGGCCAAGGGGAAAGAGAAGGAGGCAACTCCAACTGTCGCCGCTGCACCTAAGTCAGGGACGGCCTCAGGGAGTATTTGCTTTCATTGAAAGGAATCCGGACACTGGAAAAGGAACTGCAACAAGTGGCTTACCAAGAAGGGCAAGAAGACTGGAAGTATGACTTCTTCTTCAGGTACACTTGTTGTATATGTTATAGACATTTATCTTGCTGATGTTTCTAGTAGCTCTTGGGTATATGATACCGGATCGGTTTTTCACATATGCAACTCGATGCAGGGGCTAAGCAGAACTAGGAATGTCGCAAGAGGAGAAGTTGACATAAGCATCGGGAATAAAGCAAGAGTTGCTGCATTGGCTGTCGGCACTATGCAACTTAATTTACCTTCAGGATTTTAATGGAACTTGGTAATTGTTATTATGTTCCTGCTTTGAGTCAAAACATTATTTCTACCTCATGTTTGATGAGACAATGTTATGAATTTAGTATTAAGGACAATGGTAGTTATATTTACTTGAATAATATTTTTCATGCTTTGCATCCGTTGTGAATGGGTTATTTATCCTAGATCTTGAAGGCGAATCGGTCTATAACATAAATGTCAAGAGGCATAAGCCTAATGAGATAAATCTGACTTACATATGGCATTGTCGACTAGGACACATTAGTCCAAAGCGCATGAAGAAGCTCCATGATTATGGAATTCTAACTTCGTTTGAGTTTGAATCATTCGAGACATGCGAGTATTGCCTACTTGGTAAGATGACTAAGACTCCTTTTGCAAAAAGTTGTGAGAGGGCGTCCGAGCTGTTGGAACTTATACATGGTGATGTATGTGGACCAATGAGCACGACAGCTAGAGGTGGTTTTCAATACTTCGTGACTTTTACCGACGACTTGAGTAGATATGGATATGTCTACTTGATGAGGCACAAGTCAGAAACTTTTGAAAAGTTCAAGGAGTTTCAGAACGAAGTGGAAAATCAACTCGGCAAGAAAATCAAACTTCTACGATCTGATCGTGGTAGTGAGTATATGAGCCAGGAGTTTGATGATCATCTAAAGAGTCGTGGAATAGTTCCAAAATTGACTCCCCCGGGTACGACACAGAGAAATGGCGTGTAAGAACGAAGGAATCGGACTCTGTTTGACATGTCCGATCAATGATGAGTCAATCCAGCAAGGATCGCCAGAAGTTGAACCTTTTGGTTCTAGCCTACATTTGAAACATGCTCTTGAGGTTCTCGATCATATGGAAAGCCTCAATGTTTTTGAACTGCTGCTGCAGATCGGGCTCCATAGAAGCCAGCATGATGCAGTGTGTTGAAATGTGCAGTTGCACATGCACTTCACCTGACTGCAGCGGCGTAATGTGTAGGTTTCACAATTTGTTCCGCTGAAGAGGAACTCTTAGCTTGTACACCGGAGAATGAGGTTTGGTTGAACTGTTTTCCCAATGTCACTCATCCCAAGAGATTGCCACATTTTTTGATACTTGGATGAAAGGGATGTGGAACCCAACACAAGAAAGTAACATGTTCATTTGCTAGCTACACTAGATGTGGCACTAACAACATGGTATCTATCGTATCTCATGTATATGTAGAAAGATGAAGTGCATGAAAGGTCATAAAATTAGGTGTGATTTTACTCAATGCATGAAATTTTGTGTAGTACCTATTCACCTTATTTTTCCTGGTACCGTCATGGTAGAGAGAAGCACTCTAGAGGACCAAATAATTAATAAGTACCACAAGTGGGGCTTGGACTTTTGCTGTGTGCATCATAATTAATTATGCAGAGGTCGGAATCATCCCATTTTTCAAGAAAAAAAGAATTAAGTGGATTCGACAATACTGGAAATTCTCAATTTCATAACAAAGTTAAGGTGCACCATGGTTACTTTACAAAATTAGCAATTACAATACAACGGTGATAAGTAGACCAACATTTTTTAAACATCGGGGAGGGCGGGGGGGGGGGGGGGGGGGGTTCCCTACCTGAATTTATTACTTATAGTGGCCATAATGCCAAGAGGGTGATCTAGTCTATAAAGGTTAACAAGTTGACCCCGTTTATGAGGAAAACCAAGCTGAAAACCGTACAAGTAAAATGGGTAAAAATAAATGAAGAAAAAAAGCCTAGGACAAAGCACGACCTAGGTACCTGACAGATTGACCATCACCACAAGAGACACAAGTAGATGCAGGGTGTCGTCAAGGGGTCACAATTTCAAGACTTTGCAAGCAGCCTAGCACACTGCACTGGTGTGCGTACCTAACCCCACGATGCAACATAGGAGCATCCACAGTCAACGAGTGCCATAACAAATCACGCACCTTGATTGGGAGCCCCACCGCGGAAGTTCATGACAATTAGCAAATTGGGGAGGCATCGTGCGCCATCATTGAGCAAAGATTAACTGAGACAACACCAAGAGCACAAGGCTCGCTGCAACACAACGGTGGCCATGTAAGGGTCTTGAGCATGCATACCAAAGATAGCTGAGTGGTTTGATACTCGCCGATTGTGCCACACCGAGGGAATTAATGCTGCTAGGGGGAGGGGAAATGGCAACGCTTCCAAGGAAGAACGCGACGCCCACATGCGCCGCCCTTACTAACGCTGATCTAGTCAGAGCTTTCGCTTGATCCCGATCTATCCCCGACAACCCACTGCATGCGAGACAGGGGTTCCTCCGCTACACTTGCAAGGAGGTCAATGCCACTGCCCGTAAGTGATGATGTTGTTGAGCTTTCTCCCGGAACCCCACCTTAACCTAAGAAGCCCGGATACACCAACGTTCCAACAGCCAATGGACGACGGTAGGAAGTCGCAGATGAGGCCCTACCTCAGGGCACAAACTCTGCCAGGAGAGAGTGTACCTACGGTGGATGGAGTGAGGAGGCGCAAGGACGAAGATGGATTGACAGGAGAGGTCGGGAGGACAACATCCACGGGAAGTCCCACAAAATTCATCAGCGCGGAAGCAACAAGGATGAGGAGGAGAGAAAAGGGGGGCATGTGTTGATGGACGCCGACGGCAGGGATCCTGTGTTGACAAACGTGCAGAGAACCAGAGAATAACGTCGGAGACCATCAACGGCCTCATGGAGCTTAGGAAGCCTACATATACACCTTCAGCAGCCAGGGGCAGCACCAGGCGCCGCCACGCTGGTGAACCACACCGCCACACCCATTGCCACTGTTGCTCCACTCATGAGTTTGCTGCCAACTATCGTGAGCCGGGCAGGAGGTACCCAGTAGTCGCCGTCCGCCCCTGGGGCTTCACCGAGGGCCTCCTCCAGAAGTGGAAAGGGAAGGGGAGGGTTGGGGAATGACCCACAACTAGGGTTTTAGGAGACACCCATGTAGCCGTGGATAGAGCGACCAAGTAGACCAACAATGAATGCATTTTGTTTGTTAGTTTAGAGGAAAGGAATCCATCGAATTGATTGATGACCAAGGTTGAGGCTAATGCAATGCATTGATGTGAAAACATGCACTCCATTAGAGGAAGAAGCCCTCGTCTACTATAGAAAGGACAAAAGTTGTCGCAAGACCATACATTCACCATTGGAAATGGCCATCCCACGTCGAATGACGTAGGATGTTAATGAAGCCTATTAGAGAACTCATATAGGAACTTACGACTAGATAGCCTTGAAAAATAGACTCTAAGAATAACCACCACCTCGAGCCGACACCACTGAGGCGGACACCATAGCCTACAATGTGACGAATATATGGTAGATGCCAAGGCCCCCAAGAAGACACTTCTAGTTGGGAATGACACTAGAGAGCCACTACCACTAGTCTGACAAAATGGGACCAAGAATTTTTCACCCAGAGTAGGAGGTGAGGCTGTGAGGAATACAAACCCATGATGATGCCTCTAGAGAGGGAACCAATGCTCGTGAGCATTGCCATCATGGGCACGACACACACCTTTGGGTGTAACTGTCACCTAAGCACCATGACCACCTGAAGACCCACTGCCCAAAATATCCACCCACAAAACTGCAGTGTAGTCGATCACACCACCACACCCAACAATTCTGTGTCAGTGCTCTAGCTAGCTAACTTGATCAAGCGTGAGAACATCAAATAGCCAACTACAACACCGGTCTAAAAGGGTGAGGTCAATGGTGATCCAGAAGATGACAATCACATATGGACAAGGGCAATAACCCAAGGGCATCCGTACCACAACTAGCTCCCATGTAGGCCACCTTACCGTCCTCAAAGGCCTTATTTTGGAACATCAGAGGGTTCTGCGCTAGGGGGCGCAGGGACCAGCTCAAAGATTTAGTGCGGTTTGAAAAAGTTGATTTTATTGGCCTTGTTGAGACACTCAAAACCTCCTTCTCCCCTAATGAACTTTCGGCTGTTGCTGGGATAGACAGATTCAGGTGGAATTCTGTGGCCTCTGTTGGTCAGTCGGTTGGCTTTCTCCTGGGCACCAATAATGATTCCTTTGATTTTGTTGCTTTTGATCATGGCATTTACTGGGCTAGTGTGGTAGTTTCCCTTCGCTCCAACAATTCCCTTCTTGAGTTCATGGTGGTTTATGGCCCGGCCGATCACTCCTTGTCGTACAATTTTTTGCATGAGATTTATATCAAAATAGATTCCTGCCAGCTTCCCCTCTTGATTGAGGGTGATTTTAACTTGGTAAGATATCCTTCTGATAAGAGCTCCGCTAATTTCTCTTGGGCTCTAGCTGAGGCCTTTAATGCTTTCATCAGGGATGCGACCATTCGTGAAATCCCTAGGGTTGGGGCTCGCTACACTTGGACTAACCGACAGGCTTCCCCTATCCGTTCTGTTCTTGATAGGGTATTTATCTGCCCTGCCTGGGATAGCCTCTTTCCTCGGGTCTCTCTTCGTGCCCTCCCCATTGTGGGTTTTGACCACGCTCCCCTAATCCTCGACGATGGTTCTTGTCCTAGTGGCTGCCAAAGGTTCCAATTTGATGTGTCTTGGCTTTTAGTGGAGGGGTTCCCCAGTATGTTGGCCCAGAAGATCTCGGCATGTCTCACCTCTCCTCATCGCTCTTTTGGCCCTATGGATGACTGGCACCATGTTTCCTACTGCCTGCGCAAATTCCTTAGAGGGTGGTCTAAGAATCACTTTGCTGAGGCTAGGCGCGACAAAGCTAGGCTGGGTGCCCAAATTGGCGATCTTGATAGTCGTGCGGATAGTGTTGGGCTCTCGGAGGCTGATTGGCAACTCCGATATGGCCTTGAGAAGGCGCTTTTGGATCTTCACCGCCAGGAGGAAATTTATTGGAAGCAAAGGGGCACGATTAACTGGACCCTTAAGGGTGATGCGCCCATGGCTTACTTCTTTGCCATTGCTAATGGGAGACGTCGTAGGTGCCTGATTGATAGTCTTCTGATTGATGGTGTTAGGGTCTCCGACCCTTCGATCATTCTCCGTCATGTGGTCCATTTCTTTTCTAATTTGCTTGCGGCTAAATCGGAGCTCGGCTTTTCGCTTGCTCCGGGCTTCTGGCCTCCCATTGAGCTGGTGTCGGCTGCACATAATGACCTCCTACTTATCCCCCCCTCTGAGGAGGAAATTTTTGATACGATTCGGACTGCCAACACTAATGCGGCTTCAGGCCCCGATGGCTTCTCCATCCCTTTCTTTCGGCAGTTCTGGCCTCAACTAAAAGGCCTTATTACTGCTATCATTCAAGGATTCTGGCTGGGCACTGTTGACATCTCTAGGCTTAATTACGCTGTTCTCACCCTTATCCCTAAAATCAAAGGTGCTGACCTCATCTCTCAATTTAGGCCCATTGCTTTAATTAACAACTTTGCCAAGATGCCAGCTAAGGGCATGGCTACTAGGTTGTCCCCGATAGCGCACCAGGTCATTAGCCCTTTCCAGTCTGCTTTCATCAAAGGGAGATTCATCTTGGATGGAGTGCTTTGCTTACATGAGATAATCCATGACCTGCGGATCAAAGGGACCAAGGCTGTGGTCCTTAAGCTTGACTTTGAGAAGGCTTACGACTCGGTGAGTTGGAATTTTCTTAGGCAAGTCCTTCTGGCTAAGGGCTTTGAGGGTTCTGTGATGCATCGTTTGATGCAGCTTGTTTCTGGTGGACACACGGCTGTGGTTGTGAATGGTCAAACTAGTAACTTTTTTGCTAACGGTAGGGGCCTCAGACAAGGGGATCCGGCGTCTTCCTTGCTCTTCAATTTCGTGGCTGATGCCCTATCTCGCATCCTCTCTCGGGCCGCGTTGTATGGGCATATTACCCCGATGAGCTCCCACCTTATCCCTCATGGTATTACTCATCTTCAATATGCGGACGACACTATCATTATGATAGAGCTCAATGAGACCAGTCTCACCAATCTGAAATTCCTTCTACTTTGCTTCGAAGCGCTTTCGGGCCTTAAAATTAATTTTTCCAAGAGCGAGGTCATTGTGACTGGGGTTTCGGACTTGGAGGCGCAACTGGTGGCTCACCTTCTGAATTGTTCCCTTGGGTCCTATCCTCTCAAATATTTAGGCCTTCCTATCTCCCCGTATAAGGTCCTGGCGAAAGATTTCGCCCCCGTGGTCACCAAAGTTGGCAATAGAGTCCTTCCTTGGAGAGGACGATATAACACGCAAGCGGGAAGGTTGCCCTTACCAACTCTTGCCTCTCATCCCTCCCAATGTTCTTGATGGGCTTCTATCTTCTATCTAACGGGATTCATTCTGGTTTCGACAAGCATAGCGGTGCTTTTTACTGGAACGCGGCGGATAATAAACGCAAGTATAGATTGGTCAGATGGGACATCATCTGTCGCCCTAAGGACAAAGGTGGCCTTGGCATTATTAATACGAGAGTTATGAATAATTGCCTCTTGATTAAATGGTGGTGGAAGATAATGACTCTTGAGGAGCGTCCAATCTGGCTCTCGATTCTTAAAGCTAAATACTTCCCCTCCTCGAGCCCTATGTTCGCCTCTGCTTCTGGCGGGTCTCAATTCTGGTGTCAACTGGTTAAAGTTCAGCCGATTTTTCGGTCCCTTGTCAAATTTGTTGTCAGGAACGGTAAGTCCACTCGGTTTTGGCTAGATTGGTGGGTCGGGGACACTACGCTTGCGGCTGCCTTCCCGGCCTTGTTTTCTTACTGTGATGATCCTGAGATCTCTATCTTTGAGCTCTCGATTAAGGGTTGGGTTCTAGATTTCCGGCGTTCTCTTTCCCCTGAAGAGTTGGAAGACTGGCAGCGCCTTACTGCTTGCTCCCCCCTGCTCTCGGAGGAAGAGGACTCCGTGGTTTGGCCCCTTTCCTCCTCGAGGCATTTCTCTGTCAAATCGGCTTATTCTAAGCTTATCTCTGGTGGCTGTTCGGTAAAGTTCAAAGATATTTGGTCAGCTCGAATCCCCCCTAAGATCAAAACCTTTCTCTGGCAAGCTATCCGTCGTAAGCTTCCAGCGGCTGATAAAATTAAGAAGAGGAACGGGCCGGGATCTGATAGATGTGTGTTGTGTGGGGCTCTTGAGAACACTGAGCATATCTTCTTTCATTGCTCCTTAGCGAAACTTATGTGGTGCTGCATCAGACTCTAGCTGCATGTTAATTGGTCTCCCTCCTCCTTTGAAGACCTGAGGCAGTATACTAATTCCTTATCCGGGCAGTCTAAAAGGGTCTTCTTAGTTGGCTGGGCTGCGATAGGGTGGTCGCTGTGGACTACTAGGAACGAGTTCTCGATTGAGCGTATCTTTCCGGCTAACCCTGTCAATTGCTTATTTAAAGACAATGCTTTTTTGCAGCAGTGGAGATTATTGACTAAGGAAGGGGACCTTCAGGCTTTCGACGACATGCTATCCAAGATGAAATCTACGGCGTCTTCCCTTCTTCGGCGTTCTTCGAGGACGGCTTCCTGATCTCCCTGTCGGTGTTTTCTGGTGTTTTGCTGGCATGCGTGCCATGTGAGGCTGGTGGCCTTGTATTGATACTTATGTTCCCTGGCCGCCTTACTTGTTTGGGTATTTGATTCTGGTGGTGTAACTCTGCCTGGTGGCTTTACTTATAAAGTCGGGCTCCTGCCTTTTCTCTAAAAAAAAGGTCATGGCAGTGAACCGATATCTGCGTCGTGCAACTCGCAGGTAGGTCACTTTTTTTTGTTTTGGTTGATACCATGAATTAATCGAACAAATTCCATTATATTTAATGAATATGGTTGTGTTCATCATGATAATGCAGAGGCCATGGTATCCCCTTTTAGAAAGAAAAAAATAGGGCCACCACCTCCACACCGAGCAACCCATTTATCTTCAACGATGTGGCCACGTAACAACTAGCTAACATAGACCAAAGGCACCAAAGATGGTTCCCCTAAGGAGGCCACAAAGTCATAGTGGTCTTCTTAGTTGGCTGGGCTGCGATAGGGTGGTCGCTGTGGACTACTAGGAACGAGTTCTCGATTGAGCGTATCTTTCCGGCTAACCCTGTCAATTGCTTATTTAAAGCCAATGCTTTTTTGCAGCAGTGGAGATTATTGACTAAGGAAGGGGACCTTCAGGCTTTCGACGACATGCTATCCAAGATGAAATGTACGGCGTCTTCCCTTCTTCGGCGTTCTTCGAGGACGGCTTCCTGATCTCCCTATCGGTGTTTTCTGGTGTTTTGCTGGCCTGCGTGCCATGTGAGGCTGGTGGCCTTGTATTGATACTTATGTTCCCTGGCCGCCTTACTTGTTTGGGTATTTGATTCCGGTGGTGTAACTCTGCCTGGTGGCTTTATTTATAAAGTCAGGCTCCTGCCTTTTCTCTAAAAAAAAGGTCATGGCAGTGAACCGATATCTGCGTCGTGCAACTCGCAGGCAGGTCACTTTTTTTTGTTTTGGTTGATACCATGAATTAATCGAACAAATTCCATTATATTTAATGAATATGGTTGTGTTCATCATGATAATGCAGAGGCCATGGTATCCCCTTTTAGAAAGAAAAAAATAGGGCCACCACCTCCACACCGAGCAACCCATTTATCTTCAACGATGTGGCCACGTAACAACTAGCTAACATAGACCAAAGGCACCAAAGATGGTTCCCCTAAGGAGGCCACAAAGTCATAGTGAGGTACACGCCTTCTACCACCTCCGACTGTCTCCCCTTCCATGTCCAGGATCTTGTGGGCGGGACTCAAATTAATTATACAAACCCATGATGATGCCTCTAAAGAACGAAGTGCACGAAGAGATTATCTTTGTCCGCGCTGAGAACATCGGGCCAGCTTTCGCTCGTGAATTAGAACCACCTACCATGTACCTACCCATTGCTCACAACAACCCCAACTGTCACCAGTAAACGACCACACCCTATGGACCTAACCATGACCACTCTAGCAATATAGTGTCCGACGGCAAGACGGTCGGGGTAGTTAACTAGAGCACCACCCACAAGATAGAAGAGTTCCTTGGAAGGGCGAAAGGGAAGGTGTTTAGGACTATGAAAACTAAATGTGCCCAAGAATGGTCACCTACGACGTTCTCCGCACCAGAGCGACTCTTCCCCCGAACCATTTTGTCGTCCTCACAGCCGAGGCAGTCGAGCAACTCCTTTTCGGTGGCACGAGCATGCAGGTCCTAGGAGGCTACCCCCGCTACCCTCGCTACCTGGAACTGCGGTACTAGGAGGCTACCGACGTGGTTATACCGGACCAACCCATATGACATGCTAGCTCAAGTCACTCACACACCATCTGTGAATTTAAATTTAGTTGGAAGCTAGACTAACAAAATTTGGGTAATGTAACAGAACCATACCATGGAGTATAATTTGACTAAGCTGTTGTGCTCTTTCAACTACCCCTCTATTCTCAAATATTTGTTATTCGAGTTTTTTGAATTTGCTTAATAATGAGACATTCTTCGACACTAAAGCTAACTTTGTTTCAATTTCTAGAGTCTACCATATGACCCATTTAAAGAAATCTAGGTTCTTTACAAAAAAATAAATTCCAGGTAGGTGTTTCCTTTGAGACTGATATTCGAGTACAGATGACTGAGGATGGTCGCTTCATTCTATCACTAGTTGAAGTGGTTAGACGAAGAATGCCCCGGAGAGTGAAGCATGTCTCAGTGACATGATAGAGTTCTTGTCGCCACCTTATTAATCTTTTTTTTCTCTTGAAAAGGAGGGTGAACCCCCGGCCTCTGCAACAGGTGATGCACATAGTCTATTGCAAAATGATAAGTATCTTCCATTAGTTTGCTAAAATAAATAAACAAAATTGAAGGGAGCTACATCTTCAACCACTACTAGAAAAACGGGTATAGCTAATATGGACATTAATGGCGCACCATGTATGTGGTGCGCCACTGTATGCACCATGTATATAGCAGTGGCGCACCAGATACAGGTACGTCATTATTGGCCACATTATTAATGGCGCATCTGTTGTGTGGTGCGCCGTTACTAGTTTTGAAGAAAAAAAGATAAAAAAAATTAGCAGTGGCGCATCAGGGGATAGTGCGCCATTACTAGTTTTAACTAGTAATGGCGCACTATCCACTGGTGCGACACTACTAACATTTACACATCACACGTCTGAGTCTTACAAAAAGATCACCAAATGCACCCCCCGGACCACCTTTTCAGTTTCAAAAAAATAAAAGAAAATGATAGAAATGTCAAAAAAATAAAAGAAATAAGATTCCATGTGATATCTGGTCTAGTTGTTAGAAAAATTTACAAACATGAATTTTTGACTTTTTTGCAAAATCTCTCGAGAATTTGTAAAATGGGTATAACTTTTGCATACGAACTCCGATGAAAAAGTTTTTTATATAAAAAATCATCTACTCGAAAAGTTATATCCGAATTCAACTGGGGGAACTTCGTTGAAGATTTCTAGAATCCTCAAAAACCTAACAAAAAAAGTTATGGGGCTTTTAAGATCTGGAGAGGCAAATAAATTCAAAAAAATTCAAACTCAGTAATGGCGTACTTGCCCATGGTGCGCCATTACTATCTTCCCGCCTTCAAAATTCAAACTATATCAAAAAATAAAAAAAAAGTTAGTAGTGGCGCACCTGCCTAAGGTGTACCATTACTATCTTCCCGCCTTCAAAATTCAATATTAATCAAAAAAAATTAAAAAAAAAAGATAGTAATGGCGCACCTGTCCTTTGTGCGTCATTACTATGCCGTATATATGGCTGGGCGGGGTCCTTTCCTCCTTACCTCTTCATTTTTCTCCTCCACTCCATCTCCTCCTCTCCTCCACTCCATCTCCCGTCCTCTCCTCCACCATACTCCCCTCCTCCTCTCCGGCGACCTCCTCCTCCTCCTCCTCTCCGGCGACCTCCTCCTGCCTCCTCTCCTCCCCTCCCCTCAAGGTTTCTCCTCCCTCCTCTCCGGTGAGCTCCTTATCCCTTCTCTCCGGTGATCTCCTCCTCCCTCCTCTCCGGTGATCTCCTCCTCCCTCCTCAACGGTGAGCTCCTCCTCCCTCCTCTCCTCCCCTCCCCTTCCCTTCCCTCACGGTTTCTCCTCCCTCCTCTCCGGTGAACTCCTCTCCGGCGACCTCCTCCTCCTCTCCGGCAATGTAGGCGAGCTCCTCTCCGGTGACCTCCTCCTCCTCCTCTCCGACGATGTAGGCGAGCTCCTCTCCGGTGACATCCTCCTACTCCCTCCTCTCCTCCTCATGGTCTCTCCTCGGCCCTCCTCTCCGGCGAACTCCTCTCCGGCAAAAGAACGTACAAGATCCAAAAACGAGAACAAAATTTGAAAACTATCATGCAAAAAAACGAGCAAAAATAGGGGCAAAAAATCGTGATCCAGATCCAAATTCAAAATTCAAAAATAGCAATGGCACACAATGGGGGTTAGATGGTGCGCCACTACTATTTTCCTGCCTTCAAAATTCATAAAAAAAATCAAAAAAATTCAAAAAAAATAGTTACCAGTGGCGCACCTATAGCAATAGTAATGGCGCACTACAAGGTGCGCCACTGGTGCGCCATTAGTATTTGTTACTAGTGGCGTGGTAATAGTGGCACACCTATAGTGCGTCATTAATAGCCAAAATAGGTGCGCCACTAACAGCCTTTTTTCTAGTAGTGAACCAACAAGGGCTATATCAACCACAATAGGTATTGCAACTCATGACCCATGAACCCGTTCTAGGTGATGCAGGTTAGTTGAATCAACTTTTTCCATCACCGCTCAAACCTAAGGCATGGTCATGCCAAGATAGCAATTGCAGCAAGGTTGTTCTCCCTTAGGGCTTGTTCCATTGCAACGGTTTTGAAGGAGATTAGAGTGGATTTGGAAGGATTAATTCTCCTACAAGTCAAAATCCCCCTCAATCCCCTCCAAACCTCTCCAATACTCTCCAAGAGAGGTCTAACCAAACAAGACCTTACATAAATGAAGCTTGGATGTGCACTTAAACAGATAGTCTGCATATTAATCTTAAGCTTCTCGGCTACATGGTGTAGTCACCCTCAACACTCATATTTCTAGCCTATGCAAAGAGGACAGACATACAAAGATATATATGATGGTATACTAGTAGGTGGGGGCTGAATGGGTTGCACCATTCCACGTACACTGGTGTATAGTACCACCATGCTACTTAGCTCATAACAAGTTACGTGTCACAGCTACAAAATGTTGCTCGTGGCCGTCATCCGCGGTCTCCCCGTCAGTACATGCATGCAGCTAGCAGCATATGCTAGCGGTCAGTCACATTGAAGATTAGTGATGGAGCATCATCAGTTCACCAACACATGCAAATCGCCATCAACCCCAAGATCGACAGCGAGTCCGACTGGCCAATCACCGAATTCAGACGTACGTAACGTACCGAAACGATTGCCTCCGTACGCACTGTTGCACACAAGATCGGAAGTCCCCTGAGTTTGCAGCCTGCATATGATTCATGAGAGATCTGGCTTTTGTGCTATGCATTATATGCATAATGCCGATTTGATCTCAGACGGCCCAACACCTGCGCTACTCAGCATTGTCTACGTAGAGTACACCAGTTAATAATCACAGACAAAGGCAAGCATGGTTAGACTTAGGAACATATGAACGTGCTTTTTGCCTTGTGAACGGCATGTTGCATGTAGCTATGGATATATACCTCATCTGCTTAGATCAGAATTTAGAGAGCAGCTGAGGCGAATGGCAGGGCAATTCTCCTTTGGCACGCACATTATTTCAGGATTTCCGGTGATGCGCATTTAGTGGGAGGAGACGTTCCCGTCGACGACGAGGCGCCTACGGTGACTTTCTAAATCTCAAGATGATATGTCGGCTCAATCTTTTGAAGGCGCTCATGTGTAGAACACGGACGCGAAGGAAGGAAAATTTTCTGCCTCCACAATTGCATGCCCGTCATCGTCGACTCGCAGCGCGCCGTGAACCGTCACCTCGGCATCGCCGTGAGAGCGCCACCTCATGAGAATCATCAGTGGCCAGTTGCGCGCTGTCGATGTTGCCTGAAGAATTCTGTGTCAAAAAAAGGAACGTTGATAAAGCCAATCATCGAGCGACTACGGCCGGCCGGTCAGCGAATCCTGAGTTCCTGACGTTACGTATGTAACTTACCGAAGCGATTGCAGGCTGTGCAGTCATCGGCGCACAAGATCCAAAGAGACAAGTTGTTCAAAGCCTGCAAATATTTCATGGGAGATCTTCATATCTAGCTTTTTTGCTACGAAGGGCCTGTTCGGCATCACTCTGCTCCACAGCTCCGCTCCGGGAGCGGACGGAGCTGTAGTTCAAAGTTTTGGAGCGGGCAAAGAGCCGCTCCGCAGATCCTAGGAGCCGGTGGATTGCCGAACGGGGTGAAGAATGCCGACTTGATCTCTCCGGAGCTACATCCGTGCTACTCAACATTTTCTACGCATAGGGTGCTCCTTGGACCACCATGAAATTTCAAGGCATCCTATATATATAGCCTAGAAAAATAGGTAAAATTTGAAAATATATAAATAAATTCGCGTGAATACTTCCACTGCTGAACCACTGGGCCATTGGTTGGGTTGGATGCGTAGAGCTAAGGTGTTGGGTTGGATGCCTAGAGCTAAGATGCAAGATTTCTTTTTTGAAAGTTCCAGCTGTTGGAAATAAACCCTACGTAGTTACCGTGTCCAGATCGTACACGGAGCAATCACCTACACCTGCAAGGTGCTGTTATTATCATGCTACGCAACATTGATCTATGTAGAGTACATCAGTTAATCATCAAACGTAAGCATGGTTAGTCTCAGGAACATATGAACGCACATGCATATCAGGGGCTGCCCTGTGACTGTGAGACGTATCCTACGTTTAGTATGGACAGATATGTAGCTCACCTATTTGGATCGGAATTCAGAGAGCAGCTGAGGCGAATGGCAGGGCAATTCTCCTTTGGCACGCACGGCTAGATACTAGCTAGCTGCACCACACACTCCCCAGGCTACCACTATCATCGGTGCATGCATGCATGCCACCGTGCCAAGGGAGAAGCGCCCTGTGATTCACACACGCCGGACTAATTTTCCATGCCTTGCTATACGCCAAACCTCTTTTGCTCCCTTTCAACTATATATTTTGCTAATGCTGCTCTATGCTTTGAAGTTCCTGTGCTCGTTGATGGAAACATTATGCACCTTGGTGTCGCTTATATACCACGGGGTTGGCCTCGGGATATGGATCTTCTCGTGGCATATGCGCCAAGGCCGATTGAGTATTCCAGATGAGGAGCTGCTTTCCTTGTCGGTGGTCTCTCGATCATTTCCCCTTTGGAATGTGCTCTAGGAATAATGGTGCTCCTCCTTGCTCAACCTTGCTTTCCTGATCTTCAGTACGGGTAACTTTTGCCGATGCAAGCACAAAACTTTAGAGCTCAGCAGCAGCGAGGACGTACCGCCGCAGCAGCAAAAACATCAATGTATTCGATGCCAGATATGAAAGTTATTTTGTTCTTGCATTGGCTACCTAGCTAGCTAGCTTTAATTTTCAGCAGAGTTGTTGGTGTTGAACTACATACCGTGGGATTCCAAGAGAATAAAGCGATTTCTGCTTTGTCTTGACCCTTGGCCAGCCACAAACGCAAACCTTCTTTCTTATGTTCTGACTTCTGAGATGGTACATTCGACTGGATCTTCTCTCTTCGAGCCAGCTCATGAAGCTGGTAGCTTGATCTTGACCGAAACACCACCCATAAAGGAGGCACAGCTCTCGGTTGGACCAGGACTCGGTAGCTTGCTGCATGGCACGACAATGTTTTGTGCTGGGAATGAAAATGAATTTTTCTAGCAAATGAGATATATTAATCTTTTGAATATTTGAGACGTCCAGGTTTCATATCAAGTCTGAGACTGAAGCTTCACAATGTTCTCTGAACCTTGTTTCAATTTTTATTTTTTGGAAAAGGAGGAATACCTCTGGCCTCTGCATCAGTCGATGCATGCATCCATATTATTAGAAATCGAAACAGAGTCTTAACATCCAAGTAAGCTCAAAATCCGAGCAAAGAAGGAGAAAATAAGTATGTAAAGCACCACATCCGGCAATAAAGCGCCACATCCGGCGATAAAGAACAGACTACGATGCCTACACACCTAGCCTATTATTAACTCGCCATCCAAACCGGCTGAAGATAGCCTGTGCTACCGTCTCCCAGCTGTTGCACCCAATAACGATGGCTCCCTGTAGTCCGCATGAGTGAGTAACGACCACATACGGATCCAGGCCGTAGCTCTGTAGATAACCTACAAAAAATTGGTGAATGATGTACCATTAAAAATCATATCATTTCTAGTGTTCCATATAGCCCATAATAAAGCACATATCCCTATCCGAATATGTTTAGCCATGTGTATGTCTACTCCATTAAGCCACGTCCCAAATAACGTGTTTATGCTCATTGGAGGTTGGATGTTCAAAGCTATATGAATAGATGGCCATAACAATTTTGCAAGTGGACACTCTAGAAAGAGGTGTTTAATCGTTTCGTTTTGATCACAAAAACAACACCTGGGGTTACCAACCCAATTCCTTTACATCAAATTATCTTTGGTCAATATGACTTCTTTGTGGACGAACCACATAAAGATCTTGATGCGGAGTGGAACTTTAATCTTTCATATGTGCAAAGACCTCGATAATGGCCCGGCGTCAATTAAGTCCAAATACATGGATTTCACAGAGAACAATCCATTTGTGGTTTTTTTTTTGCGAAAGAACAATCCATTTGTGGTTAACTTCCAACTAATTATAGTATCCACCTGGTCTGAAAGTTGAACATCCATCAACCTACGGACCAGGTGTAACCAACCATTCCAACGTTCCCCTACAAGAGATCTCCTAAATTGGATATTAAGTGGTACTGAATTTAATACTGTGGCGACATAATCCTCCTTACGTTGCACAATATTATATAGAGAAGGGTATTGTAAAGCCAGAGGCATCTCCCCTAGCCATGTGTCCTCCCAGAATCTAGTAGAAGTACCACTACCAATTAGAAACTTGACACGCTGGAAGAAAGTTACTTTTGTCTTCATCAATCCTTTCCAAAACGGTGAGTCCGTTGGCCTTGCATTCACCTGGGCCAAAGTCTTATTATTTAAGTATTTATTCCACAAGATTTGTATCCACATGCCTTCGGTCTCCGTAGATAGTCTGTATAGCCATTTGCTAAGCAAACATCTATCCTTTACCTCTAAATTCTCGACCCCTAACCCACCCTGGTCTTTTGGTCTACACATGATATCCCATCTAGCCAGTCTGTATTTCTTCTTGGCCTCATCGCTTTGCCAGAAGAATCGGGATCTGTAAAAGTCTAATCTTTTTCGTACCCCCACCGGTACTTCAAAGAAAGATAGGAGGACATTTGGCAAACTCATCAAAACCTAATCAACACCAGCCATCCTCCGTAAGACATTAGCTTGCCCTTCCAGCAGCTTAATCTTTTTTCAAATCTATCTTTTATACATTTCCATTCTCTATTCGTTAACCGTCTATGATGAATTGGGATCCCGAGATAATTAAAAGGTAAGGATCCCATTTCACAACCAAACAAGTTTCTATAATTGTCTTGTTCTTCTTTAGCTCTCCCAAAATAGAACAATTCGCTTTTATTGAAGTTGATTTTTAGCCATTGGTTTGCATTATTATGTGAAGTCTCGCTCGGCCAGGCCGCTGCCGTCGCCAGTGACTAGGGGCAGTCACGCGGTTGACGGCCACAAGGCCCTGCCGCTGGGGCAGCCCCTCCGCACCTCTTGGACCACGAGCACCTCACGGGGGTGCTCTGGCTCGGCAGTGACTTCACCCCTGGTGAGCAGCGGCAGCCGTTGAAGATTCCCGTGGGTAGCAATCCGTTCGTCCTCCATGGCCCACTGCACCAGCGGACATGGTTGCTAGTGAGGTTGAAGGGGGCAACGCTGGTGCAGCAGGGTAACGTCAAGGTTCATGTTCAGAGAAGTCCATGTTCACAGAAACCCAAGTTTATGGATTCAGGAGTGAATTACAAAAACCATCGACCAGACGGCAAGGGTTGCAGAAACCACAATTCTACGGATTTATGTCAAAAAGCCTAATTCTGAGGCTATTTTTTTGTTGTTGCAAAAAAACACTATTAGAGCATCTCCACCAGCCGCATAAAAATTTCGCGTCCAATAAAAGTTATAGCGCGCCACTGTAGTACTTTTAATGTGCCGGGACCAACATTGCTTTAGCAGACGCCCAAAAATGCGATCCAAAAAAGTACGCAGTGCAAATTGTAAAGCGCGCGCAATCCGAAGCACAAAATATGCTGCGCGTGATAGCGTTTTTCAGCGCGTGCTCAAAACTTTTTAGCGCGCACAATATTTTACAACATCAGTTGGAGCTATTTGCACTAGTAGAAAACAGGGCTTTCGTTCGGGCCAGATACACCCATTAGTCCCGGTTTAGTCACGAACCGGTACCCATGGGGGCATTGGTCCCGGTTCGTGCGGCTAAAGCATTAGTCCCGGTTCAAATGAGCCCTTTAGTCCCGATTTGAGACACGAATCGGGACTAAAGGGTGCGATGCCCTTTAGTCCCGGTTCGTATCTCAAACCGGGACTAAAGATTAGACCTTTAGACCTTTAGACCACATATCTTTTGCATACGATGTCGAAAAAAACGCATAATATATCAAAAAAAATCAAAACATTGGCCTCTCGTGCGCCGACCGCGCACAGGGAGGGATGGCCGGCGGCCTCCACCATGGGAGATGAAGGTCACGAGGACCGATTACGTTTTTTTAGTAAAACAAAATTGTATCGGGCTGTATTTGGCTTTTTTATTTGCCACGTCACCCAGTCCAACGGGACCCACCTGTCATAATCGTGCTCAAAACACTTAAGTCACCGACTAGTATTTGTCACTGGCGGAGCTATGTGTAAGCCTGCAGGGGCCACAGCCCCCCCCCCCCCCCCCCCCCCCCGCCTTGGGTAGTTTGTGAAGAAGAAAAAAATAGAGGGATGAGACTGAAAAATTAGGGTATTCTGCCACTAAAAAATGGTGTTTTATATTTTTGCCCCCCCCCCCCCCCCCCAATCATCCCTGTCTAGCTCTGCCACTGGTGTTTGTTAAAAAAAAATTAGCCTCAAAATTAGGCTTTTTCAGCACAAATCTATAGAATTGTGGTTTCTGCGACCATTGCCTTGAATGTCGATGGTTTTTGCAATTCACTCTAGATTCGGAGAACGTGCAACCTCAGAGATGGATTAGAAACATGTTTCTCCGTGCAATTCTTTGCAATGATGAACGCACCAATTGCATTCATTAGACAGTACATATGTGCAATTTTCAGATCAAGCTGGAGCGCTGACATAGGCTATTGTGAGCAATCTTACAGCCGTCGAGCTCTACTCTATTGCAGCCTTCTGAAATAGTCTGTTGTGAGCAATATGGTTGAGTGCTGAAATAGGCAGTTGTGAGCAATTTGGTTTGGATCGATGCATTTCTGGGATTCCATAACGATTAGTAACATGAAAGGCGTGAATATAGACCGCATGCCAGGCGGTGCGAGTATTTCCCAAATATTCTCGAAAGGGGGAGGCGGCAAATTTTCTCTAGATTCTTGTAACAACAGTGTATCTTTTTTTAGGGTAAGTGCTGCATTTCATTATGTCAGGATGAGCTCACGTGGCGGGCCATACTGGGTCATAGCCTACGTGATGGGCGCATCCGAATGTCCCCATATCTGCCCACATATGGGCTAGGTATGGGGAGTGCGAGACAACCCAGACGTTTGGGTTGGATTAGTCTGGTCTGGTCAGGGGCGGAGCCAGGGGGGACGAGCAGGGGCCTGCCTCCCCCCCCCTCCCCCCCCCAATGATCGACAATTTTAGTAGGAGCGACGAGTAATTACCAACTAGATTAGATCAATATACATACTCGGCCCCCCCTATACTCGAATCCTGGCTCCGCCACTGGGTCCGGTTTGATGGCAAAAACCCTGACCATATAGTGACCGGGCAGCCCGCACGAGCATTTTTGGTCGATATGGGGACCTTGGTTGTACATACTCTTACTTCCATAGATGATCAGCAAACTCAAGATGTCTCTACCAATTGCCTATACAATGTAATGTAATTACATATGTATATTGTCTCTCTTACTCAATATTGCCAGTTTGTTCATCCTGCACACTCCAATATTATTTCGATTTGATTTACAATTTCAACAAAAAAATACACAATTTACTGATTAATTTACATCTCATAGTCTATATCACAATAGCTAATAGCTGGCAGCTAGACTAATAAAGTTTGGGTAATGTAATAGAACAATATCATGGAGTATAATTTGACTAAGCTATTGTGCTCTTTCAACTACCCCATGATTCTCTAATATTTGTTATTTGAGTTTTCCGAATTTGCTTAATAATGAGACATTCTTTGACACTAAAACTAACTTTGTCTCGTTTTTCACAGTCTAGCATATGACCCATTTGAAGAAATGTAGGTTCTTTTCAAAAAAAAAAATCCAGGTAGGTGTTTCCTATGAGACTGGTATTCGAGTACAGATGATTGAGGATGAATGCCCTGGAGACTGAAGCATGTCTCAGTGACATGATAGAGTTCTTGTCGCCACCTTATTAATCTTTTTTTTCTCTGAAAAGGAGGGTGAACCCTCGGCTTCTACATCAGGTGATGCACATAGTCTATTGCAAAATGATAAGTCTCGTACATTAGATTGCTAAAATAAATAGATAAAATTGAAGGGAGCTACATCTTTAACCTCCAAGAGCTGTATCAACCACAATAGATATTGCAACTCATGACTCATAAATCTGTTGCTAGGCGATGCTGGTTAATTAGTTGAGTCAATTTTTCCAACACCGCTCAAACCTAAGGCATGGTCATGCCAACATAGCAATTGCAGCAGAGTTGTTCTCCCTTAGGGCTTGTTCCGTTGCAACAGTTTTGAAGGGGATTGGAGTGGATTTGGAAGGATTAATTCTCCTACAAGTCAAAATCCCCCTCAATCCCCTCCAAACCTCTCGAAGGGAGGTCTAACCTAACAAGACCTTACATAAATGAAGTTTGGATGTGCACTTAAAGAGATAGTCTGCATATTAATCTTCAGCTTCTTGGCTACATGGTCGAGTCACCCTCAACACTCATACTTCTAGCCTATGCAAAGAGGACAGACATACAAAGATACATATGATGGTATACTAGTAGGTGGGGGCTTAATCGATTGCACCATTCCACGTACACTGGTGTATAGTACCATCATGCTACTTAGCTCATAACAAGTTACCCCTCACAGCTACAAAATGTGCTCATGGCCGTCATCCGCGGTCTTCCCGTCAGTACATGCATGCAGCTAGCAGCATATGCTAGCGGTCAGCCACATTGAAGATTAGTGATGTAGCATCATCAGTTCACCAACACATGCAGATCGCCATCAACCCCAAGATAGACAACGAGTCCGACCTGCCAATCATCGAATTCAGACATATCACATAACGTAACGTACCGAAACTATTGCCTCCGTATGCACCGTTGCACACAAGATCGGAAGTCCCCCGAGATTGTAGCCTGCAGATGATTCATGAGAGATCTGGCTTTTGTGCTATGTATTACGCATAATGCCAATTTGATCCGCGCTACTCCGCATTGGCTACGTAGAGTACACCAGTTAATAATCACAGACAAACGCAAGCATGGTTAGACTTAGGAACATATGAACGTACTTGCATATAAGGGGTTGCCTTGTGAACGGCATGCGGCATGTAGCTATGGATATAGATACATCACCTGTTTGGATCATAATTCGGAGAGAAGCTGAGGCGAATGGCAGGGCAATTCTCCTTTGGCACGCATGGCTAACTACATGCATGCACCGCACAGTCACCAGGGACCAGGCTACCACACCATCATCGGTGCATGCATGCCACCGTGCCAAGGGAGAAGCGCCCTGTGATTCACATACATCGGACTAATTTTCCATGCCTTGCTATAAGCCAAAACTCTTTTGCTCCCTTTCAACTATATATTTTGCTAATGCTGCTCTGTGCTTTCAAGTTCTTATGATCGTTGATGGAAACATTATGCGCCTCGGCGTCGCTTATATACCGCGGGGTTGGCCTCGGGATACGGATCTTCTCGTGGCATATGCCCTGAGGCCGATCGACTATGCCAGATGAGGAGTTGCTTTCCTTGTCGGTGGTCTCTCGATCATTTCTCCTTTGGAATGTGCTCTAGGAATAATGGTGCTCCTCCTTGCTCAACCTTGCTTTCCTGATCTTCAGTACGGGTACCTTTTGCCGGTGCAAGCACAAAACTTTAGAGCTGAGCAGCACCGAGGACGTACGCCGCAGCAGAAAAACATCAATGTATTCGATGCCAGATATGAAGTGATTTTGTTCCTGCATTGGCTACCTAGCTAGCTAGCTTTAATTTTCAGCAGAGTTGTTGCTGTTGAACTACATACCTTGGGATTCCAAGAGAATAAAGTGATTTCTGCTTTGTCTTGACCCTTGGCCATCCACAAACGCAAACCTTCTTTCTTATGTTCTGAGATGGTACATTCCACTGGATCTTCTCTCTTCGATCCAGCTCAAGCAGTTGGTAGCTTTTCTTGACTGAAACACCACTCGCTCTCTGTGGGACCAGGACTCGGTAGCTTGCTGCATGGAGCGACAATGTTTTGTACTGGGAATAAAATTGAATTTTGCTAGCAAACGAGAGATATTTCAAACTTTTGAATATTTGAGACGTCCAGGTTTCATATCAAGTCTGAGACTGAAGCTTCACAATGTTCTCTGAACCTTGTTTCAATTGGTTTGCATTATTATCCGAAGTCTCACTCGGCCAGGCCGCTGCCGTCGCCAGTGACTAGGGGCAGTCCCGCGGTTGACGGCCACGAGACCCTGCCGCTGGGGCAGCCCCTCCGCACCTCTTGGACCACGAGCGCCTCATGGGGGTGCTCTGGCTCGGCGGTGACTTCGCCCCTGGTGAGCAGCGGCGGCCGTCGAAGGTTCCCATGGGTAGCACTCCGTTCGTCCTCCATGGCACACTGCACCAGCGGACATGGTTTCTGGTACGGTCGAAGGGGGCAACCCTGGTGCAGCAGGGTAACGTCAAGGTTCATGTTCAGAGAAGCCCATGTTCAGAGAAACCCAAGTTTATAGATTCAGGAGGGAATTGCAAAAATCATCGACCTTGACGGAAAGGGTTGCAGAAACCGCAATTCTACGGATTTATGTCAAAAAGCCTAATTCTGAGGCTGTTTTCTTGTTGTTGCAAAAAACACTATTAGAGCATCTTGAACAGCCGCATAAAAATTTCGCGCCCAATAAAAATTATAGCGCGCCACTGTAGCACTTTTAATGCGCCGGGACCAACATTGCTTTAGCAGACGCCCAAAAACGCGCGCCCAAAATAGCATGCAGTGCAAATTGTGAAGCGCGCGCAATCCGGAGCCCAAAATATGCTGCGCACATAGCGTTTTTCAGCGCGTGCCCAAAACTTTTTAGCGCGCGCAATATTTTACAACATCAGTTGTAGCTGTTCAGGGCCCAAAAAAATGAATTTTTAGCGCGCAGAGCTCTTTTTGGGCTCCTATTGGAGATGCTCTTAACTGGCTTAGGTCATTTTGAGCACGATTATGATAGGCGGGCCCCTCTGGACAAGGTGACGCGGCATGATATAATGGATCGCAAATAGACAAAAAGAAGGGACTGAATTGTAATAAAAGGGCCCAAGATGATAAAGTCATTTTTTTCATTAAAAAAGGAGGGTAAGGTTCCATCTCCTGCCTCTCACCATTGACTCATGTTGGTTGGGACTCCCCTGCGCCAGCCGGTAGAGCCCGAGCTCGCCGGCGTGCAAACTAGCAGCAGCTCCCCTGCGTCAGCTGGGCCACGAGCTCCCGTGCCCCACTCCAAGCAGCTCACCTGCAGCATGGCTGCTCGCGTCCACGCGCGACCGGCGTGGCTGTTGCACGCTCCAGTGAGTGGTTACTACTCGCGGTTGCGCCGCTGCTGCATATGGCAGGGAGGCAGGGAGGCGCACCACAGAGCTCCGCCGCCGCCCCATGTTGTGCCCCACATCGGCCTCCGCCGTGCTCGAAAAAGCTGTTGCTACCGGCCATCAGAAGCCGCTGGTGCCGGCCTTTTGGTACCCACGGCGGCTGCTGCTCCGGCGGACGGGACAACTACTGCTCCAGTGGGGAAGGGGGAGCGCTAAGGGCAGCAAGGGCAGGCACGTTGGCCTCTTTTGCACCGGCCGCGCACGGGGAGGGATGGCCGGAGCCCTCCACCATGGGAGATGAAGGTCACGAGGACCGATTACGTTTTTTTAGTAAAACAAAATTGTATGGGGCTGTGTTTGGCTTTTTTATTTGCCATGTCACCCAGTCCAGCGGGACCCACCTGTCATAATCGTGCTCAAAACAGTCTAAGTCACCGACTAGTGTTTGTTACAAAAAAATTAGCCTCAAAATTAGGCTTTTTCAGCACAAATCCATAGAATTGTGGTATCTGCAACCATTGCCTTGAATGTCGATGGTTTTTGCAATTCACTCTAGATTCAGAGAACGTGCAACCTCAGAGATGGATTAGAAACATGTTTCTCCGTGCAATTCTTTGCAATGATGAACGCACCAATTGCATTCATTAGACAGTACATATGTGCAATTTTCAGGTCAAGCTGGAGCGCTGACATAGGCTGTTGTGAGCAATCTTACAGCTGGCCGTCGAGCTCTACTCTATTGCAGCCTTCTGAAATAGTCTGCTGTGAGCAATATGGTTGAGTGCTAAAATAGGCAGTTGTGAGCAATTTGGTTTGGATCGATGCATTTCTGGGATCCCATAACGATTAGTAACATGAAAGGCGTGAATGTAGACCGCAGGGGGAGGTGGCAAATTTTCCCAAATATTCTCGAAAGGGGGAGGCGGCAAATTTTCTCTAGATTCCTGTAACGACAGTGTATCTTTTTTTAGGGAAGTGTCGCATTTCATTAAGTCAGGATGAGCTCATGTGGCGGGCCATACTGGGTCATAGCCTACGTGATGGGCGCATCCGAATGTCCCCATATCCGCCCACATATGGGCTGGTATGGGGAGTGCGAGACAGCCCAGACCTTTAGGTTGGATTAGTTTGGTCCGGTTTGATGGCAAAAATCCTGATCGTATAGTTACCGGGCAGCCCGCACGAGCAATTTGGGTCGATATGGGGACCCTGGTTGTACATACTCTTACTTCCATAGATGATCAGCAAACTCAAGATGTCTCTACCAATTGCCTATACAATGTAATGTAATTACATATGTATATTGCCAAAAAACAAGGCTAAAGCATTCTCTCTTACTCAATCTTGCCATAGTTTGTTCACCCTGCGCACTCCAATATTATTTCGATTTGATTTACAATTTCAACAAAAATACATAATTTATTGATTAGGCAAATTTTAGCATGGTCCCTCTTACCTCCTCTTTTTACATGTGAGGTAAGAAGGTAAGAGTTAATCAGGCCATTAATTAATGAGATCAATGGCTCAGATCTATTTTATACTCTTACCTCTCATGTGAAAAGCGGGGGTAAGAGGGACCATGTTAAAACTGCTCGATTGATTAATTTACATCTCATAGTCTATATCACAATAACTAACAGCATAGATAGTCTGCTTAATTAGTCTGTCATTGTAGTGCACAAAATATGTACACAACACAAACTTCATGTCCTCGCAAGTATATAAATCTGCAAGTTGATTTTTTGAACATAAAAAAAAGTTACAAAAGAAAAACATCTGGCACCTGAAAAGGGTGTCATTGTAGTTTAACATCTGACACAAATGATAATGTTGATTCAGATTCTTTTTTACATTCATTAAGAAGAAAAGAGTTGCCTGGTTAATTAGGAAAACCCAAGCTAAAACCATATACAAAGGGCATAAAGCCGTACGTCAGACGCTGGGACATTCCCCCACGCAAAGGCAAATCCCACTCGAAAACATCAGAACACAATGGACCAAGCTCACACTTGTCGACGGCATGCCGAGCACCACTACCAACGCCAACAAAACACACAACACTACGGGAGGCCCCACTCCGCCAAGCCAACCTCCCACCATTGTGGGAAAGAAGAAGTCTTGACCGGGACTCGATTCGTATATGAGTGTCTCTGCGTCAGACGAAGACATATAGAGAAATCCTGAAATTCAGAGTTAAAGGAAGGTGAAAGAGAAGCGAGCATGTATAGGAGATAGTAGCACAACTATTTTTCAGTTCGATCCCTCCACAACACAGAACATGAGTAGACGAGTAGTTAACCATGCCAACCATCCTGCGCATTTTTGTCCTAGCGACGGCCGGAGTTTCGAGTTAATAACCCGAAGAGCTAGCTTGCAATAACTTCTTTGCAGTCAGCCCTTCGATTCCACTTAGTTTAGCTGCAATCATCTTCAGCTTGTGTTCTTCACCCTTCAGGAAGCTCTGGCCGACGAGTTATTCCACATGAGAATGGTAGACGGAATCTGAATTAAGCAGAGTCTGCTCGAGGCCAAGAGATTTCACCATCAGTTTGGCAGAGGAGAAACTCCTAGTTTGCAGTCACAAGAAGATCGGTAGGTTAAATTGTTTTCCCAATGTCTCTCATTCTAATGTATTCTCACATTTCTAATTCCTTTTTTTTCACTCAAAGATGTGAATCTTGGTGGAACGGATGGCAAATCCAACACGACAATAAAATATGTGGTTTAGTTTGCTAGCATTACTACATGGGCAACTCATTGCGTTTTATCTGTCGGATCTTGAGCATATATATGAGAGAAAGAGAGGAAAAATGCATAAGACGTCAGACATGCAAGTGTGTCTAGTATTCACTACTCACTGCATGAAATTTTTCTGGAGTAGATATTCACCTTAATTGTCTTGATTGATACTGCGGTGGTAAAGAGCTTTGACGGATAGATAGATTAAATAATAGGGACGACAAAGGGCGTGCGGAGTGCAAAATGTTAAAAATATCATAACAAATGAAATTGCTGACAAGTGAAAGTGATGTGGAATGATGATATTATATGAAAGATGTTTCTCAGTGGGTGACATAGTTTTGCACTAAAAAAACAATTAGCATCTAATTCTATCTAGAGTTTATCTTCACAAAATGTCCGCTCGAGCAGGGTTCCTCTTGAATACTCTCTCCGCCCCACAATATAAGACGTTTTTGCAAACTGTGGGTCGGAGGGCGTATTAAACAAGCACATTAGGTTTCATTGTATCTCCATCCAGTAAGGACTTCTCACTACTACACAAAGGGCTCTGGGTGGAGGTTACATGAAAAATTATAAGCTTGCGATTGAGTTTATCATCTTACAATTTTGACCACATAATTGCATATAAACAAGTCATGAGTGAGCAAGCACATCTAATAAAAATGAGAGCCACAAGCAAGAAAGGGTAAGGATGGAAATCGAGCGCCACGGCGAGCTGAATTTCCCTGTGCGTCCTGTCACGGCTAAAAAATCTTTCTCATTGCCTTCGGATGTTTCACGGGAGATCTAGCTCTTGTGTTATATGCATAATGCCTATTTGATCTAGCTCTTGTGTCATATGCGCCTCGGCATCGCTTATATACCGCAGGGTTGGCTTTGGGATATGGATCTTATGGTAGCATATGCGCCGAGGCCGATCGACTATTCCAAAGGAGCAGTTTTCCTTGCCGATGGTCTCACGATCGTCCCCCCTTTTGAATGTAATCCAGGCATCGCTCAACCCTGCCTTTCCTGATCTTCAGTACAAGTATCTTTTGCGGGCACAAGAAAAACTTTAGAGCTGAGAAGCACCAAGGACGTATCGCTGCAGCGATTTCGTTCTTGCATTGGCTACCTAGCTTGCTAGCTCTTCAGTTGGGCTTTTGATGTTGAACTACATACTATGGCATTCCCAATGGAGCAAGAGAATAAAGCGATTTATGCTTTGTCTTAACCCTTGGCCAGCCACAAACGCAAACATTCTTTCTTATGTTCTGAGGTGGAACATTCCATGGGATCTTCTCTCTTCAATCGAGCTCATGCAGCTGGTAGCTTTTCTTGACTGAAACATGTAAGAATAAGGTAGCATGTATTAGCGTACATACGTGATGTAATCTTAACCTTCCTATCTGCACCTCCATATCTATTCTTTCCTTTTAAACTAGGATTAGATCTTGGAGGACAAGTATAGGCTGGCAATGTAACTGTATATATGTGCGCCTTCTGGGCCTGTAATGCATGCGATCATATTCTCCTAAACTATCTAGTCTACATGGTATCAGCTTTTCTTTCCTTCCTGTGACTTGCTTCCGCTGCACCCCTAGCCACCAGCCCTGCCCGTCGTTGCTTCCATAGCCATGGATTTCGGCGACTTCGCCTCTACTCCCAACTCCTCCCTCGCATCCGGGTCCCAACCCTCCAACCCCTTTGCCGCTAGCTCTGTCAATCCTGCTGCTCCTAGTGCCACCGCCATCCAGCTCATCAACATACGCAACCACGTCACCGTCATCCTCGACTTCGACGAGTCCAACTTTTGCATCTGGCAAACCTTCTTCAACCTCACTTTCCGCAAGCTCGGTCTTCTCGATCACATTGATGGCTCCGTTGACGCTCTTATGGCGCTGGGCGACGTCGAGTGGACCCAGATTGATCAATGTATCGTCTCCTGGCTATACACCACTGTCTCCAAAGATATCCTCGAGATCATCATCCAGCCCTCCGACACCGCCGCCAACGCTTGGACCGTCATCACCGACCTCTTCCGCGACAACCGTCTTCAACGCTCCTGCTTCGCCAAGCGAGACTTCCTCAACCTCGTCCAAGGAGATCTCTCCGTGACCGCCTTCGCCAGCCGTCTCAAGTGTCTCTCCGACACACTTCGCGACGTGGGCACTCCGGTCACCGACCAGGACATGCTCACCACGTTCATCAACGGGCTGAACGGCGAGTTCGGCCACTGCATCGCCGCCCTCACCATCAACCCTGCTGGACTGACTTTCGCCCGTGCTCGTGGCGCTCTTTTGCAGGAGGAACGGCGCCTCGCACGCCATGCACAGCATATCCAGGCGACCGCCCTCGTCGCCAACCGCTTCTCCGGCTCCCCCACGCCTGCACCGCCGGCTGACCCGGCGCCTCGCCCAACCGCGCCTGCTCCGCCTGCTGCTGCCTCGGGTAGTCGCGGCCGTGGCAAGGGCCGCAAGAAACAGCAGCAACAGCAAGGCCATGGCGCCCCTACCGGCGCCCCTGGCGCTCCTGCAGCGCAGGACTCGGCCGCGCCGTTTTGGCCCGTCGGCAGCTATCCGCTGTCCGGCATGTTTCAGGCGTGGCCACCGAACTGGCGTGCTCCGGGCGCCGGTCTTCTTGGCCCACGCCCTGGCGTCTCCACGCCCCAGGCGTACGCTGCCCATATAGGACAGCCGGGCCTTGGTGCTCCAGCGGTCTACAATGGCTATGCTCCAGCGCCTCAGCAGCATCAACCCCCTGCATGGGATCAAACGCAGCTCCACGCCGCCCTCAACAACCTCTCCTTGCAGCAGGGCGGCGCCGCCGGCGGCGGCTCCAACTGGTTCTTTGACACAGGCGCGACTGCCCACATGGCCAGCGATCCCGGTATCCTCTCTTCTTTCTGTCCTTCTTCCAATCTTTCCTCTGTCATATTCGGAAACGGAGACTCCCTTCCCATTACTCACATCGGCAGTGCCTCTCTCCCTACCTCCTCTTTTCCTCTCTCTTTACGTGATGTAGTAGTCACTCCTAATCTGATTAAAAATCTTATTTCAGTTCGTCTTTTAACTCGTACAAATCCTGTTAATGTTGAATTTGATGAGCTTGGTTTTTCTGTCAAGGATCGTCGTACCCGCGCGGTGATTCTCCGATGTAACAGCGACGACGATCTCTATCCGCATGTCGCCAGCCATCAAGCTCTTCTCGCCGGCACCACCGATTTTTGGCACCAACGTCTTGGTCACCCCGGACATGATGCTCTTTCCAGAACACTTTCTTCGTTTGATTTTACTTGTAATAAATCACCCCCTACAACGTGTCATGCTTGTAGATTGGGGAAGCACGTTCGTTTACCTTTCAAACAAACCGATAGTCAAGCAAGTTTTCCTTTTGCTCTTGTTCATTGTGATGTTTGGACATCTCCTATCGTAAGTGTTTCGGGATTTCAGTATTATCTTGTGATGCTCGACGACTACTCTCACTACGTTTGGACTTTTCCAGTGCGTCGTAAATCGGATGTTTTTCCCACTATTTCTCGTTTTCATGCTTTTGTCGCCACCCAATTTCAACGCTACATCTTAGCTTTTCAAACTGACAATGGTCGTGAATTTGATAATAATGCTTCACGCACCTTCTTTGCACAGCACGGCATGCATCTTCGGCTCACATGCCCTTACACCTCGCAACAGAATGGTCGCGCCGAACGCATACTTCGCACATTGAATGATAGTGTACGCACACTATTATTTCATGCTCACATGCCTCCTAGGTTTTGGGCTGAAGCACTAAATACCGCGACTTATCTTCTGAATTTTCGCCCTTGTCGCCCACGCAATAATCTTCCACCTCATCAACTTCTTTTTGGTTCACCACCTGACTACTCTCACCTTCGTGTTTTCGGATGCCTCTGCTACCCCAACATCACCTCCACTGCTCCTCATAAACTTTCTCCCCGCTCCCTTGCTTGTGTCTTCTTTGGTTACCCTCCCGATCACCATGGATACCGCTGCTATGATCCGGTCAGTCGTCGTGTACTAACATCACGCCACGTTGTATTCGACGAGTGCGTTTTTCCTTTCAGGAACATGCTGTTGGAGACTCCCTCACCGCCGGTTGTGCCCTTGCAGCCCGATCCTCTGGTGGTTCCCACGTCGCCGGCCGCTCGTCAGCATGGCCCAGCGGCCGTCCCTTGGGCTGCTGGAAGTCCAGCCGTGGCTACCCCTGCATCATCTTCACCGGTTGCCACGGCTGCTGCTTCTTCTACCGGATTGCCCAGTTCAGCTGCCACGGCGCCCAGTCCAGCTGCCATGTCAATGAATTCTGGTGCCACGACAGCTGCTTCTACGAGCATTGCTCCTGGGTCACCCACTTCGGCTGCCATGGCTGCTCCTTCTGGCACTCCAGCTGCTGCCTCCCACGACTCTTCAGCAGCCAGTTCGAGCCCGTCGTCATCTCCCGCGGTGTCCTCCGGCCCTGCCGTTGAGCTCGCCGCGTCTTCGCCACCTCCGGCTCCGGTTGCACCGCCGCGGGCGGCTCCATGGCTTCGTCCTTCTGACGTGTCCATCCACACGATGGCCACACGTGCGCGGCATGGCGTTCTGCAGCCCAGCCGGCGTTTCGAGGATGCTCATGCGGCTGCGGTTGTGCCTTCACCGCTTCCCTCGTCCGCCCGTGCAGCTCTTCGTGACCCTGCGTGGCATTCTGCCATGCAAGAGGAGTATGATGCCCTTCAGGCCAATCACACATGGAATCTTGTGCCTCGACCTCGGGGTGCCAATATCGTCACCGGTAAATAGGTATTTCGGCATAAACTCAAACCCGATGGTTCCTTGGATCGATACAAAGCTCGTTGGGTTGTTCGTGGATTCACTCAATGTGCCGGCATTGACTTTGGTGAGACTTTCAGTCCCGTGGTCAAACCAGCCACAGTCCGCACAGTCTTGCATCTTGCTGCTTCTCGACATTGGCCCGTGCATCAGTTGGACGTATCCAATGCGTTCCTTCATGGAGTCCTTCAAGAGCGTGTTTACTGTGCTCAACCGACGGGTTTCATCGACGCAACATATCCCGAGCATGTATGTCTGTTGTCCAAGTCTCTCTATGGGCTTAAACAGGCTCCGCGCGCTTGGTACACACGCATTGGTGATTTTCTTCGGCGCCTTGGATTTACTTCGGCTCTTTCGGACACCTCACTCTTTGTGATTCGCCGTGGTTCAGACATGGCTTATTTGCTTCTTTATGTTGATGACATTGTGCTGACAGCTTCCTCGACATCATTTCTTCGGATGATCATCACCTCTCTCAGCACTGAATTCAAGATGAAGGATCTCGGGCCTCTTCATTTTTTTCTTGGTGTTGCAGTTCGTCGCACGGCCTCTGGTTTCTTTCTCTCTCAGGAGAGATATGCTGAGGAGCTTCTTGATCGTGCTGCCATGTCTAACTGCAAGCCAGCCTCCACGCCTGTTGACACCAAGCCCAAGGTCTCGGCTTCCTCTGGTGAGCTTGTATCGGATTCCACCTTCTACCGAAGTATTGTAGGTGCTCTTCAATACCTCACCTTGACACGGCCGGACATAGCCTATGCTGTCCAGCAAATTTGTTTGCATATGCATGCTCCACGTGATGCTCATTGGGGATTGATCAAGCGCTTACTACGCTATCTCCGCGGCACTACTTCACATGAGCTTCGGATCGCCGGCAACCCCTCCATCGCCATTGCTGCTTATTCCGATGCTGACTGGGCTGGCTGTCCGGACACTCGCAGGTCTACTTCTGGATATTGCATTTATCTCGGGGACACTTTGGTGTCTTGGTCCTCCAAACGCCAACCTACTGTTTCTCGCTCGAGTGCTGAAGCCGAATACCGTGCGGTGGCCAATGCCGTGGCTGAATGTTGTTGGCTTCGTCAACTTCTTGTCGAGCTCCATTGTGTCGTTGACAAGGCCTCTGTGGTGTTTTGTGATAATATCTCCGCGGTATACCTCTCTGCTAACCCCGTTCATCATCGTCGGACGAAGCATATTGAGCTGGACATACATTTTGTACGCGAGAAGGTGGCTTTGGGACAGTTCCGTGTTGTTCATGTTCCTACAACTCATCAACTTGCCGACATCATGACCAAGGGGCTTCCTACTTCTTCATTTGAAGCTTTTCGGTCTAGTCTTGGCATCTACTCCGACGACGCTTCAACTGCGGGGGGTGTAAGAATAAGGTAGCATGTATTAGCGTACATACGTGATGTAATCTTAACCTTCCTATCTGCACCTCCATATCTATTCTTTCCTTTTAAACTAGGATTAGATCTTGGAGGACAAGTATAGGCTGGCAATGTAACTGTATATATGTGCGCCCTCTGGGCCTGTAATGCATGCGATCATATTCTCCTAAACTATCTAGTCTACAAAACAGAACGCATAAAGGGGGGCAGAGCTCTCTGTGGGACCAGGACTCGGTAGCTTGCTGCATGGAGCAACAATGTTTTGTGCTGGGAATGAAAATGAATTTTGCTAGCAAATGAGAGATATTTTAATCTTTTGAATATTTGAGATGTCCAGGCTATATACCAAGTCTGAGACTGAAGCTTCACATTGTTATCTGAAGTCTCACTCGGCCCGGCTACTGTCACTAGCGGCTCTCCCGTGGACGACGGCCACGCGACCCTACCCAGTCGTCCATGGGAGAGCTGCAAGTTGTCATGTCCGATACATGCATTTCTGGGATCCAGGATTTTCTAGAGAACGATTAGTAAATGAAAGGCATGAATGAAGACGGCAGGCCAGGCGGTGCGAGCATTTCCCAAATATTCTCGAAGGGGGGAGGCGGTAAATTTTCTCTAGATTCCTGGAACAGCAGTGTATCATTTTAAGGGAAAGTGCTGCATTTCATTCTTAAGTCAGGACGAGCTTCGCCGCGTTAGTGACTTGAAATGTGTTAAAATTGTGATATGTGTCTTGACTTTGAGTCCAATTTGACTCTCTTTGTAAGCGATGTTCCTAAAGTTTCAACTGTTGTCGTAGGCGGTCGAGCTGTGTGAGCTCCTCATCAGAGACCTTGGTAACGCGGGAGGGGATGAAAACTTGAGCATCACCGTCAGTCGAAATACCATTCAGAGAGTGTCCACCACATATACAACCAATTGAGAGATGTTCTTCGAGGAGGATACCTACTGTTGTCGTATGGGGTCTATGTGGGTGATCTCCTTCCGTGATACTTTGGTAACGCACGAGGAGATCATCACATAAACATTACCGAGAGTCGACAAACTGAGATGAGAGTTGTTGAAGAGAGCCTCAGCGGACGGGAAGTCAACACACAGGTCCTAATAAATTAGCCTTGTAGGCCAGCGATGAATAGAATAGAAGTAATGTTTCATACTTATGTTATTTTTTCACTGTGTGTTGAAATGTGTTAGCACCGAACGCGAGGTTATGGCTCCAGTGTGGTCTACTTGGTGGTGCTCCTTCAGGCGAACCCACAGCTCATCGATGGGAACCACACGGTCTACTAGTCCACCCAGTCAGAGCTGAAGGTTGAGGGCATCCGCAAGATGATGGTCCGTCTCCGTGCTGAGGAGACGAAGTGTTTTGAAGAGCCGGACAAGTAGTAAGCGCCACCTAAGGAGAGCGATGGCCTGGTGCCATTGAGTATGTCGAGAGCTAGTACCGACGATGCTTGCTCCTCCACTTTGGGGGGGGGGGGGGGGATTCCCACCTGTTCCGACTATGATCAGTGGCTTCTCCAGCTACAACTCGGAGTAGTCTAGCCAGATAGTTTGACCTTGATCTGGTGATGTAGTTATGTACCGGCTGATGTGACTTGGAGTGGCACTTGTGATGCTTTTGGATATATGAGTCATGAATGCTTATGTGGTTTATGTTACATGTGTTATTTTTTTAATTTGGGTTGCTTCTTAAAATCGTATTCTCTTTCTTTGTAGATGAAGTATGTTGTGTACAGAGGTACGTGTCCAGGAGTCTATGATTCATGGCTTTCATGCAATGAACAAGGGGTTTAAAAGGCTACTCCTTTGAATCGGCCAATAGTAGGGAGGAGGCAAAGAATGAGTACTTGCTCAAAGAGAAGAGCAATCATAAAGTAGGCGATGGTACATGCCAACTTATCAGGTTGAGTGGGTTCAAGAACTTGATATTATTTTTCTAGTTTTTCCTAATTGTGGGGTTGCTTTTACCATGTGATCGTATCTAATATGCATTCAACACATTGTTGTTTACCGAGGAGACACTCGTGTGCTAAGTAACTATGTGTGACATCAAACTTAGCATGTGTGGGCCATATATGATAATTTATGAGTTTGTTGTTATGTATGTGGTCCTTATAGAGTATACAAATTTATGTATGTGATACTTATTGGATATTACTATTATATCTGTTTTCTGTAGGGTTGTATAAAAAACAATTAGGAATTGGGCTGACAATGTCTTTTTACGAGAGGAACACACGACAATGATATCTTTTCCGAGAATTACTCAAACAAGGTCACGTGGTGGGTGTTGGCAGGTTGGCTGACTATTTGCCGAGAACTTGAAGATGGAACTCGGCAAAAGGGAGCACCTGAGGAGTTGCTAGTGTGTACGCCAAGATCTTGGCGACGGCTCTCGGAAAAAGGTCACACATGGCAGTACCTGGGGAGTTGTTGGTGCTAGGTAAGCCGAGAGTTGACACTCGGCAAATAGGAAGGCGTTTGCCGAGTTCTCCTTGGAGCAGTCGGCAAGACCTGGCGGTGCCAGCCCCACTCACAGTTGTGAAATCACTTTGTTTTGCCGAGAGTACCGACTTAGGTCTTGGCAATAAGTATGCAGTTCTGAAGACAACACTCACCGAAGTTCTGTTTTCCTAAGGGGTGTACCCGAATGCCTTTTGCCAAGAACTTTTCTTGTAAAAGGATTTGCCTAGTTTTTTCTGTCCTTCTCCGAGTGTCTTGGGCACTCGACAAAGTAGGCGATTCCAGTAGTGGTGTCATCACTCACATGTCACACATGTGTAAAGAGAACAACCAATATGATGATAGACTGATAGACTAGCAGGTGCTGTTTCATTCATTGCACAAAAACTATCAAGGGTAAAAGAGCCACTGTCTTTTACCTTTCACATACAGTACTGTACCATGCATGTAGCTTAGCACAAACTCTGGGTACTTAGAGCATTTACAACCCTGGATGCCTAATTGGGGCCCTATATGCCCACAGGCGTGGCTGGGCGCGTCCATGGGCAATGACTGGGCACACCATATTTCTCCATGTCCACAACCTTAACCCCCGATATGTCTGCATACAAATCCATACAAAGCTGGAAACAACATCGATCAACATGGCAATGTAGATCGAACTAGAAATACATAGCATAGACACAAAAGACATAGTTCGTCATAGGATATAGTTCATCAGAAATAGTTCTTCGTCTAATATATTAGTACATACAAAATATACTAGCTACACAGTGCGGGGAGGAGTGGATCTCCATTTCTTGGTGGCCCCTTCCACTTGCGGTCACCGAAGCCACGGTAGTACTCATCTGTGTAGGCGTCCATTGTGGGAGGAGTGTCATCATCGTCCGTTCTCATCATGCCGCTGTCCAACGGCATGGAGATGTAGACAGAGAAGGCGGTGGATGGTATGGGCTTGCTTTTTCGTGTGACGTGCCGCCTTGACCTATGTGGTCTCCTTCTGTGTCCCAAGGCACTCCGACGCATCGATCCCGAGCCGGAGCACCTTTGGGTTGTTACGCCAGAGACGCCCAGTGTCCGTAGCCGCCGATGTCAGCGAACGGTTCATGACTTCGCAGAGGACCTACTCCTCTAGGTTGACATGCATGGCTATGGTGCATGGGCAGGAAGGGACGGCCTTCGCCGGCCACTGCGCGGACCGTTGCCTCTTGCGGCAGGCGGCTTTTACCTTTGACTCCGACATCCGCGCCCTCTAGGTTGGCACAGGCACGAGCACCTAACGCTGCCCAGAGGAGCTGGGGGCGGAGGGGAAGGGGGCGCCCGACGCTGAATCTGAAGCGGAACAGAGCGTGACGGGCCATCGTGTTCCGTCACATTGTTGTGGCGGGCCACAGGGGACAACACGGATGACGCAGAGCTCGAGTTCCCTCCGGTGTCCACCTGCGACCACTCAATGGCCATGTGAAGTGCAAACTCTTCGTCGTTCGACACTTCACTGCCGGAGACATCCTCCTGCAAGAGGTCGTCGCAGTCAATGGGATCGGAATCGCTGTCGGAGGAGCTACTGGAGCTCGCCATGGTGAAGGGGGCGACACTGGAAGGGAGGGGAGGCGACAGGAATAGGTCGGATGCCGAGCTAGTGTTTGGTGGGGTCTTTATGGGCTCATGGCGGGCCATAGCGGGCCACAACCTACGTGGCCGGCGCAACCGGGTGTCCCCAGGCTAGGTATGGGAGTGACATACAACCCGTACTTTTGGGCTGGATTTTCCCGATTCGGTTGGGTGGCAAAATCCTAACCTTACAGCAATCGGGCAACCCGCACAGGCGTTTGAGGCCAATATTTGGGACCGTGGTTGTACATGTTCTTACTTCCAAAGATGATGAGTGAAAGTGCCCGTCTACACCCGAGCTCAAATGAACAGTAACTCAAAAAACATTTAAAAATGTTTAAAAAAATCTGAATTTTTTACAGCAAACTTTGACAAATGTTCTAAGAGCTTGCAAAATTTCAGCATGAAATCACATTTGTGGAAGTCGTGGCAAAAAAAAAAGTGCTCCAAAATGCTTTCGAAAGTAGCATTTTTCAGAGTATCAATTTTGTTATTTTTTTGCCATGACTTCCACAAATGTGATTTTATGATGAAAGTTTGCAAGCACTTAGAAGATTTGTCAAAAATTGCCATAAAATATTCACATTTTAAAATCATTTTTAAATATTTTTTGAATTTACTTTTCACCCGAGCTATTTGAGCTCGGGTGCAAAAATTTCACGTCCAGCAAACTCAAGATATCTCTACAGATTGCCTATACAATGTAATGTTATCACTGATGTATATTACCAAAAAAATGCTAAAGAATTCTCGCTTACTCAATCTTGCCATAGTTTGTTCATCTTGCACATTCCAATATTATTTTGAATTTTTCCTTAAAAAATGTATTATTATTTTGATTTGATATATAATTTCAACACAAAGACTTAATTTATTGACCAATTTACATCTATATCCACAATAACTAACAGCACACACTTTTGATAGTGCTAGAGCCAAGACTAACTATGGTTTTCTGATTAATTAGTCTGTCATTTTTTTTTTGCGAATTAATTAGTCTGTCATTGTAGTGAACAACATATGTGCACAACACAAACTTCACGTTCTTGCAAGTATACAAAGCCGCAAGTTGATTAATTGAACATACAAAAAGTTACATAAGAAAAAACATCTGACAGCTGAAAGGATGTCATTGTAGTTTAACATCCGACGCACAGGATAATGTAACACTGGGCATCGATTCAGATACAAGTGTGTCTTACCCTAAAAACAGGATACAAGTGTGTCTCTGCGTCACGCTAAGATATAGAGGATAATCCTGACATTCAGAGTTCAAGAAAGGTGAAAGAGGAGCGAGTAGGCAGAGGAGATTCAGAGTTCAACAAAGGTGAAACAGGAGCGAGCAGGTAGAGAGATAGCAGTACATCTGTTTTTCAGTTTTATCCCTCAACACAACGCCGATCGGGAGTAGTTAACTGTGCCACGCCTCATGTACATAGATGTCCCCAGCGATGGCCTGGGTTTCAGAGTTAACAGCCCGAAGAGCTAGCTCGCGTTAACTTCTTTGTAGTCAGCCCTTCGATTCCATTGCAATTATCTCCAGCTTCTGTTCTTAACCCTTCAAGAAGGCTTTGGCAGGCTAAATGTTTTCCACAGCTGAATGGTAGACGACGGAATCTGAAAGAAACAGAGTTTGGTTGGGGCTAAGAGATTTCACCATCAGTTGGCCGAATTGAAACTCCTAGTTTGCACTTTGCAGTCCCATGAAGACGGCTGGGTTGAATTGTTTTCCTAATGTCTCCCATTCCAATGTATTCTCACATTTCCAATTTCCTTTTTTCGCTCAAAGATGTGAATCTTGGGTGGAACAGATGAAAAATCCAACAAGACAATAAAATATGTGGTTTAGTTTGCTAACATTAGTACATGGGCCACTCATTGCATTTTATCCTTCGGATCTTGAGCATATATATAGAGAAGGGGAGGGAAAATGCATAATACGTCAGACAAGCAAGTGTGTCTAGTACTCACTACTCACTGCATGAAAATTTTCTGGAGTAGATATTCACCTTAATTGTCTTGATTGATACTGCTGTGCTAAAGAGCTTTGATGGATATATAGATTAATTAATAAGGACGACAAAGGGCGTGCAGAGTACAAAATGTTAAAATCTCATGACAAATGAAATTGCTGACAAGTGAAAGTGATATAGAATGATGATATTATATGAAAGATGTTTCTCAATGGGTGATATAGTTTCTGCTCACTAAAAACCAATTAACGTCTAATTCTATTTATCTTCACAAAACGACCGCTCGAGCAGGATTCCTCTTGAATACTCCCTCTGTCCCAGCCGTTTTTGCGAACTGTGGGACGGAGGGAGTACTAGAAAAGCACGTCAGCTTTCATTGTATCTCCATCCAGTAAGGACTTCTCGCTTTTCTCACTACTACAAAAAGGGCTCTGGGTGGAGGTTACATGAAAAATTATACGCTTACGACACTTCAGGATTAAGTTTACCATCTTACAATTTTGACCACATAATTGCATAAAAACAAGTCATGAGTGAGCAAGCACATCTAAGACAAATGAGAGCCACAAAAGAGAGGGTAAGGATGAAAATCGAGCGCCGCGACATGCTCAATTTCCCTCTGCATCCGGTCATGGCTAAAAAACGTTGCTCATCACTTCAGATGTTTCATGGGAGATCTAGCTCTTGTGTTATATGCATAATGCCCATTTGATCTCTCCCGGCAAAACATCTGTGCGAGTCAGCATTGTCCAAGTAGAGTACATAAGCTAATCATCACAGGCAAACGTAAGCATGGTTAGTCTCAGGAATAAATGAACATACATGCATATCAGGGGTATCCTTGTGAGTTGTGAAACGCATGCTGCAATGCTGCATGCAGCTATGGTTAGATGCCTCACCCGTTTGGATCGGAGTTCAGAGAGCAGCTGAGGCGAATGGCAGGGCAATTCTCCTTTGGCACGCACGGCTTGCTAGCAAGCTGCACCGCACACTCACCGGTACATGCATGCCACCGTGCCAAGGGAGAAGCGCCCTGTGATTCACACGCGTTGGTCAAATATGCCATGCCTTGCTATAAGCCAACGCTCTTTTGCCTCCTATGAACTATATTTTTTTGCTAATGCTTGCTCTATGTTTTGAAGTTCTTGTGCTCGTTGATGGAAACATATGCGCCTCGGCGTCACTTATATACCACGGGGTTTGTTTCGGGATATGGATCTTATGGTAGCATATGCGCCGAGACCGATCGACTAT